>CM046947.1:94484941-95788624 GCA_025698515.1 Gossypium sturtianum
AATTGAATAAATATGAAAATATTAAGGGCTAAATTTATTATTATACTTTATATATAAACACCAAATTTTAACATAGGGCTGTTTTGCTTAATCATCTAACGTAAAAGATCTAATTTGTCCATTTTTTAATAAAAAAAACTAAAATACAATCTAAAATATAATACACGAAATTTGTGGTGCTTTTACCTAAAAGGTATTATGTTTATTGTTCATCTTTCTAAAATTCACTAACTGGGATTTAATTATTCTAGGCAATTTTGTCTAATGGTTATTTTTTTTTATTTAGAAAAAGCTTCGTGTTGAACCTCATTCTACTCTTCATTACTAACAATAAGAATTTAGGGACTTTTATTCTAATATTTTACTTTTACAATTATTTCCTAAACAAAGTATGTTTTGTGGTCTAAGTTCCCAAAATATGTTGTTTTTAGGAAGGTTAATTTTCATACGTATAGGTATCGAAAAATGTGGGTTTTAATTTTCCACTAACGCCATACCCTTCCATCAATGGAAAACTATAAATGAAGTATGATGATGGATGTCGATATTATAAATTTGAATAATATTTATATTCTATAATTGAATCAATTCGAATCTAAAATATAAAAATCTAACAATTAAATTGAGTTAATTTAAGAAATTATTTAAGTAAAAAATGTATTTAAACTTGAAAGTTGAGTTTAAAATTTTTAAAAATTTTGAAATTTCTTCCGACCCAATTTTGTTCCATTCGATTGAGATTTCTATACATGAGTAATTTTAAGTAGATATGTTATATTTAATAAATGAATGATGATCCTAACAAGTGTAGACATCGTATTTTATTTATCAAAATTAAAGGCTATAAAATCATTTGGTTTGGGCTCATTTAATTGCTAGGCCTACTTATAATTCAAGGCCTTTGGGCCTTTTTATTTGTATTTTTTGTTTTATGGCTCATTAGCACTTTTTATTTTTAACCATTGATATTATATTATATTATATTTATTTATTACTATTGCTAACAATTACAAAAATATTCCATCAATTTAAGAATTAGAGGTTATAAATAGAATTAGACATAGTATTAAAAAAAAAAACTTTAAAGTAAATATATATCTTTTATTGAAAACACATGAGTGGTTAAATTAGAAAAAAAGTGAAAATTTATTAGGAAAGAAAATAATATTTTATAGAGAGTAAATTTCAAAAAGAAGTATATAAATATCTTAATTGTGATTACATGGATAGTAATACTCTATGTAGATAATTAATTTAAATATAAAGAACTCTTAAATACATAGAACCCTAAGGTAGTATTTGATATGATGGAAAGTGATTATTTCCAAGTATTTTAATCAATTGAAAAGTTCTTTCAACATTTGGTATAAGGGTAATTTTGCAAATTATCATTACATTTTCAAAAAAATATTTAGTAAACTAAATGCGATAATGCAACTTTCCTGAGTTTTTTAATCAATACTTCCAATGTATACCAAACATTGTAAAATAATTTTCTCATCAATCGCATTATCATTAATTACATTATAAAAAAATAGATTCTACTATAATCATAACAAGAAAAAGGGCCAAATACTACCTTAGATCCCACTTAAAGAAATTCGTGGTTGTAAAATATTTTTTTGTAATTACATGATCATTAAGAAAAAGAATTGTTGAGTAAAAAAAAAAGTAGACTTAGTTTACATAAAAAATTAGGAGTGACACCAAAACTCAGTCACTCCTATTCTAAATAAAAAGTACTGTTTTCGATAAAGCAAATGTAGTGGCCAATGCGCTTAAGTTGGAATACCATGCAGGTAATGAAACCATAAACTTTACCCTTAATTTTCTTAAAAGATCGCTTAAGATAGATTCGTAACTCGAAACCTTCGATTTTGTAGCCCTTAGAGTGATGAATGCCAAACTCGAAGTTTTGGAAGTGGGAAGTTTGTTAGCTGAGCTTCAGATTACACCAACCTTTATCTGACTGGATCAAAAAGAAATAGTTAAGCAATGAGAAATTGATGGTTAGAGTCAAACATATTGAATAGAATGACTAGATTGATTTTGGGTTGGATGTCAATGGTGGATTGTGTTTAAGAGGTAGACTACGTGTGCAAGATGATATTGATTTAAAACAAACCACAATGCACGAGGTGCATGTTGGGATCTAATGCCCTTGTTTTTTTTTTTACCTATGTACATGTAATTTTTTAAATAAATTAGTTTAAAAACCTCAACGGTTTTTGCATGCAATGCAAAATGAAAGTAAATATTAGCATTTAAATAATATTAAGCAGTATTACGTGGGCAAATCGTAATACAGAAAGACAATCTATATCAGTAGACAATCGTAAAATGCTCACTTTTGAAATGTGACATGTGGTGACAAGGCTATATGTTTAAAAGAAAAAGATATTTGATTGTGTATGTGATGAGTTGAGAAGATTGTCTTTATGAATGAATATGCATAATTTATAATAAACATTGTCCATTGGGGTAATAATATCATAGTTCTTCGAGAGCCTTCGATTAATTTTGCACTACCAGATATAATGTTGACATTTTCATTGCTTGCAATTAAATGAGAAATATTTTCTATTTTTAAGCATAGTATGCTCTGTAGCACTATCTGCAAGACATGTGTCTTCATTCTTAATCGTGGTTTTAAGCAAAAGATCCATATTCTCCGGTAAAACAAAACACATCATAAGAGATATTGTAAACACTAAAAAATTATAACAAAACATACTAAAGTCACACCAAGCATGAATAACAAAAATTATAAAATCATAAAAGAAATATAAAAAATTATTATATATTTTAAAATTCTTGATTTCTAGGCTCAAAGAAATCCTCTACATCAATATGGGTCATATCAACAAAGTTTTTAAAACTATCATCATTATGAGCAAAATTAGCCTTAAAATTAGCCTCTACAATATCATTTCGATAAAGCCAAATTTGTTTCAATACTCTTTCCTTTCCTTTGGATAGCAGCTTGATAAAGCTTTACAAGATGTTCATATGTATGATAGGTACATGACCAATGCTCACTCAAACCAAATTGATGGCACAAATTTTCAGTGCCCTTTGAATGATTGCTTGGACCATCACATTTCTTTTTGTTTTCTCTTTTATTTTTCTTTTGGTGGTCATAATAAATGTTAGCACCTTGATAGCGATATTACAACGTCCTTGACCATGTCCATGGCCATGGCCACGATCACGACCATGACTACGATTTCTTTCATTTCTATAATTATTGTATATTGTTGCATTCACTTTTGGGAATGAAGCAAAACCAACGGGATAACTTTCATTATTTTTCATTAATAGCTCGTTATTTTGCTCAGCCACTAAAAGGCATGAGATAAATTTGGAGTATTTCTTAAAACTCTTTTCACAATATTATTGCTTCAGAAGCACATTCGATGCGTGAAAAGTCTCAAGTTTTCTCCAATAAGTCCCCTTCAATTATTTTCTCTCCGCATAATTTTAATTAAGAACTTGTCTTAAATATTGTAGAATTATACTCACTTACTGTTTTATAATCTTGCAAACTCAAAGTACATCCAATTATAACGAGCTTTTGGTAAAATTATCGTTTTTTGATGGTCATATCTTTCTTTTAAACTATTACACAATTCAAGTGGATCTTTTATAGTCAAATATTTTGTTTACAATCTTTCTTGAATATGATGCTGGAGGAAAATGACAAATATTGAATTTATGAGATAAAGCAAAAAAGATTGTCGTGATTATAAAAATTGACAAAAAAGATTGTCTTAAGTTCAATGAGTGTAACGCCCCAAATAATTTATTTCTGCTTCTGTAAAATCTAACACAATTGTGTATCTGCTTTAGTGGTTAAGTGTTTTGGGTGTGTATGAGGGGTCTTGGGTTCAAGTCCCAATTTTGTCAATTTTGGTTATTTTTGAATCTAAGCCTTATCTTTGTTCAGTGGGATTTTATATAATTATCTGTAAATTCATATCAGAATGAGCTTGCTGGTTTAAGTGGTAAAGGAATTGGTGTGTTGGAGGTCTTGTGTTTGAATCCCTGTATTAGCGTGGGAGTTTTTTTTTTTGCTTGTTTGACTGAGAGAGTTTCGGTTGAACAGAAATTCTGAGTAAGTGGATTGTTAGTGGGTTAGTGGGAGGAAAATTAGGGAGTTATCAAATTCTGATAGGTTTTGTTTTTTTTCCAAACTTCCTTCCTGACGTTTTTCCTCTCTTTCCCTACTTTCCATTTTCGATTTATTTTTGCTTCTTCTGCGGTTACTATTGTGTTTTCTTGCAACTGTTGTTGCTACAGTTTCTTTTGGATTCGTTAATCGGCATGGTAAGTGAAGTTGGGTTTTTCGTTAACAATTGATTGTTGGTATTTTGGGCAAATTTTATTGATGGCCGATAATTGGTGGTAATCGTTGAATTCTGTGGCGTAGGAGAAGGCGGTGAGGTAGTGGTTGTCACTCCAACGGTTTAGTTTACCACGTGTAATCGTTTTTGCGGTGGTAAGTTTTTGGAATTGAATCGATTTAGTTTTGTAACTCGATTTTGGTTGCTAAAAGGGTTTTGGGTATGCTGTTTTTAGGTCTTGGAAGGCTCGGGATAGTATTGGCATCAAAACACTATCAGGTGTGTACTCGAAACGCAGAAAATGAGGTTTTGGCAAAATCCAAAAAACAATTCTGTCGACGCCACACGTGCGTGTGGTCACCTGTGTGGTTGGCCGTGTGCGAGAACACGATCGTGTGGTCGACGAAGGCATGGCCGTGCACAACACACGGCCGTGTGGTGACTCGAGTGTGGCCGTGTGGGCCATACAGGTTAGGCTGAGTTGGGCATGTGGGCCCACACAGGCATGACACACGGGCGTGTGGATGCTTGGGGCCCACACGGGCAATCCACACGGGCATGTGGGCCCAAATTTCTAAAATTTTTCCTAGGGTCGCACGGGTCGTTCCAATCGATCGTGGGCCTACTGTAGGGTCGGTAAGAGCTAATTAAACTCTAATTTGTATGTTATGATATTTTGATAGACTGATGATTTGAGTAGGATGCTGAATGTATGACTGACTGTACTGTTATATGTATGTCTGATTTCTTTATATATATGCGTGATGAGCATGTTAAATCTGTTATATCTGTATCTAATTTCTGTATCTGATTGTGGGGTGGGTTTTGTATTGACGGAGGAAGTGTTCTGTACGACGGTCATCGCCTAATTTCTGGCAGCTTGGCTGTACTATATCTGATACGTGTCATTACGGCACAATGTGGTGTGTAGGGATGAGTGGGTGTTTTTAACCCCACATGGTGTGTTGGGATGGTCGGAGATGGTGTGTAGAGGATGGGGGTAGGATTCTGATTATCTGATTCTGTACTGTAACTTAAATGGGCCGAGCTCGAATCTGTATCTGTATCAGCATCTGACTCTGTATATGATTCTGTTTGTATTGCATGTCTAATTCTGTTGGGTTACACACTGAGTTTACGTAAACTCACATCTGCTTGTCTGTTCTGTCAGGTAATCCACAGTCTCAGGCGGATCGGGCAACAGAGACTCAACGGTGACCACTCCTCCGTAAAACTGCTTAAATTTATTAATTTATGGTTTATTTACGATTTGGGTTATATTCTGAGAGTTTGTAATTTTTGGGACTCTCTAGACTTTATGTTTTTTTACTGTTGGTCTTTGGATTGTTTTGGTTTTTTTTAACTTGATTTGGTTTGATATGCTTGATATGTTGCATGCTTGTTAAAATGTTTTACGAAAATGAATTTTACGCCAAAAAGAGGTTTTTTTTTTAAAAAGATACGAAACAAATTTATAGAACGTTCTGGTTTTGTTAATTTTCACTGTAACAAGTGTTTTGGCAAATGAACTGTTAAAATAATGTTTTCTGTAATAAATGTGAGTACTATTAGTAATCAATTAATGGAATCAACTTGTGTTCAAAATCCATTCTTTGTGACACTTTCGGATTCGGGCGTAACGTCTAGGCCGGATTTGGGGTGTTACAATGAGGGTTTGAAGGGGTTATAGACATCTATTATTAATGTATTTACGACACCATTTAGTTTCTTAAAATATTTTCTATTTTGAAAAACATGTTTGATAAATAAAAATTTGTTCCCGATAATGAAAACATGAAAAAATGTTTGGTAACTTTTTTTTTAATAATAGAAACATGAGAATTAAAATAAAAAAAATTACATTTATATGAATTTAAATTAAGGTACCAGATTAACATTTTAAAAACTGTTGAAAAAAATATTTTTACACAAGTTTGAACCATGGTCAATTTAGTTTAAAGTTAAGAGTCTTTATTTTCATTTTTATAAAATATTTTTAGCGAAAACAATGGAAAATATTTTTTATTTATCATTTTTTCAGATATTTTCATTTTCTAAAAATTATTTTTAAAATTTTTAGCCAAAACTTATTTTCTTTGATATTTATCCATTTTTTAAGAAAATGAAAATTAACATGAACAAGGTTAATGTTGTTGAATATAACACAGGTAATTTGAAGGAAAAGCATATATGGGCCTTAAAAAATTTGAATGGCTTTACATTTGGAATTTTGGCTTGGGCCATGAATCTCTCTAGCATCTTCATGGGCTTTCTACTAGAGTTTGGAACTTGAAATAAAATTGATTTGTTGAATGTAATAAGTGAGATAAATATTGGATATAAGACTGCTAAAAGCTTGAGAAATATATTTTTGGTGGCACCATCTTCTAGTAGATTGCCTATCAATTTTGAAGATTTTCTTTTTAATTATCTTTGGCAAATTGCTTGGTCCATGAAAAAGGACTAAAAGGAGAAACAAAACAAAAAAGATTGTCGTGATTATAAAAAATGGCAAATATTGAATTTAAGAGTCCAAAAAATTCCTAATAAGGTAGAGCAAGCCCTGGCCCTTAATGCACCCATGTTTGCCTTTATTGAGCTTTACTTGTTGAAGTCGCACCCTATAATTTGTTCATCCATAGCTTTCCAATTTGACAAATGAAATCCTTTTTTTTTTTTTTTTATGAATTTGTTAATGTGATATGTTCATTTTGTCAAAGCTCTAATTCCAACTTTGCTATGAAAATAATGTAAAGATAACAATAAGTTGGAATTGGCGGCCATAAACATAATTCAAACAAAAGATTTGAGTGTTATTTCCTTGAGTTGTTTGTAAATTAAAGGATATTTTGTGAATTTTTTATTTAAATGCATGTGTCTGTTTTTATGTTGTTTATTTGATAAGAATAAAGATAGAGTTTGCAGAAATGTTGATATCAATACCCAGCTCGTTCACTCTAGCAAGTCCAACCAATGCTCCTAATTCGTCTAAGGCTTAAGATCCAATGTAGCCACCAAGAGACAAATGGTTGTATATATTATTTTTAGTTAAATTAGATAAAGTTATGTAATGAAGATTTTAGTATCTTTTTAATGATATTACATTCTTTTACTTTGGATATTTTAATATTTAAACGAGTTAATTTTTTAAAATTAAATATTTTTCTAATTATATTAAGAGAAAAAAATAGTTTAAGTAATTTTGAAAATGAAAAACTTTTTGATTTGAAAATTGATTTTTTTTTTTAAGTTTTATTTAATGATCACCCAATAACTTGAATTGATAAGAATTTACATTGAACTCAACATCTGGGTGTTAAGGTTCATTTAAATGCCCAACTCTAAACCAACCAAAGTTAATCTTCACCCTTATATACTCTTCTTTCCCAAACAAAGCCATAAACTCGAAATTTGACTCTAAATTTTTTATATAGTCAAACGTAAATTTTCTTATTTGTACACGTTGTAATTAAACTATATGTCATAATTTATACAAGTGAGGAATTTTATAGAGGAATAGTTATTGAGAACAACCAATTTTATCATAAAGTGTTTGTACGAGGAGAATTTTATAGGTTTGGTCCTAAGTAGGTTCAAAAGGTGCTAAATTGTTATATGGTCAACATGATAGAGCTTGATGAACCCTTGCATTAAATAACTACAACACAGACCAATAACCTTCATCGTACATGGCTAGAACGAACTACTTTGCATACTTGCTCCTTATCTACTACCTGTGCTAGTATCTTTGCAATCGCAACTCGTAATTGGCTTCCTAATAGCCAAAGGGATGCAATAAGTAGGAGAATGGCTATTCTGTTGAGAAAAGTTGTTTAGATGGTTGAGTTTGACCTTGGTCAACTCATTTTTTATAAAATAAAAAGTATGCAGAGAGGTTGTTTACAAGGTTTTTGTTACCTTACCCCTCTTAAATCTTTCAAGTACTACACTCCCAAAATCCAAGGATTGTTTGTGCTACCAAACAACACGAGAAGCTTGCCTCTGAACTCAAGTTTCTTGCAAGTGGGTTAGGGGAAAACATGTGGTGAATGAACTAAAAGAGGTCTTCGAACTTGATACTGATCGCCTACGGATGTATCAACATCTAGAGTGTGAATACTGCTTCAACATATATGGAATTTAAGGCGGTGTTCGTAAGTATACGGGTCAGGTTGTGACCACCTCCGAACGTACTAACATCCAGAGTATGAATACTACAATAAAATAAAGAGTTATGAGGCTATATCCACAAGTATATGGGTCGAGTTGTAATATAGAGTTTACAACGAAGTATGTGAGTACTCCAAGGATCATACCCAAGGGAGGCAAGTACTAAATCAATCTTAACCTAAACAATTAAAGATCTAATTAATACTTTAAGCCAGTTATAGTACAAAAGTAAAACAAGAAAAATGTTTAGAAGAATTAAAATTTTAAGAGATAGAGATAGATAAAGTGAATCAAATCTGAGGATGGGTGATTAACTTGCTTCAGCAATCTCAATCAACTGTCATCTTGTGTTCTTTGTCAATCAACTAGTCTCTACCCTAGCAAGATCTTTCGATCTTCCACCAACATAACGAGTAAGCAAGAACTACTTATCTTCTGACCTCACAGTCTAGACTGGTTTGAGGTCAAGGTGTTCACGGATGGCAATACCAATTTTGAGTTAATTCCTACCTTGATGACTTCTCAGGGTTGTCAGGCCTAGGGTTTGTTTCATGTTCTCCCTTTCCCAAACAACTGATCCGTTGAATTACCTTACAAAACAGTTAAAAGATCATGCTTCCACTCGCTAATCTCCCATAGAAGGATAAGTTCCTCATGGCTTTCATAAACAACAAGGAGTAGATATAACAATTAATCATAATGAATGAACAGTAGAGAGTTTAAGAAAAGCCTGAATAATATTGATAATGAATTTGAATCCACAAGAGTCGATCTCCTATACAACTCAGATATCTTGAAAGAAAATAAAGAACAAAAGAAACGAAACTCTGAAAACCTAAGAAATGAAATTAAATCTAAAGAGAAAGTCTAAGCTAACGGATTGGTGTCTCTAATGTGTGCTAGAGAGGTCTATTTATAGCCTTTAGGTAGCCGTCGTCCTTAGCTCTAGGGTAGCTGACATTCCCGAGCTTTAAAGTTTGATTGTACAGACCAAAGTGCCCATGTTTCGTGTTTTATTCTTGTCACAAAGTCGATGTCGCGACACACCAGGACCTGTATCACGACGTAGCAACCAACATGTTCCTGGGTAGCAATTTTCAGGGGTATGTCGCTACACTCTCAGCCTATGTCATGAAATTGAAGGTAGTTTCTCACTTTCTTTATTCTGCTTTCTATGTTGCAACATTGATCCCCCATGTTGTGACATAACGTCCATTATTGCCTCAAAATGCCTTCTAATGGTCCCCTACACACTTACAAAGTACGTTAGATCTCCCTTAGGCCTTATTCGCCCCTTACGGTTAATAAAAGACTTGATGTGCAAATTTTATTGAGTGTAAATAAAACTAAAGAAACTAAATTAAAACATAATGATTATGCTTGTATTCAAACTCCTTAAATGTGAAAACTAGTTTAATCTGCTACACCTAATTACAGCAGATCAAACTCCTCCACACTTAAGTCATTGCTTGTCCTCAAGCAACACAAACAAAGATGAAAAATGAAAAATGATGACCCAAATGAAAAATGACGACCCTTGAGCAAGTATGGTACAAGTATTGATTTCGGAGCATATGACTTAGGCATTTCACATTTACTAACAATTTCACATGATGAGTAATTGACTTACCACTTTTGATCACAAACATCTAAGTTTAGTATGTTACAAAATATACAAGCATTAAGGTTCTCACCTATAGGAATCCATCAACAAATCATACAAGTATTTTGATTATTTGAGCAGAATACAAATAGTCATTTATGTAAGTATTTAGTATGATGTCCATTCATGTATACGAATATTTAAGTTACATAGGGTTTTCAGCTTGTAACGTTCTGAGGCTTAGGACAGTTATGAAATTCAAAAATAGTAAACATCAAAAGGGTTACAAAAAAAAAATAGTTTGACACATTGTTTTGATCCCTATTCTCCACCTTAATGACCCTTTCCCGCTTACTGCATTATTTCTCCTTCTCTCACCTTCTTTGTCTCTCTGTATATAGGAATTCATAGAATGACATACTAACTATTGCTAGCCTTATTCGGCCCTTACGATTAATAAAAGACTCGATGTACAGCTTTTATTGAGTGTAAACAAAACTAAAGAAACTAAATTAAAACATAACGAAAATGCTTATATTCAAACTCCTTAAATGTGAAAACTAGTTTAATTGCTACTTTGAATTACAGCAGATTAGGTTGTAATATATTTTCTTTACAATGAAACACTTAGTAAGTATTCCAAGGATCGTACCCAATGGAGGCTACTACTAAATTAATTCTAACCTAAACACCAATAGATCTAATTAGTACTTTAAGTAAACTATATTACGAATGAACATAAATAAAGGATTTTTAGGGGTTTTATAATAATAAAGGCAAAATAACATAAAAGAAATAGACGTCAAGAGATAAAAAGGGAGATAAATCAAATCTTGATTATGGGTGATTAGCTCACTTTGGTAATTTCCATCAATTGTCGTTTTGGGTTCCTCATCAACCAACTAGTCGATACCCTAGCAGGTCTTTTGATCTTCCACTAACATAACGAGTCAGCAAGAACTACTTATCTTCTGACCTCACAGTCTAGACTAGCTTAGGGTGAAGATGTTCATGAATGGGCAATACCAATTTTGGGTTAGTTCCCACCTTGATGACTTCCCAGGGTTGTCAGGCCTAGGGTTTGTTTCATGTTATTCCTTACCCAAACAGGTGGTCCGCTGAGTAACCCTATAAAAAAATTAATAAATCATAACTCCACTCGCTAATCCCCCATAAATGGATTAGTTCCTCATGGCTTTCATAGACAATATAAAATTGATATAAAGAGAAAGCATGCTAATTAAATAAAAAAGATAAAGTAAATGAAAGAGTCTGATTGTATTGAGATTAATTGCGAATCCACAAAGTTTGAATGCTTCCAAAGTTCAGATCTCTTGAAATCAACAAACCAAAACACACCTGCTTCGTGTTTTAATCTCCTTCACAAAGTCGATGTCGCGACACACCAGGACCTGTTTCGCGATAGAGCAATCAGTATAGTCCTCTTCAGCTATCTTCAGGGGTATGTCGCGACATCGAAGGCAGTCTTGAGATTTCTTTATTCTGCTCCCTATGTTGTGACATCGAGTCAACCGTGTTGCGACATAGCGACCAGTATCTATTTAGTACACCTTCTAATGGTTTCCTACGCACTCACAAAGTGCGTTAGCTCACCCTTTGTCCTCATTCGGCCCCTAAGGTTTATTAACTTAACGAGAATTTACAAAAAACATAATTAAAACCTAATAGAAATGCTTGTTTTCAAGCTCCTAAAGTGTAAGAATTAGTTTAATCTACAACATCGAATTACGACAGATCAAACTCCCCCACACTTAAGTCATTGCTTGACCTCAAGCAATGTAAACATATAATTAAAATAAATGAAGAAGGTATAAAAACAAAAGGAAAAAGATTTATTTGTAAAGAAAAGTAAACCAAATAAAAAAAACATAAAATAAATAAATAAGCAAAAAGGCAAAATCATAAAAAAAATTGACTTGGATTCTTTCTTTAAACAAGCTAGAGTTAGTGAATATGGATGTAAGAATGAACGTCACACCTAAACTCCCCTACACTTAACCTTTTGCTTGTCCTAAAGAAAATCAAGTCTAGACACACAACATGAAATAAGAAGACATCCCTTGGATTTTATTTCTACTAAGAGCATGATTGCAAAATATTAAAGGTATAATAATTATTATCGCACATGTAACTTAATCTTGATAGTTCGATGCCTTGAAATTTTTTAAAGTAAATCAGTGTTAGTTTAAAGAGTTACATTACTAAAAAAATTAGAAATAATTCCCATGACCAAATGTTTAACAATATCACCATTAACATAAATCAAACAGATATGTAGCAGACACAATCACGTGAATCAAAATGTAACAACCCGTTTTTAGTCAAATCGGAACAGTGGTTTTGGGACCACAAATACGAATTAAAAATAATTATTTTATTATTATTTTAATGTTTACAGCATGGTAGTGTGTTTGTGTGAAAATTCCGTTAAGAAATTTTATTGTTTAATTAGTCAATTTGATAAAAAGGACTGAATCGCGTAAAGTGCAAAAGTGATGTTCTAATAGCTAAAGGTATTTAATAGCTATAGAACCTTAAAGTAAGAGTCCTTAAGTGGTAATTAGACCATTTCAATTGTGAGTGGACATTTATGGGCTTAAAATGGATGTTAAATATGATTATATAATAAGGTTGATTTTGTAATTTGGTAATTAAGGTAAATTAAATAAAAACAACAAATTTGTACCATCTTTTAATCTTCTTCTTCCACCAAATTTTTAGGGAAGAAAATCCATTTCTATGGTTCTAAACATTCGGCCACTTCATGGTTTAATTGTAAGTTCAATTTTTTTCCGTTTTTAATGATTTCTATGTTTTTGAGATCGTTGCAACTAGGTCTAGCTAGCCCAGGGACTATTTTGAAAAAAAAATTAAAGATTGAGGATGTTTCCATTGATGAATAATCATATATTTGAGTGATTAATGGTAGATTATGAATATTTGATGTTAGTTATACAAGTTTTGTTAAGTGATTTTTAGTGAAAATGCAAATTAGGGATTAAATTATGAAATGTGGAAACTTTATGGTTAAAATTGAAATAAATGAAAAATAAGGGCTTCTAGGGACCTAATTGAATTTGGCTAGCATGGGTTGGTATTAAATTGCATGAATTTGTGATTTTATGAAATAAGGACTAAATTGTAAAAAAAATGTGAAACACTAGGGGCAAATGTGTAAAAGTGCCTTAATGTGAATTTTGGACTAAATTGAATAGAGAGGTAATTAAATAAGTTGATTTTGATTACATATAGATCAAGAAAAGCAAAATTCGGATCTAAATCGGGGGAAAAACAAAGTACTCGACTAATCGAACCATTTCGCCGTTTTTGCGTCCGAGGTAAGTTCGTATGTAATAAGTTTAGTAATAAATGTATTTTAAATGCTTTGATATTGCATAAACTATGAATACGAGACCACAGACATGTTCGACAATGATTCAACGACGATTCGACATTGGAAATCCCGGTTGAACCTTAGGAATATATTAGGATACTAATGACATGTCATTAGGGGTTATTGTGATATTGTGATCCGGGTGCTGGTCCTGTACATCCTACCGGTGGCTGAGTATACCGGCATGTGTTGCGGTTACTTGACAGCTTGTGTGAGCAGCACCGTGTAGCTACGTCTTGACCCACAGCTTGTGTGAGTAGGCCCGTTGATAGCTCAAGAGTGAGCATATATGTGATATGAGATTGAGATAGCTTCAGCTATATATGTGGCACTTAGAGTGCGAGTTTCCCGAGTATCCGATAGTATTCCGAATGGTTCAAAGGGTAAATGAAAGACGTGGTTGTGTATGAGATTGATACGAGATGGTACATGTATGTACAAGAATCGTATAAGCTTTAAATCAAAGAAATTGTGAAGTTCATGTATAATCTTATGATTGTATATGTGAAAGGTTTGTTAGATAATATGAGCTACATGTTGATATATTGAATTTGTTGAATTGTGTATTTATGATTAAATTGAGTTTATTTCATACAAGCTTACTAAGCTATAAAGCTTACTTTGTTTATTTTTACCGTGTTTTATAGTGATTTCAAAGCTAGCTCAGATTCGAGGATCGTCGGAGACTTCGTCACACTATCCTACTATCACTTTGGTACTTTTGAGTTTATGTTTTGGTTATATGACATGTATAGGATTATGGTCATTTTCGATATGTATTTTGGTAGTGAGTTTTGCCATTTGAATTAGATTGTAAATGTTTATGTTTTGGTTTGTATATAAAGCCATGAGAGTTGGCTTAAATTAGTTAGTTTGGTTATGTATAAATAGGTGTGCATATGGCCTATGTTATGTGATTGAGGTTGGTTTTGTTATGTTTATTAATAGTTGATATTGTGAATGTTAAATGGTTGAAATTAGAGAAAATATATGCTTGTGAATTTTGGGTAAAATGATGCATATTTGGAAGTGTATAATTAGTTGAATTGTATATGTGAATTTGGTGTAAATGGTATGGCCTATTTTGTGACTTGTGTGTATTGAGAAAGGTGGTATAGAATATGCATGAATTAAGCTTGAATTGGTTGATTTAAATGCCAAATTATGCTATGTTTTGGTGCCAATTGGGTTGATGTAGGTGTGCACAAATTTGGGTGGCAAAATGGCTTGGTAAATAGTCTATTTTTGTCCACACGGGCAGAGACACGGGCGTGTGTCTCAGCTATGTGTGACACACGGTTATGTTACACGGCCGTGTGTCCCCTGGTGTTGAATTAAAAATCAAGTCAGTATGCTCTACATGGCCTAGCACATGGGAGTGTAATTGGTCGTGTGGCCTAAGTCAGTATACCCTATAGGTTTTGCACGGCCTAGCACACGGCCTGGTACAAGGGCGTGTATGGCCATTTTTAGGGCACACGAGCTAGTCACACGGGCGTGTGTGTTGGCCGTGTGACCCAAGTCAGAGAGTTACACAGGGTTAGACACGGGCTGGAACACGGCAATGTGATCCCATTTCGAATGTCCACACGACCTGTGACATGCACGGCCGGGCCACACGGGCGTGTCTCCCCTATTTTTGGAAAAAAATTCTATGTGTTTTGAAAGGTTTCAAAGTTATCGGTTTAGTCCTGAACCACCCCGAATGCATGTTTTGGGCCTCGTAGGCTCGTATTAGGGACGATATGAATGTAGTTGATTTATATTTGCATGAAATTGTAAATATATGAGAAAATGTATGTGTAATTGTATTATATGTTTGGTAATGCTCCGTAACCCTATTTCGGCGTTGAATACGGGTGAGGGGTGTTACACAAAAACATTCATTAAATAAAATTGTTAGCAATTCCGAAAGATTATGCACAAAAAACGCTTAAGTCACATTGGTCTTCTAGGCTTGTAATGTTTTGAGGCTTAGGACGATGTGAGTTCAAAGAAAGATATGGCTCAAAAAGGTTCAAACACTAAAAATAGTTAGGCACGTGACATTGTTTCCTCTCTTTCCCCTTAATGTCCCATCCAAGCTCACTGCCTTTTGCCTCCCTCTCTCACCTACCTTATCTCTCCATGTAGGAAGATACAATATAATACTAGCAATTATGGTCGGCTTAACGAGTTTTGGTGCACTAATGACTAAGTTTTCTTACTTTTGTGACTCTTTGTTTTGTCACTTTGACTTTTTACTCATTTCTCAATCAGTGCTTTTGTTTCTGTTCTGTACTTTTTCTTCTCATTTTTATTTTTGACTTTTTCTTGATTCTTCTTTGTCACACATTTTTGCTCGACCTATAATCATTGTATCACATTGTTTCTTCCTTTCCCCCCTCTCTCTCTTTTGAAATCACCATAATGTATCTACCTAAACCCTCAATATCTATGGTCTAATGTTTATTTCGTAATGTATTAAGGGACCAAGGATAGAGAAGAGTTCAAATTTTCAATTTATGTATGGTCTTTGGGTTTCAATAGGTTCATCAAAAAGGAATTATCAAGCTCAAGTAAGGAGATTAGGGTTTCATAGCATTAAGGTATAGTCATTTGAGAACTGGCTATTCAAACAATGCGTTAGGTCATCCCTAAGCATCCGACCATACACAATATCTTTCATGCTTCGAATTAAACCAAATGAATATTAATCAATTCAAGCATTCATGTCTCTACGACTATCTAAAAGACTTATATCTCATATGGCATCATCAAACATTCTTACTTAGGTACTTCTAATCTATTATGCAATTTAACTAAGTAACCTAATCAGTTCCCCTTAAAAATAATCAAATTATCTCATATCAATAAAAAATTTCATGCTTGAAAAAAATCATTACATGCTTCATTATTTTCAACCACTATTCACAGTGTTAATATAATCCAAGCACCATGTAATAATAATAATAATAATTTTTTAATAAATAATCAAAGTAAACACACAAACGAAATCATGCACAAACTAATCCTATGTACTTTCCCCCACACTTTAGAACATACATTGGCTATAGTGTAAAATAATTAAAGTGCAAAAATAAGAAAACTTCCCTGAATCAGTCAAATCCTTGTTGTTATGATGATCTCAGGTTATGTGCACTCCAAGTGGACGAAAGAGTACCTAAAAACTACTACGAAAAAAATATGAAATATAATGTAATAAAATAACAAATAAAAATAAGAGGAAACATAATAAGTGACGATAATGGATTATAGAACGTCTCAGATTAACTTGGCCCTTCAATGTTCCGAGGTTGTGTTCTGTTTAGGATGTCACGACATTAGGGTGCAATGTCGCGACATTGAGCCTGATTTCTAGCTTCTTCGATTTCTCTATTTTTTTCTCGATTTTGTCACTCCATGGTATCTACATTTGCTGTGGGAAAAAAACTAAACACAGTAAGATTAATAAAATAAAATAAATGAATAAAAAATGAAACAAAATTTAAAACAGGGAATAGAAGTTCTTTAAAAATCGGGACGATCCCAGTCGCCACCATAGAAGAACTTTTAAATGGTTCTCGACAATTTGATCCGTCATTTGTTTCTCTATCGATGTGTATGAATCAACCCCTTTTATCGCTTCCAATGATATTGCCTTATTTTCGATCGATGCAACATCCACATTACGAGCCACTTAATACCAAATCTGAGCCAACCCCAAATCATTTTCTAGGGTATTATTTCCTCAAGCTTCCTTCTCTCTATGTTGCATGAATTTTTGGTCACTCGAGCTTTGTTGCTGTTGTCGAATAAGAATGAATGAAACTCCTCCATTTCTTTGGTTGACACCTTCTCTGCGATGGCCAGAAAGTGTATTGGCTCTTCTACACTTCCATTCAATAACGGTTTAAGCTACATGTTAGTGGTTAGTTCATCTGTAACTTCTAATTTTACAGTTATATCTGTTGCTATGTCAGATACAAGCCCAGGTTGAATCTCACCATAATTTTCATCATGGTCATCGATATACAAGGGTTCTTTTGATCCAAGTTGTGAGCGTCAGACATGTCTTATTTCCTGAAAGGCAGCGCTCTAGATATTTCTTACATCATTTTAATCATTTGTGCCATCATATTTGACATGTTTGATAATAACTCAGAGTTGGTCGTCTTAGTGGTTTCACATGAAGGCATTCTATACAAATCACAGATAGTCTCGTCTGAATATTTGGTCATGTCATGATCTTCATCAAGTGCCTCATACAAATTACCAATGAACTCCTGTGTATGTTTGACATGTCTTCTCACCATAATTCTCATCATGGTCATCGATAACATAAGGGTTCTTTTGATCCAAGTTGTGAGCGTCACACATGTCCTCTTTCCTGAAAGGCAGCGCTCCAGATATTTCTTGCATCATTTTAATAATTTGTGCCATCATATTTGACATGTTTGATAATACCTCAGAGTTGGTCGTCTTAGTGCTTCACATGAAGGCATTCTATACGAATCACAGATAGGCTTGTCTGAATATTTGGGCATGTCATGATCTTCATCAAGTGCCTCATACAAATTACTAGTGAACTCCTGTGGATGTTTGACATGTCCTCTCACCATAATTCTCATCATGGTCATCGATAATACAAGGGTTCTTTTGATCCAAGTTGTGAACGTCAAACATGTCCTCTTTCCTGAAAGGCAGCACTCTAGATATTTCTTGCATCATTTTAATCATTTGTGCCATCATATTTGACATGTTTGATAATACCTCAGAGTTGGTCATCTTAGTGGTTTCACATGAAGGCATTCTATACGAATCACAGATAGGCTTGTCTGAATATTTGGGCATGTCATGATCTTCATCAAGTGCCTCATACAAATTACTAGTGAACTCCTGTGGATTTTTTACTATATCAGCACCTCAATCATTGTAACGAATTGTAACGTGTTTACGCAAGTGTACGTATTCGTGCAAGTAATAGTAAGTAAAAATGAGTTATCGTCTCCACAAGGACTATATAAGCTTAAACAATTAATTGCAAAATTATAATTAACAATTTGATGTAAAAAACTCAATAAATTTGGATAGTGATGATTAGATTAATTAAATGCAAGAGTGATCCCTTAATACAGTTTTTAATCTAAATTCAATTTACCTAAGTGTATGAATGAAGGATTTAGCAACAAAAAACAATCAACATTAAATTGGCTAGGATAATTATATTAATTAATTCAATTTACTTTCATCATGCTAACATGTTTGGAATTACTTCCATAGAAACTCGATCTCTTATGGGTTTGGAAACAAAATTAAGTCCTCTCGGATCTTTTACTTAGTTAAATATGCAAGTTACTGGTCATATTAGACTAAGGGTTTCTTAGCATTTATGCAAGGTCACAGGGACATTTACGTATGCAACAGTTTAACTACATAAACCTAAAAACCATGCAAGATAATAGAGCTAACTAAAGATATTAGGAACCTTAACTTAGACAATTTTAATAACCTAAATTAAGCATTGCACTTTTCAATTATGCATCTACTACCCGTCGTCTGGTTAGGATCGCTCAGCTAATCTGAGTGCACCCAATCATGTATGAATGAAATGCATCATGATATTAATTGAAAACATAATTGACTGAGGCACAAAACATGTTAACATGAATTAAATAAATCTCATTAACCTAATATAATTATCCTAGAAGATAGGAATTAAAACTTCATAATTGATGTCAAAAACATAAAACTCAAAGCAAATATTTTAAAATAAATAATCAAGAGGAAGCGCTTCTCCGTTCTGACTGAAGCTTCTTTTGCTAAGGGTTTAGAAGGTAACCGACTAGAGACTGCTTTTGACAAAGCTTTTGAGGCTAAAGATGGGAAAAGAGATGGACTACTATGCAAGGGGAAAAGGGGAAAAGGAATTGAGAGAAAACTAGAGTGAGTGAGAGAGGAATGTTGAGTGATAAGGGATGATGGAAAAGTGAGAAATGGCAAGGTATTTATAGGTGAAGGTAAGGGTTTGAGTTTACTAAAAATAGGTTTAAATTTCCTTCATTCATTCTCTCATGTGGCCGGCCATACTTCAAGGAAAAGGGATAACCAAGTCTTCTCAATTTGAATTTGAATTTCAAGCTAAAAATAGCTATGTAGTGGACGGTTTCAACAGAGAATTTGTTAGGCTGAATTCTGATTATTTTCCAACTTCAAGGACCTTTAATTAATTATCCCAAAATATATTTTGGGCAGCCATCTTCAAGTGCCGAAATTGGGCTTTTAATTCCCCATGTTGGATGATTTTTTCAGTCCAATAACTTAGCAGACATGTCCATCTTTTATTACCTTTCTTTACTGGGTCAAGTAGTCAACCCCATGCCCAAAATTGCATGGTCTTGCCATATAAATGGATAATTTGTGCATGGCCATCTTTTATTTATTTAAATCTTGTCTCCAATGGACCTCCTACAAAGTAAAAAATACATACATTAATAAATTAACATGAATTAATATAAAATATCCACGAAAATCATGTAATTAAGCATAATAATTACTCGAGATAAACACAATAATTAAGTAAAAAGGTGGTAAAAATATATAGGAAAACCCTTTATAATTTCGAGTTTACAGTTATCACTCCCCGAGTACATTGAGGTTTCGTTCCCTCGTTGGGTCATCTTGATCAAGAACAATTTTTTATTCTCTATGATCTCCCATTCCTTATATTCTCCTCTTCGTATGCTTCATCATCTAAGACCATCTCATAATTAAACCACAAGTAGTCAGTTTCATCCATGTTTGAATGACTTTGTAAGATTATCTTTATGGATTAGAGACTGACTAAACAGATATTCCTTTCCTCTGAAGTATATTGTAACATCCTGAATAATTGGGTCTGTGCATTTTATGTGTTTGGATGCTTAAAATATTAATTTGAGAATTTGAGGTACAATTGGGGCTCAAAATGAGGCCTTGTTTTAAATATTTTGTTTAGACACTCTAAGGGCTTAAATTGAAGTTGTGGTAGTTTAATTGACATATTGGGCTCGTGGGCCCAGCAGCTAGAGGGCACGATGAAGGTGAGCTATAAGTGGCGTCACTAGTGCATGAGGAAGGCCCAATTTTTGGTTGCTTGAAGCCCAAGTTATAGGGCTAGATTTGGCACTTAATTGAGTAAGGGGGACGGCACAAGGCTATTTTTTTGGGAATCTTATTATATTTATTTCATGTGGATAATAAGCAGATAAAGGCTATTATTTAGGATTTAGCCTTTAAGGATAATAAGCAGATAAAGGCTATTTTTGAGGAGATAACATATTAAGATAAGGGAAAAGGGATAGGAGCTATCATGTGTGGCAGTGTTGGTAGAAAATCAATCTCTGCTAAAGGAGGAATCGATTTTCTATATAAAGAGGGGTGTACAAAGAAATTTTGAAGCCTCTCTTTTATTTTCTTTTCTCATCTTCTTCCTCTCAAAAGCCGAAAATCACCATCTTCTTCACCCTTTCTTCCTCTCTAAAATTTCCTGGTTGGCCGAATCTTTTAACCTCTATTGTTATTCTTCTTTTAATCCCTAAAAGCCGAAATCACATCTCTATTATTCTATTCTTCTCCTTAATATTCATTGGCCGAATCTCTCTTAGCCATCTCTTCAATTCGTACATCTTCTAAAAGTTGAAATTCTTAGATCTCATTTCCTGAAGTTGCCGAATTCTCTTCAAAAGAGTTTGCTAGTGCCGAATCTTGAAGGAAACAATAGGTAAGTATTGATTTCGGGATTTCAATGTTCTTCCGGCTTTTCAAAAGTCCTTAGTCGAATGGCTATTAGAAACTAATCTCTTATTTCACTCTTCTTTTCGGCATTCCAGGATTTGAAGAAGGAGGCCAATCGCATAGATCTCTAAGTTATAGAATCGTGTTACTTTCGGGATTTCAAGGTAAGAGGATTTGTTTATTTATATATATAAAATCGGGTAGAATACTAACCATGACCGAATATAGGAGAGGCCTATTTTCGCAATTGTTCCGGCTTTTAAGCAAGGCTATAGATTGAGGATAATAGATCCGGATAGCAAGGACATCAACTAAGAATATTGGATTTGCAATATCGGTGTGTAATTCTCCACACCATCTAGATCTGTTTGATTAATATATGAAAATAAGTATTACATGTTTTGTTAAATACAGAAACCCCAAGCATATTGACGGGAACCCAAAGAGGGTAAAGCAAATCACCAGGTTAGTAAATGATCTGATTAAATGTTATAAGTATACTGATTTTATGTGATTGCATGGGTTGGGTTTAATGAAAGGAGGAAGTTATATGTTGTAGCGGTTTTTACCGTGATCTCGTTGTAGCTGGTTCCTTACCGTGATCTGTTGTAGCGCTTCTGCCGTGATTCATTGTAGTGGCTATGGCCATGATCTCGATGATGAGCGCACGACTGCCATCAAGGCGTGTAGCGGTGTGGGTTGATTGTAGAAATCCTCAATGGTGTGAATGGTTGGTACGGGGGCGTGTAGCGGATGGATACCTAGGATATGGGTTGGGCTTTGCATATTATTTTTGTTACTTATATTTTGATTATTCTGTTTTATGGGGCTAAAGCCCAAATCTAATGGTGCATGAGGGTTTGCACATCGAGTCTCGCGACTCACCCTTTAATTTTAACCATCTCGGTGGCACTTAGGGCATCGGACCAGGGCCGAGAGGAGAGCAAGGTGGCCATGCGTGAGCTTTGAGAATTCAAGAAAAGACTTAGTCTAATATTTGATTTTCATTTAATTAATGGGTTCAAATTTCTTTGTAATAAGGCCATGGGCCACTAGACTACCATTTATGTTTTGGGATTTTGTTGGGCTTTTATTACTGGGTTTTAAGTTTTACGTTTTCAATTAAGTTAAGACCTGCATGAAATTTTGGTTTTTATTTAAAATCTACCAAGATAATTGGTTACTTAATATTTTATACTTTAATGAATTATTAAGCTTTCGAAATAAAGGTGTAAACCTAGTAATTGTTTTCCAAAATGCGACATGTTATGTAAAATCTCTTAAGTGACATACCAGATCCAGTTGTAGCGTTTGGGCCGGGTTTGGGGTGTTACAAATTGGTATCAGAGCCCGGTTCAAAACTCGGCTCTGGGGGTTTTTTGGGCTCAAAATGTTTTCTAAAGTTGGGTTTTTGAAACATGCATATTTATACAGGTCTGTTAGCTCAGCATGGCACCTGCGTCTCCGGCCCAAGTCCGCCAGGTAAGTATTCTGAACCATTGTGTGGTATAATATATGTGGGCTTGATGGGCTTTATGGGACGTAAATTAGTTAGATTAGAACTTGATGGACTTTAGGCCTATTTGAAACAACTCTTAAAATCTCATAAGACTTAACTTCACTAAACAAACCCGTGAACGAGCCGCAAGACTAGGGTGTGGTAACAGCATACGCATGTCTAGGATTGGATTCGAAAGAGCACGGTATTTAAGCGATCCTAGTGACTCACCTCCTATTATTTGGAATCCTACAGTGCGTAGGACTGCTCACCTTAGCCAAGTTAGGGTGTGGCAATGGGCATACGCATGTCTCAGGAGTGGATTCGTGGAGAGCTTGGTACTTAAGCAGTCCTAGCGACTCACCTCCTCTTCACTAGAATCCTACAGTGCGTGGTGACTATTCACCCTAGTTACGAGGACTTGTTGATGGGCTAAACCTTATAATTAAAACCCGAAGGGACCACCACCCTAGTTTGAAAAAAAAAAGAAGAAAATTTCTCAAGTTTTGCAAAATTTTCAAAATACGTTTGATTTGTGAAAACTACCAACCAGCCATGAATTTGTAAAATACCTATGTTTTAAAAATTTACCTGAAAATTTCATGTTTATAAGAGTAACCCGGACTATGAAACTAGATTTTTCCCCAAAGTACCCTGTTTGAAAAGAAAAACAACAACAACAACAACAACAACATCATCGAAATATCCCTGGTTAGAAAAAATTACCAACCTACCCTCGTTTTGTCAAATGACCAAAATACCCCTGGTTTGTACAATTACCAAATTACCCCTGATTTGCAAAATTACTAAATTGCCCCTGATTATAAAATTACCAGAATACCCTCACTTCACGAAATCAACAAGGAACTTTATTATGAAAAATTACGAAAATACCCCTGTAGGATGAAATTATGAAAATACCCTTGGGTAGTGAATCAACGAAAACACCTTTACATGAAGAATGTAAGTGCTTGGATGATTTTTGTATGATGTATGAGTTTTATTTTAGTTAGAGGTTACAAACTTTAGACTGTATTGTGAATGCGAATTCGAAAGAACCAATATTAAAACTATTATTCATAAGACTGTTAGTGGTTAACTAGTGAAAGAAAACTAATAATCCATAAAACTCTTAATCGGATAAACGCCAATCGGAGGAATGAGTTCAAGGGGTCGAGGACGCCCGCCGCGTGGACGCGTAGAAAGTAGAAGAACCGCGCGAGAGCGTAGGGTCCGCCACGGTCGAGAAACGAGATGCTGGAATCGCCACTGTAGAAGGAGAATTTTGGGATGAGGCGCTCAAGATGATGTTGTATCTCGAGCGATGTTGAGGGTTTTAGAGAGGGTTCTTTGGAGTAGGCATGGGCACGGAGCCCAAAAAATGCATCCGGAGCGGCTTAAGGCCAATGGGGGCGTAAATGTTTAGGGATTTTACGGTGTAGCCCCTAACACGGTGAGTATTGGATGGAAGCGATCGAGCGCATAATGGATGACTTAGACTTCACGGTAGAGGAAAAGTTGAAAGGGGTCGTGTCTCTTCTTCAAGACGCGAGGCCTATCGCTGGTGGCTCACGGTGAAAGAGGGTACTTGCCGTGGATTGTATTGGATCGAGATTTCTTTAAGGAATCATTTCAAGGGAAGTATGTTGGGGCCGGCTACGTGGATGCACAGAGGAAGGCATTCCCGAACAGTGCGAGGAAGTAAGTCCGTGGTCGAGAGACGCAGGCGAGTTTTTCTGCGCTTGAGTCGCTACGCCGGGGAATGGTAGCAACGAGTATGAACGTTGTGTACGGTTCGAGGATGGGCTGTGGAATGAGTTAAGGGTTCTGATAGCACCACAACGGGAGAGAGTTTTTCTGTTTTGGTAGATAAGGTTAAAATAGCTGAGAAAGTGAAACGGGTCGAGAGACAAGAAAGGGATAAGGATAGGAGTAAGAGTAAGAGAAGTTTCGAGCAGTCAGGAGCATTTGGGAATTATCAGAAAAGGCCTAGGACTGATGGGCCAGCTCGTGCTCCGACGGGTCAGAATCGAGCATGTCCTACATGTGGGAGGACGCATTATGGGGAGTACAGAATGAAAACTGGTGGATGCTTTAGGTGTGGATCCACAGGACATCTGATTAAGGACTGTCCTTAGATGGATTGGGTACAGCCCGCGGAACGAGGTTCTAATCAGGCTGGGAGAGGTGATCAACAACCACCAAGAGGCCGCAGACAAGCCAGGGGCGATAATGGTAGTGAACGCGGTCGTGGAGCACCAGGTAGAGGTGCAGGTTATGCTGAGGCGAGGTAGCCAGCGTTGGTCTATGCAGCACATCGCCAAGGGGAAGAAGACGCCCCGGATGCGAACAATGGTGCGTACCCTACCATAGTATACTAAGTGTTTATTTTTTTTTGGCTTTAGAAATTAGAGTGCGCAGCGAAAGCATAGTGGTGCGACTTAGGTAGTACGATTACTAGTTAGTTAGACATTTCGAGGACGAAATTTCTTTAAGGGGGTAGAACTGTAACATCCTGAATAATTGGGTCTGTGCATTTTATGTGTTTGGATCCTTAAAATATTAATTTGAGAATTTGAGGTACAATTGGGGCTCAAATTGAAATGAGGCCTTGTTTTAAATATTTTGTTTAGACACTCTATGGGCTTAAATTGAAGTTGTAGTAGTTTAATTGACATATTGGGCTCGTGGCCCAGCCTAGGGCACAATAAGGTGAGCTATAAGTGGCGTCACTAGTGCATGAGGAAGGCCCAATTTTTGGTTGCTTGAAGCCCAAGTTATAGGGCTAGATTTGGCACTTAATTGAGTAAGGGGGACGACACAAGGCTATTTTTTGGGAATCTTATTATATTTACTTCATGTGGATAATAAGCAGATAAAGGCTATTATTTAGGGATTTAGCCTTTAAGGATAATAAGCAGATAAAGGCTATTTTTGAGGAGATAACAGATTAAGATAAGGGAAAAGGGATAGGAGCTATCATGTGTGGCAGTGTTGGCCGAAAATCAATCTCTGCTAAAGGGAGGAATCGATTTTCTATATAAAGAGGGGGTGTGCCAAAATTTTGAAGCCTCTCTTTTATTTTCTTTTCTCATCTTCTTCCTCTCAAAAGCCGAAAATCACCATCTTCTTCACCCTTTCTTCCTCTCTAAAATTTCCTGGTTGGCCGAATCTTTTAACCTATATTGTTATTCTTCTTTTAATCCCTAAAAGCCGAAATCACATCTCTATTATTCTATTCTTCTCCTTAATATTCATTGGCCGAATCTCTCTTAGCCATCTCTTCAATTCGTACATCTTCTAAAAGCTGAAATTCTTAGATCTCACTTCCTGAAGTTGCCGAATTCTCTTCAAAAGAGTTTGCTAGTGCCGAATCTTGAAGGAAACAATAGGTAAGTATTGATTTCAGGATTTCAATGTTCTTCCGGCTTTTCAAAAGTCGTTAGTCGAATGGCTATTAGAAACTAATCTCTTATTTCACTCTTCTTTTCGGCATTCCGGGATTTGAAGAAGGAGGCCAATCGCATAGATCTCTAAGTTATAGAATCGTGTTACTTTCGGGATTTCAAGGTAAGAGGATTTGTTTATTTATATATATAAAATCGGGTAGAATACTAACCATGGCCGAATATAGGAGAGGCCTATTTTCGCAATTGTTCCGGCTTTTAAGCAAGGCTATAGATTGAGGATAATAGATCCAGATAGCAAGGACATCGACTAAGAATATTGGATTTCGCAATATCAGGTGTGTAATTCTCTACACCATCTAGATCTGTTTGATTAATATATGAAAATTAGTATTACATGTTTTGTTAAATGCCGAAACCCCGACATATTGACGGGAACCCAAAGAGGGTAAAGCAAATCACCAGGTTAGTAAATGATCTGATTAAATGTTATAAGTATACTGATTTTATGTGATTGCATGGGTTGGGTTTGATGAAAGGAGGAAGTTATATGTTGTAGCGGTTTTTACCGTGATCATTTGTGCGGTTCCTTACCGTGATCTCATTGTAGTGCGGCCTGCCGTGATGATGCATTGTAGTGGCTACGGCCATGATCCGATGATGAGCGTAAGCGCGCCATCAAGGCATGTAAGCGGTGTGGATTGATTGTAGAAATCCCCAATGGTGTGAATGGCTGGTACGGGGGCGTGTAGCGGATGGACACCTTGGATATGGGTTGGGCTTTGCATATTATTTTTGTTACTTATATTTTGATTATTCTATTTTATGGAGCTAAAGCCCAAATCTAATGGTGCATGAGGGTTGCACACTGAGTCTTGCGACTCACCCTTTAATTTTAACCATCTCAGGTGACACTTAGGGCATCGGACCGGGCTGGAGAGGAGAGCAAGGTGGCCATGCGAAAGAGCTTTGAGAATTCAGCAAGAAGACTTAGTCTAATATTTGATTTTCATTTAATTAATGGGTTCAAATTTCTTTGTAATAAGGCCATAGGCCACTAGACTACCATTTATGTTTTGGGATTTTGTTGGGCTTTTATTACTGGGTTTTAAGTTTTACGTTTTCAATTAAGTTAAGACCTGCATGAAATTTTGGTTTTTATTTAAAATCTACCAAGATAATTGGTTACTTAATATTTTATACTTTAATGAATTATTAAGCTTTCGAAATAAAGGTGTAAACCTAGTAATTATTTTCCAAAATGCAACATGTTGTGTAAAATCTCTTAAATGACATTCCAGATCCGGTTGTAGCGTTTGGGCCGGGTTTGGGGTGTTACATATATACTAAGATTAAAAAGAGAAATAAAGAAGTCAGTTAACTAGATTAATAAAATTTAAAAATAAAAATTGTATCCATAGTTCAAAAAATTCCTAATTATTCTATTAAATGCAAAAATTAAAATGAAGTGAGTAATGTTGACTCCCCGACAATGGCGCCAACAACTTGACGGCCTCCGGATGTACTAACATCCAGAGTGTGAATACTACTACAAAATATATGGAATTTGAGGTAGTGTTTGCAAGTATATGGGTTAGGTTGTAATATAGTTTGTTTACAAAAAAAAACACTTAGTAAGTATTCCTAGTATCGTACCCAAGGGAGGCTAGTACTAAATTAATTCTAACCTAAACGCCAATAGATCTAATTAGTACTTTAAGTAAACTATATTACGAATGAGCATAAATAAAATATTTTTAGGGGTTTTATAATAATAAAGGAAAAATAACATAAAAGAAATAGACTTGAAGAGATAAAAAGGGAGAATAAATCAAATCTTGATTATGAGTGATTAGCTCGATTTAGTATTCTCCGTCAACTGTCGTTTCGGGTTCCTCGTCAATCAACTAGTCAATACCCTAGCGGGATCTTCCGGTCTTCCACTAACATAATGAGTCAGCAAGAACTACTTATCTTCCGACCTCACAATCCAGACTGGCTTGAAGTGAAGGTGTTCACGAATGGGCAATACCAATTTTGGCTTAATTCCCACCTTGATGACTTCCCAGGGTTGTCAGGCCTACGGTTTGTTTCACGTTCTTTCTTTCCCAAACAACTGATCTGTTGAGTAACCCTATAAAATAATTAATAGATCATACCTTCACTCGCTAATCCCCCATAAAAGGATTAGTTCCTCATGGCTTTCATAGACAATATGAAATCAATATAAAGATAAAGCATGCTAATTAAATAAAAAAAGATAAAGTAAATGAAAGATCATGATTGTATTGAGATTAATTTTGAATCTACAAAGTGTTAATGCTTCCACAATTCAGATCTCTTGAAATCAATAAGAACAAATGAAAGAAATCTAAAACATAATAATGAAAGAAAACTAAACTAATTTTTACAAAGAGAATTTAGGTTAAAGGTATGGTGTCTATAACAAGTGACAAATGAGTCTATTTATAGCCTTCAGGTGGTTGTCATCCGTAACCCTAGGTTAGCTGATGTTCTTGAGTTTTAAGTTTGATTGTGTAGACAAAAACACACCTGTTTCGTGTTTTAATCTCCTTCACAGAGTCAATATTGCTACACGCCAGGACTTGTTTTGCGACAGAGCAATCAGTTTAGTCCTCTTCAGCTATCTTCAGGGGTATGTTGCGACACCCTCAGTCCATGTCGTGACATCAAAGACAGTCTTGAGTTTTATCCATTTGTCTCCCTATGTTGCAACATCGAGTCATCTCTGTTGCAACATAGCGACTAATATTCATTTGATACACTTTCTAATGGTTTTTTGCACACTCACAAAGTGCGTTAGCTCACCCTTAGGCCTTATTCGGCCCCTAAGGTTAATAAAAGACATAATTTTCACATTTTATTAACTTAATGAGAATTTACAAAAAAATAAAATAAAACCTACTAGAAATGTTTGCTTTCAAGCTCCGAAAGTGTAAGAATTAATTTAATCTGCAACACCGAATTACGACAGATCAGGTTCGCACATCTATGGTTCGCATGCATTAGGGTTCGCACATATCGGGGTTCACACATATCGGGGTTCACAGAGTCAATATTGCTACACACCAGGACTTGTTTCGCGACAGAGCAATCAGTTTAGTCCTCTTCAGCTATCTTTAGGGGTATGTTGCGACACCCTCAGTCCATGTCGTGACATCAAAGACAGTCTTGAGTTTTATCCATTTGTCTCCCTATGTTGCAACATCGAGTCATCTCTGTTGCAACATAGCGACTAATATTCATTTGGTACACTTTCTAATGGTTTTTTGCACACTCACAAAGTGCGTTAGCTCACCCTTAGGCCTTATTCGGCCCCTAAGGTTAATAAAAGACATAATTTTCACATTTTATTAACTTAATGAGAATTTACAAAAAAATAAAATAAAACCTACTAGAAATGTTTGCTTTCAAGCTCCGAAAGTGTAAGAATTAATTTAATCTGCAACACCGAATTACGACAGATCAGGTTCGCACATCTATGGTTCGCATGCATTAGGGTTCGCACATATCGGGGTTCACACATATAGCTCGCATAATCAACAAATAGGGTTCACATATACCACATGTAGGGTTCGCATAAACAATATATAAGGTTCGCATATTTAAACAGATAGGGTTCGCGTAAATAATATGTAGGGTTTGCATGAACAACATATAGAGTTCGCATGTATAAACACAGATTTTGCGTAGATATACTAGGAGTTCACATAATAAATCCTATACGATTAGGTTTGCCTATAGGGGTTCACATAAGGGGTTCGCATGCTAGGGGGTTTGCATACTATAAGGTTTTCATGCATAAGGGTTCGCATAGTAATTCTTATAGGTTCACACAATTGATTCATACTAGGTTCGCATGATATACAGGGTTTGCATGTTATATATAGCTCGCATTGTACCTAGGGTTCGCATGATATATAAAGCTCGCATAGTATTTAGAGTTCGCATGTTATGTATAGCTTGTATAGTACCTAGGGTTCGCATGATATATAAAAGCTCACATAGTATCTAGAGTTCACATGTTATGTATAGGGCTCATAACATATGGGGTGTTCACAATATTAGTGTTCGCAATAAAGGGGGTTGCAATATAAAAGAGGGTTCGCAACACAGGGGGTGTTCGTTACAGACTACTTTCTTCTTAATATTTCAATTAATCAAACCAAATGATTTAAGTTTAGATCTCACACCTGATCTGGAGACACAAAAACAATAATTGGATGATGAGATTGATGATCTACTTGGAAGGAGAGGGACGATTTGGAAAACCTTGATTTCTTTTGCTTGAAAATTTGATTTCGTAATGGTGGAGAAAAGGAAAAACTTGGGAGTTTTTTTAGAAAAATTTGCTAGATCAAAATTCTATAGTTTGAAAAGATTTTCTATAACGCCCCAAAAATTTGCATATTTGTATGTTAGATTCTCTCATAGTTAAGTCTCTGTATCTGTGGCGTTGCGCTCTGTTTATGTGTTGGCGGTCAGGGGCTCGAGTCTTTACGTAAGCGAAGCAAAGATATGTTTTTACGACTTTGCAGAATTTCTTTAGTTTTGCTTTTGAAATGTATTCTTTATTTTATTATTTTTTTTGAATGTGCGTTCTTTCTTCCTTCTCTCGTCCCTTTCTTTTTGTTATTTGTCTTTTCTTTTTCTTCTTTTCTCTTTTGTCATATAGATTCTTGAATTCTGCCTGTTAAATTTTTGCTGTTGTGGTCGGAAAATTTTTGTTTTTTGTTGTTCTTTGACTAAAAGTTAATTCTGTAAGTTCTGGTGTTAAATTTCCGCTAACATTTGCTGTTGTTCGCTTTTTGTTAAAAAAATTGGGTTTCTGATTAAATTGCTTGAATTTTCTGTCTACATGTTCAATTGGTGTTCGTTAGGAGAAGGTCTCAAGGAAAATTGTTCCTCAAACGCCTTATGTTCATGAATTACTATATTGTGCAAAGGTAATGGTTGTTTTTGAGTTGGGGGTTTGCGTTGAAGTTTCGACATAGTTGGTTGATTGTTGTTAGTGCGAACTATTTCGTTTTTGCCATTGATTGAACTTCTGATTGTCTTTTTTAGGGCCTTGGATCATTTCCCATTGTTTCTACATCAAATCTCTAACAGGTGTATAACAAAAACTCGAATTTCTACAAATTTTAAACTTCAAAAAACATGGCTTTCGACGCCACACGGTCGTGTACCAAGCCGTGTAGTAGGTCTTGTGAGCCACACTGCCGTGTGTCAGGTCGTGTAACTTACTATTTTTGAATTTGAGGTACACGGGCTAGGGACACGTGCGTGTGTCTAGGCCGTGTAACTCACTGTTTGTATTTTGGGTCACATGGGCTAGAGACACTGGTGTGTGTCCAGGGCGTGTAACTTACTATTTTAGATTTAGGGTCACATGGGCCAGGGACACAGGCGTGTGTCCAGGCTGTGTGAAGGGTTGTGAGTCACACGGGCATGTGCTTGGCCATGTACCAAATCGTGTAACTCACTGTTTTGAGCCACACGGTCGTGTGGACCACATGGGCCAACCATCCAGGCCGTATGAATCCACACGAGCGTGTGGGGAATTTTTTTTTCCCTAAAACCATAATCTTCATTTAAATTGAATGTAGGCCTACCGTGGGGTCTGTATGAGCTGAATTAGACATTGAAAATTGTTATCTGACAATCTGTTACTGAGTAATCTATTATTCTGGTATATATATACAATTGATATGAGATCTGGTAAGTAGTGTGATTCCATTACATGGGCATAATCTAAAATTGTGTTACTGTATACTTATATCTAATATCTGTCAAATCTGCATCTGCATCGGGATTAGGACTGTATAAAGAAGGAAGTGTGGGCATTTTAATAATCTGTCAAATCTGGAGGCTAAGCCACATATATTTCTGATTCTGGCGATTTATTGTAATCTGATTTGGCAGCTAGGTTGCAATTATTCTGAAACGTGACATACAGTCATTACGTGGTGTGTAAGGATGGATGGGTACTTGATGCCCTATACAGTGTGTCAGGATGGATGGTGATGGTGTGTAGCGGATGCGGATAGGAATCTGCATATGTATCTGATATGTTTTGCATCTGTATTTGATATTCTTTATTTCTGTATCTGAATTTGAGAAATTACTGGTCTTTGGAAAGTGAAATTTCATCTGTATATTACTGAGTGTTATTGAATGTAAGTTACACACACTGAGTTGTAAGCTCATTTAGTTGTTTGTCTATATTTCAAGTAACCTACAGGCTTAGGCGAATCGGCGTGGCAGGAGCTCGGTCATCTTTTTATTTCTTACTTAATGTCTTATATGTATTTATATTATTAGGTGTATTTTGGATTTCAAATTACAATTTGGGTTTCTATGTTGATTTAATTATGTAAATGATTTCGACTGCTAAACTTTAAATAATCATGCTGGGTTTTTGGTTGAAGACTATTTTAAATGAAGGACTAAATTTAAAAAAAAACAGTTTTTTCTGGTTGGGCTAGTTTGAAAATTCGACACTTTTATGGGGTAAAAATAAGAAAATAAAATATTTTGGCTAAAAAATACACAAAGGTTTTTTAACCTAGGATCCAAAGATAAACTAAGACTTTACCACTAAATCAACAAACTTATTCTTACTATTTTTTAACAGAAATAATTTTTAAGGCATTCTTAATTCTCTTACCTTCTTTTAGAAAGTAAAAAAAAAAAAAAAACTAATTTTTATCCTTATTTCTTCTAGCCTTATTTTTGGGATGTGACACATTTGTTGTAAATTTTAAAAGATAGTAAATATTTCTTAGTTAAGCTCCACACATGTAACGCCCGAAATTTCTTATGTTTGCTTCTGTAAAATTTTGACACAAATGTGTATCTGCGTCAGTGGTTAAGTGTTCAAGGTGTGTGTGTGAGGTCCCAAGTTCAAGCCTTACCTTTAGCAATTTGTGTTATTTTTGGAATTAAGCATTATCTCTGTTCAGTGGGCTTATATTAAATTATCTGCACATCCATATCAGAATGAACCTGCTGGTTTGAGTGGTAAGGAGTCATGGTGTTGGAGGTCTTGTGTTCAAATCCCTGCGGTAGCAAGGATGTTATATTTTTACACTGTTTTCTGAGAGAGTTCTGATTGAGTTGAAATTATGAGGGAGTTATCTGTAGTGGGGTAGTGGAGTGAATTAGGGGATTTTGGAAATATCTGATTAGTGTTGTTTCTTTCTCTTCTTTCCAAAAGTTAACGTCGATTTCTCTGTGCTTCTTCTTCTTTTCTTTTTGTTCTTCCCTTCCAACATCTCGATTCTTTCTTTGGCTGTGGTAATTTTGTGGTGCGTTGTTTCGTTATCATCGTGCATTGTGGTAAGTGAGTTTTCGTTGACTGCTAGCTTCGGTTTTGGTTAAAGTTAATTCGAATGGGGGAGTTTCTTCTTAATGGGGTTTTCGAAAGAATAGTAATTCATTAAGAACGTTATGTGCAGGAATTGACAGGGAACCTTTCATTAGAGCTCCAACGGTTTTGAACGTGTTAGCAGTGGTTGTCGTTGGCGGTAGGTGAGTTTTGTATCAATTTCCCCGTCATCAAATTCGTTAGTAAATCCGCTAAATCGTTGTTGGGTGCTCTATTTTTAGGCTTTTGGAGGCTCGAGATTATCTTTGCATCGAAACGATACGAGGTGTGTACCCGAAACGTAGAAAAATGGGATTCGGCAAAAGCTAAAATTTTAATCTGTCGATGCCACACGGCGGTGTGGTAGGCCGTGTGCGACGACACGACCGTGTGATCGACGAAGACCAGGCCGTGCGCGAGACACGGCCGTGTGATGGTCGGGGTGTGGCCGTGTGGTTCACACGGGCTAGGCCAAAATAGGCGTGTGGGCCACACGGGTGTGTGGGCCCATACGGGCACGCCACATGGGCGTGTGGATTCTGGGCCAAGCCGTGTGATCCACACGGGCAAGGCCAATCTGGGCGTGTAGGCCCATTTATCTGAATTTTTCCCTAGGGTTGCACGGGTCGTCTCAAACGACCGTGGGCCTACTGTAGGATCGGTAAGGGCTAAATAAACCCTAAACTGGATGATCTGATTGTTTGATATACTGATCTATTTGGGATACTGATTCACGTCTACTTGCACTGTTATCTATGTACGCTTATATGTAAGCATGTGAGCATGCTAGACTGTTTATCTGTATTTGTATATTTCTATCTGATATTGGGGATGGGATGATGTATATTGGAGGAAGTGTTCTGAAAGGCAATTTACGCCTATTTTCTGGCTGCATGGCTGCATTATATCTGTTATGTGCCGCATCAGTACAATATGGTGTGAAGGGCTGGGTGGGTGTTTTAAACCCCACATGGTGTGTAGGGATGGTCAGAGATGGTGTGTAGAGGATGGGGGTAGGATTCTGATTTCTGATTCTGATATGCACATCTATGTCTGAATTTGAGACGGGCTTAGGCTCGAATCTGTATCTGTCTGATTCTGAATTTCTGTATGTGTGCATGCTTAATTCTGTGGGGTTATACACTGAGTTTACGTAAACTCACTTCTTTCCGTTTGATCTGTACAGGTAATCCACAGTCTTAGGCGGATCGGTGCAGTGGAGGACTCGACGGTGACCACTCACTATTACTGTTTATTTTGCTTAATGGTTTTACTTAAGTTTTGACATTGAGATTTGAGAGGTTGTATTTTCTGGGACTCTCTGGACTCTTTTAAATTGTTTGGCTTTGGTTTTGAGTTTTTGGATTTAACTTGCTTATTACTACGATGGTTTTACCTAAAACATGATTTTTTAAAAATGCGAACTGTTTTCCTTATAAATGATGATTTTTCCTAAGCTTCCGCTAAATGATTCGTATTAAGGCAAGTCGACTAATTGAATATATGTTTTGAAATAAATGAAAGCAATTAAGGGCTTATAAGCCTAATGTAACACCCCAAACCAGGTCTATACGTTAAGACGAGATTTGGTTTGTCACACCGAACGAACATCCAAAATTCTCTAATGATTTAAGTAAAACAATAATGCAAAACCTTTAGAAATAAGGTTTAATAAAAACTAAGTACAATGATTATGAATTAAGAAAAATACTTGTTTGAAATCTTATATATATATTAGTCAAAACCTTAACGTAGTTTTAAAAGAATTTGAAAGAAATTGAAAAGTAATTTAGGTGTCCAAAATTGTTATAAAACACAATATTTTTAAGAAAACTTTATAGATTTAACATAAGCCCATATTAAGAGTCTTAAAATAAAATTAAATCCATCCACACATAAAAATCCATAAAAACATAATTAGAAGCCTTATTACATCATACCCAAAATAGTAATTAAAATAAGTAACTTAAATAAAGTTCATAGTTTATAAAACCCAAGCTCGTAGTATGGCCTCCACCAAGTCATCCCCTACCAAGTCTACATCAATTTCCATTACCGAGATGGATAATAAAACGGGTGAGTTACAAAGAACTCAGTGTGTAACTCACTTACCACCATTATTGGGCTGGACCATCAAGGCATTAATTTGGACTTGAGCCCAATTACAAATTTTAACAATATAAAATGAAATAAAATATATAAAATGCATGTAAAATGAATTTCCCAACCAAGCCTAATTTCCATCCGCTACACACCCCGTACCAACCAAGCACACTGTGGGGATCAAGTCAACCCACCCCGCCAAACACACCAATCGTAGGCATTTAGCCTTTTAAATAATATTGTAGTGCACTCATCGAACTAGATTGTGACATAGTCACCGAACTAGAGGCATTAAGCCAAAATTTGTGGCAGAGCCACCGAACTAGATACGTGGCCACAAGCCTTTCTTCTCTTCATCAAATCCCATCCCATGCATTTATGTATGAATAACAAACTTTAAATCATAAAAATTTTATCAAGTAACCCATAACACAAATGAGTCTTTAATAAAACCTTTCATTTGGGCCTATTAACAATATAGTATTAAACTTTGGCCCATATCTCGAACTAGAGGGTTTTTGGCCTATTAGCGATCTAGCAAACTTTGGCCCATATTTATCGATCTAGCAGTTTTATGGCCCAATTTATCGATCTAGCAGTTTTATGGCCCAATTTATTGATCTAGCAGTTTTATGGCCCAATTTATCGATCTAGCAGTTTTATGGCCCAATTTATCGATCTAGCAGTTTTCATGCATTTACACAAAAGTACTAATTACTACAACATTTTCGATTTGGCCATTTTTACGATTTATCAAATTTCTTACGGTTTAGTATCTAACAGAAAGAAAGATAAGTATGAAGTTACTGCACTGGTTATAGTGAGAACTAGACTTTCCGCTCGTCAACACCTATACGTATCACGATAATTAGAACACTATAATTTATTAATGAAACCGATCTAAAAATAACGATCTAAAATTTTACCCTCGGGTTTCGAACTACTTCTACTTTGCTGTTTCTCCCCGATTGATGGTTCGTTAACCGAATCAAATCCACGAACAAATAATGGTTGGAGTACGAACGACCTCGAACAGTTGATTCTCCTCGGATGAACGTCCACAACCCGGTGGGAAATCCCGATTTTGAAAGCGATCCTTCGCTTAAACTTAGGGGAATAACGGAACCACCCTCTTCCGAACACTATTCACCGCCCTTTTCTTCCCTATTTTGATTGTCTTCAAAGACAAAAGATCGTTAATCCAATCTAATATTACATCGAAATATGACTAAGGGTTTAAGGGTGAAATTTGCTTACCACAAAGATCGTTGTTCCAAAAATGAGAGTCAACCAAAACGTTCCCTTAACACCTTAAATCGATTCCAACGTTCTAAGATACCCACGAACACTTGATTTCTGATCTTCCGTTATCGCACTAAAGTATAACAAATGAGCAGTTTTCGTCAAACGATCAACAATTACCCAAACGGAGTTTTTCTTAGTGGGTGTTAAAGGTAACCCACTAACAAAATCCATTGTTATCTGCTCCCATTTCCAAAGAGGAATCTTTACCGGTTGTAATAATCCTGACGGCAATTGATGCTCCGCCTTCACTTGCTGACAAGTTAAACATTTTCCCACAAATTCAGAAATCTCACGCTTCAACCCTAGCCACCAATATTGTTCACGAAGATCCCGATGCATCTTATTTCCTCCGGGGTGCATAGCATAAGGGCTACTATGCGCCTCCCGTAGAATCATTTGTCTCAGATCTGAGTCCTTAGGAAAACAAACTCTCCCACGAAAACATAACACACCTTCCACGTTTATGCTAAAATCCTCTATTCCACCATTTTCAACTTGTTGAATTAACAATCCCAATTTCTTATCTGATATCTGTTTTTCCTTGATTTGCTCTAACCACAGAGGCTTCACCTGAAGTTCCGCTATCAGACTACCATCCTCGTACAAACTCAAATGGGCAAACATTGTTCTCAAATCGAGATACCACCTTACAACTTAACGCGCGTCTCGCTACCACATTAGCTTTTCCAGGATGATACTCGATTGAGAAATCATAGTCCTTTAACAGACTCCACCCATCTTCGTTGTCTCAAGTTTAATTCTTCCGAGTAAGAAGATACTTAAGACTCTTGTGATCCGTATAGATGATAGACTTTTCACCGTAGAGTTAATGCCTCCAAATCTTTAGAGCAAACACTCTGCAGCCTAACTCCAAGTCATGAGTAGGGTAGTTTACTTCATGCGGTCTCGGTGACGAGAAGCATAAGCCACCACTTTCCCACTTTGCATCAATACACATCCTAAGCCCGTGTGTGTGACGCATCGCGAGAAACTATAAACTCCTTTCCACCTCGAGTTGAATCAGATCTTTTGGCGCTTAGTTAAAATCTTCTTCAATTTCTTGAAACTTTCTTGCTGTTTATCGGTCCATATATATGGTACTCCCTTCCGCAATAGCTTAGTTGGGGTGCGAGCAATCAACGAAAACCCTCAACAAAGCGTCTATAGTAACCGGGCAAACCCAAGAAACTCCGAATCTCGACTCATCGACTTTGGTGGTTTCCAATCCAATCTGACCTCAATCTTCCGAGGATCCACCCTTATCCCTTCGGTGATACCACATGACCCAAGAAAGTCACTTCCCTTAACCAGAATTCACATTTACTGAATTTGGCATACAGTTGATTATCTCGAAGTAACTGCAATACAATTCGTAAATGCGAGTCATGCTCCTCTTCATTCCTTGAATATACCAGAATGTCATCTATGAATACCACTACAAACCGGTCTAAATATGGTTGAAAGACCCGGTTCATCATATCCATAAATGCAGCTGGTGCATTGGTCAACCCAAACGGCATCACCAAAAACTCATAATGTCCATAACGAGTTCGGAAAGCCGTCTTGTGAATATCCGCTTCTTTCACCTTAAGCTGGTGATAACCCGATCTCAAATCAATTTTGGAGAAAGCGAAGCTCCTTCATTTGATCAAACAGTCATCAATTCTTGGCGGAGGTACCTATTCTTGATCGTCAATTTATTTAATTGCCTGTAGTCAATACACATATGCATCGACCCATCTTTCTTCTTAACAAACAAAATCGGTGCTCCCCACGGAGACGCACTCGGTCGAATAAAACCCCGATCCAATAATTCTTGAATTTGAGCTTTAAGCTCCGACAACTCCTTCGGTGCCATTTTATAAGGAGCAATGGACACTGGAGCCATTAGGCAAGAGCTCAATACCAAATTCCACTTCCCGATCTGGAGGTATGCGGGAAGTTCTTCAGAAATACATCCGAAATTCCTTCTTTGTTCTCACATCTTCCATCGACAACTCTTTGGCATCTAAAGCACTAATAAATGCTAAAATGCTCCATACCCTTTTCGCACCAACTTTTCTCGCTTAAGTGCGGATACCACATTTGCCAAGTAATTCCTTAGCTCGCCTATCATAATTATTTCTTTATCCTCCACCGTCCTTATTGACATCCGCTTTGCCAAAGACAATCCAATTTTGCGGTGCTTAACCAACCAATCCATGCCCAAAATGATATCGAACTCGCCAAAAGGCAATTCCATCAAATTCGCCAAAAATATTTCTCCTTGAATTTCTAAAGGCACATCTCTAAACAGTTTATTTACCAATCACCGATCGTCCTAAAGGACTAATTACCTTCATCTCACTATCGGAAATTTTGAGTCTAAATTCAAGTTTCAGATATGGTGCTAGCAACACACGAATGGGTAGAACCAATATCTATCAAAGCAATAACGGTACATCAAAAATGAAGAACGTATCAGTTATCACATCAGTGCATTGCCATCCTCACGGCGTCTAAGCGCATATACCAATCCCGGTTTGTCTTGCATCCGTGTTGCCTCTAGGACCATTGCCTCGACCTGCTGCACCTTGACCACGCCCGGCCACATTACCACCACGACTGGTCCACGACCTCTCGGTGGTTCTTCGAATTCCTCTTGCGGTGGTGCATCGGTATTACGAGCTTCCCGAGTTGTATCCATTCGACGAGGGCAATTCCTATATTGATGATCCATCGACCGCATTTATAGCAAGCACCCGTTTTCTTCCAAAGACTCTCTAGAATGCCTTTTCCCACAATCAAGCACAATCTCGACTACGATTCACGATTCTGGTGTTCTACCTTGAGTGGTTCATCATTCCGAGGCCTCTTCAAAACCTTCTTGAAGAACCCGAATACTTCATATCTCTCTTGCCTCTAGCTCGTTCCCGATTCTCGGCGTTCGAGTTCTTAGCCTCTTGGCTATCTTGGCCTTTTCACAAGCGTGGCAAAAGTTCTAACTTGTTGTGGGGCTATTAAAACCCGCAATTCATCGTTCAAGCCATCCTCAAAGCGTACACAACGCTCATTATTTCTTTGCCACTATTGTTCGAGCATAGCGACTCAAACGCAAAAACTCGACTTCATATGTCGCCTTCGTCTTATTCCTTGGACCGATTCGAGAATTCCTTCCTTCGGCATCAACATAACTCGTTCCTACATATTTCCCTTGGAAGGAAACTTTAAAGAATTCCCAATTAACTAATGCAGCTTTCGGTGCCTTCTCGGACATTAAGCCACCATTGGTATGCTTCGTCCCTTAACAAGGACACCCCTCCCTTAGTTTTTGTTCCACCGTACACTCAAGATCGTCCATAATTCGCTCCACTGCCTCAAGCCAATATTCAGCGACATTTGGAGCTACACCTGAGACACCTCTCAAAACCTCAAAGACCACTTGATTTCAATCGTTCCGATATCGACCCACGAGCCGTTGGGCCAGTTCTAGCTCCAATGACTTTCAAGGACTCACAAAGATTGCTCGCCACCGCATTATCTTCTTCCATATGATCATGTGATCCCGTCTCACTTTCGAGTGACGCAGTGCATCCATTTCCGGCATATGATCCGGCGCGCTTGGGCTTGCGCCTCTAACACCTCGCCCTCTACCACGGCCACGTCTACCGCGCCCACGACCACGCCCTCTAGTGCTCATAGTGACTGATTTAATTTGATTATGAGTTTTATGAATCAGAATACTATTTCAGTGTTTATTAACGATGTTTTATGATATAAAAGAGATAGAGTTGTTTCCGCAATCATATCCTTATTATCTCAATCTCTACAGTTTCAACACCTAAAACTACAAGTTCTAGAGTGTTTCTTATGATCATATCACAATGAAAATAAACAATCAATATACAGATACTTACTTGACTTGGCGCGGGATGCTCATGGTGCCATACTACCTTTAAATCAAAAAGTCTAGAAATTTGAGTTGTTTCTCAAACAAATATCTTTGTTGAACCCAAACCACAGCCGAGTTTTGAAACTGGCTCTGATACCATTAAATGTAACACCCCAAACCAGGTCTATGCGTTAAGACGAGATTTGGTTTGTCACACCGAACGAACATCCAAAATTCTCTAATGATTTAAGTAAAATAGTAATACAAAACCTTTAGAAATAAGGTTTAATAAAAACTAAGTACAATGATTATGAATTAAGAAAAATACTTGTTTGAAATCTTATATATATATTAGTTAAAACCTTAACGTAGTTTTAAAAGAATTTGAAAGAAATTGAAAAGTAAAATAGGTGTCCAAAATTGTTATAAAACACAATATTTTTAAGAAAACTTTATAGATTTAACATAAGCTCATATTAAGAGTCTTAAAATAAAATTAAATCCATCCACACATAAAAATCCATAAAAACATAATTAGAGGCCTTATTACATCATACCCAAAATAGTAATTAAAATAAGTAACTTAAATAAAGTTCATAGTTTATAAAACCCAAGCTCGTAGTATGGCCTCCACCAAGTCATCCCCGGCCCAAGTCTACATCAATTTCCATTACCTGAGATGGATAATAAAAGCGGGGGTGAGTTACAAAGAACTCAGTGTGTAACTCACTTACCACCATTATTGGGCGGACCATCAAGGCATTAATTTGGACTTGAGCCCAATTACAAATTTTAACAATATAAAATGAAATAAAATATATAAAATGCATGTAAAATGAATTTCCCAACCAAGCCTAATTTCCATCCGCTACACACCCCCGTACCAACCAGCACACCTGTGGGGATCAAGTCAACCCACCCCGCCAAACACACCAATCGTAGGCATTTAGCCTTTTAAATAATATTGTAGTGCACTACCGAACTAGATTGTGACATAGTCACCGAACTAGAGGCATTAAGCCAAAATTTGTGGCAGAGCCACCGAACTAGATACGTGGCCACAAGCCTTTCTTCTCTTCATCAAATCCCATCCCATGCATTTATGTATGAATAACAAACTTTAAATCATAAAAATTTTATCAAGTAACCTATAACACAAATGAGTCTTTAATAAAACCTTTCATTTGGGCCTATTAACAATATAGTATTAAACTTTGGCCCATATCTCGAACTAGAGGGTTTTTGGCCTATTAGCGATCTAGCAAACTTTGGCCCATATTTATCGATCTAGCAGTTTTATGGCCCAATTTATCGATCTAGCAGTTTTATGGCCCAATTTATTGATCTAGCAGTTTTATGCCCCAATTTATCGATCTAGCAGTTTTATGGCCCAATTTATCGATCTAGCAGTTTTCATGCATTTACACAAAAGTACTAATTACTACAACATTTTCGATTTGGCCATTTTTACGATTTATCAAATTTCTTACGGTTTAGTATCTAACCCGAAAGATAAGTATGAAGTTACAGACCTGGTTATAGTGAGAACTAGACTTTCCCGCTCGTCAACACCTATACGTATCACGATAATTAGAACACTATAATTTATTAATAAAACCGATCTAAAAATAACGATTTAAAATTTTACCCTCGGGTTTTCGAACTACTTCTACTTGCTGTTTCTCCCCGATTGATGGTTCGTTAACCGAATCAAATCCACGAACAAATAATGGTTCGGGAGTACGAACGACCTCGAACAGTTGATTCTCCTCGGATGAATGTCCACAACCCGGTGGAAATCCGGATTCTTTGAAACAGATCCTTCGCTTAAACTTAGGGGAATAACGGAACCACCCCTCTTCCGAACACTATTCACCGCCTTTTCTTCCCTATTTTGATTGTCTTCAAAGACAAAAGATCGTTAATCCAATCTAATATTACATCGAAATATGACTAAGGGTTTAAGGGTGAAATTTGCTTACCACAAAGATCCTTGTTCCAAAAATGAGAGTCAACCAAAACGTTCCCTTAACACCTTAAATCGATTCCAACGTTCTAAGATACCCACGAACACTTGATTTCTGATCTTCCGTTATCGCACTAAAGTATAACAAATAAAAACGTTAATAGAATGAACGTTTATTTCGATCTAAGAAAGTCTTTATACCCCTTATCAAGATTCGGCCATGACAACTATTAACTAACATGAACTAAAAAGAATTCTTACCTATTGTCCACGGTTGGAAAGAGACGATTGAGAAAGATGTTTGTGCAAGATGGAGGATTCGGCTATATGACCAAAAAAAATAGAAAAAAGATTCGGCTATGGGTACATCAACATTCGGCCATGAGAGAAAATAATAGAGAAAGTATGAGTATCAAGAATAAAAGATGAGAGAAGAATGATGATGATGTTGTTTCAATTTTCAAAGAGAATAAAAGAGAAAGAAAGAAAGAAGAGATGAGTTTTGGGAGCAATGTATATTCGGCAATGGGGAGAAGAAAAGTAAAGAATGGCTTTTTGGTGTTGGTAGAATCGGCACTATGAGAAAGGCACAAAATTGAACACTAAAGTGAAAAGCAAAATGACCAAATGGTCAAAATAATCAAGGCTTACCAAAAGATCAATTTCGGCCAATGGGAAAAGTTGAGAAGAGGAATGCAAAATTTTGCACAAAAACTAAAATGACCAAAAGCAAACTCCTAAACCTTACCAAGCTACTAGCAAAATTCACTAACCTTCCCCTAGCCATATTGCCGTCCAAATTCATTGGTCAAATGGCCATGAATTAGTTTCAAAACCTTTTCCTTGATACATGCCTTATGTCCCCTTATCTTTCAAAATTTTCTTGATTCCATACTATAAGTTAGCTATTTCCTTATTCCTTTAGTCTACTTACCAAAAATGAAAAGTCCAACCTTACCATATCTATTGCTTGGGTGACACTTGCTATACAAGTGCAAAAATAAAAGTTGTCTAAATGCTATACAAGGATTCGAACCACTCCCCTCATGCAATATCTCATGCGCCAACACCACCTTGCCATTTACTCATCTTATGCTACTTTTTAACACTTAATTTAACTTAAGTGTCAATGCCACTTGCTCCACTTCAATAAATTCTCAAACTAAAAATTATTCCATACCCGAATAATTCTATACTCTTCTTCAGGACTATAATAGGCACGAAAAGAAATAAGAAAATTTTCCTTCATAATCTAAACACTAAAACATGCAATAAATCGATACTTGAATTTTAGGGTGTTACAACTCTACCCTCCTTAAAAAAAATTTCGTCCTCGAAATTTACCTGGTTGAAAAAGGTGAGGGTATTGTTGCCGAATTGCATCTTCAGGCTCCCACGTAGCTTCCTCCACTCCGTGAGTTCGCCATAAAACCTTGACCAACGGCACGGTTTTCTTTCTTAGCACCTTAGCATCTCGGTCTAAGATTTCCACTGGTTCCTCCTCAAAAGACAAGTCTGAATTCAACTCCACTTCTTCTACCGGTACTATAATGCGAAGGATCCGATCTAAAGCGCCAAAGCATGGAAACATGAAAAACATTATGAATCGACTCAACTCCGGAGGTAATTCGATCGATAGGCCACTTTGGACCAACACGCTTCACCACACGATATGGTCCAATGTATCTAGGACTCAACTTGCCCTTCTTCCCAAACACAAAATCTTCTTCCAAGGTGAGACCTTCAAGAAAACTTGATCCCCACAAAGATACTCGATACTTCTACGCCGGATCTGCATACGACTTTTGTCTATCCAAGCTTCCTTTAACCGTGCTCGAATAGCTTTTACTTTTTCTTCCGTTTGAGATCATTTCGGGACCTAACATCCATCGTTCGCCCAATTCAGTCCAACAACTAGGAGAACGACACCTACGACCATATAATGCCTCGTAGGGTGCCATCCGAATGCTAGACCGATAGCTATTGTTGTAAGCAAATTTCGCCAGCGGTAGAAAATCCTCCCAACTACCTTTGAAGTCGATTACACATCCCCTCAACATGTCTTCCAGAATCTGAATTACTCTTTCTGATTGACCATCTGACTGAGGATGAAATGCCGTACTGAAGTTTAGCTTTGTTCCCAAAGATTCATGCAAAGCTTTCCAAAACCGTGACGTAAACCTAGGATCCCTATCTGATATAATAGACACAGGTACCCCATGCAACCTCACGATTTCGGATACGTACAACTTAGCCAACTTCTGTAACGAGTAATCCGTACGAACTGGTAGAAAATGAGCAGTTTTCGTCAAACGATCAACAATTACCCAAACGGAGTTTTTCTTAGTGGGTGTTAAAGGTAACCCACTAACAAAATCCATTGTTATCTGCTCCCATTTTCAAAGAGGAATCTTTACCGGTTGTAATAATCCTGACGGCAATTGATGCTCCGCCTTCACTTGCTGACAAGTTAAATATTTTCCCACAAATTCAGAAATCTCACGCTTCAACCCTAGCCACCAATATTGTTCACGAAGATCCCGATACATCTTATTTCCTCCGGGGTGCATAGCATAAGGGCTACTATGCGCCTCCCGTAGAATCATTTGTCTCAGATCTGAGTCCTTAGGCATACAAACTCTCCCACGAAAACATAACACACCTTCCACGTTTATGCTAAAATCCTCTATTCCACCATTTTCAACTTGTTGAATTAACAATCCCAATTTCTTATCTGATATCTGTTTTTCCTTGATTTGCTCTAACCACAGAGGCTTCACCTGAAGTTCCGCTATCAGACTACCATCCTCGTACAAACTCAAATGGGCAAACATTGTTCTCAAATCAGATACCACCTTACAACTTAACGCGTCTGCTACCACATTAGCTTTTCCAGGATGATACTCGATTGAGAAATCATAGTCCTTTAACAGCTCCACCCATCTTCGTTGTCTCAAGTTTAATTCCTTCTGAGTAAGAAGATACTTAAGACTCTTGTGATCCGTATAGATGATAGACTTTTCACCGTAGAGTTAATGCCTCCAAATCTTTAGAGCAAACACTCTCTGCAGCCTAACTCCAAGTCATGAGTAGGGTAGTTTACTTCGTGCGGTCTCGGTGACGAGAAGCATAAGCCACCACTTTCCCACTTTGCATCAATACACATCCTAAGCCGTGTGTGTGACGATCGCGAAGAAACTATAAACTCCTTTCCAAAACCTCAAAGTTGAATCGATCTGGCGCTCCGTTAAAATCTTCTTCAATTTCTTGAAACTTTCTTGCTTTGTTTATCGGTCCATATATATGGTACTCCCTTCCGCAATAGCTTAGTTAGGGGTGCAGCAATCAACGAAAACCCCTCAACAAAGCGTCTATAGTAACCAGCCAAACCCAAGAAACTCCGAATCTCAGCTACTGACTTTGGTGGTTTCCAATCCAATCTGACCTCAATCTTTCGAGGATCCACCCTTATTCCTTGGTGATACCACATGACCCAAGAAAGTCACTTCCTTAAACGAATTCACATTTACTGAATTTGGCATACAGTTGATTATTTCGAAGTAACTGCAATACAATTCGTAAATGCGAGTCATGCTCCTCTTCATTCCTTGAATATACCAGAATGTCATCTATGAATACCACCACAAACCGGTCTAAATATGGTTGAAAGACCCGGTTCATCATATCCATAAATGCAGCTGGTGCATTGGTCAACCCAAACGGCATCACCAAAAACTCATAATGTCCATAACGAGTTCGGAAAGCCGTCTTGTGAATATCCGCTTCTTTCACCTTAAGCTGGTGATAACCCGATCTCAAATCAATTTTGGAGAAAACAGAAGCTCCCTTCATTTGATCAAACAGGTCATCAATTCTTGGCAGAGGGTACCTATTCTTGATCGTCAATTTATTTAATTGCCTGTAGTCAATACACATACGCATCGACCCATCTTTCTTCTTAACAAACAAAATCGGTGCTCCCCACGGAGACGCACTCGGTCGAATAAAACCCCGATCCAATAATTCTTGAATTTAAGCTTTAAGCTCCGACAACTCCTTCGGTGCCATTTTATAAGGAGTAATGAACACTGGAGCCATTCCGGGCAAGAGCTCAATACCAAATTCCACTTCCCGATCTGGAGGTATGCCAGGAAGTTCTTCAGGAAATACATCTGGAAATTCCTTCACTGTTCTCACATCTTCCACTGACAACTCTTTGGCATCTAAAGCACTAATAAATGCTAAAAATGCTCCATACCCTTTTCGCACCAACTTTTCTGCCTTAAGTGCAGATACCACATTTGCCAAGTAATTCCTTCGCTCGCCTATCATAATTATTTCTTTATCCTCCACCGTCCTTATTGACATCCGCTTCTCAAAGACAATCCAATTTTGCCGGTGCTTAACCAACCAATCCATGCCCAAAATGATATCGAACTCGCCAAAAGGCAATTCCATCAAATTCGCCAAAAATATTTCTCCTTGAATTTCTAAAGGCACATCTCTAAACAGTTTATTTACTAATACCGATGTCCTAAAGGACTAATTACCTTCATCTCACTATCGGAAATTTGAGTCTAAATTCAAGTTTCCAGATATGGTGCTAGCAACATACGAATGGGTAGAACCAATATCTATCAAAGCAATAATGTGGTACATCAAAAATGAAGAACGCATGCAGCTTATCACATCAGTGCATTGCCATCCTCACGGCGTCTAATCGCATATACCAATCCTGGGCTGTCTTGCATCCGTGTTGCCTCTAAGACCATTGCCTCGACCGCTGCACCTTGACCACGCCCACCCTATTACCACCACGACTGGTCCACGACCTCTCGGTGGTTGCTGAATTCCTCTTGCCGGTGGTGCATCAGTATTACGAGCTTCCTGAGTTGTATCCATTCGACGAGGGCAATTCCTATATTGATGATCCATCGACCCGCATTTATAGCAAGCACCCGTTTTCTTCCAGCACTCTCCAGAATGCCTTTTCCCACAATCGGCACAATCTCGACTACGATTCGATTCATGTGTGTTCTACCTTGAGCTGGTTCATCATTCTGAGGCCTCTTCAAAAACCTTCTTGAAGAACCCGAATACTTCATATCTCTCTTGCCTCTAGCTCGTTCCCGATTCTGACGTTCTGAGTTCTTAGCCTCTTCGGCTATCTTGGCCTTTTCCACAAGCGTGGCAAAAGTTCTAACTTGTTGTGGGGCTATTAAAACCCGCAATTCATCGTTCAAGCCATCCTCAAAGCGTACACAACGCTCATTATTTCTTTGCCACTATTGTTCGAGCATAGCGACTCAAACGCAAAAACTCAGCTTCATATGCTGCCACTGTCTTATTCCCTTGGACCAGATTCAGGAATTCCTTCCTTCCGCATCAACATAACTCGTTCCTACATATTTCCTTGGAAGGAAACTTTAAAGAATTCCCAATTAACTAATGCAAACGATTGCCTTCTCGGACAGTAAGCCACCATTGGTATGCTTCGTCCCTTAACAAGGACACCGCTCCCCTTAGTTTTTGTTCCACCGTACACTCAAGAGCGTCAATAATTCGCTCCACTGCCTCAAGCCTATATTCAGCGACATTTGGAGCTACACCTGAGACACCTCTGAAAACCTCAGCACCACTTGATTTCAATCGTTCCGATATCGACCCACGAGCTGTTGGCCCAGTTCTAGCTCAATCTCTAAGAGATAGAGTTGTTTCCGCAATCATATCCTTATTATCTCAATCTCTACAGTTTCAACACCTAAAACTACAAGTTCTAGAGTGTTTCTTATGATCATATCACAATGAAAATAAACAATCAATATACAGATACTTACTTGACTTGGCGCGGGATGCTCATGGTGCCATACTACCTTTAAATCAAAAAGTCTAGAAATTTGAGTTGTTTCTCAAACAAATATCTTTGTTGAACCCAAACCACAGTAGAGTTTTGAAACCGGCTCGATACCATTAAATGTAACACCCCAAACCCAGTCTATATGCGTTAAGACGAGATTTGGTTTGTCACACCGAAACTAACATCCAAAATTCTCTAATGATTTAAGTAAAATAGTAATACAAAACCTTTAGAAATAAGGTTTAATAAAAACTAAGTACAATGATTATGAATTAAGAAAAATACTTGTTTGAAATCTTATATATATATTAGTTAAAACCTTAACGTAGTTTTAAAAGAATTTGAAAGAAATTGAAAAGTAAAATAGGTGTCCAAAATTTTTATAAAACACAATATTTTTAAGAAAACTTTATAGATTTAACATAAGCTCATATTAAGAGTCTTAAAATAAAATTAAATCCATCCACACATAAAAATCCATAAAAACATAATTAGAGGCCTTATTACATCATACCCAAAATAGTAATTAAAATAAGTAACTTAAATAAAGTTCATAGTTTATAAAACCCAAGCTCGTAGTATGGCCTCCACCAAGTCATCCCGGCCCAAGTCTACATCAATTTCCATTACCGAGATGGATAATAAACGGGGTGAGTTACAAAGAACTCGAGTGTGTAACTCACTTACCACCATTATTGGGGCGGACCATCAAGGCATTAATTTGGGCTTGAGCCCAATTACAAATTTTAACAATATAAAATGAAATAAAATATATAAAATGCATGTAAAATGAATTTCCCAACCAAGCCTAATTTCCATCCGCTACACACCCCGCACTCAACCAGCCCATTTGTGGGGATCAAGTCAACCCACCCCGCCAAACACACCAATCGTAGGCATTTAGCCTTTTAAATAATATTGTAGTGCACTACCGAACTAGATTGTGACATAGTCACCGAACTAGAGGCATTAAGCCAAAATTTGTGGCAGAGCCACCGAACTAGATACGTGGCCACAGGCCTTTCTTCTCTTCATCAAATCCCATCCCATGCATTTATGTATGAATAACAAACTTTAAATCATAAAAATTTTATCAAGTAACCCATAACACAAATGAGTCTTTAATAAAACCTTTCATTTGGGCCTATTAACAATATAGTATTAAACTTTGGCCCATATCTCGAACTAGAGGGTTTTTGGCCCATTAGCGATCTAGCAAACTTTGGCCCAATTTATCGATCTAGCAGTTTTATGGCCCAATTTATCGATCTAGCAGTTTTATGGCCCAATTTATCAATCTAGCAGTTTTATGGCCCAATTTATCGATCTAGCAGTTTTCATGCATTTACACAAAAGTACTAATTACTACAACATTTTCGATTTGGCCATTTTTACGATTTATCAAATTTCTTACGGTTTAGTATCTAACCCGAAAGATAAGTATGAAGTTACAGACCTGGTTATAGTGAGAACTAGACTTTCCCGCTCGTCAACACCTATACGTATCACGATAATTAGAACACTATAATTTATTAATGAAACCGATCTAAAAATAACGATCTAAAATTTTACCCTCGGGTTTTCGAACTACTTCTACTTGCGGTTTCTCCCCGATTGATGGTTCGTTAACCGAATCAAATCCACGAACAAATAATGGTTCGGGAGTACGAACGACCTCGAACAGTTGATTCTCCTCGGATGAATGTCCACAACCCGGTGGGAAATCCCGGATTGCTGAAACAGTCCTTCGCTTAAACTTAGGGGGAATAACGGAACCACCCCTCTTCCGAACACTATTCACCGCCCTTTTCTTCCCTATTTTGATTGTCTTCAAAGACAAAAGATCGTTAATCCAATCTAATATTACATCGAAATATGACTAAGGGTTTAAGGGTGAAATTTGCTTACCACAAAGATCCTTGTTCCAAAAATGAGAGTCAACCAAAACGTTCCCTTAACACCTTAAATCGATTCCAACGTTCTAAGATACCCACGAACACTTGATTTTACGATCTTCCGTTATCGCACTAAAGTATAACAAATAAAAACGTTAATAGAATGAACGTTTATTTCGATCTAAGAAAGTCTTTATACCCTTATCAAGATTCGCCATGACAACTATTAACTAACATGAACTAAAAAGAATTCTTACCTATTGTCCATGGTTGGAAAGAGACGATTGAGAAAGATGTTTGTGCAAGATGGAGGATTCGGCTATATGACCAAAAAAATAGAAAAAGATTAGGCTATGGGTACATCAACATTCGCCATGAGAGAAAATAATAGAGAAAGTATAAGTATCAAGAATAAAAGATGAGAGAAGAATGATGATAATGTTGTTTCAATTTTCAAAGAGAATAAAAGAGAAAGAAAGAAAGAAGAGATGAGTTTTGGGAGCAATGTATATTCGGCAATGGGGAGAAGAAAAGTAAAGAATGGCTTTTTGGTGTTGGTAGAATCAGCACTATGAGAAAGGCACAAAATTGAACACTAAAGTGAAAAGCAAAAATGACCAAATGGTCAAAATAATCAAGGCTTACCAAAAGATCAATTTCGGCCAAAGGGAAAAGTTGAGAAGAGGAATGCAAAATTTTGCACAAAAACTAAAATGACCAAAAGCAAACTCCTAAACCTTACCAAGCTACTAGCAAAATTCGGCCAACCTTCCCCCTAGCCATATTGCCGTCCAAATTCATTGGTCAAATGGCCATGAATTAGTTTCCAAAACCTTTTCCTTGATACATGCCTTATGTCCCCTTATCTTTCAAAATTTTCTTGATTCCATACTATAAGTTAGCTATTTCCTTATTCCTTTAGTCTACTTACCAAAAATGAAAAGTCCAACCTTACCATATCTATTGCTTGGCCGACACTTGCTATACAAGTGCAAAAATAAAAGTTGTCTAAATGCTATACAAGGGATTTGAACCACTCCCCTCATGCAATATCTCATGCGCCAACACCACCTTGCCATTTACTCATCTTATGCTACTTTTTAACACTTAATTTAACTTAAGTGTCAATGCCACTTGCTCCACTTCAATAAATTCTCAAACTAAAAATTATTCCATACCCGAATAATTCTATACTCTTCTTCAGGACTATAATAGGCACGAAAAGAAATAAGAAAATTTTCCTTCATAATCTAAACACCAAAACATGCAATAAATCGATACTTGAATTTTAGGGTGTTACACCTAAGGTTTTTATCAAGTTAGCTCCGTTTTCAAAATCCCTTCCATGTGATATTGCTAGATTCGGCCATAACGTCTAGGCCGGGTTTGGGGTGTTACAACACATATAGGGAAACAAAATTGTACAAGCAAACCCTGTGTCCCCTGTTTATTTTTTGTTTTACGGGATGGTTGAAGAAGTATCCACTCCCTTGTTATTCCTTCCATGCACATCGCTCATATCTCGACTACTGTTTAAAGGTTATCTCTCTGGTTTGTAAATTCAAGAGTGTCACATTAATTAAAGTGCTTCATGAAGTCAATGGCATGGCTGATGTTCTTGCAAAAGCAGGGGTTGATCGTCAAGCTACGTTTTGGGTATGGTGGTGATGTTTTCTCCTTTCATCCTTGAGTATTTTGAGATGGTTTTTATGTGTAATGATGTTTTTAATCTCGCTGCTCTCTTTTAACTTTTATTTTGATGTTTCCTTAGTGTGTTCTATTGCTCACAGTTGTTGCTTTTTCTTGAAATTTTCTTGTGTTTTCTTTTATTTTCTTACTGGTTGCTTTTCCAATGTTTATGATTTCTTTTCTATTAATAAATTTTTCGTGATTTGGAATTATAACAAGAAACTTTAAAAAAAGAAAAAGAAAAACAGCAGCAGCAATATTCCTATACGAATTTCATCAATTTTCTTTTAAGAATACAAATTGATTTTTAATAGATAACCTTATTGTTTTATATTTATCTAATTTCATGACCCTAGAAAATCAAGACTTAATTGGATTATTGGTGATAATATACAGATTTGGGATCAAATTCTAATATTTATGATCACTTTTCTTTTTAATATTTCCGTAGATTTTTCTGATAGGTACAACAAAAAAGCAATTAAACATTGGACATTGATTCTAGAACCAATGCTTTTTATTATAATTCACTCAAAAGTACAAGCACACAAAATATTCTTTCCACTTTCTTTAGGTTTTCAATCAATTGAATTTTGTATATATTCAAAGCTGAATATAGACTTTGATTTTGCATGGAACTGAGATTTGAACAAAAGCCCTAATACCCTGTCCATGCTAATTAAGTAAGAGTTTGCATATGTTTAGATTGTGCAGTATTTCAACAAAATTAACAAAATGTTCATTTAATACTTCAACAAATTTAAATTAAACATTTGTCGTGTTTAAGATTTAATCATCCAAATCAAACCAAGAACTTGTTACACGACATTATCCAACATTTTTGGATTCATAACCTCTTTTTTCACACCTAGTCTAACGTGTAAGCATCAATTTTCGACCTTGGACCTCAATAACAACGTGAAGATCAATTTTATGAGGCTCATATGCTAAAATTGTCCTTAAATTAGTACTCTTTGATCAAGGAGGTCCTTATGCTCTTTTTTTTTTTTTAATAGAATATATTCTTATTATTTGATTTTTAATCACGAAAGTTCTTGATTTCTTTTGTAATTAAAAGTGAAAATACATTTGGAGAAACCAAGACACCTTAAGTTTGCATGCGTGTTATAAGTTGAACAACATATCTATATCTACAATTTATAATACATACAAAAGCACGTATTTGGAGAAACTTTTAAACTGATGAAATATATTTTATTTTTCATCATATTACTAAATTCACATTTAAATTTATTATAATATTTAATTTATAATTATTATTTAACAAAATTTGAAATAAAATAGAATTTATAATTATACATTTAAAAATAATTATAATTATAATTATAATTTAATAGAAGGTCGGATAATTACACATTTAAAAACAATTAGAATTTAGATTACAATTATTAGTTAAAAAAGTTGTGATAGTTATAATTTAAAATTATGTAAACAAAAATTGTGTTAATTTTATTTACATAGAATAAAATTATTATTTGAATAGAATTCTAAACTTTTTAATTATCACTTAATTAATATTAGAGTTAATTATGTTAATTATATATATTTTTAATAATGTTATTTTGCATTAATTACTGTTGAATATGTTAAAAGTACCTTAAATATTATTTTAAAATATTCTATATTGTAATATTTAGATTGATAATTTAATATATTTTAATTAGATTTAATAATTCAAATAAGAAATATAATTTTATGCTAATTGCTATAATTAAAAATGTAATATTTAGAAAAATAATTAAATATTAAATGCTTAAAATCGCATGCAACATTAGAAGCTAGTATATATAAAAGCTCGAGTTTAGAGAAACTTTTAAACAGACTAATATAACATTTTATATTTATCTTACTTTATTAAAATAAAACTAGCAACACTAAATCATTCTTTTTTCTTTCTTTTCACCATATAATTGAAGCCTTAGTCTAAAAACAAAACTTGGATAATCTTTACTTTAAGAATTAATTCCTTTTGAGAAAAAAATTGGAATGAAAAGCAAGAGATTAGGGTTATTAAAATTAATCAATTTGGTTATTAGGTATTTGTTTTTATTGGTTGAAAAATTGGTGACCATTTCATTCTAAAAGAGATTTTTTTTCTTAGTTGATTTGAAGTACTCACTTTTTATTCAGCAAAAAAAAAAAAAAACTCATTATTTTAATAAATTTATTCCTTTTTGAGTTACACTTTTACTATAATTTTAATAATATAAAACTAAGACTTATCAATGCATTAGCATTCAAGATTTAGATTTTTTTTTCATTCAATTAATAGTTAAAAAGCTCTAAAAATGTTTATTAATTAGAATAATATTACCTTATAAATAATTAATAATTTAATAAATAAATACGTAATATCACGTGCAACGCAAATAATATTATTACTTAACATGTTATATCTTCCTTAAAAGATGATATCTAATAAATTTAGTGTTGGAATTTTAAGATTTACGATTATATTTTTTTTATCTCAGATATTACTATCTCCTTTGTTAAAAAGGATACAAATTGCATTTCTCTCAAACTACTTATTGCCACCTTTAAAAAAGAAAATTGCCTGATGATCATTCATATATATCATGATCAATTAGCTTTTGTAAAAGGGTGTTGAAATTTGATGGTTCAAGTCATCCAAAACTTGGGTGTATTTCTATTTTTTTGAGATTCATGGAATCTTTCATAGAAATCAAAACAACCCTAGCCTCATTTTCTCTTTCATCTTAGAAACGCAAGCTCTTATGCTTTCATTTTTTTATATTTTTTTGATAGCGATGGATATTAAAAGCCAATCTCCATTACTTCATACATGACATTAAGGAACTAAATTTGTGGTATTGGCTTTCTATCACAAAACCTTTTTTGTTTAAAAGAAAATTAGAAAATATAATGTTTTTATGAATAAATAAATAACCTAAGTGACTAAACTCATTTACTGCTTTTTATACATTATATATTGGTTTATTGTTCTGAATCGATGGTTATAAACATATATAAAATTAAGTGTTAATTACATTAAAGACTCAAATTATTACTCAAATTTTAAATTAATCCTCAAATTTTATAATGTTCTGATTAGCATCGTATCAATTAAGTCTTTTTGTTGACTTAGCCATTAGTCTGGGAGTTAAATGGCAACTCAAATATGACATGAAGCATATTTAAAAACTTGTGGATCAAATTGTAAATACATGTAGACCTACTAAATGGACAACTTAGATATGATATGTTAAAAATAAGAAATAACCCTCCTATATTTTATTAACACTATATGTTCTTTATTAAATATTAGATCTAAGTTGTCCATTTAGTAGATACACATATGTTTACAATTTGATTGCTAAATTGATGAAATAACCATATTGATAAAATATTATTATTTTGAGTATTAAATTAGAACGTTTCAAAGTTTAGTGATTAATTGAAAATCTAGACAATAATTTGAAGATGTTTTTAGATTTATGTCTGGGTAGCTTTATGGGTTATATAAGCTGCCAAGTAACTGATTGTCGAATCTATCACATGTGATAGGGTCATGCAATAGTGACATTGCCGAAATCTGTTGAAAGGAATAGAGGAAATTAGGCCTTCCTTGAGGCGTAATGCTCGGTGATGGTGTCGATATGAACTTAATCTGTTGGCACCAAATCCCCCCATGGGAAAGGATGATATAAGGGAAAAATAAATAAATAAATAAAGATATGCATCGTTGGACGAAAATATTTATCCAAATTGGGAAAGATAATGTGTTCAAGTACCTAACAAGTAAGGGACGACTTTTGACAAAGATATCATTCTGTTCTAAGGCAAAGGGGGGCTATTATGAAAAGCAAGGAAGTGATAGCTACATCTAAGAATATGGAGAATTGAAAAAAAAAAAAATCCAAATAATACAACCTTAATAAAACCTTATCTTTTTTTTCATTACTGAATAATATTAAAACCTTATCTTAGGTTTATCCTCTTTGTGCTTAGTTTTCTTAGATGGTGATAAAGTTTAATTCTATTCACAAAAAATTTGAATCAAGATCGGCTAAACCAAAAGTGGAGTGATAAAAAATTTGTATCAAATATTCAGTTGACATCAATCTCAAAGTTAATATTTAAACAATCTTTATCCATTATCATTTTCAAAAAGAAAACAAGAATGAATGGAGATAATTAGACTAGTATTTGTAAACATTTTGTCTTCCTAGGTTTTGGGCCATTTTACCCAAAAAAGGCTCATTTCCAAAATTATTTATGAAAATGGGCCAATTTTCTGATTATTTACCGGAAAGGGCCGAATTCCGCGAAATTGCGTCCACGTCAGCGCGTTCTCAGGTGATGTGTCAGCAAAACGCGTCCCTAGGGGAGCGTCCTTGAAGGAGCGCTTTGCTGACGTGGACAAAACGCTCCCCCAGGGACGCGTTTTACCCCTTTTTTAGGGTTATGATTTATTGCTTGGTTTACGGTTTTAGGGTTTAGGGTTATTAAGGAAAAAATTAATTAAATTAGGGTTTAAGGTTAATTAATTAAATTAACTATTAATTAAAAAAATCAATTAAATTAGGGTTTAGGGTTTTAGGGTTAATTAATTAAATTATGTTTTAGTTTTTTTAAAATAATTTTGTGTTTAGGGTTTTGAAAAAAATAAAATAGCAATATAAAAACTTTTTGTTTTTTTTTCTACAGTAGTATTTGAAAAAATAATTTTGAGAAGACGTTTCTGAACAAATAGTGTCCAAAACGCTTCAAGTAGGATGTACTGTTAGCAAAATTACTGAAAAAAGCTCCCACGTGGGCGCTCTTTTTCTACAGTAGTATCTGAAAAAATAATTTTGAGAAGACGTTTTTGAACAAATAGTGTCCAAAACGCTTCAAGCAGGATGCACTGTCAGTAAAATTACTGAAAAAAGCTCCCACGTGGACACTCTTTTTCTACAGTAGTATCTGAAAAAATAATTTTGAGAAGACGTTTCTGAACAAATAGTGTCCAAAGCGCTTCAAGCAGGATGCGCTATCAGCAAAATTACTGAAAAAAGCTTCCACGTGGACGCTCTTTTTCTACAGTAGTTCCTATTTGGCCTTAGACTATAAATGAGCCAAATTTCATTCTCAGGTTGCATAAGTTACAACAAGAGAAATTGAGGCTAAAGTAGAATAGAAATTGAAGATGAGTGAACGTATTAGTACTGTTATTTACTATGATGGTGAGGTCCGTGACACCGATAACGTCGTTGTTTTTTATCAGAGAACACAGCGCGACTGGTTTTTAAACAGAACATAGATTTGACAGAACTTCGTAAAAAAATTAGGCGTAAAATCTTCGGAACGACGCCAATGAAAGTTTTGTCTATTAAGTATCAATTTTGTACTTCGGTTGATCTCGTGAGATATGACTCATTCGACATCAAAGGTCCTCGTAGCTTGGAGGCAATGGTGCAGACTCATCTTGCTAGTGGATCATCCTATCTTGAGTTATATGTACAATTTTCATCACTAAATAATGCATTTGTGACTTAAACATCTACTGCTGTTCAGGAGGAATACATGACCCCTGCCCGACACTCTGTTAGTGGGTGGCAAAACATGGAAGCACCCGTGTTTGGTAGCAGTATGGAATACACAACCCCTGCACGACACTCTATTAGTGGATTGGACATGCACCTCGGTGGGTCGATGTTTGATACTAGAAATACGTGCTGGGGAATGACATCAACTTCTAGTGGTTGGCAATCCATATCTGATTGGGGACGTTATGAAACATCTACAAGAAGGGATGATTTACTCTCTACGATGTCCACCGGCGAGGGGACCTCGTTCGTTGCATATGATGGTGGGTCGAATGATGAGTCTGATGTGGATCCACCTTGAGAGCCCGGCCCCGATGGTGCAGAAGTTGCATTATTTTCTGAACCGGAGCCTGTTCCAACCATACCTGAAGATGTTGAAGGGGGTTCAGATAAAGAAGAAGAAGATCCACGATTCAGGGCGTACTCGCCTCCAGCCCACATGCATAATGTCGATCTATCTTAAGATGATGCATTGGAGTTTCTAGATCTACCACATAGAAGGCGTGACCGTACAAGTTCGTCATTGGATTTGGGTGAATTGGAAGTTGGTAAGGAGTTTTCCAATAAGGATAGTTTTCTTGGTGCATTGAAACAACATAGCATCATGAACGAGGTTAACTACAATGTGGTTAAATCCAAATCCGATAAGTTTGAGGCCAAGTGTGCAGTGCAAGACGGTACATGTTCATGGAAAATCATGTCCTCGTACACATACATGTGTTGGCGGTATAGTATCACTAGGTGTTTAGGGTTTTTGAATAATACTGTTATTACGTAATGTTTCATTATTTAACGTACTTCGTTGACAGGTGTTTCACAAGATCATCCCAAGATGGATTCAGATATGTTAGCTAGCTTAATACTACCGACAGTGAAGGCGGATCCCAGGACTTCAGTGCCGGCCTTAATTGCCAATATTCGTAGCCAATTGAGGTACAAGCCCTCTTACCGCAAGGCTTGGATAGCTAAGTAGAAGGCGTTGAAAAAGATGCATGATGGTTGGGCCGCTTCATTAAATGAAGTGTGGTAGTGGTGTCAGGTGCTGGAGAGATATGTCTCAGGTTACATAACAGACCTTGAAACGGCACCTGCATACTACAACGACCGATTGCTCCGTGGATCCCAAGTGTTCAAGCGTCTATTCTGGAGCTTTAAACAATGCCAATACACATTTCTATACTGCAAGCCATTGTTACAAATTGACGGTACCTTTATGTATGGTAGATATACCCATCAGCTATTACTAGCTGTGGTACAGGATGGCAGTGGGAGAATCCTTCCAATTGAGTTTGCAATAACACCGGGGGAGTTAGCTGATGACTGGGACTTCTTTCTTTCTAGGTTAAGAAGGCATGTCTGCCCCCAACCTGATATCTGCATTATATCGGATCGGGGCACTGGAATACTAGCCGCAATTGAGCGACAAGGAAGCCTATGGCATCGCACACACCATCGGTATTGCCTAAGGCACGTTGCGTCCAACTACTACGGGCAATATCGATCTACAACTGGACGACGGCAAGTGACCAACATGGGTATCTAATCTCTATTAATATAATTTCGTTTGTAATATTCAATTTATTCTGAACGGAAGAGTGGTATGTAACTTTCGCTATCAACTTATATTGGCAGGGTATGAGATAAGTAATGACAATTTTCATGAGATGTTGGCGGTTTTGCGTTCAGTTAACGAAGAAGGCACAGACTACCTCTATAGCATACCTTTCAAACAGTGGACACAAGCATATGACGATGGCCTACGATATGGTCATATGACCTCAAACCTGGCTGAATGCATAAATTCTGTTCTAAAAGGAACGCGTCATTTACCGATAACATCGGTTGTGCAAGAGACATATTTTTGTTTAGCGGCACTATTTCCAAAGCGAGCAGCGAGTTATAAAGGCCAAATGGAGGGAGGCCATGTATGGTGCGCAAAGGTATTGCAAGAAATTAACAAGGCGAAGGCACGGGCCAACATCATGCATACAGTGTGTCACGATCGCGATAACCTATGGTTTCGTGTGACGGAGTTTGACAGACCGAACCAAGGTATTATTGGCGGGCAATATCGTGTACACTTGAGAAATAGGACCTGTGACTGTGGGAGGTTTGACGCACTTCGTTATCCATGCGCTCATATAATTGTAACTTGTCAGAATCTCCGTCTGGATCCCATGAGCTATGTCGACGAAGTGTACAAAATAGAATACATGTACAACGTGTGGAGACACGTATTTCCACCGGTCCCAGATGAACGTAAGTGGCCGTCTGTATCGCTTGCTCCGTTTAAGCTGTTACCAGATAGAGAATTGCGTCGCAAACTAAAGGGTCAACCTTGCTTGACTAGAATACGTAACAATATAGATATCCGAGAAATAACCAACCAACAGAAGTTGTACGGATGGTGTAGGAACCCAGGCCATACAACTCGATCATGTCCAAATCGAAATAGCTGATAGTTGTTGTAATAAAATTATGTTGCATTATTTATATTTTATTAAAAATATAAAAATATTAAAAATATTGCCTTATTCAAAAGAACTTTTATTTTATTAAAAATATAAAAAGTAAATTAGAATTAAAATAATAAAAACAAATTTTATTTTATTAAATGAAACAATATAAAAAAAGTCTGTACAAATATATTAAAAATATTTCCTAATTCAAAAAACTTTTATTTTATTAAAAATATAAAAAGTAAATTACAATTAAAATATTAAAAACAACTTTTATTTTATTAAGTGAAACAATATAAAAAAGTTTGTACAAATATATTAAAAAAATCAATGTTGGTGCCGGTCGGAATAAGTGCCACATGGGGTCGTCGACGGTTGCGCGCTGGATTCCTCCTTGGTTCAGCTTCCGGCGGGGACTGTGGTTCCTCCGGCAGGGGATCTGGTTGTGGGTGTTGGGAGGATGACCCACCTTGATAGAATAATGACTGTGGAGGTGTTTGCATCACCCATGGCGGAGGTGTTTGAATCTCATAAGGGATAGGGATTGGTAAAAAGAAGAGCTCCCCGACGGCGCCTCGTGCAATCCCTCATGCAACGGCGGCCTATAGATTGGCGGTTGAATCGAAGTAATCAGGAACGAAAATGAACCGGGCCATGCATTCTAACCTGCCATAGGACTGGGAAAAGAAAATATATAAGGGTTAGGATACATATAAGGGCTAGGATACGCATCTGGCATAATCTGAAAAGGCTGTGATATGGGTGTCGTCGGTTGAAGTGTTGGGCCCGGTGACTGTATGGGCGCTGTTGATGGGCCCGGTGATTATGTGGGCGCTGTTGATGGGCCCGCGTCGTCATCCCTTCTTCTTGAATTTAAAGGGCCCCGTCGTTCCCTTTGGACACGAATTTTCCGTCGCCTCTCCTCTTCCGACAGTAAATATGGCTTGCCATGGATCCTAAACCATGACATGTATTTCGGCACGCACGCTAACTCAGGAACGATGATTGGTTCACGAGTAGGTATATAATCAAACCGGTTTTCCCACATTTCGATATATTCTGACCAGTATCTTGGCCAATCCGTATTCAATTGCCGTAAGTCGACTCTGTGCTCATCATCGAGCACATCAGGTGCCACGGGAATCAGTTGTCGGAATCCAAATTGCCACAATACTCTATCTGATTGGTGCATCTCCACGGTAGCATAGTTGACCAATGAGACCTTCATATGCCAAATGTTCGGATTTTGAAAGAATTCATCCAGAATTACTGCCCGAATTTTTGGATCCTCGTATGGTGTCCATTGAAACTATATGAACATGATAAAAATATTAGTTATATACATAATACTAAATACTAAATACTAAATACTAAATACTAAATATTAAATACGAAACGACTATTTTATTATGTATATATATTTTATTTAATACTTACTTGTGCTTCCTACCGTTGGTCTAATAGAAGCTGTATATCTTCAAGAGAGGTAGGTATTCCAACATAACTCGCCAAATAGTTCAACCTAATTAAATAAATTTTTAGCATACAATTACATTTTAAATCTACGTAATAATTGTAAAATCTAATATAAACTTTACCTCGTTATGAGTGGGAATGTATATGGTGGTCCACTCGAGGACGTAAAAATGGAAAGCAAAACCATGCCATGATTGCAGTAGTGATAGGCAACCTCCGATTTTGGCTTTATTCAGTCGCGTTGTCCCGCACATCTCCCGGTACAATGTTACTAACACGGTAGACCCCCAACTAAATTCACCAGCTACTCTAAAATCAATGAGTTTCAGCAGTCATCTCAGATGTACGGGGTTTCGTGACAAGTCCGGCATCAGATAACCTCCAATCATCTCAAGAATGTATGTCCGAGCATATCGTATTCTTTCTAGTTCAGTCAAATCATTATCTGGCTCCGGGAATGTGTCTCGTAACCAGCCCATCTCAATCCGACCTCCATTAATATTATCCGGAATAGCACCCAAAAGCTCGTAGCATACGGCTCCCCAATCAGCAGATTGAGCAGACACGGTGACTGCGTACCCATCCACCAGCAATCCCAATTGCAACTGTACGTCTTCCAGAGTGATAGTACACTCTCCACATGGAAGATGGAAAGTGTACGTCGCGGGTCTCCACCTCCCTATCAACGCACTGATTCGTTTCGGGTCCAACTTGCACCCCCTGCCTATCGTGGCCACGTGCCAAAAACCCGCTTCCCGCAGGTAGTTCTCTATCAATAGCGATGGAGGACCAGACATATTACGAATATAGCATTGCAACACCTGATCTACAGACTGTTATAAAAAAATATAAAATTAAAATTAATTAAAATTGCATAAATGAAAAAATATATTAAATAGTATTGAAAAATTAATTAAAATTGCATAAATGAAAAAAATATTAAATAGTATTAAAAAATTAAAATTATCACTTACCATTGTCATTTGATCGATGGAGATGTGTTTATTATCGAGACGAATTAATTCTCCGGCCATTGCTAACCCGATCGAATATTTTTTAATTTTAAAAAAAAAACTAATTCAAAAAAATTTTAAACAGAGCTTTTTTGCAAAAATTAAAGAGAGCTTTGAGAAAATTTGAGAGAAATTTGATAGAATTATGAGAGGACTTTTGTGTGAAAAAAATGAAAGGGGGGCCTTTTATAGTGTTTTTTTTTTGGACCGTTGGAGCCCAAACGGTCAAAAAAAGTAACCGTTGGGCAGGGGCAAAACGCTCCCCCAGGGACGCGTTTTGCTGACACATCACCTGAGAACGCGCTGATGTGGACGCGATTTTGCGAAATTCGACCCTTTCCGGTAAATAATCAAAAAATTGGCTCATTTCCGTAAATAATTTTGTAAATGGGCCTTTTTGGGTAAAATGGCCTAGGTTTTGATTTGATTATGTAACAAAATTGGAAAAATATGTTCAAATTTATACAAAGATGAATTGTTTCTTTTTTAAAACGATTGAAAAAGGCTGTGTTTGTTTCACTGAAATAACTTTTGAAAAATGGATTCATTTTTTGGAAGAACTGATATTTTTTGGTGTTTTGATGATTCTACGTAAAATATTTTCCATTGTCTAGTAAATTTTCCTAAATCATTTTCGAAAAGTTTCAGAGTGAAACAAAACACAAGATAAAAAAGATTTATTACAAAATATTATAGTAACATTTCTTTTTTACAATTGAAATTTATTTTATAATAATCAATACAATTTATAAACTTAATAATAAACAATGCCTAATCAAAGCTCAATTTAAATTACATGTATGAGAGTGAATAGTAACACGTTAGAGTTGAAAGGGATAAATGAAGTTAATCATGATTTAAACAAATACTCATATTTATATAATTCAAATATTTATATTTTATACAATAAAACATTTATTATTAAATATTTATAAATTTTAATATATTTATTATTAATATAAATATTTTCAATAATATATTAAGAATATTATATAAAATCTAAAATTATTATTGTTAAAATTTATTACTAAAATAAAATATTAATAATAAATAATTTATTAAAATATTAAATTGTATTAATTATATTAACAACTTATTATATTATTAAATATAAATAATCAAATTTGTATGTCTAGTAATATTCAACACTATAATATTTGATATTAATATTTTAAATATACTTAAAAATTAAAAAAAATCATTTTAATTTTTATATAAAAATAAAAGTATTCATAAATGAGTTTTTCCTGGAAAATAATTTACGCTTTTAGAAAAGGTAAGTCAATTTACAAGAAAAAAAAAAGTTTGTTTTTCGTTAACTTGTAATTCATTTTTCGTTGACCAATTTTTTTTTTCTATAAAAGAAACACAGAAAATTGCATAAAACATTTTCTGTAAGTCATTTTCTATGCAACAAATGAACCCCAATAATCGTCAGGCATAGGCAGAAAGTTAACATGTCTAATGAGTCTCACAGTGTTTTTTTTTCATCCAATATTTTTATCCAACTGTCTCAAACACTAGATGATTTTTCGGGTTTAGATAATAGCCTAAGCCATGGGTGAAGTTAAAGGGGGCAATGAGGGCACTAGCCCTCTAAAATGAAAATTTTGTATTTTAACTGCTTTAAAATTTGGAACGCTATAAATTAATACATAATAAAATTATATTTTGGTCCTCTTAAATGATAATTTTGTGATTAAATCCTAAAAATTATAAAGTTATAAGCTTATAATGATAAAAACTGTATATTATCTCTCATAAAAAGGTTTGATTTGGTCCCTTCAAAAAAATTTCTTTAACTTCTCCTCTAGCCCAAGCCTTGGATAGATATACAAGTAAATTAATTACTTCTTTAGTTAAAAAAGGACCCTTTTCTTTCTTTTTCGCCTCAATTACAAGAAATCTTTAAAACTTCATTAAAGCATATTCATGCATCCAATACAATTTGAATGTTTGTTTTGGGATAAGGAATTGAGTTTAAGACGTACGGGTTTGTGCTATATATCATGCTTTCTTGCTTAATCACTTTGACTCAATAAGGTACAAAAATGTTGGGAAAAACAAAAAAAAAACTAAAAAAGAAAACATGGCTTGTTAAGATGATCTAATAAAAAGTGGATTAAAATCGAATTTAAATTAAAAATAAAATTGTGTACACACTTGACTCAATAAAACTAACATCCAACAAATTTAAAACTTGAGACATGTGCCACCTTCTTTGATAAAAAAATTACATATATAAACACATGAAGGCTCACTCCTTTTTTCACGTAGAACAAATAAAAGGAGATGTTAGGTTTACCATTTGAGAGAGAAAGAAGATGACTGCTAACATAATTTGGTAACATATCATCTATGGCCATTAACTTAAGGTTTATGCAACTTACATGGGAAATATAGCAAAAATATTGACCACTCATGTTCTAAAAAAAAAAAATTTCATGACAACAACCATGTGGTCCGTTGGTATAATTAATACTAGATTTTTAGTCTAGTGTCTAGAGATAAAATCTTGACAACCTCTCAACTATTGAATGTTTTATTATAAGATTATCTCCTTACATGCACTTATTTAAAGTTGTATTAAGAGGAAAGGTCCAATTTCAATATGAAATCATTTGCAATCCATTATCTAAGGAGGTAGGATAATACCCTATTTTCACTTCAATTTGCATTTGTAATTCTAAATGTTATATTCTTTCAAATTCAAGTTGTTTCAAATAATATAAGGACATGGCTATATATTTTCCATTTTGCTTAATTTAAACAATTTAAACTCGTACTAATCCATCTTTTTACCTTTCTCAAAAAGACTATAATGAAATTAAATTAAATCCTTTCTTTCCCTTCATTAAGAATTTTTTCAACTAACATATATACAAAAGTTATGATAAGGAGAAAAATCAAAATGAAGATAAATTCTTTAACTTTAATTTTCATTAACAATTGAATAGGCAATGGATAGTAGAAACCTAAAGGAAGAAATGAACATGTTATCTCTAATTTTGTGAATATTTTAGAGAGAATGAATTGGAGGTGGTTGCATACCAAATACATGTAGTAGGGGTTAAAAAATTATTCTGTGAGATAAGATTTTAGGAATGAGGTGGAGCGCAGTGAAGGTTCTTAACCGACTGATGGTCTCAAGACATGGTGTTGACCTGAAACAGTTGTTAGCAAGCAAAGTATGAGTAGAAATGATTGTGGAAGTGGGTATTTGTACAAGCATTGTGATAGCACATAAGAAAATAGGGGACAATAAATTTTGTTTACGTAGTTCAGTTTTCCTACGTCTACGGAGCCTAGCTTAGCGAGAAGAATCTACTACCTTCAAACAATTAAAACAAGTAAACCTAAATCTATCACACCCTAGTTACAATTCCTCGCTCTTGAACCCTTGAAGATTAGATCTCTCACCACTAAATTCTCCCTCTAAGAACTCAACCTATAAAATCACAACACAAGGATTTTACAATCATAAATGCACCTCTTACAAATAATGTTCCTCGCTCAAACACATAAGTGCTCTCAATAGTTATTTAGAAAAAAATGTGCTCTCAATAGTTAGTACATCAACCTATACAAGTCTCTCAATTATATAGAGTTTTCGAGACTTGCTAACATAATGAAGATCAATCATGATCCCTTCTAAACAATAAACAAAATAGCTAAAAACAATATAATACTAACAACCAAGGTAAAATGGACTGTTTTGCAGATAATACTTCAACATTTTGATCTAATCCAACTTCCTTTATCCAAAGGATTCAATATAAGTGATCCGATCTGATCCAATATGCTAAATAAGTTTCTCCAAGTAATATGGTCTTCATTCATGAGCTTGATTCATTCTATGATCTCAACTTAACCCAAAGATATGGTTCAATAAATTGTCAATCTTCTAAATATGACAAGTTGTTGTTTGTAGCAGTGATGAAAGGAGTGGACACTTCCTCAGGAACATTACAACAACTTCAAATATTTTAACACATAGGTTTGGTGTCAATGTTGCGAGACATGGCAGTAAAGTTAGGCTTTTGAGAAGGAAGGAAAGTAGTTAAATGGAGAATAAAACTAATTGTGAAGGCCAAAAATCTCATTTTTTTAGGAACCCTTATGTCTAAAAGATTTAGAGAATTAAAAGGTAATATGCTATGAAGTAGATGTTGATGAAAAGAGACTATTTTCCTTGAGGAATTGTGTGGTCAAAAAAGCTAGAGGTTTTTTTTAACGTTGATTGGCTTATAGCAAATTTCAAATCTCAGGGTATTTTTATCTTCAATGTGTTTGATTGAATTTGATTATAATGAGACTAGGAAGTTGATGGAGGAGGAAAGCTAGTGATGGCTCAACTAGTGGCTCACGAACATTAAACCATGTTCGTTCGAGTTTCAAGTAAAAGAGAGGACAGTTATCATACAATGTATAGGAGTGTCATTTCCCTTGTGGAACAATAACACCTTTGAGAGGATATCACTGCTATGGGGCACTGTGGTGTCTATTTGAGTGCAGTGTTGAATCTTCTTATGATGTAGATAATGGTTTCTTTTTTACTACAACACATAGTTGGACACCATTGATGAGAAAATAGAGTAAAGATGTGAGAACCTCAAAGTGTCAGTATAGGTGTTTGAAGGGTTTAAATAGATTTGTGTGATCAAGAAAGAGGGATGGATTCTAAAATATACAATTTTTGACAATGGTGATCAAATAAGGACATTGTTGTTGATTGATTTAGTTGAGGAAGATAAAAGGTTTAGTTAGGATGAAGCCTATAGAATAAGTTAAAGGTAAAATGATGGATCTACAAATGGAAGGAAAATAATGACTTTGATAATGCATTATTTGATGCTTCAAATATGGTTGATGGAAGGAATTTTCTAATGAGTGTGCATGGGAATGCATTGGAAGATGAGATTCTTTATGAGGGCTCACTAGGTATTCATGCTAGAGGAAAATTAACTAGAATAGAGAGTCACCCATTGGGTTAATAATTAGCACATGAGTCGGGTGGGTTGGTTCATGGATCTAATTTTGAACATGCGAAGAGAATGACCTTATTACTAAAATACTTATTACTAGATTCAAATAGTTTAGGCATACGAGGATTGATATGTTGAATCCTAATGAAGAATTAGACTTTGTAGCTGAAACAGGGCCATTAGAGTTAAATATAATGTACAAATTAAAGTAAATATGTATAGAATAAAGGTTGGTAGTCTTATGGTTGATGTGCCAATTGCTTCAAATAGATTGAGTACTAAGAAGGCATCAGAGGAACCTAATGAAATGGTGCATCTTGACAAAAGTAAAAAAAAAAAGTATTTTAGATCTATCTTTGAAATTGAAATAGAGTGTTGGAAGGAGTTAAAGTACAAAAAAAAAGTGAGTAGTAATCAAAGAGAGGTAAAGGACCAACAGTGTTATACTAATGTCAGTGAGAGGAAAGGATAACAAAAAGGTGGCCAGTAAGTCACTTTTTGATGAAGACTTTCAAAATAGGAAAAGTATTTTGGTTATAGAAGAACTAGAGACGTGGAAAATGGGGAAATGTTTGAGAATCTTTACCTTGTGTGATGAAGAAGCTATTCTGAGAGGCTTGTGGATTTGAGAAGCAAAACTTGAAGAAGTCATGATTAAGGTAAATTTTATCTATTTTTTCTCTATGCTTGTGCTTTGATTTATTACTTATTTCAATCCCAAGAATTTTTGTTTTTTAAGTATTATAGACTCCTATTCTCTCTTCACTACAATTACTTAATTTATAGTTGTTAATTATTTTCCAATTTCTTGTCATTGTTATTATTGTTTTACTTGCTCCTTTTGGATCTTCACAATGTCTCACACTAGATGAGGTAGAATTGATGTTTTAGGAACATTTATAACACTTAGGGCACAAAGAACTTCAAAGATTGCTCAATAATTTTCATGAAAAAATTCAAGGCTTGAGGAAACAAACTGATGAACATGGATAGTTTTGATGATAAAAATAGGTCAGTATCTCCTTCTCTATTAATGAACCTAAGGTTGATAATGACTTGGTTAATAATTTTATCAATGAAGCACCTTCTGTTGAACCTACAAAAAGAAACCCTAATGTGTTTGGGTTGTTACTTTCCCTTAAATGACAAGGCTTTCTTAGTGAAATTTGATTCAAGTTTTAAACCTAGATATTGTTAAATTTATTGACACTCCTAAAGAAAAATCTATTTCATATGAGAAAATTGTCTAAAAAAGTTGAGAAAATAAAGGAAGATAAACCCTAAGAAAACTACTTTTGATGTGTTAGGATATCTTATTAATGGTCTAAAAATTGCTACCCTCAATGAGATTATTGTTGAATTAGTTGAGCCTAATTGTGAAAAAAAAACAAGACAATGAGATAAAAAAACTAATCATTTTGCTTTTATATTTGCAACATAAGATCAACCTACTATGATTCAAGAGACCCTTGAAGTTGAATGAGTTGCATTACATGTTTAGAAACTTACCACTACTGTTAATATTGTTGATGAGGAAGACATTTAAACTTTGACAAGCCTACAAAAGTAGTTGATAAAGAGATGGAGAAAAGGACCAGCAAAGGCGCTAGTGACCAGAGCTTTACTTAAGAAGTTGAAACAAACAAGACCTAATAGGTTCAAAATCAAGTTGATTCACTTTCTTAAAAGAAAAAAATCCTTATCGATTTCATCTTATGAAGAGTAGGGATATTTGGACTTATGTTGCTTAAATAAAGTTCATTGAGGGAAGAAGAATCCATCTTACAAACTTCCAAGATTTGGATTTGGTTACATTGTTTAAGGCTAAAAACTTATGCACTTCTATTATGCATGTTTGTTGGGATCTAGTTCCCTTAATGTAGTGATTACGTCTATGTATTTGTAATTTTTTGAACAAAATGGTTCACCAAAATTCCATCATTATCATTAATATCTTTTTTATATTGCATCAACAGTTTTTCCACACAAAGCAAAATAATATAACATTTAACTAATATTAAGTTGCATTATATGGACGGATCGTAATGTGAAAAGACAACTTCTATTAGTAGATAATCTAAACAAGTCCTTAGTTTAATCGAAATTAAGCAATTCGATTGAAAGAATAACATGTTTTAAATGAAGCCCAAATGGGGGGATGTCTTATCTTGGGTATTAGAGTAGATGACTCATAGAAGATAGAGACATAGATGTTACTGGCTGGTCTAACAACATATGGGAGAGGACCTAAGTAAAATAAACACTAGATTCATCTATGGATTTATTTACTTGTGATGTTTATAGTGTGGCTTACCTCAATCTTGAGTAAGTGATGAACTATGTGTGCATGACTCGTAAGCTTTGATGTATTGATAGCTTGAGTTCACTTGGTAATGAAAGCTGGTACGTTGATGACCTGCAGTAAAATATAGTAGTTAATTCGGGTCAATTTCGCACCTAAGGGGCTTGTTTTCTATACAATTTAGTATTTAATATTATGTTTTCAGTAATAAGACCTTAGGATTAAATATTAATAAAATAAGTGTTTTTAACACATTTTATAAGTGTTGTGACCCAATAGGCCGAAACGGGCCTCAGGTAGTACTAATATGTTCAACTGAGGGTGTAGGATTAAGATATAAAGGCTCAATTGATGTGGAAGTAAGGGACGAGTGATGCAAAAGCTTGTCGAACCATCAAAGCACAACATAAACGACACAAGGTAGAAATTGTGTGTCGTATCGCGTTATAGACATGGTGTGGCACGACACAGGTCAACATGCTTCCCAAGTATATCGATGCTATTTTTGTCCGTGCAATAAACTTTATTCGAATACCTCCAACACTTTTATGAATAAGACATTAGGGGTTTGATGTAACTACGTCGTCTTAGACGCCTTAAAAAACCCTAATAGTTTAGGAGTAGGATTAGATTATTTTTCTTTTAGCTTTTGATAACTTTTTTGTTTTTCCTATTGGAATCAATTTTGATCCAAGAGTTTATTTATATTATTCAAGTATTTCAGTTTACTTGTTCTTGCATTCTAGTTGTTTCTTTATTCCCGTATTTGCTGTCCAGGCAGATTACCTCTATTTATTGTCCCGATAGGCTACCCTGTGTTTACTGTCCCGACGGACTACCCCGTGTTTACTGTCCCAGCAGACTACATGGGTTGCCATATTCGAGCTGTGGTCTTACACCTTAAACCTCTTGGAGGTGTCGTCTTGAAGGATCATACTGTTGTCATAGTGTCGCCCTATAGATCTTGTTGACCGTCATCATGGAGATGCTCTATTGAACCTAAATATTGTTATCACAGTGTCGTCTGGAATGACCTTTTTCACATATCATCTTGATGCTCGAAGACCGAAGTGTCCCCTCCGCAAGGCTCAGAGCTTTGCACATCATAATTTGCTCCCAACAATCTCGAATGTTAGAATCTTAATGGAATTTCATTTTCTCCTCTTCCTCCATTCATTCCTCCATTACGCCTTTCCTAACATTGATGCTCGAAAATCGCAGTATCCCCTCCGCAAGGCCCGGAGCTTCGCACATCACAATTTGCACACATCAACATTGTATGGCGGTATCTAACATAGTCACCCTTTCCCAGTCCTAACTTCATGTAACCCATTGATATTTCCCATCATTACAATTATATGATACACGCATTTCACTTACATGCCAGCATAAAGTAAACTATCTATTAAAACATGAAATCATAACTATTTCATGCACATTTAAATACTTTGGCAAACACCCATATACCATACAATCTTACCCATGCATAACATACACAATCAGCAAAGATCATTCATCATTCCAGAACACAGAGTCATGACAACCACTCAACATTTTAGATATGGTAAGTAGAAACTCACTTGATGCCTTTTTGCATTATCACCTTAGCTTTTCCAAATGCTAGAGCTTCCCTTCTCCTGGCAGCTAAGTATAACAACCAAAATCATGAATTAGACTCAGTACTTTCAGCTTAGAACTCAGATTTCCAGAAATATGTAGAACCCCTAGAATGGTTTTGAAAACCCTTAACTTTGTTTTCTAAATCTTACGTACACTGAAAGACTTAAAACCTTAGCAGCTTACTGGATTCTCTACTTATCCGACTCAACCCTCGATTCACACTTTCAATTCTCTTTAATTGTGATAAATAATTTTCATGAGGTGCTTTGATGTTGAGACTAGATTTATTAAAAATTATGATGAATGTAATGCCCAAAATTCTTTGGAGTAAAAAAATGTTGGGTTCTTGAAGCTGAGCCGTTGTAGGAAGTTATATTGAGAGGTTTTCAGGAATGAGTATGGTGTCATATTCACAATTCTTTAATTAATTAATTGTTATTAAACTGCATTAATTAGTTGGCATGTAGGAATTGTAATTTGAGATATGGACCTTATTGCAAGAGAAGTAAAATTAGAAAGGTCAATATCTTAAAGCGTGAAATAAGATTAGAAATAAGAAAAACCTTATGTTGATATAGTACCAAGGATGAGTTAACATGTTTTTACTTGATTCTTGTATGCATTATAATTGACATTTGTGTGCATATTTAGGGTGTCCGTGGAAGTCATGTCTATACACACATTAAAGTATTGATATCACTTTTGGTGGTTGTGCGCAATATTTGGAATGTCTGAGGACTATTCTTGTATCCATTCTTCATTTCCATGTTTGGTTAATAGGGGGAATTTAATATGTATAATTTAGTGGAAAAATGTTTTGTTTAAATGGAATAATGGGGAACATGGCATTCAGAAATTGGTATCTCAAATATATGCAAGAGTGCTTAATGTGCTTTATGATATATTTTACTATTGAAATGTATTTTCGAAGAGCTATGCATGTAAAGATTTTGTGATGTTGTTACTATTAGTCTGCTCTTTTTTTTACATTCTTGTTATGAAATATTGTTACTTGTATACTTCTTTTGTTAATGAATATATTGTGGAATTGGTTTAAGCTAGCACCATTGAGCTTAATGGAAAGCTTAGCATACTAATCTTTGGCTTCATACGCAGGTATTTGGGTTTTTCAAGAGTATTTGGAGCTTCAATCAACATTTTTGTGGGGGTCTCAATTGCACTTTGGATTTTGTAAACCCTTTTATGTGTAATTAGTAAAGTATGTTATGTACTAGGCTTTAATTTTGGTTTTTGGACATTTTGTTAAGTGATTGATGTTGTTTTTAGCCATTTGGTTTCTTTGGCATAGGTTGGACACTTTTGGTAACATGAAATACCTTTACATAGATCTTATGTTGGTAAATTCCACAGCATGTGATTATATGTTATAGTTTTCAGTTCACTTACATGGTTGAATTTTGGTTTGTTGGGTTTTTTTACTATGGAATTACATGTTTTAATCATGTATTAGTATGTTTATTTTGCTGGTAAAGTTTATGTTGCATTTCAATTTACTTAAATGTCTGTTTGACGCATATTAGAATGACCAAATATGCCAAAAATCTAGGTTTCTAGGATGAGGTATTGAAACCTCATGCCCAAGTATCAATTCCTCATATGTGATGTATCAATTCCTTATCCTTAATATTGCGAGGCATTGAAGTGAGTCACCAAAATTTTGAAATAGATTAGGCTTGTATCAGTACAAGCCTCAAGGTTTCAATATACGTCGTGATGTATCGAAACATGCTTTTCATTATATTGGAACATTGAGTACTAGAGCTCACTATTTGAATTTTTTACACTTGTATCTGTTTATTGGTTCTAGGTATTGGTACTTGGGTCACTATTTGTGTATTTTGGGCCCTAAATGTCGTTCCAAAGCTCGTTTAAGCTTGATTTCATCTGTGGCACCTTAATAACACCTATAAGCGTTACATATATTGTTTTATTATGCTTAATATGAAGGTTTGTTTTGTTTGTTAAGTTGCTTTGGCAACCAACGTGGCGTCCTATATCTGATCTTCGTGTGGGTTGAGTGTAAGGCATTACAATGAAATTATTAAAGAATTCATTGCTAGTATCAGGTCATAGTGGCCAAGTGATAAATCATTTTTCTATACCTGAATTGAGTGTAAAGTAATTTGCTTTGCAAAAGATGACCATAATAAATTAGATAACTTCTTTTCAAGTCACTAGGTGAAAAAAAGCTTGGCAGATTTCCTTTGCAATATAGGTAACATTATTTCTTTTAATCTTGGTTCATTAATTTTTTACTAAATTGATGCCCAAGTGGAAGCTAATAAGACTACTTATGGTTCTCTTCCATTCCCTTTACTTATGTACGAGATTTTGATAGAGCAACGCAATATCAAGAAGAGTTATGATCACTTAGAGCCACTTTTACCTCAGTAAGAGTCTCCAAAAAATTGAAATACGGGAAGAACATGGATGATATTATAAGACTTGAATTTGATAAAGTTGACATTGAAGGTGGTATACCTAATGTTGAGTCTAGAGTTGCATTAGAAGGTATTTTTAGGGTTCAAGTTTCTGGAGCACACAAAGCTCACATTTTGACTGACTTGAAGGATCAATAAAACTTTGTTCAATCAAAATGCAATGTGGTTTCATTAATTGCAAATCGCAAGAGGTATACCTACTAAGGGGGAGCTTTAGTCTTTTTTGTTTTTGAATAAAAAAAAAAAGAGATAAAGATTTTTGTTTAGTATTATTCATGTCTGTTATATCTATATTCGAAGGTCATAACTACTCCTCTCAACAATGTCATCTCTAAGGTTCGAACTTACATTCTATCCTTAGGGGTGCAGTTTGCCTTACCATTACACTTGTTAGAATTAAGTGACCCGAATCCGTATTTAAATAAAATACAGTGGTAAAATAAAATAAAAGTAAAATCCATATAGAACTACACTTCTTTTATTTTATTTTAGAATAAGGTTTTTTAAACCTTATTAAACTCCATCTATTTTATATTGATTAGAATAAGGTGTTTCAATCTTACTACACTCCTATTAGAATATGGCTTTACAAGCCTATAAATAGACATGGTCTATTCCTCTTGTAATTAATTTGAATTCGACATAGTGAATTTTCTTCTCCTCTGCCCATGGTTTTTTTTCCCGAAAGGGTTTCCACGTAAAATCTGTGTGTTCTTTATTTTTATTTCTTTTTTCTTTGCGATATATTTGTCATTATCGACGTTATATTTTTCATAAATTGGTATCAGAGCTTTCAAGTTTTTCATTTCGATCACCGTAATGGCGTCTTTGAAGTATGAAATTTCGCTGTTGGATCGCAACACCAGATTCGCGTTGTGGTAGATAAAGATGCATGCAGTTCTTGCACAGATGGACTTAGAGGAAGCCCTGCTAGGGGTAGATAAGATACCTTCGACATTGACGGAGGAAGAGAAGAAGCGCAAGGATCGAAAGGCGTTAACACAGTTACATCTGCATTTGTCTAACGAAATTTTGTAGGATGTGACGAATGAAAAGGCCGCCGCTGCATTATGGAAGTGGCTGGAACAAATATGTATGTCGAAAACTCTAACCAGCAATCTGCATATGAAGCAACGTCTTTATGCTTATTGTTTGGAGGAAATTGCGTCTGTGCAAGAACAGTTAATAGTGTTTAAAGAAATTCTCTCAAACTTGGAGGCCATGGAGGTTCAGTATGATAAGGAAAATCTAGGGTTGATTCTACTTTGTTCGTTACCCCCGTCTTATTCAAAATTTAGAGACACGATTTTATATAGCCACGAGTCTATCACAGTTGATGAGGTTTATGATTCTTTGACCTCGTATGATAAGATGAAGCATCTTGTGGTTAAACTCGACTCTCAGGGAGAGGGTCTCATTGTTCATGGGAGATAAGATCGAAATGCTGATAATGATCGTGGAAGGACACAGTAACGGAATCCTCGCGGTAAATCTAAGGGTAGATCAAAGTCTTCAAACAGAGGTAAAACTTGTAACTTCTGCAAGAAGAAGGGGCACATTAAATCTGAGTGCTATAAGCAACAGAACAAGATTAAAAGGGAGGCTGCGAATCAAAAGGGAAAACAATCAGAAAATTTCGGTGAATTTGATGTTGTAGAAGACTACAGCGATGGTGAACTTCTAGTCTCTTCTGTCAACAATTCTAAAATGAGCAATGAGTGGATCTTTGATTCGGGTTGCACCTTCCACATGAGTCTCAATCGGGACTGGTTTACAACTTACGAAACAGTGTCTGAAGGTGTTGTTTTGATGTGAAATAATGCTTCGTGTAAAATTGTAGGTGTTGGAACAATTAAAGTTAAGATGTTTGATGGAGTTGTCAAAATACTTAGTGACGTACGACATGTTCCAGAATTGAAAATAAATTTAATTTCGTTAGGTACTCTTGATTCAAAAGGGTACAAATACACAGCTGAAAGTGGGATTTTGAAGATTTCCAAAGGTTCCCTCGTTGTGATGAAAGGGCAGAGAAAGACTGCTAAGTTATATGTTTTGCAGGGTTCTACTGTTATTGGTGATACCGTTGTCGCTTCCTCTTCCTTGTCAGATGATGATATTACTAAACTTTAGCATATGCGCCTAGGGCATATGAGTGAGAATGGCATGGCAGAATTGAGCAAAAGAGGACTTCTTGATGGGCAAGGAATTTGCAAACCGAAGTTCGTGAGCAACTGCGTTTTGGGAAGCAAAGAGAGTTTGATTCACACGGAGGAATCCATAACATGAAGGGAGCGTTGGAGTATATTCATTCGATGCTGTAGGGGCCATCAAGAGTGCCTTCGAGAGGTAGAGCTAATTATATGCTAACTTTTATTGATGATTTTTCCAGAAAAGTTTGGGCGTTCCTCCTGAAGCAGAAAAGCGATGTTTTCTCCGCATTTAAGTCTTGGAAAACTATGATTGAAAAATAGACAGGAAAACAAATAAAATACCTCCGCATAGACAATGGCTTAGAGTTCTGTTCTGATGAGTTTAATAGACTGTACAAGTCAGAAGGGATCGTGAGACACTTGTGATTCGTCATACTCCACAAACAAAACAAAGATTGCAGAGCGAATGAACAGCGATCATAGAGAAGGTTCGATGTATGTTGTCAAATGCCAACTTACGAAAGTCATTTTGGGTAGAAGCAGCCTCTACTGTATGTTTTTTGATCAACAGATCTCCATCCGTTGCCATTGAGAAAAAGACTCCACAAGAGGTATGGTCTGGTAATCCTGCTAATTATTCTAATTTAAAGATCTTTGGGTGTCCTGCATATGCTCATGTTGATAATGGAAAATCGGAACCGAGATCCATTAAATGTGTTTTTCTTGGTTATAAAGCTGGTGTAAAAGGGTATAAGTTATGGTGTCCTGAAAATAGAAAAGTTGTTATTAGCAGAGATGTTGTTTTTTTATGAAACTGCTATGCTACCTAACTTATCTCTTAAAAACTCTTCCAATAAAGAAAATAAAAAGCAGGTGGAGCATCAAATTAATATAGAGTCGATTCCTCAAGCCAGTACAAAAATTGAGAATAGAGTTTCTTCTTCACCACAATACTCTATCGCCAAAAATAAAACTAGAAGAGAAATTAAACCTCCAAAGAAGTATGCCGAGGCTGATCTAGTTGCTTATGCTTTAAATGTGGCTGAAGATAATGATGCAAACCAAGAGCCATCTAATTATTCTGAGGCGGTTAACTGTGAAGACTCAGAAAAGTGGTTGTTTGCTATGCAAGAAGAGATGGAATCACTGCACAAAAACAGAACATGGGATCTTGTGAAACTTCCTAAAGGTAAAAAGGTTGTTCGTTGTAAATTGATGTTTAAAAAGAAAGAAGGGACTCCAGGAGTTGAAGAACCCAGATATAAAGCAAGGCTTGTTGCAAAGGTTCTGATCAAATTTCAGGAGTGGACTTCATGAGATGTGTTCTCCCGGTTGTAAAGCATAGTTCGATTCGAGCTTTGCTTGGTATTGTGGCCATGCATAATTTGGAGCTTGAGCAGTTAGATGTAAAAGCGCATTTTTGCATGGAGAACTTGAGGAGGATATTTACATGCAACAACCAAAGGGGTTTCTGATCTCAAAAAAAGAGGACTATGTTTGCTTCTTTGAAAAAGTCCCTTTACGGTTTGAAGCTTGATCACCAAGACAGATGGTACAAAAGGTTTGATTCCTTTATGACTTCTCATGATTTCAAAAGAAATAGTTTTTGTGATTGTGTTTACTTTAAGAAAAAGCAGTGATGGTTCTTTTGTGTATCTACTTCTTTATGTTGATGACATGTTGATAGCAAAGAAAAGATAAAGGAGAGATAAGAAAGGTTAAAGCCCAACTAAGTGAAGAATTTGAGATGAAAGATTTGGGACCAAACAAAGAAGATACTTGGTATGGAGATTCTCGAGAGATAGAAAAGTAAGTAAATTGTACCTAAGTCGGAAGGGTACATTGAGAAAGTTCTTTTTGCAGAGTTCAATATGCAGAGTGCTAAGCTGTTAGTACTCCTTTAGCAACCCATTTAGGACTTTCATCGGCTTTGTCTCCACAATCAGATGATGAGATTAAGTACATGTCACATGTTCCATACTCTAGTGCAGTGGGATCTCTCATGTATGCTATGATTTGTTCACGTCCAGATTTATCATATGCAGTCAGTGCAGTTAGCAGATACATGGCGAATCCCGGTAAAGAACATTGGAAAGTAGTTTAGTGGATTTTAGTATACTTACGAGGTACTACTGATGTTTGCTTACAGTTTGGAAGAACTAGAGATGGAGTCATTAGGTATGTTGATGCTGATTTTGCTCGAGACCTTGATAGAAGAAGATCTCTCACAGGTTATGTCTTTACAATCAGAGGTTGTGCAATCGGTTGGATGACCACTTTGCAAACTCTGATCGCTTTGTCTACCATCGAAGTTTGAGTACATGGCGACATCGAGGCTTGTAAAGAAGCTATTTGGTTGAATGGACTCTTTAGTGAACTCAATGAAGACCTTCAAATTAGTACAGTATTTTGTGACAGTCAGAGTGCAATCTTCCTTACAAAAGATCAAATGTTTCATGAGAGAACGAAACACATTGATGTTCGGGATCATTTTGTTCGTGATATTATTACTCGTGGTGATGTTGTTGTGAGTAAAATTAGTACTCATGAAAATCCTGCAGATATGATGACTAAGTCACTTCCTACAACCAAGTTTGAGCATTGCTTAGACTTGGTTGGTGTTCATTGTTGAAGTTAAACCCTTAAGGGGTTTTATGGAAGAGGTGGAGAACTTGTTTGTTGAGAGTTCGCGATGAAGAACTTGTTCATTGAGAATTCGTGTCAAGGTGGAGATTGTTAGAATTAAGTGACACGAATCCTTATTTAAATAAAATACAGTGGTAAAATAAAATAAAAGTAAAATCCATATAGAACTACACTTCTTTTATTTTATTTTAGAATAAGGTTTTTTAAACCTTATTAAACTCCATCTATTTTATATTGATTAGAATAAGGTGTTTCAATCTTACTACACTCCTATTAGAATATGGCTTTACAAGCCTATAAATAGACATAGTCTATTCCTCTTGTAATTAATTCGAATTCGACATAGTGAATTTTCTTCTCCTCTGCCCGTGATTTTTTTTCCCGAAAGGGCTTCCACGTAAAATCTGTGTGTTCTTTATTTTTATTTCTCTTTTCTTTGCGATATATTTGTCATTACCGACGTTATATTTTTCACAACACTTAACACTTGTTGGTAGAGATAATGATTTTTCCTCTTGGTGTTTATGGTTTCATGCCTATTTGGTTACTATGTTTTTGGGACATTTTATTCTTTGGCTTATTTTGGTTTTGTGACGATTTAAATGAACAACTATAATATTGATACTTTACTGTACTGGAACTTGTTATTTCAATTATTGCTTAGTGATTTGATGATACAATACTCTTAAGGGGAGTTTATTTGTGGTTGCTTGTTTGTACTCTTTTGATGAAATGATGTGATCATCTAGTTTCCCTAATTATTTTCTAAATGCAGGGATTAAGTAACTATTTGCTAAAAGGGGTTTTTGTAAAAAATGGAAAAGGAGGAGATTGTTATAGAACTGTTATGTTACACCAAGTGTTGCACCAAGTATTATAACACATTAAACCTTGAGTAACATTATACGTATCCTGGTAAGACTAGCATTTTGACTTGTAATTATTTTTATTCTTATTATTTATTTTGATTTATAGATAATGATTGGGTTTAATTAGAGATGATGGCTAGATTAAATGGATTATCTTTCTGTCATCTTTGTCCTGAAGATTTGGGTGAATATCTTGGTGGAATTTATAAACTAGACGAGAGCCTATTTAAAGGACATTCATCCTCACAGAAAACATGACTTGAGAGCACAAAATCAGTTCACTAAGGAACAATTCTATGAGTGTGTTGTGAGATCGTTTTACTTCTTTGTGAGAGTTATTTGTAACTTTTAGTATGAATGAGTTTGAAGGCAAGAAATCTTGTAGAATTCACCTAGAATTGCACAATGTCACAGTTGTTATAATCTTAGAATTAATTGGATTTTAATTATTTGTTGTATTGTTTATGTGAAAATTGAACGTCGGCAATGACAATGAATAGCAAAGAAAGAGAGAAAATAGAACACAGAATTTTATGTGGAAACCCTTTCGGGAAAATACCACGGGCAGAAAAGAAGAAAATTCACTATGTCGAATTCGAATGATACAAGAAGAGTATTGACTACGTCTATTTATAAGTTTGTAAAACCATATTCTAATCAAAGTCAAATACAAGTAATACAGTAAGGTTAAAACACTTTTTTTTAATCAAAATTAAATAGAGGAAGTAAACTTCTATACGAATTTTACTTGTGCAGCTTGTATCGTACCCTTAACCTTCGCCCTTATAAATCTCTCTATCTTGTCACATGTATTTTATTTTAACAAGAAATTAGATCACACAATTTCTAACAATTTACTTATTAATGAATTTTTTAAATAAGATCCCACGTATGTAAAATATAACATGATATTATAATGCTCATAACAATACCACAAACAACACCTGCAATAACCTGATCTACCAAACTTGACCATCATGTTTAACTTTCTCTCTAATAGATACAAATGAAAACGTATCCACAATCACAATTTCCTTGCTTTTGATCCTAGTCAACAAGTAATATAGTGAGATAAAACATGTGGGTATAAATCGTAAGCTTAAGCATTGATTTTTACTCGTGCAAGATAAAAGTTTGGTACGACGTGAACTTAATGGAGCATGATCTTAGTGTAATAATATCCTCTCTTTTTTAGTTCCTTTTGCTCTTTCTCAAAAAAAGAAAAAAAATCAAATATATAAAAGGAGTGAATCCATTTTTTATTCAATTATTCCACACCAATATCTAATCTTGTTGTTGTGAGCATAGATACCATTAGAATAGTATAATTTCCCCTTGTTTGTCCCTATTAATTTCTAAATAGCTCCTAATGTGAAGAAGAGGTTAGTAGGAAAACAGAGTTAATGGCTTGAGATTGTGATTAATGTGGGGGATTTTGTCACTTGATGATAAAGAAATGGGACTACAAGAAATGACACTTGATGGGACCCTTTTGTTCATCATTAAACCAACATTTTGACCCCATCTACCCATGATTCCATATCCTGTCTTTGATATTTTTTGGCCATTCCTCAACGATTTTTGGGACACTTAGAATTAGTGAAAAAAAATTTGATTCCCACTAGTATTATAGGGTTTTTAAAAAATGGTCTCTATATTATACAAATTATATTATTAAAAAAGCAATTAAGGTATCCCATGATTTCACCACCCCTCATAAAAATTGGAGCCATAACCATACATGTTTGGTTAGCTCCTCCATTGTTATCATATATGAAAAATGAAGGAATTGTTCTTATATGACCATTAAATCATTTCGAAACAAAGTGGATAATCAAAGATTTCGAAGCAAAGGGCCATGGTCTCCTTCACATTTGTATTAGTGGTGCAAATGGTAGCTATAGTGACCAAACAAAATGGGTTTTTTAATTATTATTATTACTGTTAGTTTGGAGGGTGATGGGATTTGCTTTGCCGAAACAAAAAGGAATGCATGGTATCCTAAGCGTAACATAAAATAGCTTTGTACCCAAACCCCACCATAAGAAATATCCATCAACATATTATCTTTTTGTTGCCTTGTATGGGTTGTGGTTCCCACCCTCCACTCCGTACCTCACACGTGTTACTCCCTTCCTCTTTTGGGAATTACACGTTTCCATCCTCCATTCGGCTCAAATCTCCTCAGTTGTGGTAATTATATGATTCCATACATATTATTAAATATTAAAAATAAATTAAAATGATTTTTTAAATCTTTATATTTGTTTTACGATTCATATTCAAGTTTCATGGCTACCTCTATTAATAATGCCGTTTTCAAAATTTAAATATACATTCTCATTTTGAATGTGCAATGTGCTTAAAAGTATACATGAGTCGGGCTGAGTTGGGTTGAAGCTCGGTTCCAAAAACATTTCAAGCCCAAGCCCGTTTTGGGTAGCCCGACTTGCTCAAAAAGTTCATTATATTTTTTTTATATGTTTAGTGGCTATTTATATATATTTTATAATTAATTTTAAAGTTAAATTTTTTATTATTATTTAAACTAGATTTAGGATGGGTCAGGTAGGATCGAGGTGCAAAAACCCTTGTCTAGGCCCGACCTGCCTACCGAGCCCAACGGGCTACCCAACTCTTGGACAAGTCTAAAGGTGCCTTACCCCTTATTTTTAATAATTTGGAGTAGGAAATGGGATTGCTTGGGATTAAATTCAAGTTCTCATGCCTACAATATAATATTCTTGCTACCACGCTAATATGTTATTGGCAATTGTGTCTTACCGTTGTACCTAACACTTATTGGTATTAAAATAAATTAATTTATAATGATGTATCAAAATTTGATTCACAAATAATGTGTAGAATTATACACTGCCAATGTATCAAATATAAATTTATATATATATTATTTATAGGAATAGTATTTGGTACACTGCTAAGGGAGTGTGTAGACTCTACAAGCAGGATCAGGGGGTTCATAAGTTTCATATTGGGGTATGGTAAAATATTAAAATAATGACAAGATAATTTTTTAAAGCTGCGGGTAAAATAAAAAAAAGTACACTACCAATATACCAAATATTAACACTTATTTATAATAATTGACTATAATAAAGCATTCAAGATTAAAAATAAATCTTTAGTTTATAAATTTATACACTAAAAAATGAACTATATACTAACATATTCTTAATTCCTTTAAAAATAAATATAAATAATCAAAACTTTTAATAGTTAATCAGTATAAATTTCATGTTATGGGTTCGGTTGATAATTTGTTTGCGTCAAATTATGGAGTACATACTCTAATCCTACTTTTATTTTTAGAAATTTAGGCCTCTATTTTTTGGCTTTAAAAATTTAGGTTCAGTTGTTACCACTATTAAAATTTTTCTATTAAATTCACTGGTATGATGTTTTGAATTTTTTTTTTAAAAGTCACTTGGTAGTCATGTAACAATAAAAATAACATTGAAAATGTTTATATAGATTTTTTTTCTTAAAAACATTCATTTAAACTCTCATAATGAAATGTATATTTTTGTTGGAATAGTGTTCCTAAGTACAATTAACATCACCATTTTGATTGAAATAGTATAAGGGCTAAAACTGAAGTTTGATCGTTGTCGTATAATATAAAATAAAAGAACAAGAAGCAAGATAAACATAAAAGAAATAAAAAGTCACGTATTCGTCTTTGAGGACCTTAGGTTATTAAAATTATATATAATCACGTAATATTTTAATAAAAGATTTAAAGATATTAACTATTGGGACTAATTATTAACATTATAAAACTAAAAGGAGCAAATTATATTAAAAATTAAAATATAATAGTTAAATATCAAATTTAAAAAAAATAACCATTTTTAGACAAAATATGGATGAAAAAGCAGAAAAGAAGAAAAATGTTTTAGACATATTCCTTTTATATAGATAAAATTTCTACGGTATTAGTATAAAAAAGATAAATTCTTTAAATTTATAAATTATGATCATCTACTTCATTGATGTATTTGATAGTACACCAAATATTAAATTATTAATTTAGAAAATAAGAAAAGATTTGAAGTAAAAAAGTTAATTGAAGATGAAAACATCTCAACCATTTCATCAACAAAACCCATGGTTCAACCTCTGATAATTCACATAAATGTACTTGCCAACCACTGCATGTCTTTTGTCAACCTGCTTGCTGTGCATGGGATTGAGCCTAAATTAAACATTGGTTTTAGCAAAAAAAATTAAATGACTAACCTACCCTTGAAACCGTCACGTGTTTTTGTCGGTATTAGGTGGATAAATTAGTAACAGAAGCCAAACATTGATGTAATAAACTCTGGCCCACCATTCCTAGTCTTGTCTTCTTCCCTATTGCCCCCCATTTAAATTACCAGCCTCTCAATACAAAAGCTTCCTATCATATCATGTTCTTCTTCTCCTCTCAAAAGCTTTCTGTATTTCCAGCCAAAACTTCTCATTTTCATCACTGAATTATACGTATACATATAAATATATAGAGATTTGAAGGTTCATCAATGGAGAGCACGGACTCTTCGATTGGCTCGCAGCAGCCTAACCTACCACCAGGGTTCAGGTTCCACCCTACAGATGAGGAACTAGTGGTTCACTATCTCAAGAAAAAGGCTAGCTCAGCTCCTTTGCCTGTTGCGATCATTGCTGAGGTTGATTTATACAAGTTTGATCCATGGGAGTTACCAGGTAAAAACCCAATCTTTGTATGCAAAAATTTGTTCAAAATATAATTATGATGTTTGAATTTGAGTGATTTTGAGGGTTTTGCAGCAAAGGCGACATTTGGTGAGCAAGAATGGTATTTTTTTAGTCCCAGAGACCGAAAGTATCCGAATGGAGTTCGGCCAAACAGGGCGGCGACTTCGGGTTATTGGAAAGCTACCGGAACCGACAAGCCGGTATTAACATCCGGTGGGACTCAAAAGGTTGGTGTGAAGAAAGCACTGGTTTTCTATGGAGGGAAGCCACCTAAAGGGATTAAAACTAGTTGGATTATGCACGAATATAGGCTCGCTGATAATAAGAATAACAACAAGCCCCCTGGATATGACTTTAGCAACAAGAAAAACTCATTAAGGGTAATCTTAGTAATCACTTTCTTTTTGGCTTTTTTCAAGCTATTTGTTTGCTAAATGAGATTTTTTTTTTTTTATAGCTTGATGATTGGGTGCTATGTCGAATCTACAAGAAAAACAACACACATAGGCCTTTGGATCAGGATAAAGATGACTCCATAGATGACATGCTTGGTTCAATACAACCTTCAATATCAATTGGTAACCAACATAATAACCCCAAGTTTCAATTTGCATCAAAGGCTACTGCTACAAGTTTTGGCACACTGCTTGAAAACCATGAACATAGCTTGTTTGATGGAATGATGGGGAATAATAGTGATGAAGGGATCAACAATGGTTCAATGTCTCAATCTATGGTTAATCCACTCAAAAGGAATCTCCCATCACTGTTTTGGACCGATGAAACCTCAACAGAGCCACAAGCAAACAAGAAATTTCATGGGGATAGCAATGATGGAAGCATGGAAAAGATGGATGGGAATGGTTCTGTTACCACTCTGCTTAGCCAGCTACCACAAAGTCCTTCATTACAACAACAACAACAACAAGAAGAAACAATGATGGGGTCAATGGGAGATGGGATTTATAGGCCTCCATTTCAACTTCCAGGACTCCATTGGTACTCTTAATTCAAATCCAGGTAGTGGGTATTCCATAGTTATTCCATATATATATCTATATATATACCCTTAAAATAAGTTGTTCAAAATCAAAATTTTCATATAGTAGCTTGAAACCTAGTGCTGATAAGTTGCCAAATAGTGATGAAGCATTTGGATTGGGGGTAAAGATTGAGATTTTGAGTATTAGGGAAGAGATAGAAAACACTTCATTAGATGAACCAGGCTTCAGGGCCACAGATATAGGTAAACTCTAATTTATAATATACATATATTGTATACATATAGTTTGTGTATGTTATGTAGGGGTGCAAAGAATGATAAAATATTTTGCTTTCTAGGATACAACATATTGAAATCTTGTATAGAAGTCCTTCTTCTTGTAGAACTTTATTAGAACGTCGAAGATGCACATTTTAAGAATATATATTGGTTAAGGCTTGTATCTATGAAACTCTGTCTAATCTTTTATCATCTTTGCATTTGAATTTGAAGATATAGCTCTTTTTTATGGTTAATCTCCATAAACCCTAGAGGGTAAAAGCTTTTACATTTCATTTTGTCTCCATTAGCTAGGTTTAGGATTCAAACTTTTTCAACCCTATATATAGAGGCTAGTGTACTTTCTTGATGCTATCTTTCAAAAGGTATAAAGGAGGGGATATTAATTTAAAATTAATATTTTCGAAGAGGATATAATACTAGCATATGCGTAATCTGAGCCAATATCAACTTCACAATTTAATAATATTGACTAATACAATTTAATATTAATTTTTAATTCAAAATTCTTTTTTGTTTTGAATCTCAACAAAAATAATATATATTATTCTTTATGGAAAACAAAAGTAATATTCATGATTAATAATATTATTGGAATTATAATCTTTAATAATACTAGGTATGAACACCCAATAATTGATTGATAAGAGCTTATGTATATGGGGGCCATATTACTATTTTTAATTTTAATTTTTTATTTCCATCATGTCATATATCAAAAAACTAATTTATATTGTTATGAACATGCTATTAAAAAATAGTAAAAAGGTTTCAAAGAAAGTCAAAAGGGGAGTTACATATAAGTAATGATATTTTACGTAGAGAAAAATATAATTTAGTTAATTTAAAGTGTAATAAATATATATTAATTTGTTTGTAGGTAGTTTCTACTGATATTTATTATATTATTAATGGCCATTATAATAAATATCTTAATATATAATATTAAAATTGCTACAACTTCTATATAAAAAAATAAAAATAATCTATTTATTAAATATCAGCTTCGGCCTGAATAAAATTATATTCAAACCGTAAAATAGATAATGATATATGTGATTATAAAAAAAAATTATATATTAATATAATTTATAAATAATTATATTTTCTTTTATAAAAGTTAGAATTCATCACACTCACTCTTGCATGTACAAGTTTTTTTTTTTTTTCTCACTAGAAAAGATCTATATATTAATCTAATAGGTGTCCAAATACAAAACTACAAATCTGCCATTAGCCAACTAAGGACGATTCTTGCTACCAAAAAGAAAACAACGAAGGACGATCAATGCCCCCTTTTGCAAGGGCATGAGCTAAATGGTTACCTTCTTTATATACAAATGAAAAGGTAACGCCTAAAAATCTAGCACAGAAGCAATCAATATCTCTAAAGACCTCTCAGAGTCTCCATGACCTTTTGTCATGAAACTAAAATTTTAGTTTGGTAAACCGTGCGGTTTTAGATGATTTCTTTATTTCAAAACCGCCTTAGTCAGCCTTACTCTTGAAAATGAGAATTTACAACGAAATTTCTCTAAGGCACCGAAATAAAGTGGAAATAACTCGAAAAGACGAAGGGACTTGAATTCAAACAAAAAAGTTGCAAGAAAAGAATAGCACACTAAGTGTTTGAGTAAATGCTCTCAAAAGTATTCTTTAACTCAAAAATGAAATACATTGAGATGATTACAAATAAGGGGGAAGACTTCTATTTAAAGTTGAGCTCCTCCAGATCAAACGGTATAAAGTGAATTACATCAATGATTGAGATTAGTTCCTATCTATATAATGAGAGTCCTAAAGGATTTAAACTCTATCCATATTTATGTTGGGAAATGTGCCAATATTGTAGTAAACATATAATTGTTTTCTATTTATTTGAACGATGAATAAATAAATAAAGTTAATTTCACATTTCACTATTATGTCTTTTGTATTTTTATGCCTTTTGCAGTTTTTTGTCTTTCATATTTTGCATGCATAGCGAAATTGTGACAAGCAAATATTAGCTCATTGATTGTCTAAATTAAATCTGAAGCTAAGTGGCATTTTGAAAGTTTACATTGCGAGAAAGACAACTTACTTCAGTAGATAATCTAAATGAGTCCGTAATTACTTCAGTAGATAATCTAAATGAGTCCGTAGTCTCGTAAAAGAATCAAAGTGAACATTTGATTCAAATACCGGAAGGATTATTATGTCGTCTACAATTCTAATTGGGGAGATGACTAGTCTTGGCTATCGGAGCACTTGACTCCACGTGTAGAGACATAGATGTATTCATTGGTAGATGATACATTGGACTGGACCTAAGATGAATTAATTCTGAATCCATTTGTGAATTAATTCATTTGTAACGTTCATGGTGTGATTTACCTAAATCCTGAGTTAGTCACTGACCATCCGTATGCAACTCATGTACTTTGATATAAGTGAAGGCTTATACTCTAAAGATGGTCGAACCTAGCTGGTATGTTGGGTACATGACTTTTGTATGGCATGACTTTACTAGCAACAATGGAATTCAAAACTCAATTAAAGAGTTAATGATACCCTCTCATTGACATTGTGTGGATTGATAAATATGGAATGTGGTCACAAGTTGCTTGTTCTTGAATGAGCAATTTATCACAGTCATTTGTTAACAGTGGTTATATTAATCATTAAGAAGACACAATAGTGACAATGAGATAAAATAGGATTGTATTGAGTGAACGGATTTAACTCAAAGGAATTAATGATATCATATGAGGGTTGCATACACATGACGAGGTCATTGGACAAAGTAGTTGGATGAATTGCTTTTGTAAAGAGTATACAATAAAGAGTTTTCAATCATGGTATTTCTTGTGGACTAACTCCATGATTAAGTAATTGTGAATTATCGGAACGACGCTTCTAGACATAAGTGCAATTACTAGAGTCTAATTGTATATGTCCGATTGGTCTCTCCTCTAGCTCAACAAAAGCTCGATCGAGCTGCATTTGAATCAGAAGAAAATTCTACGACTTTGGAAATAATTTAATTGACTCGATTTATTCTATGTGAAATTAAATTAGGTGGTCGTGAGAATTGTTCAACTAGAGAATTTGATTAAAAAATTTTCTTGAAAATTAATTTGGAAAATCTAAGTGATTTTTGAGAAAATTAATTTTGATCAAGTAAAATTAAATTAATTAAAATTAATATGATATTTTTAAAAATTAATTTTCAAGTCAGACAATTGGCCCAATAAATAATTGAACTTAAAATTTGGACCTGAGATCGTAAATTAGGTCCGAGAGCCCAAAACTGAGACCAAGACCCAAAAACTGGTCGAACCGGACTCGACATGTGAAATCGGGCCGATGGTCCAACCGGTGACTAGGCCGGATCGGCCGGGTCGTCATTGACCCGGACTAAACCGATAGCAACCGAACCGACTCGGGTGCCGTAAAGGTGTCACACCTGTATCACCAGACACAGTAGTGTCAGCGACTACGATGGCGGCATTCCGGTGGCCGGCGGTGGTTGGTCTTCAGTGGCTGAGTAGTGGAAGAGTTATACTTCGACTTGGACACTACCAGAGAATTTGATTTTAGATTAACTATCTCAAAAATAATAATATTTTAATAGTTTAATATTTAATTTAATTTAATACTTATCTTAATAGTATTTTATTAATTTAATATTAAAGTGATTATCTTAATATTAAATTAAATTTATTGTTTATTTTGTAAATAAACATTCTATTATTTTAATAAGATTTAATATTTAATTTAATTTAATTTAATATTACCGTGATTAAGTTTAATCATAGTTGAACTCTCTAAACTGTCCATATATAAAGAGAGACTTGGATCATTATTTTACACACACTTAAATTCAAGAGAAAATTGTAGAGAGAAAATTCTCTGAAGAGATTATTTCAAAAAATTTCTAGAGATATTTTTCTAATTTACAATTTGACCCAAAAGTTTAGAGAAATTTTGAAATTACCCCACTGGCAATTTTTGTGAAAATTTTTTTAATTCGAAGCGAGCCACACTTGACAGACATGAGCTTGAGGTTAGCAGAGAAGAATACTCAGTCGAAACGCTCATACTAGACGAATAAAAAAAGGTACAATTTTGATTAAGTATTTATTACTTTAGATATCACAACCAAAATCTTGTTGTGTAAAAATTATTAAAACATTGTTTTCCCTAAATTTATTTTCTGCTGTATTTTTCAAACCCGTTTTTTCCAAGACTTTATCCCTTAAGATTTAAAATAATCATCTTGGTAACTCTAATTTTATTGGAATGTTTCACTAGGCCACTAAGGCTTCAAGTAGATGTGCTTTTCCTTGTGTTCCATGAATTGAGTCAGTTCAAGTGTGTCAAATAAGCCCCATTTGATCAATTGACCTCCATGGGACACTCTGTGTGCAGTCATCACGGGCTTTAATCCGCGTCCTGTGACATTCTCCCCCACCCATTCTCGCAATGCCCTCATCGCGTACTTGGAATGACACTGGTTCAACTCGTCTCGAAATTGTCTCAATGCATCGGTCGATTCCCAACCATTCTCTTTGTTGGGTAGTTTCTCCCCTCGAAACATTTGACTTAGCTTATGTCTCCACCATCATCTCACTCGAACTTCATTGCTCTCTTGTACATCTCGATCATAAAAGGCCACTGCTCTTACTAGTTGACTGCCTCCAGACGTACTAACGTCTTGAGTGTGAATACTGCAACCAAATACAAGAGTTAGGTGGTTTTTGCAAGTATACAGGTTAGATTGTAATACGTTACAATAAAGTAAGTAAGTACTTCGAGGATCATACCCAAGGGAGGCGAAACCAAACTAATCCTAATTATTTACAATGGAGTACATGCTCAAAATAACTAATTATTTACAATTTTTGTTCAATCTCCACAAGTGGCGAATTAAAAATCAAACTTCGGACGGTCAGTAACACCACCGAAATGGTGTTTCATCGGTGTCCTTGACACATGAACATGTCTTTTGTTCACCACCGAAATGTTACGTGGCCCGCAAACACTTGAAAGATTTCACCATTCCATGAAAGTTGCAAATTGGTTAGCATGATAATCTTTCGTCTCAATCACTTGGCATTTATACTCTCGTGATGGTTGCCTTTCCTCAAACCTAGACTCGGGCTAGACACATTTTAAAACTTTGGTTTTCCACTCAATGTCCATAGTTAATTCTCTCTATCCTACGTCTATGGTGGCCCTAGACGTGACTAAGAAAGGTCTCCCTGGGAGTATCAGAATATCTAGATCCTCCTCAGAGTCAAGCACGATAAAGTCAAATGGAAAAATGAATTGCCTAACCCTCACTAACACATCTTTAAGGAATCCTTTAGGATGTACTAAAGATTGGTCGACTAATTGCAAGGTGATTTTTGTTTCCTTAAGCTCTCCCAAACCTAACCTCCTATAAATTGACAATGGAATATGGTTGATACTGGCTCCTAGGTCACACAAGGCCTTCTCGAAACTTACTCCTCCTATCTTAATGGGGATGGTAAAGCTAAAAAGGATCCTTTAGTTTGAGAGGAACTCTTTTAGACACTATTGCGATAAATTCTTCGTTAAATGCAAATTGCTCTCTTTTCTCTATTATCCTCCGACGAGACATTACTTCCCTAAGGAACTTAGCATATTTGGGCATCTTCTCAAAAAGTTCTAACAAAGAGAGATTCACATTCAAGGCTTTAAAAATCTTGAGGAAATCTATGAACTCCTCAGCATCTCTCTTCTTTTTTTCCTTAAAGTAGCTCAAAAAGAGTAAGAGTTTTGGGCTAGGTAGTGGTGATGGAAAGTGTCTATCCTCAGTTTTGACTTGTGTGGGTTCACTTTTGGTTTTTTCCTTCTTAGTAACCCTTCTCCAACACTATGAGTGTGAGTTCTCTCGTCCTTATCACCTACTTCTTTCTCCCCATAATTTGGTCAGATAAGTTCCTTAACCATAACCCCGGATCTAACGGTGATTGCCTTCTCGTGCTCATTTCCTTCTCTCTTCGGATTATATTCAATATTACTAGGTATTCTAGAGGCCAAGTTATTTTGCAACAATTGCAAAACTTGGTCCAATTGACTCCGAATTTGGCGCACATCGATTTGCACTACATGCGAACCTTCCTGTAATTTACTCACCCTAATCGACAATAAAGGATCACTACTATAAGCTGGCTTCCTTTCTTGGTCTTGGGGTGCTCTAAAAGGTAATAGAGGCTAGTATGGTGCGTTGGGTTTTAGAGGGTTAGCGTTTTGGTTTCCTTGATTTGAAGGTCCCACTTGGTTCCCTCCCCACATAAGGTTAAGATGATCACGCCATCTGGGGTTATAAGTGCTGGAGTAAGGGTTATATCCTCTATTCCCTACATAATTAACCTCCATATGGTTTCTCTCATCATCGTTCCCTATATTAAAATTGGTTAGATTAGGTTGATTTTGGACTTGTGCCTTGGTCACGTTCATCTCCAATCGGTTAATTCTCTCGAAGACTTGTTGATACTTATCCTCGCTAATGACAACATTTGCTGCCGCTTGTTTGGCTCAATATGTGAACCACTCAACCAGCCACATATAAGAGTTCATCACCATATCCTCAATGAGTTGGCAAGCCTCGGTGTAATTCTTTGAAATGAATGTTCCAGCGTATGCGCCATCAAGACTAGAGCATAAATTCCCATCAAATCCATTGTAGAAGACTTGAAGTTGCAGCCAATCTTGTAAACCATGGTACGAACACTTGCGCAACATCAATTTGAAGCGCTCCCAAGCCTTGTATAATAACTTTCCTTCCAATTGTAAAAAATTTGTAATGTCCATCCAAAGTTTCATCGTCTTGCTTGGTGGAAAATATTTTGCCAAAAATTTGCTAGCTAGCTTATCCCAAGTGTTGATTAAATCTACTGGCTATGAATCTAACCACATAAAAGCACTGTCAGTAAAAGAGATAGGGAATAGCCGAAGATGAATAGCGTCATCGAATATCCCATTATACTTGAAAGTATCACAAATGGTTAGAAACTGCTAGAGGTGTTAATTGGAATCCTCATTCATTAACCCTTAAAAATGAAGGTTCGATTGTATCATTTGGGTCCTTGCCGGTTTAATTTTGAAGTTGTTAGCATTAATCGATGGGTGATTAATGCTACCTCGAACAACATCTAAATTAGGCATCGCATAGTCGCGCAAAGTTCTTTACTCCATGGGTAGTTGTGGTGGTTATCGAATTTTTCCTTGAGGATCTTCGATAGGTTGCTCTCATGGTGGAAACGGAATGTCTCTCATAAGTTGTGCCATTCTTGCGTGTGTGAAAATACATTTTGATTATGGCTCAAATGGTAAGACACCGTTATCGGTTCGAGTCATACAATGTTCCTACAAGCACGAGAGATTGAAGAAAGTTAATTAAAGTTTGAATAACACAAAAATAAATAGAAAATAATGTCGTATCTATAAATCCTACTTTGGCTACTTATCTCTACCTAAAAGTGTACACTAAAAATCACTCAATCTTAAACTGTCTACCCCGAAAATGGTGCCAAAAACTTGACCGGCTACGCGCATGTGCATTAAAACAACTAATTTATGAAATAATTTTTAAAGTCTAGTTTTATTGCAAACATACAGCTCAGTTGTAATATTTATAGTGTTAAACTGAAACACTGAAGTATTCCAAGGATCGAACCCAAAGGAAGAGGCGATTAAGCAATAACTAGCATACACAATAGAGGCTAAGTGGCTACTAATACGATTTTATATTGTGGCAATTTTTAAAAGATAAGTTTGCAATAAAATAAAAGATCCACTCTAGGGACTAAATTGCAAGAAATGTAAATTAGGGACTATCTAGAAAATGACCAATGGGGGTTGGTTGACTTCGATGTGGTTCACCAAATCTTGGACTAGGGACATAAATCGCATAAATTACCAAGTGACTTCATTTTATCTTCCAATCTCATTTTTACCGACTTAGATGGGTTAGGTCCTACTTATCTTTCGATCTCATCAGTTAATCCGAGACTAACGAATGGGTGCGCGACAAGATTACCTTTCGGTCTCACTTTATCTTAATATTCTCTTAGGGGCATCACTACCTAAGTTCTTAATTCTATTCAGATTAGTCCAATTTGTTACGATTTAGTCATTTGTCTAAATATTTTAGTTTATCCACATCTCCATCAACCAACCTCCTTAAGGATTTAACTACACATGCTCAAAGTCAAGAAAATAAACATAACAATGGAAAAGAAAGCTGACATAACAGTAAAACTTAAGAAAAATGTGAAAGTTGAGATTTTTATGTAAGAAAACTTAAACAGCATGAAACCAAATAACAAAGAAATCTAAAGCAAGAAACATAAAAGGAACAAGCTTTAATAGATTTGAAGTGAAATAAACTGAAATACATTAAACTAAACCTTAAAGAGTCTTGAAAATAAAGTACAAGGACTGGAAATGTAAATAAACCTTAGCTACTATGTTAACTAACTTAACTAACATAAAGAACATCAAGAAAAAGAAGTAAATGCAGGAAAATAAACTTTAATCTAAGATAGAAGAAGAGAAAAAATAAAAACCCTAAAAAAGTATAGAGAAAAACTAGAAAAAACCTAGAGAAAATTAAATCTAAAACTAAGCTAAATGTGTGTCTCTCCTCCTCGACAATTTTTGGTTGTTTTGAAGGGTGTTCTGATGACTTTTTGATGTCAAAATTGCCCCTACAAGGGCCTTGTGTGATTGGTGGGTCGGGTAGACAATGGTTTCCCTTTTTGTCCAAGTTTGTCCCTCTAATGAAGGCGATATCGCGATACCCAGAAGAGGATATCATGATATCTTAGACAATATCAAACTTGGAGGTCTTCCTTGAGAGGTAGATATTGTGATACCCAAGGAGGGTGTCGCGATACCATTAAAGGGTATCCTTGGTCTTCTATATTGTGTGGGAGGTCGTGATTCCAAGGGTTGGATGTCACGGTACCGCTGCCCTCAATGTTGTTTTCTCTTATTTTCAACCTCCGACATGTCCCTACATCACTCAAACACACGTTAGACCTCCCAATGACACTATCGGCCAATTTGTGTAAAAAAATAGACAAAAACGAAAGATTTTCACTTATTACCCAAAAAATATAAAAATACAAAAATAACGAAAAACGAAGTTAAAAACTCTATTTTGCTCGAGAAGAAGCTCCTTATATGTGTCAGAAAAGCCTAATTTGCCACTTCGATTCGTGGCAGATCAAATATGCGCCAAATCTATAAATTTGTACTTTCATACCATTATTCCTTGCTTTATCTTACCATGCCCTTTTCATGATTTACCTTTTTTTTCCATCTCCATTACTTGGTACTCATTTCTTCATTTTGTCCATTTATGACTTTCCCCTAACTATTCCTCTTACAAAGGGCTTTACAGACAAAATATTTTTTGGTTTCCACACTCTTCATATGGAGCTTTTCTTTCAGAATCCATCAATCTAGGGTGTACAAGCAATTTCGAGGAATTTATTATGCTTAGCCAAATCCTTATGTCTTACTCGCCTGATTCTTACTCTTTGTGCATCACTTCCAATAACATTATTCAATCATTGGGACTTCGTCGGGTGAGATGTTACAGGTATTGTTCACAGTCTCAGTTTGTTACAAGTCAAAGAACACGACCCTATGACTTTAAGTTAAAAATTTTGCATCTAGGTCCACACGACTTCAGTTAGTTACACGGCCTGGTGACACAACCTTATGACTCCCTTTCACACGGTTTCAGCATTTGACATGGCCTCGTGTGACCCCGTTTTGCTAAAATTTCCCTACTTTTTGTTAAGTTTTCAATTAAGTCCATATTTGATTTTGGGTTGGTTTGAGAGCTTTCGAAAGCTCATTTGAGACTCGATTTTTTTTGTAAATCACGTTATACTTTGATTATGGAATGTTTTATTGTTTAATTGAATGTTAAAAGCTGAAATTATATGTGGCAAGCATTGTTAATTGTTGTAGCATCCTATAGCTTGAGTCTGACGACCGAACTGGGTGAGGAGTGTTATACGTAGGCATGTCCCCCACAAGTCCTATGGCACCATCACTTAGCACTGGATCCTTAACTAACTTTTCAAGCTCATTGTCAATACTATGCATTCTATTTCTTGAGTCAACGGTCTATTCATTTGTATCGAATGCCTAGAAATCCCCTAGCATCCATCATTATTGTTGCAACTCTCACTAACTCAACTTGTTACATCACCCTCCCTTTGCAATACCTTCATCCTCAAATTTCTTTGTATCCCACCGCCAAACTCATCTTCCTTGTTTGCTAGAAAGTTTAGTAACGAATCTTCCATTCTTTTATCATTATCATTCATCTCACTGTTATCAACTTCCTTCCCTTTACCACTCATTCCCACAGAAGAAAGCAACTCTAAATCACTCGCACAACATTGGTTAATCACATTAGGATCGAACTCATTTACCTGAATTGTGATTCACTTATTTCCAACTTGTAGTTTATTGTCGTCGTTAATATGATGAGAACAATCAATAATAATTTGAAAAGTATCCCTCACAAAAGAACTGGGGTAGGACGTCACACTATCATCTGATACAAATTCCCCCATCTTTCGATGATATTTTGGAATGTGAGCGAATTCCATACATGAATTGGAATCCCTTTACATGCGAGTTACACTCTTCGGCTGACAACTTTATTTTTTTCTAACCAATGTTGTTTCTGCAAAAACCAAGTGTCTAGGATCTCCCCTTGATTTGCTAAGATGTGTTTTATCCTTTTTAACTCTCAAATATTAGTAGAATCATATATCTGGATAGTCTCATGATCGTTGCACCTCTTATGCATTTTAAAGAAATAGCTATTCAATTTTAAAGAATCTTCTACACTACCTCACCACACTTCTCTACAATGTATGTAGTTCCTCCTCATCTATCTCTCTAGTAATACAAATTTCCATTTCAACTGGAAAAAAACATCCCTGGAATTGTCATCTATTTATAAGATTTTTCCTAATTTATCTATCCTCCCACAAACACAACCCTGCCTCTCGTCTCCTCTGGAACCTTGACTTTCTTTCTCCAGAATGTCAAATGCCCTTTGAATTTCACTAAATTTACAATCAACCGATAATGAAACATCCAAATCTTTTCAATCTCTCAATAGCTCTCCTCACATCCTCTATACAAACATATCTAATGAACCCAAATCTCTTGCCCACTTTATTCCTTTTATTTGGTACGAATGCATTCAAACATTCACATGGTCGCTAAATCTTTGCTTTATCCATCGCAAGTTCAATCTCTCTAGCTGGTTACAAACAAATATCATCATACAACTTCTTTTCATCTTGCTTACTGTTAAGATCGACCCGATTAAGCAACAAGTAAAAAAAATAGCGGAATAAATTGAGAAATTGAACACACAAATTTAACGTGAAAAAACCCCTCCAAAGAGGATAAAAAAACTATAGGCAAAGATAATTTTACTATAATGGAAAAAGAACGAAGTGTACAAAAGATGGAGATAAAAAACTAAACCCCGAAAAACCTGAAAACAAAGAACCCTCAAAACGTAAACACAAAATTCCCTAAATGTGTTATGAGTTCTAATCTCTAATGGGTGTATTTTCTAAGGTTGTAAAAGAACCTATTTATAGGCTAAATTAGTAGGTCAAACAAACTATGCTAATAAATGCTAAATATACTAATAAATACTAAATCTTATAGAAAGAAAATATATCTTGTTTAACTTGACTTGCAAGCAATCTCTTAGAATTTGGGTCACACAACTCTAACAATCTCCACCTTGACACGAATTCTTACAATGCCATCTTTACCAAATCCTGCCACGGGCCTATCTTAAACTATGCAGGGAATTAACTGAGTCGAATCTGTGCTTAGAAGCTAGAAGACTTCTAGCCTTCAACTTGTGCACTGCCAAATCAAAACTAACCCAGGTCTGATTTTCACGAACACAGTGCCCTAACTTTTCAAAACCTGCATCCAAAAGAGAACCTCTCTTCAACGAAACAGTCATACCTTTTTCCCTCCTATGACCAAGTTTCCTCTTCTCCAAACGAGTTTACTTCGACTCCGTAACGGACGAGGGACTTCTGATTTCACCGGTCACTTTGTAGAACCTTTCGAGAATATAAAGATCGCGGTTCTTTTACCTTTTAACAAAACGAGAGCTCCACGAGATACTTTAATGTCGCTCGACTCGATGTTGATTCTGCATCCTTTCAAGTCTAAAATACTCAAGGAGATGAGATTCTTTCGTAAATCAGGTACATACCTGACATTTGAGAGTGTCCTAATCGTCCCATCGTGTATCCTAATTTTAACAGTACCAATACCAATTACCTTACTAGATGAATCGTTTCCCATGCGCACAACTCCACCTTCAACTGAACTGTATGTGGAGAACCATTCTCTATTGGGACATATATGGAAAGAATATCCCCAATTTAGGATCCACTCGGACGTAAGCTTGGAGTTATCGCTCATTGACACTAACAAGAAATCATCACCGCTTTCATCGGCCAAATTAGCACCAGCTACATCTTCCTCGTTACTCTCAGTAGCTCTTTTATTTCGCAGTTTATAACAATATGCTTTGATGTGACCTAACCTTTTACAATAGCGACACCTTTTTTCTCGTTTCTTTGATGCTACCAAACGAAAGATTGCCTATCTGCCTTGCTATCCAAACCAAACTTATTGTTGAGTTTGTCTCTACTCAACAAATGACCCTTCACATCTTCGAACGAGAGTTTGTCTCTGCCATAAATCAGGGTCTCCTTGAAATACTTGTATGAATGGGGTAAAGAGCACAATAATAGCATAACCTGGTCTTCATAGTTAATATGAACCTCAACGTTCTTTAAATCATTTAAAAAGAGTAATGAATTTACTGATGTGATCTCTAAGAAGCTCATCTTCGTTCATGCGAAACGTAAATAGACGTTGTTTCAACACTAAATGATTAGCCAAAGACTTAGTCGCATAAAGAGTTTCTAACCTTTTCCACAATGCAGATGAGGTCTTCTCCATCAATACCTCCTGCAATACTGTATTCGCGAGGCACAACTGGATTGCAGACAAGGCCTTTTCATCAAGCTCTTCCCATTCTGTTTGATTTAGATTCTCAGGCTTTTTCCCGGTAACAACCTTTTTCAATCCGGTTTGAACTAGAATTGCCATCATCCGAACTTGCCACAGATTGAAATTTGTCTCACCATCGAACTTCTCAATTTCAAACCTTATTGTTGTCATATCTGAACGGGCTGATCTATGAAAATTGAACTAGCTTTGATACCACTTATTAGGATCGACCCGATTAAGCAACAAGTAAAAAAAATAGCAGAATAAATTGAGAAATTGAACACACAAATTTAACATGGAAAAACCCCTCCAAAGAGGATAAAAAATCACGGGCAAAGATAATTTTACTATAATGGCAAAAGAACGAAGAGTACAAAAGATGGAGATAAAAAACTAAACCCCGAAAAACCCGAAAACAAAGAACCCTCAAAATGTAAACACAAAATTCTCTAAATGTGTTATGAGTTCTAATCTCTAATGGGTGTATTTTCTAAGGTTGTAAAAGAACCTATTTATAGGCTAAATTAGTAGGTCAAATAAACTATGCTAATAAATGTTAAATATATTATACTAATAAATACTAAATCTTCTAGAAAGAAAATATATCTTGTTTAACTTGACTTGCAAGCAATCTCTTAGAATTTGGGTCACACAACTCTATCACTTACGAAATGACATCTCTATTGAGGAAGAAGGATGGTAGAAGTACCAAAGCCAAAAAATATCTAAAATTTTTAATATCTCATACAAGAAAATTTTTTAACTAATAATAATTGATAAAATTAAGTATATTTTAAAGAGAATTTAAAAAAAAAAAACTTATAAAAATAAAGTACTTTTTTTTTGTTTACAAGAAAGAATGTTAATAGCTAGTCCTCAATTATTTTGATTAACAGTTTTTTCTCTAAATTCTCCATGAATGTTAGCATTAAGGATCCTATTGATGCATTATGGTGATACATTAAGATGAACCAACCCTAAGGAATTATTTATTAGGTAATTAGCCATGAAATTTGCAACTTCATTTGCCTTTCTATGTGTTCTTAGCTAGTAGATCCCACGGTCTGCTTTTAAGCTCCAGGATACTCCTCACTGACTCTAAGCCTGCTCCATCATCTATCACTCCTTTGTGCAATTTCACTATGGACGGGTTATTCGATTCCACCAATAGTCTTGTGAAACCACAACTCCTTTCAATTTTAAGTCCATAAAAAAATCCCCCATCACTTAGCTTGAGTAACTAAGCATACTCCATTCTTGCGACAAAACCTTGTAACCAGATACCTTGTGGATGTCGAAAGAGTCCTAAAAATGCACTGAAACTTTTAGATTTAATTGCTCTTCTGAGTTAATCCATCCTTCAACAGGTGTTTCTAATGCAAGAAAAGTGTATATATAAATAATAACAAAATAAATAATTTTAAGCTCAAAAGACATTGTCACCTTTTCTACTACTACTTGCAAGTGTATGAGATTGTTGTCAAGTTATAAATTACAACAAAATAATTCCGTTGAAGGAAGTATTTGAGTTTCAAACCCACAAAGAGATTTGCAATTCCAAAATAATAAAATAAAAGATTCAACACAAGAATATAATTAAATTAATATAAATTTAATAATTAGCTAAGAAAAAATAAAAAAATTATTAACAAAGTAAAAAATAAAAAAATTAACTAAATAAAATAAAATATCTAATTTAGTAATTAAGTCTGCCATACAAAGTTAGTAAAAAAATAAACAATTAACTAAATAAAATAAAATAACTAATTTAGTAATTAAGTTTGCAATGCAAAAGAAATCGTAGTGATGAAGTTTATCTTCAATTAATGGGATTTAATCATCTAATTCAATTATTATTAAGTATAAGGTTCATGACTAAGATGACCATAAAAATGTTGGTACCTATGTTGGTGTATGGCTTACATGCGTTTAGAGAATCCTACCTTAGTGTATATCTTATAGGAATTAACTAAATCTGAAATCATTACTCTTATCAGCCCCACTATCTAAGTTGGTTTATACCTTATAGGTAGGTCCATCGTGTATATCTTACTGGATTTAGGTCAATTATAAAAAGCGAATTTAACAACTAATCTTACCACTAATTTAAACTAATCTCTAACCTATATTGATCTGTAACCCTTAGTTTTCGATTTATTTCACCACTACTTGAACGGTTAATTTATAACAAACATTGAAACAATAAACAAGAATAATGAAAAAAATTCTGAATAATAATTGCAAAGAGATTGAGAGAGAAGAAATTCTTATTGAATAAATGCAACTACAATCTCAATCCAAGCATTGTTTCGAAAAATGTTAGCACAACCACTACAATTAATTTGAAAGAAAACTAAAGGAGAAAAATCAATAAAAGCAAAGAAAACTTAAAACCTAATTAAATAAGTTTTTTCTCTCAAAGCTAAGACCAAAAGCTGACTATTTATAGCATTATATTAACCTTTTAGAACTTCATTTGAATTGGGTACGAAGAAATGAAATCGAGTGCGAAAAAATTGACAAAACGACGTGGTGACCTTGTGTGGTGGAACAACATGCCACGGGATGCGGTATAGCATGCCGCGGCGCGCACGTTGCTTCCATAAATCTACGATTTTTTCTTCATTTTTCAGCTTCCATCTTGCTTCCACTAGTATTCGAACTAGCTTATCATGCAAAATTGGACCTAATTCAAGTCTTATTAAAATGACTATTACTTAAAATAACTAAAAATTAACTTAAAACAAGTAAAAATAATATAAACATAAATATGATCCAATGCATGTAATCTACTCTAATTATAAAACTAAACACAATATTTTACTTAAGAACTGATATAAATGTAAGTGAAAAGAGTACAAATATATCTCTATGATGAGGACTCATCAGGTTCCTATCAAATAAGTTCCACTCACCTTTATCGGATTTTATCCTCCTGTTGTGAGCTAAATTGAGACTATTAGCCCATACGAAAAATTGCATCACAACATCAATAGAGTTGAAGGTACATGCATTAAAAATTACACAGTTTCCGTATTTCCATATTTTCTAGCACATTATGCCAAAAGGAATACCCTATTCAGTATCCCGACAATCAACTATAAAGTAATCAAATTTTGGTGTCACCATTCATGTGATGATAAAAAGAAGAAATTAATTATCAAACCAATCTATACCCTGCCTACCCGCACATGCTTCATGGTAGCACAATCTCCACTGTATGGAGTTTGCTTTAAAAGCATGACCACAAATATCACAGGCTTTTATGTCCAATATTTAATTTTGTATCTTTAGTTGTTGGTGAGTAGCTTAGTTTGTACCAATAACGAAAGAAAACTTCTAACTTTTTGTGAGACTTTTAACTTTCATATAGTTGAACAACTTCCTTATTTCGATTATCATTAATCTTTGAATAAGGCTTTGTGGGCTATAAAAATGGAGAAACTACAATTAAGGGACATTTCCACAAGCATTTATTCGAATAGATACCATCATGAGGGCCAGTGGCAGAGCCAAAAAAAAAGTTTTTGGGGGGCCGGAATTAAATTGTATATTTTTACGATAGTAAAAAATGCAATTTCACCATTTTAATAGTCTTTATAATTTTTACAGGATTCAATCAATTTTTTATTACTTTGAGGGGGTCAAAGTACAATTTTACAATTACTAATTTAAAATTTGATAAATTATAAAGGGCTTAAATGAATTTTTTTCCATTTTAGGTGGTAGGGCCCCTGCCAACCCACCCTTGGCTCTGCCACTGGTGAGGGGGTCGAGTACCTACTATGCTTAAGATCGTAGCTTGCAATAAGCAACTCAAAAAATTCACCCATTGCTAATTTCTAGGATTGTCATTTAATCTCTAACACAATCTTTCCCATATATATGGCTAACATTATTGTAAGTTTAATTAATGGTCTTAAATATGCTAACCATGGATCTTTCCAAAATCTAATAGATCTTCCATCATGAATAGACAAAACGATGTTGTCACCTAGGTCTTCCTAAATTCTCATCAACGATATCCAAATTAAAGAGCATTTTTGTCTCCAAATATTCACTGGAAGAACCCTCTATTATTTTTTTTACTTGAATCCATAAAGAATTTCTCTTATTGAGTCTTTTGAATCAGGTCTTCAATAAGAACAATATTGATCTTTCAATCTCCTTAATCCCAAACCATCATTCTCCAATGGTTGACATCAATTATCCTAACAAACAAGGGTTGATTTCCTCGTACAATCATTCAAACCTCAAATAATTTTCTAATAACACTTTCTATCCCATTACAAAAGCTTGTTGGACTAAGGGTTGAGTGCATAAAATGGTTGAAAATGGCTAAGAGAACGGACTTAGCAAGGGTGATCTTACAAGCAAGAGAAAAATAACTTTCTTCCCACCCATTAAGTCTCAAATAAACTTTTTCCACCAAAAATTTGCAAGTCTCAACTATAACTCTCTTTGTGAAGAGAGGAATGCTAATGTCCTTTCCTAAATCAACAACTGCAATGAAACCTAATCTTGAGTTTATCTTCGAGGCTAGTTCATTAGTCACATTCCTCGAATACATTTGGGACTTTTGACTATTAATTTTGTTTTTGAAAAAACTATTGAACTGTAACACCGCTTGCCTGAACCGATCACTGGGTCTGAGCTACAAAATGTGATCTGCCGCAATTCGTTGTAGCAATTTAAACTACTTTCTGTACGTAATGAGCTCGTAGGAAAGAAATTTTTTTATGTTTTTATTTAGTTTTTATTTCATTCTTCGCAGGATTTGGATTGTAGATCTATCAAACTCAACATGGATTACTGTTCGCACTGCAATATTTATAACTATATCTAGATCTTCCTCAACTTTGCTTTTGATTTTGCAAATGTCTATTCTCCAATTTAGTTCTATTTTATTCGTTAGATCCATGAGGAACTAATCTGGTAGGGAGGTTAACGAGCGGATGTAGGATTAGTTAACACATATGTAAGGTTTCTTAGTGGATCAGTTGGTTTGGAATGGAAGAACCTAAAACCCTAGGAAGTCATTAAGGTAGGAATGAACCCAAAATCGGTATAGCTTATCGTGAAAACCTTACCCTGATCCAATCTGACCTATGACATCAAAAGATAAGTAGTGTTTGCCGACTAATTAGGTTATTGGAAGGCCGAGAGGCCCTACTAGGTTTATGACTAGCTGACTCAACAGAACCCGAGGTAGGAGTTAATTATGAACACTGAAGCGAGTTAGTCTTATGTCATTAAATCTGATAAATTCTACAATATATTTCTGCCATTATTTTATTCCTTTTCAAAACCTTTTATTATTATCAAATTATGAATAGTCGTAATATAATTTAATAAAGTACTAATTAGCCTTGTTAGCATAGGAATTAGTTTTAGTTTAATCAATCCTCCTTTAGGTACGATCCTGAGAGTACTTTCGGTGCTTTGTTGTACAATATATATTACAACCTGACCCGTATACTTGTGAACACCGCCTAAATCCTTATCTTTTATAGCAATATTTTCACTTCCGATGATGGTATGTCAGGAGGTGATCAAGTTGTTGGCTCCGTTGCCGGAGAGGCTTCGCCATTAGATTAATTTTAATTTTTACGCTTAATAGGATGGTTAGGAAATTTTTCACATTATAGATACGATTTTAATTTTTATTAACTTATTTAACTTACTAATTTATTTTTTCTATAGATCTCAGTGTATGCCACAGAGGAGATGAATACCTATCTAGCAAGTCATTGATCCATAGAGACTAATTCGACAAAATCATTTAATCATGGATGAATTTGATTACATGTGGTTTAATGGTGAGATGATCTTTGATGACGAAGTATACGAGGAAGGAGTATACAAAGAGTGGCAAATTATAGAGAACCAAAAATTGTTCATGATAGGGCTGAGCCAATGAGGAAACAAAGCCTTAACAAACCAGTGGAGTAATGACCAAGCTAAATGTTAGGTTGTTGAGTGTTTAGGGTTTAGGGTCAACTAAAGTATAAACTAAATTCGAATCACCTTGACCTTCGTTATTACCTCTATGAATGTTAGGTTGTTGAGCACCAGCTGAATGAATGCTCGGTACCACCGACTCAGCTCTATTTAAATTTTTGATGGAATGATCGCTAATATAAGTCTCCTGATCAACTTCATTATTTGATTCACCCGATCTCATTTAACTATAAAACATAAACAATTATAATCAGCATCCAAATCCCGACTCAAATTTGACTTAACTTTGGCATGTACCTCTAGACTCGATTCTTAGCTCGATTTAGTTCGAGAATCGACTAAACCTATAACTCTGATACCACTAAATGTAACACCCCTCACCCAGTCTAAACACTAGACTCGAGCAATAGGATGCTACTAACAAATACTACTCAATTACAAAAAAAAAGTACAATTCAAAAATTACAAAAAAAAATATTAAATAATCACATAAGAACACATATAATACATTATTCAATCTATTTCGAGTAAATATTGAGTATATGGAGGCTTAAAAATAATTCGGGAATTAACAGAGATCGATTTGAATAAAAAAATAAAAAGTTGGGAAAAAGCTAAAAATAGGGGACACACGGCCTTGTCCCGAGGCCGTGAGAAAGGGTTGAGGCTGTGTGAGCAAACCATGTAACAACTTAATGCCGTGTGAAATTGGAGTCACACGGCCGTGTTGCCAAGCTGTGTGACAAAGCTCAGCATGTGTGGCTTAGGAACATGGCTATGTCGCTAGGCTGTGTACAATTCGAATATAGGGTCACACAACCGTCTTTCTATGCCATATAACTCCCTGTGACTATGTGGACAAACCTGCACCAAAATTAAATAGGCCACATAGTTGTGTGGGGTAATCGTACGAGACTCACAGCCGTGTGGTAGACCGTGTCCTAGGCCGTGTGCACCTAAAATAACTTCAAAATCAAGCCATTTCACCTACCATTGCTTGGATATCAAGCCATATGACTTGCACCTATAAATACTCATTTCAAAACACACCAAGTCGTGTCAAAACATGTTATATACCATTCAACCTAAGTGCTTAACCAATATGCCCACAAAGGCACCCCAATTTACAATTCAAAACAACCAAAATGAATATGCTCAAGCATACCAATTCATTAACATTATATGACACTTTCTCAATCACTTACTTAAGAAAAACTAACCTTTAATTCAACTTCATGTTTCAACATCAAATAAATCAAAACATACAAAACATCCTTCCACATCTAAGCATAAACTAAAAACATATTGCATAACAAGACATTTCTCTCAACCATAAGGATATTAAGCATACAATTCAAGCAATCTAACAAGTCATCAACCAAATACCATTACCTTCTCATATATACATATATATACACATATAAACATAATAAGCAAGACCATCAAGATAGAAAATGAACTTTGCAACCAAAATACTTCTGAGGTACATGTCAAAACCAAAATATGAGCATCACCACCACTTGAGTTCAGGATTGCCATTGGATGCTGACTCAATGTACGAACCGAATAGTACCTAACCTGCGCACGGAAAAACAAAATCGTACGCTAAGTATAACTCAGTGGTATTTCTATACTTCGAACAATAAGTATAATATGAAACATAAAGGAGCATAAATTTAAAATGAAAATAACATGCAAATTATCAAGTCAAATATGCTATTTCACAGAGTCATCTATTTAGAACCATCTAATTTCTCTTATATCAGATAAAATCTATCACATTTTGCAAGTTAATAATCATACAATTCATATAAGATACATTTCATCTCAAAATCCAATTTCATGTTTTCATGGAACATAACATATTAATTTTCCCAATTTAATCCACAATTCACATTTCATTTTCCATTTCAAATTTCATTTCTTATTCTTTTTTCCATGTCAAAATCATATAATCCAATTCATCATTTATATCCCTATTAACACGACTCAAACTCGGACGGATACACGGATCTAACCAACACACCAGTTTGGCACCCAATGTCTCATCAGATAAATCTAAAGCAAATAGTTGCACCGAGCGCTATAAATAAATTGACACCTGGTATCTCCTCGATTAAACCAAATCAAATTGGCACCCAATGCCTCATCAACTCATAGTCGAAGTATCTATGAACTCTTCCCGGATAGTTAATAGGGTATTCATTACTCAAATCATCATCATTTAATATCTCAATTTACAACAATTTTTATCATGAATTCATTTATTCAAACATATGGCAACATCAATCATCTCATTTTATATTCAATTTCATATTTACATAAAAATACACATTTTCACAAATATTTAATTTAGACCACAATATTATTAACCAATCCAATTCATCTCATTTAAACAAGGGATTTCTCATTTAAACAAGGGATCTTACCTTACATTCTTACCATGCACAAATAAGTCAGTATGCACTAATTACAAATTCAAAATTTTCCCAATTTGGTCCCTATTGCACAAAATCATCAATTGACTTTACAATTTAGTCATTTATCAATTCTAAACTTAAAATCTATCAAATTGGTCCCTAAAACTTCATCTATTCAACAATGGTAACATCTTCAAAATTACAAGAAAATGACTACATTGAACTAACCAAATTGAGCTTGATAAATAGAAACCCTTGTGTTGTGCATTCTCCCCCTATTTCTCTTAGTTTCAAAATGTGAAAATGAAAATAGATAATATGTTTTCTCTTTTCCATTCACTAAGTTTTCATCTTTCTTTAATTTTTATCTTATTTTATAATTTTAATTTGTTTAATGATTTATAATATAATATATATACATATAAACTTCATTAACCATCCATAGGTTAGTAACTTAGTGTATAATCTCTATTTTAACCCCTTGATTTAAGTTCTAATTATAACTCGATACTGAATTATTGTAACACTCATATCTTGTCTCTATTGTTAGATTAGGGTTATGGAGTGTTACTGAGCAAAACAGAACATTTAACTACTCAACAGACATAATTTTTCAACTAAACACTAGCATTTTCCAAATAATTTAATTCATAGCATACATACACAAATAGGCCTTAAATCGAGCATACACGGCCCTAAAAATAGTTTGAGAACAATCTGTGATCAAATCAGAACAAATCAAAAAATTTCAGAAAAACTTGAAAATTTGGATAACAGGGGTCACGCGGTTGTGTGATAAAGCCCAGACTATGTGAACATTCGAAATTAGGACACACGGCCGTGTCCTAGCCCGTGTGAGTATTCAAAATAGGGCCATAAGACCGCGTCGCATGCTGTGTGCTAGACCGTGTGTGTATTCGAAGTTGGGTCACACGACTATGTCGCAGGCCGTGTGCTAGACCGTGTAACAAACTGTTTTGGGTCACATGGCCGCTATGTGGATACTGCACCTAAAAATAATAAACGCACATGGCCATGTGAGCTGAACGCTTGTGGCACATGGCCGTGTGACAACTCGTGTCCCAGGTCGTGTGCTCTATTTTTAACCCCTAATTCAAGCAATTTCATCCAATTCCCATGGTTCAAAAGCACATGTAATACACCAATTTAATGCCAAATTTCATCCACCCTATGTCTAACCAATATGTCATTCAAAGGCACCACAATCAGAGATCATTCATTCAAATATCCTAGCTAAGAAAGTACATGGAATTAATCATCTATTCATGTTCAAACCATCAACCATATTGGTCAAAATATAAACATACTCAAAAGTTTACCATTCCAAAGCATTATCACCCATTTCTTGACCTTAAGGATTAACCTAACCAAAAACAAATACACATCCAAAACCAACCATTTAACTAGATATATCATCATAACATAACATAACATATACATGCCACATCCCAAAAATAGAAAACAACATCTAATAAAATAGTTGGATAGTGTGAGCTTCTAGTCAATCTGTCCGATTAGTCCGCAAATTTGGCAACTACAAAAGAACATAAATGAAACAAGTAAGCAAAAGAAGCTTAGTAAGCTCATAGTTTAAACATCAAATTAACTTACCTTAATTGAAATAAATATTCAAAGAGACAATTTATAAATTCCTGATAGCCAAGTACAAGTTCACAAACCACATTATTTTTTGCTCACATATCTAAATATATCATAATAGCCCCTTCTAAAATAACTTGCCATTACTATAAACCACATTTCATCAATGTAATTATCCAAACATGAAAACAAGTGGTTCGTTGTAACATTTTTCATTTACTAATACCATGAATATGCATTAATATTTAAGCACATAAATAAATTGTAATTCAATTAACACCTAGCTCGATGAACTAAGAAACTCGACTCGGATATTCGGGTAACTACACCACACCAGAGGCATCATGATGCGTAACAGAGGCAGCGAAGTGCAGACAAAGGCACAAATGTGCAATCAGAGGCACCTTACTGTGAACAGAGACATCGAAGTGTAAACAGAGGCAGCGAAGTGTGATCCCGTACAAGCGTGCATACCGACTCTAATGGCATGCCAATCGTATCCTAAGCGATTACTACATTCAACCGGGCATTATATGTAAATTCGTTGCCTTTATACATATTCATCATTCAGAGGCACTTCATCATTTCTGTACACATACTATAAATTCAATGTGTTAAGGTCAATAATGTGCAATCACAAGATTTGCTATTATCAACTATTTAATTTTCATATGTACTTAATAGCAATAATCATTATCATGTAGGTAACAAATAAAATTTCACATGCATATATATAACTAACTAGATAGCAATGACATAATAACAAGAAATTTACATTTACATATCAAAACACTATGAACTTACCTACGATCACTTCCAGTTAAAACACAGGGACTACTCCGTAATTTCCCATTTTCCTTGGTTATTGTCTTTTTGACTCGTTTCTTGATTTATATAGTAATTGAATTCAATTTATTAAATTCACATACATTTCAAACTCAATTCAATGCATGAGACCCTTAAATTTTCATTATTTACACATTTTCCCTGAACTTTTACATTTCTTACAAATTAGTCCCTAAACCCGAGATTCCAAATTTAATAAAATTTTACAATTTCCCAAGTTAGCCAAATTTATTCTTATGCTAGGGCAGTCCATAATTATTCAAAAATTACACAAATTCCATAAAATTTTAAATTATTTTATCAATTTACTCCATTAACTAAAACTATAAATTAACCCCCATTTGAAAAAAAAAAGGGCTTATTAGGTAGAAATCAAAAGATAAAGGTTTATTTAAGTATATAAAAGTACAAGGGTTTATCTAAACTAAAGAGTATAGTTCAAGGACGCTTCTAATATTTTAGCCAAATTATATCAATCCTTAATTTTTGTTTCTCTTTTCACTTGACAAAGATGGCTGATCTTTTAGACATCGAAAGCTAACAATTTTAATAATGCTTTCACAAAGAAAGAAATTATTTATTTTATTATTTTCCTTTTTCAAACAAGGCGAAATAGGGTTTAATTAAGATATAATAACTTAGTCTTAAAGTTTTGAGAGAGATAAGACTTGGGAGTAACATGAAAACGAATTTGAATGCATTAACCAATTGCTAAAGGATCTCTGTCCCATGACTAGATGCTTGAACAATTTTTTACCCAATATTTTAAACTCAATAATTAAAAGTTAGATTTTCCTTTTTATTATTTAAACAAAATCAATTCTCGGGTGAAAATTTTCACCCCACCAATCATATGAATAAACAAACTTTTAATGAATTAGAGTTTTATACAATCATCTTTTAAAAGTATCAAATATCGATGTTATCATCCTTTCTTATTCTCTATTAATTGATATTTATTTTAATTGTTTATCTCTTATAAATAAAAGCAAAATGGTCAAAGATATTTGAATGTGGATGTCATTTTCCTTTCATTGGATTGATAAGGCATAACTAAGTATATTCCATGTCATAGTTATAGGTCACAAAATTTGACAACAAGAGGCTACCTCACAATTAAATGACTTTTGGCTCTTTGAGAATATGGGACCATTTCACTATCATCAAAAGGAATCATTATCTTAAAACCACACAAATTAAAAGCCCTTTAATTACATTCCTTTCTAAGGTAAGTAAACAAAACAACTTTATTAAATTTCATATCCATTAGTGATTAATTTTGGAATAGATATTGAAAACCGATGAAATGAGCCATCATCTTAATTTGTGGACAATGCTATCAAACAATTAAAACAATAGAAATCTCCATAAATATATTTTTTATTTCTACCATTAACTTCTCTTTTCACATGCTAAATGGAACTTGATTTTCGGGTTCGTGTATAGACACGTAAATACATACATCTACATGCAATGTATATACAAATGCGTGTATTATACGTATACGTTTACTCAAATGTTAAAATAATCAACATAAATTTGTCTTGATGTTAAATTTTATAGCATAAATTAAGATTTCACACCTATAAAAGATGTTTGTTACTGCAAAAGAAAGAGATGTTCGCTGGTGACAGGCTGCTGTTATACCCTATTCGCGTCAAGATACGTGATAAGTTAGAAAGCCACCCAAATAGTAAGCTTACCACTAGCGAATTCTCTCTTCCGGAATGATCATCCGGACAAGTATAGGCTAGGGGTGAGTATTCGATCGAGTCGAGTCGAATCGAGTCAAAAATTTTCGAGTTAGTCGAGTTAACAAATCCTATTTTAGCAACCGAACTCAATTTGAATTTTTTCGATTCGAATCGAATCGAGTCAAAAAATTTCGAGTCAAATCGAGTCGAGTTAACGAATCCTATTATTTATACTTAATGTTGCGATTAGATGGACCGATTATTTAACTAGTAGACGAAGAACAAGATTATTTAACTACATGAATAATATAATAATTCTGCCTCTTAACTTAATGGGTAAACATTTATCAAAACGACGTAGTTTTGCCTTTTAACTTAATTATTTTGAATTTTAACTTTTAAAAAAGTAAACATTTATCAAAACAGCGTAGTTTTGTCTTTTCATATTCGGATTTTACGATAACTCGAATTGTGTAATTCATATTCGAGTTAAACCGAAAAACTTAATTTTTTATTCGAGTTGATCCGAATAACTTGATTAACTCAAATAACTCGAACTATTTAATTCAAAATTTGAAATTTTTATCGAGTTTTTCGAATAGAATCGGATTTTGCTCACCCCTAGTATAGGCCATGCGTTGTTCGAGTCTCAAAGTCTTATTGAGAACATGAAATTGTTGGTCACCAAATATTATGTGGGCTCAACTACTCCATACCATCCAAATAGAATAAATTATAGGATATGTCCCATCACAAACATTCTCGTCTCACTGAAGACATTTAGCCCACATGTTCCATAATGATAATTTAATGGTAAATCCAACACGTTAACATGACCTTACACGGAACCCTCGCCTATAAATACCTCCAAGAACAAGGAAGAAGGGACCGACTCTCCAAGATACCAAGCCTACACTCGGCTAATTGACCTTCAACCTTCAACTTTATACTCTCCTCATCTTCACTCTATATACTCCAATTGGATGAACCGACTTGTACTTCTCCATATTTTTTCTTCTTGTATCTTTGTATCAACCGTGCTTTAAAAAGTGAAGGAAATGAAATTTAGATAATAAAAAGAAAAGTAGAGTCAATCATTTATAATTAAAAATTACAGATTTCCTCACATAGTTTCTCCCGTTTGCATCAAACCCAATCAACTTTGAAACACTTATGTTCTATTACTCATAAAATCAGAAGCATTAAATATTTAAAACTGTTATTTCTATTTTACAGATTCTTAGTTCATTTATTTTTTACTTTAACATTTGCTACCTGTCCACCCAATACAACTGGACATGATGAGAAGAAAGTGTCCAGTCTATTTTACAAATTATGCATTGTTAAGGGATGGACCAAGGAATGGTGTCCACAAGGCGGACCAAGTGAGAAGGGAAAGAGGGAAGAAAGCACCACAAATTGATCATTTCCGACCTATCTTGCCCTCACCTTACTCGATTTCAAGGTCAGAAGCAAGTGCGTCAATAAGGATGGATGAGCTCTTCACAATTTACCACCTTATACTCATAAAAACTCATATAGTATTTTTCCTGCAAATTATAGATCAGTTTTGTAACATTTGTTCGAGAAGCATAGATGATTGGTTGGTTTTTTAATTAGATGTATTAGATTTAGAGATAAGATAAGAGTGGGCTGAGTGAACAAAAGAAAATGAAAAATTGAAACCTTTCAATAAAGTTCTTATTACTATATTAGTTTGGTATTCTTGGTATTATTATTTTATTTCATTTATTTCGATTTTGTAATATGCAAGGTGGTTTCATGTATCTGTTTTATGTGAATTTTATGATTTTTAATTACATTTACATATTAATTTTATAAATTAATGCAATATTTTTTTATGATCATGCAATATATTTTGTAGTAAGTAATTAAACTATTGATGGGAGTTTCAGGACTCAATATCAGGCCCATGGATGTAATGGGCTTTTTTTAATTCAATGCCCAATAACAATATCAAAAGTAAAGCAAGTCAAGGAAAGATTCAACGGGACCATCTAAGACTTTATTACAAAATTCTTAGAATCACATACGAGGAGAAAAGAGAATCAAGATTTACTTTCTTGTTTTCAAGAAAATTAACAAACCAAATCTTGGTCCAATTTTCCTTTTTCGGGTAATTTCAAGAATCAAGAATATCAGGATTTCCAATATTGAAATTCTTGGTCCAAGATTTTGAATCTGGAAGTTGGTGCGTGACTAAAAACAAACATCTTGATAGTGATAAAAAGAAACTAATTAAATTAAAGTTATTTCTTTGGCCCAATTATCGATTAGAAGATTTAGCTTGTATGAATCGATATTGGTTTAATACTAATAACGGCAGTCGTTTCAGTATGATAAGGATCCATATGTATCCGCGTCTGAAAATTCGTTAATGGTACATTTTAATGGTACATTTTCCCCTATATTATGTATGTATCGTGCCAGGTATATGAAAACAAATAGATGGTCACAAGGATTGTCTTACATTTTATTTTGATACACGATACTAATTTAATGACATACATATCAATTAGATCGACAAATGAATCAACAAAATCCTCTTATTTGAACTCTCAAATTTTCTCTTTTGTAGAAATCTCTCACTCTTTTGTATCCCTATACGAATCAAATCGAAACCCGGATTGATTAATTTTATTTGAAAAAAAAATGATAAAGTTCATAACGAACTTAAAATCATCGTGTATATCAAAATGATGGTATTATTATTCTTGATCAGTAAAATTCACATTCAAAAAAAAGGGGAAATTTTTGGTTTTATGGTAAAAAATTCATTCATCTCAGTTATTTTTCAAGAAAAAAAAGAAGAAAACAGGGGGTCTGTTGAATTTCAAATAGTTAGTTTCACCAATAAGATACGAAGACTTACTTCACATTTGGAATTGCACAAAAAGACTAATTTATCTCAGAGAGGTCTACGTAAAATTCTAGGAAAACGTCAACGATTGCTATCTTATTTATGAAAGACAAATAAAATACGTTATAAAGAATTAACTGGTGAGTTGGATATTCGGGAATCAAAAAATCGTTAATTTGCAAATTTTGAATTAGTCGATTTATTAGATTTTCATTTTGATGTACTTGTTTTCGTTTTCAACAATTCATGTAAGAATGAATCGAGGAAAAACTTATGAATCTATCATTTCTGAGAAAAAGACCTTATGATAGTCAATATGGGGCCTCACCACCCATCAATGCATGGTGTTCTTCGTCTCATCGTTACTCTAGATGGTGAAGATGTTGTTGACTGTGAACCAATATTAGGTTATTTACACAGAGGAATGGAAAAAATTGCGGAAAACCGAACAATTATACAATATTTGCCTTATGTAATGCATTGGGATTATTTAGCCACTATGTTCACGGAAGCAAAGCAGTAAATGGACCGAACAATTGGGGAATATTCAAGTCCCTAAAAGGCCCACTATATCGAGTAATTATGTTGGAGTTGAGTCGTATAGCTTCTAATCTATTATGGCTTGGACCTTTTATGGCAGATATTGGTGCACAAACACCCTTTTTCTATATTTTTAGAGAAAGAGAATTAGTATATGATCTATTCAAAGCTGCCACACAGGTATGAGAATGATGCATAATTATTTTTGTATCGGAGGAGTGGCGGCCGATCTACCTTACTATTTGGATAGATAAATGTTTGGATTTACGTGATTATTTTTAACAGAATGGTTGAATATCAAAAACTTAGTACGCGAAATCCTATTTTTTAGAACGAGTTGAAGGGATAGGTGCTATTGGTGGAGAAGAAGCAATAAATTGGGGTTTATCAGGCCCAATGCTACAAGCATCCTGGAATCAAATGGGATCTTTGGAAAGTTGATCATTATGAGTGTTATGACGAATTTGATTGGGAAATCCGATGGCAAAAAGAAGGAGGTTCATTAGCTCGTTATTTAGTCCGAATCGGTGAAATGACGGAATCTATAAAAATAATTCAACAGCCTGGAAGGAATTTGGGTGGTCCCTATGAGAATTTAGAAATCCGATGCTTTGATCAAGAAAGGGATCGAGAATGGAATGATTTTGAATATCGATTCATTAGTAAAAAACCTTCTCCCACATTTGAATTACCGAGACAAGAACTTTATGCAAGAATGGAAACCCCAAAGGGAGAATTAGGAATTTTTCTGATAGGGGATCAAAGCGGTTTTCCTTGGAGATGGAAAATTCGCCCGCTGGGTTTTATCAATTTGCAAATTCTTCCTCAGTTAGTTAAAAGAATGAAATTGGCTGATATTATGATGATACTAGGTAGCATAGATATCATTATGGGAGAAGTGTATCGTTGAAATGATAATTTATACGACAGAAGTAGAAGATATCAATTCCTTTTACACATTGGAATCTTTAAAAGAGTCTATGGGATCATATAGATGTTGGTCCCTATTTTGACTCTTGTATTGGGAATCACAATAGGTGTACTAGTAATTGTATGGTTAGAAAGAGAAATATCTGCAGGAATACAACAACGTATTGGGCCTGAATACGCCGGCCCTTTGGGCATTCTTCAAGCGCTAGCAGATGGAACAAAACTGCTTTTCAAATAAAATATTCTTCCATCTAGAGGCAATTGGACCGGCTATAGCAGTCATATCAATTTTACAAAGTTTTCAGTAATTCCTTTTAGCTCTCGCCTTATTTTAGCCGATCTCAATATCGGTATTTTTTTTATGGATTGCCATTTCAAGTATTGCTCCCGTTGGACTTCTTATGTCAGGATACGGATCAAATAATAAATATTCCTTTTAGGTGAGTCATGAGTCTTTGCTCAATCGATTAGTTATGAAATACCATTAACTCTATATGTTTTATCAATATCTCTACGTGCGATTCGTTGAAATAGAAATTTTTATTTTACCTATTCCTTTCATTCTAGAAAATAAGTTGAGTTGATAAACTAAATTAGATAGTTATATATGAGTGAAAGAAAGCAGCTTATAAATTTGCAGTAAATTAAACAAAAAAATAGAATCTCATTTCCTATGTACAAAAGTTAAGTGGAAGAAAACATAAGCGGAAGAAGTCTTTACCCCAAGACGAGTTGATTAGTCAATCTAGCTTGAAGCGGGCTCAAAATATCAATCGTATAGAGTTTTCGCTATCCTTTGTATGGATTCCCATACATGTATTGCTAAACAAATGGGGGATTGAACAAAAAACGAGTGGATGGTTAGGAACACGAAAATACATAAAGGATTGGTAATGGATATTATGTAAATTATATAAAAAGAGACTTCTAGATAACATAAAAAGAATACTAATTGGGGCTTTAAATTCATAGAAATGAATAGGCAGTACTCCCCATGATTCTGGTCCAGAGTATCCTCATATCTGCTGATTAAAGTAATGACTATCAGGAACGAAATAATCCTTTACTATTTTTTAGTTTAAGCCTCATTCATGGTTTTATCAGATCCGAAAGTAGAATAGGAACGAAAAAGAAACAATAAAGAATAAAAAAAACATGTAAATCTTAAATGAGCCAATTTTGGAAGCAAACGGATCACAAGTCCAAGTTCTTGAAATTTGCCCATTGGGATGTCCACAAGCCTATCATGAAGTTTGGAAAATGACTTAATTGAATATCGAGCCAAATTATCAAAGTGGCCCAATTTCTAAACATTTTAATTTGCTAGTTCAATTTTATTAAATTGTAACATCGGAAACTCAGCCTAGACGTTATGACCAAATCTTGAGGAATTACATTAACTTGTTTAAAAACTACTAATTTAATCCAACTTAGTTGTGCATTTTGAAAACATAAAATTTGGCAGCACTCTCAAAAACTTAAGTCCGGAAACACTTGTTTCAAAACTTGAATTTTAATTCAAAATCGTTCTCTTTGAAAGTTTAAATTTTGGCAAAACATTTCCAAATAATGCTTACATTTGTTAAAAACTATTTATTTATAGAAAAACACTTAGGTGATTACTTAATTATACAGCGGAAAACTTCCAAAGTTTCAGTTTTGAAATCTGAATTTTAGTTTGTTAACCCGTGCGATTTTTTTTTCAGTTTTTACGTTTAAAAATATCAAAAACTGACAACCAAAACAAAACAAAAACCAAATCAATGCCCAAAAACGAATTACAGTCCCTAAAAGTCCAAAAAAAAATTATAATGTAAATCACCATATTTAATTAGCCGAGAAACCAATTTGAGCTCTCGCATATCGTCCGGTCCTAAGTTTAAAGATCACCTTAAATGTATTAAACAAACGAGTTTGCTAGAAACCCAGGGAGTAACTCAGGTCGCAAATAGAATTTTTACTTATAACATGCAAAAGTGTAAATATCATCACAAAATTTTACTTATAATGAATACATATATAAATATCATATCAACATGTCATATTACCATAAACATATATCATATCAGAATGTTATATTTCCAAAAACATATATCGGATCAGAATGTCATATTTCCAAAAAAAAATCTCGGATCAGAATGTCATATTTCTAGAAGCATATGTCAGATTAGAATGTCATATCAGATCAGAACAAATCCTACATCCATCCGCTACACACCAATTTCATCCAACCAATCACACCAAATAGGTAAATGAGTGATAATATGAGTGAAAAGTCACTGATTACCATAGAGAACCTTGCTACTTTCACGACGAAGCTACAACAAGGCCTCTTTGAGGTCAATGATAAATTCAAAATATTTGTAAAGTTGCAAAAAGATCAAAAGGCTTGAGATGCTACATAGGCTTAAAGGGACACTTTTTGCAAACAATTAACAACACCTTGGCTCGTTTGAGTGCCCAAATAGAACATCAAAATCATTCTTGGGAAAGTAAGAATGTTCTCATATATATTGTTAAATGTTGTTGGTGTGGTAGCAAAGGTCACAGAAGTCTCGAATGTCCAATTCAATACCTACCCACAAAAGAGATTTTGTAATAGCCCATTTTTCAGTAGCATCGGAAATGGTAGTTTCAAAACCCCATTTCTAATAATTAAGTCTATAAATATTATTATTTAATATTTACAAGGTTAGTATGAATTTTAATTAGAGTTTGGTTCTTTAATTTTGTTAAATGGATATTTCACTAAGGTACAAGTGTAGTGACCTTAAAGTCAGTGGTGTTGGAAAATGAGGTCTCGGGACCTTGTTTTTGTAAACCAAACTTGTAAATATTTTTAATTAAATATTTATGGAGTCATTATATAGATGAATTAAATTTTGGATAGGAAGTTTTACCGAATTAGTGATTAATTAAGGTACAATAACTAAATCATAAAAGTAGTAAAAGTTAATCGCTATTGATTTTTATTAGTTAAAAGGGTTAAATAATATTTAACTAAGGGCTAATATGACAATTAGAATATTTTTAAAAATAGTGGACGATTTGGTGGAATGAATTAATAAAATTTTAAATTAAAATTTTAAATTAATGAATAAAAATAAGTTTAAAACAAAAGAATAATGGAAGCCACCATCTTTATTATCCTTCTCTCCACCATTTGAAAGAAAAAAAAAAGAAACAAAGGAAACCATTTTTGAAGCTCAAGCTTAAGTCCCTTAATTAGTAAGCTTAATGTAGTCTTTTTCTTGTAATTTTATGTTTTTGAGGTCCCAAGAACTTGATTTAGCTAACCCATGGATCAATTTGTGAAACTATTAAAGTTTATAAATGTTTCCATTGATGAATGTTTGATGAAACTGGTGTTATTTGGTTAGATTTGATGCCTAGATATGAAAAAAGACTAGTTTGTAAAGTGGAAATTGTTAGTTTTAAACTTAGGAACTAAAGTGTAATATTTCAAAATTGACATGAAATTTCTATAATTATAGGTAATAGAGGGTTATAGAAGGATGGAATTGAAATCTGATTGAAAAATAAAGATTAAATGTGAAAGTTATAATTGTTTTGGTTTTAAGGACTAAATTGAATAAAATGCAAGACTTGAGGAATATCTGATAGATGAAATTGAACTGTTACATAACTATAGTAGGTTAATAATTGATGTTTGGAATTGATAATTTAATTGAATTATGATATAGATTGGGATTTAAACCAGTCGGAGGATAATCATGAAAAAAAGGAAAATTACAAATTAGTCCTTCACACCTTATCAATTGTTGTTTTTGTCAGGTGAGTTCATATGGTGTATTGAGTTTAAATTATATTTCCTTTAATATTGTGAATATATTTGATCGTGTCCAAACTAACTATGACAACGAATAAGGCAAGCGCACCTATCGTTTGGTAGTATAGCTATGGCAAGACCGAAAATATCGTATCCTCAAGGACTAAAAGTACTAGTAATTACTATATTTTTATTATCTAGCCTAAATATTAAGGGAATTGATGTTTAACTAACTAATTACTAAACTAAGGTTGCTAAGACACAGAGAGAGAATTGGGAAAACACTTTTGGGAAAACCAGTTGATTAAGACAATACCCGAGGAAGAATCCACCTAGACTTCACTTGTTATTTAACTCTAAACCAGACGATTTATTCACTCGACTTGATCCGTAGGATTCCCTAATTTATATTAATAGCTCTCTCGAGGCTACTAACGTCTAACCCTAGGTTGATTAATTGAAATCTCTTTCTAATTAAAACCCCTAGTGTTGCATTAACTCGATCTATGGACTCCCATATTAGGTTTGACCCTAATCCGGCAGATTTTCGTCATCCTATCTCTAGGGTTGCGATCAACTCCGCTTAACTATGCTAGATCTACTCTTAAACAGGGACTTTTGCTCCACTGTCGAATCACATCAATACTTGAATCAATATCTTGAAATATTAAAACAAGAATTAAGAACACATAATTAAGAACAAATAAAGTATTTATCATACAGTTCAGAAAACAATAACAAGATCCGTCTTAGGTTTCATCCCCCTCAGATATTTGAGGGGTTTAGTTCATGTTTAATAAAGAATACATCTCAGGAGAAAGTAAATAACAAAACATAAGAAAAACCCTAAAACCCCCTGAAGAAAATTGAAGGGAAGATCTTCCGTCTTGAGTGTGATTTCGGCTTCTGGGATGAATCAACTTGCTGTCTTCGAGTAATTTCCTGTGTTCAGCCCTCTCTGGCTTCGCCCCTGTCGAACCCCCTTTTTAGGTCACACTTAGGGTGTTTATATAGACTTCGGAATGTCTTTCTTCGCCCCTAAGTATCCTTTTCCGAGTAAAATTACAACGGGTCACGGCAGAGACACGCCCGTGGAGCACGCCCGTGTGAATCGAGCCCAGGCCGTGTTCGAGCTTGTTAAAGGGGTACGGCCGTGTGGTGAACCCCAGGCCGTGTCGATTTCTTATTTTGGCCATTTTCTCCGTTTTTGACCCGTTTCTCGTTCTTTTCATCCTCCTATGCTCTCCTAAGTATAAAACATGAAATTAAAGGATTAGGAGCATCAAATTCCACAATTCAAGGGATTAATTCATCCAAAAGTATGCTAAATGTGGGATTAAAATATGTATATATTACGGTTTATCAAATACCCCCACACTTAAGCATTTGCTTGTCCTCAAGCAAAGTTCTCAACTCACAATTAAAATCAAATTTCCTCAATTCATAATTTTCATCAATAATGTTTCATCATAATTCATAGGTAATTCATACATTGATAATTTAACCAAAAGGTTCCTAAAGATTCAAACAATCGAAGTCATAGTTTTTATAGTACGAAAACATAGGTGTTTCCCCTTACCTAAATAATCACCTTTAATTCAAAATTAACAAGAATTGACATCCTCACAAAGGGTTCACTCAAATCACTCAAGGTGTTTAAGGTTCAAAAATAAGCACTCAAAAGTCAAACATGAAAAGTTAATCCCATAGGCTTGCATGAAAACCAAATCTCCACCACTGTAAAATGAGATGATACACAAATCAAAAGGTCTTTAAAAGGGTTGTAATAGGGCTTGGGTTAAAGGTGTGGATAAAGGCTGAATTAGAGGGTTAGTATCGAGATTGTAACACCCCTAACCCGTATCCGTCGCCAGACTAGGGTTACGGGCATTACTTTACCAATCACAAGTCAAAAACACCTTATAAAAACTACTTGATTAATAGATGCGTACCAATCCCTACTAACACGATTAATCATGTTTAATCCTTCTAATATCAGAACATTTACGAACATAGCACAAATCATATAATTAACATCTACCAAAACTAATTACATTCAATTAGCAAACACTATTCATTTGGTCATATTGAATAGCATTGCCGAATATGTATGTTTATTCTTAGTCAACTTGCACAAATCAATTATCTACATTTATTCAATCACATGCATATCATAACTAATTGTTCAATACAATAGGTTACTCCTTTTCAAACTCATAACTGAATGTATATATATATATATACGTATAAACAACCAATGATTAACATGAACTCCAATTTAAAATCACACCATAGCTGAATATTTAATGTGAGTATACTTCAAATTATTCGTTAATGTAACACATTCAATATTCACATACATAAAGCATGACTTATTCCTTTCATGACTTGTCCCGTAATTACCTATAAAATTTAACAAGAGTATATTCATCAACCCAAATATACCATATACCTTATTCAACCAAACTCAAAATTTGCAATACTCCATATAACATAATATGAAATGGCTTCCAAGTTAAGGTTATAAGTCATATAATAAACATTTATTCGCAACTTATAAATAATATACCTTTCAAAATCTCATGAAGCACACACATACCACATCAAATTTATATTATAACCGAATATGCATAATCATATTCATAACATCCCAAATATATGCAACCAACTCATGCATAGAAACAAAGCCATTTTCGAATGGCATTTAGATATATACACATTTACATCATTGTATCTATACCAAGTAGTTTAGCCTATACATGCCATAGACTTTAGATTCATTCACAAAAAGGTGCCAAAAATGGTGGATAGTGTGATTGACTTGACGATGATCCCCGAGCTCGAGCTTTAACTTCAAAATCTATAAAATAGTCGAATGAACACGTATACAGTAAGCTAATTTAGCTTAGTAAGTTTTAAGCAATGGTAAAGATATACAACTAATCAATATGCAATTTAATCAATCCAACATGATCATTAACTAATTCATAAACACAAATATGCTTAACTTGTCACCATTCAACAATTACCATCTTTAATAGGTCACCAAATCGAATGATCACATGCCATTTATCCATTTCGAAACAAGCTCAAAGATTAACGATTACATCACATTACTATAAGTTTCATATACTAAAATAACTCACCTCATTGGTACGAAATTATTCAATTATCATGCATCACTTACCTACGTGCCACATCTTGGTTTTCTCTATCCATTAGCTTATATCCTTAAAAGGATCCGAAAATCCGCACACACAGTGAAACTCATGTAACGTATCGCACACTTAGTGCCGTTACTTGAAAAAGAGCACACATAGTGCTATATTCTAGTAATGTATCGCACACTTAGTGCCATTACTTATTCTTCCGCACACATAGTGCCATTCGACCGATTTCGCACACACAGTGCTCGGTATTTAAGCTTGCACACATAGTGCCCTTTAACCGATCTTCCCTTTGTTCTTCAAAACACTTATAATTCCATTTCTATTCATACATACACATAATTTAAAATGTTCGACAACAACTCAATTTGCCTTTATCACATACCATTACATTCGGCATACCCAATATACACATACCTGTCCATAGTATACATCTCTCTCTCATTTCATAATCATATTTAACTACCTCTTTATTCATGCATATACTCAATTAACTCAATTAATCAACAATTGTACACATATATATATACCAACTTTACATTCGGCTAACATATATATATTTCATTTCATTTCATGTTACATTCGGAAATAAGGGATTTAACATGCTTATTACTTTTATTCATTTGCACATTAATATATATTCAAATTCATTTCGTCCAACTACTTAAAAACTTACCTCGAAAGTCGACAGATTACGATTTCCCGGCTATTCGTTCAACTTTGCCTTTTCCCGATCCAATCCCGTATCTTTTTGTTCTTGATCTAAATCATTCCAAATTAAGCTCATTCAATTATATTTTTATTCAATTTAATACAAAAATCACATAAATGGGCAAATTACTATTTTACCCCTGACATTTAAAATTTTTACAATTTAGTCCCTAATACACAACTCACAAATTACTCAAAATTTGGCTACCATTCTTTAGAGCCGAATTTCCATCTTCTCTCTACAAACCTATACAACTCATTTATTCCACATTCCAACCTCTAAAAATTTTATTTTTACAATTAAATCCAAATCATCTAATTTCATCAAAAATACAAGGATAACATTTGTTGGTCTAACACATACAATCAATATTTCATCAATAGACAACAAAAACATCAAACTCCCTTCAATGGCATCACACGAAAAATACAACCAATTCAAAATTTTACACATGGGCTATGTAAAGTTCTAAACAACGATCTCAAAAACGTAAAAATTATCAAAAACTAAAACCGAATCATACCTTAATCAATACATGCAAAGGCCGAATGTCTAAAGAGCTTGAGTTCTTCTCTTTTCTTTTGTTTTCGATGATGAAGAAAATAATAGAATGAAATAAACATGTTTTCTCTATTTTATTATTTTAACACCTATATTATAATATAACATTTTTTTTAACTTAATTATATAATATATAAAACATGTTAGCATGAAATTAAAAACCACATGCCGTCCACTACATGCTAGATGGTAAATTCACCACCTAAGCCCACATATATAAGAAATCAAAACAATTAAACCACTCAATTAATAAAAGGCTACTTTTTACCACTTATGCAATTTAGTCTTTTTTCTTAAATTGAACACACAAACGAACAAATTAACCCACGATATTTTAACACACGCTCAAACATATATCATAGATATCAAATATAATATTATAATATTTCTCTAACTCGGATTCGTTGTCCCGAAACCACCTGTTCCGATTAGGGTCAAAATCGGGCTGTTACAACTCTCCCCCCCCTTAAGGGATTTTTGTCCCCGAAAATCTTACAAGTGAATAAATGTGGGTATCGTTCTTTCATTGAATCTTCAAGTTCCCAGGTTGCTTCCTCAACCCCGTGCTTATACCACATAACTTTAACCAACGAAATTTTCTTATTTCGTAACTCTTTCACTTCACGAGCTAAGATGCGAATCGGTTCTTCCTCATAAGTCAGATCAGGCTGAATCTCAATCTCTGGCGGGCTAATTACATGAGAAGGATCGGATCTGTATCGTCGAAGCATCGTTACATGAAAGACATTATGAATCTTGTCTAACTCAGATGGCAACATCGGTTTAGGACATAATCGCCCGACACGTTCAATAACCATAAATGACGCCCAATAAATCTCGAACTTAGCTTTCCTTTACGACCAAATCTAAGTATCTTCTTCCATGGTGAGACTTTCAAAAATACTCGGTCACCCACTTGATACTCTATATCTTTACGTTTGAGGTCCGCATACGACTTCTGACGATCTGACCTGACTTTCAACCTTTCTCGGATCACTTTTACTTTCTGCTCAGTCTCTTTAATTAAATCAACCCCGTGTATCTTACTTTCACTTAATTCAGTCCAATATAAAGGTGTACGACATTTACGACCGTACAAAGCTTCGTAAGGTGCCATTTTAATACTCCACTGAAAGCTGTTATTATATGTAAATTCAATCAAGGGCAAGTATCGTTCCCACGTACCCTCAAACTCAAGAACGCAACATCTCAACATGTCCTCGAGTGTTTGAATAACACGTTCGGATTGTCCATCTGAATGAGGGTGAAAAGTAGTACTGAAGTGCAATTTAGTACCTAGAGCATCTTGCAGTTTCTTCCAAAACCGCGATGTAAACCTCGAATCTCTATCCGAAACAATAGAAATAGGTACTCCGTGCAATCGTACGATCTGCGATATGTACAACTCAGCTAACTTATCAAGTGAGAAATCCATACGTACCGGAATAAAATGGGCCGATTTCGTCAATCTATCAACAATAACGCAGATTGAGTCTTTCTTGCTCGATGTCAACGGCAACCCAGATATGAAATCCATCGTGACTCGATCCCATTTCCACTCAGGTATCATAATCGGTTGAATTAGTCCCGATGGTACCTGATGCTCGGCTTTCACTTGTTGACATATTAAACACTTTGACACATAGTCTGAAATATCTCGTTTCATACCGTGCCACCAGTAATGCTGTCTCAGGTCGTTATACATCTTCGTACTACCAGGATGAATCGACAATTTACTATTATGAGCTTCATCACAAATCATTCGAATCAACTCAGGGTTCTTAGGTACACATATCTGATTCTTAAACCGTAGACATCCCTCAGCATCTAACTGAAAATCTGAATCAGCACTCGAGCCAAATTGACTCCTCTTTGCTATTAAGTCATTATCAACCTCTTGAGCTTTGCGGATCTGTTGTACGAATAGTGGTCTCGCTTTCAATTATGCAATAATCGTACCATCATCAGTCATAGTTATATCCGCATCCATTGCACGTAGAGCAAATAGTGACTTTTGGCTAAGTGCATCAGCAACCACATTAGCCTTCCCCGGGTGATAATCAATCACAAGTTCATAGTCTTTTAATAGTTCTAACCATCGTCGCTGTCTCAAATTCAGATCCTTCTGAGTCATTAAATACTTTAGACTCTTGTGATCCGAATAGACATGGCATTTTTCACCGAATAGGTAGTGACGCCATATTTTCAAAGTAAAAACTATAGCAGCCAACTTGAGATCGTGAGTCGGATAGTTCTTTTCGTGCGGCTTTAGCTGTCTTGAGGCGTAAGCTACAACTTTACCCTCCTGCATCAATACACAGCCCAAACCATTTAAGGATGCATCGCTGAAAATAACGAACTCCTTACCCGACTCTGGTTGAACAAGCACTGGAGCTTCCGTTAGCAAGGTTTTTAGCTGATCAAAACTCTTTTGACACCTTTCTGACCACTCAAACTTAACGTCTTTCTGTAATAGCTTTGTCATCGGAGCTGCAATCATAGAAAACCCTTTCACGAAGCGTCTATAGTATCCGGCAAGTCCCAGAAAACTCCGAACTTCAGAAACATTCCGCGGAGGTTTCCAATCAAGTATAGCCGAAACTTTACTCGGGTCAACTCAAATGCTCGATACTGAAACAACATGCCCCAGGAAACTAACTTCACTCACATTTGCTAAACTTCGCGTACAACTGCTTATCACGCAAAATTTGTAACACAAGTCTCAAATGCTCGGCATGCTCAGTTTCATCACGCGAATAGATCAGTATGCCATCTATGAATACATCCACAAACCGATCTAGATACGGTCTGAATACCCGATTCATCAGATCCACGAAAACAGCAGGGGCATTAGTGAGTCCAGATGGCATCACTAAAAACTCGTAATGGCCATATCTCGTCCGAAAAGCAGTCTTTGGTACATCCGAGTCTCTAACTCGCAACTAATAATAACCAGACCTCAGATCGATTTTCGAAAATACTACAGCTCCCCTAAGCTGATCAAATAAATCATCGATACGTGGCAACGGATATTTATTCTTTACGGTCACTTTATTGAGTTGTCGATAATCGATGCACATTCTCAAAGTTCCGTCCTTCTTTTTCACAAACCTTCTTTTTCACAAATAGGACCGGCGCACCCTAGGGTAAGAAACTCGGTCAAGCAAAACCTCTATCTGTCAATTCTTGCAACTGAGCTTTCAACTCTTTTAATTCGGTCGGTGCCATTCTATACGGAGCTATCGAAATCGGAGTTGTCCCTGGCACTAGCTCAATACCAAACTCTACCTCCCGAACAAGTGGCAATCCCGGTAATTCCTCTGAAAATACATCTGGATACTCACAAACAACCGGTACAGATTCAATCTTCTTTTTGATTATTTTGCTGTCAATCACATACGCAAAATAAGCTTCGTAACCCTTTCTCAAATACTGCCGAACCAACATTGAGGATATCACTGCTGGTAACCCATTCAAATCCGCAGATTCGATTCGAATTATCTCGTTGTTCTGACTCCTCAAATCAATAGCCTTTCGTCTGCAATTCACTACTGTATCGTGCACGGTTAACCAATCCATACCAAGGATAATATCGAACTCGTTAAATGGTAACAACATCAGATCGGCTGGGAAATATGAGTCTCGAATCATTAAAGGGCAATTCTTGCACACTCTATCAACTAGCACACAACGACCTAGGGGGTTTGAAACCCGAATCATAAACTCAGTAGACTCAACAGGTAGAGTCTTGCTGGATACTAATGTTTCACACACATAAGAATGAGTTGAACCAGGGTCAATCAGAGCAATTACACTAGTATCAAAGAGAGTGAATATACCGGTGATGACATCTGGAGATGAAGCCTCCTCTCTGGCACGAATGGCATAGGCTCTAGCTGGCACACGGGCCTCTGATCGAATAACCGCATCTGAAGTCCCTCTTTAAGTGCCGCTCCTACCTCCCACATTACGAGATGGTCTACCTCTAGCTGCAGTGCTGCTCGGTCTCGCACTCTGAGCATTATCCTTTTCAGCTGTCTCCAAGCAATCCCGAATAAAATGATCCTGCGAACCACACTTATAGCAAGTGCAATTATTAGATTTACCCCAACATTCACCAAAATGCCGTCTACCGTACTGTTGACACTAGGGTTTATTCGGTCGGGTATTGCCAACACTAGCAATTGAGGTAGCCCGTGAACTCACTGGTGGTCGTTCTCGTATAGAGATCCCTGTGTTAGCTTTAGATCGGCTACTATCATTCTTGAATTTCTTTATTGACGTTTGAGGAAATTTACCCGCAGATCTCTTTCGAAAGTCTCTAGCTTCAAACTCGGCTTTCCGTTTTTCTTTCCCCAGCTCTTCGGCTTTACAAGCTCGCTCAACAAGTACTACGAACTCATTTATTTCAAGTATGCCAACCAAGTAGTTTTATATCTTCATTTAGCCCTTCTTCAAATCTTGGCACATAGCAATTTCTGATTGAAACACACTCACGAGCATAGCGATTAAGTCTCACAAACTTGCGCTCATACTCAGATACAGTCATACGACCCTGTTTAAGCTCAAGAAATTCCTTGAGTTTGGAGTCTATAAATCGCTGACTGATGTATTTCTTACGGAACTCCATCTGAAAGAAGTCCCAAGTAACTCGTTCTTTTGGAACAACCGATACAAGAGTATTCCACCAATAATAGGCAGAATCCCGTAATAAAGATATGGCGCACTTCAGGCACTCATCAGGTGTGCATGATAGCTCATCGAAGACACGAATGGTATTATCGAGCCAAAATTCAACTCGCTCAGCATAATCATCATCTTCAGCTCTAAACTCTTGAGCCCCGTGTTTTCTAATTCGGTCAACCTGGAGGCTTGCTTTGCTTCTTCGTAATTAATAATCGGGGTACCACCTGCAGTACTACAGGGGAGTATTCAGATTCGGGGTTGTTGAAGGCCTGGATTGGCGAATATATTGATTGAACCAATCATTCATCACACTATAGAAGGCCTGTTTAGCCCCCTCATCAGGATTACTCGCAGCTGGGCGAGATTCATCCGGCGCGGTCCCTTGCGCAGGAATGGGCGCCACACTCTCAACATCGTCAGTTATAGCTCGCTCGGGATCAGGATCCATTAACTATACGAAAGAAGAAAACACAATTTCACTGTCAGAAATCATCACACTATCACTTTATAAAATATGGCATGTATAGCTAGACTCACACGCGCTACATTAGTCCGAGAACCGGCTAAACCGTAGCTCTGATACCAATCAAATGTAACACCCCTAACCCGTATCCATCGCCGGACTAGGGTTACAGGCATTACTTTACCAATCACAAGTCAAAAACACCTTATAAAAACTACTTGATTAATAGATGCGTACCAATCCCTACTAACACGATTAATCATGTTTAATCCTTCTAATATCAGAATATTTACGAACATACCACAAATCATATAATTAACATCTACCAAAACTAATTACATTCAATTAGCAAACACTATTCATTTGGTCATATTGAATAGCATAGCCGAATATGTATGTTTATTCTTAGTCAACTTGTACAAATCAATTATCTACATTTATTCAATCACATGCATATCATAACTAATTGTTCAATACAATAGGTTACTCCTTTTCAACCTCATAACTGAATGTATATATATACGTATAAACAACCAATGATTAACATGAACTCCAATTTAAAATCACACCATAGCCAAATATTTAATGTGAGCATACTTCAAATTATTCGTTAATGTAACACATTCAATATTCACATACATAAAGCATGACTTATTCCTTTCATGACTTGTCCCGTAATTACCTATAAAATTTAACAAGAGTATATTCATCAACCCAAATATACCATATACCTTATTCAACCAAACTCAAAATTTGCAATACTCCATATAACATAATATGAAATGGCTTCCAAGTTAAGGTTATAAGTCATATAATAAACATTTATTCGCAACTTATAAATAATATACCTTTCAAAATCTCATGAAGCACACACATACCACATCAAATTTATATTATAACCGAATATGCATAATCATATTCATAACATCCCAAATATATGCAACCAACTCATGCATAGAAACAAAGCCATTTTCGAATGGCATTTAGATATATACACATTTACATCATTGTATCTATACCAAGTAGTTTAGCCTATACATGCCATAGACTTTAGATTCATTCACAAAAAGGTACCAAAAATGATGGATAGTGTGATTGACTTGACGATGATCCCCGAGCTCGAGCTTTAACTTCAAAATCTATAAAGTAGTCGAATGAACAAGTATACAGTAAGCTAATTTAGCTTAGTAAGTTTTAGGCAATGGTAAAGATATACAACTAATCAATATGCAATTTAATCAATCCAACATGATCATTAACTAATTCATAAACACAAATATGCTTAACTTGTCACCATTCAACAATTACCATCTTTAATAGGTCACCAAACCGAATGATCACATGCCCTTTATCCATTTCGAAACAAGCTCAAAGATAAACGATTACATCACATTACTATAAGTTTCATAAACTAAAATAACTCACCTCATTGGTACGAAATTATTCAATTATCATGCATCACTTACCTACGTGCCACATCTTGGTTTTCTCTATCCATTAGCTTATATCCTTAAAAGGATCTGAAAATCTGTACACACAGTGCAACTCATGTAACGTATCGCACACTTAGTGTCGTTACTTGAAAAAGAGCACACATAGTGCTATATTCTAGTAATGTATCGCACACTTAGTGCCATTACTTATTCTTCCGCACACATAGTGCTATTCGACCGATTTCGCACACACAGTGCTTGGTATTTAAGCTCGCACACATGGTGCCCTTTAACCGATCTTCCCTTTGTTCTTCAAAACACTTATAATTCCATTTCTATTCATACATACACATAATTTAAAATGTTCGACAACAACTCAATTTGCCTTTATCACATACCATTACATTCGGCATACCCAATATACACATACCTATCCATAGTATACATCTCTCTCTCATTTCATAATCATATTTAACTACCTCTTTATTCATGCATATACTCAATTAACTCAATTAATCAACAATTGTACACATATATATATACCAACTTTACATTTGGCTAACATATATATATTTCATTTCATTTCATGTTACATTCGGAAATAAGGGATTTAACATGCTTATTACTTTTATTCATTTGCACATTAATATATATTCAAATTCATTTCGTCCAAGTGCTTAAAAACTTACCTCGAAAGTCGACAGATTACGATTTCCCGGCTATTCGTTCAACTTTGCCTTTCCCCGATCCAATCTCGTATCTTTTTGTTCTTGATCTAAATCATTCCAAATTAAGCTCATTCAATTATATTTTTATTCAATTTAATACAAAAATCACATAAATGGGCAAATTACTATTTTACCCCTGACATTTAAAATTTTTACAATTTAGTCCCTAATACACAACTCACAAATTACTCAAAATTTGGCTACCATTCTTTAGAGCCAAATTTCCATCTTCTCTCTACAAACCTATACAACTCATTTATTCCACATTCCAACCTCTAAAAATTTTATTTTTACAATTAAATCCAAATTATCTAATTTCATGAAAAATACAAGGATAACATTTGTTGGTCTAACACATACAATCAATATTTCATCAATAAACAACAAAAACATCAAACTCCCTTCAATGTCATCACACGAAAAATACAACCAATTCAAAAATTTACACATGGGCTATGTAAAGCTCTAAACAACGATCTCAAAAATGTAAAAATTATCAAAAACTAAAACCGAATCATACCTTAATCAATACATGCAAAGGCCGAATGTCTAAAGAGCTTGAGTTCTTCTCTTTTATTTTGTTTTCGGTGATGAAGAAAATAATAGAATGAAATAAACATGTTTTCTTTATTTTATTATTTTAACACATATATTATAATATAACCTTTTTTTTAACTTAATTATATAATATATAAAATATGTTAGCATGAAATTAAAAACCACATGCCGTCCACTACATGCTAGATGGTAAATTTACCACCTAAGTCCACATATATAAGAAATCAAAACAATTAAACCACTCAATTAATAAAAGGCTACTTTTTATCACTTATGCAATTTAGTCCTTTTTCTTAAATTGAACACACAAACGAACAAATTAACCCACGATATTTTAACACACGCTCAAACATATATCATAGATATCAAATATAATATTATAATATTTTTCTAACTCGGATTCGTGGTCCCGAAACCACCTGTTCCGATTAGGGTCAAAATCGGGCTGTTACAGAGATTGAATTGATAAATTTCCTAACTAGAAAAATAACAAAAACTTAAATAATTACATCAATTCATCACTAATAATACGAGCTTCTTCTCAAAATGTAAAATTAACTGCTTAAGCTCCAATAACAAAGAAGTAATAATGAATAGATTCCCAGATTTTTATTTTTTTAAGAACAAATCACATACAATAATAATAAGATAGAATTTAACAACTAAAATAAAGAGAATAGTTAAGCAACTGATCAAATCAAATCTCGATATAAGAGTAGTCAAGAGAAATGGTGATAACAAATACAAAGTGGGTTTTAGGTTAATATTAGTGGGTGAGTCAAGAAACGGTTTGTTAGGTTTCAAAAGGGTTCACTAGGGGTTAATTATGAAGGTAGGCTTTTTATGGAGTAAGTGGGTTAAAACCTAGGTGCCTTTATCATCTCAGTATATCAAATCAAAAGTGTGATCTTGACATGCATAATCGAAGTAAGTTCTAGAATAACAAATCAATGCTGACACACTCATAACCAACAAAGTCAGCAAGAAAAATAATATGCTCTAAAAGGCTCAAAATCTCACAACAATTATGGTTTTTTTTTTTTTGATGTCAACCTTGTAAATTTCAAACTTCAAGGTAATAATTAGATTCAGGTAGACAACCCATCAATTTTTAATTCTGAAAATAGACTCATCATGCTTGATTCTCTAGTATCCTAAAGTTTAAATCATCACTGCACAATTATGTATGACTTAATCCAAAACATATCAATAAAAATCATAATTCAAAGGAAATTCATTCTAATAGTGACATGAGAAAATTTACTTAAGAACAAGATCTAATTCAGGGATTTGAGAATAATGCAAAAAGTCAATATTTGTGTTTAATTGAAATTTGAATGAGATTTGAACTAAAATGTAAAGAAATGAATATGGGGTTATATGTTGGATTACTTTGATGAAGTTAGTTATGGTCTCATACCCATGGATAAGGATAATTACCAGTGGTTACAAAGATCCAACATTTGTTGCGGACTCGAAGATACATGTGACACAGGTTTAGCTCGGACGAGTAACTTAATGTCATTTTAAAGGTTTAGCCCAGACGAGTAACCTTACATGTACGTTTACAACTTTGGCCACGCTATTTGATGTGTCGATAAAGGTTTAACCCAGTCAGGTAACCTAACACTAATATGTGTTCATCTCAGATGAGCAACCTAAGGTTGTTTAAAGGTTCAACCCGGACAAGTAACCTGACATGTACATTACAGCTATGGTCAAGCTATTTGATGTGTCGATAAAGGTTTAGCCCGCACGAGTAACCTGACACGATTATATGTTCATTTCGGATAAGCAATTGATATATCAAAGATACTTGGGACAAAGATTTAGCTCGGACGAGTAATATGATGTCATTTAAAAGGTTTAGCCCTAACAGGTAACTTGACGCATGTTCGTATATTCATTCAGCTCGGATAACTGGGATAATATGATAATTGTGCATGATATGAATGTGATATTTTAAAGCATTTAAATGTGTTTGAACATGTTTTATGTAGGTTTGGAAGTGTACAAATGCACTAAAGGTGCAAACGGTTGGAAAGAGTGATTATGAACTTAGTTAATATGTTTATAAAATGTATATTTTCCAAATACATGAAAATAATCAGTATGGTGGTACGTGTTTGTGCCAATGTACTAACTTGTGGTTGTTTTGTGAACTGGTACAAGAATTCTTAAGAATGTCAAAGAAATGTCATGTGATGCATCTTTGTATTTCTATTAATTAAATTGATATAAAATTTAGGTAAGTGAAGTGAAATTTCATATGAACTTACTAAGCATTTTGTAATGTTTACCCCATTTCTTTTCTTTTCCTATAGATTTTGACTTGTGGAACATGTCGATCAGATCCTCGAGGATCTCACACTATCCATCTTCTTATTCGGTAGTTATTTAATTGTTTGAACTCAGTTATATGCGGCATGTACTTAGGGTTTATCATGTTACCTTGTAATGCTAAGTTTGATTTGGAATTATACTTAATATTGAATTTATATTGTAAATGGCAAATGGTATATATGCACAAGTTGAGAAATGTGTTATAATATGAATGTTTGACATCTATAGGTGTATGATTGATCATGAATTCAATTGAAGAAATGAACGGTTAAGTGCATGGAATGGTATAAGTAAGTATGATGTGTGTTGGTGCCAAATGTGGCATATTGATTAGATGTTTAGAAAGATGATTATATGTCATGTTTTGGTTTGGTTTGAATGGTATTTTGGTTGGTTTTGTGCAGGAATAAAGGTGCAATCATGCACCAAATATATCAATGGAATTGGTAGCTTGAAATAAGTATCAAATAGCCTAAAATGTATATAAACCAGAGTCCTCGGCGAGACAAGCAACCCTCCTCGTCGCAATGTCGACCAACAAATTTTGACATCCTGATACCAAGTGGCCAAACGTCGCAACATGACCAACTATTTGGTGACGTCACAACGTGGAGGAGGTGATGTCACGATGTCAGCCTTGGGTTTTTAAACATTAAAAAATATGAGTTCTTTTCTTTTCTTGTTGATTTGAGTTATTTTTTTATAAAATAGTTTTTATCTTGATTAACTCTTCATTCTAACAAATTGTTTTGTTGCTTTTGTTTCAAATCTAGTTGGAGAGCTTCGTTTGGTTCAAGAACAGTTTTTTCTCTTCCAAGAAACCCTATTATACTCCTTCTTGGACTCCTTAACTACCTCTTTCTTCCTTTGTTCTTTGATTTTCTTTTCATTCAATTTAAACCAAAACTAATATGTTTTGTTTATTTTGTTCAAATATGCATTCGATAGCCTCTTTTTCACCAAGATCGGTCCAAAACACTCTCATTTACTTGTATCTTCATCATTCTTTGTTGGTTGAATCTTCTTTGATCATTATATGTGTTTTCATTTAGCTCTTTGCTTTATTTTCCAGATCTGTTCATAACTCTTTGTTTTCTGTTCTTGGCAGCCCTAATTCTGTTAGAAATCATCAAGAACTAGTATCTTCATAGTTGAATTGGACTCTCTCTAAAGAACCCTAATTTGATTCGAATTCCTCATTTCTTTTTCTATCTTAATAATTTGTTTTAGTTGATACCCTTTTAACTCTTAGATCTAACTTCAATTGTTTGCATTTTTAGGTTGTGCTGAACTCCAAGTTTCCTTCATTCATCTAGAGCCCTAAGCCAAATCCGTAACTTGGACAAACTTGCAATCCTATTCCGCACGCGTCCTTATTAGACATAAACACCGAATGTTGACATCATTCAAATGTATGATTAGTGTGTTTATTTTAGGGTTAGGCTACTATCAATTCAAGGGGAATTTAAAAAAGAAAAAACCATTATGTTATATTTGAAAACATAAATTCTAAAATTTAGATTTGAATTAGTTAATAAAATTTTGGTGTAAATTAAGATAGTAAATCTTTCTTATGAAAAAGTTTTATAACTACCATCTCAAATTTTATTAACTATAAATAGCATCTAAAATTTGCTATGCAATGGCCAGTTTCACTTCTCCTCATTTGACATCATTCACTTGGTTTTTGGTAAAGGTAATTTTTAATTTATATCTAAGCTTCAAAATATATATATACAATTGATTATATGATTTGATGAAGAAAATTGTATAAATATGAAACTAATTCAAATTTAAGTAATTATTAAAACAACAAAATTAAGAGCAAATTCCTCTAATTTAGTTAATAAAATGATTTATTCCATTTTATTTCATCCATTCCTTCATTTAATGATTAAGAAAATAATTTCATAGTTATTAAAATTTATTTGATTTTATGTACAAAAATATTGAATTTTAAATTTTTTATCCATTTAATTATTAAATTTCAAATAATATTTTTATAAATTAAATTATCATTTAATATGGTGAGAAACTAAAATCAAATCATAATTATGTCAAAATTATTTTTTTAATTCAAACTTAATTGATTTTTTAATAAAAAATGTGTCTATATTTTAATCAAATTTTCTTGAAATATATCATAATCAAATTAAAGAAATAGATCATTCATATATTGATGTAAAAATGTAATAATAAGATATAGAGTTTAACTATTGTCATATATTCACCTCATTATACCATTTTTAAAGTAAAAATGTCAGAAAAAAATTCGTACAACGAATTATTTGTTTGAATAGGTTTTGATTATATCTGTTTCTTTTTTAAAAAAATGTCCGGAGCTACCAATAATTCTTTCTCAACCCATAATTAGAAAGATAATGCACTTGAACGCACTCGAACTTACGTTGTCTTACATTAACAATAATATATTATTAAATGTATTTATATGTAAGAGAACATTTCTTAATATATAGTACAATCAATATTATTAAATGAATAATATTGATTTAATTTCTGATTTTGCATGTTAGATCCTAATCTGAATTGAGGTTTCTATCAATCAACAAACGATGACCGACGATGGTAACATCGGCGGTGGCAACGATAGAAGCAAAAGTGGGGAGAAGAAGAAGCTTTCTCTCTTTCAGAACAAAAACAGAAAGGAAAAAATAAAAAGGCGTTGAATGAGTTTTCATTAAGTATTAAAAAGGGTGAAAAGTTGGTCAACTCTACGATTTTTCACGTGATGCACTTAAATGAAATTTATTTTTTGGGGTAATTTCAGGAACAGTCCTTTTATGTTTGGTACGTCTATGTTCAAGTAATTTTCTTTGTTTAGTTTTAATTATATTTTTTATTTCAGATTTAATTCTAATAATTATGTTTTTATTATTAACCCTTTATCGATATTTTATGTTATTATTATTTTATTTAAATTTGATTATTTATTTCATATTTGCGTCTTAAGTTAATTCTAATTGAAATTTAAATTTAAAAAATAAAAAAATAAAAATTAATTATAACTTTATTTGTTAGAGTTGTGTGGCTCAAATTCCTGTTAAATAAGAGATTGCTTACAAGTCAAGTTAAACAAAATATATTTTCTTTCTAGAAGATTTAGTATTTATTAGTATAATATGTAATAACCCATTTTGCCCGGGCCCACACAGACCAAAAAAAACAAACCATAATAATAAATGTCCAAAATCTTTACAGTCCATTTACAAGCAATGGCCCACCACTACCCAATTAGCCTAAACAAATTACCCTGAAACCCATTACACCCAAACGGACCTAATACCCAACAGAACCCAAAACATGAGTGGCCCAAAAAGGCCCAAAGCTTTGATAGTTTCAGACCTAGGGTTTCAGAGGAAACCCTAGGCGCCGCAATGTGGGAACTCAACAGTCACGCCGCAACCTCACACCCAGACCGATCGTCGCGCCGCAATCCTCGTTCAGCCATCGATCACGCGCGTGCGTGCGCGAATCGCGCCACCATCACGACCCTACCATCGCCAAGCGCTCGTCACTGCAAAGAAAGGAAAATATCCAAAACAGAAAGGAAAAATCGCAGGCACAAATATGGAAAGATATGGAAAGATATCTTTTCCTTTTCTTTTATTTTGATTTTGGGTATAAAACCCCTTGTAAATATCTGTAATAGGGGACGGAGGCAATAAAAAAAACACATACTTTACACACGAATACTCAACAGTCAGTGATTCTAGAGGTGATTTTCCGTTCTGTTTATTCTTCTTATTTATTTTATTATTTTTCATATATTTGCACACATAACTATTCTGTTTAAAGAAAAATATAAAAGAAAGGAGGGTTACCTTTCGGAGAACGGCAAAAAAATCAAATATTTTAGGCCTCCGGCCACCGTCCACGGAGGCACGTGGAACGCATCGAGGCAGTGACCAGAAGACTGAAGATCGGAGGCCTGGGTAGCTTTCAGAGGATTTTTAAGCGTTTTTTTAAAAAATACAAACTCAGAATGATTTTTTTTTAAATAAAACTGATATTTATAGATGAAAGCAAACGACGCCGTTTTCGGCTAGCAGGATCCGCGTGTTGACCCGACCCGGCCCTCAGGATCCGCGTGTTTTGGTTAAAAGGGGAATTTTCCATTTAAGTCCTTTTGAAATTTTACTCGTTTTAATTTTATCCAATCTGACGTTTTCTTTAATTTTATATTAGCCCTAAAATTCGTATTTTGTTTCAATTGAACCCTCGAGCATTTTAAAAGTAACAATCGGAACGACGCTGTTTTAAAAATAGGTTTAATTGCATATCAATCCCTATAATTTAACGTGTGCTTTAATTTAGTCCTTTTAATTTGTTTAATTATTGTTTTAACCCTTCTTCCTTTATTTTTTTATTTTATTTTAATACTATTTTTAACTATTTTATTATGTTCAAATATTATATTATTCTTATTATTTGTATATTAATCCATTAAATTTATATTTATCTTATTACATATTGTTTTTTTAAAAAAAACTATGTTATTTTTATATTAATATATTGGTTATTATATTCTATATTTTTATATTTTGTATATTATATAATATTATCTCTTATATTATTTTTAAAAAAGAATTTTATTTTATCTAAAATCATTTATATTATATAATATATTATTTATTTTTAAATGTAGTTTTAGATTATTATAAATATATTTTTACAAATTATTTATTTATTTTTAAAATATATTTTTCTTTTCCTTTTCAATATATCGGTATACATTTTTTACATTTATTATTATTATTATTATTTATTTATATATATATTGCCATTTATTCATGATTGCCTTAATATGATCATTTTTTTTGGTTATTTCATATTTTTATTATTTTGTATTAATATGATATTTTTGTAGGATCATCATTTTAAAATAAAAATGTATCTTGCAAAATTACTATACTTTATATAAATGTTTTAAAATAAGGCAATATTTTGGTATTTAGAAATTTGAGAAATAATGCCCAATCGTGATGGGTGTTGATTTTCCGTTTGGCTAAATAACTAAATATCCTTTTAACAAATTTTATAAATTATGAGATGATCTTAGTTACGAGGGTTTAAAAATATCATATCCAATCGTGCTGGATGTGATGTTTATATTCTTTCGGATCGAAGAACTTTCAAATTTTAAGTCAAAATTGCTCGAAGTTTTTATGAGATGATCTTAGTTACGAGGTTTTAAAATTATCGTGTCCAATCGTGCTGGATGTGATGTTTATATTCTTTCGGAACAAAGAAATCTCAAAGTTTTAAATAAAATAAAAAGTCTTATTCTTGGGAATTCAAAACGTTGTATCCTAACTTATTGGGTGTGATATTTTGTGGCTCAAGGTAAGAATTTCCTAAAATAAGGATGCACCTAGCTTCGAAGTTATAAGATGCTGTATCCTAACTTATTGGGTGTGGTATTTTATTTCTTTGAAATAGGTAAGTCTTGGTTTTCCTTCTAATAAACAGATCTTATTTTAAAACTTTTTAAATTTCGAACATTTGGACATGATTCTATCGATTAGGTACCAATTTTTGGGCGTTCATGAGGGTGCTAACCCTTCCTGCACGTAACCGACTCCCAAACCCGTTTTCTTGTTTTTTTCGTAGACCAAAGTCAAATGTTTTAAAATGAAACGTTTTACAAGGTAATCCAATCACACCTAAGTAAAAAGAGATTGGTGGCGACTCCCATTTTTGTTTTTAAAAGTCGACTCTGTTTTTAAACTTAAGATTTTAAAATGGTTTCGACAGCTTGGCGACTCCGCTGGGGATCAATAAGAGAGTGAAGCCGTAAAATCGACAGTTTCATGTCCTCCTGTTTGAATTTAAAAATTTGATTTAAAAATATGATCTTTTTTTTTATTGCATGTGGTTCTGAATATATTTCTTTGCATTGCACTGCATGACCGTTGTGGTCACACCTTTAAGTGGGAGCGAGAAGCTATGCCTTCGTCAGGTTTTCACCTCCGCATGGGCTAATGGATTGCTTTCGGGATACATCTGTACCTATGTCTTCGTGAAGTTTTCACTTCCGCATGGCCATAGGGAAATGTATTCCCCTGAACCGAACCCAGTCCGTATGAGCCTATAATGGGTGAGGATTGAGGAATCTGCTGGTTCGGGTACCTCAGCTTTAGAACTAAACCGCATATAGTGAACCCTAGGAGCTCACCTTAGGTATAACTATGTCAAATCTTAGTGGTCACCCAGATAGGTGTTTATTTATTTTACTTGCTTTATATTCCGTGGTACTAACTTGCTGTGTTTTATTCTTTTGAGCATGTCATTTCATATTTTAAGAGGTATCGATTCACGATCAGTTTCTAAGTTAGAAAGCTGGTTATGGAGAACGGGTTCCTTGATAAAGTGGAAGACAATGCAGTCGTTCGTATATAGCTAGAACATAGGCAATTAGAGGGTATGGATTTGTTTGAGCAAGAGGGAAATGGGCAGTGCTGGAATCTCCGCCGCTTCCGCCACCTATGCCTTCTGATGTTGTTCCGATCAAAGCAGAATCGAATATGAAGAAGATTGTACGACACCTTATGGCAAGGCGTGGTGTTTGAACTAAAGGGTAGAAGGTAACTATATTCACCAATCACTTCAAAGTGAGCGTGGGAAGTACAGATGGACCCTTCTACCATTACAGCGTTTTTCTTTCATATGAAAATGGTCACCTAAGTAGACGGACGTATTCTATTAGCACCAAGGTTTAGAGTAGGAAATAGTAAAGATTTCTTTTCTAGGAATGGGCGTTGGAATTTTAACAACAAGAAATTGGTGGAGCCATCTGGGATTGAAGGATGGACTGTTGTGGATTTCTTGGCTTCTCGTTGTGATCCAAATAACATTGCAAGGGATTTGATTCGTTGTGGAGAAATGAAAGAAATTCGTATTGATCCCCCATTTGATATATTCAATGAGATGAACCAGAATAGACGCTTTTCACCTATGGTTAGAGTTGAAAAAAAATGTTGGAACAAATACAATCTAAACTTCTTGGAAGCTCCGCAGTTCTTTCTTTGCACCCTGATAGGAAAAATTCTAATCTTTATGGGCCATGGAAGCGGAAGAATCTTTCTGAGTATGGAATTGTGACTTAGAGTATGGCACTAGTTAGGGTGAATGATCAAATCTTCTTCTGAAGATCAAAGGCTAAACTTGGACGATCTCTTTATCACCATCGAAGCCGTAATTCTGTGATCGAGTTAAAGGCAAGCATGAACAGGATTGAAGAAATGAAAGGTAGAATTGAAGAGTTAGAATCAGCATTACACAGTTGTGAACTTCGGATTGAGCTTCTTGAAACAATAGAGGAGCGTTGGAAAAAAGAGCTTCATCATTCTTATGATCAAGTTAGGAGTCGAGATTACCTCATGGGTGAAACGATAGTTTAGATTCAAAAGGTAGCTGATCATCTACAGACTTTGGCAGCGCAGGCTGATACGTTGAGCATAAAGTATGAGTTGCAGTCTAATCACAGTCAAGAGCTAACTTCTTTGCTTGGGAAAATCAAGACTTTAGGACTTAGGGCGAAAGCATATGGTAGTTCGTTTTATGTAAAGGATTTTGTTTTCTAATAAAGTTTTCTAAAATGAAGTTGAATCAGAATTGATACCTCTTTGCATTCATGCATTTGCATTACATTGCATCATTTGCATTGGACTTTTACAAAATGACCCTAATAAGGTAAAAATTATCTCAGTTAACCTGGAAAACATGGAGCAAAGGTTGGAGAGAATAGAACAAATGCAAAAACAGATGCAGGGGCAATTGACTGAGATGCAGCAACAAATGTTAGAGTTCCAAAAGAATGTGATTGGCCAGCTAACTCAATTACTAGCCAGAGGACTTGGAAAAAGAAGTGGCTCAGCCGTCAACAGTATGGATGAGGAGAAAGACATCGTCTACTCCCCAATAGGTTTTAACCCGATCGTTGATCAAGCCAAACCGGTTACTCTGGTAGAAATGAAGGAAAGAGGAGAAGGGACCTCAAAAGCCTTGAAAAAGAAGGAAAAGAAAACGAATGATGTCGGTAGGTATAACAAGAGCCATTCAGAGTCGATTATGGTAAATCAGTCAAGGACGGTAGCTACCAGCAATCAGGTCTCCCCAAGGCAAAACTTTGAAAGGCTCCAATTTACGCCAATCCCCATGATGTATAAGGAGCTATTTCAAAGTTTGTTTGATGCACACGTGGTGTCCCCATTTTATTCAAAACCGTTGCGACCTCCGTTCCCAAAATGGTATAACGAGAATGCCCACTGTGAGTACCACGCGGAAATAAAGGGCCACTCAATCGAAAACTGCAATACGTTTAAAAAGTTGGTCGAAAGGTTTATTAGAATAAGAGTTGTGAAGTTCGACGATCCATCAAAACCTGATCACGTTAATGAGGCAGTGAATGCAATGATTGAAGGAGGAGACCAGAAAGTTGCTACTCCTTGAAGAAATCAAAGAGAGAACCAGAGAACGAAGTTTTCAAACCCTTGTGTAATGGGGAGTGTTTTGAATAATAAGACTGTGAAAGAAATCCCTGTACTTTTAGGGCTAATCTAGAGTAATGTGCAAAACATGTTTGTTGCCTTAAGCCTAGAGGCAACAAGAATCTTTTTGTGAAATAGGCTTATGTTCAAAATTTTATTTCAATAAAATGCATCTGTTTGAGCACATATTCTTTTATTCTTTCTATTTTATATTGTACATTCTTTTTTAGAATATTCTTTCATTCTTTATTCATGACCATACAAATACTCATCCTTAGAATCATTTATTCTTTGGATTCATTTGCCTTCGTACCTAGGTACCCAGATATCAATGATGTGAGCAACGTTGTTACTGACTCCCTTTTTGAACGATATATGGGTCTAGGGGATCTCAGGACTTTGAAGATAGCAGAGATTGTGACATGTCTTCTGATTTGTTAAAAATAGTAAAATAGACCTTACTCTACAACGGTCATTGGATATTGCGAGCCTAGAAAGGGGTAAAGATCGAAGCCTAGCTCACCACCAAAATAAGGCAAGACATCATTGAGTTGTTTTCGAGAATTCAAAGATGTTTTCACACAATTATATCAGGACATGCCTTGGCTTATAAGAAGCAGGCTAAACAAAGAGGATCGGCCACTGTTGATTCACCATGGAAGGGGATTGCATCAGTCATACCGTAAATACGGAATTAAAGATTCATATGCCTACTCCAGTTCTTCACAAATTTTCCATATGTAGGGCATGGATGTGACGGGGGCCAATCTCGTCAAAAACTTTTAGTCAATATTGACTAATCGGCATAGTTATCGTTTACTTCACTAAGAGAGTAGAAGTAGCTTCATATGCCAATGTTACAATATCGAAGTCATCAAATTCATCAAAAAAAAAGATCAAGATGCTAGAAGAATGCCATAAAAGATCGTCTTTAAATAACTGTACAAAGTCAAAGTTTACGGTTTGTCCAAAGATCACACAGCATATCACAGTGCAACAAAAGTTGCCAAAAAAAAAGTGGCTAAGATTGGTAAAGATTGGCATAAGAAGCTATCACTACTCTCTATGAAACGTTGGCTAGGACCTTTGCTGGGGCAACACATTTCTCATCGGAATAGAAACAGTTTTGCCAATTGAACCTAATCGAAGAAAATGTTAAAAGTTATCTGTCACGGCCAGAGGATATGAGCTTAAAGAAGTTCATCTTAGGGAATTCCACGAGGAAACCTGAGGTTGAAAAAAGATTTTTTCCTCTACAAAACAATTTTAGAGGAAAGTATATGCCAAAGCGGGAAGGACTTATATAGGGCTGTTCTAGAGGAGCGTTGATATTGACCAAGATGGATGGCGAAGACTTGCCCAATCCAGGTGAATTCGAGTTTAGTCAAGAGATATTTTACTGAAAGAGGAAAGACCAAGGTGAAAACCCAAAAGGGCGCCTCGAACAAAAAAAGGAGAGGCCGAGGCGAAAACCCGCAAAGGGCGCTTTGAGACCAAAGGGGATTTGAGTTGAAAAATCGAAAAGGGCAGCTCAAATTTTGACCAAAAAGTGGGGCATACAGTAGTCTTGCTACATTGGAATTAACAATGATGAAGTATGTTACATCTTGGGGCATCGACAAAGTACTCCGGATCCCCTAAACACATATTGAGCTTAAAATGGTCCTCAAGAAGTTGGAACAAAGAAGCTCAGGCTGCGATATCTAGGGCACCTAGTTTCCCATTTTACCCATTCTAAATCTTTGATTACTTTATTCTTTTCAAAGAAACTCCCCAATTAATTTTATTCTATATCTTTTGTTATATTTACTTTATTCTTTTTAAGATATACCAATCAATTTTCATTTATTGCCTTGGTTATCTTTGATTAGCCTATTTGTTTTGAGCTATGCTCCTAACTAATTTCTTTTTTGTCCATTGCTGTAATCTTTTTCAAGCATTTTATATTGAAATAACGATTAATGGACTAATAACACTTTCATAAAAGGAGTTTCGCATATTACTCTAGAAGCTTCTAAATAATATGAGGAATCTGAAACATGACTATTATTCAGAACTCACCAAGCCTAAGGGCTGAAAATATTGAAAAATGATTATCTCTTCGGATTCTTATGGGATAAGACAATTTCGTTGGTGATACTATATTGGCAAATGACGAATAAGGCCAATATATGTGTAAAAAGAGATCATTGTCGGGGTACCCTACATTCATGTAAATTTCAGACTCATACATCTGGTCATTACACTTAGGGAATGGTGTAACAGATTAAAAGGGATACAAGTTCTGTACCTTTGAGTGGTAACAGAAATATGAAAGAAACCAAATGTCATTCCCCTGAAGCTGCAGTGGGAGATACCAACTTCATGTCCCAAGGTTCAAGCGAGGCTGACTTAGAAATTACATTGGGACAAGCTGGTCAAACAAAATGTGATTAATGAACAAAAATGAAGAACAAATGAGTGATAACACCTAGAGTAGGAATCATACTCATAACATTTTTGTATCATAGCAAATTTCATTAGGTGCATTTGATTCATTCCGGTCATTGCATTCTAATCCTAATCATTTTCATGACATGTTGCATTCATGTCACTCATAACACATGAAACCGAGTCTACAGGATATGTCCTTCAGTAGACGGTGTAGCGATATTGGTGAAGTTTCAGATCTTATCTTCCTGAAGTTGCAAGAAGCAGATCAAAAGACACTTTCAGTCTTATCTCTCTAAAGTTGCAGTAGAGCAGATTGAAGAAAGAAGATCTTATCTTCCTGAAGTTGTAGGAAGCAGATCGAAGATGTTTTAGTCTTATCTCCCTGAGGTTGCAGCGGAGTAGACTAAAAATAGAAGATTTTATCTCCCTGAAGTTGCAGTGAAGCAAATCAAAAACAGAAGATCTTATCTTCCTAAGGTTGTAGGAAGCAGATCGAAGATGTTTTAGTCTTATCTCCCTGAAGTTGTAGTGGAGTAGACTAAAAACAGAAGATTTTATCTCCCTGAAGTTGCAGTGGAGCAAATTGAAAACAGAAGATCTTATCTTCCTAAAGTTGTAGGAAGCAGATCAAAGACGTATTAGTCTTATCTCCCTGAAGCTGCAGTGGAGTAGACTAAAAACAGAAGATTTTATCTCCCTGAAGTTGCAGTGGAGCAAATCAAAAATAGAAGATCTTATCTTCCTAAAGTTGTAGGAAGCAGATCGAAGACGTATTAGTCTTATCTCCCTGAGGTTGCAGCGGAGTAGACTAAAAATAGAAGATTTTATCTCCCACTGAAGTTGCAAAGTGGAGCAAATCGAAAGTAGAAGGTCTTATCTTCCTGAAGTTGTAGGAAGCAGATCGAAGACGTTTTAGTCTTATCTCCCTGAGGTTGCAGCGGAGTAGACTACAAACAGAAGATTTTATCTCCCTGAAGTTGCAGTGGAGCAAATCAAAAGCGAGAAGATCTTATCTTCACAAGTTCTAGGAAGCGGATCGAAGACGTTTTAGTCTTATCTCCACGAGGTTGCGCGGAGTAGACTACAAGCAGAAGATTTTATCTCCACGAAGTTGCGATGAGAGCAAATTGAAAGCGAGAAGATCTTATCTTCCTAAAGTTGTAGGAAACAGATCGAAGACGTTTTAGTCTTATCTCCCTGAGGTTGCAACGGAGTAGACTAAAAAGAGAAGATTTTATCTCCCTGAAGTTGCAGTGGAGCAAATCAAAAGTAGAAGATCTTATCTTCCTAAAGTTGTAGGAAGCAGATCGAAGACGTTTTAGTCTTATCTCCCTGAAGTTGCAGTGGAGTAGACTAAAAACAGAAGATTTTATCTCCCTGAAGTTGCAGTGGAGCAAATCGAAAACATAAGATCTTATTTTCCTAAAGTTGTAAGAAGCAGATCGAAGACGTTTTAGTCTTATCTCCCTGAAGTTGCAGTGGAGTAGACTAAAGACAGGAGATTTTATCTCCCTGAAGTTGCAGTGGAGCAAATCGAAAACAGAAGATCTTATCTTCCTGAAGTTGCAGGAAGCAGATCAAAGACATTTCAGTCTTATCTCCCTGAAGTTACAGTGGAGTAGATTGAAGAAAGAAGATCTCATCTTCCTAAAGTTGCAAGAAGTAGATCAAAAAGACACTTTCAGCTTTATTTCCCTGGGGTTGCAGTTGAGTTAGAAGCCATTTGAAGAAGACTAAGAAACCAAGGCTCCACAGAAACCGGGCAAAATTGGTCATTTTGTAGTATTTGCTCTATTTCTGTTTCACAGTAACGAGCAAAGAGGGGCAGCTGTAATAACCCATTTTGCCCGGGCCCACACAGACAAAAAAAAAACAAACCATAATAATAAATGTCCAAAATCTTTACAGTCCATTTACAAGCAATGGCCCACCACTACCCAATTAGCCTAAACAGATTACCCTGAAACCCATTACACCCAAACGGACCTAATACCCAACAGAACCCAAAACATGAGTGGCCCAAAAAGGCCCAAAGCTTTGATAGTTTGGCACTAGGGTTTCGAGAGAAACCCTAGGCGCCGCAATGTGGGAACTCAACAGTCACGTCGCAGCCTCGCACCCAGACCGATCGTCGCGCCGCAATCCTCGTTCAGCCATCGATCACGCCTCATGCCGTGAATTGCGCCACCATCATAGCCCTACCACTGTCGCGCTCTCGTCACCTGCAAAGAAAGGAAAATATCCAAAACAGAAAGGAAAAATCGCAAGCACAAATATGGAAAGATATGGAAAGATATCTTTTCCTTTTCTTTTATTTTGATTTTGGGTATAAAACCCCTTGTAAAAATCTGTAATAGGGGACGGAGGCAATAAAAAAACATAGACTTTACACACGAATACTCAACAGTCAGTGATTCCAGAGGTGATTTTTCGTTCTGTTTATTCTTCTTATTTATTTTATTATTTTTCATATATTTGAACACATAACTATTCTGTTTAAGGAAAAATATAAAAGAAAGGAGGGTTACCTTTCGGAGAACGGCAAAAAAATCAAATATTTTAGGCCTCCGGCCACCGTCCACGGAGGCGCGTGGGACGCGTCGAGGCAGTGACCAGAAGACTGAAGATCGGAGGCCTGGGTAGCTTTCAGAGGATTTTTAAGCTTTTTTTAAAAAAATACAAACTCAGAATGATTTTTTTTTAAATAAAACCGATATTTATAGATGAAAGCAAACGACGCCGTTTTCGGCTAGCAGGATCCGCGTGTTGACCCGACCCGGCCCTCAGGATCCGCGTGTTTTGGTTAAAAGGGGAATTTTCCATTTAAGTCCTTTTGAAATTTTATTCGTTTTAATTTTATCCAATCTGACATTTTCTTTAATTTATATTAGCCCTAAAATTCGTATTTTGTTTCAATTGAACCCTCGAGCATTTTAAAAGTAACAATCGAAACGACGCTGTTTTAAAAATAGGTTTAATTGCATATCAGTCCCTGTAATTTAACGTGTGCTTTAATTTAGTCCTTTTAATCTGTTTAATTATTGTTTTAACCCTTCTTCCTTTATTTTTTTATTTTATTTTAATACTGTTTTTAACTATTTTATTATGTTAGAATATTATATTATTCTTATTATTTGTATATTAATCCATTAAATTTATATTTATCTTAGTACATATTGTTTTTTTTAAAAAAACTATGTTATTTTTATATTAATATATTGGTTATTATATTCTATATTTTTATATTTTGTATATTATATAATCTTATATCTTATATTATTTTTTAAAAAAGAATTTTATTTTATCTAAAATCATTTATATTATATAATATATTATTTATTTTTAAATGTAGTTTTAGATTATTATAAATATATTTTTACAAATTATTTATTTATTTTTAAAATATATTTTTCTTTTCCTTTTCAATATATCGGTATACATTTTTTACATTTATTATTATTATTTATTTATATATATGTTTTGCCATTTATTCATGATTGCCTTAATATGATCATTTTTTTTTTTGGTTATTTCATATTTTTATTATTTTGTATTAATATGATATTTTTGTAGGATCATCATTTTAAAATAAAAATGTATCTTGCAAAATTACTATACTTTATATAAATGTTTTAAAATAAGGCAATGTTTTGTATTTAGAAATTTGAGAAATAATGCCCAATCGTGCTGGGTGTTGATTTTCCGTTTGGCTAAATAACTAAATATCCTTTTAACAAATTTTATAAATTATGAGATGATCTTAGTTACGAGGGTTTAAAAATATCATCTCCAATCGTGCTGGATGTGATGTTTATATTCTTTCGGATCGAAGAACTCTCAAATTTTAAGTCAAAATTGCTCGAAGTTTTTATGAGATGATCTTAGTTACGAGGTTTTAAAAATATCATGTCCAATCGTGCTGGATGTGATGTTTATATTCTTTCGGAACAAAGAAATCTCAAAGTTTTAAATCAAATAAAAAGCCTTATTCTTGGGAATTCAAAGCGTTGTATCCTAACTTATTGGGTGTGATATTTTGTGGCTCAAGGTAAGAATTTCCTAAAATAAGGATGCACCTAGCTTCGAAGTTATAAGATGCTGGATCCTAACTTATTGGGTGTGGTATTTTATTTCTTTGAAATAGGTAAGTCTTGGTTTTCCTTCTAATAAACGGATCTTATTTTAAAACTTTTTAAATTTCGAACATTTGGACATGATTCTATCGATTAGGTACCAATTTTTAGGTGTTACGAGGGTGCTAACCCTTCCTCGTACGTAACCGACTCCCGAACCCGTTTTCTTGTTTTTTTCGTAGACCAAAGTCAAATGTTTTAAAATGAAACGTTTTACAAGGTAATCCAATCACACCTAAGTAAAAAGAGATTGGTGGCGACTCCCATTTTCGTTTTTAAAAGTCGACTCTGTTTTTAAACTTAAGATTTTAAATGGTTTCGACATAATATATTTAGCATTTATTAGCATAATTTATTTGACTTACGATGTTAGTTTATAAATAGGTTATTTGACAACCTTAGAAAAATACTTATTAAATATTAGAACCCATAATACTTTCTGGAAAATTTTGTGTTTACATTTTGAGAATTCTTTATTTTATGGTTTCGGGATTTAGTTTTATCTCAATCTAAAATTATTTTTGCCTGTGGTTTTTTATCCTCTTTTGAGAGGTTTTTCCACATTAAATTTGTGTGTTCAAATTCTCAATTTCTTCCGCTATTTTTTACTTGTTCGTTGCTTAATCGAGTCGATCCCAACATTATTTTTAAAATCAAAAATAAAAATTTATTTCTAAATAACCTATATCATATATATATATATATATATATATTAAGATTATGAATCATTAGTTATATATATTATAAAAAATTTCTTTTAAAATTTCTTTCTTAATATAAATTATATTTATAATATTACAAATATAATATATTTTCAAAATTTTATATACACTGTCACTCGGTGCATCGTACAGAAAAAAAGTAGTTAATATAATATATGTTTATGTGCATTTATATCTAAAATATGAATATATTTAATCATTTATGTTGTATTTATATTTATATATTTAGGTTTAATACTTGGTTTGGACTTGCACTATAGTGAAATTATCACTTTAGTTTCAGGTATAATAATTTATTTGGCCCTCCAACTTTATAAAAATAGTTATTTTAGCCATTCATTTAATTTTTTACCCTTTTTAGCACTTAAACTTATATTTTTTGTCAAATCACCCCAAAATGAAAAAAAAATGCTTTTTAACTCTATTGGCATGGCATAGATGTACTGCCACGTGAATAAGATGTCAACATTTAATTAATTTTTTTAAAATTTTAAAAATTATAAAAAATTATAAAAACTATTTTTAAAAATTAAAAATTAAAAAAATATTATTTTCAAATTTTAAAAATTAATTAAATGTTGTTGTGTCATCTACATGGCAATCCATGTGTATGCCTCAGCAAAATTAACAAACGTTAACTTTTCCATCAATTTTGGGATGATTTGATAAAAAAAATGCAAGTTTAAGGGCTAAAAAAAGTAAAAAATTAAATGAAGGGCTAAAATAACTTCTTTTTTTTTTGTAAAGTTGATGGGATAAAAAAATTATTATGCCTTTTTATTATTTTCTCAATCACTTTTCTCCATTATTTTCATTTCATCCATCACTTAGCCCCTTATCATTTCCATTAAAGAAAAAATCTCGTGTGACTATTTAGCCAATCAAATGCAAACATGTAGAGCACCAAAGTGAGAATTCAACTATAATATAAGGACCAGAGTGAGAATTTCACTATTATACAAGTCAAGGGCTAACATGTGAACATTTGAGATTTTTTGTTTTAACAGAAATGGTCAAGAAACTATCGTGATGGAAGTAAAATGGATAGACCAATAAAATAATAAAAGAGTTAAAAGTAAGAATTTCATTGTAGTTAAGGGGCCAGAACAAATATTAAACCATATATTTATGTGATTAATATCAAAATATATAAGACACTATATGCATATACTGTTTCTTATTACACCTAAATTAATCACTGCTTTGAAAAATAAAAACAGGGTAGAACAAAAATAATCCATTTAATTAAAGCTTGAAACAGTTCCAAATAGATGTTCAAAAACATACCTAAAACAGGGTAGACAGGATAAGATGTGGGATCGATCTTTGCTGCTGTACTTGATGAAAAATATGACAGCCATAAACTACTCAATTAACTCCATAGATTATGGAGAAGTTATTTTATTCTCACCATATCATTTATGATCCCATTTCATTTATTTAATGATATTTTAGTTTTTTTTTCCTATCATTGATACATAAATTTGGTTTTTTTTTTTAACCTTAAATCCTGAATCAAGAATCCCGAATCCTAAATTCCGAATCTCAAACCCTAAATCCTAAACTTAAACTCTAACTTTGAACTCTAAATCTTAAACTTAATGTTCGGGGTTTAGGACTTAAGATTTAGAGTTTGAGTTTAGACTTTAAAGTTTAGGGTTTAGGGTTTAGGATTTGGGATTCAATGTTTGAAATTCAGCATTAGATATTCTGAGTTTCAGGTTCATGGTTTATTGTTCAAGGTTTGAGGCTCAATATTCAAGGTTCCATGTTCATGGTTTAGGGTTCGAGGTTTGATATTCAAGGTTTCATGTTCTGAGTTTTAGGTTCATGGTTTAGGGTTTGGGATTTAGGGTTTAGGGTTAGGATTTCAGGTTATGAGTTCCAAGATAAAATTACCAAAATTATGTATCAATGACATGAAAAATTTGTGAAAATATCATTAAATAATTAAAAAAAAACCATAAATAATGTGATGGAAAGGTTGAATTAAATAATTTCTCGAGATTATGATAGATTTGTGTTGTTAATGACAACATATTTATCAGCTTTGATAAATATTTATTTTTTTATTAGAAGACAAATACTTTTGAAAGAACTAGAACAAATTTGAAAATTATATGAAGGAAGTATAATAATAATTTGTCTTCTGAAAGAACCCTTAATGGTTAAACTTTAGAGGAATTCCACATTGAATATGTCATCCATAGGATTTTTAGACTTCATAGATAGATTGAGTTAAAATAATAAATATACTTTTTTTTATTTATATAAAAAAAATTAGGCTATGTGCTTGGTCTTTCTAATTTCGTTTATGGTATAATGAATGTGAAATTTAATTTAATTGATTTACAATATATCAATCAATTTTGGTTGGAATTTACCAACTTAATTTGATTAATTCAAATTCCAATTCGTAAAATATATCAAACTCACTCTCAATTTTGACATGAAATTATTTAACTCGAAAATTTTATTGACAAACTCGAATGACCCCGACCAAAAATAATCATTGACATAAATATGGAAATAACATCTTTTGTTAAAAATAATCATTGACGCAGATCCTTATAGTCTTCATACATTTGAAATTTAGCCTCCCTATTTTTATTCCATGGAATTAAATTCCTCTACTTTTTGGATTTCAAAATACAAGTCCATTGTTAAAATAGTTAGTTTTTTCTATTAATTTATATTCATTATAGCATCATTTTTCTTGTTGCATGGTTATCAAGTGAGTATTTTTCTTATTTCAAAATGTCACAATAATGAATTTAACAGAAATAATTTTAATGATGTTAATCATTGGACATGAATTTTGAAATTGGAAAAGTAGCGAGACTAAGGTGTTGTTTGATCAATTGAAAAATTAAGTGTTGAAAAATTGAGTATTGAAATATTAAGTACATAATTTAATTTATAAAATTTGTGTGGTATATTTCTTAAAATTAAATGCAGAATATGATTAGACTGTTTGACGAATGTGTTTTTTAAAATTTTTAATGTAAAATAATTAAATGATAATATTAAAAGAATTAAAAAATTTCCACATTAAGTGATAAGTAGCTTCTTATCTACTTATCATTTTCCACACTTTTTCGTGGTTTTTTATATAAATAATATAAAATAATAATTAATTACAAAAAAGGTATGGGAAACAGATTAATTACGAAAATAGGCATTCGCTATAGTGTTCTGACAGTGCCGCCTGACATATTGGCTGTACCAGACTGAAACGTGATGAACTAAAATATCCAGGGACCTGATATACAAATTTCCCATTTAGATTGGCTACCGAAAAAAAAAGCTTTAAGGTGCAGTGGGACCAAACTTTAAATAGGGTAAATTAATTCATAAACCCTCTTTGTTTATTATTTTCTTTTATTTTCTTTCAATACCAAAAATAGAGAGATCTCTTACCAATTAATCCAAAAAGTTTTTTCTACCAAAATGTATTTTTACAAAAAAAAAATCTGATTATAAATTTTATTTAATTTTAGAAAAATATTTTTTTTTCAAATTATGTCTAACATAATAGTTAACGGTATTTATAGTAATTTTCTTTTGCTCACATTATATCTAGAAACTATAAATTTAACTAATAATTATATTTTATACATAATAAGATTTTTCTAAAGCTTTTATAATTATAATTTTATACTATGTCCGTAAATCAAATTGATAATAAGGATAATTATAATTTTATTATCAATTTGATTTACGGACACGATATAAAATTCTAATTATAAAAGTTTTAGAAAAATCTTATTATGTATAAATTATAATTATTAGTTAAATTTATAGTTCACAAATATAATGTGAGCTAAAGAAAACTACTATAAATACCGTTAACTGCTATGTTAGACATAATTTGAACATAAAAATTATTTTACGAAAAAAATAAAATTTATTTTCAGTTGGAATCAGCTTTTTTACAAAAAAAAAATATTTTTTGATAGAAAAAACTTTTTGGACTAATTGGTAAGAAACTTCTCTATTTTTGGTGTTGAAGGGGAATAAAAGAAAATAATAAACAATAAGGGTTTATGAAAAAATTTACCCTATTTAAAGTTTGGTGCGCCGGACTGTCCTTAAACCTTTTTTCAGCAGTCAATCAAAATAGAAAATTTTCATATCAGGTCCCTAAATATTTTAGATCATCACATTTCAGTCTAGTGCTGCCAATACGTCAAGCAGCACCGTCAGAACATTGTAGCAAATGTCTATTTTCTTAATTAATATGTTTTTCATACTATTTTCATAATTAATTATTTTTTATATTATTTGGGTAAAAAAGTCCTTTTTCGTTGAAAAAGTTCTATAATTTTTTTTTTTTTGAATTATCAAACATGTTTAAAAACAAGGCTTAAGGGTGTATTTGATAAACCATTGATAGTTTTCATTTCATTGAAAAAGAAAGTTTTCACATTTTTTTTTAATTTTGTTTGATAACCACAATAAATTTCTACTTAATATAAAATTTTCAACAAAAAAAAGTTGTTAAATATTAATTTAGAAAATATTAAGTTGATTTTATTTTTGAAATAAATTATTTCCTAATTTTATTAAAAATTAAAAGTATTCAAATTTGATCTTTGACTTTTATCCAAAACTATTTAAAGTAAAATAAATAATATCATATTATTAAGATTGAAATTATGAAATAATGAATTTTCAAAAATTAATATTCATCATTATCAAACAAAATAATTATATTCAATGTTTAATTTTTATTAACATGTCAAACAATTTTATAATATAAATTCATTATTAAAAATTCAATACTTAAATATTCAACACTTAATTTTTCAGTTTACCAAACACACCTTAAATTTCTAGAAATAAAAGTAGGTGAAATGACCACTCCAGTCCCTCTCAATTTGGAAACTAAGAAAATTGGCCCCTCTAAGAAGATCGAAGCAATTTAATCCCTATCAATTTCGAAAATGAGCAACTAAGGACAATTAACCATGACGTTAATGTCTTCCATCAATTATACATAATTTCGATTGGTATAATAACAAATTTAGTTTTCGATGTTTACATGTTTTGTAATTTTGACCTTGATTCCAAAAAGTTCAACAAATTTAGCCTCAACATTTATACATATACACAAATGTTGCGGACTAAATTTGTTAAATTAGGAGCAAATTAATAAAATATGTAAACTTTGAAATCTAATTTTGCTATTATACCGATCAAACTTTGAGCAAATTGACAGAAAACATCAACGTTGTGATTAATTGTCCTTAGTTGCTCGCTTTTGAAATTGATAGGGATTAAATTACTTCAATTTTTTAAAGGGACCAATTTGCTTAATTTCGAAATTGAGAGGGACTAGAGAGGTCCTTTTACCAATAAAAGTAAAATGACTAAATTTCAAATGTATAAAAAGTATGGGTACTTGGAGCATATTATTAACCAATAAATGTATTCCAAGTGTGAAGAGTTAAACCAGAAATTTGGTGTAGAACGTGTCAAAACACTAACAGTAGAGTTAGATTAGTGGTCGGTAAACGTTACATAAAAAGAATCTTTAATCCAATCATCAAACACGTCGATATTACTGGTGAGTTTGATAGTTTCCCTACCTAAGATGTGGCTCAATAATCACATTTAAAATCTTTTTAAACTAAAATTATCATTGAGGGCAGATTGTATTTTATTTTTTATATTTAAAAAATAAATAAATTAATCTATATACATAAGATTAAAAAGTAAATTGGTCCTTCTGTTAAAAAATTTATCTATTTCAGCCATTAAAAATTGGTCATTGTATATCAACATGAGGTATACGTGGCATGTCACATGTCACTATAAAATTATTCTGTCAACTATACTAATTTCTTAGCAATATAAATAGATGAAACTTTTAGCAGAATAAACTAATTTGTTCTTTAATATAATATATAAAGATTAATTTTAATATTTTTACGAGTAAAAAGATAATAAGTACCTCTATCATACATTAGAATCAAATTCAAACCGAGTACCAAACGAAAGAACATCTATAGTGGAAATCAAAATCAGCAGTCAAAAGTATACGGCCATGATGATCACAGCTCCAGAACTTGGTCAAAAGTCTCCCAAACCCAATAAGAAACAGCCTTCCAAGAAATACCGAGTCAAAATTATAGTAATAATCATAATAATAGCATCTATATAAGCTTCACAAAATCAAAATGAACAATCAAAGACCCAACAGATCTTCTATTTATATATATACACACACTAAGATCACCTACTCCACAATATGCAGTTGACCATCCTTGAGAAACAAACTACACAAGGTTTAGAAACTCCGGGAACCGCCGGAGATGTGAAGGAGGAGAATCGGAGTCGTAGAAGAAGTTACATGGCTTCACCGTCTTCTTCGTCGTCGTCTCCTAGACTGCGACCGAGGTGTACGTGTTCGAACCAACCAGGTTCGGCACCATGTAGCAAGCATGGTTACATGGTGCCAAGGCAGAACACGAAGAGATATAGTGGTGACAAAGAGATAATAAGGAGGGCAATAACACCAAATCGGAAGATGACACTTAGGTGGTGGAATTTCAGGCCAACACCAAGCAGGCTTTCTAACATGACTATGGCTTAAGGTTCAGCTTCTTTTTTTTTTTCCTTTTTTTTTGAATTTTTATCAGTTTTCAATGTTATGAATGTTCTGATAAATTGAAGAATATGGAGAGTATATGTAAATGATTTGATTGGATTTGTATATTTATAGAATTGAAATTTCAGCATTTTTGTTGGTATTTGAATGGTTAACTGTCTCAAATTTCAGATATTCTTTTTATTAATTTTCTCTTTGGGAACTTTAAAATCTGCTCATAAAATCATATCCCAGAATCCATAGCCATAGCCATAGCCATGATAGTGTTTGAATCCACTGCACCAAGAGTTATGTTTCAGTTATTTGTTCCGAGAAGAAACCAAAAAACCATGGAGAGAGTAGGTTGAGTTTTCTTAGTTTCTAGAGTTTTTAAGTCATGCTTATCGGCTATATTATTTCTGCAAATTTTATAATTCTTTAACTGTTAATTGAATTAATTTTTTTAAATTAATCAAAATTTGTATTTTTTTTTTATTTTGATTCTAAGAAGTAACACATGACAATAAATACAATCAACTAGGCAAAACAATAAAATAGGATTTTAAATTTCTTAAAAAAATTTTAAATTTCTTAAAAATTGGTAAAAAGAATTTTTAGGCCCTTACAGGCTAAAAAAAAATTTTAAGTCCTGGACGATCGCACCTACAGACCCCTGGATCAGGCCTGCAATCAACATGTTTTTATTTTTTTTTTAATTTTAGTTTAGAGAAGTTTAAAAGAAACAAAAATAACAAATAATATAATGATTATAATAAAATAAAAACATGAGAAAATATTTGGCATAATATCAGTTGAATCTTTAGACTCCACAAGTAGGGTCAATGGGTTAACAAGTAACCTTAAAAAATATTAAAGAAATAAATATTTTATAAAAAGAGAGACATATGACAATTTTTTTAAGGCTACTTATAGAATAAATAAAAAGCATAGTGTCAGTATACCAAATACTAATCCTTTTTGTTATTATGTTTTTAAGGTTAGTATTGTACTTTTTTTATTCCACGAGTAACCTTAAAAACTTGTCTCATATCTGTTTTTTAAATATTTTATTATATCTTTATAAGACACTTATCAACCTCTAACTTTTCTTATAAAGTCTAAAAATTTTACTGACAATATATCAAATATTTTCTCTAAAAAAAATAACTATGCTAAATTAAAAACATAACAACAAACATTAAATTAAAAATAAAATTGTAACACTAAATTAAAACATTACCTTAATCTTTGGGCCATTTTATCAATAGTTATAAGTCCATTTGATTTATATATATTGGGCTTATAGATATATGATTTATATATAGTATTGGGCTTATCTATATAAAGCTCCTAATTAAGTTGGTATCATGGTTTAACTTGATATTAATTAAGTTGGAAAAAAATGAAAATACATTTATTTTATAAAGTAAATTGTATTATTTTGATGGTGTGTCATTTTATATCTTTTATGTTAGAAAAATATACACCCATAATAAGATTTGAGCTCATGCCTCTTTAATTTTTGAGTAAACTACACACAATATAATTAAATTTTTAGTAAGTTTACGTTTTAATCATTCGACTTCAAAAAGTTATAAAATGGTCACTTATCTATTCGATAATTTTCATTTAAGTCCGCTAGGTTATTAAAATCGCTATTGTATGGCCTTCTATGTTCGCTCCGCCTGCACCAATTGAAAACTCTCATTCCCATTCTCTTCTGGAGATTTTTTTTTTTCATGAAGTAGTTTTGAGTATCACAAATCTACGACCCAAAATTCAAACAGCTTTCTTCTTCAATCTTCGACGCTGACCATTAAATCAACACAGTTCTAAGGTATGTTCTTCTATTCGTCGATGGGTATGGATCCACCGTACCAATAGTCGAATTATCACTGGGAGCTTGCTAGCCGAACTTATTATTTTTAATTTTTTTTATAAAAAAAATTATCAGCTCGTAACTTGAATAATAACTTTTAAATAGTTTAGTGACTTAAATGAAAATTTTCAAATAGTTCAATAATCATTTTTGTAACTTTTTGAAGTTGAGTGACGAAAATGTAAACTTATAAATAGTTTAGTGATCTTAAATGTAATTTACTCTTAATTTTTTTACATTTGTATTTATCTTTTAATCAAAGCTTCATTTATTTTTTATATCAACTTTTTACAAATATATTTATTATATAATTTTATTTTTCAGCCACATAATAAATGTATCATAATCTAGTATATATAATATATATTATTAATTTTATTTAATTAAATAATTTAATTAATTATTTACTTTCGAACTGAATTAATTAATAACTGAACTCCCAAAAACTTTAACTACCAAATTAATTTTAATATCCGACTAATTAACTTTAACTACCAAACTTTTTCTGTCAAATTAGTTTTTTTAGATAAATTACACTCATTGTTACTTTAAGATAGAGTTTGGTCTATTTTTGTCACTTCAATATTTTTTTTCAACGTAGTCACTCTAAATAAAATAATAGTACTAATTAATCACTATCGTTAAAATTTTCGTTTTTCTTCTAACAGATTACTGATAGGACACATTAATCCATTTAGTGATTAACACGTATCTTCTTCTTTTTTCTGTTAACTTTTAATTAAAATTTAGAAACCTCTCTATAACTAATCCAAAATTTTGTCTCTTTTTCATCACTTTCATTGTAGTTATCACCTTTATCCTTCATACGGTCATCCCAATACCAAAACCCGAAAACAATAAGCTCATCAATGATCATATATCATACCATCACCATCAATATATCTCAACACAGTACTTTCCCAACATAAATAATAGTCAACTACTCATTATAACAATACAAATTTTGGATTTCTTATACACTGAATTATTCAACCATAGTCAAAATCAAGCCACCATTAAAGCTCTTTTTTTTTTTTTCTTTTGAGTTTCTTAAACAAAAATTTAATTTGACAGTTTTCCATTGCATCTTTTGTTTAAGAAACTTAAAAAAAAAAAAAAAGCTTTAATGCCGGCTTGATTTTGACTATGGTTGAATAATTCAGTGTATAAGAAATCCAGAATCTGTGTTGAGATAATGAGTAGTCGACTGTTATCTATGTCGGGAAAGTGTTGGGTCGAGGCATGACGATGGTTGTCGAAACCATTTGTTTGAAATGTCCAATTTTTATTTAGAAAACGAAAATAGGAGTCGCCGCCAATTTTTTTATGAAGTGTGATCGGATCACCTCGTAGTTTGATTGTTTTAACAAAATGTTTGATTTACCAAAGCAATGTTTTTCGGTCTACAAAAATCCAAAAAATGGGTTCGGGAGTCGGTTACGCACGAGGAAGGATTAGCACCCTTGTGACGCCCAAAATTGGTACCTAATTGATTACTTCGTGTCTTAGTGTCGAAAGTTGAAAACTTGAAAATAATTTAAAAATACGATCCATCTTTGTATTGATGTTAATTTTGCTCACAAATTGCTTGAATAAATCGAAATAAACGTTAAAGACCCTCTCGTCTTGAGATAACAAAATGTCACATCCCGTAAGTTAGGACACGACACCTTGAACCTTTGAGAATAAGCTTGCCTTTTGTTTTTTGTTTAAACCTCATGTATTTTAATTTTGAAAGGATATTCGGTTATTCAAGTTCAACGAGAAAATTGAAACCCCGTAAGTTAGGGTACGATTTCTCGAATCTCCCAAATACCGAACATTGTCTATTCTTTGAAAATTTGTTTTGAATAATAATAGGTGCAATATTTAAATGATGTGTATTTATCTTATTGAAAGTATAATATAAAAACAACTAATTACATTTAAGTATAATGCATGATGATATGACCATAATAATAAAACACCAAATAATAACGATGGCAATAATCATGTTAAAATCGTCAATTTTAATACTAATTAAATAATAAATGGAAAAATAAATAATAATAATGATAATAACAAAAATAAAAATAATAACAATAATACATGAAATATGCAAGGAAAAAATAAACAATCTAATTTTTGAAAGTAAAAAATAATAAACAAATAAATAATGAGATGATAATAACAATAATAAAAGAAAAATAATAATAAATAAAAGAACAAAAATGCACACTAAAAAGAAAATATAAAAAAAACAAATCTATTTCAAGTATTAGAAAAGTAAAGGTATAATAAATAAATGAATAAATAAATGAATAAAACAAAATATAACAAAAATAATATATAAAAATCTATCAAGGGGCAAAATTAAATAAAATAAATGTCTAAAGGACTAAATTGAAGTTTAAACAAAATTTTGGGTAAAAATCGGGAATGAAAATAAGGTAAAGGACCTATTTGTAATGCGCAAATAATAGGGAGGGACCAAATAGGGAAATATCCCTATCCTCCAAAATGCACAGTTCCAGTAGGGACTAAAATGAAATAAACGCGAAATTATCAGGCCAAATTAAAAAACAAAAAAAATGAAAATAGGACTAAATTAAAACAACCCAAAAATGCGGAAGGACCAGGGGCGTAAATATCCCAAAAATCAAAAACACGCGGATCCCCCCTGGAGCGGGTCGGGTCGCGCGCGGGTAGACCTTAAACCATGCCGTTTTGGCGCTAACGAACCCTAAGTGAAACGACGTCGTTTCACTATTGTTATATAAATCAAAAAAAAAAAAACTTCATTTTCATCTATCGTTTCACTATTGTTATATAAATAAAAAAAAAAAAAAAACTTTATTTTCATCTATTCTTCAAAAAAAAAACAAAAAGAAAAACTCTCAACTCTCTCTCACTCTCCGAAATCCGGCCAAAGGGGGGGTGGATTCCACGACGGCCACCGTCGCCGGCGACGGGCTCTGCCTATCTCTGGTGGCCAGAAAACACCGTGAGCCCCCCATTTTGAACGTTTTGGCTCCTGGAGCCTGGATCTGGGGGTAGTTTTCGTCAAAACTCGGCCGAAAATGGTAAAGTCCGAAGGAAACCCTTCGACTTCTCTATCGACACACCGGAAAAAAAAGGCCGTCCATCATCGGGGACGGCGGCTTCTTCCCCACTCGCGCCGGTGGAATCCGAAACAAATCGGTAAGTTTAAATTTTTATTATATTTTATGCCTTTTTTTTAAAAAAAATGATTAAAAATAAAAATAGGTAATAGGTAAAACGAAGCAAATCACCTTTTGCAATTTCTTTTTTTGATTTTTTTCTATTGCCTGTGTTTTTTTTGTATTCGATTCTCTGTAAAAAAACATTACAATTCGGATCCGGCTTTTTATAGCCGATTATACACTGCTTTTTTATTATTTCCACTGTTTGGCCACTATTTCGTGTTTTGTCCTTGTTACTGTTTCTGTTCTATTCTTGTGCTCTTTACAGGCTTTGACGGAGGGGATAGGGACTCTCTTGCTGTTTTGGTGAAACGGCGGCAGAAAGGACGTCGGGCCTCGGGACGAGGCGCGCTGATGTGGCTGAGGGCAGCGGCACACCTAGCTAGGGTTTCCCATTTTTTTCTGAAAATATTTGGGTGTTGTGGGCTAGGGCTAATTTGGTTTTGGGCCATATTGGGCCTTTGGAAATTTGGGCTGTAATGTTGTAAATGGACTTTGCTTTGGACTTATTATTATTTTTGGTCTATTATTATTGTGATGGGCCCGGGCAAATTGGGTTATTACAATGGTGATGGTATAATATATGATCATTGATGAACTGGTTGTTCTGGGGTTTCAGTATTGAGATGTTGGCGTGAAAAACGAAAAAAGTTTTGAGATCTTTAAATTTTTGTCAAAAATTAACAAAAAAATATTACGTGCCATTGACTCAATGGGCTAATATGCCATGTCAACAATCCGTTAGAGGGAATAGAAAATTTTAATGACAGTGTCTAATTTACATAATTATTTTATTTAGAGTGACTAAATTGAAAGAAAAATTAGAGTGATCAAAATAGTATAGACCCTATTTTAGAGTAACCTTGGTGTAGTCTGGATCCAAAGAATCAGTCAAGATATGATAAAAAGTATAGATCGAAATTGTGAAGCAAAATAAAAAGTATGTGAATAAATTTTGAGTCTCAATAAAAATGCTAGTTCTTACTGTTCATATGTTATGATATGAATATACCACACCAATTCGTTATGTATAGATGATGAGGTTCCATTGATACAAAGCCAAATTCCAATAGACTTATTGGAGGATCCCATCAGCGTGCATCCAACTAAAATACTAAAAATGGATCAAACACATTAAGATTTTGATCAATACAAAACTTAAACCATATGATATCAAAACAAAACTGACTACCATGGTTTAGATTTTAAAACTACTAAAAATTACATCAACCAATTAAGCAAAGTTTGAAGTTTCCATTGCTGTTATAAAAATGAGATTGTGAAGTGGCTAAAGGAATATGATAACTGATTTTTGTGGAACCAAACTTCAACAAAAGTATGAAAATGCAAAGCCTTGTAAGACAATTTGACAGCAGACATCCATTAACAACATCACTATCTCAGAATAATGCACTTTGGGGGTGAACCATTAATTCTCTTCAAAGTATTGGTGTTAAGTGAGTACAATTCAGCTTCCACTAAAACTTGTTGATTGTTCATATGCAAAATCTTAGGTACAAGTTTATAGCCACTGGCTTTGGAATCCAATTCGATCCCAAGTCATGAGGGTTTAGGAAGGATTTTTTTTTTTTTCTTTTCCAATAGAAGATGGGTTGATAGAAAGCAAATCAACTTACGTTTAGGTATATACATGGGCGAAGGCAGAACAATTTTTTAGAGGTCAAATGAAATTTTAATTTTTTATAGTCTATATCTTTATAACTTTTAAAGGATTAAATCAAATTTTTATAATTTTATAGTGGCCAAAGTACAATTTTACCTTTACTAATTTAATTTTTTTAAAAATTTAAGGGCTTAAATAGTAATTTTTCATTTTAGGGGAGCTGGGCCCCTGCCAGCCCCCTAGATTCGCCTCTGGGTATATATTATTATCTAGACATATGTTTATATGGTAGATTTTTTTTTAAAAAATATCATTACGGTGTTTATATTATACCTTAGATTTTATTTTGATCACTCTATTGAAAAATTGGATAAATTGATTCCTATACATTGGATGAAGGAGCAAAATAGTCTTCTGTTAAAGTTGTGTCGTTAAATGCTCATTTTGGTATTTTATATAGAATGCAGAATAACAAATTTAACCCTTAAACTTTACACATTTATTTAATTTAGTACATACTCGATTATTTCTTATAAATTAAATTGTTGATGTAATACTATTTTGTCTTATACGTCATTTAACAAATAATTAAAAAATTGAAATTTTTATAAATTAAAAAACCAATCCTATAAATTTTGGCCAGACAAAATTATTGAGACTTTCAAAAAAAAATTCTAAAATAGTAAAAAATAAAAATAAAAATGCAAAAAGAAGAGATTTGGCAAAAAAAAAGTTATCCATATTTTAAAAATTTTAAAAGAGATTTTTTAAAAAAAAAAAAAAAGCTTTGGAAACAAGGTGGCAATTACATCCATCCAATGCTGGGGTTGGTCGGGCGACAAAGAAGGTGTGACGTAGAAAGGATGACCCACCTGACGTCAGTGATATGGTGGCGGAGAAGCCAATGGAGGAGCTTGTCTCGCTTTAAGATTAACTTACAGGTTGGACAAAAGAAAGGGATGAATCAAACTTGCTAAATTAGAAAAATCAGTTTAGAAAATAATATCTTTAGACACAAACAAAGTTTTAAAAAGAATTTTGAAATTCAATTGTTGCCATATTTATAACAATAAACTTTAATTAAAATATATTTATATTTTATAAGACAGTTTTAAAGTTATCTCAACTTTGTACCAAACGACTTTTTTCGCTATTCTCGAACCACAAATTACCTCGAATATAGGGTCAAGCAACACAAACCAAATCATAGAATGAAAACTTTTATTTAACTTTCAATAGGAAAGTCAATTCTCCCTTTAACTAGAAATTATGCGTTTTCCTAAAAACCAGAATTTATTTTATAAAATAAATTTCCACTATTTTCTAATAGAATAAATACAAAAGTTATGTTCGAATCAATACTAGGGTTGCCGCCCCTTGCATATTTTATAACTTTATTGGGTTTTTTATGTATTAGGTCTAATTATATGTGTTATCTGAATTTTTATCCAACACTTATAATTTATCTAACTCAATATTTATTTTTTATTACCCAAAATAGTATTTATTTAATCAATTAATTTAATTAACTAAATCAACTAAATTAAATTTTTAATTAAAATATTTTCTCAACCCAATTCTAATTCTGTTAAAGTCATGACAATTTTACCGTACTAAAACCTATGAGGAAAATATATTTTATTTCTTTATTCAACAAATCCATGATAACTAAGTAGTTTAATTTTCACTTGAAACTTCAATTATTTAATTATAATAAAATAAATAATAATTCAAAGAGTTTAAATTAATTTTTAAGTCATCTTTTGTATTTAGCGAGAAAACATATTCTTTGCAGATAGTGGTACACGTGATATATTTATCTTTCTTCATCATTTTCATTCATGTCATATTATTGGTTCTACATGCAATTCATTATGGTTATCTTGAGCTAGTAGAAGGTTCGATTGGGCATATATAATTAGGGATTAAATAATTTGTAATTAAGTTTTAGCTCTTTACCTATTAATTACAACATTATTTAGTTATGAAGTCATTCCACTAAAGTATCAAGACTGTGCTCTCCCTTATTATATACCATTCAAAAGTTACTTATCAAGTACTCGTCCAATGACCTTGTCATAAGTGTATTACCTTCATATGATATTCTTAATCTCTTTGGGATAAATTTATTCTCACAATATGATCCTATTTTATCATAATAGATTGTTCGAGTTGGTGAATCAAATGAAGGCACATAGTGACAGAATAGATGAACATAGAGTTGTTAATAAAATTCTAATCAGCCTGACAGAAAAATTTAATCCCATGGTGGTTGTTATTGAAGAAACTAAGGATCTGTCAAAAATGGTTGTTCAAGGGTTGATGGGTTCACTAAGATCCTTTGAGCAAAGATTGATACGTCGCTCAAAAAAAATTGTTGAGAGCACGTTTCAATCCAAGCTTACTATTGATTCCATGAATGGTGAGAAATCTTCAACACAAAACAAAGGCAAGCCTTTTAGAGGTGGTAAATTTGGAAGAGGTAGAAATTCACGTGGATGAGGCAAAAGTAACAATAATGGTGGCTGAGTCAATGCTGGTAGATCCAATAAATGGTGTGGAATTTGTAAAAACAATAATCATGAAGAGAAGGATTGTTGGAATAGAGGCAAGCCACAATGCTACAATTGCAAGAAGTTATGGCATGTGCAAAAATATTGTCGACTTAGTAATCAACAACAAGTATCATTTATTGATGATAATACTCTAGAACGACATATCTTTATGTGTTAATTGTTTATTTATTTTGAGTATGATCCTACTAATTTGGGCTATTTATGGTCTTTTATCTTTTAGGGACTAAATTGAAGGCCTTGATAAATTTAAGAGGTAAAAGCGTGAATTTGGAGATAAAGTGGGCCAACATGCGACATAGGAAAAAAGGTGGCGCCGAAAATGCAAGCATGGAAGACATAAGGACAAAAATGCAAAGAAGAGATATTTTATAAACACAAGACTCTATTTAATTTTTAATTATATTAGGATAATTGTTAGATTTTATTATTTAGATTTTATTTTATCTTTTATCCTTAATTATCTTTAATTATCTTTATTTATCTGTATTTATCTTTTAGAATTTAAGTAGGACTAGACTAGGTTTCCTAGTACTATAAATAGGGGATGGAGTGACTCAAATTTCATATCATCTTTTCTGTAAACACTCCCTCCCCCAAAAAAGCTTAGCCTTATTCTTTTCTTTATTCAATAAAATTCCATTTTTTTTATTAAGTCTATTTCTTTTCCCAAAGGCATGAGCCACTAAATCCATCTAGCCAAAGGTTGTCAAAAATCCCCAAAAAAAGGTTCATGAGGCTTAGAATCCGCGCTTAGCCTTCTCAACTAGTATTCATCAATTCTCCGCATTACGGGGCTGACGCTTCCGTCCATGTCCCTTCAAAAGTGATCTTTCCAACTTGTGCAAGGAACGGCCGCTTTGTATATTTTGGGAAGGTTGCACAGTCGGTTCGTTAGCTTACTGCATCAGTGGTTGTCGAGCCCAATAGACAAAATGGCGTGGGATTTGCCATTGGGAAGTGATGATCTAGTGTAAGACGGTCCCACAGGAGCGACGGTTGGCTAGAGTCAGGTTCCTCTAAATTATAAGTCTAAACCCTAAGTGGAGCTGGTGGTCGTAGGCGTCCTCTTCCACTATAACTGGCTTATTCAGTTCGAGAAGGATCACCTAAAAGCCGAGGATTGAACCCAAGGAGGATCGAGACAATCGGAGGCTGAAATCTCGCCACATAAGAAACTCTCTCTTTTCCCAAACTCTGTTTATTTTTATATTCTCTATTTTAATTTTCGTAATTTATTTAATTTCGCAATTTCAATCAACTTTTAATTCTGTCTTTTTACTATTTTCCCCAGGTACGCAGGTTTTCTTGGGCACGATTCTGTCCGAGATCTCACGAAACAAGACATTGTGCAAATCCAGTCCCTGAGGATTTGACCCTACTTCCCATATACTATTCTTTTTATTATTTCTGCAGGGATAGGATATGTTTGGTGCTTCAACGACGCATCAATTGAAGAAGAAAAAATTGATGGGAATTTGTTCTTTGCTTGTCATAAGGCTTCCGTGGAACAAAAGAATGTGTGATATTTGGATAGCAATTGCAACAACCACATAATGGGAGATAAAGAAGCTTTTCTCAACATGGATTGCACATTTCACTTAAAGGTGAAGTTGGGCAATGATGAATATGTTAAAGTTCAAGACAAAGGTAATAGAGTTGAAGCAAAGTGAGGAAGCAAAGTCATCCATGATACTTTTTATTAGATTTGTTAAGCATTGGGCAACTTTTGGAGCATGATTATTTCTATCCTTTGAGAATCGAGAGTGTAAAATCCTTGATTCGAATGCGAATATTGTTGTTACTATCAAAATGACCAACAAAAGAAGCTTTCCCCTATTTTTTCAATACTAGAAGAATTTCATCTTGATGCCAGAGAAGAAAATGGCTCTTGTTTGTGGCATATGAGACTTAGGCATTTGAACTACAAAGGTCTCAAGTTGCTTGCTCAAAAGAATATGGTGCATGAGTGCCAACAATTGAAGAAAAATATTTTTTTTTTTGTGTGAAGGTTTTATGCTTGAAAAACAACAACATCAACCATTTCTAAAGGTAGGAGCATGGAGGGCTAAAGAAGTGCTAGATTTGGTTTACAACGATGTGTGTGGTCCTATGAAAACCTCATTTTATACTCAAAATAGATACTCTATTTTATTCATTGATGATTTAACTCGTATGACATGGGTGTATTTTATGAGACAAATACTTGAAGTGTTCTCAATATTTAAAAAGTTTAAAGAACTTGTTGAGAAACAATATGGCAAGTTCATAAAAGTTTTGAAAAGTGATAGAGGAAAGGAATACACATATAATAAGTTCCACAAGTTCTATGAAGATGAATGCATGGAACGTCAGTTGACTGTTGGGTATTCACCACATCAAAATGGCGTGTCTGAAAGAAAGAATCAACTAATGATAGAGATGGCCAAAACTATATTGTTCGAGAAAGGGATGCCTAAAAATTTTTGGCCTGAAGCTATCAATGTAGTTATGTATTTGCTGAATAGATGTCCAACTAAAGTCGTATGGAATATGACTCCATTTGAATCATGGAGTGGAAGAAAACCATATGTAAATCACCTAAAAGATTTTGGGTGTGTTTTCTATGCTCAAATCCCTAAATAAAGAAGACAAAAGCTTGAAGAAACAATTAAGAAGTGTGTTTTCATCGGCTATAGTTCTATGTTGAAGGGCTATAGCCTTTACAACTTAAAGACAAAAAAGGTGATCATTAGTTGAGATGTCACATTTGATGAAAAGGCTACATGGAATTGGCAAGAAGAAAAGATTGAGAAGACCGCTCTTGCTACATTTATGCATTCAGTAATTGTTGATGAGCAACCAACTCATTCTACACCAAATTCTTCACCCTCATCAAGTTCTTCAAGTTTTAGCTCTTCATCACCTAACTCTACTTTAAGAAAAATGAGGAGTTTAAGTTATGTTTATGCTAAATGCAATTATTGTGTAGTTGAACCAGAAAGCTTGGAAGAAAGCTTTGCAAGAAGAAATTGATGCAATTGAAAAGAACAAGACGTAGGAGTTGATTGAACAACCAAATGACAAAGAAACTTTCAGCGTGAAATGGGTATACAAAGTGAAACACAATCTCGATGGTTCGGTCAAAAGTTAGATTAGTGGTGAAAGGCTATGCACAACAACCTGGTATTGACTATCTTGAGACTTTTGTTATAGTTGATTGTCTGGATAGAATCAAAGAACATCACATTAAGGGGGAGAATGTTGGATAATGTGATGTCATTAATATGTACATTTAATCAAAGTGACTATGATGGATGAATCTAAAAAAAAATTGTATGCATGAATGTACTTATCTAAGATGCATGAATGTAGTAGATCAAGTGTCACATAAATATGCATGTATAGAAACTTAATAGTCACTTGCAACAACTATATAAAAGTCCTAAGTGATGAAGCCAAAGAATGAAAGAGTATAAGAGTAAGAGAATATAATGTAAAAATAAAAAGTAAAATAAGATTTCATTAAATATCGAGTGTCTCTTCTCTTCTTCATCTCTAGATTCTCTCCCACATTTATTGTGAATAAGAAGGAATAGATATAGTAGAGAGTGGGCTAGGTGAAGCCACAAATCTAGGTAAAGGCTAATGCTTATGGTGACATTAACATGAGGATTGGTATCACTACAATAGGAGGCGTACTACACGATGAACTAGGAGGCTAACTGGCAAGTGTATGTAAAAATATCAACATATGCTCAATTCTCCAAACCGAGAAATAATTAAAAAAAAACTTTAAAAATAAGAAATAAATCCAATAATTTTTCACCAAGTCATTGATAGAACACAAACACTAAATGTGTTCATAAATTGTCGTGGGGTTTCCTTCATTCATAATTTCCACATCACATGAGTATCGTTATAATGATCAAAGATGCCGATAGACATCAATTGACTTGGACTAATTTGTTCTTTACCAAAACTATTTTTCTTAGTATTTATAGCCTCAGCTTTTAACTTTTTAAGTGGTGCTTTCCGTAATTCCTGCTGCGTTATTGACTAAGTAGTTATGGTAGGAATAATTGTATATGTATAGGTTTTAATATCGATATTTTTAGTTTTTTCCTAACAACTTTAATCCTCAATATTTATATGGGTTTTATTATGAATAATTACATATGTGTGGGTTTTAATATGAGGCTATAAATATTAAGTAGTTTTATCATAGCAACTTTAACCCTCAACATTTACACTTTATGTAATTTGATCCTCTTTTTACATTTTTTCTTTTTTTTTATTACATTAAGGGTTAATTTTAAAAGAATGGCAAAAGATTAAATTATTATCTTACATTTTTTGGTGTTTCCTTTTCAATCAAATTTAGCTTATAAATTTATTTTTAGCTATTTAGGTGGAAAGGGTCACAAAGAAAATAAAAAAGGACCAAATTACACAATGTATAAATGTTGAGGGTTAAGATTTTTTAGAATCAAGATTAAATTGACACAATGTATAAATATTGAGGGTTAAAGTTGCCATAGTGCCAATTTTAAAAACTGTCATGTTAGTTAGCTAATGACCAAAAATGACAAATTTGAATAATTGAATTACCATCTTATAACTTTTTTATAATTGAAGAACCAAAAATAAAATATACTATAGTTTACCCAAAATTTTCAAGAACTATCGTCAAAAGAAAAATAAATTGTACTAAAAAACTCGAAACTATAAATTATAAATTCGTTCAAACTTGAATCTAATACCAAATTTAATCAGTTGTGATTATTAATGTAACATCAAAACTATTTATTAGATTGATAAAAAAATTAATTATCGAAAAAAATTAATATTTTAATTTGAAAATTAATTTAATTTAATTTTAAATTTAACAACAAATTTAAATTTTAAGTCATATAATAAATTTAACATTTAATGCAATTAACACAAATTAATTAATTAATTAAAAGACACCTTATATGAACGTTGGAGCTTATTTATGAGATAAAAATGACCATTAATTTTTTAAAACGAAAATATTAACTAAAATATGATGTTGGTATGGCAAACCCCAGTGGTGATAATCGATGTGTATTGTCTGTTAATATAATACTATTTATCTTATATGCTACATTAAGATATAATTTAAAATTTATATAAAATTTAAATTCTTCCATATTTCGAGCATGTGGACTTTTAAACTTAGAAAACTAGCCCAATAATGACAATATAAAATAAAACATAATTCGAATATATATATATATAATACAAACCTAAGACATAACTTACCAAAATTTATTTAAAATAACATAGAAGAAATTGCCCTCAGCAAACAAGGATGAAAACAGTAATGGGATCCCAAAGATCTCCCTCAACAAGTATTACAAATATAACAAGCCAATCATGCAAAATCATAGATAGATTCAACAAAATTTGGCTCTTATGTTATTAGGGACGTAACATATTTAAAAGATAAGATACCCTCTAAGTGCATTTAGCCATGTATGCTTCCCATCCTTGAAGACGGTACTCACGAGCTGCCTCCGCTGGGTTCGCTGCCTTAATGATTCCCCGACCAACGATTATTATGTCGCTACCCCTATCAAAGATGACCTACAATATCGTTTTTCTCGGTTATTAGGGAATGGTAGAAGAGCCAGATTGTAAAATTAATGATGGGATAAAAACGCTTACTGAATACGGAGTGTTGTATTGCTGGCCGAGGGCATCGCCACCCTTTACCATTTGAACTCCAGGGGTTGCCTGAATGAATGCTGGATTTACAGGTGCACCGGGCCAAGATGCGGGGTTGACCGAGATGAAACCGATGACAAAATCGGAGTGTTGTTCGGCAATTTTTACTGCAGCAGCTGTGTAGTCTCCCGTGGCAAGGTTACCAGCAGAGCTCATTTCAGCAAGTAGCAACAGCCCCCTACCACGAGGCAGACCCTAAAACAGGTCCCAAAAATATAAAATTACGAGAAATTGTACCTTTAAACCGGGTAATTATAGATTTATAACAAACCTTCAATTTCAAACCATCAACAATTCCAGGACCAGAGATTATGTGAGCATTAACAATATCAGCCCAATCCAATATATGGAAGATACCCCTGCAAAAGAAACACGCCGAAAGCACTTAGGTAATTGCAAAGGCACCGAATAGAAAAGGAACAATTGTGTAGCAAAAACCAAATATTACCCTTCATACTGCAATGTTACTGTGTTACCGATGTCTGCAAATTTACGGTCTTCAAATATCATGAAGTTATGTTTTTCTGCAATCTTTAATCAAAATACAGAATAAGGCATTGTTAGTTCAACTTCTCGATCAAACACCAGTTCACCAGATCCAACATAAAGCCAATGGAGGTCAATAGCTCTCTATATCGACCACCAAGTTTAACTACTAATTTGGAAAATTGAAAGCCAGGGCAACATAGTTAATTTGCCATTGAAAATCAAAACCATTTCTCAAGAACGGCCGTAGCTCGGGAAATGTAAGCATAATAAGACATTTGACATAAGCAGTTGAGATATACCGCGCGAAGCTTAGAACCGAACTCTGGAGTGAAATCAGGGAATATGTCAACATGGGTCTTCAATAGGCAAATTTCAGGTCCAACCTGCATAATAGTTCAATATTGAGCAAGAGAAACACAAAATCAGCAAACAAGAAAATTTTATCATTACAACCATTCAATATATATTAAGCTTAGCTACAACTCAAGTTCCATGATAATAAAATGAAGATAAAATAATTTATTTACAAAGACAAGGTCAAGTAATAACATTGGCTTCATATCAGGCTGCAGCCAACCCCTAAAGACTCATTTGATATGGTTAAATATGAGTCAAACAAATCAAATAAACTGTCAGAAAAGGATGTAAGTATATATATATATATATTTGTGTGTATGTATGTGTGTGATCTCATTGTTACTATGCCTAAGTTCCCAAGCATAAATACCATTTATACAAAAATAAAAAAGCATAAATACCATGATAAGCATCGTTGATAAAATCAAAGGTATCCTAAGATAGAACCTAATGAAGATCTTAAGCAAATCACACAAAACATTTCCATCACTTTCACTAGAAAGTTTTTCCACTTTCCTAGGAAAAATCAATAAGGAAAACCCATTTCTGATCACTTTCCCAAGAAAATTTACAACTTCCCTTAGAAATAGATCAACCCAAAACAGAAAATCCATTTTCTATCACTTTCCCCAGAAATTTCCAAAGTTTCCTAACAAACCAAAATCAATCCACAAACTTACCTTCTCAGCAATATCAAGCAACTCAGCAGCAGTGGCAACATCAGCCGCCAAACAGAGATTACTCTCTTTCTTAACCATAATCTCAAACAGCTTTTTCCCAGTTGGATTCTTAGAAATCTTGGCCCTTTCTTGATACCCCAAACACTTAATCCTCACTTTCTCAACCTTAGGCACGGGTACTTTCTTATTCTCCTCCAAAAACTTCATAACCAAACTTTCCATCTCTTCCTCCAGCTTCCCTTTAGCTCTTAAAACCTTGACCATCTCAGTTAAAGTAAAAAGTGCATGAAGTTTAATCCCATTCTCCTCCAACGTTTCCCTCCCGCCTTGCTCCCTATCTATAACCACGACGGCATCCGTTACGTTGATACCCAAAGACCGAAGCGGTGCCGCCGTTTCGAGAACCGATGCACCGGACGTTACGAGGTCTTCCACCACCAAACAAACTTGACCCTTTTCGTAAACACCTTCGACGGACTTGGCAGTTCCGTAGTCTTTCACTTCTTTGCGGCGCATGAGCATGGGGATGGAAGTGTCGAGAGAGATGGAGGTGGCTATAGGGAGGGCAGTGTAAGGGACACCGCATATGAGGTTAAAGGGTGTTTGGGGAGGGAGAGAGGAGAGGAGGGAGTGGGAGATTTGGCGGAGGAGGGAAGGGTAAGAGACGATGAGACGGAGATCTATATAGATAGGGGAGAAGATCCCAGATTTCAGCTTGAAGTTACCGAATTTAACGGCGGAGATTTCATGGAGTTGGAGGATGAGAGACTCCGTTGACGACATTTTGTGACGGAGCCGCTAGTGACGGTGGTGGTGGAAGTTAGTGGAGGAGTGGGAGCAAAGGTGAAGTGCTTTATAAAGTAGAGAGATATGAAAACGTTAAACTTTTGAAGGCTTTTTTTCCTATGGAAAAAGTTAAAATTAGTGGAACCTTTAAATTTTATTAAGTTGCATTTGGAAACATGACACGAAAAATGGGTAAAATTAAGCATATATGCCGCATTTAATAAATAATTAGGGGAATAGGTTATTTTATTTGAAATTTAAGAAAATAAGTCAACTTTTTTGTGAAAAAAAAAAGAAAATACAACTCAAAGATCAAACATTGAGAAAACTTAATATATAATCATTATCAATTAACCGCACCCCAGGTTCCCTATCTCTCCTAAGCTTGACAATCTTGTCTGCAATTCTATTTTCTTCTCTTGGAATATGTTGAAGATTCCAATGACTTAGTTGCTTCAATAGCAAAAGAATTCTCGTAACTAAAGTAGAATTAGAACATTCACGAACTCCTTCATGGATGAGATTAATCGCTTCAAGATTGTCTGTCCGGATGAGAACTTTTCGAAAGCCACGATCAAGGGCAATTTGCAACCCATCAAGAATGTCCCATAATTCAGAATGAATAACTTCACAATTTCTCAGATACCTTATGAAGCCAACAATCCAAGATCCCTTCTGATCTCTCAGAAGCCCTCCAGCTACAGCAAACATATCCTCATATTTGACCGAACCATCTGTGTTCAAATAGATCCAACCATCTGAATAACCAGGAATGAAAATCGTACTTGAGAGTTTAGAGCCGTTTGGTCCGGACGCTGAAATATATTGCTTCGCCTAGCATAGGGAGGCTTTGATAACCTCATCGGTACACCAAGAAAGACCTTGGAATGTGCAAAGATTCTTATTTTTCCACAAGCGCCAGATGATAATCCCAAACAAGCAAGGCCAATTAACTCCACCCATTAGCTTTATGGCTTGCTGATTCCGTAAACCTCCACCCATTCATGGAGAGACCCTACAAAAAAAATAGATTGTTTACCTGTAGGGGTTAGCTGCATCCATATCTCCCTTGCCGTTGTGCAATCCCGAAGCACATAAAGAATATTTTCATAATTATGGCCACAAGTACCACAAGCAGTATCAAAACCCAATCCTCTTCGAATTCTTTCAACATTAGTAAGTAAACGGTGTTTCAAAACCAGCTAAATGAACACTCTAACCCTTTGTGGCCCATGATAGTTCCAAGATAACTTCCAAACATCCTCTTTCGCATTCCATGAATCTTCCTGAATTTTCTTGTACGCACACCAGACATGGTCCCCCCAAATAATTCTATCCATACTAGAATTAGGGTGAGGTGGCAGAATTCCAACAATCTGCTGAATGACATCTTCAGATAACCAAAGGCGGAAGAAGTCCAAAATCCAATCCCCATTCTCCGTGACCATATCACTCAGGGAATGATTCATATCTAAGCTAGAATTACAGGCTATCTTTTTGTATAACGGCCCTACATTAGGAACCCAAGGATCCTTCCAGCATTTAATATTGAGCCCATCTCCAACAGACTAGAGCAAATTCTCCTATATGAGCGGCCAAATCTTTGAAAGAGATCTCCACAAGAAAGAACACCATCCCATCGATAAAGACTCTAGTACTCCACCTTGAATCCCATACTTGGACTGAAGCACATTGACCCATAAAGAAGAATGGTCAATCACTAATTTGAATCCCAACTTCAATATGAAAGAAGTATTATGGTCTCGAAGAGCCCTTAGACCAAGACTACCATTCGATTTAGGTTGTCATATCGAATCCCAGCTTACCAAAGTAATTTTTTTATTACCACTAGTGGACCCCCAAATGAATTGTCTGACCATAGTTTCAATCTCATCACACAAATCTTTGGGGATTAGCATCGATTGCATAAAGTAACTCGGGATTGATAGTAAGACTGCTTGTGCTAGAGTAATTCTGCCAACAAGAGAAAGTTGTCGAGCATTCCAACTGCAAAGTTTACTTCGTACCTTATCAACGAAAAAGCATAGAGTATTATTTGTAACCTTCTCATGAAAGAGTGGAACCCCTTAATACGAACCAAGATTCTGTACCACTTGGAATCCAAAAAAACCACTAATACGTCTTTAAATGTCCTCATCCACTCCATTAGAAAAAACCATATTGGACTTCTGAAGATTAATATTATGACCCGAAACACCACAAAAACTGTTTAAAACTTTCTTAATAACTCGTGCATGCTTTTCCTCCACCTGACCAAAAAGAATCAAATCATCTGTAAAGAAGAGATGAAAGAACGATAGACCTGATCTAGTCAGTTGAATAGGCGACCATCTACCATCTTCCATGGTAGAGTGAATACCATGCCCTAGCCACTCCATACACAGAATGAAAAGGTAGGGTGAAAGAGGGCATCCTTGACGAACTCCTCTTGCTGGTTTGAACTTCTAGGATGGCACTTCATTCCAAAGCACCTGCATAGTTAAACCAGAAATAGCTGACATAATTATGTTATGAAGAAAGTTAGGAATACCTGCGGCCTGTAAAGAAGAAACGAACATGATCATAGGCTTTTTCGAGGTCAATTTTAATGGCCATCCATCTTTTATTCTTTTGCTTGCTCTTCATAGAGTGAATAACTTCTTGCGCAATGATGATATTGTCATTTATGTTTCTTCCTGCGACAAATCCTGCTTGTTTAGGTCCTATAATCTTTGGGAAGACCATTTTAAATCTATTAGCAATGACCTTCATCACAAGCTTATAAAGGACCGAACAAAGACTGATAGGGCAAAACTGCGAGAAGCATTCCGGGTGATGCACTTTAGGTATAAGGACAATAAGGAAATTATTAAGGTCTGGTTCAATGTTTTCACTAGAGAAGATCCTTTTGACCCATTCACAAATTGAAGGGCCACCAAACTCCCATTGACTCTGATAAAAAATAGCGTGTAAGCCATCGCTGCCGGGTGCTTTTAAAGGTGCCATGTCAAAAAGTGCCTTTTTAATCTCCTCATAAAAAATGGGCATACTAAAGAATTGGATCTCTTCCGGCTCAAGAGATGGGAAGGCACCACACCCAAGACTGCACATTTTCCTAGATTGCTCCCCATAAAGATTTCTATAGAAGTTGACTACTTCCTGCTTCAATTCGTCTTCATCCATAACCCACTCCCCCGCTTGATTTTTTAGAACTATAATACGATTATGTTTTCTTCTCTGTAAAGTCCACCTATAGAAAAATCTTGTGTTTCGATCCTCAAAAACTAACCAATCGCACCTAGCCTTCTGCCTCCATAAAAGCTCCTCATGATGTAACACTGACTCTAGTTCTTCACGGATTTCTAACTCAACCTGATTTAAAAAGGTCGAGATTCTTCAATCAATCGCCTTTTGAACATTATCCAGTTTTTTCTTCAAAAAATTCTTTCGATGCATAATGTGACCATAAACCTCCTTATTCCATAATTTCACTTGATCAGTAAAAGTAGCATGAGTTGTCGACATATCTCCCATAAACTTCCAATTCTCCTTAACAAACTCAGAAAATCCCGGATGTTCAACCCAACCAGCCAAAAAATGGAAAGGTCTCCTAGAGGAAGGCTGAACTTCAGGCATAATAGATAATTTGAGTGGTCTATGATCTGATTTAAGCTTTTACAGATGAAGAACTTTGGACAAAGGAAACTTCAGGCTCCAAGCATCATTACAAATCGCCCTATCTAGTCTCTCAAAATCTCCCACTCTATTCCAAGTAAAATTTGGACCACCAAACCCCAAATCATGCAAACCCATGGAATCATGAACTCACTAAAGAGAGCACACCTTTTTTTAATGACCCGTCCACCTCTTTTTTCACACGAATCAAGAATAACATTGAAATCGCCAATTGCTAACCACGGAGTCCCATCCACCGGCACAGTATACTTGAGAGTATCCCATAATTGCTTCCGCTTTTGACTATTAAGACTTCCATAAACAAAAGTGACCAACACCGGTTGCCGATAAGACTTTCCAGAAACTCTAAGCAAAATAAATTGGGAATGGTTACCCAAAATATCAACAGAAATGGAATCTTTCCATCCTATCCAAATTCCTCTAGAGAAACCCACAGCCTCCACGCGATGCGAAAACTTAAAACAAAGCTTAGCAATAACAGAATCAGCTTTGGGACCACTAACCTTTGTTTCTAAAAGGCCAACCAAATCAGGCTTATATTCTCTATTATACTCCCAAAAAATACAAGAAAATTTCAAACTAGCACAACCTTGACAATTCCAACAAAAAATAGTAAAATTCATATTTAAAATCAAAAATTTAAAAATAAAAAAATTAAGAATACCACTAAATCATGTAGATGTGGACCCAGGACCACCAGTCTGTCTCTCAACACTACCTCCAATCACATCTGCTCCAGGCCCAACTTGCGAATTGACAAGATTAACTATGGAGCTTACAGCTTCTGTCAAAGGGATTCAAGAAATTCAAGCATTTTTTAATCTACCTCCTTTTTCTTTGAACAGGCGATTAAGGGAAGCTCCACCACGGTTATTACCAACTTTATTCTCAAAACCACGCCCTCCGGAAACATAAAAAGATTTATTAGTATTAACTAAAATATTTTTATTATTACCTTTTTACGTTTTTGACACATTATTTTCATTAAAAATAACTGTCGAATGATGCTTTGGGTCCAAAATATTCGCGTCTAATTTGACCACAGATTCATTAGGGCCTTCGAACATGGGATTATTGAGAACCAAATTATTCTCCATATTTCCTGAAGAAATCTGATGCACATCCACAATTTCCTGTTCAAACAAAACATTAGAAGAAAAGCCTCCCAAACACTGTTTATCCAAAATAGGTTTTTGTCCATTCAAAACAGGGCTATCCAGACCAACAAGAGTAAACCCAATAGGCGTTAAAAGACCGTCTGGCCTAGTCCTTTCCTCACTTGGCCCACCACGTTGTACATTCAATAGCCCACTTGCCTGCGCCTCACCCCCTTCAAAAGCATTGAACCTACAGACGGCAAGAAAGAAATTGCTTTAGAAAAGGAAAAATTATTTGCCAGGTCCTTATCATTTTAGGGGAATCCATCTGACCCCATGGGCCTTTTCCCCAAAGTCTTAGAATTACTATCTTCTTTAAATTGACTTAGCTCAACACAACTCGGGCCACTAACCCCTGAGCCCGAGATAGGCCTAGCCGACTCACTAAAATCCACCTCAACTCTACAGTCCATTTCAACTAAGTGGCCCGAATAACCTTTAGATAAAACCCTAGCTTTATTATAATTTTTACCCATAGTCGCATGACCATTCTTCTTTTCTCTCAAAATACCCCCATCAACTCCATTAACACCTCCCCTTGAAACATCATCCACCATTAATGGCGCAAACCTAGATCCTAACGAATCATTCCCTAATTTCGTAGCCCTGTTAGCCCGAGAATCCCGTTGACCCCGCCGTGACTTCCTCTCGACCAACATCCACGGCCCATAATTAACGCTCTTTCCATTACCACATTCATCGACATTTTTACCGGATGTCACCACCGCCTCAGTTATAGGCCTCTTCAAAGCCGCCTAAACCCCCACCGACGAGCATTGCTCTTTAACATGCCCATATTTTTCGCAACTGAAGCAAACCGTCGAGAGTGCCTCATATTCAACCCGTTGAATGACACCATCAATCAAAACCTTAGAGGTAAGCGGTTTGTCCAAATTAATGAACACGGCCAAATGGACAAACCGTCCCCAAGTTCCATTGTCAGTTTGTAGATTCAATTTAACGACCTTCCCAATTAAACCCCCAATTGCTTCAATGATTTGTCTCTTGTATAGGTAACCCAGGAGGTCCGACAGACGAATTCAAGCCATCACCACGCTGGGATAGGGCTGTGCTGGATTAAAAGTTTTTGTCCATGGTTGCACAATGAGGTATTGCCCGAATATAATCCATGGACCTTGGGTTAAAACTTTATTGTAATCTTCCATATCCTGAAACTTCACCAAAAAATACCCATTAGTGATATCCATTAGATGAAAAGATTTTACAGGTTTCCATAGATTAAGGATACGGTTGTATAGCACATTATAACCAATGTTACACTCAAGCAACTGAAGAATAACCATCGATTCCATCCCTTTGAACATAATATCTTTGATGCGATCTGAAAAAGCGATTGTCGGAATCTCATTAACCATTGACGTATGCACATCTCCATCCAGTAATTCAAGATCGCACTCGTTCCTTTCAAGATTTCCATCCGAGGAAGGCATACCTCCTCCAAAAGTTTGTCTTTAAAAGACATCATCAGCTGTTGATCAGAATCAACAACCATATTAGTTTTTCCCCATCAACCGCTTCTTTGAAACGAACTTTTTTGGTATTCCGATCACCATCATCGCAAGGATCGCTAACGGTGCCATTGCCAGAATTTTGCATCTCCATTAGAGCTATTTTTCCTTCTAAATAAGTCGATTTTAGTATAAGTGATAAAAATACTCTTTGAATGAAGTTTTTTTTGTTGACAAAGTAAAAGCGCGTCCTACGAGGTCTGTTTTCCTCCTCTCTCTTACCACATCAGTAAAAAACACTCCCTACACCATCTAATTAAACTTTAAAAAAAAATTAACCTTTAGATTGAATTTTGAAAACTAAAAACTCCTAGGAGAAAGTTTTTTTAAAAACCTAAAAGTCTCAGGATAAAACTTAGTCTCATCTTTTCCGCGACAAAACAAAAATATGAATCTTAAAAACTTTTTAGAAAAACACTTATAACAACAAGCGTTTTTTTTTTCTGATTTGTGAGTCATGTCCGATCTTTTCCAATATTTTGAAATATGTTTCATATTCGGTGGTAGAGTTTTCTATAAAATGAATATTGATATGGAGAGGTTTTCATAGTTAAATTTTAATCAAAAGATTTGCGTGTTAATGAGAAGATTGTTGATGTTAAAAGTTTGAAATAGAAAAATCGACCCAACAAAGTAAATTAGTTCAAGTAAGTAAATTTAGTGTCATTCTTTGAAGTTGATTAATGAGTTTCTTTTTTTTGTATAATGTTTTCGTTTTAATTTTATATTAAACATGTGAAACAAGTTTTTTTGGCGAAGATGAGTAGACAAATTAGAGTCATATTGGTATCGTTTTTGTGTCAGCCTAATCTACAGAGCATAAAATTGAACGAGCTTCTATTAAAAATTAGAAGAAAAATCTCGACTTCAAGTTGGAGGAGAATTTCGAGCTTGAAATATAGATATCTAACGTTAATGAACCATATTAGATACAATACATTTGAGCTCAAATGTGAGATGGATGTAGAGTTAATGATTGATACGCATTACTCAACTGGAAATGTTATACTAGAGTTATATACCCTGTTTGTCGATATAGAGGAAAGTGGTCCAAGTTCGACAACAGCTCCAATTAATTTGTTTTAGTAACAGGAAGCAGAAAGTCCAACCACATAATTGTGCGATGGTTTCACGGTGTAGTTGCAAAGCTCGTATCAATGAATGTCGGAACCATCAATGAAAAGGCATTCATCAGTTTCAACCCTCAGTTTTAACTTTGGCATATAGTTAGGGTTAGCTTGTAACCCAAATGTGGAGACCTCGACACGACATTCTGTGAGTTCTTTTGATTTCAACTTTGAAATGTTGATGTTCTATGTTGGAAAATTTTATGCGAGTATGACATTAAGTTACATGGGTGGGAAATCTGTAAGGAATATTGGTTTTAACATAGGGTTGACGAGAACAAATGATGTTCTCCCTACAACCTGCAGCAGCAAAGGGACATCCAATCTTGGACATGAAATTGTAACTAGGTTGACAACAAAGAGGAAGTTGCAAACAAAGAGAAAGCTAAGAATAGAGAGGAAGTTGAAACCAATGATGATCCAATCTTGGAGTCAGGGTCCATTGGTTCAGGAATTGTATTATTTTCTAAACTAGAAGTTGTTCCTACTGAACCAAAAGGGAATGGTTTTGATAGTAAAGATCCAAACAATGCTAGAGGAACCCAATTAGATTTTACGGCATATGAACCTCCACATCACATGCTTAATGTTGACATTAACACTGAATCTAGTTTAAAATTTCTAAAATTTCCTCATAGAAGACTGGGCCATGCGAGTTCTTCTACAAATTTTGACGATTTACAAATTGGAATGGAGTTTTCCTCCAAAGATGTTGTTGATGCAATGAAACGGTATAGCATAAAGCATGAGATCAATTTCCATGTTACAAAATTGCAAGTGAAAAAATTTGAGGCGAAGTGTGCAATATGTGGCAATAGATATCCCTAGAAAATCATGACATCGGTGAGAAAGAAGACAACATTCTAGACGATAAAAAAATATGACGCTCTACATACTTGTATTGTTGCAGGTACGTCACAGAATTATCTGGAATTGGATCTTGATCTTATCTTTGACATTGTATTACCTATGGTGAAATACTTGTGTTATTGTAGGTATGTCACAAGATCATCCGAAATTGGATTTTGACCTTATTTTTTACATTGTCTTATCTATGGTGAAAGTGAATCTTAGGATTCTCATGCCGGATTTGATTGATAATATTCATAGTGAGTATGATTACACCATGTCATACTATAAGGCATGGGTTGCAAAACAGAAGGTAATGGAAAAAATGTATAACGGGTGGGATAAATCTTATAAAGATTTGTGGCAATGGTTGAAGGTATTGAATCAGTACGACCCAAGTACCGTTATCAATCTGCAAACAAAACTTGCGTATCATGAAAATCAAATGGTCCAAGGAAACATAATTTTCCATCTTTTTTTTGGGGCATTCAAGCGAAGCATTGAAGCATTTGATATTGTAAACCACCAGTTCAAATTGACGGTTCATTCATGTACAGGAGATATGAGCAGCACTTGTTATTGACCATTGTACAAAATGGTAATCAGAAAATTCTGCCAATAGCTTTTGCTCTTGTTGAACAAGAAACTACGGATGCTTGAGAATTATACTTGACTAACTTGAGAAGGCATGTTGTGCCACAACTTGATATTGTATCATTTCTGATAGGGCACTTGATACAGGCTACGATTGATCAACGTGGAAGCCTATGAGTTCGTGCATACCATAAGTATTGTATATGTCATATCGGATTAAATTAAATAGGTCAATTCCACAAAGATGAGGAGCAATGATATGTTATTAACATGGGTATGTAATAAATATTATTTCCTATATCATTCTTCAACATATACATTGTTTGCATTCATGGATATACTGTTTATTTTCTTCAACAGAGTACGAGCTCGTCTAACATCGATTCCATGAAATGTTGGAGAATTTGTGGGTAGTAAACTCAAAAGGTGTTGAATACCTCGATGGGATACCCAAGGAACAGTTGACTCAATCATATGATGGAAGTCTACAATATGGGTATATGACAACAAACGTAGCAGAATGCATAAATTCTGTATTGAAAGGGACATATAATTTTCCAATAATGTTGGTGGTGAAAGAAATATATTTCTACTTATCAACCTTGTTTCCTAAGTGAGCAAAAAAAATATGTTGGACAGATAAAGGTCAAACACATTTGGTTCAAGGGAGTGAGGAAAGATATGACGAAAAATGCAACAAGAGCAAAGTCTACGTCTATAATGTATCACTCGAATCCAAATGAAATATTTTGGGCTATGGAGTTCCATAGACCGAATGAGGGTATCATCGGGGGATCATATTATGTATACTTAAAACCAAGGACTTACGAATGTGGGAGATTTCAAACACTTCATTTTCCATATGCACATGCAACTGTTGCATATGCCTCAACACGTTTGGATTACATGAAGTATGCCGAAACCATTTTAAAATCGGGTTTTGAAAATGGGGATCGACTTTAAAAACGAAAATGGGATTCGCCACCAATTCCTTTTTACTTAGGTGTGATTGGATCACCTTGTAAAATGTTTTATTTTAAAACATTTGATTTTGGTCTACGAAAACGAGAAAACGAGTTCGGGAGTCGGTTACGTATGAGGAAGGGTTAGCACCCTCATAACGCCCAAAAATTAGTACCTAATCGATAAAATCATGTCCAAATGTTTGAAGTTTAAAAGTATTTAAAAATATGATTTCTTAAAAAAAACTTTGAGCTATTTAAGTTAAAGCTTGAGATTTTTTTGTTCCGAGGGAATATAAACATCACATCCAGTACGTTAGGACACGATGTTTAAGAATCTTCGTAATCAAAATCATCTCATGATTTTGAAAACTTGAAAAGGATATTTAGTTATTTAGCCAAACGGAAAATCGCAACCCAGTACGTTAGGGCACTATTTCCCGAATTTCTAAATACCAAAATATTGCCTTATTTTTAAAACTTTTTTTAAAAAAATAAAATAATGGTTTTGCAAAAAAATGAATTTTCTATATAAATATGTAACAACATTGCATTTACATACTATCAACATACACATTGAAGGCAATTACAATATTTAATATAAACAATAATATATTACACAAGATACAACAAATAATAATTCCTATACTAAAGCAAGTACAAATATAATGAAGTATATATAAATATAATGAACAATAGAATTAACTATGAACATATTTCATGCAGATTTAAATAAAAAATATACATATAAACAATATAAACAATATGTTAAATAGTGTATAATGATTTTTAAAAAAAATATTTATAAATGGAATATAATATAAATAGTCTTAATTAACTATATGATATAATATAATATTATATAATACGTAGCGTAACAAATAATACCTAATATATATGAATACTAAAATAATATGTAATCAAAAAAATAATTAGTATAAAAAAATATAATATACTTAATATAATACTTAATTTAATACTGATAATATATATATATATAAATTTAAAAAAAAGAAAAAAAAAAGGTTAAATTGAGATTCAAGCATATTTCTAGGGCTAATTTACAAAATAAATTAATTAATAGGGCACAATTAAATTAAATAAAATAACAGAGGGATCCAAAGAGTAATTTTCCCATTTTCAAAAAAACACGCGGACCCTTGTTCGGGTCCGAGTCAACGCGCGGGTCTGGCTTACGCGAAAACGGCACCGTTCCGTTTCGCCTATAAAAGTCGATTTTAAGAAAAAATCATTTCGTTTTAGGTTTTAAAAAAATAGAATCCTCTCGAGAGGAAAAAGAGGGGGTCTTGTCCATTCGCTGCTGCTCGCTTCGTCCTCTTTCTCGGGTTATTCACCACACGCGCCTCCGTGGTTGGTGGCGGAGGTCTAGGTCGCCGATTTCCGTCGTCATGTGTAATCTCCTTTTCGTTTTTACTTTTTGAAATAATGGTTATATTTGCAACATAAATAAAGATAAAAATAAATATATAAAAAAATAAACAGAAAAAAAATCACCTCTGAAACACCCCACACCCGGCCCACGAGCTTGAACCGGATCTGGTATGTTCCTTAAATAAATCGGTTTTCAATGTTCTAAATGACTTAGAGAAAATTTGTGTAATTTTAAAAAAATTGTTTTGGGTTGGGCTTAATTTGAAACCTATTTAATAAATTCTGGAAATCCAACTTAAATAAGGTGACAAAATAATTTTTGGGTTTATTATTTTAAAAGAAATAAATTTACTTATCTTTAATCAAACATAATTTGTATCATATTCAAATAAAAATAAATAGGAATAAAGAAAATCCAACTGGGCCTTATGGCCTTATTACATCTTTCAAACCCAAAATAAAGTACTAAAATTTCATAAAGTCCAAATTCCAAATAATTTCTTCAAGCGATGCATGGCCACCTTTAGCTCCCGCCGACCCGGTCCATTACTCGCTCATCACCTGAAAAATAATTCCTCAACAGGGTGAGTCAACAGAACTCAATGTGTACATAGTACTAATTTCCAACAAATCGCATACAAGTCATATCAATATCATGTTCATACAAAATAAAGGATGATGCAACCCAAACCCAAACCTATTTGTCCATCCGCTACACACCACCCGTACCAACCTCGTACACCGCGGGGACTACTAAGTCGACCCTCCATCCGCTACACACCATCGAAGGCGTCATTTGCAATCGACGTGCTCATCGCCCACTTATGTTGTGTCATTAGACATCAGTATTCACCGGATGTAACCGAAGTTACCACTTTTCACTTTATGTGACCGTAGTCACCACTTTACGTTGGTGAGACCGTAGTCATCACCTTCACTTTCTTCCTCCACAAATATCCCGAATGCCCCAATTATTTCATAACATATTTCACATACTTAATTTTCATTCATGTTACTAATCACATGTTCAAAATATATCACATTCACAATCCTATCAAAAGTAGGAAACGTGCACTGGTACTCCTTACCACATTTGTGGTGCTTAGCCACATTCACATACTTATTACATATTTATATATCTAATGATTGCCATGCAATTTATTGAAAGTTAGTAAGAGTACACACCTTTTTCGCTTAATAGTTCCCGTGAATTCCCGTAGAGCGATCTACCGATCTAGATCTTTCACTCCTATATTCGGCCATTAATTAAAACATATAAATAAACCTATTTGGTCTTAAAACCAAATCCTACTAGAAGTAGAATTACTTACCTAGTTGCCGAATTGATTTAATCAAGTCCCAACACATTTGCTAGAATTCCTCTTCCTTGAAATCGGCTAATACTAGGTATGTAACCATGTCAGTTTTCGGTTTTTGAAATAATGGAAAACACTTAAACAAATTATGCCTTGGCCGAATATCCCTTACCTTATGATGGGATTCCAAATCTGAAGAGGATTCCTTTATAAGCCTGTTGAAATCCTATAACTCCGTGTTAGATTAGATCTAACTTTGAAAACGTGAATCATAATCTTTAACCACATATTTATATTTATAATCCTTACCTTAGATCCTTAGATTTCCGAAAGATCCCCTTTTGATGTTGTGGATGATTGCCTCTTTCTTAGAATCCACAAAGATTCAAATTTAAACAAGAGAACGGAGAAGAAAATAGAAGAAAAAGAGAGGGATTTTTGCTTAATGAAAATTCGGCAGAGAGGGGTTTTGCCTAGGAGAATTTCAGCAGAGAGGAAGAGGGAGCAAATGTTGATGAGTAGCCCTCCTGTCCCTCCTTTTATAGCCAAAGTTATCACCTAGGAGTCCTTTACTTGGCCACCACTCCTCTTTTTGATAATATTATCTCTTTTATTTAAAAGATAAAAGCCTTTAATCCATCAATCATCTCTCAATTATCTCATTAGAAAATAATCCTTTATTTATCTCTTATTATTCACATATTTATGTGAATAAAACTCCTTTATTTATCTCTTATTATTCACATATTTATGTGAATAAAACTCCTTTATTTATCTCTTATTATTCACATATTTATGTGAATAAAACTCCTTTATTTATCTCTTATATCCAAGTTTCCCGAAATGTTCAAGTTTCCATTTTTGGATCATTTCCAAAAATGTTTAGGTTTCCAAAAATGTCTAAGTTTCCAAAAATGTTCATTTCCATTTCCATTTTCATTTCCATCTCCATTTTCATTTCCATTTTCATTTTCATTTCCATTTTCATTCATTTCTAGGTTTCCAAAAGTATCAAAAATTTATTCATAATACTTAAGACTTGTCATTTCATACAATTGATCCGAAAAATGCATAGGCCCTTCCTAGGATGTTCTGATTCTACCCCCTTAAATAAAATTTCGTCCTCGAAATTTCCTAACTAAACAGATTGAGGGTATTCTTTGTCGCATTGTCTCTTCCGGCTCCCACTGAGCTTCTTCCGATCCATGATTGCGCCATAACACCTTGACTAAAGGCACCGACTTCTTTCGTAGTGCTTTCACGCCACGTTCCAAGATCCGAATCGGCTCCTCCTCGTAGGATAGATCCGGCCTTAACTCCACTTCTTCAACGGGTACCACATGAGACGGATCCGATCGAGCAGCGACGTAGCATGGACACATGAAATACGTCGTGCATTTGATGCAACTCGGTGGCAACTCCAATTGGTATGCCACCGCCCAACTCGCTTCGAAGACTTGATAGGCCCTATAAACCTTGGGCTTAGCTTCCTTTGCGACCGAACCGCATAACCTTCTTCCAAGGTGAGACCTTTAGAAACACTTGGTCTCCTACTTCAAACTCAATTTCTTTCCTCTTAAGGGTGCGTCGACTTACGTCCATCGAAGCTTCTTTCAACCGTGCCCGAATTAATTCCACCTTCTCCTCAGTTTCCGCCACTAACTCTGGACCCAAAACGCGGCGTTCTCCTAACTCGGTCCAACAAGTTGGTGTTCTACATTTCCTTCCATACAATGCTTCGTATGGTGCCATCCGAATGCTTGCCTGATAGTTGTTGTTGTAGGCGAACTCGGCTAGAGGCAAGTAATCTTCCCAACTTCCTCGGAAATCCATCACATGACCTCTTAGCATATCTTCCAACACTTGTATAACCCGTTCAGATTGCACATGTCGATTGTGGATGAAAAGCCGTAGTGAAGTCTAGCTTAGTGCCTAATGCTTGATGAAGTGCTTTCCAAAATCGAGACGTAAACCTTGGGTCTCTATCGGAGATGATCGACATCGGTACCCCGTGTAGCCTCACGATCTCGCCACATATAACTTGGCTAACTTTTGAAGGGAATAGTCGATCCTCACGGGGATAAAATGTGCGGACTTGGTCAAACGGTCCACTATCACCCATACCGAGTCCTTCTTAGTGGGCGTAAGGGAAGCCCACTAACTAAGTCCATGGTAATTCTTTCCCACTTCCATTGGGGAATCTCAATTGGTTGAAGCAATCTGATGGGACTTGGTGTTCACCTTTACTACTCGACATGTCAAACATTTCCCCACAAATTCGGTCACCTCTCGTTTGAGTCCGACCACCAAAATTGTTCCCTTAGATCTCTATACTGACTTGATGCCTCCGGGATGCATAGCATAAGGACTACCATGCGCTTCCCGAAGAATCCTTTGTCTCAACTCCTTATCCCCAAGCATACAAACCTTTTCCTTGTAGCACAAGACTCCTTCATCATTGACGCCATAATCCTTTAATCCTCCCTTGCCGTACTTGCGTAACTTAGTACTTAAGTCCCTATCCGCCAACCGTCCCTCTTTCACCTCCTTCACCCAGGTTGGCTTGACTTGTAACTCGCCAACAAAGCCTGGTCATCATACAAACTTAAGTGAGCGAACAAAGCCCTTAAACCGACACAACCTTCCTACTTAGGCGCGGCTACCACATTCGCCTTGCCGGATGGTATTCTATCGAACAGTCATAATCTTTTAATAACTCCACCCACCTTCGTTGCCTCAAGTTCAACTCCTTCGAGTCAACAAATACTTAAGGCTTTTTGTGGTCCGTGTAAATTACTAACCTTTCTCCATAAAGGTAGTGCCTCCAAACTTTGAGGCGAAAACCACCGCCGCCATGAGTTCCAAGTCATGAGTTGGGTAGTTCACCTCATGCGGCCTTAATCTGTCGAGATGCATAGCGACTACCTTTCCTTCTTGCATTAGCACACGCCCTAACCACGTGTGCGAAGCATCACAATATACTACGAAGTCCTTACTCGCCTCCCGGTGAATTAACACCGAGCTTCACGCCAAGACCTTTTAAGCTTTTCAAAGCTCTCCTGTTGCTTATCCGTCCACACAAACGGTACTTCCTTCCTTAGTAACTTTGTCAAAGGTGCGGCTATTGACGAGAATCCTTCCACGAACCTTACGTAATAGCTTTGCCAAGCCTAAGAAACTTCGATTTCAAAGCCACCGACCTAGGTGATTTCCAATCCAACAACGCTTCGATCTTCCTAGGATCCACTCTTATTCCTTCTGCGGATATCACATGTCCTAGAACGCCACTTCCTTGAGCCAAAATTCGCACTTGCTGAATTTGGCATAAAGCTTCTTTTCCTTAACACTTCTAACACAACTCGGAGATGCTCATCGTGCTCCTCCTCCGTCTTGGAATACACCAAAATGTCGTCGATGAACACCACGACGAATCTATCCAAGTAGGGTTGGAAAACCCTATTCATCATATCCATGAACGCGGCCGGTGCGTTCGTCAACCCAAACGGCATCACCACAAATTCAAAATGACCGTACCTTGTCCTAAAAGCGGTCTTATGAATATCGCCCTCCTTCACTTTCAGTTGATGATACCCGACCTTAAGTCGATCTTTGAGAACACAGTTTGCCTTTCGGTTGGTCGAACAAGTCATCTATCCTTGGCAAAGGATACTTGTTATTGATGGTCGGTTTGTTCAATCGACGATAATCTATGCACATCCGCATAGTTCCATCCTTCTTCTTCACAAAGAGAACCGGTGCTCCCACGGAGACACACCTGGGTCGAATGAACCCACGATCCAACAACTCTTGGATTTGAGCCTTGAGCTCCACTAACTCCTTTGGTGCCATTCGTAGGGAGCGATTGACACAGAACCATTCTGGTAGCAAATCTATTCCAAATTCCACTTTCTATCACGGGGGTATTAGGGCAACTCCTCAGAAAATACATCCTCAAAATCCCTTACTGTTTCTAACTCCCTTAACACCTTCCTCTTCTCCTCTTAACGCACTCACGAAGGCTAAGAATGCCTTACATCCTTTCTTAACCATTTTTTCGGCCTTTCCGCGCCGAAACTACGTTAGACAAGTGGTTCCTCCTTTCTCCGATCATCACTACTACCTCATCTTCCGGGGTTCTTAGTTCCATACGTTTAGCCGCACAATCCAACACGGCTCGATGCTCTACTAGCCAATCCATTCCAAGTATAAGCTCAAACTCTCGAAGGGTAATTCCATTAAGTCGGCCCGAAAGTTCGCTCCCGAATCTCTCTAGGGTACATTCAGAAAGATCCTATCTATCCTCACCGTTTGGCCTAAAGGGCTTACTACGATTATCCGCCTATCGAGAAAGTTCGAGTCTAGGCCTAGTGTTTCAACCACACTACATGCAACATAGGAATGAGTTGAGCCCACATCAATAAGAGCAAAATAGGGTTTGTCATGAATAAAGAACGCACGGTTATAACATCCGCGTCTCTCCTCTTCCCTCCCGTGAACCGCGTAAACCAAAACCGGTTGCCTTGCTTGGCGTTAGTCGCACCTCGGCCCCGAGCTCCACGGCCTCGCCACTACCTCTGTTGGCCAGACCACGACCTCTTTGAGGTCGCCGCCGCGCCTCTACCCGCCTGGTTAGCATTTCCGAGTGGCTGGTTGGCTCTCATCTAATAGCTTGGGGCAATCTTAATCATATGGTCCTTGGACCCACACTTGAGACATCGTCTCGCCTTTTCCAACACTCTCCCCGTGCTTCCTTCCACAATGTTCACAAGGGCGAAATTGCCGGCCCCGTACCATCACCTGTTGACTTTGTGGCTCTGTCAACTCTAGGCCTCTTGTGGCCTTTTTTCGGATGGCCCAAAACCTCTTTTGGGCTTATTTCAATCCCCACACCGCTTGGTGGCGTCCTTAATTCCTCACCACTTTAGCCTTTTCCACCAAGGCGAGAGAATTCCCGCTCCCGATGCGGTGCTATCAAAAGTCTCAAATCGTCCCTAAGTCCGTCCTCAAAACGAACACGCGTTCATGCTCGATCGCCACTACTCCTCGGGCATATCGGCTCAACCTCAAGAATTCCGCTTCATATTCGGTGATGGACTTACTTCCTTGTACCAACCCAGGAAAAGCCTTCCTTTGCTCATCTATATACCGGTTCCCACATACTTCTTCCGAAATGCTTCCTTAGCATATTCCCGTGTCGATCTTCCGCCGTGGCACCGCCCCGAACGGTTAACCACCATTGATACGCTTCATCGCGTATGTGCTGCGTCATCCCTTTCAACTTCTCCTCGGGGTCAAGTCGAGCTCATCCATGATGCGCTCGGTTGCTTCCAACGATCTTCGGTATGCATGGGTGCCACTCCCGATACTCCTCTAAACATTTCAGCTCCATTAGCACGGAGCCGCTCGAGTACGCACTTACGATTTCTGAATTATTTCTGCACCACCACCAATTCCAAAACTCGCAAAGATGACTGCGACACGCGGCATCTTCCCCTCATGCGAGCCTGCTTTGCTCAACATTGTGGTGGGGTGATGGTGGTGGTGGTATCTCATTGTCGAATCTTGTCCCGATCTAACGGTCATCATCCTTCCTCTACCTCTTCCACGGCGACCACGTCCTCTTGAGCTCATTATCGGCGAGATCGATTAAGGAATTTTATGTATTAGTATTCTTGTTTCACTTATTACCCGCGATGATATCTTATGAAGAAGAGTTTAAGAGTGGTTCTTTCGTATTCATACATGCATACATCTTGCATTCATTCATTCATCCATCAACAAATATGAACTTTCGTTCATTCAAAGAAACGTTGTAATTCTTGTTGTTGTTTTTCGTTATTTTGCTTTTCCACTACCCAGGGGCATTTTCGTAATTTTATCCTACGTGGGTATTTTCGTAAATTTTCAAAAATAAAAAGTTCCTGGTGATTTCGATGAAATTATTTTGGTACTTCTAAAGTTCCGGGAAATTTTGGAAGAATTTTGAAATCCAGGGTATTTCGGTAATTTTTGATCTCGGGGTATTTTGATAATTTTTCCAAAAATCGTGGTAAATTTGTAAAATTTATTAAGTTAGGATATTTTCCAAGATTGTAAAACATTGAGGGTTCCTTTGAGAGTTACACTTTTCAAAGCAATGATATTGTAAAAATTTTGGAAATCGTGGTCGTTTTGGTAATTTTGTAAGTTAGAGCAATTTTGTAATTTTCCAAAATCAAGATAGTTTGATATTTTACAAATTAGGGTTTTTTGAACATTTGATAAAGTAATGAAATTTTGTTAAAACTATGGGTGGTTTGGTCATTTTATAAACCAAGGGTATTTTTTTTTCTTTTCTTTTTTCCTTTTTTTTTATAAAGAAAAATGGCTAAGTCCCTTTCGGGTTTTATTCTTTGTGTTTAGCCTATGACCGAGCCCTCTTAGTCAGGGTGAACCAAAGCTACGCACTGTGCGGGTTTGAATGAAGAGGAGGTGAGTCACGCGGATCGCTTAAATACCAAGCTCTCACCGACCTTTCTAGACATGCGCATGCAGGTTGCCACACCACCGAGCCTTCCGAGTTAGGGGCGAACCGAAGCTACGCACCAGGTAGGATACTGCGAAGAGGAGGTGAGTCTCTAGGACCGCTTAAATACCTGTGCTCTTAGGATCCAATCCTAGACATGCGCATGAGGGGGTTGCCACACCCTAGCTTAATAACTTAGTCATAGGTTTGTTAAGTTCATTAAGTCTTATGAGTTTCAAGTGTTTGAGTAGTCTAATCCTAGGGTTCAAGTTCCTATCACACTATTCTCTCGTTCCATGCCTTTGCTACCCTTTTACAATTCATAATTCACATAATCACACGGATGGTTAAAGGTACTTACCGTGGATCATGGTCGGAGACTTAGGTGCCATGCCATAAAACTCGCTTATTTCAAAGAAATTCATTTGGGCTCGAATTGAAAAACGTTTTGCTTTGAGCCCACAGCCGAGAGTTTTAAAACGGGCTCGATACCAATCTGAAACACCCCACACCCGCCCACGAGCTTGAACCGGATCTCGGTATGTTCCTTAAATAAATCGGTTTTCAATGTTCTAAATGACTTAGAGAAAATTTGTGTAATTTTAAAAAAATTGTTTTAGGTTGGGCTTAATTTGAAACCTATTTAATAAATTCTGAAATCCAACTTAAATAAGGTGACAAAATAATTTTTGGGTTTATTATTTTAAAAGAAATAAATTTACTTATCTTTAATCAAACATAATTTGTATCATATTCAAATAAAAATAAATAGGAATAAAGAAAATCCAACTGGGCCTTATGGCCTTATTACATCTTTCAAACCCAAAATAAAGTACTAAAATTTCATAAAGTCCAAATTCCAAATAATTTCTTCAAGCGATGCATGGCCACCTTTAGCTCCCCGCCGACCCGGCCCATTATCGCTCATCACTGAAAAATAATTCCCCAACAGGGTGAGTCAACAGACTCAATGTGTACATAGTACTAATTTCCAACAAATCAGGCATACAAGTCATATCAATATCATGTTCATACAAAATAAAGGATGATGCAACCCAAACCCAAACCTATTTGTCCATCCGCTACACACCACCCGTACCAACTTGTACACCGCGGGGACTACTAAGTCGACCCTCCATCCGCTACACACCATCGGCGATCGGCTGCAATCGACGTGCTCATCGCCCACTTATGTTGTGTCATTAGACATCGTATTCACTGGATGTAACCGAAGTTACCACTTTTCACTTTATGTGACCGTAGTCACCACTTTACGTTGGTGAGACCGTAGTCATCACCTTCACTTTCTTCCTCCACAAATATCCCGAATGCCCCAATTATTTCATAACATATTTCACATACTTAATTTTCATTCATGTTACTAATCACATGTTCAAAATATATCACATTCACAATCCTATCAAAAGTAGGAAACGTGCACTGGTACTCCTTACCACATTTGTGGTGCTTAGCCACATTCACATCTTTGTTACATATTTATATATCTAATGATTGCCATGCAATTTATTGAAAGTTAGTAAGAGTACACACCTTTTTCGCTTAATAGTTCCCGTGAATTCCGTAGAGCGATCTACCGATCTAGATCTTTCACTCCTATATTCGGCCATTAATTAAAACATATAAATAAACCTATTTGGTCTTAAAACCAAATCCTACTAGAAGTAGAATTACTTACCTAGTTGCCGAATTGATTTAATCAAGTCCCAACAGTTGCTAGAATTCCTCTTCCTTGAAATCGGCTAATACTAGGTATGTAACCATGTCGCTTTCGGTTTTTGAAATAATGGAAAACACTTAAACAAATTATGCCTTGGCCGAATATCCCTTACCTTATGATGGGATTCCAAATCAAGAGGATTCCTTTATAAGCCCTGTTGAAATCCTATAACTCCGTGTTAGATTAGATCTAACTTTGAAAACGTGAATCATAATCTTTAACCACATATTTATATTTATAATCCTTACCTTAGATCCTTAGATTTCCGAAAGATCCCCTTTTGATGTTGTGGATGATTGCCCTCTTTCTTAGAATCCACAAAGATTCAAATTTTTAACAATGAGAACGGAGAAGAAAATAGAAGAAAAAGAGAGGGATTTTTGCTTAATGAAAATTCGGCAGAGAGGGGTTTTGCCTAGGAGAATTTTTGCGAGAGAGGAAGAGGAGCAGCTGTTGATGAGTAGCCCTCCTGTCCTCCTTTTATAGCCAAAGTTATCACCTAGGAGTCCTTTACTTGGCCACCACTCCTCTTTTGATAATATTATCTCTTTTATTTAAAAGATAAAAGCCTTTAATCCATCAATCATCTCCTCAATTATCTCATTAGAAAATAATCCTTTATTTATCTCTTATTATTCACATATTTATGTGAATAAAACTCCTTTACTTATCTCTTATTATTCACATATTTATGTGAATAAAACTCCTTTATTTATCTCTTATTATTCACATATTTATGTGAATAAAACTCCTTTATTTATCTCTTATTATTCACATATTTATGTGAATAAAACTCCTTTATTTATCTCTTATATCCAAGTTTCCCGAAATGTTCAAGTTTCCATTTTTGGATCATTTCAAAAATGTTTAGGTTTCAAAAATATCTAAGTTTCCAAAATGTCCATTTCCATCTCCATTTTCATTTCCATTTTCATTTTCATTTCCATTTTCATTCATTTCTAGGTTTCCAAAAGTATCAAAAATTTATTCATAATACTTAAGACTTGTCATTTCATACAATTGATCTGAAAAATGCATAGGCCCTTCCTAGGATGTTACAACCTCTGAGTAACCAAGATATTTTATTTCTCTGTAAATTTTTGACAATCGCTTTGCCTACTGACTTTGTGTAAATCTATCTATGCTGGTGCGTTCGCTCCTATCTCTGTTTTTCTCTAAAAAAAAATTCCGTGTCCCTTTTGACAGATTTTACAATGGGTTTTATAACCCAAAAACAAAACAAAAAGGAAAGCGTATCTTTAGATCTATTCTTTCCTTTTTACTACGATTCGTTCTTTTTCTGCTTTGGGTACTTTCCTTTCTTTGCAGGTTTGAAGGCGGAGGACAGTGGCCAAGCGCGGATCGCGGCGTGACTGGCGACGTGATCGAGGGGCTGCTGGCATGACGATCAGTCTCCTATTGAAATGGCGCGACTGTTGGGATACTGTCATTGCGGCGCCTAGGGTTTCCCCAGAAACCCTAGGTTTCTGAGTTTAGCTTAGGAATTGGGCCATTTTGGGCTTGTTTGTTTTGGGTTTGGGTTAAATTATTGGTTCTGGGTCAAGGGTGTAAATGGGTCAGGATTGGGTAAATAATTGGGCTATGGACTGTAAAAGGACTGTTTAAAACATTGGGTTTATTTTTTGATTTTTTGTTTGTTTTTTATTCTATTTTTATGGGCGGGGCAAAATTTTGTGCTTACAAAGTATGTTGATGAATTGTACAAACTAAAATAGATGTATAAAGTATGGAAGTTTGAATTCCCATCGGTCCCAAATGAAGGTAGACGACCCTATGTTTTGAGTGCTCCATTTGAATTGCTATTGAATATTGAATTGCATTGCAAGCCAAAAGATCGACAGAAATCTAGTTAGATATGCAACAATACATATATTCAGGAGAAGATAAACCAACCAAGGTTATATAGTTTTTGTAGGAACCGAAGAAATAATAAGAAAACATACTCACATTTGAGGACAATGTTGAGGCGAGGATCGTAGATATGTAATTTTCCAAACTTCTTTGTTATGAAAGTCACATTGAAATTTCCAAAGTAGATTTAAGTTCTAATCCATCTTGATGAAAACTTTAGTAGTTATCAAATGGAATTAAAAAATTAATTAATTTAGCTATATTTGCTTTTACATTTTTTAACAAACAAAATCATTAATTATGTAATCTACTCTAATATTATGTTGACCAATTTTAAAACTAGTGGATAATTCAAAGTCGAATTAAACATAAAAAAATAATTTTTTGATAAAATGTAAATAAGTAGATTAATGATATAAAAATACAATACAAATATTAATGGAAGCGTTACTTATATAAAAAAAAATTAAAAATTAACAAACTAAATGATGATGTACATAAAAAAAATTTAAAATGAAAAATTCATCTCTATCGTCGGATCGAATGTGTGCCAGAACTCGGTGGGTATCGATTACATCAAATTTGCATTTACTGGAGTAACTAATTTACTAGATTTTACTAAATTATTCAGAATTTATTATGTTAATGGAAAAAATTACATGTATTGCATTTTATTATCAAATATTATTTTAAAAATTTGAAATTTGAACCCAAAAGATAGATATTTTGACAAATAAACCACTCCTTTATAGTATTAATATATCATATTATGCAAACTAGTATATATATATATATTATAATAATAAATTGTTTTTCTATAATTAACAATGTATTATATGTAAACTGATATTACGGATTTTCGTAAAATTGAAAAAAAAAATTTAATATTTTCGTATTATATGTATACCAATGTTATATGAAATAATAATAAAAAAAGGGAACAAATTGATTGCAAAAGATTTATACTACTTTCTGTTTATTCCCAAATATTTATTAAATTGTATATTCGACCATTTTTAAACTTTACATATAAAACATTTACCCTTTTTTTCTTATTAATTAATTTTTATATGGATTTGATCAAAATTAGTGCCAAATTTCAACCAATAAATGGCGTAATTTCATGGTGCCAAATAGGCCCTTTAAATTATGCCACATAACTTATCAATTTTGCTCAAAAATCTTACTATAGTATATATATATATATATATATATATATATTAGTTTACAATCGATATTTTAGGTTTAAAGATAATTGTATTGGAATCAAAGTAGTATTCAAGTAAAGTTCTCTTAATAATGATGGTTTCAAAATTCGAACTCAATTTAAACGTTTAGGAAGGAAGTTCACTCCATTTCTTTTAATTACCCATTTGTGATTCCAATAAAATGTGATTCGTTAAAATGTGATTGATGGTGATGATATCATTGTAAAGTATTAATTAAAATCTCGTTAAAATTACATTAATATGTTCGGTGTAGTCTAATAGTTTTTTTGGAAATGCAATGTTACTTTACAAAATTAACTTTATTAAATAAAAGATAATATTAATATATTTTAATATTTTTCATTAAATTTACTATTAAATTAAATATTTAATAATAAACTTATCAATAATTATTATCATTTATAAATATTTAAATTAATCTATAAGGTATGATATTCTCACATTTTGATTTAATTTGTTACATGAATGCAATTGAAACACAACTTGCACATTAATTTAATTTTTTTATGGGGCACAATTTTTAAGGTTATTTCACTTTCATATTATAAATTTTAATATTAATTATTATAGGTGGTTGGGAATTTATTGGAATATGTTTTTTTTAGGAGTATCTTAAAATTTATAGGTATTGATTTCTTGGAATATGTTTTTTTAGGAGTACTTTAAAACTCATGGGCGTTGATTTCAAGGTGCATGTCAACACTTCCAATTTTTTTTGTGCACTCATAGAATTAGGGTCAACTATTATATTATAAGTATTGTAACTCGAAACTTGTTAGAATTAAGTGATCTGAATTCTTATTTAAATAAAATACAATTGTAAAATAAAATAAAAGAAGAATCCCAATAGAACTACACTTCTTTCTGAATCCTTATTTAAATAAAATACAATGGTAAAATAAAATAAAAGAAGAATCCCTATAGAACTACACTTCTTTTATTTTATTTTAAATAAGGTTTTTTAAACCTTATTAAACTCCATCTATTGGATATTGATTAGAATAAGGAGTTTCAATCTTACTACACTCCTATTAGAATATGGCTTTACAAGCCTATAAATAGACATAGTCTATTCCTCTTGTAAATTGATTCGAATTCGACATAGTTAATTTTCTTCTCCTCTGCCCGTGGTTTTTTTCCTGAAAGGGTTTCCACGTAAAATCTGTGTGTTCTTTATTTTTGTTTCTCTTTTCTTTGAGATATATTTGTCATTACCGACGATATATTTTTCACAAATTGGTATCCGAGCTTCCGGGTTTTTCATCTCGATCACGGTAATGGCGTCCTTGAAGTATGAAATTACAATTGTTGGATCGCAACACGCATTCGCGTTGTGGCAGATAAAGATGCAGGCAGTTCTTGCACAAATGGATTTAGAGGAACCCTTGCTAGGGATAGATAAAATGCCTTCGACATTGACGGAGGAAGAGAAGAAGCGCAAGGATCAAAAGGCGTTAACACAGTTACATCTGCATTTGTCTAACGAAATTTTGCAGGATGTGATGAAGGAGAAGACCGCCGCTGCATTATGGAAGAGGCTAGAACAAATATGTATGTCGAAAACTCTAACCAGCAAGTTGCATATGAAACAACGTCTTTATGCTCATCGTTTGGAGGAATGTGCGTCTGTGCACGAACACTTAACAGTGTTTAAAGAAATTCTTTCAAACTTGGAGGCCATGGAGGTTTAGTATGATAAGGAAGATCTAGGGTTGATTTTACTTTGTTCGTTGCCCCCGTCTTATTCAACCTTTAGAGACACGATTTTATATAGCCGCGAGTCTCTCACAGTTGATGAGGTTTATGATTCTTTGACCTCGTATGATAAGATGAAGCATCTTGTGGTTAAAACTGACTCTCAGGGAGAGGGTCTCATTGTTCGTGGGAGACAAGATCGGAATGCTGATGATGATCGTGGAAGGACACAGGAACGGAATCCTCGTGGTAAATCTAAGGGTAGATCAAAGTCTTCAAACAGAGGTAAAACTTGTAACTTCTGCAAGAAGAAATGGCACATTAAATCTGAGTGCTATAAGCTACAAAATATGATCAAAAGGGAGGCTGCGAATCAAAAGGGAAAACAACCAGAAAATTTTGGTGAAGCTGATGTTGTAGAAGACTACAACGATGGTGAACTTCTAGTCGCTTCTGTCAATAATTCTAAAGTGAGTGAGGATTGGATACTTGATTCAGGCTGCACCTTCCACATGAGTCCCAATCAGGATTGGTTTACAAATTACGAAACAGTGTCTGAAGGTGTTGTTTTGATGGGAAATAATGCTTCGTGTAAAATCGCAGGTGTTGGAACAATTAAAGTTAAGATGTTTGATGGAGTTGTCAGAACACTTAGTGACGTACGGCATGTTCCAGAATTGAAGAGAAATTTAATTTCATTGAGTACTTTTGATTCAAGAGGGTACAAATATACAGCTGAAAGTGGGATTTTGAAGATTTCCAAAGGTTCCCTCGTTGTGATGAAGGGCAGAGAAAGACTGCTAAGTTATATGTTTTGCAGGGTTCTACTGTTATTGGTGATGCAGCTGTTGCTTCCTCTACCTTATCAAATGATGATATTACTAAACTTTGGCATATGCGCCTAGGGCATATGAGTGAGAATGGCATGGCAGAATTGAGTAAAAGAGGACTTCTTGATGGGCAAGGAATTTGCAAACTGAAGTTCTATGAGCATTGCGTTTTTGGGAAGCAAAAGAGAGTTCGATTCACCAGAGGAATCCATAACACGAAGGGAACATTAGAGTATATTCATTCTGATCTGTGGGGTCCATCAAGAGTGCCTTCAAGAGGTAGAGCTAATTATATGCTAACTTTTATTGATGATTTTTCCAGAAAAGTTTGGGCATTCTTCCTGAAGCAGAAAAGCGATGTGTTTTCCGCAGTTAAGTCTTGGAAAACTATGATTGAAAAATAGACGGGAAAACAAATAAAATACCTCCGCACAGACAATGGCTTAGAGTTTTGTTCTGATGAGTTTAATAAACTGTGCAAGTCAGAAGGGATCGTGAGACACTTGACAGTTAATCATACTCCACAACAAAACGGCGTTGCAGAACGAATGAATAGAACGATCATGAAGAAAGTTCGATGTATGTTGTCAAATGCCAACTTACCAAAGTCATTTTGGGCCGAAGCAGCCTCTACTGTATGTTTTTTGATCAACCGATCTCCATCCATTGCCATTGAGAAAAAGACTCCACAAGAGGTATGGTGTGGTAATCCCGCTAATTATTACGATTTAAAGATCTTTGGGTGTCTCCGCGATGCTCATGTTGATAATGGAAAATTGGAACCGAGATCCATTAAATGTGTTTTTCTTGGTTATAAAACTGGTGTAAAAGGGTATACGTTATGGTGTCCTGAAAATAGAAAAGTTGTGATTAGCAGAGATGTTGTTTTTGATGAAACTACAATGCTACCTAACTTATCTCTTAAAGACTTTTCCAATAAAGAAAATCAAAAGTAGGTGGAGCATCAGATTAATACAGAGTCAACTCCTCAAGCCAGTACAAAAATTTAGAATAGAGTTGCTTCTTCACCACAATACTCTATCGCCAAAAATAGAACTAGAAGTGAAATTAAACCTCTAAAGAAGTATGTCGAAGCTGATCTAGTTGCTTATGCTTTAAATGCGGCTGAAGATATAGATGCAAACCAAGAGCCGTCTAATTATTTTGAGGCGGTTAGCTGTGAAGACTCAGAAAAGTGGATGTTTGCTATGCAAGAGGAGATGGAATCACTCCATAAAAATAGAACATGGGATCTTGTGAAACTTCCTAAAGGTAAAAAGGTTGTTCGCTGTAAATGAGTGTTTAAAAAGAAAGAAGGGACTCCAAGAGTTGAAGAACCCAGATATAAAGTAAGGCTTGTTGCAAAAGGTTACAGTCAAATTCCAAGAGTGGACTTTACAGATGTGTTCTCCCCAGTTGTGAAGCATAGTTTGATTCGAGCTTTGCTTGGTATTATGGCCATGCATGATTTGGAGCTTGAGCAGTTAGATGTAAAAACTGTATTTTTGCATGAAGAACTTGAGGAAGATATTTATATGCAACAACTAGAGGGTTTTACAGTCTCAGAAAAGGAGGACTATGTTTGCTTGCTGAAAAAGTCCCTTTACGGTTTGAAACAGTCACCAAGACAGTGGTACAAGAGGTTTGATTCCTTTATGACTTCTCATGATTTTAAAAGAAGTAGTTTTTGTGATTGTGTTTACTTTAAGAAAAATAGTGATGGTTCTTTTTGTGTATCTACTTCTTTATGTTGATGACATGTTGATAGCAACAAAAGATAAATGAGAGATAAGAAAGGTCAAAAGCCCAACTAAGTGAAGAATTTGAGATGATGATTTTGGACCAAAAAGAAGATACTTGGTATGGAGATTCTCAGAGATAGAAAAGCAAGTAAATTGTACCTAAGTCGAAGGGGTACATTGAGAAAGTTCTTTGCGAGTTCAATATACAGAGTGCTAAGCCCGTTAGTACTCCTTTAGCGACCATTTTCGGACTTTCATCGGCTTTGTCTCCACAATCGATGATGAGATTGAGTATATGTCACATGTTCCATACTCTAGTGCAAAGTGGGTTCTCTCATGTATGCTATGGTTTGTTCACGCCCGATTTATCATATGTAGTCGGTGCGCTTAGCGGATACATGGCGAATCCCGATAAAGAACATTGGAAAGCGATCAATGGATTTTAAGATACTTACGAGGTACTACCGATGTTTGCTTACAGTTTGGAAGAACTAGAGATGGAGTCATTGGGTATGTTGATGCTGATTTTTTGGAGACCTTGATAGAAGAAGATCTCTTACTGGTTATGTCTTTACAATCGGAGGTTGTGCAATCAGTTGGAAAGCTACTTTGCAAACTACGATCGCTTTGTCTACCATGAAGGCGAGTACATGGCGACATCGAGGCTTGTAAAGAAGCTATTTGGTTGAAGGGACTCTTTAGTGAGCTCAATAAAGACCTTCAAATCAAGACAAGATTTTATGACAAATGAGTGCCATCTTCCTTACAAAAGATCAAATGTTTCATGAGAGAACAAAACACATTAATGTTCGGTATCATTTTGTTCGTGATATTATTGCTCGTGGTGATATTAGTCCGAGCAAAATTAGTACTCATGAAAATCCTCGCAGATATGATGACTAAGTCACTTTTTATAACCAAGTTTGAGCATTGCTCAAACTTGGTTGGTGTTCATTGTTGAAGTTAAACCCTTAAGGGGTTTTATGGAAGAGGTGGAGAACTTGTTCGTTGAGAGTTCGCGATGAAGAACTTGTTTATTTAGAATTCGTGTCAAGGTGGAGATTGTTAGAATTAAGTGACCCGAATCCTTATTTAAATAAAATACAATGGTAAAATAAAATAAAAGAAGAATCCCTATAGAACTACACTTCTTTTATTTTATTTTAAATAAGGTTTTTAAACCTTATTAAACTCCATCTATTGGATATTGATTAGAATAAGGAGTTTCAATCTTACTACACTTATTAGAATATGGCTTTACAAGCCTATAAATAGACATAGTCTATTCCTCTTGTAAATTGATTCGAATTCGACATAGTGAATTTTCTTCTCTCTCGCCCGTGGTTTTTTTCCGAAAGGGTTTCCACGTAAAATCTGTGTGTTCTTTATTTTTGTTTCTCTTTTCTTTGCGATATATTTGTCATTACCGATGATATAATTTTCACAAAACTAGTGGGTGTTAAGGTCATAGTAAAAAAAATTAAACTAAACGATGATAATTTATTTTAATTTCAAGGATAAACTTAAACCCTAAACTCAATATCCACTGATGTTGAGTTGTGTACTAATTTAAAAAATGAATAATGCAATTTGAATAAATTTTAATGAAAATATAAATTCAAGTTGAAATCACTTTCACTTAAAACCCTAGCAGAAACTTGATTTTAGAAACTATAAAAATGTAATTGAACTTGTTAATTTTCACAACAAACCAAAACAAATCGTCTTTTGCATTCTGTCTTACCCCGTACACAATTAAGTACCTCCAAATTACAATTATCAATCGTATTGTAATGGTTGTCAACTTATTATGATTTGAAGAAGTACATGTTAGCTAAAGTGAAACAACATTTCAATATTCTCTTGTGGCTTGGCTTCGTGGCAATGTGAGTATAAGTTTACTTAACGAGAGAATCATTTCTCAATTAAGAGATGTTAGTTTCTTCTATGCAAGTCAAATTGAGAGAGCATCACTTACGTTCCGTCATTCCTATTTGATCTAATTAAATGATGGAAACCTATACCCATACGTTTCATCTCCCATATGATGAAGTGAGGATATTGGAAGATGTAATGTTGTTAACGGGGCTTCTAGTGGACATGTATATTGTAACGAGAAATTCTAAGCACAATCTATGGTAGAACTGTAACAATCAGATTTCTAATAACCTGAAAATTTAAAATAATTGGAGAGCTAAATTGAAAGAGACCGTAAGCTGGTGACCTTTATTGAAAGAAATAGGAATGCTGGATATCGAATTGGACATAGTTGTAAAACCCTAGTTGAATTTACTGGCCACCTTAAAATCCGCCAATAGAAAAAGATACAATAGATTGACCTTGTCTAGCAACAACATTCCTCTAACCATCTAGAGCATCCAAGCTCTAGTGTCTCAATCCATCTCCTCCTTGGTGGCATGCAGTGGATGTTCTAATGAGAAAAGTCGTTCATACCATGTGCTCTTCAAACAACAACCATCTAGTGTCACGGACTTAGGATTTTCACCTCGTAATCCGTGTGGCCTTAGGCAGTTCTTTACTCCAAAAACGCCTAAGTCAGCCTAACTCTCACAAGAAAAGGATTTAATAGAATTCCTCCACAAAACCCAACTCGAATGAAAGCAACTCAAGGCAAGGCGATAACGAACGAAGAACGAAATAAGAACAAACCACCGAAAAATAAGAACACAAGAGACAGAGAATTTGAGTGAATACTTCTCAAGAATTCTTATTGCTCAAAACAACTCAAGTGATTTACAATGAGGGGAAAGGCCTCTATTTATAGTTGAGCCTCCCCAAATCCAACGGTGCAGATCAAGTACATCAACGGCTAAGATTAAAGGGTATCTACAAATTAAATCTCTAAGATTACAAAATCATATCTTCTAAGATTATACATATCATATCTAGGATTGCATATCTTCGAAGATCATGTTTCCATATCTGTCAAGCTTGTAGATGGACCTTCAATCTCTCCAAGCAACGGGCCAGTCCGATTGGGCCAAATGACCTCCTTCCCTCTTGATAGATCGCCCAAATGTGTCATGGTTGCGGGCTCCCATGCGCAACCCATGACATTTTCCCCCACCGAATCTAGCGACGCCCTCGTCGCGTCCTTCGTATGGTACCGATCTATCTTGTCTTGGAATTACCACAAGGATTCAGTGGGTTCCCAACTTGTCTCACTATCGGGAAATCCCTTCCATCGGACTAGGTATTCATGCCGCGGTCGATAGTACTTCCGTCTGACCACACGATCCGCCTCTATGTTTTCGACCTCTCGATCATAGAAGACTTTTACCCCCATTGGTGCTCGTTTGGACTTGCTTCGATTTGCGTCCTCTCCATCTTCATGGAATGGCTTAAGCATACTTACATGGAATACTGGATGGACTTTGAGTTTTTCAGGCAACTCAAGCTTGTAGGCCACTTTGCCTACCTTCTTCACAACTCGAAATGGCCCCTCATATCGTCGCACAAGTCCCTTGTGCAAACCATCATGCCGTAAAATCAAGTGTAGTTTAGCAAGGACTGGGTCACCAACCTGAAATTGCACATCCCTTCGATTTTGATCCGCCCACTTCTTGTTGCACTTACTTGCCTTATGTAGACAAGCTCTTGCCAGATCGTTTTGCTCTTGCCAATCTCTCGAAAATCGATAAGCTGCTGGATTCGGTCCCGCATACCGAGTTGTAATAGCATTGGGTGTAAGTGGCTGTTGTCCCGTTACTATCTCGAACGGACTCTGGTTCCTTGCCCCACTTTGTTGTAAATTGTACGAGAATTGAGCCACATCCAATAACTTCGGCCAATCCCTTTGTGTTGCACTTACATAGTGTCGAAGATATGTCTCCAATAGTGCATTTACTCGTGTGGTTTGCCCATCAGTTTGGGGATGCATGCTGGTGGAGAAGCTCAAGTCTGAGCCTATTAACTTGAATAACTCCGTCCAAAATCGTCCCGTGAATCGCCCATCTCGATCACTGATGATAAACTGTGGTACTCCCCAATATTTCACCACATGTTTAAGGAACAACCGAGCTGCCTCCTCAGCAGGACACTCCTTGGTTGCAGGGATGAAGGTTGCATACTTTGAAAACCTGTCCACCACAACAAAAATACTTGCAAATCCATCAGACTTAGGGAAACCCAAAATAAAGTCCATGGATAAACTTTCCCATGGGCGCTCCGGAATGGCCAAGGGTTGTAACAAACCAGCAGGAACCTTCAATTCGACCTTATCTTGTTGGCACACCAAACAAGTCTTCACATAGGTCTCCACATCGTCACCCATATGAGGCCAATAAAACCGATCCTCTAAGAGAGCCAAAGTACGGTGTATACCTGGATGGCCAGCCGATTTTGAATTATGGCATTCCTTCATAACTTCCTTCCGCAAGTTCCCATGTTGGGGCACATATAGACGTTGCCCCTGAGTGTATAGTAATTCTCCATCGAGCTAAAACCGCCTCGTTTTTCCATCTTTGGCAAGCTCAATCAAATTCTTGGCTGTGGAATCATGGGACAATCCTTCTTGAATGCGCTCCAATAAGGGACTATCGGGTTGGCTTATCGTTGCAAACTCTATTTTCCGGCTAAGCACATCAGCCACAGTGTTGGCCTTTCTCGGCTTGTATTCCATACTAAAGTCAAACTCTGCTAGAAAAACCTGCCAACGAGCCTGTTTGGGGGACAATTTTTTCTGGGTTAAGAAATAACTATTTGCAACATTATCAGTAAATACTACGAACCTGGAACCCAGCAAATAGTGTCTCCATGTGCGCAAACAATGCACCACCGCAGTCATCTCTTTTTCTTGGACCGTGTATCTTCGTTCTGTCTTATTAAGCTTTCGACTCTCGAAAGCAATTAGATGCCCATCTTGCATCAACACTCCCCCAATCGCATAATCCGAAGCATCCGTGCGTACCTCATACGCCTTTGAAAAGTCTGGCAACGCAAGTACAGGCTCACTCATCATTGCTTGCTTCACTTGGTTGAAGGCTTTTTCGCACTGAGGGTTCTAATCCCACACTTTGCCCTTCTTCAACAAGTCCGTCAAGGGTGCAGTGATCTTGGAATAGCCTTCAATGAAGCGACGGTAATAATTTGCTAATCCAAGGAAAGACCGCAACTCCGTTATCTTGGTTGGTGGCTCCCAATCGGTAATTGCTCGAACCTTACTTTCATCCATTCTAATCGTGCCACCTCCCACTATATGGCCCAGAAATGACACTTCTCGTTGGGCAAATGAGCATTTCTCCTCTTTGACATATAGCTCATTTTCTCGTAAAGTTTGGAGCACCTCCCTCAAATGCCCCACATGCTCCTCAAGCGTCTTGCTATACACCACAATATCGTCAAGATAAACAATCACAAAATGATCTAAGAAGGGTTGTAATACCTTATTCATTAGGGTGCAAAACGTGGCCGGAGCATTTGTCAACCCAAACGGCATCACAAGGAACTCAAAAGACCCATACCGAGTCACACAGGCTGTCTTCGGCTCATCCCCTTCGGCTACTCTCACTTGGTGGTACCCCGATCGCAAATCCAACTTAGTGAACCATCTCGCGTTACCAAGTTGATCGAACAAATCTGCAATAAGAGGAATGGGATACCTGTTTTTCACCGCGATCTTGTTTAAGGCCCTATAGTCGATGCACAATCTCAAGGACCCATCATGTTTCTTTTGGAATAGTACCGACGCACCGAATGGGGCTTTAGATGGTCTAATAAACCCGACATCTAAAAGCTCCATCAATTGCTTCTGTAATTCCTCCAACCAAGTGAGCCATCCGATATGGTGCCCTTGCCGCGATTCAAGATTAGGCAACAACTCAATCTTATGATCCACCTCCTCTTAGGTGGCAACTTTTTGGGCAACTCCATGGGCATCACATCTTGAAATGACTTCAACAACTGTTTCACATCCTTTGGAATTTCTCCTTGAATTTCTCATCCACATTGTCCCTCAAAGTGGCTAAGTAGGAAACTTCATTTCTACGGACTCCTTTGGCAAATTGGATTGCTGACAATATTTTTCCCTCCATGTTTCCCTTTCTTTTTATTTGCACCATGTATCGACGATTTGAATCGGAGATCGTCATGTAATTCTCAGAGGGATGAATATCCGCATTAACTCGGTCAAGCAAACTTAATCCAACTACAAAATCATAATCATCAAGAGGGATTACCTTAATAGTTGCTTTACCAGTCCATTGGCCAAGTTTGAGTTCGATCCCTTTTGCCACACTCGTTATGGGAATGCTTTCCGAGTTCACTGTTTTGATTTGTCCTGAATCTTCCTCAACTTTGAGGCCAAGTTCCTTTGCCATTTCTTCATACATGAATAAGTCAAACGCACCAGTATCAACAAGTGCATTCAATCCCTTACCAGCTACGATGATGTCCACAAACATTAGCCTATTACTTGTCTTCTCTTCGACACCACCCAATATCGAATTAAGGCTTTTGGTGCCGTCTTCAGCTTCCTCGCGTGCCTCCATTGCATGGAAAGAGGATTTCTTCGGACAGACACTCATCCTATGTGGACCTTGACAAAGAAAGCATTTCAATGGTCCCTTCTTATCCCAAGGCTTACCTTGACTAGCCCTTGGACCTTCGCCACTATTTTCTCCTTGATCCTTGTCTCCCCCACCATTGCCTTTGGGTCTCGACCTGAGCTTGGAGGACTCATTATTATCAAACTTTCTTCCCCCAACATCATAGAAATTTTCTGCCTCAGCCATGGCTGCGGTCAATTCAGTGATACCTAGGCGATGCAACTCTTGCTTTGCCCACATTTTTAACCCATCCTCGAACCAATAAAATGCTTCCTTCTCGTTCAAGTCTGAAATCTGAAGCATCAACTCACTGAATTCTCAAACATACTCTCGAACAGTGCCTTATTGTGTAAGCCGACGCAACTCAGCACGAGCCTCCTTTTCAGCATGTTGCGGATAAAACTGCTTCTTCAACTCTCTTTGGACCTCCTCCCAAGTCCCAATAGCCGTTCCTCCATGTTTCTCATCCGTGGACCTACGTCTCCACCACAAGAGAGCAACATTAAAAAAATAAATTGAAGCAGTGTTTACCTTGGTGGCATCATCCTCAATGCCCATTGCTCGAAAATATTACTCCAATTCCCACAAGAAGTTATCCACTTCTCTCGCGGACCTAGCCCCCTTGAACTTCTCGGGTTTTGGAACATCCATATGACGTTGCTTCGGTCCTGAAGCTAACATCCCACTTCCCAGGGCAGCCTTACAGATAGTGAGCTCCCCCTTAAGCTCAGTAATCTCCTCTTTCATGGCAGTCACCAGGGCCTCAAGAGCTTCGTCCCTCACCGTCAATTTGTCCGAAGTGGATCTGAGAGAGTCCAACACAAATTCCTTGCTATCTTCCCTCAGTTCCTCCATACGGATCAGGACCACTTCGAGTGTCTCCTTCATGTCACCAACAGACTCCTCGAGATAGACCACTCGATTTTCCAAGCTCGACAACATATCCCTCGATCGACTAGCCTTTCTAGCCCTCCCACGGGTCTCCATTGGCTCATTCTCACCAACTTCTTTCGACATCCTTCAATATTGCTTTCGCAAACCTGGCTCTAATACCAACTATCACGGACTTAGGATTTTTACCTCGCAATCCGTGCGGCCTTAGGCAGTTCTTTACTCCAAAAACGCCTAAGTCAGCCTAACTCTCACAAGAAAAGGATTCAATAGAATTCTTCCACAAAACCCAACTCGAATGAAAGTAACTCAAGGCAAGGCGATGACGAACGAAGAACGAAATAAGAACAAACCACCGAAAAATAAGAACACAAGAGACAGAGAATTTGAGTGAATACTTCTCAGGAATTCTTATTGCTCAAAACAACTCAAGTGATTTACAATGAGGGGAAAGGCCTCTATTTATAGTTGAGCCTCCCCAAATCCAACGGTACAGATCAAGTACATCAACGGCTAAGATTAAAGGGTATCTACAAATTAAATCTCTAAGATTACAAAATCATATCTTCTAAGATTATACATATCATATCTAGGATTGTATATCTTCGAAGATCATGTTTCCGTATCTGTCAAGCTTGTAGATGGACCTTCAATCTCTCCAAGCAACGGGCCAGTCCGATTGGGCCAAATGACCTCCTTCCCTCTTGATGGATCGCCCAAATGTGTCATGGTTGCGGGCTCCCATGCGCAACCCATGACACTAGATCCTTCTTCGGTGCCTCCTTCAGTGGCACATCACCCAAAAACCAGTGGCACTCGTACTTCAAGTTAATGCCACTAGGTCCAATCTTCACATCATCGTTGATTAGAAGGTTGATTATTAAAGTAACATCTTCGAGCATGATGGTCACTTCCCCATATGGAAAATGGACAGTAAATGGTTTCGGCTTCCATCTTTCCAACTAAGCATCAACTAATTCTGGAATGATATTGAACTTCACCATTGTAACTACAACATGTAAATTGGAATCCTTTAAACATTCTTTGATCTGAGCATCGAGCACTAAATATTTTGAATGTTAATTGAAAGAACTCAATCTTCTAGTTTTTAAAAGAATCATAAAATAATAATATTATATTTCAAAAAATCTTTAAAATATTTATGAAAAAAATTTAAAATTCAAAAGAATTGAGTTGGAGACCTTACCACATTGATGGCATAGTTGGCAATGTGTTTGGCCTTTCTATCGCAGAAAATAAGTAATAAGTAGGAAATAACAAGTTTTTTTTGGACAGTTTAAGAGGGTTTTAAGTAGGGAGAAAGGAAGAAGAGGTTGGATATTTACCGAGAGGAAGTCAACTCTTAACTTCCATTGTATTTATTTGGGTTGGTTGGGCTAACAACCCAATAAATTTTAGGTCAAACTTCACATCTCTAAACTTGACACTCATAGGTGTCAAAGTATTGGTCAACATAGTTTCTAGTGGTTCTCCTCACCATGCATGGCACAATCTCTCCTATTGTGATTTGACATATCTCTGAACTCGACACTCGTGGATATTAAGGTATAACTCCAAAAACAACAACAACAAAATTTTATTTTGAAAAATAACTTACCTATGCACATATAATAAATAATATATAAATCTATACTATAAAAGTAAAAAGAAAAAAAAGAAAAACTCAATTTGCAATTTCTCTCATTAAATTGTAGGTATAAATTCAATTGTATTCATATATAACATATATGACTTGAATTTATCTTAATACCAAAATTTTACTAGATTTTATATGCTAAGATAAGGAAAATTTTATTTATTGTCAAAAGAAAAAAAATGTATAAATTAATTAAGATTGGATTATACATTTAAAGGTAATAAAATATCTATTTAAAATTCAAAAAATATCTACTTTAATTATATATGGATTATTTGATTTATAAATCATTAAATAAGCACATTAAAACTTTTAATGAGATATCATTTTCATAAAAATAAAAAATATTTACTTTTATAATAAATTAAAAAATACTAATAATATTTTGTATTTATTATAAAATAATAAATAGACACCCAACAAGTATTTTTATTTTTAAAGTATAATTATTACATGTACACATATTTTATTATATAATTTATAATTTTTAAAATATCAAAATTTGTTTTCTTTAAATCTAAATTTCCAAAAGCAATTCACTTTAAAAAAGTATGGTGTCTACTTTGAATCCCTACAAAATTAAGATTTTAAAAATAGCCTAAAGTAAAAAAGCAATGTAAACATCTTCCTAAAGTCTTAATCTTTATCAACAAAAGAACAACTGCTAAGATAACTACTACGATAGCTAATGTAGGAGAATGTGAGAGTAATAATGCCAAGAGAAGCAAGAGGAGCAAGAGGAGCCAAAGGAGATTTCGAGTTAAAGATGAAATTTAATTAGTATTTTCTAAAAAAATTCATGATTTTTATTTAATTTCATAATTATAGTATTTTAAAAATAATTTATGAGTTTTCAGTTCTTTTTAATTTATTATAGTCTTTTTCTAATTGGTATAATAATACATTTAGTCCTCAATACTTACATATTCTATCGATTCTAATTCTAAATAATTCAATAAATTTAACCCTTCACTTTTATAAATTCTATCAATTTGATCCTCAAACTTTCTAACCAAAGCTCTCAACTTTTAAAATAAAGACATTCCACATCTATAAATCTGTAAAATCTAAAATAGAAACACGAATATAGTTGGATGATGATTTATAGAATTTACCCAAAATAAAAAAGTATTAGCTGCAATCTTTTCCCTTTTATTCCGGAATCAGTGCAGCCAAAAGAAACTCTCACAAAAATCTTTTCCATTTTCCAACTCCATTATAGATTCATGCAATTATTAATTATTAACAATTATTCTACTTTTTGACTTTGGACCATCAAAGTGTGTCTAAGTCTATGTTTCTTCCCAATCTCAAAAATTTTAGTCAAGCTTTCTAGAAAAATTAGCATATACAAACAAACAAACAAATAAATAAAATTGTTGACTAAATTATGTTTTTTTTTAAAATTTAATAATAATTTAAATTTTATATTAATATTAAATAAAAATAAAAAACCACCACCGTCCCTCTCCCTCCACCACCCTCTCTACTGCTGCTGCTGTAAAAATGGCAGCATGTTAGGAAAGTTTTGTCAATGTATTATGTATCATCACCTTCTTCTAAGCCATTAGCATTTCATTCATCTAGATTGTATAGTTGCATGTCATTTATTTTTCAGGAATCAGTTAACAAAAGCTTCTATTAAGCTGTGGAAACATTATTAACCACAACTCTGTCTCTTTTTATTTAATATTAATATAAAATTTTATATTTATTATTATAATTTTAAAATATTTATGTGTTTTTTCTTGTTTTTCTGAATTTTTTAGAATTGGGATTAAATTGAGATTATTTGTAATTTTTGAGGGTCAATATTTTAAAATTATGATTAAATCGATATAATATGTAAAAGTTGAGGGTTAAATTTATTATTTTACTAAATTTTTAGTGTTTAGGTGACCTTTAGTGCAATTAACGGAAATGAAAAAGATCTCAATTAATTGAGTGACTAATTTTTAAAAAAAATTCATAATTAGATGACTAAAAAAGAAATAAACCCATAACTAAGTGACTAAAAAAAATATAGTCTATGATGTAATTTACCTTTAAATAAAATAATTATAAGAAAGGAAAGATTTAATCATACTTAGAAGAAAGGAAAGATTACAAATAGATGTAACAAAATTTAGTCTAAAATCATCATTTTATTTTTCTTAGATTATATGAAAATCTTAGTTATTTTTATTTTGATTGTTTTATATATGATTATTGTTAGTCTCGATTTTACTATTATTATTATTTTCAGTAAAAAATATAACAATTTTAAGCGAAAACAATAAAATTAGACAACACTGATAAAAATATATTTATTCGATTGTAAAATTTTCTTAACCGAATTTAGATGATTGTAACAAAACTTCAACCCCAAATAATTATGAGAAACACATTTCACCATTTTATCAGTAGCTAAATTTTGAGTCCTAGAAATATGTCCCAAACTTTTATTTATTATGGGTTTGACAATCATGAAATATTATGATGCAAGGAAGAGATTTTCCGCTTCGGCGAGTATTACATTCACTGGAGAGTGTAAATAATGTGAAACTTTTGGTAGTCAATTTTCTTCACGTGGAGGCTATTCTTGCTGCATGCTAGGGCTGCCAATTTTAAAGATTTTGTTTAGAAAAGAATTGTGGGTTTAGCGTTGGATTGAATCGAATTAAAAAATTTCGAGTTAATTAAATTAGTGAGTCCTATTTTATCATTTTAGTTAATTAAAATTTTGTTATAATATAATTAATTTCATGTTAGAGTATATAAATTTAAAACTGTATATATCTAAAAAAAAATTTCAAAGCAAAATAATAATAATAATAAGATATGATAAGCTTGAATTATTAATTAATTTATTAGGTCTCCAAAGTTATTATTTTAGAAAAATTTTAACTTTATTTATATATATATATTTTAGAATCTTTTTAACAATATAAAATTTGAAATTTTTATAAATATTTTCAATTTTTTTCGCAATTTTGTTGAGAGAAATCTATTTGGTCATTTTTAAAATTGACAGGGATCAAAAGAGTATTTACACTAATATGTTATTCGTATTATTCGAGTTATTCGAATTGTAAAATTCAACTCGACTCAAACTCGAAATTACTTATTCGAGTTGACTCGAACAACTCAATTCAACTAACTTAAAATTTAAATTTTTTTTAATTTTTCAAATTAAATCAAATTTTGTTCGCATCTAATTACGAAACACAAAGCATCAAAAAAAGAGTGTGAAAAGTGAAATCCGCCAAAGCTTTCAAACATCAAAAGTCAATAGAATTCGACAAGAAGACTTGATTTACTTCCTCTTATTTCTACGATTACTTTTTTTAGAGATGCCATTTTCCGAACATTAAAATTTCTTTTTAGGATTGCAATAGATTTTATGTTTAGATAACTGATTTTTTTTTATTTTCATTTTTTTTATTCTTAATAGAGATACGATTATTTATTTATCCTTATTCTTTATTGATAATAGTATAATCAACTATTAATTTAATAAAACCTAAATAAATTTGAAAATGATTTTACATTTTAAGTCTAACATGAATAACTATTGTCGTAACGTTGCTAGACCTAGGGACTTAATAAGCTAGACTCGGAAATTCTAAAGAAAATAGAGTCAACACTAACCATCTGAGTTAGGTCGGTTTACCAACTATCGTCTAAAGTCTCTAAACTAATCTTAAGGCTAATCTAAAAATTGAGGCTCAATCTCAAAACAAAATATAAATTCAGGGGTACGATTACGTGCAAGGAAGGTTATAGCATTTCTATAACGCCTATCCAAAGATAGTCCTCAACGTTGGATTCCTCCACAGGGTCCACTAACTTAAATAGATTATGAACGTTGTGATGGTACACAAGTATAATGATAAGTGGAGAATGTGTGGACTTCGCAAGCTTCAATAAAGCTTGTTTGAAAGCTAGTTTTCCACTGCTCAACATTGATAAACTTGTTGATGGAAGCTCCAGAGAAGAACTCCTCAGCTTCATGGATGCTTACTTTGGGTATAACCAAATAAGAATGATGCTTGACGACAAGGAGAAGCCATCCTTCGTCATAGCCCTTTGAATTAAAGAATATTGGAGCCATCTATCGACAGCTTGTCAACAAAGTGTTTGAGGGCCAAATTGGATGAAACATGGAAGTATACGTTGCTTGTCAAGAGTCCTAACCTAGGAGACCACAGCACAGACTTAGGCAAAACATTTGAATTGTTGCAAAAATACAACATGAAGCTCAATTCCAGAAGGTTCTTAGGATTCATGGTCACCCAACGAGAAATCAAGGCAGATCCAAAAAAGGTCAAAGCTATCCGTGATATGGCCTACCCTTGGACCATTAAAGACATAAAAATATTACCAGACGAGTTGTTGCGAGTACCACAAAACCTCCTATAATTGCATTTTAGTCTCTCTATTTAAAAAAATAGTAATTTAGCCCCTGTACGTTAGATGAGTGACCAAAACAGCCCATCCATTAACATTTGGTGTTTATATATAAAATATAATAACAAATTTAGCCCTCAAACTTTACACATTTATTCAATTATTTGACCCCTACTGTTTTATTGAAAGTAAATTAGAAAATTTTTAAACTAATAAGTCTAAAGGATCAAAAACATTTTAGTATTAAATTAAAAAAAATCCATTAAGCCCTTTTAAAATTTAAAATTTATTTAAAAATGATAAAAATATAAACAAAATTTATAAACAAATTTCTAAAAATTTTAAAATTATAATTTTTTTATTAAAAATAACAATACCGAGTTAAAAGATTTTAAAAAAATTGATTTGTACTCTTTTATAAATATATTAAAGCTAATCTATATAATGGCTAACATATTCTTTTTATTTTAAATCATAATATTTTATTAAAATGATTAAAATAATACTTTTTATTTCACTGAGTAAAATTTTAATTTATCCAATTGATCGTTTGAAGATAAATACTTAATTTCAAGGCAAAGTTCATTAATGAATTGGAATAATACAAAAATTATTTAAAAAAATTATAAAATTACGTTGGTTTATTACATTACAATTTATTTATACATTAACGTAAATATATATAATATATGTCTATATTTAATTTAATAAAAATAATAAAATTTAACAATTTGCATTAGTAAAAATTTCATGATTGATTATAATTAAAACAAATAAAAATATTAATAAATATTTTATTTGAATAAAATCATATATATATATATATATATATATATATATCCGTTTATTGATACATTGCCACTTTTAAGGGTAAGCAAAATTCGACTCGATTCAAAAAAATAAAAAAAAAATTGAATTTCAAGTTAATCGAATTAAGTTATTTGAATTATTCGAGTCAACTTGAATAAATAATTCGAGTTTCAAGTTCGAATCGAGTTAAATTTCACAATTCAAATAATTCGAATAACAATTGGTGGAAATACCCTTTTGGTCCTTGTCAAGTTTGAAAATGAGCAAATTGGTCTCTCTCAACAAAAATTACAAAATAATTCAAAATGATTTTTAAAATTCAAAATATTTATAAAAATTCTAAAATTTATATATTTTTTAAAAATTATAAAAATATTGAATCATTAATTTTAAATTTTTTAAATGGAAAATATGTTGTTAAATATTTATTAATAAAAAAAACTTCAATTCAAATTTAAATATAAACAATTAAAACAAAAAAAATAATCAATGTTTAATCTATAATACATAAAAATTAATCAATTTCTAATTTTATAGACTTTAATGTTAATGGTAATATTTTATTACAAAATAATTCAAAATGATTTTTAAAATTCAAAATATTTATAAAAATTTTAAAATTTATATATTTTTTAAAAATTATAAAAATATTGAATCATTAATTTTAAATTTTTTAAATGGAAAATATGTTGTTAAATATTTATTAATAAAAAAAACTTCAATTCAAATTTAAATATAAACAATTAAAACAAAAAATTAATCAATGTTTAATCTATAATACATAAAAATTAATCAATTTCTAATTTTATAGACTTTAATGTTAATGGTAATATATTTTATTAATAATATTATTATTTTTCCTAATAGTTATTGATGAGGCATATAATCAAGAAATAATGACTTATTTGATCCTCTAACTTTACAAAAAAAGTTATTTTACCCCTCCATTTAATTTTTCATTTTCTTTAGCCCTTAAACTTAAGTTGTTTGTCAAATCACCCTAAAATAAATAGAAAAATTAACATTTTTCATACACGTGGATAACAATGGTTAATTTTTCTATCTATTTTAGGGGTGATTTGACAAACAATGCAAATTTAAAAGCTAAAAGAATGAAAAATTAAATGGAAGGTGAAAATGAAAATTTTTTTTGGTAAAGTTCGAGAGTCAAAAAAGTCCTTATGCCAATAATCAACATGGTGATGAATCCTCAGAAGTTCCCAATGTGAGATAGGAGATATACATTGCAGCTCCTGAGGAGAAGGTTCCTCCATTTGCAGATTCCTTGTCAAACAACAAAATTAAACAGGGAAAATATCAGTGGCAATTAAACCTCACCAGTACTTACTTGTGGTGCCTAATGCCATTTGATTTGGCCTACCAATCCACCATTAAATTTCTTGTGATGGAAACCTGTCCAGATTTTTTCAATGGAAACAATACAAAAAAAAGAACACAATTATAATGGAACAAAGGTTTTACATACATGAAAACTTCCATATTCTATAGAAAATTTCCAGCACTATACCATGATATTTTCCACAATTAGTGATCACAATGTCTCCAAAAGTATAATTTTTGTACATACAAACAAAAGACGGCATTTACGTAGCATACGCATGTAATTTCCCCTTGTTTTTGCGATATTTTCCGGTGACCGGCCTGTCAAGCCTCGTTTGATCGAAGCGAATGAGGGTTAATTCCACTGTCATGTCTCAAATCCCAGATATCCTAAATCTCATTATTTACTCCTGCTAAGAGCACAAGAAGGAAAATGTAAAGAAAATGTGGAAAGTAAAGGGACATTATATTCTATGCAACTCTAGCTAGCCTAAACAACAACCAATCAGCTATTGTACCTCGGGTGGACCAACGGGTGGCAAAATTGAACTTGCTTCTGCTGGTGCTGCCTCGGAGATTCTTGCTTCCGATTTTTCATTCGAATAACTAGCAAAGAGTTGAAAAAAAAAAAAAAAAAAAACATCAATAATGTAGAACTCAATCATATTTAAGCAAGGAAAACATTTGTTATTATAGGGCTAGTCTATGGACATGTCTAATATCAACACTCACACTACCATCTATTACTTGCATGTCCAAAAAGCTAGAGCTTATACAAAATGTTCTTCCATGCATCTCAGACTGTTTTTAAGTAGAAAGAGTGTTTCTCAGTGCTATTCCATAATATCGAACCATTCAATATTTGAGATACTTACGTTGAGAGAATCGTCACCCAAATAAGTTCTACGCAGTCCACCCAAAGAAGCCTTTGTTCTACCGGAATAAAACCATAAGTGATAAGATGAGCAAACGGCCAAAGTTTCCATCCGGCCTACATAATAACCATGCACAAAAACACTATGAGATCTTGATACCACGGGAAAACGAAACAATACCAAATTGTTCAAATATAAAGTGAATGAATGGCAAGGAAAGAAGGTTCTCTTACTGTCAACATAGGCAAGAATGTTGCCTTCCATTCGTTAAAAATACTGGTCGGGGATTCAAGACGCAGAAATCCCAAAATCACGAAGTAAATGCTGTTCCAAACTGCAGCCCACGCAGTCTGGTCGAAAGCTACTTTTGCAGGAACCACCCACCAGTCTTGGAAAGGAAAAAGCTCCTACGGGCAAAAAACAAGTTTCAATACAAATAGGACAAAAATTTCAACTCCGAACCTGTTTGCGAGATCTATAGTGCGGAATGATTACCTCACAGAATTGGTAATAGTAATGAGACAAGGAACCGTGTAGAGTAAAGCCAACAAGGCCAGATCTGAACATCCGCATACGATCAAACTCAAAGAGAGGTTTACCTTCAAAGCACTGAAAGAATAAAGACAAGAAAAAGTGTAAGGGACAATCTTATGACTGAAAACTAAAGATCGAAAAGTATTTCTTCGATGATATAAACTTACTTGCGCGATCCAATCCCCTATAGAATAGACGATTCCACTGATAACCATTTTCGCTAAAACAGGGTTTGTCCTCAAAGCTTCTTCATAAGCACTCCAATTGTGTTGAGGTGCATATCTTACTATCTCATAAATAGTCCATCCCTACAACCCAAAGACGTAAAATTTTCAGTTCTTTGTAAGTTGCAGGCCAAATTCATTATGAAATACCAGTGCTATATGCATATGTGGTACATAAGCATATCAAACACAATAAGATTAAGATCTTCTTCGTTAAAAAATCTCAAGCTACTAAAACATCCAAGAGCAATATTTTTTTTATACAATACAAATTCAAAGTCACACACCCACACATACACAAGCTTATAATCGAACTCTGGAATCGAGGTGGACCTACTACTTGAGTTCATCCAAGAGCCCTCAATAATGGCACAAGCATGAAGAGCCAAGCATACATCTAGATTAATCACATATTTTTGCATTATTCAGCAATTGAAAGAGCAAAAGGGAATAACAAAAAAGGAGGGGGATTTTACAATAACAATCTGACACCAATAACAATACAAAGAATTTTGCAACCAATCATTCAATTTCCTAAGCCAAATCATGCAATTTTCCACAAAATGAAAGTAAAATTGCACATATAATCTCACCTGCCAATAATTCTGATCAATGGTAAGCAACTTGGTGATGGCATAAGTACCAGCAGCAAGAACAATAGTAGCATTAATAGTTCTATCTAAAAGCCTATCCAATTCCTCTTGACTACCTTGTCCATCACCAAATCCGTTCCCTGAAGGTGAACCTGAAGAAGAAACCCCTTCAAAAGATAACATTCCTTCATTGCTAAACCCACCTACTTGAGTCACTAACTCTCCTCCTGACGATTCTCTCGGTACCTGACTCACCGCAATTCCTTCTTGCATATCTGTAACATCCTCACTTGGAACTGGTATCACGTCAAGCTCCTCGGCTAATGACTTCACCACCACCACCGAGTTTGCCCTTTTGTTTTTCTGTTTGGTTCCCGAGAAAGCAAGGCCCTCGGGCAGTTTTGAGGTGGTTAATAAGGAAGCTGAGAGGTGCCTCGAAATGGGTTTTCGTGGTTTTGTTAAAGAAAGGAGGCTTTGAGGAGATATCGTGGGGTGAAGAGACGCCATGGATCGGACTGAGTGGAGTTGAGTCGACCGAGATATGCCTCGGCAACTAACAAAAACTACAACAGCCACTTGTAATAGTTGTTTCTAGTGTCCCCAACGTTGCAGATGTCGGAAAGAGCCGTTTCTTATATGAGAATAACTTCGTTAGGGGCGATTCAATGCGGTAAGCCTTATGCTTTTATGCAGTGCTCTTGATTCAAGCCAACAATGGCTTCATTTTATACTTTGTACGGGGATCGTGATGGTGTATGATCTCTTTCTTCTTGAATCGTGTGAAGGTGTATCTTAACTGTGGTAGATGTCATACAGGTGATAACTTTATGTGTGATTGGTAGGTGAGATAATTTGAAGATGAGAAAATAAGGTCCACATAATAAAAAAGGTAGCTAAGATTTAACAAAATAATAAAATAACCATAGTTGACCCAAAACACAAACAAAATGCTTTAAAAAATAATTAATTAAATATAATCTCATGTTTTTCGCATGTTCTAGTAAATAAATAAATATAAAATATTTATACTCGTCTATCTCGAATTATTTTATACTAATTACAATAATCAAAATGTGTTATTTAAAAAAATAAATAAAAAATTAAACGCGTAAAATCATATAGTACACAAATAACATTAGAAATTAATTTTTGAGTCAACTCAAATATAAATTTTTAGTTGAGTTTTTGATGACCAAGGGATGTTCACCTCAGAATTTGAATTTCTTTTACTTAAATAGATTCCTTTATATGTAATGTGTACATGTGTGATGTGAATATATCCCTATCTTATATGTAAGTAGCGACCCTTTAATTTTACCATTTATATATATATAAATCATTAACTATTTGTTACCCTTTAAAATCTCTAATTGAATTATATTGAAAATGTTGTATATATTAATTTACAAATCACAACCGACTTAAAAATGTAAAAACCAATAATACATAAAATACAAGCCTTTCAATAATAGATAAGTGTGGGGTCTCTATGAAGTTGCAATTGGTCAAAAATTAAGTTTGGAAGCCCAGATCATCAGTTTTAGTGGGACCATTGAAATTAAAAGATAGAAATGTCTTGAAAGAAATGTGTCATTGTTATGAATCACTTGTTTGTAGATAAATATGAGAGGATCAAATTTTGATAACCATTCAAAAATTTCAAGGCCCTTACTAAGTTTTTTTAAAGATATTCTTTTGTTTGTACAATGGGGCAGATTCTTTGTTTGAAGTTTTTCTCTGGAATTTGTGGCCAATAACTACACACATCCATATAGGATATATGGATTTGCCTCTTTCTTTGCTTGGGCACAAAACCATATGTCGAAACCATTTTTTTTTTTTGAAAAAACAGGGATCGACTTTAAAAAAAATGAAAATGGGAGTCGTCACCAATCCCTTTTTGCTTAGGTGTGATTGTATCACCTTATAAAACGTTTTATTTCAAAACATTGATTTTGACCTACGAAATTCATGAAAACGGGTTCGGGAGTCGGTTACGTACGAGGAAGGATTAGCACCCTCGTAACGCCCAAAATTGGTACCAGATTGATTAGTTATTGTCCTAATGTCGAAAATTCGAAAAGATTTGAAAACATGATTTCTTTAAAAACTTGAACAATTTGAGTTGGAATTTGAGATTTCTTTGTTCCGAAAGAATACAAACATCACATCCAGCACGTTAGGACATGATGTTTTAAACCCTCGTAATCAAAGTCATCTCATGATTTATAAAATTCTTTAAAAGGATATTTAGTTATTTAGTCAAACGGAAAATCGAAACCCAGCACGTTAGGGCACTATTTCCCGAATTTCTAAACATAAAACATTGCCTTATTTAAGAAAAACTTTTGGATAAAATGTGGTAATTAAAGAAGATAGATATTTTTAAACAAAGATTTGAAAAAAAGTAACATTAAGTTATTACAAAAAAAAGTGCAATTTACTGAAGTTACAGATTATATTAACAATTAGCACTAACATAAACAATTAAGTAAAAGAATTACAAGCAATAATAATGTTAAGGTAAACAAAGATAAAGGATTCAAATTTTTTTTTTAAAAAATGAACAATCAAAATAAAAAATATAGAGTAGATAATAGCAATTTTAAAAGAATCTATGAAAAAATTAAGGAAAAAAAATTATTCACAAGATTAAATTCAAATAAAAAAATAATATAAGGTAAATAATATACTCAAAACAATTAATGAATATTATAACAATTTTTAGAAAAATGAAATAAAAAAAATAAAAAACGATATGGCAAAATCTAAAATAGTTAATATATACATAATATTTTAAATAAATAATATAAAAACTTTGAATAAAAATGTATAAGGGATAACTTATAATAAGTATATAATATACCATTTAAAAATAGATAATATACATATTTTAAATAAACAATATATGGAAAATTTTACCTTAATAATAAAATAATTTAGATGATGTACAACATACAAATTTTCAAATAATACATAATATGATTAAAGTTAAATAATATATAATATATAGATAATATATAACAAATAAAAATAATAATATATATGATAAAACAATTTAACGTAAATAGGGAAAAGCAAAAAAGAAAAAACAAGTTTAAAATAATTAAAATAAATGAATAAATAATGATTAAGCAATTAAATGGATAAATAAAAAAAAGTTAAAAAAACGCATAAGTCAACCTAACTCCCGCAATATATGGACTCAACGAAATTCCTCCACCAAAATCTAACTCGAATGGAAGCAACTCAAAAAGAAACGAAGATGAGCGAAGAACAAAACAGGAACAAGCCACAGAAAATAAGAACGTAAAAGAGAGAGAAATTTGAGTGAATGCTCTCAAGAATTTTTTTATTACTCCAAGGGAGAGGCCTCTATTTATAGTTGAGCCTCCCCAAATCCAACAGTACAGCTCAATTACATCAACGACTAAGATTAAAAGGTATCTACAAATTAAATCTCTAATATGACAAAATCATATCTTCTAGGATTGCATATCATATCTAAGATTTGCATATCATATCTAAGATTGCATATCATATCTTCTAGGATTGCATATCATATCTAAGATTTGCATATCATATCTAAGATTGCATATCCTTGAAGATTGTGTTTTCATATACGTCAAGCTTGTAGATGGACCTTCAATCTATTCAAGTAATGGGCCATTCCGATCGGGCCAAATGATATATTTTGGACTGGACTTGGACTTTGTTTTATTATTTTGGGTTTATTATTTTTTTGTATGGGCCCGAGCTAAATTGGCCTATTTAGTGCCTCTTTGCTCATTGTCGTGTAACGAGAATGGAGCAAAGACTATAAAAGGACCAATTTTGCCCGGTCTTGCCGAGCCTTAACTTCTTGATCCTCATCTTCTTCAAGTAGTCTCTAACCCATCTGCAACTTCAAGGAGATTGAATCTGTAGCTTTAATCTTATTTTACTGCAACTTCAGGGAGATAAGACTCGCTCTTGTAGATTTAATCCATCCCATCAGTAATTTCGGGAAAGTGAGACTAGTATCTTTGATCTTGCTTCACCGCAATATTAGGAAGACAAGATCTATTATTTTGACCTGCTCATTTGCAAACTCGGGAGGCAAGCTAATATCTTCGACCGCTTCTCGCAACCGAGGAAGATAAGATCTGCTGTCTTGATGCCGCTCATTGCAACTTCAGGGAAGCGAGGCTAATATCTTCGATCCGCTTCGCAACAACCGGGAAGATAAGATCTCTTGTCTTCGACCTGCTCCGCTATAAACTCGGGGAGGCGGCTAGTATCTTCGATCTGTTTTCAGTAACCCGGGAAGATAAGATCTGCTTTGCTTTTCGACCGCTTCCACGCAACTTCAGGGAGGCAAAGCTAATATCTTCGATCGCTTCCTCGCAACTTCATGAAGATAAGATCTGCATTGTCTTGATCTGCTCGCTACAACCGTGGAGGGCGGGCTAATATCTTCGATCCGCTTTCGCGCAACTTCAGGAAGATAAGATCTGCTGCCTTTAGTCTGCTCCACTGCAAACTCAGGGAAATAAGACTGGTGTCTTCGATCTGCTTCACTGCAACCTCAGGAAGGTAGGATCTACTATCTTTTAGTCTGCTCCATTGTAAACTCAGGGAGACAAGGCTGATGTCTTCGATCTACTTCTCTGTAACTTCAGGAAGGCCAGATCTGCTATTTTTAGTCTGTTCCACTGTAAACTCAGGGAGAAAAGACTGGTGTCTTCGATCTGTTTCACTGCAACCTCAGGAAGGCAAGATATGCTATCTTTTAGTCTACTCCACTGTAAACTTAGGGAGACAAGGCTGATGTATTCGATCTGCTTCTCTGCAACTTCAGGAAGGCCAGATCTGCTATTTTTTGGTCTGCTCCACTACAAACTCAGGGAGAAAAGACTGGTGTCTTCGATCTGCTTCACTGCAACCTCAGGAAGGCAAGATCTGCTATCTTTTAGTCTCATCCACTGTAAACTCAGGGAAACAAGACTGGTGTCTTCGACCTGCTTCACTGCAACCTCAGGAAGGCAGGATCTGCTATCTTTTAGTCTACTCCACTGCAAACTCAGGGAAACAAGACTGGTATCTTCGATCCGCTTCGCTGCGATCTCAGGAAGACAAGATCTGCTATCTTTAGTTTGCTTCACTGTAAACTCAGGGATGCCAGACAGGTATCTTCGATCCACTTTGCTGCAAACCCAGGAAGTCAAGATCTGCTATCTTTAGTCTGTTCCACTGTAAACTTAGGGATGCCAGACAGGTATCTTCGATCCGCTTCGCTGCAATCTCAGGAAAACAAGATCTGCTATCTTTAGTCTGCTCCACTACAAACTTAGGGATGCCAGACATGTATCTTCGATCCGCTTCGCTGCAAACTCAGGAAGTCAAGATCTGATATATTTAGTCTGTTCCACTGTAAACTCAGGGATGCCAGACGGGTATATTTGATCCGCTTCACTGCAATCTCAGGAAGACAAGATCTGCTATCTTTAGTCTGCTCCACTGCAAACTCAGGGATGCCGCATGTGTATCTTCGATCCGCCGCGCAAACTCAGGAAGTCAAGATCTGCTATATTTAGTCTGTTCCATTGCAAACTCAGGGATGCCAGATGGGTAACTTCGATCCGCTTCACTGCAATCTCAGGAAGACAAGATCTGTTATCTTCAATCTACTCCACTGTAAACTCAGAGATGCCAGACTGGTATCTTCGACCGCTTCACCGCAACCTCGGGAAGACAAGATCGCTATCTTGATCCGCTCCACTATAAACTCGGGGATGCGGATCGATGTTTTCGATCCATTTCACTCGCAACCTCGGGAAGGCGGGATTCGTTATCTTGACCGCTCCACCGCAAACTCGAGGATGCCGATCGATGTTTTCGATCCACTTCACCGCAACCTCGGGAAGGGAGGATCGCTATCTTTTAGCCTCGCTTCCATCGCAAACTTAGGGAGACAAGGTCGATGTCTTCGACCGCTTCATCGCAACCTCATGAAGGCGGATCGTTATTTTAGTCCGCTCCACTGCAACTTCAGAGAGGTCAGGCTGAAAGCGTCAATCTACCCTACTACATTGTCCTATAGAGGACATGACCTGTAAAATGGGTATATGCTTATGCCGAATGATTAGGATGCCTTAAGGTGTCATCACTCATTTGTTCTTCATCCTCGTTCCTCTCGAAGTATCAATCATATTCCGCTTAAATAATTTGCCCCATGGTAATTCTGAGTCCACTCCACTTGAACCTTGGGACATAAAGTTTGTACTTCCCACTGCAACTTCAGGGGAATAACATTTGGTTTCTTCCATCCATCCTGCTGCCACTCAGAGGTATAGAATTTGTATCATCTTCAATCAATTTGATCTGTTACACCATTCTCTGGGTGTAATGACCAGATGTATATGCCTAAAATTTACATGAATACAGAGTATCATTTTTATTTTCCCAGAAATGATCCACTTTTACACTTGGGTTGACATTGCTCGTTATTTGTCGAGAAGGTATTACTGACGAAATGTCTTATCTTTTTGTTTAACCAATAAAAATCCAAAGAGATAATCATCTTTCAATATTTCCAACCCTTAGGCTTGGTGAGTTCTAAACAATAGTCATGTTTCAGATTCTCATATTATTTAGAAGCTTCCAGAGTAATATGCGAAACTCCTTTTATAAAAGTATTATTAGTCCATTAATAGTTATTTTAATATAAAATGCTTGAAAAAGATCACAACAATGGATGAGAAAGAAATTAATCAGGAGCATAGCTCGAAACAAATAAGTTAATCAAAGATAACCAATGCAATAAAAGAAAATTGATTGGGTGTATCTTGAAAAGAATAAAGTAATCAAAGATTGCCAATGCCATAAAAAAAATTGATTGGGGTGTATCTTGAAAAGAATAAAGTAATCAAAGATAACAAATTCAAAATGGGTAAGATAGAAGCTAGGTACCCCAGATATTGCAGCCTGAGCTTCTCTGTACAAACTTCTTGAGGACCATTTTGAGCTCAATACGTGTTTAGAGGATCTGGAGTACTTTGTCAATGCCCCAAGACGTAGCATACTTCCTCATTGTTAATTCAGGCCTAGCAAGACTACCACATGCCCTATCTTTGATCAAAATTTGAGTCGCCCTTTTCGGGTTTTCGGCTCAAAACCCATTTGGTCTCAAAGCGCCCTTTGCAGGTTTTCACCTTGGCATTTCCCCTTTCAGGTAAAATACTTCTTGACTGAACCTAAATTCGCCAGATTGGGCAAGTCTTCGCCATCCGTCTCGGTCAATATCAATGCTCATCTAGAACAGGCCTTTTTTTACTACATAACGTCCTTCCCAGTTTGGCATCTGCTTTCATATGAAATCCTTTTGTATAAGAAGGATCTTCCTCAATACCAGGTCCCCATCATGAAATTCCCTTGGATGGACCATTTTCGACATAAATAAGCATCATCCATTTTTTGACTATGATGAATACTTTTAAACCCTTTTCTTTAGCCAAGTTCACTGGAGACATTCTACTTCATCCAATTCTCGACTCAATCAAAGTTTGGAGCAAAGGCATCTCGATTTTCATGGGCAAAACCACTTCTATTCCATAAACCAATGGGAAAAATATTGCTCCAGCGAAAGTCCTGGTCGACGTTTGATAAGCATAGAGAGTAAATGGTAGCTTCTTATGCCAATCTTTACAAGTCTCGGTCATATTTCCTACAATCCTTGTTTTGTTTTTTTCTTTTTGGTTGCCTTTTTTGCTTTATGATATGGCGTCTGATCTTTGAACAAACTACAAACTTTTGACATTGTCCTTTTTGGCATTCTTTTTCGGTGCCTGATCTTTGTTTTTTTTACTGTCAACCTTGTAAAATTGACATGTAAAGCTACTTTCTCCTTCTTAGTGAAGTAATCGACGACCACCAAGATAAATCGATGTATACTAGAAATTTTTCCGAGATTGGCCTACCCCACATAGAGAAAGTCTGTGAAGAAATTAATGAGGCATATGAATCTTGTCTATTTAAATACGACATAACTGATGCCATCCCCTTCTATGTAGATTAGCAGTACCCAAACCTCATGATTAGCTTAGCTATTGTAAAACCATTAGCATGTGTCCTTCTGACATCTTTATGGACCTCTTTTAAGATTTCAACGTACCTGCGTCTCAATAGCCCAGGCATGTCCTGATATGATCGTGCAAAAACATCTTTGAGTTCTTGAAAATAACTCAATGATGTCTCGCCTTATTTCTGTGGTGAGCTAGGCTACAATCTTCACCTCTTTTCTAGACTCATAATATCTACTAACCCTTTGTAGAGTAGGGTCTGTTTTTCATCTTATTCTACCATTCTTAACAAATCAGAAAATAGGTTAAAATCTCTATCATCTTCAAAGTTCTGAGATCCCTCTAGACACATATCTTACTCGAAAGGAAACTCTGAGTTAGTAGCAGGGTTGCTTACATCGTTGATATCTGGAGACCTATTGTAGGTTCGAAGAAAGATTCCAAAGAATAAATGATTCAAAGAATGATTATTTGTATGGTCATGAATGAAGAATAAAAGAATACTTGAAAGAAAGTCCAAAGAACAAACAAAAAGAAAAAAAAAACTAAGAACAATTGTTTGTACAGTATGAAATGGAAAAAATAAAAGAATATTTGCTAAAAAAAATGCATTTTATTAAAATAAAAATTCCGGACACAAGCCTATTTAACAAAAGGGCTCTTATTGCCTCTAGGCTTAAGGCAACAAGCGTGTTTTGAATATTACTCTAGATTAGCTCTAAAAATACAGGGACCTCTTCCACAGTCCCATTATTCAAAACACTCCCAAGTATGCAAGGGCTTGGAAACTTCGTTCCCCGGTTCCCTCTTCGATTTTGACTTCTTCAAGAAGTCGTAACTTTCTTGTCTCCTCATTCAATTATCGCATTTATTGCCTCGTCAAAGATCAGGTTCTGATGAAACGTCAAATTCACAATTCCCATTTTAATGAACCTTTCGACCAACTTTTTAAACGTAGTACAGTTTTCAATTGAGTGACCTATTATTCCCGCGTGGTACTTGCATTGGGCATTCTCATTATACCATTTTGGGAATGGAGGTTGAACGGGTTCCGAGTAGGAAGGAGACACCACATGCACATAAAAAAGATTCTGATACAGCTCCTTATATATCATCGGGATGGGTGTGAAATGAAGCTTTTCTGTATTTGGCCTCGAATTGGATTCCTGCCTTGAAGAGCCTTGATAGTTAGTGGTTACTTTTGGTTGACTGACAGTAATTGACTTCGAGTACCCTTTGTTATATGTACTCGTATTATTCACCTCGTTCTCCTTTTTCCTTGGAGCTGACCTTTTGGTGTTTTCCTCTGTTTCTATCTTGCCACCCATTATGACATTTTCAATCATTTCTCCCGCCATTACTATATCCGCAAAGCACTTTGTGGTACTTCCTATCATGTGAGTAATGAATGGGGCCTTTAAAGTATTGATAAAAAGCATTGTTGTTTCCTTTTCTAGGAGCGATGGCTGAACTTGTATGGCAACTTCCCTCCATCTTTGTGCATACTGCCTGAAGCTTTCATTTGATTTCTTCTCAATGTTTTGCAAGGTGATTCTGTCAGGTGTCATGTCTGTCACATGATTGTATTGTTTTATAAATGCTTGTGCTAGGTCTCTCCAGGAATTAATCCTAGCACGGCTCAATTGGTTGTACTACCAGGACGCTGCCCCCACCAAGCTATCTTGGAAACAATGGATCAACAGTTGATCATTATTAACATACCCAGTCATCCGTCTACAGAACATGGTAATATGGGCTTCAGGACATCTAGTCCCATTGTACTTCTCAAATTCTGACATTTTGAACTTGTGAGGAAGCACCAAATCTGGAACCAAGCTCAAGTCTTTAGCATCAATTCTATGGTGATTATCAGCGTTTTTCAAAGCCTTGAACTTTTCTTCTAACCATCTACAACGGTCCTCTAACTGCCTCGATAATTCAATTCTCGTCTCTTCCCTCTCCGTTATATCTAAATCAGGGATAATAGAATTAACAGGGTTATCTCCTGGGTTAGGTCTTGAGCCAACTTGGACATTTATGGGCACCCCAGTATCAGCTTGACCTTGTTGAAGCCTAATTGTAACAGATGGCCTTCGAGGATATGCTTCAGGTTGTGTTTGTGCACGTGGTGGGGTAAAACCCGGAGGATAATCCTCATTATCTTCTCCAGTATTAGACATGGGACATTTTTCCTTGTCCATTGCCCCATTCAGTAGCTGAGTCATTTGAGCCACCATATTCCTTTGGGCTTCCATCATTTGTTCCCTCATATCTTGTTGGATCTTTGCCAACTTCTCTTGCAGCTGGTCTTGCATGTCTCTTTGGAACTGTTCAAGTCTTTGATCCATATCTTTCGTCTTAGCGCAAGTACCGTAACGATGTTAGTTTCTAGATTAACTTTCTCTCTTTCTCTCTTTTTCTAAAATAACTTCAACTAATTAGGGTCCTTTTGTAAAAGTCTAATGTAAATGATGCAATGCAATGCAGATGCATGGAATGAATGCAAAAGAAAGAGAGGCGTTGATTCTGAATTCAATTCCATTAGAACAACTTTTCTAGAAAGCAAATTTCTTTACATAAAACGGGTTACATATGCGGCCTTGCCCTCATATTCCAAGCAAAAACATCAATCCCCTTCTTCACAAAGGTCAAATCTTGCAAACTTCTAATAAATGCCTCCACTAGCTCCTTTTTGTTTGGGCCGCGACTCATTACTCACTTATTCTCGCAATGCTTGTTAGAAAATCGAGACGTGACGGCTCTCGAATAGTCTTCGTCAGCTTGAATCCTTGGGCAATAAAGTCTTGTATTCCTTCACGGAAGTCTTCTCTCGTTGTGTTTACTTGGACCATATTCGGACGACCGTATTATAATCCATTTTATCAAGAAATCCATTTTCTCATCACAAAATCTTCTATTTAGCAATCGAATTTGAATCAACACCTCTTTTCTATGATGTGAATGCAATGCAATCAAAACAAAAAAAAGAATACGTTAGCACAAGAGAAATAAATAACAAAATAGGGCACCTATCTGGGTGACCACTAGGGTTTGGCATAGTTCTACCTAAGGTGGGCTCTTAGGGTTCACTATATGCGGTTTAGTTCTAAAGAAAAGGTACCCGAACCAGCAGATTCCTCAATCTTCACCCATTATAGGCTCATACAGATCGAGTTAAGTTCAGGGGAATACATTTCCCTATGGTCATGCGGAAGTGAAAACCTCACGAAGACATAGGTACAGATGTATCCCGGAAGCAGTCCACTAGCCCATGCGGAGGTGAAAACCTCACGAAGGCATAGTTTCTCACTCCCACTTAAAGGTGCGACCACAACGGTCATGCAATGCAATGTGCGCAAAAAAAAAATAACAATCATATGCAATGACACAAACAAATGCAACAAAAGGATCGTAATTTTCAAATAAAAATTTCAAATTTCCGACAAAGGACAGAAAATAATCAATTTTACGGCTTGACTTTCTTATTGGTCCCCAGCGGAGTCGCCAAGCTGTCGAAACCATTTTTAAAAAAAAACAGGGATCGACTTTAAAAAAACGAAAACGAGAGTTGCCACCAATCCCTTTTTGCTTAGGTGTGATTGGATCACCTTATAAAACGTTTTATTTCAAAACATTGATTTTGGCCTACGAAATTCAAGAAAACGGGTTCGAGAGTCGGTTACGTACGAGGAAGGATTAGCACCCTCGTAACGCCCAAAATTGGTACCGGATTGATTAGTTATTGTCCTAATGTCGAAAATTCGAAAAGATTTGAAAATATGATTTCTTTAAAAACTTGAACAATTTGAGTTGGAACTTGAGATTCCTTTGTTCCGAAAGAATATAAACATCACATTCAGCACGTTAGGACATGATGTTTTAAACCCTCGTAACCAAAATCATCTCATGATTTACAAAATTCATTAAAAGGATATTTAGTTATTTAGTCAAGCGGAAAATCGAAACCCAAAGACGTTAGGGCACTATTTCCGAATTTCTAAACACAAAACATTGCCTTATTTAAGAAAATTTTTGGATAAAATGTGGTAATTAAAGAAGATAGATATTTTTAAACAAAGATTTGAAAAAAGTAACATTAAGTTATTACAAAAAAGTGCAATTTACTAAAGTTACAGATTATATTAACAATTAGCACTAACATAAACAATTAAGTAAAAGAATGACAAGCAATAATAATAATGTTAAGGTAAACAAAGATAATGGATTCAAATTTTTTTTTTAAAAATGAACAATCAAAATAAAAAATATAGAGTAGATAATAGCAATTTTAAAAGAATCTATAAAAAAATTAAGGAAAAAAAATTATTCACAAGATTAAATTCAAATAAAATAATAATAATATAAGGTAAATAATATACTCAAAACAATTAATGAATATTATAAGAATTTTTAGAAAAATGAAATAATAAAAAAAAATAAAAAACGATATGACAAAATCTAAAATAGTTAATATATACATAATATTTTAAATAAATAATATAAAAACTTTGAATAAAAATGTATAAGGGATAACTTATAATAAGTATATAATATACCATTTAAAAATAGATAATATACATATTTTAAATAAACAATATATGGAAAATTTTACCTTAATAATAAAACAATTTAGATGATGTAAAACATACAAATTTTTAAATAATACATAATATGATTAAAGTTAAATTGTAGAGCCCAAATTTTGCTCGGGGCCCAAACCAACAACAAAAATAAAAATTAAACAGCCCATTAACAAAACAAACCCAACAACCCTAGGCCCAAATGGCCCAAAGGTTAAACCAAAATCAGAAAACTAGGGTTTCCACCCATGTGCGCAGCCGCCTCCCTCGGGCGCTGCGCTGCGCGCTCGATCCGAGGCCCCACGCGCGCCCTCCGCCGACCCCCGCTCAGTTGACTCGTAGGAGCACGCAACAAGCAAAAAGAAAACAGAGCAAATCGACAGCAACAGTAGCAAAATTAGTATTTTTGTAATTTTCTTTGGCTATAAAGCCATCCAAAATATTTGTATGAGCAAGAATTTTTTTTTGGAAAATAAAAAAAGTAAAAGTCTTTGAGTACAAAAAAACAGATTCAAAAATCGAATCTGTAAGATCTTTATTCTTTTACGTTTTATTATTATTTTTTCTTTATCTCCTATTTCGAATATACATACATATATTCATATTTTCCTTTTTTTTTCTTTATCTCTGCCGCCTTCGGCCACCGTGCGCAGTGGCCGAAGGCGGCGGAGACGCGGCCGAGCCATGACGGCCCCTTTCGCCGGAATCTGGACTTCATCCAGAGAGAATGAGAGCCCTCCCCCTCCCATTTTTTCTTTCAAAATGCAAGAAATGATTTTTTTTCTCAAAAAGGTGGCTTGTATAGCTTGGTAAAACGACGCCGTTTTGGTCAGTACTCATAAGCCCCAAAACGACGTTGTTTTGGGGAGGCCGACCCGAACCCGACCCGTTTTGCTTAGGATCCGCGTGTTTCTTAAGCGGAAGGGCTATTTGCGCTTTTGGACCTTCCGCTTTTTCAGCCTATTCCAATTAGGTTTATTTGTCTTTTTTAAATCTGACCCAATAATTTCACGCTTGTTCCATTTTGGTCCATATTGAAACGCAGCGCATCAAGGCATGGCAAATTTTCCAATTCGGTCCTCTTTGTTTTGCGCGCGTTCCATTTAAGTCCATATCCCCTTCTTTTATTTTATTTATTATGATTTCAGCCCCTTAATTTTATTCTGATTTCAACTTGGTCCTTCTTTGTTTATTTTTGTAATTATAGTGTTATTATTATTAATTTTAATAATATTATTATTATAGTCATTAATGTTACTCTTATTTTTATTATACTATTATTACTATTATTTATCTATTTTTATTTTTATTTATTTCATTTGTTTATTATTATTATTATTATTATTGTTATTATTATATTATTACTATTATTATTATTTGTCATTCTTCTTTAAACTGTTTTATATATCATTTGTATAAATTTCCTCTTTTACATATTATTTATCTTAAACTTTTTTATACATTATTCATTTTTAGATGCTTTGTATATACTATTATTTTATTTTTTTATATTAATTATTTAAATTATTATATACTAATAACTTTAACTTGCCATTTATAGTATTTATTTTAAAATTTTTATATTATTTATTTAAAATTGTCTTATTATTTATTTCTGAATTGTTTTATTATTACAAATGTTTATATATACTGTTTATTTTTTAACCTTTTATACATTATTTGTTTTTTAAATTTATATATATATTATTTATTTTCAAATTTTTGTATATATATCATATAGTTTAAATGTTTATATATATTACTTAGCATAAATCGTTTTATATGCTATCTATTTAAAATATTTTATTTTGTTTATTTTAAATCTTTTTATTATTTTATTTTGGATTGTTTTTTTTATTTTAAATCATTATCTACTTCAAATTGTTTTGCATATTATTTATTTCATTTTTCTTTGATTATTAACGTTAATGTTTAAATAATGTATATTGTGAGATTATTGCCATTGTGTGTATTTTATTTCGTTTATTTCGTATTTTTTGTATTATAGTTATTCATTCGTATAATATTATTGTCATGTATCACTATTCATGCTTGTAACTACGTTTTTTTGTTATTGTATCATGATTCAAATTTTCACTTTCGCCCGATATTGATTATCTTTTAACAAGATAAACAAATATTTTTTTGAGTCCATTCTATAATCGCTTAATAAAAGCTTTCAAAATAAGGCAATATTATGTGTTTGAAAATCCGAGAAATTGTGCCCTAACGTGCTGGGTTTCAGTTTTTCGCTTGGCCAAATAATCGAATATCCTTTTGATATTTTCAATGCATGAGTCTCGGGAATCATGAGATGATCTTGGATTCGAGGATTTAAATTGTTGTGTCCTAACGTGCTGGATGTGATATTTTATTCATTCGGAGCGAGAGAATCTTAATATCCAATTCGAGAAAATTCAAACATTTTTAAAAGTGATCGTATTTTTAAATTTTTTTTAAATTTTCAACTTTCGACATTGAGACACTAATTAATCAATTTGGTACCAATTTTGGGCGTGACGAGGGTGCTAATCCTTCCTCGCACGTAACCGAATCCCGAACCCGATTTTTTTCGAATCCCGTAGACCAAAAAAACACTGTTTTAGTAAACCAAAACGTTTTATTAAAACAAAGGTGATCCGATCACACCTAATAAAGATCGCTGGCGACTCCCATTCTTATTTTCATTTTTTTAAACCCTAGTCGATCCCCGTTTTCAAAAAAATGGTTTTGACATAAATAATATATAATATATAGATAATATATAACAAATAAAAATAATAATATATATGATAAAACAATTTAACGTAAACAGGGAAAAGCAAAGAAGAAAAAACAAGTTTAAAATAATTAAAATAAATGAATAAATAATGATTAAGCAATTAAATGGATAAATAAAAAAATGTTAAAAAAACGCATAAGTCAACCTAACTCCCGCAATATGTGGACTCAACGAAATTCCTCCAACAAAATCTAACTCGAACGGAAGCAACTCAAAAAGAAACGAAGATGAGCGAAGAACAAAATAGGAACAAGCCACAGAAAATAAGAACGTAAAAGAGAGAGAAATTTGAGTGAATGCTCTCAAGAATTTTTTATTACTCCAAATTCAAGTCCTTTACAATGAAGGGAGAGGCCTCTATTTATAGTTGAGCCTCCCCAAATCCAACGGTATAGATCAATTACATCAACGGCTAAGATTAAAAGGTATCTACAAATTAAATCTCTAATATTACAAAATCATATCTTCTAAGATTGCATACCATATCTTCTAGGATTGCATATCATATCTAAGATTTGCATATCATATCTAAGATTGCATATCATATCTTCTAAGATTGCATATAATATCTAAGATTTGCATATCATATCTAAGATTGCATATCCTTGAAGATTGTGTTTTCATATACGTCAAGCTTGTAGATGGACCTTCAATCTATTCAAGTAATGGGCCATTCCGATCGGGCCAAATGATATATTTTGGACTGAACTTGGACTTTTTTTATTATTATTTTGGGTTTATTATTTTTTGTATGGGCCCGGGCTAAATTGGCATATTACACCATAGCATAAGAGTCAAGGATTTAATGGTACCTAGATTTTTAGGCATTTAACACAAACTCTTCTTTATATTTGAAAATTAAAATATATCCCATCAATATGTAGTTTTTATATATTTGAAATTTAATTTTCGTATTTTTGTTTTCAGGAAATTGGTCCTATTTTTTTAAATTTAAAAATTCATACCTAATTTTTAACACTATAAAATTATTCTGTAAAATTAGTTAGTATGACATTTTGAAATTTAAAGAAAATACTCACTTAATAGTCATGTAACAAAAAAATATATATTGTAATGGACTTGAATTTAACAAATGATTTTAATAATGTTTACAACTCTTAAAAGTTATATCAACATTTTAATCAAATAAAATATTTGGACTAATCAACATTTTATTCAAGTCGAAAGGGAGGTTATAAAATGGCCCTCCTCAAGACACCTTGTTCAATTGTCTCTACGCCTTCAACTGTTTTTCAGCAGATGGGGGTCTTGTTTGACAATAAAACGTTGTGACAAAAACTTTTGAGATTCTGTCATAAGTGTTTTCCAAGGATTGTGCTTCTGGGGAATTGTGGTAATGATGATCAACATCTTTTTCAAATAGGTGGTAAGTGATCATTGAACATCGTTTTTTTTTTCAAAACGATGTGTTTTGGGAGATAGGTTTATATATTCTTTGGGTTTCCTTCTTCAGAGTTACTCATGCTCTTTCATTTTTGAAATTTCTGTGATTGTTCTTGTGAGTTTCTGGTTTTGGTTGGTTTTTGCAGTGATTTCTACTTTCAAGTGTCTTTATTTTGATTCATCTTGCGGTTTTTCTTTTTGTTATCAGTGGAGTTGTCTTTTGCATTTTTTGAGAAAATGACTAGGGAAACGGACGAGGTGAGAAGACTCACAATCGAGGTGGTGGCTGTTTTGGTAATGCTCCGCTGAGAGAGTTGATGAGGGAATGTAAGGTTACTACAAAGAAGTCTAAAAGGAAAGACGATAAACCTGTTGTTAGCCTCAGCTATCCGTACTCTACAACCCATCAGGAGATGAAAAATTTATTGATATGTCATGGGTTACTTATGAAACACCACAAGTATAAGTTCAGTATTTCAGAAGGGTCGCATCGTCTTAGCGAAGTGTTTGTTTCTTCTTGAGGAAAGCTTCACTCTTCCCCTTTCAGATTTTATCCGGGATGTCCTTTATGACTTCAATATGGCACTGGGGTAGTTGATAGGCCTTTCTTGGTGGTTACTGGTTAGGTTTTTCATTATGTTCCGCAAGAGAGACGTGTATCCTGTTGATCAGATGTTTTCGATTTTCTTGCGAGAGGTGGACGAAGAGAGATCTCCTAGGCTATTTGAATTTCTTCCTTAGACAGCTGCTCCCTGGATGGAGAACTTGTTTTATCCCGAATAGGTGACAATGGATTAGGTATATCCTCGTAGGGTTGAAGTTTAGTAAGAGATTTGGTTTTCGCATTGAGTGGACACATCTATCTACTGGGAAATGTTATTATCATCCACATCTATTAAATGTCTCTAGGGGTTCTCGCGAGCATAAAATGATGAACCAGAAGGGGATATTGATGGTTTCTCTTTATATTACTTTAAAGAGTGCCTTCAAGTACTGCATTGAGGAGGAAAATGTTTGTGGGTATACTCTCAAATATATAGCGAATGCCTTCTGAAATAATGGAGATTGGCCCTTAGTGTCATATGCCTTTCCATTTTATGTCAAATTTTGTATAGCCAGGCGTCTTTGGGGGGTGAATTTAGAGCTTATATGTTATATTACCAAATATTTCCATCTACCCGAACGTAATTGTAAAGTGCCACCAGGTACTAGGCAAATTATTCTCCAGATCCAGGATGATCGTCATTTGGATGCTTCGGAACCTCGTAATCTTGATGATAATGAGTCTGGTAATTATTTATGATATGAATGTTTCTGCTGCTGTTGTTGTTGTTTGCCTTTTGAAGTTAACCCTTTTATTGGTGACATTGTGTAGGTAATGTCTCATTAGCAGGTTAAAAGAATCCAGGAAAAGTGATTAGGATTCTGGGAGGAAACAACTAAGAGAAGAGTTGTTTAGGAATGGGGCTTTTGTAAGATCTGGGGGGATAGTTATCCACGATCTCACAGATTCTGATCATACCTCTTGTAACACCTCACCCGGTGAAGTCTCTGTATTGGGTTATTATTTGGCCTGTAGTGGTAAAGTATTGGATAGAGATGAGTAAGTAAAATTTGTTTGATTTGGTTAAGTGTAGAATTTTGTGTATGCACCACTTGGCAAACTCCTTGAGTTGGTGTGATCTGTGGTTTGGCAGAACCTTCCACTACACCAAAACATACTTTTGCCGGCGTTTTTAGTGGCGTTTTAAAGCAAAACGCCGCTAATTTTATACATTCGCGGCGTTTGCGGTAAACCGCCGCTAAAAAATGAGTAATAGCGGCGTTTATTTTAAAAACGCCGCTAAAAATGATATATAGCGGCGCTTACTACACAAACGCCGCTAAAAGGCAGACATGTAGCGGCGCTTCTTAACAAACGCCGCTAAAAGTCAGACCTGTAGCGGCGCTTCTTAACAAACGCCGCTAAAAGTCGGACCTGTAGCGGCGCTTCTTTAAAAACGCCGCTAAAAGTCAGACCTGTAGCGGCGGTTCTTTAAAAACGCCGCTAAAAGTCAGACCTGTAGCGGCGCTTCTTTACAAACGCCGCTAAAAGTCGGACCTGTAGCGGCGCTTCTTTACAAACGCCGCTAAAAGTCGGACTCAGTAGCGCGCTTCTTTACAAAACGCCGCTAAAAGTCGGACCAGAGCGGCGCCGTTAGAAACGCCGCTATAAGTCGACCAGAAGCGCGCGCTTGTTTACAAGCGCGCGCAAGTTTGTATATACATTATTCTTGACGCCGCGTTTTAAAGCAGTATAATGTTCATTAAGTAGGACGACGTCGTTTTGTGAGCAGGTAGTGGCGCTTTTCAAAAACGCGCGAACTTTATATTTAGTGGCGTTTTTACCAAAACGCCGCAAGTTTGTACGGACTTTAACTTCACGTCGTCGTTTTATCAACGAGTGTAATGTTCATTAAGGTGGACGACGTCGTTTTGTGAATGATTAGTGGCGCTTGTTACAAACGCCGCAAAACATAAAATGCCTTTCAAGAAAGCGCGCCGTCGTTCGGCTCTGCTCGGTTTTATCCCCCTTTTCCCGAAATCCCTAAGTGTTGCTCCTAAAATTTTCTTCGCTTTGTTTTTCGCTTGATTTTCCCGCCGATAGTCCATCTCCCCTCAATTCCTCGTCCTAAAATTTTCTGCTCAAACTTGGTGGATTTCGCAATATCCGTCGTTTCATCGCCCTTTGTTTGCTCATTTTTCGCAATATCCCTACATTCAACCAACAACGACGGTATGGAATTTGTAAATAGAAGCTGCATTACGATTTAGGGATTTTTTTTTTTTTTTTTTTAACTTCTTCATTTTTGTGATGCTGAGTATGATTTAGGAGCGGATGATTAGGAGCGGATGAATCGATTAGGCTCGAGAAGCATTTGAGCAACATTTACGTGAAGAGAAGGAACGTCGCAGAGCTCTTCGCCAAGTATACTAGTTTTCTTTATTTTTATTTTTGCAAATTATTCAGTTGGTTTTATTTTGGATGTTTTAAATTTTGCAAATCATATGGATATGCTTTTTTGTTTTATGATTTGTTAAGATTAGGTTTGGTTTGGTGTCTTTGAGAAAATTGCATTATGATTTGTTATATAAACCACAAATTATCCTGGATTTATATGTTACATCTTGGGTTTTTGTTTTGCCTTCGCATTTGGAATTTGTTCTTTCTATTATTCAAATTTAAAGATTTCTCCTGGAATTATTATGGTTGTAATTGTATCGAGTTTCTAGCAATGGAGGAGAAGACATGATAGCTCGTAAATTCCTTTTGAATCATTAAGTTTGTTTGCCTTAGATATATCATTGATTGCAGATTATTTGTCAAATCTTGAGTTTTTCCTTCATATATCTAGCATGCCATTGGAACAATTGTACTTTTGCCTAAAATTTTAAAGACTGAAATTTCTTGGACATTGACTGGAGCTTTGAATGTCCAAGGATCTTTTATGAAATGAAAAGGCTATCTAATCATGTAGGTTTGAATATGCATCATGTTCAATGACTAGCTCGATTTTGACTGTTAATTTTCGTGGGTAACAGGATCCGGCTTATTGAATTTTTGGTATCGGACTACTTGTTAACTGGTCAATAAATTAGTATCGCTCTTCGCTCGGGCTTCTCTCCTCGCTCTCTGCATTCTTTCAAAGCTCACATATCGTTTATCTTAAAGCGCAAATCATTCCTCGACCCAAGGTATTACGATCTCATCTAATTGGTCTCCTTTTGATTCTTATAGTCATAGTAATTGATTGATAGGCTAATTACCCCAAAGATCGTGCCTTTCAGTTTAATTTGAAGATGAATCTTTGATTGCATGTTGTTTGATGTATTACCGATAGGTAATACATGTATTACCGATGCCATTTGATTGATAGGTAATACATGTATTACCGATGCCATTTGATGTATTGGATGTCGATTCAATTATCTTGTTTCTTTGTTTATGTAATTCTTGTTTTAGGGACTTATTAATTGATATATGACTAGTAGTCCGAATTCTTCTTTGTTTTTTCTTGTTCCTTTTGTTTATTTCATGGGGTTTTGGTTTTGAGCAACAAATATAGATATAGCTTTTAAAGGATTAAAATAATTTTTTTATCAATTTGAAATTAACATGTAATTTTATTATTATTAATTTAAAATTTTATAAATTATAAAAGAATCGAATTTTTTTCTATTTTAAGTCCTCTGCCTCTCACTTTGATAAACAAAGCGAAATTGCAATTCTAAGTTAAAATATGTTCTAATTTCATACATTCTTCACAATGTAGAGTTTAGTTATTGTATTCTTTTTATTATTTTTAATGAATTTATTTACACTGTTTTTGGATTAAAAAATGCAAGTCTAATTAAACTATCGAATGAGTATTATTTATTTTTATTTCCATGAATTTATTTCTATTAAATAAGTATTTTTTATTTCAAAATGCCATACTAAAGAATTTAACAAAACAAGTTTGAGAATTCTAACCATTAAACTTAAAGTTTTAAATTTAAAAAAAGAAAATGAATTAAGATTTTGAAAATAAAACAAGAACATTTAAATTTAAATTTTAAAAAGAGGGTAGGAATATGAAACATTTTTAAGTGCATTCATTTTTGTTCTCTGTTTCAGCATGTTCTCGGCATGGATTTATGTGTTTATTGTAAAGGACATGAACACAATATATCCATTATTGTATGTATAACAAAAGTAATAGGTATTTAAAAAAAAAGTGATATAAAATAAGAATACTAATTTGAATATATGTGCAATACATATACATATATTTGTATAAAATTTCATATTAGTGTTTAATAATGTATGTGAATAGACTTTTGTTTTAATAAATTTCATATGTATTTGTTTTAATAAATTTCATAATGTATGTGAATAGTTTGTGCTTTTAACTAGTGACACTAGCTCAATTAGGCACATTCTATATAGTATAAATAAATGCTATTTATAACAATTTTAGCACATTCTATATAGTGTTTAATAAATGCTATTTATAAACTCATATTTAGTAATAATAGTAACAATAATAATAATAATGATTAAAGTAGTAATAATAGTAATAATAATAATTAAAGTAATAGTAATAATAATAATAATGATTAAAGTAATAATAATAATAATAATAACTAAAGTAATAGTAATAATAATGATGATTAAAGTAGTAATAATAATAATATCTTGATTCTCGATTTGAAATTTTAATTTAACTTACATAATACGTAATACATACCTAACATAAAATTATTTAACTTACATAATACATAACTTACATAATAATAAGATTCAAAGTATATAGGCTGGAAACCTAACGGGTTGCCTTATATCTCACTGGAAGATATAACGGATCCTCCCCAGGTGTAACAATGCCACGTATGAAGAATCTTGAATAATACATGCAATTTAAATAATACTTACAAAAGAAATCAGATATGAAGCTTAAGCTTAATAATTATGATTAAAGTAGTAATAATAATAACAATAATGATTAAAGTATTAATAATAATAATAATAATAATAATAATAATAATAATAATGATTAAAGTAATAATAATAATAATAATAATAATAATTAAAGTAATAGTAATAATAATAATAATAATAATAATGATTAAAGTAATAGTAATAATAATAATAATGATTAAAGTAATAATAATAGTAATAATTAAAGTAATAGTAATAATAATAATAATGATTAAAGTAATAGTAATAATAATAATAATGATTAAAGTAATAATAATAATAAATAAAGTAATAGTAATAATAATAATGATTAAAGTTATAATAATAATAAAAATAAAAATAAAAATAATAATAATAATAATAATGATTAAAGTAGTAATAATAATAATGATTAAAGTAATAGTAATAATAATAATAATAATGATTAAAGTAGTAATAATAGTAATAATAATAATTAAAGTAATAGTAATAATAATAATAATTGATTAAAGTAGTAATAATAGTAACAATAATAATAATAATGATTAAAGTAGTAATAATAGTAATAATAATAATTAAAGTAATAGTAATAATAATAATAATAACGATTAAAGTAGTAATAATAGTAACAATAATAATAATAATGATTAAAGTAGTAATAATTGTAATAATAATAATTAAAGTAATAGTAATAATAATAATAATAATGATTAAAGTAATAATAATAATAATTAAAGTAATAGTAATAATAATAATGATTAAAGTAGTAATAATAATAATAATTGATTCTCGATTTGAAATTTTAATTTAACTTACATAATACGTAATACATACCTAACATAAAATTATTTAACTTACATAATACATAACTTACATAATAATAAGATTCAAAGTATATAGGCTGGAAACCTAACGGGTTGCCTTATATCTCACTGGAAGATATAACGGATCCTCCCCAGGTGTAACAATGCCACGTATGAAGAATCTTGAATAATACATGCAATTTAAATAATACTTACAATGCCATGTATGATGAAGCTTAAATAAATCTTTGTTTTAAAAATCAAATTCTTGTCAATTAACAATTAACAATTTAGAGTGTAAATTATCATCAACTTTAGACTTCAACAACAACGAAATGGATAGGAGTTGGATGAAGCTATCAAGGGTAAGCAACGGCTATCGAAATGGAGTAGAAACTTTTCTGAATTTCGCATTTCAAAATGGAAGCCAAGAGAATATGATTCTTTGCCCGTGTAAGAAGTGTTGCAATGGTTTATGGCATTGTCGTGAAGTGGTCTACGAACATCTAGTTGTTGATGGCTTTGTCCGGGGGTACAAAATATGGTTTTTCCATGGAGAGTGTACACCTAGTGTAGCATCTTCATCGATGAATCAGGGGTATCATCATAGTGCGTTCAATCAGAATGTTAGAGAGCGATAACATGGAAAACATGTTGCGGGATGCTTTTTAATATGCGTAGTGATGGTTTCGGTCGTTTCCACGACTTGGGTGCAACCGATGATCATAATTTTGTTGGAAATACTTTCCGAAAGGGGAAGAAGTGTACCGGATGAACAACCAAATGAAGAAGCGCACGATTCTACACGTTACTTGGTGAAATGAGCGATGAAGCGTATGAGGTTCAAGATTTTCCAAACTATCATTACGTATTCGTCTTTTTCACTTGAAATGTTTGGGGGTGGACCGGAAACTCGTTGACAATCTTTGTTAGAGTTTCGCAAGAAATGTTCCCTTTTGCAAAAATCCTCGCTCTTCCAAAGATATGAAGAAATTGATAAAGGATTTAGGCCTTGGCTACAACAAAATTCACAGATTGCAGAAATGACGCATGTTGTATTGGGGCGTAGGATAAACCAACAATCTTTGTCATGTATGCGGCCAATCCCGTTGGATTAATAGAAATACAGAGGGCGTAACGAGGATGAACACGATACGATCAAAGAAGCGACCATTTAAGATTTTGCGGTATTTTCCGCTAATACCAAGGCTTCAAGCGGCTTTTCATGTCCTCAAGACAGCCGAATCAATGACGTGGCACCGGGATGGACGAGCGGATGATGGGTTGTTAAGGCATCCGCTAGATTCTTTAGCTTGGAAATCTTTTGACTCAAAATTTCCAAGCTTTGCAAGCGATCCTCTGAGTGTGAGGCTTGGGCTAGCATCCGATGGATTTAACCTTACAAACTCATGAGCACAACGCATGATGCTTGGCTGTGGTGCTTGTTCCTACAATTTGCCTCCATGGGTTTGCATGAAACAATCTTCTTTTATCTTGTCTATGATTATACGGAGAGAGAAAGGGTCGGGAATGATATTGGCGTCTATTTGCAGCCACTTGTTGAGGAGTTAAAACAACTATGGGCTGGTGTTCGCATTATACGATGCAATGAGAAAAGAGAACTTTAATTTACGTGCGGCTTTAATGTGGACTATTAACGACTTCCGGCTTATGCTAATTTATCCGGTTGGAGTACCAGGGCGTTATGCTTGTCCGTGTTGTCTTTGCATGCACATGTTCGCAATGGTTATATAATGGGAAGAAGTTCGTACATGGGGCATCGCCGGTGGTTACTGGAAAATCATACATTTAGATTTGAGTGCTCGGTTTGATGGTACTCAAGAGTTCGAGACCAGTTCCTCCCATGGACTGTGGATCCGAAATATTCTTAATGTTGAAAGATATGAATTTCATTTATGGGAAGGTGAATCAACCGCTAACCCGCAAAGAAATAGAAGATCTAGGGATGACTCGATGATGAATCGATGAGCAGGATGATCCTCATGAGGCGGACTTGTGGAAAAAAGAAGTATTCTTTTCGAGTTGCCTTATTGGAAGCATCGATTTTACGCCATAATCTTGATGTCATGCACATAGAGAAAAATGTCTGCGAGAACATCATTGGGACTATTTTGAATGTCGATGGAAAATCGAAAGATAATCTTTGAGTCGACTTGATTTAGTCCACATGGGAATTCGGCGTGAGCTTCATCCCCGAGAACTTCCGAATATGAAATATCGGTTGTTCGCCGCTATTTTTTCAATGTCAAAGACGGAGAAAGAAGTGTTCATGCGGTTTTGAAGGATATAAAGGTCCCGGATGCGTATGCATCAAATATTTCGCGATGTGTGAGTCTTAAGGATCGAAGACTATATGGCTTAAAATCGCATGACTATCACATCTTGATGCAAGACTTCTTGCCGGTTGCTATGCGGTGTTGTATGTCGAAAAGGTGACGGCTCCTATAATTGAAATCATCAAATATAATGAAAGGTATTTGTGGTAAAGTTTTGAATGTTCAAGAACTTGAGAGACTACAAGATCGAGTCGCATTGACTTTATGCAACTGGAGAAGATCTTCCCGCCTTCCTTCTTCACTATTATGGTGCACTTGTTAATTCATCTCGCGTGAAGCACTTCTTGGTGGACCCGTTTTCTATCGATGGATGTATCCCATTGAAAGGTCTTAATTTATTTGCAACATATTCCTTCATTCAGCTCAATGCCTTTAGTTGCAACTTTTGTTAATGTTGTATACCGTGTTTAGGTTCCTTTCCAAATTGAAGTCATATCGCCGCAATAAGCGTTATCGGAAGGATCAATTGCCGAGGGCTACTTGGGAGAGGAATGTATGACTTTTCTGCTCGAGGTATTTGGAAGATGTTGAAACAAGAATGAGCAGACCAAGTAGAAATCTTTGGGCTCACATGAGATCATAATTCGGTCGACACTTATTTATTTCAAAGTTTCGGAGAACCGATCGGCAAAGTCGAAATTGTAGAATTAGGCGATAGATCGTGGGTCCAAGCACATCGATACATTCTTTTTCATCACGATTCAATGGAACCATTTCTGACGTAAGTTCTAGAATTTGATAAATACTCATCAATTATAATTTATTTGTCTTCTAACAAGGTAAAACCTTTTCAACCGTACAGTGAGTACAAACAAATATTAAGAGCTCGTTCACGATCCCGAAGATTAAATCGACGAGAAATTAATAAGTTGTTCACAGAAACATTCCATGAATGGTTAAGCCAAATGGTATGTAATTTAAGTTTTCATTGACAAGTCATAATGTTCTCTCATAACATTCATAATTTCTCGATTTACTTTCCATCAATAGGTTTCGAGCCGGAATGAAGTGAATGACGACGTTAAATGGCTTTCACAAGGTCCAAACAGAATAGTTAAAAGATATAATGGCTTTCTCATCAACGGATCTGATTTCATACAAGGTATCGCGAGAGATTGAGAAGAACCCAAAATTGCGGAATTGTTGTTAATTCTTCGATTACAAGTTATGCTAGTGCTAGGGACGAGAATCCGGTCGAGGGGAATCGAGTATTACGGACTTATTAACGACATCATTGAGTTGGATTATTATGGCAATTGCAAAGTTGTCTTATTTCGAGGTGATTGGGTGATGTGAATACGGCTCGCGGAATTAAAAAGCGATCAATATGGCTTTACAATGGTGAATTTCTCTCGATTGATTCACACGGAGAACAAGTGATGGACGAGCCGTATGTGTTTTCTTCTCAAGTTAAACAAGTTTTTACTCAGAAGATCCAGCGATGAGGGTTGGTACGTTGTACTTGAAACACCCCTAGAGACTTGTTCGACATTGGCGGTGGAAGTAGAGATGACATAGTCGAAAGATCGAAACTTTGCCTTTTCCGAACAAGACTTAAGCGAAAATATCCCTAGTACTAGTCAACAATTTCAATGGGTTCGTCAGGATGTGGACGAAGATGTTTACGAAATATGATGTAGTAAGATTTAATGATTTATTTTCTATATGTAATATTATAATTTTCATGTGGGTCATGTTATATAATTTAACTATTTTAAATGTCCTATTATTGTTGTTATTTGTTACTAAAATTTTGAACTCTTTTATGTGTTTTGCAGAGAAAATGCCTAGAAGACGATTACGAGGTTTAAATATTAGCAATTATAATCGAAAATTCAGTGAGACGTAAATAGTGGGCGGGATACGGTTGTTGGATCTTCTACTCTTAGGACATAGATGACGAGCATGGAGAATTCCAAAGTAATGTTAAGTTTATTTTACATGCATGTTGAATTTTATTATTGATTCATTTTTCAATTTTAATATAATAATATATCATTTTTCAATTGAGGGTGGTGGGGCCAGAGAGCTCGGGGACGACGTTGCTTACTGATTTATATGACTTAGAGCCTACCCCCAGCGTGTTATAGTAAGGAGAAAGCGATCATGGCCACCTATCGGATCCGAAGCTCGATTGTTGGCGAGCTATTTGGGCATTATAGCACGAAATTCGAATATGTTGCCCATTAACTATGAATCATGGCATCACATGCCCGATGCCAACAAAAATCGAGCTCTCGAAAATATTAAGGTAATAGAAGGTGAATGTAACTTATAATACTTTCATTTAACCTTCATTTATATTAACTTTTTTAAAAAAATTCAGGGTAGATTTGATTTAGAGGTCTCAAACGACTATATTAAGAAGACGTTGGGCAAAAAATGGAGAGACAATAAAAGCACCTAAAAAAACAATATTTTAAAAAGACATCACCTCGACGAAAAATCTGCGAAATGTCCCACGGAATGTTGAGGTACCAATGGGAAGATCAAGTTAGATTCGGAATTCAAAGAAAGGAGAGGTATTGCGTACTTTCAAAGTCTTAGAAATTTTTAGGTTTATCGTATTTACTATATAATTAATTCAAATCCCATTATGTAGGACCGTGAGCGAGTTGGAACAAGCGTGACGAAACAACATTTCACGCGCACGGCGCAGTTCCGAAGTTTTGCTCGTGTGTGGTGAGGGTGAGGTATTATAATTTATTACTTCTTTCAAATATTAATGATTTATACTATTAACTTATATTTTTTCTGCTATAATGTAGGAAGTTTTCGTCGAGTCAAAAAGTTGGGCGGCTTCAACTTTTTGACATTACACATAGGAAGAAGGATGGATCTCAGATGACATCCAGAAATTTGCAGAAATTTTGGTATATTTATTTAATAAATGCTTATTTTTATAAATATTTATAATGCTTAATTATAATGGTTTAATTAAATCGTTTGTAGTTTTAAATTTCTAATTTTAACTTATGTTCCATTCATTTTTATTATATATTTCGTTTCTAACTCTTTTATTGATTTATTAGGATAAACTAAAGGAGAAGAAGGCGGAGTATGAAGCGGTTGCTTTCATCGCGATTCTGTTAATCTCGACGAGGTTGATAACATGATTATTGCGATGTTTTGGGTCCCGAAAGGTATGCATCGTTTCGATTGATAGTTTTGTTAATCTTGAGTATATTTATACGAATTATCACTAATGTTTTGGGTCTTACAAGGTATGGTCGGGTTCGATGTCAAGGATCGGTGTTACTCAGACCCAATATTTTGATCCGGCTCCCGGCAATACATGCCTTCCGAGTCAATCTCGTCTTGAAGTTCGTAGATGAAAGAAACAGATATCCTCGATGGAAGCCAAACACAAGTGAGCAAATTTCTCACTTAGAGCGGAGGCAAAGAATGGAGAGAGGCGGAGCATGTTGCTCAACTTAGAGCGAGGGAAGAAGCGTAGGAGGGAGCAGCGAGTAGAGAAAGTATGAAGAACTCCACTACAAATTTGCGAGTTATGATGAATATGTTCAAGCAGCGACACTGCAGAGGCCGCCATCTTAGACATTTCTTTTCTTATTGTAAGATTTTTTTTTAACATTGTTCTGATTAAACATTATTCTAAGAATTGTTTAAATTATGATTCATTTTTAATCAATATCATCTTTTATTAAATTTGAAGTATTTGTTTAGATTTAATGCTTTTCCGAGAATTAAATGTTTTATTTCTTTGCATTGGGTTGGAATTATATGCAATTGTTCTTTATTATTGGGTGGTTTTTTCTGCAGGAGGGTAGGATATTGGGAAAAAAGTACATAGCAAATCTGTGCAAATTAGTGGCGTTTTTTTAAAAAGCGCCGCTAAAAGCCCCTACCTATAGCGGCGTTTTTTGAAAAAAGCGCCGCTAAAAGCTCCCTACCTATAGCGGTTTTTTTCTAAAAGCGCGCTAAAGCCCCTACCTATAGCGGCGTTTTTTTAAAAAGCGCCGCTAAAGCCCCTACCTATAGCGGCGTTTTTCTAAAAAGCGCGCTAAAAGCTCCCTACCTATAGCGGCGTTTTTTAAAAGCGCGCTAAAGCCCCTACCTATAGCGGCGTTTTCTAAAAAGCGCGCTAAAAGCCCCTACCTATAGCGGCGTTTTTAAAAGCGCCGCTAAAAGCCCCTACCTTTTGCGGCGTTTTTTTAGAAAGCGCCGCTAAAAGCCCCTACCTATAGCGGCGTTTTTTCGCAAAAAACGCCACTAACTTTTGCGGCGGTTTCTATAGCGGCGTTTTTGCGGCGCTTTAAAAGCGCGCGCGAAAGTACTATTAGTGGCGCTTAAAAACGCCGCTAAAGGCCCAAAAAAACGCCGCTAAAAGTCTGTTTTGGTGTAGTGTTCTGATGAGTATACGCCACCCTAGATGTTGGGGCGAACTCGTTAAGTTCGCAGTGAGTGGATTTCTTTATTCTTTTTAAGTATAGTAATCTGGTTAGTTAAGTTAAGACTTAGTTAGAATGGAACTACTGTACATGATAGGACATAAAACTTGTTAAGTGCTCTTAATCACGAGAATCAAAAGTGTTAGCAGATTATCATATTTTTCCACTAATCCTTGTCTCCATGCTTATGTATATAAGGATATCGGTGGTTCTCCTGAATATCTTTTTACATCTTCTTTGTTTCTTCTTCTTGAATTTCTTTTGAAACCTTCTATGGGAGAAACCTAAGCTCAGACACTCTTTTGAGATTGAGTTTGCTATATTCAGCCAACTTCTACGTTTCCATTAGCTCACTGCTAATTACTGATGAACCCTAGGTTATTTTTAAAGTTATTTACGTGTTTTCGATTTTGCATGCATACGTGTTAGAATGGTGCTTAAGGAAGGAAACTTCCTGGTTCTGGGTAAAAGTAGACGATCCTTGCATGCATGTCTAGATTCGATAAATTCGATAATCTGAAATTTTTATTATCTTTACTATAGCTCAATAAGCTTATGAAGGTCCAAATGATAAAGCCAAGGTGTAAAATGTAACACCCCTAACCCGTATCTGTCGTCGGAACAAGGTTACGGAGCATTACCGAAATTTAGAGATCAAATACAGATATTTCATAACATTTAACATTCATACCAGAAAATAGATCATATTGTCCCTTAAATGAGCTCTCGAGGCCCAAAATATGCATTAGAAACAAGTCGGGACTAAACTGGGTACTCAGAGAATTTTTCGCAAAATTTCAAAATATTTCCAAGGTGCAGGGGACACACGCCGTGTGGTCAGGTCGTGTGGCTTACACGGCCAAGAGACACGCCCGTGTCTCAGGCCGTGTGGGCATTCGAAATAAGGCACACGGTCGTGTCTCTGCCCGTGTCCGTACCCGTGTAACTCTCTGACTTGGGTCACACGGCCAAGTCACACGCCCGTGTGCAGGCCGTGTAAAAAATATTGAGCATTAATGATGTATGGGACACATGGCCAAAACACACGCCCATGTGCTAGGCCGTGTGTCGCACACAGCTGAGACACACGCTCGTGTCTTTGTCCGTGTGGACGAAACAAGGCCATTTCTAAGCCACATTTCTAACCCAAATTTTCCTTCCACCTATATAAACATTTAAACATATTCTCAAGCCAATACAAGACATTCAAATTCATTCAAAATCAATTCTTATACATGATATAATACTTCTTACAACCAAGTATACAAACTTACCTAACTTACCAAATTCACATATATGCATATTTTACCAAATATGCTAACTCAATTAATTATTAATATATCAATATGATTCTATCAATCAACCAAGTCAAACACATATCAAACATGATATAACCTCTTATATTCACATCAAAACATGTCCATCACAAGCCATTCCAATGGCTAGTTATATCCAAAACATTTATATGCCAACATTGGCAAAGTTAACCTATACATTCCATTATAACCAAAGTTGATTTGCTAAATATATCGAGATGAACCGATGGATAGTGTGATGATATCTCCGCCAAGCTTCAAACCCAACGAGCTTCCGAATTACTATAGAACAGAGGAAAATAAAACAGAGTAAGAATTTTATGCTTAGTAAGTTTGTATAACGAAAAATTAACTTACCATTCATTTACATTTAAAGTAAACATGCAAAAATTCATCCAAAGAAATGTAGCAATTTGCCTAAACACATATAACCTCAAGAAACATGTTAGCCATGTACTTCATATGAATATCAAGAAACAAGGATGAGCTCATCATGTAACAATTTTCATATACATATGTGTTCCACATCATATAACATATACATTTCCATAATAATTCATCTTAAGTTCAGATTATCCCATGTCAGAACTTTGCCTATTGAATTTATTTGAAATATCGATGGATACACAGGTAGTACACTTGAAGTGTACAAAACTGTATTCCGTCAATTCTTATTCGAGAAGGCTCATACGAGCACATAATCGGGAAGCCCTTTCTTAGCCATATAACGGGAAGCTCATGTGAGCTGTGTAACGGGAAGCTTATCCGGGCTGTATAACGGGAAGCTCATAAGAGCCATAATCAGGAAGCTCATGCGAGCTAATAACGGGTAACTCCGAAGAGCTATTAAGGAGAAGCTTCGGATAGCCATATATCGGGAAGTTCAAGCGAGGCATATCGGGAAGCTCCGGAGAGCCATTATTCAGGAAGCTCACAAAGAGCCTTTAATCGGGAAGCTCACGAAGAGCCATATATCGAGACGCTCATAAGAGTTGTGGTGTGTCTACAACACATGCAGAATCACAACCAATCGGGATGCTCCGAAGAGCTATTAATGGTAAGCTCGCAAGACCTATATTACGGGAAGCTCGAGAGGGATAATAACGGGACGCTCTTTCAAGCTATGGTGTGTCCGCAACATATGCAGAACCACAACCAATACAAAAACCATATATCCAATCGAATTTCATTTATTCAAACGGGACTTAACATTTATCGGGCATTGTCGAATATGCGATTAGTTTCATATACATAGCAATTACACAATTCACATATGCGATTAGTTTCATATACATAGCAATTACACAATTCACATACATCTTCATCCTATTCAAACATATAAATATACACAATTTAGTTACACGAACTTACCTTGACAAGTTTTCGTGAATTGTAATCTACTAATCCGATAATTTTTCCTTTCCTCGATCCAATTCCGTATTTGGTCTACCCAGATCGATACGAGTAAATTTAACTCAATTTAATATAATTCATACTCAATTCAACCCAATTCACATCTTAGGAAAAATTATCATTTTGCCCCTATACTTTTAATTAATTCTGATTTCATCCTTAGGCTCGGAAAATGAAATTCATGCAATTTAATCATTATTCCAAGCCTAAACGATTTTTACATATAACATTTACAGCCCATATATTTCATAAAATTCAAAATTTTTCTATGAATTTTACATCTTTTCAATTTAGTCCCTAAATCATAATTTCATCGAAATTTCCTTTACAAAAGTTGTTTATCTATCAACAACCTTTTATTTTCTACCATAAACTTCAAATTTTCAGCATACTCATCCATGGAAAAATTTTAATACTTTGATAAATTTGCAAATTAATCCTCGAGATAGTTAACTTAAGCTATTACGATCTCGGAAACATAAAAATTACTAAAAACGATACTTAAATACTCACCTAATTGAGCCAAAATAAGCTTGTCTATCTTCAAGCTTCAAACTAGGGTTTCCATGTCTTTTGATTTTAGGAAAGATGATAAATGATGATATTTTGTTTTATTTTATTATTTATCATCTTTATTTTTCATTTTTCCAATTTTATCCTTTTCTTTTCTTAATTTTTCATGGATGAATCATCATACTTATCTACTAACTCCTCTTAATGGTCTATTTGCCATATAAGGACCTCCAATTTTGATACTTATAGCTATTTGATACTTATAGCTACTAGAACTTAACTTTTGCATTTCATGCAATTTGGTCATTTTATCAATTAAACATGTAATCGGTAAAATTTTCCTAACGAAATTTTCATTCGATATTTCTATCATAATTCAAACCATAAAATAATATTAAAATAATTTTTCTTTTCGAACTCGAATTTGTGGTCCCGAAACCACTATTCCGATTTCACTGAAAACAGGCTGTTACATAACACCCCATACCCGGTCCAGTCACCAGACATGAGTTACGATATGCTACAAACAAACCAGAGTAAACTTGTTCAATTGAACCATAAACTATTCACAATTATACATACATCAACCAATAAGAATGAAAATAGAATTATATCGAACTTTGAACTACTATAAAATTTGAATCGAGTTCAAATAAATGAACTAAATTATAAAACTTTTAAACTTTGGACCAATATCAATACCAAGTAAATAAGTATCGATATTTTATAACAAGTATCGATACGAAAATATTTATTGATACCATTTGGCATTCTGCCAAAATAAAGTATCGATATTATTTCCACGATATCGATACCAATTAGAAAAATATCGATACTAAGTAAAATTAGCGATACCAAATTTGAATTCTGTCAATTTTGGAAACTGTTCATATGGCTTGGTATCGATACCTTAATCCATTTTATCGATACTTCCATTAAAATGGTCAAAAATGTTAACTTGAAAGAGATCACTTCATACCAATCTCAAAATCTAGCTTAAAGATGCATATAGATAGACATGTAATATATATATACACAATCAATCGAACCTATATGTCTAACCAATATGCTCTCATAAGCACCACAGTTCAAACATAACAATAATCATTCAATGCAAAACATAATCAACAAGTTAAACTCATTCAATCCTCAACCAAGTTCTAAATACCATATGTCAAAACTCATCCATTTATGTCAACTTTCAAATGCAATTATACTTCATCCTAAGTTCATAATTTACCATAAACAAAATGGCCATTTCAACAAGACATTAAAAAATAAACTACCACTTCAAGATACCAAAATACTAAATACCAATTTTATATACCAAATTGACACAAGTCATCACCAAGTTATTTAATAACATAAACATATTGAAACCTTATTTACATGTCACTTATAACCATGTCAAAATAAACAAATAGCTACCAAAAGAGTTGCTGGATAGTGTGATCTCCAACGATGTTCTATCGACAGCAAGAGTCCAACAATCTACAAGGAAGAAAACTAAATAGAGTAAGCTTACGTAGAGCTTAGTAAGTTCATAAAAAAACATTACATACTTGTCAATTTAAGTTTACTATTCATACATAACATAGGAATTACAGTCCTCTGTCTTGATCCATAATTTCTACCATGTCAAATGGTTAAGCTTGGATAAATCAAATCATCAAAATATAACATGCCAAGATTCATATATCAAGCTATACTCAACACAACCTAATTCATCATATCATCTCGTTTCATTTCCATTTCAATAATTAACTGTTTTGCCCGGAGAACAATAGTAAATTGACTTCGGATACACGGAAAGGTAATGCTACCACAAGCTAACAAAGGACATTAACTGATACACGATGATGCTCACACAAGCTTCAAAGAATATGCAACACATGTAGGATCTCAAGCCATCGGTATGGTATCCATCACCGATACATAGTACCTACTAAATATTACACCGGCACAAAGTGCCTGCTACTGCAACACTGGTACATAGTATATAGGGCACATAGCTAACACCAGTACATAGTATCTGCTGAATATAAATCCTAATGACATATCATTTGTATCCTAATTATTCACTAAGTTCACACGGGCTTTAACCTATATACCTTAATCTTTTCATACTTATAGCTTTTACTATATTCACATATATTCATAGGAGTACATAATTCAATTCAACCATGTACTTTGCCATACTAAACATTAATTCCATTTATAACTTTCCTCAATCAACTATGTTCATTATACACATAAATACATATACACATAGCAACTACAATTCAAAACATCAATAAATATAACAAAATCTAATACGAACTTACCAAATTACGATAGCTACGAACACTCGATGACGACTACTCGACGACTTTTCATTTTCCGCATTTAACAACAGACTGATCCGTTTCTTGATCTAATTATAATAATTTTATTCAATTAATCAATTCAAATATCATAAAATACTTAAATTCACTTATTTGACCATTTATTAAAAAATTACATTTTTACCCTAAACTTTACCTTTAATCAATTTAGTCCTTAAAAACGAAGCTTTCAATTCAATCACAATTTAACCCAATTTCAAGCTAGCCAAACTTTCCCTTGTACATATACAACCCATATTCCTCATATTTTTACAAAAATTCCTTGTAACTTTACTATTTTAGCAATTAAGTCTTTAAACTTTAAAATTAACCAAAATCACTTTACAAAATAATTATATTCAACTATCAAGATTAATAATATACAATCAAACTTCAAAAACATCACAAATTCATCCATGAAAATTTTATAAATATTTAACAGTTTTACGAATTAATCCTCGTGTTAAATAGATTAAGCTACAACGATGTTAAAAACATAAAAATCACTAAAAACAGACTCGAAACACATACCATGCAAGAGACTTGAAGCTTGGCTGAAAGCTTTCTTCTTTAACAATGGAAAAATCAGTTTAGTGAGGAAGATGGAGAAAAATGACAATGTTTTTTTTTTCTTTTGTTTTATTATAATTTAATTAACATTTTAATATAAAAAAAATAACATATACATTATTATTTTTCCACTCACAACCGTCCACTATAGGGTAATAAGGTTTAATTACCTTTTAAAGCCTTCAACTCATGTTTTTTATCCATTTAACACTTATAAACTAATAGCGAGTAACTTTTGCAACTTTTACAATTTAATCATTTTTCCTTAATTAACTATCAAATCACTAAAATTTTCTAACCAAAATTTAATACGAGACTAAAATAACTCTATAAATATTAAATAAATAATCAAATACTGACTGATCGATTAGAATCGTGGTCTCGAAACTACTATTTTTGACACCACTGAAAATAGGTTGTTACAACTCTCCCCCTAAAGAAATTTTTGTCCTCGAAAATCTTACTAGAAAAGAGGTTCGGGTATTGCATTTTCATAATCTCCTCGGGTTCCCAGGTGGCTTCCTCAAAACCGTAATGTTGCCAAAGAACTTCCACTAAAGATATTCGTTTATTTCGAAGTTTTTTAACCTCCTAAGCCAGAATTTTAATCGGTTTTTCACTATAGGTCATATCAGGCTGCATTTCTATTTCAACTGGAGAAATCACATGAGCAGGATATGATATATACCGTCTCAGCATCAACACATGAAAAACCTTGTGAAGCTTTTCAAGTTCTGTCGATAAAGCTAAACGATATTCTACAGGACCTATTCTTTCAATAACTTCGTACGAGCCAATAAACTTGGGACTAAGTTTTCCTTTCTGACCGAAATGAAGAACCTTCTTCCAGGGTGAAACTTTCAGGAATACTTTCTCACCAACTTAAAACTAGATATCTTTTCTTTTTAAATCAATGTACGATTTTTGACGGTCTGAAGCAGCTTTCAAACAATCCTGAATAATCTTGACTTTATCTTCAGTCTCGCAAATCAAATTTGTACCATAAATCTTTCTATCAATTAACTCAGTCCAATACAATGGAGTTCTGTATTTTTGCCTATACAAAGCTTCATACGGTGTCATTTTAATATTCGATTGGTAACTGTTTTTATAAACAAATTCTACCAACGGGATGAACATTTCCCAGCTACCCTCAAACTCAAGAATACAATATTGGAGCATATCTTCGAGTACCTGAATTACCCGTTCTAACTCACCATTCGTTTGCAGATGAAAAGATGTACTGAATTTCAACTTGGTATCCAAAGACTCGTCTAACTTACCCCAAAACCTGGAGGTAAACCTCGAATCACGATCATAAATGATTGATAATGGAACATCGTGTAATCTGATTATTTCTGAAATATACAATTCTGCAATTTATCAAGCGATTAGTCCGTACGTACGGGTATAAAATGTGTAAACTTCGTTAATCAATCAGCTATAACCCAAATGACATCTTTCTTTCTCATAGTTAAAAGTAATTTTGTTACAAAATCCATAGTAATATGCTCCCATTTCAATTCGGGAATTATAATAGGCTGCAACAACCCAAATAGAACTTGATGCTCGGCTTTTACCTATTGACACAAAAGGCATTTAGACACAAACTTAGAGATCTCACATTTCATTCCCAGCCATCAATACATTTGTTTCAAATCACAATACATTTTCGTGCTTCTTGGGTGTAACGAATAAACACTATTGTGAGCTTTATTTAAAATGTTCTGCTTCAATTGAGCATCACCGGGTACATACAACCTATTATAGAAATATAAACTACCGTCCAAACCAATACTATAATCGACTATTTGACCATTTTTAACCATTTTCCATTTAACCAACAAATACGAATCATCAAACTGTAACTTCCAAATTTTCTGTAGAAACAATGGCTTAGCCCTTAACTCAGTTAAAATAGAACCATCATGCTCCAACCTAAGTTGAGCATTCATCAAACGAAGAGCAAAAAGGGATTTCTGGCTCAAAGCATTGGCAACAATGCTTGATTTACCTGGATGATAGTCTATCACCAGATCATAGTCTTTTAGTAACTCAAGCCACCTCCATTGATGCAGATTTAACTCTTTTTGAGTCATCAAATATGTCAAAGTTTTATAATCGATATAAACATGGCATTTCTCACCGTACAAATAGTGTCGTCAAATTTTTAATGCAAATACAACTGCAGCTAACTCAATGTCATGTGTTAGATAATTCTTTTCGTGAGTTTTAAGCCATCGATAATCATATGCAATAACCTTACCTTCCTGCATCAAAACACATCTCAAACCATTCAAGGAAGCATCATTGTGAATAACAATTTCTTTCCCGGATTCAGGTTGTGTCAACATTGGTGCCTCTGTCAACATACTCTTTAACTAATCAAAACTTTGTTGATATTTATCAGACCACACAAAACTAACATATTTCTATAGCAGTTTCATCGTAGGTAAAACTATTATCAAAAAGTTCTTAACAAGCCGTTGATAATATTCGACTATTCCTAGAAAACTACGTACCTCAAAAATATTTCACGGAGGTTTCCAGTTCAAAATAGCAGACATTTTACTCAGACCAACTCGTATCCCTTCAGCTGAAATCACATGATAGAGAAATCTGACTTCTTTAAGCCAAAACTCGCATTTATTAAACTTGGCATAAAGTTGTTTTTCATGCAAGGTTTGTAATACAATCCTTAAATGCTGGGTATGCTCAGATTCATGTCTGGAGTAAATCATAATATCGTTAGTAAAAACAACAATGAACCTGTCGAGGTGAAGCTGAAAAACCCGATAAATCAAATCCATAAACGCTATCGTGGCATTCGTCAATCCAAATGGCATGATTAGAAACTCATAATGTCCATAACGGGTTCTAAACACTATTTTCAGTGCATCGACATCTTTAACTCGCAATTGATAGTAACCATATCTGAGATCAATCTTCGAAAATATTGTGGCACCTTTCAACTAATCAAATAAGTCATCAATACGAAGTAAAAAATATTTATTCATTATTGTGACTTTGTTCAATTGTTGATAATCTATATACAATCTCATTGACCTGTCTTTTTTTCCGCAAACAGAACAGGTGCACCCCAATGTGATATACTTGGTTGAACAAAACCTTTGTCAATTAATTCTTGCAACTGAACTTTTAATTCCCTTAATTCGGTTGGAGCCATTCTGTATGGAATAATCGAGATTGAAGCAGTTTTTAGCATTACTTCAATAGCAAACTCAACCTCTCACTCTAGTGGTAAACCCAACAATTCCTCAGGAAAAACATCGGCAAAATCGTAACGGTCGGTACCTGATCAGCTTTCAATTCATATACTCTGGAGTCTAGGTGTAACACCCCAAACCCGGTCTAGAAGTTTAGACTGAACTTAGGATGCTACATTGATCACCGAAGTGATCATGGGAAAATTTTACAAAACCAGTCAACCTTAATTTCATTTTCGAAAACCATTCATATCTTTACGAAACCAAAACATTTAATCGTTTAAAGTTCTTCCAATAAAGTTATCGTTAAGTATGAAAAATAACCAGAATAAATGTACGAATAAAAATCTCAAGTGGAAACTGTACCACAGTCTTATAAAATCTTACAGCTCGAAAACAGTATAATCAGAATATAATTTAGAAAATAGAACCAAAATACGCTTTTGAAACCATGACCGTCCGAGACCTCTGCATACCGAGCCCAGCGTCAGAATTCAGAAGGGTACCTGAAAGGGGAAACAGAAGAGGGGGTGAGCTACTCGAGCTCAGTGTGAGATCAAAATTGTCTAACTACAGAATCAGATACAAAAAAGCCAGAAAACAGTTCAAAAGCATAACATATTTACAGCACTATACAAATCCAAATGGTAGGCTCGAAACATGTAACATACCAAAAATCAGGGGTTTGTGTTTTTGTTGTATGATTGCATGTTGTTTTTGTTTTGCAGGTGGTTTGAGGTGATTTAGGGGCTCTAGGGGGCCTGGGGTCGAGGCCAAGCCTGGAAAAATTTTGATTTTTGGGCCTTCAGTGGAGAGGGCTGTTGGAAGCAGGGTCTAAGTAAATTAAAGTGTGGTTTTTAACACAAGTGAGCACATGGTGGAGTGTTGGTGGCATCAAGATGGAAGCAAGGTGGGAGGGGGTTTGAATCCCACAAGCAGCAGATAGGAGTTTTTATTTTATGCTTTGGAAGAAGAAGAGGTGGAGTTGGATTAGAACTCTACAAGGTGGATGGAGACTTGGTCAAGCAACTTTGAATGGGAGGTGGAGAGTGAATGGTGGAGCAAAAAGAGGAGAGAATCATGGGATATGGGAGAGTGGTAGAGTTTGGCCGAATGTGGAGTGTGTGGAGGATGAGAATTTCGGCTAGAGGGGGGTCTTGTGTAGTATATTTGGCCTTGGATAGTAGGTGTGCCGAATTTCTTTAGTTACTTTTTGGCGTTTAGCATTTCGGGTCTTTTTCTCTACTTTTCTGACGTCTACCAGTTTCTTTGTTTCCACCTCCTTTCATTCTTCTACATTTCTTCTGTTAAGTGCCGATTTGGTAAGACCATTCTACTTTGCTTTCATTCCTTCTCCTCAATTCCTTTTTAGCTAACCGAGCACTTCTTTTCTTTTCCCCTAAGCCGTGCCAACACACTTTTCTTTTTTTTTCTATCATACTTGCCGATTTCTTTCTCTTCCAAAAGCCGAATTCCCACATTCTCTTTCACGTTCGCCATTAGCTTGTGGTGCTACCTTTTGTTACCGAAACTTTCTTGTTCATTCGGCTCATCCCTAGTCAAAGGTCGAACTTATTCACTCTTCTCTATTTTGAATCTTTTTGCGTTCTGTTTGGTGAGGGCCGAAACTCCTTGGAGGATCAACTGTCGAATCCTTCTTCAACTGGTACTTATGTTCTTGATGTTTTTCTCTTCGCGGTATTAAGTTAGCTAAGTTGGTGAAGGCCGAATCTATTCTTTTGATCTCTTGTGCGCTTTTAATCTCTTCTTTTTCTCCCTAGTTAACCATCATCTCTGAGGGCCGTGCGTGTTAAAACTCCTCTTGTTCAAGGGATCTGCTGTTGCCGAATCTAAGGGTAAGTGGTACTAATAATTATTAAATTTCTCCCTAATGCCGAATATTGGTAGATGCTAACCCCCTTGTGCATCAATCAATTTAGGAGTTTGTTCGCCTTAGCTGAGGAAGAAGCAAAGCCGAATAGCTGATACTCGGTTGGAGGGAATCACGTCTCGTGGTAAGTGACCCTAGTGGTGTGGTAATTCGGGTTATGAAATCTTTTGAGAAGTTAGGGCTAACTTTCGATCATTGTTATTCTAGGGGCAAGCAAGGGGTAGTTCTTTCGGCAATCTAAATCAGGTGTGTAATCTCACACCAATGTTAATGAAAGCATGTACTGCTCTGTGAATCGGCCAAAAGCCGAAGTACCGAAAAGCTGAAAAATTGGCAATCGTGATCATTCAAGCGTGCGAGCATTTGTAGTGATAAACCGAGCCACTAGTGATGGCAGTAAATCATTGAGAGTGTCGCGAACACTCTCGTGAATTTGAGGCCGAAATGGGCCTTATCGAGCCGAAACGGGCTAAGTAGGCCCAATGGGCTAACCGACCCACACGGGCAAAACTGATGGAAAAGTGACCAAATAATTGGTGCGACTGCGAAGTCCACAAAACCGAGATCAAAAACATGCCAAACGGGCCACACGAGCGTGTGGGCCCGTTTGAGCTGAAACTAGGCTTTGGGCCCAACTACACCGTTTTGACCTAAAAGGGGTCCCGAGTCACTCGAGGCGATGAAAAGGTCGTTAGCTAGCTAAATTACCGAATTACCCTTGACGGGTAAATTACTGAAATACCCTTGCTGGGTAAAATTACCGAAATACCCCTAGAGGGTAAGTTACCGAAATGCTCTTAGTGGGTGAATTAACAAAATACCCTCGATGGGTAAAATACCGAAGTCACCCAAAGGGGTGAAAATTACCGTTATATCCTTAGGTGACAAAATGACCATTATGCCCCTTGTGGTAGATCTAGTGTTGTATGTGTAACCTGTTTAATTGTTTATGAAAGTAATTTATTCCATACGTCGGTTTGATATGTGCTTGGCATACATGACATTCTGCATGGGGTTGGGGTTTTGTAATTGGAGGAGGTGATTGATCTGTTAGGGTCGCACGGGTCACCCGAGACGACTATGGACCCACCGGTTTGGTTGTTAGGGTCACATGGGTCGCCCGAGACGACTGTGGACCTACCGCCGGCTTTACACCGCTTTTATTCTGGTAGCTTTGCTGCATTTATACTGGCAGCTCGGCTGCATACTTGGTGTGTAGGGCTGGGTGGGTTGACTTGGTCCCCACTGGAGTGTAGGGTTGGTACAGGTGGAGTGTTGGTTGGATTAGGTTGGGCTGCATCCTCTATTTGCATTACCTTGATTTTGGAGTCGTAGGCCCAAACTGATACTGCATGGGCTTAGGCCCAGACTGTGACTCAAAATGGGATTTCACACTGAGTTCTTGTAACTCACCCCTTTTCCCTTAATCTTGCAGGTAATCCCCAACGTTAGAGAATTTGGAGCTGCGGAGGACTCGGTGGTGGCCATACATCGGAGTTATTCCTCACGAAACTCAGTAAATCTGATTTTTATTTTATTTTAAGATTATTTAATTTGGGTTGTTGTTTTGTAATAAGGCCATTGGGTTTATTTTACTTTTTAACCTTTCATTTCGGTATTTATTAAACGATTAAGTGTTTAAAAACTGGGTTTCTTAAAACATTAATGATCATTTTTCAAGATAGCACGTTTCCGCAACTGTTCAAGTTTGATTTTTCACAAAAAAAAAGTTTTTCCAAAATAATAACAACTTTATAAGAATAGACATTAAGCAAATCGCGTTTTTACAAACAAACATCGAAACCCGGAGTTTTCAAAAAAGATTCAACATTTTTAACGGTCGCTTAGCTTTTCAACTTCCTTTGATGTGGCATGCTAGATTTGGCAATAACGTCTAGGCCGGGTTTGGGGGTTACAAAATAGAAGTTTCGACAGTTATTACAATTCAAGCCACAACAACTCACAAACAGTCACATGTACTATCAGTCAGGCAAAAAATTCAGGGTTCACGAAGTACACACAGATAAAGGTACTTTTCAGTCAATCAGTACAGTCAGACCAATGCGTATGAATGCTGTTCAGTTATAAAACCCACCCATTTAGCCAGCACACCTCTCTGACCCCCATCACTCCACATAAGAGCTGTTAGAGCTCATCCAACCAATCACACAGCATAGGACCTCATAAGGCCCATCCATCCCTGCACTCCAACAATGTCCACGACCCTCAGGCTATTGGGACTGCCCATGACCCTCTGGGTATTGGGGGCTATCAGTAAGCTGTACAGTGCCATACGGTAAATCGCGGTATAGACATGCAGTATGAACTGCCAGATCAGATAATGATGATACGCAGTGAAGCTAACTTATAAGCAGTACAGTGCAATGCGATAAACTGCTATAATGGTAAAGTGCAATTAAACTGGAAGATCAGATAAATATACGTAGCAGGGCTGAAGTAAGCGCTGTACGGTGCAATGCAATAACCCGCTAACAACATAGTCCACGACCCTCAGGGTATTGGGATTGCCCATGACCCTCTGGGTATTAGGGGCTAACAACCAGCAGATCAGCTGCCAGTTCAGTTCAGTTTCAGTTTTCCTTCTCTTCACAATCCCACCTAAAAACATTATATACATATGTATGTGTACAAACAGATGAACAGAAACAGATTACAAGACTACAGACAGTCATTCACATCCAGTCAGTCAGATATAGATAGGAGTGTACTCAATTACCCATATTCAGATTCAATGGCTAAGTAACCTCACAGAACAGTGACACCTAGTCAGACAATCAAACAGAAGCATATTGCACACACACACCCTGTCAACCGGGTTCAGAAGCAAACATGTTACGCAACCAATCACGAATCTCACCTAAACAGAAGTCAGAACAGAGTCATAATTACCCTTACTAAAGCTTAGCCAAGGGTTGAAACACACAGAGTCACAAGTACTCTTAAATTGACCTAGAACCAAAATCTGGCGAGATAAGGCCACACGCCCGTGTGCTCCGGCTGTGTGGAGCAGTCCAGGCCGTGTGGGGGTCCAAACGCCTGTGTGCAGGGTAGCACACGGCCGTGTGACAGAGACACACGCTTGTGTGGTGCAGGGACATGGCCGTGTGAACAGGCCGTGTAACTGACTGCCCAATTTCGCTAAAGTCAAGCGCAGAGCAGACATGGCCGTGTAAGGCTCTCACACGCCCATGTGCCACCAGACACAGCTATGTGTTTCGAAACACACACCCGTGTGGGATCCCTAAATCCCCAAATCAGCCATACAGTCGTGTGGCCAGGCCGTGTGACACCAAATCTCTGAAACCCTAATTCCCAAACCCACACGACCGTGTGTAAATCGACAAAATCCCCAAATTGGCCACACGATCGTGTGGTACCCAATTTGGCCTGAAAACCCTAGCGCCCAATTTCACACGGTCGTGTGGGTCGACACATGCCCGTGTGGCCGTCAGGGTGGTCACAAAACCACTCTAAAACAGCCCCAAAACCACTGTTTCAGCCACTAGATCCGTCCCCAGCCTTTGCCCTATCAACATATATCAAAAAGTGACAATTTCTCATCACTTCCATCGACTAAAACCCAAAACCAACGGTTTAGCCTACGGTCAAGAAAAGCTGAACATAAACTTTGCAAAAAAAGAAATAAAACTGTAGTAAAAGTTTGAATCCCACACCTGAATCGACGACGAAGAAGACGACAGTTAAGCATAAATCCCCGATGCCAAAATCCAAAAGAAAAGCAAAACGGAAAGAAAAAACCCGAAAAAGAACGTCCAGCCAAAAGAGAATAAGAAGAATAAAAATAAAAATAAAAATAAAAATAACATCAAATAAAATAATAATAGTATAATAGGTTATTAATTCTAACTAAAAACCAAATACTATTTAACAAAACAAAATTTGAAATATCCCCCATAGAACGCACTCACAAGGACTCGAACCCAGAACCTTGTGGTATACTAACACTCCACTTACCCACCAGACCAGCAGGCCCATTCTGCCACTAAATTGTACAACTAAACACATATGTGCAGCCTCCTCACTGTCCCTATGCTCAAATCCCAAAACTTCTAGGCCCAAAATTTGGGGCGTTACACTAGGATATATGTAACAGCCAGATTTTTAGTGGTGTCGAAAATAGTGGCCCGATTTTTGAATTAGTATTTTGTGTTTTATAAGGCTTTATTAGGTCAAGTGGTTTAGAAAATAAGGTATCAAGACCTCGATTCTATAAACCGAGCCGTAAATATTTTTATAAATATTTAAAGAGTTTCATTAAGGTAGTAATAAAGTTTTTTTAGAAAATTTTAACGTTTTGATAGTTAATTAATTAAAATGGACTGAATTGAAAAAGGTGCAAAACTTGTGAATTATAAGAAATAGTGATTAAATGGCTTAAATGGTAAATAAGGGAGGACTTAAAGAGTAAATAAGCCTAAAGGAGATGGCTGAAGCGTCATAAGTGTGAAAAAAGATAATAAAATAATGTGAATTAATGGCAAAATGGTAAATTTAGTGAAATTAAACATACAAATTAGAAAATTAAAAGGTTTCTAGGCAATTCTTCATCAATTTTTCTATCAAAAACGCCATAGGAGAGCTCTTTGAGCTGGTTTCCATATTTTTGCTTCATGTGAGTTCAATCTTGCCCTTTTCTTGTAATTTTTATGTTTTTAAGACTTTTACAATTAAGTCCAACTAAATATTACCTTAGTTTTTTATTTTATTGGAAATTTTGGAAGTTACCATTGATGAATATAGGATGTTTTAGATGAATAAACATGGATTTAGAGCTTGAATTTTGTTATATAATGATTTTATAAAGTGATTTTTGTTAAATATTGATTTTAAGACTAAATTGTGAAAAGTTAAAGTATTAGGGTTTGGTATTAAATTTATGTTTTATCAAGGGCTTTATGATAGCCTAGAATATTTAGATAAACTATTAATTGAGAAAAACTAGTTCACTTGATAGATTAACTAGTTAAGGGACTAAATTGCAAAAGTTGTAAAATTTTAGGGTAATTGTGTAAATTCAAAAATTTTAAGGGTATTAATTATGAAATGAATTGGAACTGAAATATATGCTAATGTATGAGTAATTTTATAATTTAGATCAAAAACCCGTAGATACTCGTGAAAAGGGAAAATTAGCGGAATAGTCCTTGAACTTCTGTAAATATTACAATTCAATCCAGGTAAGTTCATACGGTTAAAATTTAATATTTATATTGAATTGATGAATGATATTATGTGTTTATTCTATTATTGAAAATGAAATATTGTTAAAGTTATAAATTTGAATTGAATATTCGGATTAAATGGAATGCGGGATTTGAGTACATTCGGCATTTGACGAATTGATGACATTGGAGGAAAATGACAACAAATTACCCAAGTAAACCAAGGTTCAAAATTTGTTGCAAACTTTCATGTTTACTTTCCGTTTAGCTCTTATGAGCTTCTATTTAACTCATATGAGTTTCCGTTAAGCTCTATTGAGCTTCTATTTAACCCTTATGGGTTTCCGTTCAGCTCTTACGAGCTTCCGTTCAACCCTTATGGGTTTTTCTTTAGCTCTCATGAGCTTCTGTTCAGCCTTCGGGCTTCTGAAAATGATGTACTCTTATCCGTAAGTCGTTCATCAATTTGGGAAGATTTGGTAAGTGAAAATGTAATTGAAATTGAAAAACATATTGTTTGTTATTGGTATTGATATGAAATAAGAGTATTCATCGATTGAAGTTGTGATTGGCAGGAAGTTTACATTGAATGAATGTATTTAATTGATGTGTTATAGTAGGTTTGGTAAGATTTATGTTTAACCCATCGAACTTACTAAGCTTCATTAAGCTTACTTGTGTTGTTTAACGTCTTTGTAGATTTTCGAGAGGTCGGAAGATTGGATCAGCACATCAAGTCACACTATCCAGCTTTTTCTAGTATGTTTTGAAGCGTTCAACATGGTTTATATGGCATGTATAGGGATTGATGTGGATTAGATTAAAGTTGGCTTGTATAGATGTTATGAATGATGTTTTGTTTACATAATCAACCTAGATATATATATATTGGTTTGGAACTAAAGTAAATTGTGATGTGGTTATGAATGATATATGCTTATAGGTATTTAATTAGTAGTGAACATTATTAAAATTTGTTAAATGAACTAAATAGGTAAGTTTGAGTATTTAGGGTATATGTGATGATATATTGTATATAATTCATGTTTTTTAGCTAGTTTTGACTACTTTGTTGTGGTATATTGATGTGTTAAAATGTTGTGTTTAGGTAGATATTTAAATGAGTGAGAAATGTGGCCATGAAATTGTAACACCCCTAACCCATATCCATCATCGGAACAGGGTTACAGAGCATTACCGGAATTTACAGATCAAATAACAGACATTTCATATCAACTAGCATTCATACTTACCAAATTGACCAAATACACATATATGAATATTTGTACCAAATATACTATCTCAAACCAAACATCAATATACCTATATGATTTCCATCATTTAACCATTTCAAACACACATCAAACATGTTAAGGCCATATATATATACATATCAAAATTTATCAAACACATGCCATTCAAATGGCTAATCTCAACAAGACAAGTACATGCCAACAATGGCCAAGTGAACCTATACATGCCATTATAACCAAAGTTTGATTTACTAAATATACCGAAAAGGGAAGATGGATAGTGTGAAGTTGCTCTGACCAACTTCCAACCAAAATGAGCTTCCGAATTACTATAAAACAGGGAAAATAAAATAGAGTAAGCATTTAAGCTTAGTAAGTTCATATAACATGGAATTTAACTTACCATTATTTCACATATAAGGTAAGCATACAAGAATTATCCAAAACAACTTGGCCAAAAGCCTAAACACATATCCTCATCATGTTAGCCAAGTAATCACATATAATAGCCCTTAATCATGGATGAACAAAGTCATCAAGCAAGTTCCACATTCCAGTAACAACCAATTCATGCATCAATATATCAGGTAATATCATTTCCATGTACTTCATGTATATACGGGTAATAGTTCGTTTCGAACTCATATTATCTCATATCAGAACTTTGCCCGTTGAACCATTTAAAATATCATTGGATACACGGGCAGTACACACGAAGTGTACAAAACTGTAATCCGTCAATTCATGTACATTTATGTTTATACAAACATGTAAACGGGAAGCTCTTCCGAGCCATATAACGAGAACCTCATGTGAGCTATATAACGGGAAGCTCATGAGAGCCATTAATCGGGAAGCTCATGAGAGCCATGGTGTGTCCGTAACATATGTAGGACCACAACCAATCGAAAACCCTTAATGACATGTCATTTGTATCCATCAATTTTTTTTAAGGTTCAAACGGGACACAGTACTTGTCGGATATGTGATCAATAAATACACATGACAATTTATACAAATTTCATACAATAATATTCAATTTAAAACATATAAATATACTATTTAGTTACACGAACTTACCTCGACAAGTGTTCGTGATTTCGTAGGCTACTAATCCGATATTTTTTCTTTTCCTCGATCTAACTCAGTATTAGGTCTATCCAGATCAATACAAATGAATTTAACTCATTTTAATAAAATTCATATTCAATTCAATCCAACACACATCTTTGGCAAAAATTACTATTTTGCCCTTATACTTTTAATTAATTATGATTTTGTCCTTAGACTCAGAAAATGATATTCATACAATTTAATTCTTATTTCAAGCCTAGTCGATTTTCATATATATCAATAACAGCCCATGAATTTCATAAAATTTATAATTTTTCCATGAATTTATCATCTTTTCAATTTAATCCCTAAATCAAAATTTCATCAAAATTCTCTTTACAAAAGTTGTTAATCTAACAACAACCTTTCATTTTCTACCATAAAACTTCAAAATTCATACATACTCATCCATGGAAAAACCCTAATACTTTAATAGTTTTGCAAATTAATCCCCGAGATAGCTAAATTAAGCTATTACGATCTCAGAAACATAAAAATCATTAAAAACGGGACCAAAATACTTACCTAATTAAGCAAAATAAGCTTGATTGAGCTCAACTCTCATGGCTAGAGTTTCCATGTTTTATTTTAGGAAAGATGATGAAAATGATATTAATTTAATTATTTATTTCATTTATCATCATTATTTTATCAACTTTCCAAAATTAACATTACCAATTTACTAAATTCCAATGATGAATAATCATTCTTATCTACTAACTATACTAAATGGTGTATTTTCCATATAAGGACCTCCATTTTTAAATTTCATACCTATTTGGTACCTTTAGCTACTAGAATTCAACTTTTGCACTTTATGCAATTTGGTTATTTTCATCAAATTAGACATGTAAACGATAAAATTTCTTAACAAAATTTTCATATGATATTTTTATCATACTATAGACCATAAAATAATATTAAAATAAATTTTCTTCCGACCTCAGATTTGTGGTCCCGAAACCACTGTTTCGATTTCACTAAAAACGGGCTGTTACAGAAATGGCCTATTTTTGTCTACGCGGGCAGAGACACGGATGTGTGTCTCAGCCGTGTGTGACACACGGCCTAGTACGCGGGCGTGTGGCTTGGCCGTGTGACCCCTGCACCTTAATTTTTCAAGTCAGTTTGCTCACATGGCCTAGCACATGGGTGTGTGGTTTAGCCATATGACCCAAGTCAGTAAGCACCCTAATTTGGACATTGGCTAAGACACGGGCGTGTCTCTTGAGCGTGTGAGCCACACGGCCTGGCCACACAGGTGTGTGTCCCTTGCTTCCTTGAAAGTTTTTTATATTTTCTGAAAAATTCTCTGAGTTCCCAGTTTAGTCCCGATTTATTTCAAATGTGTATTTTGGGCCTCGAAGGCTCATATAAGGGACAATTTGAGTGATTATGATTAGTTTCTGATATGTATGTTAAATGATATGAAATGTTCAAATTTGATATGAACAGTCCGGTAATGTTCCATAACCCTGTTCCGGCGACGGATAAGGGTTAGGGGTGTTACAATATAAGCTAAAAATGCATCACAGCCTTTTCGGATCAACTTATCTACGGAAATCACTGAAATTATACTCGAAATGTATTTGAATTTGGCAGATTCAACAGAAATCAATTCACCATTCTAACATCTCAAATCAATCCATTTTCATCGGCAATTCACTACAGCACCATGAATAGTCAACCAATTCATTCCTAGGACAACGTCAAATTTGTTAAATGGTAGTAACATCATATCAGCAGGAAAGTCATAGCCCTGAATTTTCAGTGGACACTGTTTGCAAACCAAATCAACTATGACACTCTAACGTAAAGGATTCGTTACTTTAACGACATACTCAGTTGACTCAATTGGTAAATTCCTTTCAGTTACTAACGTAGTACATATATACGAATGTGTCGATCCAGGGTCAATGAATGCATACACAGTAACATCAAAGATAGAAAAGGTACCAATAATAACATCAGGAGCTGAAGCCTTCTCATGTGCACGAATCGCATAAGCTCTTGTAGGAGCTCTCGCTTCAGGTCGAACCACTCAATCCTTGGTCCAAATTCTATTGACTTCCATAGTACCACTATTCCCTGGTCGTCTACATTTAGTAATAGTAACAACAAGTTTTGCATTCAAATTTCTGTTGGGTTCAATTCAATTTGGGCAATCTTTCTTGAAATGATTGGGAGATCCACAACTAAAGTAGGATCCATCTTTCAACCTACACACTCCAAAGTGATACCGACCACATTGGCTGCATTCAAAAAGTAATATCATAAAATTATATCAATTATTAATGTCCATCATGGTTGTTCAATTATAAATTTAGGTTTTGGGCCCAATTCATCTCGGGCTTGGACCAGATCGTTCTCGGGCTTGGATCTGTTACATGCTCGGGCTATATCGAGCTCAGATTTTCTCAGGATCTGGATTTTCCCAACTTGAATTTTCTTGAGCTCGAGCTTTCTCGAACTCGTATCGGCGTGGGCGGGCTTTCAAGCTCAGGCCTATTTTTCCAACTCTTGTTGCCATCATGGTGTATTCTTATTTTTAATAATTTTTTTGCTATTTAGTGAACAACTAAAAAGCTATTAATATTAGTTTAAAGTTGGGTAAACTATAACAATGGTCACTAACTATGCCCGCATTCTTGTTTTGGTCACCTAACTTTAAAAATTTTCTCGAACAACTTTTTTTTTGGGGGGGGGAGGGGGTTTACAAATTTATAATGTGGAATGCTTCTATTTTAAAAATTGAAAGTTTTGGTTAGGAAGTTTGAGGATCAAATTGATAGAATTTATAAATGTGAAGTGTTAAATTTATTGAATTATTTAGAATTAGGATAAAAATGATAGAATATGTATGTATTGAGGACTAAATATGTTATTATACCAATTAGAAAAAGGTTTTCCGTTATCAATTTAATGGTGGGTGATCAAAATAGAAACAAATTCAAACATTAGTGCCTAAATTGAACATTTTTATATTTGGATTACTAAAATAAGAACGCGAACATAATTGGGTGACTATTTGGAAAGTTTACCCCTAAAAGTTAATTGAATACACTATTTTAGTTCGCTAGAACATGTTAGGTCTCCTAAATAAATGTATTAGGGACTACTAAAAGAAATCATTTCTAACCCCAAGAAATACCTTCATATGGGGCCAATATTAGGGATGGCAGCAGGTTAAATATTTGCAAATTCTGAATTATCCGAATTTGAATCCGCAAATCTGCTTAAAAATCTAAATTAATTATTAGACTTTTAATATTTAAATTCGAATTCAAATTAAATATCATTATTCATCAAATATCTGAATCCGAATTTGTTATTTGGATAATAGATTCAGATATCCGACTTCACATTGGTTACAAAAATATATAAAATTGTGCTTCTTGTAAGATTTGAACATGTGATCATTTACAATTAAAACTATGCTTTAACCATCAAAATTAATCCTCAATTTTAATTAAAATTTCCATAAACTAATAAATAAGGTATAGATATCAATAAAATGATTTCTAAATAAAATAAAACATCTAATAATAAAATTAAATATAATAATTAATAATAAAATTAAATATGTTTATAAGAATTTTCAAAAAAATATATCTCATTCAACATATTATTCTCTTAAATCTCATGTAGTTTCTCTTAGATCTTATTCTTTTATATTCGTAAACCTAATAAAACAATAAGATAGAGTCATTAGAATTTCTATATTTACGATTATCCTTTTTATTATTTGATCAATTAAATTAGTTAAATTTTTTAAACAAAGAAAAGCTAATTAATATTTATATAATTAAAATAAATATTATTATATCATTTTATTTTGTAATAGTACATATTATATTATATAAAATAGTATAGATGTATTTTTAAGGACATATAATATATTAATTGTTATATAATTAAATTATGAATGTAAAATAATTATTATAACGTGATGATATTATAATGTACATTCTTCTATTAGCGATATGCAATCTAAACCTTAAACATGTAACTAATTATATATAGGTCAGACTACTCCGTTACATGAACTAGACTCACTCCTACAAAAAATAAATTTTTTTTATTGGCCAATCCTAATTTCAAATAAATCACTCTCCCTCATTTGTTTCTCTTTCCTTACCTTTTTTTTATTAGTAAAGAGGATCCTCGATAAAGCTCTTTTGTCAATCCGATAAAATTTGACATATGGCGATGTTATTTCCAGCCAACATGCTAAATGGAATTTGATATGTAACCTTATATACAATTATATTATTATAATATACATAACTAATATACCTTGATTGTATAATACTAATTGTATATATTATAGTATATCATAAAATTAGTTATATGCTTAACGTTTAGGTTGCACATCACTAATAGAAGAATGCATGTTGTAATATCATAATGTTATAATAATTATTATACATTCACAATTTTATTATATAACAATTCATATATTATATGTCCTTAAAAGTATATGTATTTTATTTTTATAATATAATATGTACTAAAGATAATCATGTCGTCACATTACAAAATAAATTCATATTATAAAATTTATTTTAATTATATAAATATTAGTTAATTTTTTATTTTAAATAATTTAACTAATTGAGTTTATCAAATGATAAAAGGGATAATGACAAATTTAGAAATTCAGATGATTTCATCTCATTGTTCAGTTTGGTTTACAGAATACAAAAGAATAAACATAAGATTTAAGATTATGACAGTGATGCACTCGGTGGTAATCAAAACGGTACATGTAGAATAGCTAGAACTACGAGACCCCATCAGGAGGGCGAGGGGTATGAACTTTTGCACATTATAGTGGATGTCCTTCGGAGGGTTGCCGATGTTGCGCCCTAATTTGTTTTGTCAACTAGAGCTCGAAAGGCTCCGATTAAGGAATTGAGGAAGTACGGTGCCACCGAATTCAAAGGTGTGAAAGGCATTGACTAAAGTTTAGGGACCTCCCTATAATTAGTCCAAATTTTTTTCCCCTAAACTTTAGTCAAAAGTCAACAAAAAAATGCTACATATCAATCACTCAATGGGCTAATGTGTCATGTCAGCAATCCTTTAAAAGAAAACGGAAATTTTAACGATAGTGGCTAATTGGCACAATTTTCTTATTTAGAGTGACTAAATTGAGAAAAAATTTAAATAATAAAATAGGACGTCAGACCCTATTTTAGAGTGACCATGGGTAAAATTTACCTTTTTTTTTTTTATTATCTTCATTTACAAATGATGAAACCTATTAAAATGATGTTATCCTGCATCTAATTAAATCTTGCACTAATAATCTTACATTCAAATTGAATTTCATGAGAGAACACTTAACATTTCTTTGTAAATATTAAATAGAGACCCCAATTGATCTCAAACGTTTTTAATAGGTCAAATTATATTGTTAGTCTATGTACTTTGATAAAATTTGAAATTTAGTTCATATACTTAAAAAGTTAAAAATTAAATTATCTTACTTTTTTTTTATTTAAAAACTCATTCATATCATTAACATTTTCATTAATTTCCGTTAAAATCTATCAATTTGGCATGTTGATTAGATAATCTTCATATGACGTTGCATATGATTGACAGAAAATAAATATGTTAAGTTGACAAATTTTGATGGAAATTACCAACAAAAATAATAATTGAACTAGAATTTTTAAATTGAAAAAGTATGAGATTGAATTTTTTAACTTTTAAAATACATGGACTAAATCTCAAAATCTAGAGAAGTACAAGGACTAGTAGCATATTTTAACCTTTTTAATATATTTAAAATGCTTAAACGTTATGTTTAGACTATATGTTGACCAATATTATATTGCTGTGTGTGATCAGTATAAAGCAATAAAGTAGCCGGTTGATTCTGTCCTATGAGGAGGAACCTACCATGAAAGTGGCAGCCATGACCATAAAACTTGACTCATAATTTTGCTTGTTTTTCTTTTCACTTTCGTCTTCGTCTTACTATTGTTTTTATTAGTGTTCTCAAAACTCTGTTATCATTTCTTCCTTGTTTCAATCTCAAAGGTCGTGCAGAAGTTGTCAGCGAGCCAGTGAAGGTACTATTGCTGTTTGTAAATTTGCTTGCTTAATTTATGATATGCTTTTATCTTGGTCTGGGTTATATAGTTTTCTTTCCCACTTTCACTAAGATTATTAATTTTGGGCCACATAATATGAAATATGAACAACAGTGATAAAATCAGTTGATTTAGCTTTTAGATTGGATTTAAATCTGAATGAATCAAAACTTCATGAAAATCCAATACATCTCACATATTTTGATTATTTCAGAACCTCTCTTGGTTCTGGTTAAGCCCACATTTGTATGTATGTACGTACGTACGTGTGTATGTATCTGCTACTGGTATAGCAGCTTTGTGTGATTGGTTCACTGCTTAGTTCTAATTTGTCAAGCCACAAGTCAGGTGATTTCTACTTTCCATTCTTTGATTGCAGTGCTGTGTTTGTTTTCTTTGGTTGTTTTTATTTACATGATTTTTTTCCCAATTTTTTTCTCAAAGTTCTTTTGAAACTGATGATTAAGTTGAAAGAATGATAATACATGAAAGAATGACAATATACATATATGATTGCAGTGACATTCTATGGAGTGCATACAACCTGCAGCTAGCATTGCAAATTGTCTCGGAACTCCAGTTTGTAAATACTTGCAATATCACAGAAAGCTGAATGATTATGTGAGAAACTTTAAGAGAATCAGAGATGAATTGAATAGCAAAATGGAAGATATAGAGCTGCAATTGAAAGCAGAGATTCTTCATTGTGTGGGGAAGATACCAAAGAAGGAAGTAGAAAATTGGATAGGAAAAGTGAAAGTGATGATTATGGAAGCACAAGATGTTGAAAATAAAGTAAGTAATGGGAGATATCTCTGCCGTGCTTGCAATGGAAAGCTGGTTGATAGAAAGATTCAAGAAATGCAGACATTTCTTGATAAAGCTCCTAATGTCTCCGACAGTCTTGTCATTGATGGTCCAAGTGTTGGGTTGCCACTGCCAACATCAGAGCTAGTTGGTGAGAAAGCCGTGAGAGATGAAATTTGGCAATGTTTGATGCAAGAGGAGGTGGGTAAGATTGGGGTTTGGGGGATGGGCGGTGTGGGTAAAACGACCATCATGAAACACATCCATAATGATCTTTTGAAAGAACATAGTTTTGAAAGGGTAATTTGGGTTACTATATCAAAAGACTTCAGTGTGATGAAGTTACAAGATGATATTGCAAGCGCATTGAAGGGAGATTTGGGCAATGAAAGAGATAAGGTTAGACGAGCAGCAATCTTGTTAGAATTGTTGAAGAAAGTGGGAAAGCATGTTCTAATCTTAGATGATGTGTGGGACAAAGTCTCTTTGGAGGAAGTTGGGATCCCTGAGCCGAGTAGCGGCAATGGATGCAAATTGGTGTTAACAACCCGTTCGGAGCAAGTTTGTAAGTATATGGGTTGTAAAGTGATACTAGTGAAGCCCCTTTCCGAAGAAGAGGCATTGATACTATTCTTGAATAAAGTTGGACCTACCATAGTGCAAAGTCCAACTTTAATGCCAACTTTGAGGCTTGCCGTCAAGGAATGTGCGGGTCTACCTCTTACAATTGTTGTGCTAGCTGGTACCATGAAAGGAGAAGATGACCCTTGTATTTGGAAAAATGCACTCAAGGAGCTGAAAGAGCGAGTAGGGATGGTGGAAGGAGTAGAAGCTGAAGTGATCGAGCGTTTGAAATTTAGTTTTGATCACTTAAAAGATGAGAAATTGAAGCATTGCTTCTTGTATTGTGCATTATATCCGGAAAATTTTCCAATTTGGGAGGATGAGCTAATCGAGTGTTGGATCGATGAGGGATTCATAGATGAAATGAATACAAGGCAAGAAATGAAAGATAAGGGCCATGCTATTTTGAAAAAGTTGGAAGATAATTGCTTGTTGGAAAATGGTACTCAATATGATCAGCCTTGCAAGAAGATGCATGATGCAGTGAGAGACATGGCATTATCCATCACAAGTATAAATCCTCGATATATGATACAAGCAGGGCTGCAATTAGAAAAGCTACCAAAAGAGGAGGACTGGATAAGAGATATTGAGAAAGTGTCGCTTACGAATAACTCCATATCAGTGATTCCCATAGACATGTCGCCTCCAAAATGCCAACTGCTTACAACCTTGTTACTACGACGGAATCCTATAAAGAAGATCCCAAATTCTTTCTTTGTGAACATGCCTTGTCTAAGTGTTCTTGATTTGTCCTTTACGAACATCGAATGTTTGCCAGATTCCATCTCTGAATTAAAGAATCTCACCGCATTGCTGCTTGAAGTTTGTGAAGAGTTAAGAGCTTTGCCATGTCTTTCAGAGCTTCGAAGATTGAAGAAGTTGGATCTTAATTTGACCAGCATTGAAAAAGTCCCTGAAGGCATGGATATGTTGATCAATCTAAGGTATCTTAACCTTTTTGTTTACACTCTGAAAGTGATACCCACCAGAGTTTTGCCAAAACTCTCTCACCTTCAGCACTTGAAAGTTTATATGCATGATGAAACGAAGGGCCTTAAGGCGGATGAGGTAGTGCCATTGCAAAAATTGGAATGCTTTTATGGACGTTTCGAGAACTGGCATGAACTGAATAAGTTTGTCTCCTCAATGCAGCAATGTAAGAAAAATCTCATCAAGTACCAGTTATATGTAGGCTTATTTTCTCTTGTTGGTTCAGAAGAGAGAGTTGTATCAATCAATGACCTTCAAATTGGTGGCGGTGAGTTAATGTTCCCAGTTGATATGCAAGAACTCAACATTTCATATTGCCACTATTTGAGACACATAAGCCATATTTCTTCCTTAAAAAATGTGGTTGACTTGAGGGTTTGCAAAATTGGGCACTGTGAAGGGATAGAATGTGTTGTTTCCTTCTCCTCCTTTTCCTCTTCTACTCATCAATTCCAGAGCCTCCAGTGCTTGTTTCTTATTGATCTGCCAAAGTTAAGTGAAGTTATAAAAGTTGAAGGATATGGTTCAGCAACAACATCAATATTAGCTTCGTCTGCTACCTTTTCCAATCTTAAAGATATTCATATATTGGACTGCCCAAGTACTATGACGTTGCTTCCACATTGGTTGCTTCCCAACCTCCAAAACCTTGAAGAAATAAGAGTGAGGAATTGTGAGAAGCTAGTAGAAATATTTGCAGCAGAAGATGAAGAAAAAGGAAGTGATGCACTAATCAAATTCGACCTTCCCAAACTAAAATTTTTGGAACTAGAGTCATTACCAGAATTGAAGAGCATTTGTAGTAAAAGTGGAGTGATGGTTTGTGATTCTCTCCAACTTATCGATGTTGATAAATGTGATAAACTGAAGAGAATTCCTCCCTTTGTTTCCTTTGTTGGCAATGGGCAGCCATATGCACATGCTCCACCTTCTCTTAAGATCAATTCAAGCAGACAATGGTGGGAATCTTTGGAGTGGGATGATCCAAACTTTAAAAATGTTCTTCAACCCCTTTGGCAAGACAAACTGGTTTTAATGGGGGAAGATTTACATATAATTAAAGAACTGCTCAACAAGAAATAAGCCTCATCCTTCCATCATTTTCCTTTTTTATACTTTCTAAATCTCAATTCCTCACTAGACTTTTAATATCTATTGATATATGTTTTGTTAGTGTGGTTTAGGGAAATAATAAGAGGAGGAGATCAAAATCAATAATTTGACCAAATATGGGATCAATTTTTTTATTATATAAAATTAAGGATAGAAGATAGTGATCACACAGTTTGAACTCGTGTCAAACGAGTGTTTGATAATATTTTTAATCACTATTCCATTCAAGTCAAAACATGAGACCAAACTTATACTTTTAACGTTTGGTTAATTTATGTTCTATTTAATGCTACATTAGTTTATTTTGCGCAACTAAATTTTATTTCTTAGTTATGTGGACTAAAATTCTCTTAGTCGAAAAATCGTCATTTATAGTTTTGTCGAAACATTTTTCATTTAAAGATCAACAAACTAATCTAATTAATTTATCCATAAATCGAGTGTGTCTAATTTGATGAATTTAGTTCGTTCAAGTCAGGTTTTGGATAACAAGGTTGCTTTTTTTCTTTTCCTTCTTTTGTTTTTACTTCAAATTGGTTGAAACGAAATTTAGATTAAATAAATAAAAATGTATTTAAAGTTAATTATAAAAATATATAGGGTAAGTAAACCATAATTTAATTTAATTTAATACTTATTTTAACCTTTGTACTATAATTAAATTATCACTTTGATACATGTACTATTTTTTCGACATCAAAGGCACGTTTTGCAGCCTGTTTCGGTGTGGTTTCGTGATCACATGGGTGGCCACACGGGCGTGTGCCGCACACGGGCGGTCTACACGATCGTGTGCAATTGGGAATTTAGGGTTTACTATGATTTTTTATACCACACGGCCTGGCCACACAAGCATGCGTCCCCACACGGGTGTGTGAGACCTCCACACGGCTATGTCTTCTCTGCTCTTAATTTTTAGCACTTTTGGACAGTGAGTTACACGGGCTGCTCACACGGGCGGCGTCCCCTCTACACGGGGCGTGTGTGGCCTTCACACGGGCGTGTGTGTCCTTCACATGGGCGTGTATAGGGGTGAGCGTTCGATCGAATCGAATCGAATCGAATAAAAAAATTTCGAGTTAATCGAGTTGACGAATCATATTTTATCATCCTAATTTGATTTGAAATTTTCTCGAATCGAGTCGAGTGAGATGGAATTCGAATCGAATCGAATAGAATATATTTGTTCGAGTTAAATTTTAGAAAATAATTTTGGGTCCTTGTAACCATTGTCACCCATCGTAATAAAATTTGTCCACATTAACCAAATTTTTTATTAACTTTCATCACCAAATAATTTATTTATTAATCTTTTATATACGGGTTAGCTTCTTTGCTTGCTTAGTTGTTTCAATTATCTTCAGATTCTTGTCACTATGTATTTTGGAATTAAAAAAATATATTAAATGTAAAAATGTGATTTTTTAATAAAAGTTATTTTAAAGATAAAATATGAAATTGATACCAATATAAAATTTTAACACGATTATTTTATGGCATAATTAATAATTCAATTTTAATATAAATATTCAATATGACTAAACAATTCAATAATATAAATAACATAAAATGTGAAATTTAATTTAATAATATAAATAGTAGATATAAATAAAATTATTACTATTTATGTTTAGTGATTTTTTTTGGATAATTTTGATTTTTTATTTGAGAGTAAAGGGTGAGAAGTAAAAGTTTTGGAGAATAAAAGTTTGAGGGAAAGTAAATAGGGGGGAGTAAAATTTTGAAGGGAAAATATTAAAAAAATTGGAGGAGATGGGTTTGGGGTAGATGGGATGTGAGATGGGAAGGAGTAAAAGTTTTAGGGGAAAAGTGGGAGGAGTAAAAATTTTGGGGAAATAAAAAGTTTTGAGGGTTTTGGGAGTAAAATTTTGAGAAAAAGTAAATGGGAGAGTAAAATTTTGGTGGGAAATGGATTTTGGGTAGATTGGGAGGTTGGGATGGGAGGAGTAAAAGTTTTGGGGAAAGTGGGAAGGAGTAAAAGTTTTGAGGGAAAAGTAAAAAGGTTTGGGAATTTGGGGTAAAAATGTAAAATATTATAGTTTGATATTCGAATTATTCGAATTCGAAAACTCAACTCGATTCGAACTCGAAATTCAAAAAAAAAATTGAGTTGACTCGAATAACTCGATTCGTTTAACTCGAAATTCGAATTTTTTTTCGATTTTTTCGAGTCGAATCAAGTTTTGCTCACCCCTAGGCGTGTAGACTCCCACACGGCCTGGGTACTTCCACACGGCCTTGTGGCCTTATGTCGCCAAATTTTGTATTGTGTATGTTTTTTATCTGATTATGATTTTGTGTGTTCCGACCCTTGGCTAGGTCTTTGTAAGGGTGGTCGGGACTTTGTTTCGGCCTGGACTTGTGCGTTATTCACAATTATAGCTCTAATTAAGCGATTCGATTGAGTGTTAATTGATGTTATGTTATATCTGATTCTGATTCTGGACATTTGAATGTGTGCATTTCTGATTCCGTAGTCTGTTTCTGTAAGGCTGTCTTCAAATGGTGTGCGTTTTGCATTTGCATTAATCTTTTTGGGTTTGGTTGTGAAAAGAAGGGAGTCTTATCTGTTTTGGCAGTTTTAACTGCAATTCGTCTGTATAGTGGTTTACCACACAGTACGACATATATGTCAGCTCTGCTGCATATTAACATTTGAGTGGCTTAGTCCACATACTTAGTGTGTAAGGTTGAATGGGTCTTTCGAGGTCCTATGTAGTGTGCATGATTGGATGAGCTTAATTAGCTCTTTTTGGGGTGTGATTGGGGGACGGAGAGGTGTTTGGCTGGTTGGGTGGATTTTTATTACTTGTTGCATTCATTCCGCATTTTGTCTGCCTATCTGATTGCGAGACTAACTGTTTATAGATCAAGGTGTTTCAGTACTGACACGTTTGATTTGTCTGTGAAGACTATTCGTATATCGGATTGTCATTGAGTTTTATTTTTTTATTGTAACATTTTGGTGTCCATTTATCTATCGTTTTCGAACTCACACTGAGCTCGTGTAGCTCACCCCCCTTAGTTTATTTCTTTGCAGGTACCCTCGTTTTCTGTAGCGGGACTTGGCATGCCGGAGGTCTTGGAGTGACATGTTTTAAGTTGGACTAATAAAAGGACTTTTCAGATTTTTAAATTTGTGAACTGCTTTAGACTATAAACAGTTATAAAGACTGTGGTACAATCTAATTTTGGATTTTCGTAAGCAGTTTTGTTTTGATTTTTAGAAACTTCAGAACTTTATTTCCGAGCGCTTTCAACGTGACTTGAATCCTAAAAAGGCTAAATGGTTTAGTTCGATTTTAATAACTGTGTTCAAATAAGATTTGAACAACTCGTTTTGTAAAATTGTTTCAGATCACTTCGGTGATTAATATTACCTCCGAAATTTGGTCTAAACTCCTAGGCTAATTTTTGGGGCGTTACAGAATCTCCCTACCCAAATTTTTAATCTTTTAAATTTTTTTATTTTGAAGTAAATAAGATTTTTTTAGTTTAGAATTAAAACTATATATATATATATATATATCAATGACATTTTTGTAAATATCTCAAGATGAAGCGGGACGGATTTACCTCAAACTTGACTCAACTATTTTTTTTGAATTCACTCTACTCGACCTGCCCTGAACCTGAAATTTCAAAAAAAAAAAAAATCGACCCTAACGGATCAAATCAGGTTGGAACCTGTTGAATTCAGATTTTTTTATCATACTTAATTTAGAATAAACCTGGACAAGTGGTTGTCTAGATTCAAATGCATCAAAACAAACAGATGTCCAGATTCAATTTGAGTTAGTGCAAAACTATAAAAAAAAATTAATATTTATTAAAAATAACCCTTTTACATTTAGTATTCGAAAATTACAAAAAAAAAAAAGTATAACTTTTGTAGTTTTGATAATTTATAAAATATTAATAACACACTCATACGAAGTCTAAGAAACAAATGCAATATACACTTCCAAACAGTTAATATTGCCTGTTCACTAAGGATGGGAGAATTTGGGATGATGCTGAACCAATGATTGATGATTATACAGCACAACCCAAGAAAAAGAAGTGATCTAAGCACTATAAAAATAATTGTAGTTTATAAAATTTAATATTTTTAATAATTATGGAACACCAAATGTAAAAGGGAGTTTAATTATTTTAATAATTATGAATATTTTTTTTATAATTTTGCATTAATCCAAATGAATTTGAATATCCATTTAATCTAGAAAACAATTTGTTCAAGTTTATTCTTGATACACATTTTTATTATTTATAATTTTTTTTAATTTTTACAGTTTTGCACTCATCTAGATTAAACTTGATAACTATTTGTCCACGTCAATCCCATTAAGGCTAAACTATAAAAAATAGTCATTTTTTGTTTACCTCAGATTACATTTTAGTCATTTATATTTGAAATATTATGTTTTAGTCACTTACGTTATCATTTTGTTACGAAGTGGTCACTCTACCGTTAAGCTCGGTTACCTCCCTAATAGTGGTCCTACCTGGCAGCCCAAATGGATTAAATGCCAACTTGGATGTCTTACGTGGCAATCTAAATTAAATTTATTTAATTAAAAATCTATTTTCATCCCAGCAATTGGATATCTATATTGACATTTAAAACTCATTTAAACTACCACGTAAGACTATCGTTAGGGAGGTAACAGAGTTTAACGGTAGAGTGACCACTTCGTAACAAAACGATAATGTAAATAACTAAGACGTAACATTACAAACATAAATGACTAAAATGTAATCTAAGTCAAACAAAAATGATTATTTTTATTTGATTTTTTTTTTTTTGTTATTGAGGGTTCGATTGAGTAATTTTTTTAAAGGTTTAATTTATTTATCTTTACTTACCTTTAAGCTTTTTAAATATGAAAGAGTTAATTTGTAATTTAACCTACTAAGTTGGTGCCGTTAACTCGCAATACCAAACTCGATAAAAGGCTTAATATTAAAAATTTTGGCTTAATTCAAAAATGATCTCCTAATCTATTTCCAATCAGAAGCTGCCATGTCACCATTCACCTGTATTTTTTAAAAAAAATTACATGAAATTTAAAAAAAAAACTGGGAAAAAATAAAAAAAAATATTTTTAATTAATGTAATAAATTTAAAGAAAAACTACTAATTCTTCCCCAAATCCATCTTCTTCCCCGTAACCTTTCCGATTTGTTTGCTTTGGGTGATCAAAACCAAACTTTTCATTTTCGATTTCATCATCTTAATCTTTCATTATCTTCCCAAGAAGCAAAAAGTTCTTGGGATTTTAGTTTGTTTTCAGACCGAAATCACTTTATTTTTATTTTGCAATCGATTTGGGAACCCTAGAAACCCAAATTGATTTTCAAAATAGAAACCCTAAAAGACCAAATCCGATTTTGAAAGACGAAACCCCCAAAACAAAATAATATTATCAACTTGTTTTTATAGTTGTTAAAACATCAGCTGTTGGTACTTGCCTTTGGGTTCTCCAACTGATTGGAAAAGCTTGATGGTTTCTTGGAGCTTAGGAGGGAGTTCTTCTATAGGCTGGAGTTGGGTGGAAATAGATGAAGATGATTGAAGTGGAGGTGGGATATTTTGGAAAGAGATGGATGTGTTGTGAAAGAATGAAATTTTAGAGGGTTTAGAAGCGGAAAGGACTATGATGCCATTTTGAAAACAACTAAACCCTAATTCAATCGTTGGGAAAAAGAGAGATGGATTTGGTAGATGGAAACAGATTGGAAATTTGGGAGTGAAGCGTAATAATGGTAAGTAAAACTCGATTCAATTTAAAATTAGTTGATTTAATTTGAAATTGGGTTAATTGCAATTTTTTCAAATTAGTTCATAGTTCGAGTCGAGTTAAATTTTATAATTTGAATAATAAATTTTTTTAATATTTGACAATTTAAAAAATGAGTAAATTAATTACTTTTTTAACAAAAATTAAAAATAAGTTTAAAATAATTTTTAAAATTTAAAATTTATATTTTTAAAAAAATTATAGAGAATATATAAAAAAATTAAATTTTTAAATTTTTAAAATAATTTTAGGTACTTAATTAAGTTAATTAATGATTCAAATTTATTATACTATTTTTTCTTTTTCTTATTTTACTTTAAATTTTTTTTAAATATATATAGTTTCAAATTTGTGTTCTGATATGAAATTTGTTATACTGTAATTTGACATGTTTAATGTTTTAATTTACCTCGAATAGTTTTACTCAGCTCGATTTGAAAAAATTTCAAATCGAGTTAGGATAATAAAATAAGACTCGTCAATTCAATTAACTCGAATTTTTTTCACTCAATTCGATTAAACTCTCACCTCTAGCAATGAGCAGAAAATAAAAAAAAATTATTAATTACTATAATAAATTATTTTTCCCAATTTTTTTTAAAATTTTATTGTAAAATTTTAAAAATTACAAATGAATGTCAACATGGCAGCTCCTGATTGGACAAAAAAGTTTGGATTAACGGTTCTAAGTACTTATTTAAGGTTAGGACTTAATTTTTGAATTAAGCCATATATAAAAATGTAAGAAAAATAAATAAAAAATATATAAATAAATTGTTAAATTAAAAAATAATAAAAATACATATGAATAATTACCAATCTTATGTGATGACCTGATGGTTAAGGATGTTCACCGCCTTAAGTATAGTCTGAATTCAAATTGCCCTAATAACATTAATTATTTAAGTTTTATATTGTTATTATAATTCACCGAAAAAAAAATTATAAACTGAAATTGAGAAGAAAATATATAGCAATTTTTTATTATTATTCACAAATGTTTTGCTTCAAAATACATTACTATGGACGTATCAAAAAGGGAAAAAAAACATATATATATATATATATATCATATTACATAACTACTTATTTCCAACAAAATCATCTGGTTTGGCTTCGTCTCTCCAGACTTTAAATAAATAAATAAAAACTCTAAATTTTATCTATAATTTTCATTAGTGTTTTTTTTTCCCTAAGTGTCGTATTTAAATAACTAAATGCTTTATCTTTAATTTAAGCTCGATATTTCCACGTCAGCATCGCCAATCCAACCGTACTTCACCGGGGCCGACAACATGCTGACTAGGCTTCCTAAATGATACCATGTGGCTACTAACCATGAAGGCAGTTACACGGTCGGAAACCCTAATATCTTCCATCTTTAATTCCTGCAACCGCCGCACGTATTCCGGCACGTGGAGTAGATCCCAAACTACCCCAACGCCGCCGGGCTTTAAGACCCTCACCATCTCCCCCACCACCCTCATTCTCTCCGCTGCCGCCTCCACCGTGCGATGGCCGTATTCTTTTCCTACCGTGTGGACGAACACGGCTGAAACCACCACGTCGAAATAGTTATCCTCGAATGGTAAACTCCTCACATCGCCTTCTTTGCACGTTACATACTCCCCCACACCTGTTTCAAATTTCCCATTTTTAATCATTAAAATTAATTTCATGTATATACTTTAAATGTAAATGATTTTTTAATAAAAAATTAAGTAAAATTATCTTTATATATTAAATTAAAAAATAAATTATTCATTTTATTAAAAATTTTATTTATTTTTATTGTTAAAAATTAATTTATTTATGTTAATATAAGATACAATAGCACCTCATGTCAAACTGATTTGTTATTCCATTAACAACGTTAATTTTAAGAAAATTTCAATTAAATAATTTAATTTACTCGGAAATTTAAGGTATAAAAATTAATTTTTTTTAAATAAAAAAATTTTAAGTGAAAGAAATTAATTTACTCGTAAATTTATGGTATAAAAATTAATTCACTGTAAAAAATAAAAACAAAATATAGTTAAGAGTCTCTGGTAGTTTTGGCAAATGATTCAGGAAGTACGAACCTTCAACGTTGGCTGTTCGGAGCGTGGACAAAGTAGTCCGTTTAGAACGATCCAACCCAACAACCCGACCCGAACTACCAGTCTTTTTCAGCTGAGTCGCCACCGAGTTGAGAAGAATCCCTCTGCCGCATCCAATATCAAGCGCCAGCTTCACCGACGACCAATCATAAACCGACCCCACCATCCGCTGCGCCATTTCGTAATGCAACGGGCCAGCGGAGTACAAAAAGTTGGCCGCAGCGAAGAACAAGCAAACAGCCGAAATCGAGGTGACGGCACCGCTGAACCCGGCGGCGAAACGGGCGGCGCTGGGGCTGGGAAATAAAGTTTGGAAGAAGTGGAAGATGGAATCGAAGTAGAAGAGGAAGATAATAGACAGTAATGAGAACAAAAGAGCGTGACATAAAAGGAAAACCAGTGTTTGCCATTGATCCATGCCGTAAATGGCATAGATCTGAGTCCAATCTCTGCTACTATTGCTTTTTCCCATGCTCCAAAACTCGACGAAAGCTCAAAAATAAACAAGAAGCGAAAGGAATTCGTTGATGGGTTTTTGTTGAAGAACTTGATCAATCAAATCAAATCATGGTTTTGAAGGAAAATGATCCAAGAAATCATCACTGAAAAACAGAGAACAGAGGGGAAAATGAAGAGCAATGGATCATGATTTATAGTAATAAATCAGTGAAAACATCAGTTGTACAGGGAATTCATGGTATCATTAGCAATGAAAAAAAATTCTTTTTCACGCGCTTTCGATACTTTAAATTTTGAGGGGTTGATTTGAAATATATAGGGAAAATATATATGAAAATCAAAATAATATTATAAAAGTTGAACAAATCTAGTGGACAATGTACGGATTTTGACAGAAACAGCAGGAAAAAATAAGAGAGTAACTACTGGTGAGTGGGATATTGCTGGTACGTATATAATTTTTTAAAGTTAAATAAGAATTTAGAAAGGTATAATTTTTATTTTCACCCTCTAACTTTACAAAAATATCATTTTAGCCCTTCATTTATTTATTTAACTGTGCCGACGTAACATGTATGTAGATTGCCACGTGGATAACACGTTAGTAAAGTTAACAAACGTTAAATTTTTTTCATCCATTTTAAAGATGATTTGACAAAAAAATACAAATTCAAGAGCTTATAGAGATAAAATAAATAAATTAAAGGCAAAAATAATTTTTTAATAAAGTTCGAGGGGGCAAAAAAGTTATTATGCCATTTGAGAAAAAGGTTAAGACGGCAAGGAAGACTTTTATAAAGCTGGATATTTGACCTTTTCATTTTATAGTTTGAAATGGTTGTCCTAATCTCATTTTACCTTTTTTTTTTTTAAATTTTAAATTCCAACTTGTTTTTTTTTTTTTAAATTCTTTTTCTTTAGAAATTTAATTATTTGCTTGCGTAATTTATGTTTTTACTTAGTGTGATCCAAAGTCAAATACAATTGTCTAGGAAATAAGTAGGTACTATATTTTTCACTCAAATTGGTACGTGTTGTTATTTATCTATTCGATTTTAAAAAAATATATATTTAATTTATAGAAATATATAAATATAAAATATTCATTGATTATATAAAATAAATTATATTTTAGTTTATATTAATTTAAATGTGAAAGTAAGTTTTCAGTAAACTTAACGTTCTTTTTTATTGGTCACGTTTCAATTAAGTTTTTAACATAATAGTAAATTAAAAATTTTATATTTCTTAACATTATTCATAAGCCAGCCGGTGCACCATGTTCTGGCTAGTGTGACCGAAATTGACTGGAACGAATCAGTACAATCAATACAGACAAAAGGTTGATTATTCTGACTTAACATTGAAATTATATGCACCGACTGATACGACTGAAATCGGTGTAGAATCAACCACCATGCTAATAACCATATATTAAGGGTGCATCTTTATATAAGCGAAATTCAAAAATTTTAAAAATATTATCATTAGTGATAATTATATTTTCTTTTTGTCCTCTCTTTTATTTTTTGTTTCTTTTTTTCTTTTTAGTCTTTTAAATGCAAATACATAGCTTTAACTTAATTTTAATTCAGTTATAGATTAACTTTGAGATTAACTCATTTTTTGTTTATTTCTTTTCTTTTATGTTTTTATCAAATTCTTTTCCACTAAAACCTTCTAAATAATTATAATTAATTTTAAATACATATTATTTAATGAATTCATGTCTATAATTTAATTAAATATGAATTTAACATAAATTTAAGTGTGATTTATTAGGGTAACATCTTTTTGGTTAAGGGGGCTTATAATATAGTTCAAGATAATAGCAAATTTCTGGGATTGAGGAAGGAGACTAAAGAATGAGCCATCAACTTGAGACACGTGGTAACACAATAGGTCACTTGAAAAGTGACCTCTACCCGTTACAAATTAGGTGATTATCAGGAGCTTTGCCTCTTGATTCAACTATCCAACCACATGAAATGAAGCCTCCCAAAGAAGTTAGCCACCTATTCTAGGAAAGATGCCATCATTCGTTCCTTCAAGCACTCGATCTCCTATTAAGAACATGACTCTTGAGGCTACCAAACCCTATGTGGGCTCAACTACTCCATACCACAATTCAAAGGAAATGATAGCACGTCCCATCACAAACATTCTTGTCCCATCACGGACATCCTCCCTACGCACCCTACAATGATGGCCTAATAACGAATCTGCCACATTAATGTCACCTAACACAGGACCTTGCCTATAAATAACCCCTAGAATGAGGAGGAAATGATTGACTCTTCAACACTTTTGCTTATACTCTGCCACTTTGCTCTTAGCCTTCACCTTCGTTGCCTCCAGTCTCAATGTTATTTGACTCTTTGCCCAAACAAGAAGAACTAGCCTTCCACCAGCTCCTCCTCCATGTCTTCTCTTTATTAACCCCACTATATCCTCCTCCGTTGTTCAATTCTACTATGTGAAATAGGAGGATATTTATTTAGGATAGTGGATCATCCTAAGAATACCACTTTTTAAGCAAGTTTAGATTATAAACAACGATTTAAATCCATTGATTTATATATTTCTATCGTAAGATATGAAAGCTTTACTTCAAATTTTAAAAGGGAAAGTACATCGGTTGTTACTTAATTATTTATAAATTACATTTTAGACATTCAACAATGAAAAGTTATAAATAAATAAAAAGATCGCTAACATTCATCAAACGTTAAAGAACTAGCAGAAAGGTAACTGCAAAAGTTTTAAAATTAATATAATAACAAATCTAATCCTCAATATTTACATTTTGTGTAAATAAAATCAAAAGGTTATCCCCAAGACATGAAGGATCGAGTTTTAGATATAGAATTTGCAAATCCAAGGCAAGCCTAGAATTAATAATAATTTGGTTATTGGTTCAAATTTAACTTACCCTAAATTTTATTTATTTATTTTTTATTATAAATTTTAAGAATTAAAATTAAATTAACATAGTTTATAAATATTAAAGTTAAATTTATAAAATCATGACCAAATTTACATACCATTTAAACGTTAAGTGTTAAATTGATTATTATATCAATTTTAAAATATCAATTTCGTAATCTTTCTATGAATAATTTAATAGTCGGTGACAAAAGAAATCTAAAAATAATAATGAAGTAATAAATCTAAAAACTTTGCCCATCATTAATATTATATATGAATCCACCATGGATGACCTTAAACCATTAATGAACTATCATATGCTTTTTTCTGAACAGAATTATGTATGATATACTTGGACTTTACACTTGGAATAATTTTGATCTCATTTTAATGAGAATAACAAATTATTAATTCATAGCAAAAGACCTCCCCCCATTCCCTATTAATTATACTCCGCAAATCATGGAGTGGAAGGGATAATCTTGACCCTACACCAAGGACATTTTGAGATTGATGAATCTCAAATCTCCCTACTTTTTTTATTCCAAGAAGAAGATACAATTAAATGAATTGTTGTTTTGTTCCCATTGTATTTGAAGTTTGATACAAATTTAAATAGTGAGTATCGTATCAAAATCGTAATTAAAATTGGGATCAACTGAACAGAAATTTTATCTGTACATCGATCTCAAAAAAGAGGTTGAATTAATTGACTTGTAAATGGGTATATCCAAATTGAATCAATCTAAAAAAATCAACAATTAAATTGGGTTTACTAATTTTTTATTTTATTTTATGTAATTTTAATAATTTTATTTAATCAAATTAGTTGAATCGACCCAGAAAATTAATGAAATGATGAATACTTACTCAACCTACAATTTCCAAAAGTTTAAAGTGGAAGATTGAATTTCTATTATATTTCCTAAATTCCCCTTTGAATAATGTAATAATATATACCCATGTAGTTGTTTAATTAAAAAATAGTGATGAAAAAAGCTTGTCTAGGTTCTCTCACTTTTGTCACACGCATGTAAACCAAAAGACAAACATGTCCCTATTGTAAAGTTGAAGTTCTATGTTGGTCATAGGATCTTGATTTATAAGAGTACAATATTTCCATAACCTTTAATTAAAGGGTATCAGTCCCAAAGTTCACACAACTGTGTTTGTATTAAATCACATCTATGTTTAAAATTAGGGATTTGAGATAATTTTAGGGGTGTAATTTTTTCCAATCATTTAAATAAATAAGATTTCAAAGATTAAGAGTTTTCAATTAAAGAAATTAGCATGTGAGGATCTGACTTTAAGTTTAGAAAAATTAAAAAGAGTTAAAATGATTTTTTTATGTAAAGTTGGAGGGTTAAATAAATTATTCTGTCAAAATTAAATTTGGTTTTAGTCGAAAGGGTAAAGTTGAGATAGTAAAGATTATGATCTTTTGGATTCAAATACCATGAGAGCATATATTTTTCTAGATTTATCAATCAATAAAAAATATATAAATACCGTCAAAATCATATTTGTTAAGAAATGAGCTTGGTAATTTTACAATTGAGTTGGGGCTAGATTTGTTCATGAGTCGGGTTACTCACCCAAGCCCGAAGGCCTGCCCGAAATTTGGGAGGGTTTGGGCAAAAAAAATTAGGCCTATTTAAAATATTGGTCGAGTTCGAGCTTGAACATTCAAAGTACGAGCCTGGTCTAGCCCGTTTTTAAGTTTATAATACTTTATATTATATACTTTATAGCACTTTAAAAAAAACAAATCTATACTAGATATATAACACTACTTTAATGTAAACATTAAAATAATGATAAAATGACTGTATACAAAATTTTAATAAATAAAAAAATAAAATTTATTAAATATTAAAATAAAATAAATATTTTTTAAAAATAATATGGGTGTGGACTTAAAATGGGCTTGGGTTGGTCTTTTGCAAATATGGGCAGGTTTGGGCAAAATTTTAGGCCTATATTTTGGGCTGAGTTGAGCTTGGGCAAACATAAAGTATGTTAATATCATGTTTAGGCTCGACCAGACCTAGCCCAGGAACACATCTAATTAAGACCTAGTTAATAAGTAACACTAACTCACTCAAACATATTATTATAATATAGAAATTTAACATCTTAAATACAATTACAATATAGAAAATTCTTTCAAGTTTAATGTGAATATACATGTTTTATATTACAAGTATAATTATAATCAAAATTGCAATTACAATAGCATGCATCGTATAACTATATCAAAATCTCAAAATCAATCATTACAAACCATCATACTGATAATTGAAATATATCTAGGCCTATATTAAAATATATTTAAATAAAGCCCACACAAAGCAAGATTTAAGCCAGACTAATTTTGAAGAGAACGCATACAGATTACACAAGAAGAGATTAAAATTTGAGATTTCAAAATTTTCAGTCTCATAGATACAAATTAGAGCTCTCATCTAACATCCAGAAGACATGGATTTAAACCATATCATCTCATTTCCTTTCTCCAAATATTGTAATGACAAAGAAAATGTTTTCTAACAGGACTAAAATGTAAAACAAAATCTAGTGAAGAAAGCAAAGTATACATGTTCATGGGCCGGGCTATCAGCCTAGGCTTGAAGGCCCATTCGAATTTTGGGACAAAAAAAAAAATTAGGCCTGTTTAAAATATGGATTGAGCTCGGGCTTGAACATTCAAGGTCCGAGCATAACCCGACCCGTTTTAAGTTTATAATACTTTATGTTATGTTATGTTATTTTTATATATTATATAATTTAGAACACATTAAAAAATAAGCCTATACTAAATATATAATACTACTCTAATGTAAACATTAAAATAATGTTAAGATTACTATATAAAAAAAATTAATAAATAAAAAATGTACGAAATTATTAAAATAATATAATATAAATATATTTTTTAAAAATTTAAAAAATAATATAAACGGGCATAAAATAAGTTTATTTTTGTTTTTTGTAAATATGGGTGAGTTTAGGTAAAATTTTAAGCTCATATTTTGAGACAAACCGGACTTAGACAAATATAAAATATGTTAATATCATATTTAAATTTGATCTAAACTCGAGTCGATCTATAAACACCTTTAAAGCAAAGTGATATATAAAAAAATTTATTTGCTTCTAAGGACAAAATAAAAAATAAAAGAAATCCAAGAAATTAAATAAAGTGGGTCCAATGTGACTGAGAAAGCAAAGGAGGAGAACGCGGGCATGACAGGCGAAAGCGACGATTTGATGCGTCGAGTCGAGTGGACTTAAAGCACCAACTTTGGTGTTGTTTTTTTTTCTTTTCTTTGGACGAGTTTTCGCCAATTCGCAAACAGTGTCTGCGTCGGTACGTGAAACCAGCAAAGCAAAGCACCGACTGATTTTGTTCCAAACTGTTCGACGGCTTACCGAAGTACAAAAAGTGGTCAAAAAATTAGGCCTTCATTTTCTCTTTTATTACCACCTAACAAGTACTAAATGCATCCTTCTTGTTTTTACTTTCACTTTAATTTTTTTTTTTCAATCTTATTGATCACTATTTTTGACTGATTTATAAACACCCTATGGGCTACCGAGAATCTGATTATGATCTTCAATTATGAGTGTAAGTTAGAGACAAGTTGGATAATGATTTATCATCAATTTCCAACACCACTTCCATTGAAGTTTAAGGTTGTTTTAGTGATACATCTTGAAATTTGATCATTAGACAACTAATGACATACTTACTTAATATATCAAATATAAATATTTATTAAAATATTCAAATTCAAGTTGGATTTGATAATATAATTTAGTTTTTTTTTATTCATTTGGCACTTTAATTTCATAACTTTTAATTATTAAATCGAAAGAAAAACGTGTTTAAGCATATCTGAACTATTATTTTTTTTATTGCTACAAATAATAATGTTAGAATTAAGTGATCCGAATCCTTATTTAAATAAAATATAGTGGTAAAATAAAATAAAAATAAAATTCATATAGAACCACACTTCTTTTATTTTATTTTAGAATAAAGTTTTTTTAAATTTTATTAAACTCCATCTATTTGATATTGATTAGAATAAGGTATTTCAATCTTACTACACTTCTATTAAAATATGGTTTTACAAGCCTATAAATAGACATAGTCTGCTCATCTTGTAATAATTCGAATTCGACATAGTGAATTTTCTTCTCTTCTGCTCGTGGTTTTTTTCCCGAAAGGGTTTCCACGTAAAAATCTGTGTGTTCTTTATTTTTATTTCTCTTTTCTTTGCGATATATTGTCATTACCGACATTCTATTTTTTTTACAAATTGGTATCAGAGCTTCCAGGTTGTTCATCTCAATCACGGTAATGGCATCTTTGAAGTATGAAATTCTGCTGTTGGATCGCAACACTAGATTTGCGTTGTGGAAGATTAAGATGCAAGCAGTTCTTGCGCAGATGGATCTAGAGGATGCCTTGTTAGGGATAGATAAGATGCCTTCGACATTAGCGGATAAAGAGAAGAAGCGTAAGGATCGAAAGACGTTAACGCAATTACATGGATAGATAAGATGCCTTCGACATTAACGGATGAAGAGAAGAAGCGTAAGGATCGAAAGGCGTTAACGCAATTACATCTGCACTAACGAAATTTTGCATGATGTGATGAAGGAGAAGACCGTCGCTGCATTATGGAATAGGCTGGAACAAATATGTATGTCAAAAACTATAACCAGCAAGTTGTATATGAAGCAACGTCTTTATGCTCATCGTTTGGAGGAAGGTGCGTCTGTGCACGAACACTTAACTGTGTTTAAAGAAATTCTCTCAAACTTAGAAGCCATGGAGGTTCAGTATGATAAGGAAGATCTAGGGTTGATTCTACTTTGTTCATTGCCTCCGTCTTTTTCAACTTTTAGAGACACGATTTTATATAGCCGCGAGTCTCTTACAGTTGATGAGGTTTATGATTCTTTGACCTCGTATGATAAGATGGTATGAGCAACTCAGCCCAGTTCAAAGGCCATAATAGAGATGAGCTTAGTTTCCCTCAAGGCCCAATTACGAGATCCAAATCCAAACAGATAAAGTCAAAACTCAACTTAGTGGTTTAAGACTTTATCACGAAGAAAATTCGAGAAGAAGAGTTGAAGTTTCCAGACGATGAATTCTGGAGTAATGATGAATTAGAAGAGACTAATTATGTTCGTGGGCCTAAACTCTCAATGTATGATGACAAGCCCATGTGGAAAATGCTAACAAGCTTAGCTATTTCACTTCAAAAACCCCAATTGATCTCACAAGCCTAGACGTTTCATATTGGGTTTGAGTTTTAGGCTTAATTTTTATTATATATGAGCCCAATATTTTATTTATTAGCTCTTATTATTTTATTATTATTTTATTATGAATTTTTGATAATTATTAAGCATTTTAAGTTATTTAGGAATTTTATGTTAATAAGAAAGTTTAGTTTAAAACTACTTATTGTTTAAAATTAAATTAGAATTCTAGTATACTTAGGAGTTTTATTTAGATTTATTTAGCTAGCCTATATATAGGCCTTTGCATTGTACGCAATACATTCAATTCATTATTATTCTATTTCTCTTTTGAGTTAATAAATTCTCTCTGGGTTTTTCTTTTCAAGAATTTCTCTTGAGTTTCTTTTAAAAGAGTTTTAACGATCTTTTTAGATTGTGGGGATTATCTTCAAACTTTTTATTGCCAAGGTTTCTATCTTGGAGGGGAAATTAGAGCCGCTTGAAGGGGTTTGTAGATTCTTCGTGTTTCCAAGGCTTCTTAGGACTTCTACACGCTACGTTCTATGTTTCCATTTATCTTCTTTATTCGCTTCCTTAATCTTTGATTTATTATTTTATTTTAGTTATTTATTTTAATTGTTTTATCTTACTTGGATTCAATTTCGTTTCAGGTTGTGTCAAAATCCAAGTTTCTTTCCGAACGTCTAGAGCCTTAAGTCAAATCTGTGACTTTGACAAACTTTACCATCCGCTTTCGTGTTCATCCTTCTCATCTTTTATCATAAGATAAAGTATCTTGTGGTTAAAACTGACTCTCAGGGAGAGGGTCTCATTGTTCGTGGGAGACAAGATCGAAATGCTAATGATGATCGTTGAAGGACACAGAAACAAAATCCTCGCGGTAAATCTAATGGTAGATCGAAGTCTTCAAACAAATGTAAAACTTGTAACTTCTGCAAGAAGAAAGGGCATATTAAATTTGAGTGCTATAAGCTACAGAACAAGATCAAAAGGGAAGCTGCGAATCAAAAGGGAAAGCAACTAGAAAATTTCGATGAAGCTGATGTTGTAGAAGACTACAGCAATGGTGAACTTCTAGTCGCTTCTATCAACAATTCTAAAGTGAGCAAGGAGTGGATCCTTGATTCGGGCTGCACCTTCCACATGAGTCCCAATCGGGATTGGTTTATAACTTACGAAACAATGTCTGAAGGTGTTGTTTTGATGGGAAATAATTCTTCGTGTAAAATTGCAAGTGTTGGAACGATTAAAGTTAAGATGTTTGACGGAGTTGTCAGAACACTTAGTGACGTACGACATGTTTCAGAATTGAAGAGAAATTTAATTTCGTTGAGTACTCTTGATTCAAAAGGGTACATTTACACAGCTGAAAGTGGGGTTTTGAAGATTTCCAAAGGTTCTCTTGTTGTGATGAAAGGGCAGAAAAAGACTGCCAAGTTATATGTTCTGTAGGGTTCTACTGTTACTGTGATACAGCTGTCGCTTCCTCTTACTTTTCAGATGATGATATTACTAAACTTTGGCATATGCGCCTAAGGCATATGAGTGAGAATGGCATGGCAGAATTGAGCAAAAGAGGACTTCTTGATGGGTAAGAAATTTGCAAATTGAAGTTTTGTGAGAATTGTGTTTTTGGGAAGCAAAAGAGAGTTCGATTTACCATAGGAATCCATAACACGAAGGGAACATTGGAGTATATTCATTCTAATATGTGGGGCCCATCCAGAGTACCTTCGAGAGGTGGAGCTAATTATATGCTAACTTTTATTGATGATTTTTCCAAAAAAGTTTGGGCGTTCTTCCTGAAGTAGAAAAGTGATGTGTTTTCCGCATTTAAGTATTGGAAAACTATGATTGAAAAATAGACAGGAACAAATAAAATACCTCCACACAGACAATGGCTTAGAGTTCTGTTCTGATGAGTTTAATAAACTGTGCAAGTCAGAAGGGATCGTGAGACACTTAACAGTTCGTCATACTCCACAGCAAAACGGTATTGCAGAACGAATGAACAGAATGATCATGAAGAAAGTTCGATGTATGTTGTCAAATGCCAACATACCAAAGTCGTTTTGGGTCGAAGCAGCCTCTACTGCATGTTTTTTGATCAACCGATCTCCATCCATTGCCATTGAGAAAAAGAATCCACAAGAGGTATGGTGCAGTAATCCCACCGAATATCTCGATTTAAAGATCTTTGGGTGTCTGCGTATGCTCATGTTGATAATGGAAAATTGGAACCGAGATCCATTAAATGTGTTTTTCTTGGTTATAAAGCTGGTGTAAAATGGTATAAGTTATGGTGTCCTGAAAATAGAAAAGTTGTGATTAGCAGAGATGTTGTTTTTGATGAAACTGCTATACTACCTAACTTATCTCTTAAAAACTCTTCCAATAAAGAAAATCAGAAGCAGGTGGAGCATCAGATTAATCTAGAATCTACAACAGAGTCGACTCCTCAAGCTATTACAAAAATTCAGAATAGAGTTGCTTCTTCATCACAATACTCTATCGCCAAAAATAGAACTAGAAGAGAAATTAAACCTCCAAAGAAGTATGCCGACGCTGATTTAGTTGCTTATGCTTTAAATGTGACTGAAGATTAATCGTTGTGATTTCAGAGTTTTAAATTTATAAAAAGAATGATCGAACCTGGAAACTAACTATGACAACGATTTGAGGCAAGCGCACCTATGGAACAGTAGTATAGCTTAGGCAAGACCGGGTTGTCGAACCCAAAGGAACCAAAAGTACTAATACTAACTTTCTTTTTATTATCTAGCCTAAAATAAGTGAAGTTGTTATTTAATCTAAATTTAACTAACTACTAAGCTAAAGACACAAAGACAAAAAAAATAAATTGGGAAATCTTTGTTGGAAAACTCGGTTGATTAAGACGATACCCTTAGGAAGAATCCACCTAGACTTCACTTGTTATCTAACTCGAACAGACGATTTATTCACTTGACTTGATCCGTAAGACTCCCTAATGTATATTAAACCCTCTCTCGGCGAATAACGTCTAACCCTAGGTTGATTAATTGAAATCTCTTTCTAATTAAAACCCCTAGAATTGCATTAATTCGATCTATGGACTCCCATATTAGGTTTCACCCTAATCCGGCAAAATCTCGTCACCCTATCTCTAGGCGCGCGATCAACTCCGCTTAATTATGCTAGATCTACTCTTAAGCAGGGACTTTTGCTCCTCCACCTAAGCACATCAAACTTGAATCAATATCCCGGAAATATTAACACAAGAATTAAGAACACATAATTAAGAACAAGTCAAATATTTATCATATAGTTTAGCAAACGATAACAAAATTCATCTAAGTTTCATCCCCTTCAGGTATCTGAAGGGTTTAGTTTATAACAATAAAAGAAAACATCTCAGAAGAAAAGATAAAACAAAACATAAGAAATCCCTAAAACCCCCTGAAGGAATTGAAGGAGAGATCCGCCGTCTTGAGTAGAATTCCGGCTTCTTGAGATGGATCAACTGGCTATCTTCGAGTGTTTCCCACAAATCTGACCTTTTCGGCTTGGCTCCTTGGCCTAGCTCACCGCCCCCTTCTAGGTTATACTTAGGGTGTTTATATAGGCTTTTGAAATATGTTTCTTTGCCCCTAAGTATCCTTTTCCGAGTGAAATTGCTCTTTTCCACGACAGGAACACGGCCATGGCACACGCCCGTGTGAATCGTCTTTAGGCCGTGTTCGGACTTTAATGAGATGACACGCCCGTGTAAATCATGATCAGGCCGTGTTCTAGTCTATCAGGGAGACACGACCGTGTTGGCTCAAGTCGAGCCCGTGTCGATTTTCACTTTGGCCTAATTTGGTCCGTTTTAAGCCCCTTTCTCGTTCTTTCCATCCTCCGGTGCTTTCCTGAGTATAAAACATGAAAAGAAAGGATTAAGAGCACCTTTTTACATAAATCAAGGGATAAATCATCCAAAAGTATGCTAAATGTGGGATTAAAATATGTTACTTTTACGGTTTATCAAAGATATAGATGCAAACCAAGAGCCATCTAATTATTCTGAGGCGGCTAGCTGTGAAGACTCAGAAAAATGAATGTTTGCTATGCAAGAGGAGATGGAACCACTCCACAAAAACAGAACATGAGATATTGTGAAACTTCCTAAAGATAAAAAGGTTGTTCGTTGTAAATGGGTGTTTAAAAAAAAGAAGGGACTTCAGGAGTTGAAGAACCCAGATATAAAGTAAGGCTTGTTGCAAAGGGTTACAATCAAATTCCAGGAGTGGACTTCACAGATGTGTTCTCCCTAGTTGTGAAGCATAGTTCGGTTCGAGCTTTGCTTGGTATTGTGGCCATGCATGATTTAGAGCTTGAGCAGTTAGATGTAAAAGTTGCATTTTTGCATGGAGAACTTGAGGAGGATATTTACATGCAACAACCAGATGGTTTTACAGTCTCAGTAAAAGAGAACTATGTTTGCTTGCTGAAAAAGTCCCTTTACAGTTTGAAACAGTCACCAAGACAGTGGTACAAGAGGTTTGATTCCTTTATGACTTCTCATGATTTCAAAAGAAGTAGCTTTGACAGTTGTGTTTACTTTAAGAAAAACAATGATGGTTCTTTTGTGTATCTACTCCTTTATGTTGATGACATGTTGATAGCAGCAAAAGATAAAGGAGAGATAAGAAAGGTCAAAGCCCAACTAAGTGAAGAATTTGAGATGAAAGATTTGGGACCAGCAAAGAACATACTTGGTTTGGAGATTCTCAGAGATAGAAAAGCAAGTAAATTGTACCTAAGTCAGAAGGGGTACATTGAGAAAGTTCTTTGCAGGTTCAATATACAGAGTGCTAAGCTTGTTAGTACTCATTTAGCAGCCCATTTCAGACTTTCATCGGCTTTATCTCTACAATCAGATGATGAGATTGAGTACATGTCACATGTTCCATACTCTAGTGCAGTGGGATCTCTCATGTATGCTATGGTTTGTTCACGTCCAGATTTATCATATGCAGTCAGTGCAGTTAGCCGATACATGGCGAATCCCGATAAAGAATATTGAAAAGTAGTTCAGTGGATTTTAAGATACTTACGAGGTACTACTGATGTTTGTTTACAGTTTGGAAGAACTAGAGATGGAGTCATTGGGTATGTTGATGCTGATTTTGCTGGAGACCTTGATAGAAAAAGATCTCTCACAGGTTATGCCTTTACAATCGGAGCTTGTGCAATCAGTTGGAAAGCCACTTTGCAAATTACAGTCGTTTTGTCTACCACTGAAGCTGAGTACATGGCGATTATTGAAGCTTGTAAAGAAGCTATTTGGTTGAAGGGACTCTTTAGTGAACTCAATGAAGACCTTCAAATCAATACAGTATTTTGTGACAGTCAGAGTGCTATCTTCCTTACAAAAGATCAAATGTTTCATGAGAGAATAAAACACATTGATGTTCGGTATCATTTTGTTCGTGATATTATTGGTCGTGGTGATATTGTTGTGAGCAAAATTAGTACTCATGAAAATCCTGCAGATATGATTACTAAGTCACTTCCTATAACCAAGTTTGAGCATTGCTTAGACTTGGTTGGTGTTCATTGTTGAAGTTAAACCCTTAAGGGGTTTTATGGAAGAGGTGGAGAACTTGTTCGTTGAGAGTTCGCGATGAAGAACTTGTTCATTGAGAATTCGTGTCAAGGTGGAGATTGTTAGAATTAAGTGACCCGAATCCTTATTTAAATAAAATACAGTGGTAAAATAAAATAAAAGTAAAATCCATATAGAACTACCCTTCTTTTATTTTATTTTAGAATAAGGTTTTTTTTTAAACCTTATTAAACTCCATCTATTTGATATTGATTAGAATAAGGTGTTTCAATCTTACTCACTTCTATTAGAATATGGTTTTACAAGCCTATAAATAGACATAGTCTACTCCTCTTGTAATCATTCGAATTCGACATAGTGAATTTTATTTTCCTCTGCTAGTGGTTTTTTCCCGAAAGGGTTTTCACGTAAAAATCTGTGTGTTCTTAATTTTTATTTCTCTTTTCTTTGCGATATATTGTCATTACCGACATTCTATTTTTTTTACAAATAACAACATCGATTTGGCTAAGGCTCAACGACATATTCATGTAAGTTGAGTAATGCTGCTTTTTATTATTATTTATAAAATACAAAAAAAATTGACACATTTGATTTATAATATTTTGTGTTGGGATCTTCGGTTAGTTATATGAAGAAGATGGTCTTAAGCTCTTAAATTGATATTAGATTATGACACACCACGATTGGATAAAAAAAAACTTATGTATCATGTGTTTCAAGTTCAAATTCTATAATCTTATTTTATTAAAAAATAAAAAAGATAAAAATATTCTCATATTAATATTTATTATTTTATAAAAACAAAGAAATTTAATAATTCCTCAATTAAACTGATATTTACTAACTTGTTGCATCAAACTCAATTACGATTTTCGAGTTATTTCCGAGTGATGCTAATATATAAGCTTAATCCATATGGATAAAATATATAAATTAACCTAAGTTGTAAATAACTATGTGTTCCTTGAATCATTTTCTTAGTTAATCATAGTGATTTTCATATTTGCCATAATTATGATCTCCTAGAGTCCAACAAGTATGCCAAACTTGTTCCCATTTTTATATAAGCAAAATTATAGCTACCCATTATTATTGGGGTCTAATTTGATAAATAGCCGTTCATGTTTTTTAGAAAAAAACCTTTACTTATACAAACAAAATTATAGCTACCCATTACTATTGGGGGCTAATTTGACAAATAGCCGTTATTTCTTTTTCTAAAAAAAAAAAATTGCTTTTGGTGTCAAGTTCATTAATTGGATATATGTTTTGTAAACTAAGTTCGAAAATTATATATGATACTTTTTTATGTTTGTTGTTTATGTTGGGGATCGACTCGTATAAAATATGAAATAGAAAAGATAAAGAAGATGAATATACAAATTTTACATGAAAAACCCTCAAAAAGTGAAAAATCATGGGTAAATGAGGTTTTAATTTTTCACTAAATGAATAAACAAACAAGAGTACAATATAGAGAAAATAAAATTAAATGTACTAAATGTATAAATTCAAACCCCCAAAACAAAACTCTAATGCAAAATTCTTTCCATAATTACCATGAAAACTCTTATCAAAACTCATCTACAACTACATCTTGTCGCCCTCCAAAAGAAAAGCCCTGTAGTACTACATCTTTAATTGCCTCTTAATTGGCATATCAAAACAGGAATACAAAACCCCTTTAAATAGACTAATATTAGAGGTCTAACCATACTAAAATATCCCCAGAATAATCAAAGTTTAATTGAGAAAAGATAACAGAGTTTAACTAAGAAGAAACTCGATTTATGTGGGGAAATATGTCACCACGTCGCAACATCCCCATTCGCATCGTCATGACGTCGTTCGTCGTCGCAATGTCGGGAAGCTTCTCGTCATGACGTTGCCGTCTGTTCAGCTGAAAATACGAGGCACACTTAGAATTTGTATTTCAACAATATTATTTTTAAGATTCGAACATATGCCTCTCCTTAAAAATGCGTTGTGCCTTACGATTACATTTAATGTTGAACTTACTAAATATATATTAATATTTTATAATAATTAACAAATTTCCACCTTTAAAACTTTTTTTTATTTGTATACTTAATTAGTCCTTTGGGTTTTCACACATTACACACTACTCACCCCATAAATTAATATGTCGATAATAATAAAATCAAATCAAATTTAAGACCATGAATGTTCTTTTTGATAAAAAGATTTGATTTCCTTTTTTTAGGGAAAAAAAATTGATTTCTATTTTTTTTAATTTTTTAGTCCATTCATGATACACATAATAATCAATGATTGCATCCAACAAACATAAACATATAATTATTAGATGTGCTCTAAAATAGTGAAAAAAAAAAGAACTTTAAAGAAGTGGTATGTTAAAACATTATATTTCATTGTTGCCATCTTTAGAGCTCTAGAAGAGAGATAGTTATTAATTATGTAGTTGATTGTTATGAAGATCTAAAGAGTAATTTATTGCAACTGATTGATTGAAATACATATTAACTCCCTCCCCTATTGAGTAAATTAGAAGACCTAACATTGGACCACAATTCCATTATTGCAACATTTGTACAAGCCTAGCATTTCATTGTTTTTATTGAGCTTTAAAGGTTTAGTTGGGTTTATATAAGTCGCTTTTAATATGATTAAATTCATCTTCTAACATTTGCAGGTAAAAGTATAATGACGGTATTAAGGGTTATATTATATTGTTTATTTAAAAATTGGGTAAATTAGTTTTTGTATATTAAATTAAAAAGTAAATTAGTCTTTTTGTTAAAAATTTCATCTATTTCTACTGGTAAAAATTGGTTACTGTACATTAGCATGAGGTACATGTGACACGCCACATGTTATTGTTTGGTTATTATGTTAGCCACATAAGTTTTTAATAGTACAAATTTGGTATTTGATATAGTGTATAATGACTATTTTGTCCATTTTTAAGTAGAGGGGACAAATAGTAATCTGACTCCTAGTGTCACGGGTCGTGGATAAAAGTTCATGACCATTGTGCACAGAACGTCCCATGGAGGTCAACTGACTAAATGGGGCTTATTTGACCCATTTGAACTGACCAGATTTGTGGAACACATGGACAAACCCATCTACTTGAAACATTGGTGGCCCAGTGAAACACTCCAGTAAAACTAGAGTTATCCGAGTAATTATTATACAACCTAAGGGATATAAAGATGTATAGAGTTTAAATTCCTTAGGACTATCATATTGTAGATAGGCTTTAATCTCGACTATCGATGTAACTCAATCTGTACCATTGGTTTTGAGGGAGCTCAACTACAAGTAGAGGTCTTCTCCCTCATTTGTAATCAATCCTTCAAAGTAAAAGAGATACTTTGAGAGTATTTACTAGAACAACTTGTGTGGCATTTTCTGTTCTTTCGTTGCTCTTTCGTTTTGAGTTCCTTTCGCTTTATTTTCGGTGCCTTAGAGAATTTCTACAAGAATTCTCATTCTTCGAGAGCTAGGCTGACTTAGACAAATTTGAAGTGAAGAAATCACCTAAGGTCGCACGGTTTGCTAGACTAAAATTCGAGCCTCGTGACACTAATACAACGACCTTCATAATACTTTTACCAACACTTGCAATATTATATTCTATTTTGAGATTACGTTTTTTTATTTCATAACTAGAGTTAAATAATTATCATGGGTAGATTTTATTTCATTGTTAGTTTTTTAATATTACTTAAAAACATATAACAATGTTTTACTCTTAATTAGCAAAGATGAAATATTTTTCTTATATATAATACAATGAATGATATCCAAATCTAATAAATTAAAATTTTATTTAATAAAATTAAACATATTCAAAATTTTAAAACGATAGAAAAGATCAACATTTTAAATAAATTCAACCAAACCTAATCCAATTTGACCCATAATCCGTTTTGGCCGAACACTATTAACTTTACCTTTAATTTCTTATTCAATGTCATAGCATGGAGTCACAATTGAAAAATGAGAAACCCATTAATGAATATTCCATTTAAGTTCAAACAAAGCCTTTAATTTTTAATTTTCTCCCTCCCTTATTAAAGACACTGGTGCATATGATGCTGATGTCAAAATTGAAATTTAGTGGCATTGAAGTTGAAAACATGGGAAACTGTCGGCAGAGACTGTTCTTTGCCCTCAAATTTCGTCATCAAAATTTAATATTAATATTTATAATTAATATTTAAATTTAATGTCATTTTGAAGCTAGCTAGCTCTAGATATTGTTAAAAATAATAATAACATTATAAAATCATATTGAATCGGTAATTGAATCGGTTGAATTTAACTTTTATTTTTTTAAATATTTTTTACATTTTATGATTATTTTATGATTTATTTAATTCAATTAGATGAACTGGTCGAACTAATCAAACTAGAATCTGGTGGTTTGATCGGTTTAATCACCAATCTAATTCTGAAAATCTTGTTTATTACTAAAAGAAATTTTAATTATAATTACTTTTTGGAGAGGGATCGATTTATATCGGTGTAAAATTACTTTAATTTCACATCCTTTCGTGTATTTTTGTATAATTAATATTTTAATGATCCAACAGTTATATTACATATCCCATTCATATAATTAATGCATATCAAATTTGAAGTAAATTTAAAATTTCTAACTATTTGTTTTATGTTAAAAATTCAACCCGTCTAATAAATATTAATATAATCAGCCCTCTCTATAATAACCCCATTTGTTTGCCAAAATTTTGCTTATTATAGAGAGACTGCGGTTATATACCTTTATTGTAGAGAGATAGTTATTGTAAACTTACCATAAAATTAATGTCATATATTTTCATCAAATGAAGAAAATGAGAATTATGTTAAAAAGAAAAAGAAAGAAAGTGAGAATTAAATCAACAAAATTAAAAGACATATTTTAGGTGCAGACATTTATGTTTGTTAGAGATTGTGTGACCCGAATCCCGTCACTTTTTGAAGAAATAAATATAGTGACAAAATAAAAGGATCTGTGACGGGCTTCGACCTCAAGTTGAATCTGTATAAAACTATTTTCCTTCTATTTGACTTTGATTAGAACATGATTTTTCAACCCTTAAATAGATGTAGTCGAAACTCCTTTTGTACCATTCGTTTTTCAACATTAGTGAATTCCTCCTCTCTGCCCGTGGTTTTTTCCCCGAAAGAGTTTCCACGTAAAATTTTTGTGTTCTTATTTTTCTTTTCTTATTGCTTTGCGACCTTTCTACCGCCATTATCGACGTTTATTATAACAATGTTTTTATGCATATTTTATTTTATATTCTTTCGCATGATTAATTATGAACTTCATAAATCTATCAAATTCAATTAATCAATATGACTTAATAAATTTAATTAATTTATCACGAGTTCTTAAATTTAAGTAATCAATTTGTAAGTTTACGATGTTCAAAATTCATAGTAGAATATTTTATTAGAGAACATAATAGTTTATTGAATTGATATATTTAATTCCACATATTAAAGATTATTTCATTTAATAAAATATGATTAATATATTTTTTTCACGTGAAAATTAAACATTTTATAAAAATAATATTTAATTAACGTAAATTTTATTCAATAAAATATAAAAAAACCAGTTCTACTAGAAACTTGTTATAATTGTTTGTTGTTATAGAGATGATCGACTGTATATATAATATTTTAAATCGATATGATAGAAATATCATTTTAGTTTGAAATTTTACATGCATGCCAAGTACAAATATGACAATAAATTTAACGATTAGATCGTTAAAATATTAATTATATAAAAATATATAAAATAAAATAAAATAATTTTAGTTTTACAGCTATGTAAATAAATTTTATTATATGTATATAAGGGTTGTGAAGATATTCTTTTCGATATAAATGCAGAGGACTGATTTGATGACTCATCACCGGCGAAGATATTCTTATTTACTCAAACGATGCCACATGTTTTGACTTAGTTAGCACTTCATTTTGATGATTTGATTTGATCTCTTCCAATTTTAAAATCATTATTATATTTGTTATTTAGATATTATTTTTAATTAATTTGACTTTTAAACAAATTTATCAATTAAGTTAGTGTCAAGCGTTGATGTTTGATTGGTATGTGTCTTATTATTAATATAAAAGAAAGTAAATTTGATTAATTCGTATAAAAAAAAGATATGGTCAGATTTTATAATAAGATTGTTTTAAAAAAAATAATGTTGATGTTTGATTCATTCGTATTAATTTTTTTAATATACATATAAATAATTTGCAATTCATTTGAAATAATATTTGAACTATTCAAGATTGTAATTAAAAAACGACTACTAAAAAATTATTTAAATTTTATTTCATGTCACTAATTTTTTAAGTTATCGCTATCTAAATTTACATAATATTTAATCCTATGTTCATGATTAAAATTAAAAAAAAGAGAGCATAATATGGACCAAGTAAATGTATGTACAATTATATAAAAATGTGTATAAACTAATAACTAGTAAACTCTTATTCAATTTTTTATACTACTTGACAAAAATATGAGACTAAGACCTATGATACACCTATAAAAATATTTAAATAATATTTTTTTTGAAAAATAATAATTATTAATAAAATAATAAAAGGGTAAACAATTTTGTTAATTAAATTTTGGTTGTGTTGATAAAGTTAAAGCTTTAAAACCTTTTAGGAGGTTATTTTTTTCTATTTTACTTTAAAAATAAATTAAATTATTTATATAATTCTTTTAATATATGGTTTTTATTTTAAACGTTTGTTCATTTAATAATTTTTTAATTTAATTATTGCTCAATTAATTTATTATTTGTGACGTTAATTCAATTAAAATTTAACGAAAATAATAATAATATATATAAATTTTTTAAACATGATTGGATGGAATTTGTAACACATATCAAAAGTGTTAATTAAAATTTGGAAAACCATGTACTTTGTTTCATTAAGATTGTAGGATATTCTACCTAACCAAAAGATATCAATTGAAGAAAAACCTAACATTAAGAATGTGAAAATTAATCTTTGTTTAAATGAAAATTTTTAAATCTTTAAAGACTTAAAATTCTTGTATTATATAATCCATCATTTTAAAATGTTAGTATTTGTCATAAAAAAAATAAAGAGAACAATACTAACAAGTACATAGTGCGTGAAAAGTACAAGAGAATTTCTCGTATTCCACTTTCACTTCAAAGGGCTTGATTTATAAGCTCCTTTGCATTCAATGAAGTAAATGTAAATGAAGCCTTTTTTTTTTTGTGATTAAATGAAGCCTTTTTAGTTTCTTAATTGAAACATCTAATTTATTATCATGGTCATAAATACTTTAATGAGGGTTTAAAGGGGTTATAAACATCCATTATTAATGAATTTACAACACTTCCCATTGGATGTCTTTTAAATAAAAATGTGCTTCATTAAAACCTTTATTAGGAAAAATCTTGTGGAATAAAAACCTAATGAAGGAAAAAGAGTACATAATCTATTATTATAAGTTGCCTCGTTAAAAACATTTACCAGAAAAACCCAATAGGACAAAACATTGGTTAAAGAAAAAGAGTGCAACGTGTTTTTGACTCCCCCTAATGGCAATATCACATTACAGCTTTCAATTGACGCATTCCAATCTTGTGAAGTAGTCTTTCAAACGCTGAAGTTGGCAATGCCCTGATAAAAAGATCTGTTAAATTATCACTATAACGAATTTTTTGAACTTCTATGTCACCTTTCTTATCAAGATCATGAGTGAAGAATAATTTTGTTGAAATATATTTCGTTCTGTCACCTTTGATTTAACCACCCTTCAATTGAGCTATACATGCTGCATTATCTTCTTATAAATAGTTGATATTTTTTCCTGTAAAAGCAAATTACATATCTTCTGGATATGTTGGGTTAATAACCTTACCCAAACACACTCTCGACTTGCCTCATGCATTTCAATTATTTCAACATGATTTGAAGAGGCAGCAACTAATGTTTGCTTTGTTGAACGCCATGATATGACAGTACCTCCACATGTAAATAAATATCTTGTTTGAGATCGATCTTTATGTAGATTCGATAAATATCCAGCATCAGCATAGCCGACTAATAAGGATTTTGAATAATTTGAATAAAATAACCACATATCAATGGTCCCTCTGAGATATCAAAATACATGTTTAATTCCATTTCAATGTCTACGTATTGGAGAAGAACTAAATCTTGCTAACAAGTTTACAGCGAAAACTATATCAGGTGTTGTGTTGTTTGCAAGATACATAAATGCCGTTATGACACTTAGATATGGTACTTCAGGACCAAAAAGCTCTTCATCATTCTCGCAAGGATGAAATTGATCTTTATTCACATCTATCGATCGTACAACCATCGGGGTACTTAATGGTATGCTTTATCCATGTAAAATTTCTTTAAGATCTTTTCCGTATAAGTTGACTGATGGACATTAATTCCATTTTTTAAGTGCTCAATCTACAGGCCAAGACAAAACTTTGTTTTTCTAAGATCTTTCATCTCAAATTATTTCTTTAAATAATTTATTGCATTTTGAAGCTCTTCAGAAGTTCTAATAATATTTAGATCATCAACATAAATAACAATGATCACAAAGTCTAATCCAGACCTTTTTATAAAAACACATGGACAGATTAGATTGTTTTTATAACCTTCTTTTAACAAATATTCACTAAGATGATTGTACCACATATGTCCAAATTATTTTAATCCATATAAACTTTTCTTTAATCTGATCAAGCAATTTTTTTGAGAAACTTTATATCCTTCTAGGATTTTAAATCTTTCAGGGATTTTCATATAAATTTCACTATCAAGTGTACCATACAAGTAGACTGTAACAACATCCACTAGACGCATGTCAAGTTTTTCATGTACTGCCAGACTAATAAAGTATCTAAACGTGATTGCATCCACCACAAGAGAATATGTCTCTTCGTAATCAATGTAGTGCCTTTGAGAAAATCCTTGTGTTACAAGTCATGCTTTATATGTTACGGTTTCATTTTTCTCATTTCATTTTCACACAAATATTCATTTATATCCTACCAGCTCCAAACACCTCACATTTAGAAAGTGAATTTAATTCTGCTTGAATTGCGTCTTTTCATTTTGGCAAATCTTTTCTATTTTTACATTTCTCAATAGATTTAGGCTCAGGATCCTCATTTTCTTTTGCTATTTCAATAACAATATTATAAGCGAAATTTTTGTCGATAACTATATTTTTTCGGTTCCATCTTTTTCTTGAAGTAACATAACTTATTGAGATATCTTCGTTATCACCATTTTTAGGTACCTAAACTTTTTGATTAGTTATATCTTTAGTATCTTCTTGGGCACTTGCCTCTACAATATAACCATCTTGATATTTGCTCCTTTCCTTTTACGATGATTTTTATCTTTGGAACTGATTGGTCTTCCACGCTTTAGACGTGAATTACTTTCTTTTGCACTAACAGTTTGCCCTGTTGGGACATCATTTCGTATTAGAACATTTTCAGTTGGTATGTGAGATTTTGTAATTCTCTTTAGGCTAGTAAATGAATAAGACAGTTGATTGGAGATGTTTTGCAAATGTATGATCCTTTGAACTTCTTATTCACATTAACTTGTACGAGGATCTAATCAAGACAATGATGATACATTCCATGTAATTTCTTTTACCAATTGTATTTTCTCTCCCCCTAATGTTGGGAATGTTGTTTCATCAAAATAACAATAAAAAAATCGTGTAGTAAATAAATCTCCAGTTAATGGTTCAACATACTTAATTATAGAAGGAGATTCATAACCAACATATATTCCCAACCTCATTTGAGGACCCATCTTTGTGCGTTATGGTGGATCAATTAGAACATATACCGCACATCCAAAAATTCTAAGATGGGAAATATTTGGCTCCTGACCAAAAGTCAATTGTAATGGAGTATTTATTATAACTTGTTGGCCTGAAGCACATAAGTGTTGTTGCATGCAAAATAGCATATCTCCAAGCTATAACAGGGAATTTTGTTCTCATAATTAATGGCTTAGCTATTAGTTGGAGGCGTTTGATAAACAATTTAGCTAAACTGTTTTGTGTGTGAACATGAGCTACATGATGTTCAACTTTTATCCCAATTGACATACAATAATCATTGAAAGCTTGGGATATAAACTCACCAGCATTATTAAGACAAATAGTTTTTATTGCATAATTTGGAAATTGTGCTCTTCATCGAATTATTTGAGCAAGTAGTCTCGCAAACGCCAAGTTGCGAGTTGATAATAAACACACATGTGACCACCTACTACATGCATTTATCAATACCATAAAATATCTAAATGGTTCACATGGTGGATGAATAGGCCCACATATATCACCTTGAATACGCTCCAAAAATGAGGAAGATTCAACCCCAACTTTAACTGGTGATGGTGTAACACCCTAAACCTAGCATAGACGTTATGGCTAGACCTAGAAATGTTATGTAAATTGATTGAAAATTTAGCTTTTGTATATTTAAAAAAACGTCATAACTCTTAAAATCTCGGTTTATTTGAAGACATATATTATCTAACTGTTTTATTGAAAATGTTTTTTGTTTATATTTCTAAAAACTTATAACTTTGTAGCAGAAACTCTTAGAAAGTTATATTTTTTAAAAACATGGTTTGTTATTTGAAAACCTTTGTTTTTGCAGAAAACTAATCGATGTCGATAAAATGTTGTTTCTTTTTTTACAGTACTATATGAAAAACCAAAAATAAAGTCTAAAGCCCAAAACAGTCCAAAAATAATGAAACACAATAACCCCAAATTTAAGTATAACAGAAAATGAAACTAAATCAGTTTAATCGAGCTCCATCGCACCGATCTGCCTTAGTCTAAGGGTTACCTGAAAGAGACAGATAAGCAGGAAATGAGTTTTTGAAACTCAGTGTGTAACATACAATTTAAACAAATTGATTTAAATTAGATAAAGATAGCAGAAGCAAAAGGAGAAGCAAAATTGAAAAAAAAAACGAAACAAATTGCACAAGCAAGAAAAGTGAAAATGACGTGAAGTGGGGGAGAAAGAAAAGACCAAGAAACGTGGGTTGTTAATATTTACTAAATTATTATTATTATTTAAAACAAAAATAACCACATAACCTCTGTAATAGCCAATTTTGGCCCAAGTCCAAAAACAAAATAAACCCAAAAAAGCAAATAATAACAGTCCATCAAGAGTCCAATTACAAAAATTAAACCAACCCAAATTTATTAAACCCTAGCCCAACAACTTAGCCCATTACGTAAAAAAAAAAAAAGCAAAGAAGAAGAAACCCTAGCCTCAAGGTCGGCCGCCGACCTTTCATCTCCCCTACGCAGCCACCACGCGCGCCAATCAGCAGCCACCCATGCTTCTGACACCTGCAACGAAGTAAATACAAGAGCAGAAAGCAACACCAGCAATAAATGGCAAACAAACAAAAAAATCAGGATCCAAGAGTCTTGTAAATTGGCTTTAAAAGCCAAGGTCTACTCTTTGTAATTTTTTACGAATTTTTAAGAATTTCAGCAATTAAGAACGGAATAGAACTTGCGAAGGTTGATTTTGGTCCTTTTTTTTTTTTTATCTTCTGTTATTCAATACTGTCATTTATTTATTTATTTATTTCTTTTTCTTTAAAAATCATTACGAACGAAAACAATAAGAGAATAGAGAGGAGAAACTTTACCTGAACCCCCATGGATGCGGCGTCGGAGGGCTTTTTCGTCGCTGCCTTCAATTTCGAAAGGGGGACTGAAAGTTTCCTCTTTCGTTTAGGACGGGGCGTCGGGGGCTGGCCTTCGAAATAGGGGCTTCGAACGGGGCGTTAAGGCCCATATTCGCGCGCTGTTGGCCACCGGATATGGTGGTGGTGCGACGGGCGACTGGAGGGAGTCCGATCGTCGGGACAGAGACGGGGAGAGAGGGCTGCCTTCCTTTTGGTTTTTTGAGAGAATTGGGGGGGTCCTTTGAATCTTTTTTTTTTTCTGAAGCATTAAAAATGAGTGTAAATTTTTTTTTTGATTTAAATAAAAATAGGAAACGGCTTTGAAGAGGAAGTGACCCGCGCGTCAACCCGACCCGTGCACTGGGTCCGCGTGTTCATACCCTGAAGGGCAATTTGCGCGCTTGGTCCCCCTATTTTGCGCCAACATTAGATTAAGTCTTATTTTTATTTTTTTGTATATCTCTTAATTTGTCCTTAGAATTCGTGCGCCACTTCAATTTAGTCCGAGCTTAAACGCTGCGCTTAGGGCCTTGGAATAATTGCGCGTTTGGTCCATGTTTGTTTGTGCACATCGCATTTTAGTCCTCAGTGTTATTGTAGTAATTTTATTTATTTATCCTTTCAATTTTGTCTTCATTTCAATTGAGTTCTTTAAATTTCAGTTTATATATATATATATATATATATTTTTCCTTTAAAATTTATTTATAATTCATTTATAGAAATTGTTTTAATACATTGTTTTGAACTATTACACTAATTTTACATTATTTTAGTGTGTTTTTTTTTGGTATAAATTTTTCAGATTTTTTATTTTATAATTTGTTTATTTTAAATTCTCTTTTATACATTTCTTTATTTTAAACCAATATATTATGTTTCAAATTATTTTGCATATTATCAATCTCATGTCATATAGATTTTGTTATTCATATGTATATATATATATATATATATATACTTTTTTGGTATATTCTTTGAATCATTTTTTATACACTTAGGCATTCTTTTGGGTATTGTAATTAAAGTTACTTATACTCTTTTAAATTATTAACATTTTATTATATATATATATTATTTGTTTAGAATCTTATATGGATTTTAAATATTTTGCATGCATTATTATATTATGTACATAAATTTTATTAGATTTTTATTGTTTATAAATTTTGTTTCAAATCGTATTATATAGCACCATTTTTATATGTATAATTTCAAAATTCATATATGTATATTACTATTAAATATAACATCTTTTTTATGTTAAACTTTTATATACTTTGTTTTAATTTTTGTTTTCTATGTAATTTATTGATTGTATATTGATGATTTCAAATTCTCTTCTTTTTCGTTTGTTTTAAAATTTGTTACTTTTTATTTGTGGAAATTTGTTTAGCTTTTAATTTATTATCTTTCAATTGTTAATGTTAATATTCATGTGGTGTAATGTGCACCTTAATTTAGATTCCTTATAGCTCCATATGATCATTATCCATTTTTTGTAGAAATGATATTGTTATGTATCTTTATTTCATGTTATTTGTTATGCCTTTGTTCTGTATTCTTGCATTATGATTTCACTCCGACTTTCATCCAATTTTAAACTAAGTATTTTTAACCGGTTTTAAAATTACCTATTTGAAAACTTTTTGAAAATAAGGCAATATTTCGCGTTTAGGGAATTCGAGGAGCTGTGCCCTAACTTACGGGGTTTCGGTTTTCTCGTTGAATCTAAATTGCCAAATATCCTTTTAAATTTCAAAATACTTAAAATTTTAATTAAAATTAAAGATAAACTTGCATTCGAGTATTCTAGGTATCGCGTCCTAACTTACGAGATGCGATATTCCGATATCTCGAGACGAGGAAATCTTTAACAATCGTTTTGATTTAATTCAAGCATTTTTTAAGATTAATAAAAAGGATCGTATTTTAAATTCATTCTCGGTTTTCAACTTTCGACATTAAGACACTAATTAATCGATTCGGTACCAATTTTGGGCGTGACGAGGGTGCTAATCCTTCCTCGCACGTAACCGACTCCCGAACCCGTTCTCTCGAATTTCGTAGACCAAAAAACCGTCGTTTTAGTAAATTCAAATTTTATTAAAATGATTGAATTACAAGGTGACCCGATCACACCTCATCAAAAAGGATTGGTGGCGACTCCCATTTTTCGCTTTCATTTTCAAAACCCTAGTCGACCCAGTTTTCCAAAAAAATGGTTTCGACAACCTTCAAAAATCAGATGTTTTTTAGGAATTTAACTCCCTTCCAAACTTTACTAGATGAACAACTCACAAGACCATAACCTAAAAATAATTCTATCTGCTCAAGTTGAGACTGAAACTCATGCCCAAAGAACACAAGTCACCTAACCACTGGACCAACCCAATTACTTAGTCAGAATTTAACAAATCAAACACTTAGATTTTTGGGGCGTTACAGATGGTCTAATAATCAATTTACCTTGAGAACAAGCAACACAAGAGAAATCCTTGAATTTAAGAATCTTATGGTTCTTTAATGGGTGCCCAATGGAATTTTAGATTATTTTTCGCATCATAATAGATCAGGGATGACCTAATTGGTCATGCCAAATAGTAAAAATATGTAGCTCTACAAACTTCTGGTTTGTAGTAACATGTGTCTCAACTGAACTAATATGTGTATAATATAAACCTGATGAAAAAACAGGTAGTCTTTCCAAAACATATTTCTTTCCACATTCAATATTTGTAATATATATATATTTAATATTTTTCTCATTCATAGTCTCAATATGATATCCATTAAGATGAATATCTTTAAAACTCAATAAATTTTTTTAAGACTTAGTGGGAAATAAAACATCTTCAATGACAATTTTTGTCCCTTTAGGTAATAATATAATAGCTCTTCCGAAGCCTTCAATAAGTTTAGAACTACCCGATATTGTATTAACATGGGCATCACTTATTGTCAAATGAAAAAAATATTTTTTTATCTTTGAGTATCGTTTGTATTGTAGCATTATCTGCAAGACACATGTCTCTATTGATCTTTGGTCCAACGAAATTTTGTTGAATATTCATATTCTTCATAAAAATAAACAAAATAAAATATAAGAAATATTGCAAATATTTATTGAATATATAACTTATTCTTTATACAAGAAAATAATGCATACTTAAAACAACATAAAAATGTCAAAATAATATAAACTTTTCTAATGATTCTCAAAGAAATCTACCACATCTAGGTGAGTTATATTATTAAGGTAATGAAATTTATCACCCTTGTAGACATGGTCAGTTTTAGTATCATAGTGAATATCCTCATCTTTTGCCTCCATTTTATCATTTTGGCATATCAAATTTGTCTCCATATTCTTTCCCTTCTTTTTAATGGATGCTTGATAAAGTATCTCTAAATGCTCAGATGTACGACAAGTACATGACCAATGCCCCTTCATACCACATCGGTAGCATAAATTCTCAACATTCTTTAAAGGATTATTTTGACCACCTCTTTCTTGTCCTTCATTGTTATTCTTTTTTCTGGTGGTTAGAAGTACCACTATTATGACCACCATAATAACAGTTACTAGTACGTCCTCGATCACATCTCCCACTACGTCCACGACCATGACCACGACCACGACCGCGACCTCTATATTTTTCATTTTCATAATTATTGTGTACTGCAACATTCACTTTAGGGAATGGTGTAGAACCAGTGAGACGAATTCCATGGTTTTTCATTAACAATCATTATTTTGTGCAGCCACCAAAATGCATGAAATCAATTTAGAATACTTTTTAAAACATCTTCCACGGTATTGTTGCTGCAAGAGCACATTAGTAGTATGAAAAGTTGAAAATATTTTCTCTAACAAGTCCCCATCAATTATGTTTTCTCCACATAATTTCAATTGAGAACTAATTTTGAAAAGTTTCGAATTGTATTCACTTACAGTTTTAAAATCTTGCAATCGTAAGTGCATCTAATCATAACGAGCTTTAGGGAGTATCACTATTTTCTAATGGTCAAATCGTTCTTTCAAATTATTTCATAACTCAAGAGGGTCTTTCACAGTGAGATATTTCACTTTTTATCCTTCATGTAGATGGTGACGGATGAAAATCATTACTTTTGCCTTGTCTTGATTTGATGCTTCTTCATCTGCTAATATAATATTCCCTACACATTTAGCATCTAGGTGAATTTCAGCATCTAACACTTATAACAAATAATTCTTGCTTGAGATATCTAGGGCCACAAATTCAAGTTTGACAAGATTTGACATTATAATCACTTGAATCAAAATAAAAAAATTAGTAAAATAATAAGCATTCTCAATTGTAAAATAATCCAATTATATATACCAAGTTTACGGAATAATATGTATGTCAAATATTAGCATAGAGAGAAATAGTCATAATAATAACCTAAAAATAAATTGCATTAATTGAAATTTCTTTTAGTAAAAAAAACATGTATATATAATTATCATTATAACATTTAAGTTGTAAAAATACATATGCAAATGTTACCCAAAGCAAATATTTCATCTAGAAAATAAAATAAAAGAATGATGAAAATACATATACCGTATATAGTTTAACATGAGTTATACGAGAAAATTATATATAGTCAAAATGACGTGAATTTCACTATAAACTTGTAAAAGTTCATCCTAGTAACATGTTATAGAAAAATAAAGAGAACAATACTAACAAGTACATAGTAGGTGAAAAGTACAATAGAATTTCTCGTATTCCACTTTCACTCCAAGGGGCTTTATTTATAAGCTCCTTTGCATTCAATGAAGTACATGTAAATGAAGCCTTTTTAGTTTCTTAATCGAAACATCTAATTTACTCTCATGATCATAAATAAACCAGAGAGTTTTATCTCATTACTTTAATGAGGGTTTAAAGGGATTTAGACCTCCATTATTAATGTTTTGTAATAGTATTTTTATTATTTTATTTATATAAATATTTTTTAGAAAAATTGTTATTAAAATTTCACAAAAATACATAATAGAATCAACAGAAATTTTTTGAAGTTTAAGTTTATATTTATATATATATATATTGAGACCCTACGTATTAAATGAAATAAAATTAGATGGAATTTAAAAATATATTTTGAATCATTCAAACTCTTTTTGAAATTCCATATACAACTTTAAATTCTCCATTATTTTTATTTAAATAAATAAATAAATTTTCGAAGATTTAAAAATTTTAATAAAAATAAAAATTTATCTTAAAATTCCTCATCTATTAAAATGTAGCATAGAATTAACTATATGAAAAATTGATGTGAAGAAATACCTAATAGTTTCTCCTCCCAGTTGCAGCCCATATCTAAACTAGAAAGTGGATTTGGGCTGCTTCTTCTTTTGGGTATTTGTCACATCTTTATCTATACCCTTAATTAAAAGTTATCCCTAAAGGAAATGGGAAATAAAAAAAAAAATTCAAGTCCTTCAAATTTTTTTTAGAAACACACAAACTATCGCATCCCAAAAACCGAGTTAAAAAGAATTTGGTTAGTTGAACCAAGAGTAGTCACGCCCTAATTTTTAAGTTAAGATTGTGAATATTTTAAGTAAATTAATTTGGTTCAATGGTTAAGAGTTGTATTCGATTGTGAGAGAGTTTAGTTTCGAATCATTTTCCTTTAATTTTTACTATTTTTGCTAAATTCTTAATTTGATTTATAAATTATTTTTACTCAATTGATAATACTAATGAACCTAGTTGTTGAGTGATAAGGCCTTAGTATATTTAGAAGTCTTGAGTTTGAGTCCCATTATGTTAAGGCAAAAGTTATTTTATTTTCAATCGTGGGCTGTCCTAGTATTGGTATACGAGATGACTTTAATTTCTAATAATTTTTAAGGATATATAAGAAGTTCGTTGGATTTGGTAAATTATCAATATCTTTATTATTATTATTTATTAAAAAATTATTATTGTCCCACTTTCCCACAATTCTCATTTGTTCTTTTTTTTTGCCTTTTTGAAACTGCCAAGAAAAGTACTTTCAGTCATTGCTTCTATTTTCTGTTTCATTTTCTTTCTTTGTTTGTTTGTTCCATCGTGGCTTGCGGTTCCTTCTTTTCATCTTGCTATTTTATTTATTTATTTATTTTATTTCTCAATCTGTTCTTGATTCTTGGGTTATTGTGCTTCCAATTTCATTATTGCGTTTGGTGGATCAACTTATGCTCTTTTTTACTGTTTCAATTTTTCGAGTATTCGTAAGTAAATGTTTTTGGTAGATTTTTATAAGGGTTTATGATTAATGCTTTAATCATTCTTTTGGTACATGGATTAATTTCGTGAAACTTTCGTTATTAGGTGTTAATCAAGTAGGTCACAATTCCACTTCTGCGATTAAGTTGTGCTAGGCTTGTCGTGTCTATTTGGGTAAGTGGTTTAGCATTGGAAGACTTAATTTCAGTTTGTCAAAATTTAGTATCACCGATTGTGATTGGATGAGTTTTTGGAATTTGGTGAATCCATACTAAAATTAGTTGTTTGATTACTGAATTTAGGTTCTTGAAGTCTTGTGGTCGATTATGTATTAGAAAATACCCAGGTGTGTTATGAAAATCCGAGAAATCAGCCATCTATGAAAAGTTGAAATTGGGACAGTCGATGCCACACAGCCGTGTGATAAACCGTGTGTGTCATACGATCTAGGCTGTGTGGGCCACACGGGCGTGTGGGTCCATTTTTTGAAACTTCCATTTTTGCCCATTTTGTTTCGTGAACTGGATTTAGCCTCTCTGTAAGGTTCGTACTACTTAATTGAGACTGGTAGTTTTGATGGTATGTTTTGGTTCGCTATGTTTGTATAATGTATGATTATGTTAAATTGTATCTCTGAATCTGTTACATAACCATGTATGTGATTCCAAGGAAAACTGAGGTGTTTTTAAATTGTTTAAGAAATCTGTTTTGTAGAGCATGGACTTCCATGCCATCTGTTTCTATTACTGTTCATCAGCATGTCTTACATGCTCACCATTCTGATTATATACATACATGCCATGACATATTGCATGGGGTTCGGGATTATGTTAAAGGAGGAAGATTCTGTATTGATAGTTTAATGATCTGCATATTATGTGGTCGAAGTGGCTCGACCACATAATTTGCTTTGGTAGCTGGGCTGCAATACAGTGGCTTGACCACATTTATTTGATTTGGCAGTTTAACTGCATATTGATAAGCTATCATTGACGGGCAACCTGGGGTGGCGGGTCATCGTTGTCGGGCAACCCGGGATGACTTTAGTGGTGTGTTTTGGATGGATGAGTTCAAGGGAGAACTCTATTTTGGTGTGTAGCAGAGTTGGGTAGGACGTTTTCTAAAAATTCCACATTATGATTTTCTTAAAAATATTGCATTGGTATAATCATGCATATTCAATTCTGTTTGACTGATCGTTATGAAATTTTCTGTTTTCTATATCGAAATGTGTGTGATCTCAATTTGAGTTTTAGTTATACATTGAGCTATATACCTCACCCCTTTATTTTATTTCTGATGTTTCAATTAATCGGTAAGTTAGAATCAGATGGCGTACGAGAGCTCGGATGATTTTATCAGTTAATTTAAAAAATGGTGATTTTTCATAACTATTCATTTTGGACTTTTGGGACTGTAATTTGTTTTTGGTTTCAGTTTAAATTCGTCGATTTTGATATTTGTTTACGTGATATTGCAAAACCTCGCAGGTTAACAATTTATAAAATTCGGTTTTCATAATTAAAACTCTAAAAGTTTTCCACTGCAAGTTAAGTAACCCCTCAATGATTTTTCTGTAAATAAACAAATGGTTTATAACGAGTGTTTGTTTTTAAGCTGAAAACAATTTGCCAAAATGCTTATTTTTGAAACACGAGTTGAATTCAAATTTTTGGGTAGAGATAAGTGATTTTGGATTTAAGTTTTTTCTAGACATTTGTCAAAGTGTTGTCAAATTTCATGATTTCGAAATGCATTTTTAGTTTGATCGAGACAAAGGCTTTTAACAAGCTAATGTAATTCCTCAACATCTGGTCAGAATTTCTAGGCCGGGTTTAGGGTATTACACAAACGCTTCATTTTAGTTATTCCATTAGTAATTTTCTAAAATAAAAAAAAAATTAAAGAAGTAATAGTGTTATTTCAATTTGCAGAAGACCTTAAAAAAGGGAAAAACTTAAATTAAATTAGAAACCTGAGGAAATTACACAGATATGCATTTAAAAATAAAATAAAATAAATAATGAAACGTATGGTTTGAAACTAATTAATCATAATAACATATAAAATATGTATGATATTTAAAATAAAATTTTAGATTAAATTATAAGTAAAACAAAATTTAAATATATAAATACATCATAATTAATTGTGAGTTAGTGTCGAGTTGACTTATGACATCAACTCAATTAATAACATTATTAATATATACAACTGATGGAGATAATAAATTGTGCATATTAAAATAAAAATATATAAAATATGTTAAAATAAAGCTTTAGTTGAGTGATAAATTTAATGTTTTACTAACTCAATTGGTATGAGTTCAAATTTCATCATATTTATATTTTTATTGAGTTTTTTTAAAATAAAAAATTTTATAGTACCCTCAAATAATATAATTTATTTTGAATGTAAAGAGAATTAAAGTAATTTTTCTAACTGAGTTGAGACCAGATTGAGGGGTGACCCCAACTCAATAAAGGGAAAATTCTCGGTTTTCCTTTTTTTAGTGTTAGAGATTTTGTGACCTGAATCCTCTCACTTGTTGAAGAAATAAATACAATGGCAAAATAAGGGGATCAGTGGGGGGCGAAAGGCTGAGGGTTGTAGATGTAATCGAAACTCCTATTCTATTTAAATACGTATAAAATTATTCTTCTTCTATTTGACTTTCATTAGAATAGGGTTTTTCAACCATTAAATAGATGTAGTCAAAACTCCTATTGTATCATCCGTTTTTCAACATTAGTGAATTTTTCCTCCTCTGCCTGTGATTTTTTTCTCGAAAGGGTTTCCAAATAAAATCTGTGTGTTCTTATTTTTTTTTTATTGTTTTGCGATCGTTCTACCGCTAACGTTGCATTCAAATTTCATTTTTCATTTTCGATTGCAGAAGACTTAAAAGAATCAATTAAGTTATTCGATTACAGTAGAATTCAATAATTGATGAACAAATAAGAAAGATAAAACCGAATTAAAGATGGTAGATGATAAATGATGTAAATAGGGTAGATGTATTATGCTCTCTTTGAATTGATTCAATCACGTAACAACAATCAATCCTTTAAGAAAAACTCTTAGCAAATTGAAGTTCGAACAACAACAGCACAATTTTGAATCAAAATTGAGTTGAAGCCTGATTTTTGTCGGTGTCAAAAAGTTTAATTTTAGACCGAATATCTTAAACTAAATCATTTCGAGAAGTTAAATCGAGAGATTTCCAAAAATTGGTAAGGTGTCGGATTAGAGGTTTATTAGTTGGATAATATTCATTAATTAGATGTGTTGAATGGTTAGAATTGAGAATTTAGAAACTAAGGCTTATGGATTAGATTGTAAGAATAATGAAATTGTTGGGGTTAGTGTGTGAAAACTAAGAAGTGAGATTTTGAATAGGTGAGGTTCTTATGTGGTAAATTTACCAAAACCACTTCAGCAAATTTACCATTTTTAAAATCTTGATGAGGGAACGATTATTTCCTATTCATTTTGCATGGTTGGTTTTCTAAAAATCATCAAAATTCTCTAGATTTTCTCTGAACTTTTCTTTGGTTCAAATCAAAGTGTATGTTTTTTCATTAAAATCTTTCATTCTAAGAAGATTTGGCTTAATTAAAAAATTAGCTCAACTATAACACTTTTCTCATTTAGGTACCTAAATTTTTTTTGGTCAAAAGTGGTACTCCAACTTTAAGTCTGTTATCACTTTTGGTCCAACCGTTATCTTCTGTTTTTTTTTTAAATCTCTTAACCAATCATATTGCAAAACGTGACATTTTTATTTACATAAAAAATTTTAAATTCAATATGTAATAGGCCCAATTTGCCCGAGCCCATATAAAAAAAAAGGTCCATCAGTTTTTTTATTATTATTTTACAATAAACGGGCTTAAAACCCAAACCCAAATACTAACATAAAACCCAATACGTACCAGCCCAATTTACAAAACACTAAACCTAATACCCAAGCCCAACACAGGCCCGGTGGCCCAAAACCCAAATGGCCCAATAGCCCAAAATTTGTTTCAAAAATTGGAAACCCCGAACCCTAGGGTTCCTTCCTCGCGCTGCTGCCTACTGTGTTAGCCTTCACCACCGGACATCGCGCCACCATTAGCGTGCCTTATCACCGCCATGTTTCTCGCTATTGACCTGCAAAAGAAGGAAAGAACACAATAGCAAAATGGAAAGAAATCAAGATATTACATTTTCCATTTATGCCTTTCGGCTATAAAAAGAGTTGTAAACCATGTTTTTTGGAAAAAAAAAAAGAGAAATAAAAAATCGAGATTAAATCAAAGAAAAGGTATACTGTAGTTTTATTTTCGCATATAGCAAAATACATATATATATATTTTTACTTCTCTCGATGAAAAGAGAGGAAGAAACCAAGCGTTTTCCCTCTTTATTTTTTGTTTAGGGTTATAAAAAGGGGATTTTAACCCCTGATTTGGCTTTAGGAAGCCTTAAAGGAGCGAAATAATCCTTTTTGGGGATTCCGACCGCCGTATACAGTTGCAGAATTGGCAGAGATGGCGGCCCAATGATCGGAGTTCGACCGGAGCTCAGAGGGCAGAGGTTTTTCTTTTTTTTTGAAGGAAATTTTGAATTTTTTTTTTTTTTTTAGAAAACAAAGTTCAAATGAAATTTTTTGTATAAAAAGTAATTTATATAGCAACATAAAAACGACGCCGTTTTTGCTTAAGACAATAAGCACCAAAACGGCGCCGTTTGGTCTCAACCCAAAAACCGACCCGACCCTTAGTCTAGGATCCGCGTGTTTTTATAAAAAGGGAAATTTTCCTCTTTGGTCCTTCCACAATTTCTTTTTATTAATTTCGTCCGATTTAAGATTTTTTTTATTTTTAAAACAGCCCCTAAAGTTTTATTCTATTTCAATCTAATCCTCGGGCTATCAAAAGGCGAATGGAACGACGCCGTTTAGGAGATAAGGCATAATTTCCTAATAAGTCCCTATAATATGGTGTGCGTTCCAATCAGGCCCTTTCTACATTTTACTTCAAATTTTATTTTTATTTCGATTTAGCCATATTTCCTTGATTTTTTTAGTACTTTTTTTTTTACTTTTTTTAATTATTTTAGTTTTATAGACTAAATCATTTCCTTTTTTAAATTCTACATTATTTTTTATATTACATATTATTTTAAAATTTATATTGTATGTTATTTATTTGTTTTATCATTAATAATAAAATTTTCACATATTATTTATTTTAAACATGTATATTATCTTTTTTATATATATTAAGTAGTATATTATATACTTATTTTAAGTTAGCCTTTATATTCAAAGTTTTTTTAAAACATATATATTTATTAACTATTTTAGATTTCGCCATATTTTTTATTTTTGAATTTTTTTATAATATCCCTTTATTATTTTGCGTATATCATTTATTTTATATTTTATATTTATATTTGATCTCGTATGTAAAGTCTCGTATTCATTTCTTGTTTTTTTTATAGATCTTTTGAATTATTATTGTCACTTTATATCTTTTTTTTTTATTCATGTTTATTTATTTATTTATTATTCTTATGTTTACTTTAGAATAGTCATTTTATTATTTGTATCATTCGTTATTTTACATTATTCTTTCTTTAATTGTCTATATTAGTATTAATTGTTAATATGACTTGTAATTATGGTGAATGGCTATTTGGTATTTATGTTTTGTAATGTATTAATGCAATATTTTACTCGAATCATTTTCTAATAAAATACATTTTGCTAAATTGTCGCATTTTATTCAAAAGTTAAGAAATATTAAATTTTACTGACATGACATATACGTGGATGACATGTCATCAATTAATTTTTTAAAATTTTAAAAATATTAATTTTTTTATAATTTTATAATTTTAATGTTTTTTTAATTTTAAAAATAAATTTTATAGTTTTTTAATTTATAAAATTTTTAAAAAATTAGTTAAATGTTTATGTGTCATCAAGGGACAATCCACGCATATGTCATGTCAGCAAAGTTAAAAAACGTTAATTTTTACATCAATTTTGGAGTTTTTTATTATAAAAAAAACACATTTAAATTTAAAAAAGACAAAAAATTAAATTGAGAGCCAAAATAATTTTTTTTTTATAAAATTGATGAGCCAAGTAAAATAACTAATTAAAATTATGTCTATGAATGGAATTAGAATGTCAAAAATAAAATATTCATACTCTCATAACTCAAAAAAATGCTCAAAAAAATTTTTTAGGCATTGTTTTATTGAACGGATCTCTAACCTCTTTTTAAAGAATTTAATGGTATTTTTACTAAAACAAACTCATGATTCCTTTAAAATATAAAAAAATCATTAAAATGAAAAAAAAACTGTAAAATTTTCAAAAAAATATAATAAAATTATTTAAAATTTTCATAAAATTTTAATATTTTATATATAAAAAAAAAACTAGAATTCCAAACAAACAAATTTTGTTTAGAAGGTTACGAATATTTTTAAATTTTTCTAAAGTTTCACATACTTATAATTTTAAAATATTTTTTATAATTTTCAAAAATAGATTATGAATTTTTATTTTTTTAATAATTTTCTAAGCTTTTAAGATTTTTTGGGGGGTTATTTTTCCATTTTAAATGATTTTTTGGATTTGTAACGATTTATTTTAAATTTTATGATATATTTTAATATTTAAGATTTTTTTTACTTTCATTGACACGTGGCAAAGTGTCATTGGATGATTTAACTTTTTTAACGGAAAATATATAGATGGGTAACGGGATATACAGAATGAAAGTAAAAGGATCAAACTAATAACTAAAATAGAGAACAAAGGCGAAACTGATAGGAAAAAATAGTACATATACCAAAATAACAATTTAGCTATAGTATAAGGGCAATTAAAGTTATTAAGCCTTTTTTTTATCATACCTTCTGTTTGGAGAGAAATAGAGAAAAATGAAAGGAGAAAAGGGTGCCTCATCGGGTTTCAAGACTCTCGCATTAGAGAAAGTTGTGTGTCTCCTGAGAATCAAAGGAAACGATGCAAAAAGCAGGGGGGACATGAAGGCTTTCGGTTTTTTCTTCTTCTTGGGTTTCGATCTTTAGAAAAAGGGAGAGTGAAGGTTATAGTTTCGGGTTCTAGGGGAAGCCAAGGGAGATTGGGAAAGAAAATGGAGATGGTTGAATGAGAGGGAATTGGGAACAACATGAAAAGGAAAAAAGTAAATAAAGGTGGCACATGTCATAGTATTATTAGCCAGGTGACCAACCCATGATCAGGTCTAATTACATGTGTATAAGGGTATTCATGTTTTACACGCATTAGAGCATTATTGCCCATTTGACAGTTGTACCCGTGTTAGGTCTTAAGTAAATGTTTTAGCCTTTTAGATTTTAAGTAAAGCTCATATTAATCAATGAATTTCTAATGATTTTTAGGTAATTTACAACACTCAATGAACATGAGAATTCAATTTTTTTCTCATTATAGTAAAATATTATTATTTATAATGTCATATTTATTTACATGAGAACACAATTTTTGTCATTATAGTAAAAATATTTGTATTATTAAAATAATGTTTATTATAGATGATGTTGAACACAATCTTTTATTATTATAAATCTATAATACAAATATCAACATAATTAGATTATATTTATAAATTATTAATTAAAAATACAAAATATTTTTAAATTTAAAAACTTCAACTAATAACTCAGGCACAACTGAAACAACAAAGTAAACCCAATTTAAAAAAAAATTAAGTAATTTTGCCATAATTTATGAAGTAATTAATTTCTTCATTTATAAATTAAGAAATAAATAAACATAGAAAATTTACTTTAACTTCTAAATAGTTACTTCAAACATTAAAAGATATTAATTAATCCAGACTTCCTTAGTAGTTGTACAATTCCTTAGAATATGCAAAATATCTTTCGAGTGATAACCATAAATAGGACATCTTAACAGAACATCTGTTTTAATGTCTTTTTGTAACACCCGCAACCCAGCCTAGAAGTTTAGACCGAGTTCCGGATGTCACATTGGTTACCGAAGTAACCGTAGTTAAATTTTTACAAAACAAGTTCTCAAGTTAAACCAAAATATTTGGCCGTTTAAAACCCAGTATGTAAAGTTACAATTAAGTAAAACATATAACCAAAATTAGATAAACAAATAGGAATCAAAACGGAGATTGTACCATATCCTTTAAAAATCTTACATTTCAAAAATTGTTTAACCAAATATAAACTGAAAATATAAGCCGATAATCCTTTATTTCCACCGAGACTGTCTGAGACCTCCACACACCGAGTCCAGCGTCAGAATTCAGAAAATGTACCTGAAAAGAAAAACTAAGAGGGGGTGAGCTACTCGAGCTTAGTGTGAGGCCGAAACAAGTCTAAGACAGAGATACAGAATTCAAAACAGTAGCACACCAGATTTGCAGTTACTCACGGAGTCAGAAAGCACACTTGGGACTTCTGTCCCACCAAAACTTAATAACCAAAGCACATCAGATTCACACAAAAACTCAGTACAAGTGCCGTGCCGACAACTGAGTACAATTAACAAATCTTACAGTCAAAACCCACAGACAGATGCAGATGAAATGCAGTCCGATAAAAACTCACCCATCCAGCCAACACACCTCTCCGTCCCCCGATCACACCCCAAAAGAACTGTTAAAGCCCATCCAACCAAACACACCAATTAGGACCAAGTAGGCCCATCCAACCCTACACACCATATAGAGTCATCTCGGGTTGCCCGGCAACAATGACTTATCAGAATGCAGTTGAACTGCCAGATCAAATAAATATACACAGCAAGGCTGACGTATGTGCTGTACAGTGCAGTGCTAAAATTCGCAGTACAATCAAATTACAGTTTGAACTTCTAGATCAGATATATATATATATATATATATATATACGTAGCATAGCTAACGTATGTGCGGTACAGCGCAATGCGGTAAACCACTATACCAGTGAACTTGCAGTTAAACTGTCAGATCAGATAAGGGTACGTAGCATAGCTAACGTACATACGGTACAGTGCGATGCGGTAAACCGCTATACCGGTAAATTACAGTTTAAGTGCCAGATCAGATCAGAATCAATCTCCATTCTCTTCACAATTGATACTATCCGCCTCGGGGTTGAGTCGAGTCGTATGTGAGTTGCCCGATCGTCTACAAGGAGAGGTTGAGTCTTCGAGAAAATAATAGAAATTATGGTTAAGTTTGCAGAAGCTTTGATTAGGTTTGCTTTTAGAAATGGATTTAAGTTAGGAATTGGAGGTTGAGAAATGTTGGAAACGATTTAGAAGATGGAAGGGTTAGGTTCGGCTAGAATTAAGAAAGGAAGATGGTGTTTGGAAATGGCTCGGTTTGAGTATGAATGGAGATAAATTAAGTAGAGGATAATTTGTGGAAATGGAAAAGTGAACTTAAACGAGAGAAACGACTCAACACTATATGAAAGTGTCACCCCGGTTTCTATTTGGTTTAAGGTGAACGATGGAATTTGAAAATGGACCTCGACCCGTTACTTAACAAAGTAAGAACCGATGGTATAAGGAAATGGATGAACAAGTGATAGACGCCACAAGCTAGCTTGATAAGTCTAAGAAACTTGTACGAAAGATAGAGAGGAGATAAAAAACTCACTCAAGAACATAAAGTCCATAAAATATGATTAAGGATAAAAAAATCAAAAGTCCCCTTTACAAGCTAATAACAAAGTATATATAGTGTTTACATGTGGTTAGCTGAAGAGTTATATGAATTCAGCTTTAATATGCATTTAAATGGCTGAAATAAAATCTAATCAATAAATAAAAACTCTTGAGTTCCTCTAAGCCAAATAACAACAACTTTATGACTCCAAATGGGTGATTAAATGAATTTGAATGCTTGGTTTCATGCTCTCTTAGCAGTAGAATGGTCACCAACAACTTAATGAAAATTTGTAACTCATGTGTGATATTTTAAGCATCAACGGTTATGGAAGAAGAAGAATATTGCTGCCGAATTTAATAGATATGTAATGCTTCCTTCAATTATCATAATGACCCCTTTTAATGTTGAATAATGCTTCCCCATGTGTGTAACCGATTCTCACTTGAAAAGTCACATTAAACTCTTTGTAACAGCCCTTGAGTGTAACGGTTTCCAGCTCAAAAGTTTCCTACATTCAAACACATTAAACAAACATATTAATCACATTTAAATATTTATTAAACACTAATTTAAATTAACACATTAAACACTTAACTTAATAAATGAACTAGAAGTAATGACTTCAATTAATGCAGCAACTAGTTTAATTAAAGAAGCAGAATTAAATAAACTTAAACTCATTCTCCATTAAATTATCCTAGTAACTAGATTAATTAAATAAGCAACTATTAAATTAAATTCATTAAAAGAAAATTAATTAATTAAACTAAGATGAGTTGAATTGATGACCAGCAACTCATTTATTAAACTAAGATGCTTAAATGCAAATATTTAAAATGCAAACTAAATGCAAAGCTGAAAATTAAATAAAGAGTTCAATTTATTTAAGCATTAAAATTAAGTAATCAGCTCAATGAGCTGAACGAGCTCAAAATGAGCTAATCCGGCTCAATTTGGACTTGCACCAAAGTGCACAACAGCTCCACGGAACTTGACTCCTTTGATCTGAGCTCATCAAATTCCAAACCATGAGTTGCCCCGGGTCGGATCGTATCAACAATCCCATCCCAAAATATTTTATGCTGATGTATGTATGCATTCAATCTCACAGAACAGAGGCAGAATATCAGACAGTTAGTCAGAACAGTTATACACACACACCCAACAAAATAGATTCAGATTCAAACACTTCACATGACAGTCACACAGATACACTCAGGCCGAAGCCCAGATCAGAATTTTTAACTACCCTTGTTTAAGCTTAGCCAAGGGTTGAAGCGCACAACACATTTTCAGATCAGAAAGGCACACTGAACCAATATAAGTATCTTAGGACCACACGCCCGTGTGCTCTGGCCGTGTGGAAATGCCTAGGCCATGTGGGAAGTTAAAAGCCCGTGTGAAAAGGGCACACGGCCGTGTGGCAGAGGCACACGCCCGTGTGGACAAGGGACATGGCCGTGTGAATAGGCCGTGCAACTCTCTGTCCATTTGCATTAGATTTGTGTACAGGTTGACACGACCGTATGAGGGTCTCGCACGCTCATGTACTCACCCGACACGGCCATGTGTCCCGAAACACACGCCCGTGTGGATCCCTAAATTCTCAAATTAGCTACACGGTCGTGTGACACCAAATCACTCAAAACCTAATCCCCAAACTCACACGCCCGTGTGCCTGAAGGACATGGTCGTATGAAAAATGATAAAATCCCCAAGCCGACCACACGACCGTGTGGCCAGGCCTTGTGGCACCAAAATTGGCCCAAAACCCTAATTCCCAAAAGCACACGGCCGTGTGAGCTAGCACACGCCCCGTGTGGAAACCCTAGTGGCTACGAAACCTCCTCGGAACAAGTCAAAAAATGCTATTTCAGCCATCACAACAGCCCCAACCTTCGCAATGATAGAAGGGTACCGGGATATGTCGTATTCCCAAACCTTTTTCAGCAACTAACACCCTAAAATCGACAGTTAAGAACACAAACTAGAATTTTTGAAACAATAGTTCACAAAATTAAAAGTAGACAAGATTCAAATCCCATACCTGTTTCGATGACGGAGGAGTGAAATTCTTCAGGATAAGCGCAGCAACCCATTTTCCCTAGAGAAAGAAAGAAAAATCAAAGAGAAAGTAAAAAGAAAAGAAATCGAAAAGAAAGAACATCCCAGAAAAGCAAAAAGAAAAAGAATAAAAAAAATCAATTAATTAGAATAATTCCAAATAAATAAATAAAAATAAAGTTAATAAAATTTTAACTTAAAACAAAACCATAACAAAACGTTATTTCAAACGCAGACACAGAAACCCAGAACCCAGAGACAAACTAACACACACACAACCACCAGACCAGCAAGCCTATTCTGTCACTTACACACAAGACTAAACACAAAAGCACCTTTCTCTCAGACCCTCACCACTAACATCAGAACTTCTAACCCTCAAAATCTGGGGTGTTGCACTTTTAATTAATTCTGAGTGATAACCATGTAAAGTTTACTTTTAACTTCTAAATAGTTACTTCTCATTGTCAGAATAAGACATCTGTTCGAGGGTCCTTTCAACTCCTTCCAACCAATACTCAACCACAATCGAATCGATCCCTTTTACCCTAGAAAATTCTTTACCACCCAAAGCCCGAAGACGTTCAAGCAGCAACCCCCAATTAACAGGTACAGGAGCAGGGTTAGCACCAACAATCCACTGAAACGCTCCAATCATAGCTTCCATCAGAGGGCTTACACCCTCATCAGGTATGTTCACTCTACGCGCGACACAGGAGGTGCAGAGGATGTACCATCCTTTTCAGCGTTAGCTCTCGCATTAACATGTCTAGGAGGCATATCGTATCTACTAGTCTAACACACAAACAAACAAATAGAGGTGTGAGTGGTAAGAAATGATCCAAGCTACATTTCTGCAAATAAACTTTGGAATTAAAGGTAATGTGTTCTCATTCCTACCCCACATACAATCAAATTAGAAATATTTCAAACAATTTAGACAACAAAGTAACTTAAACACTTGGGTTTCTGGTTCCATGGGTTGTGAAACCTTAATTCACACATCAATCACCTAGGTCCGAGTGTTAGTGAACTTAGGCTCTGATACCACCAAATGTAACACCCTATACTCGGTCTGGTCGCGGAGCCCGAATATCAGGATGTCACACCACTGTCTCACATCATACACAATACAAATGACCTCATTCTTAAAGAAAGGTATTCCATGTTAGCATTTACACAAGTTTTAAGTCAAATATACTCCTAATTATTGTTAAGACTTGCTACAAACACTTTAATTGATAATATAATAACAATTGTACATACATGAGGGCCACTTAGAAAAATTTCAAAGCTGACTACGTAAGTATCGATACTGGAACATGGGTATCAATATTTTCCTTACACGGTATCGATACCGATTGAAAAAAAAATCGATACCAAAACAACATTCTGTTTCTCGCCTAAAAATAAAATATCAGAAATTATCGGTACCTTTCAATAAGTATTGGTAATTTTACCTCGAGTATCGATACTTGTGATATGTCATCGATACCAAATTATGATTCTGATTTCCTGCACATTTAAAAATCACAGAGGTATCATTTTTAAAACTAGAATATCGATACCTCTGCTCTAGACAGTAAAAATTCAGCATATTTAACCATATAAACCATTCCAACACAAGTCTATTCAACACGCATCTTTTACCATATTAAATAAACGTCAAAACGACTATAATAACAGTTTCAAACATCGAGAATAAGTTTGAGCAATAATCAACATATCACAATTCAAATTTTTAAATCCTAAGAACAAATAAGCTATGAAAACATCCAAAATATCATGGCAAATATCAACAAAAAGTCTACCACATTGCCCTTATTTCCCAAGTCATAAACAAATAATAAATCACCTATGAAGAATTACTAGAGTCTCACTTAGATCAATCCTATGGAACCACACCACTTACATCGAGACGCTACTAATCTGCAATGGTTTAAAAGGAGTGGGTGAGTTTAATAAGCTCAGTGAATGCCTAGAATAACTACTATGCAAACAGTTCATTAAGCATTAACGAAACATCCATTTAGCATAATTACAACATCTCAACTTTATTATCTTACTATACTTAATCATGCATTATTCATTAATTCATTTACATAACAATCACATACTCATTTAGGCCCACATCACATTACACATATTTACATTTTAAGATAATTTGGCACTTGAGTTATGAAACATAAAGTGGGCTCTATCACCACACATCCGATACACGAATCTCCAACACACCAAATGACTTATAGAGTCGAACATATCCTAAAAAGTGAAGCAAATAGCTAACACTCTCCATCACACCAAACATGTCCTGTTGAATGGAGCCGATTGGAGTTATCATCTTCTGTCTCTGGTGAATGCCTGTGTTTGACCCTTCCTATGATGTGGAATCATATACTTAAATCTTTTTTGTTGTTATCATCAATTCCAATTTGTTGATGAATCAATTCTTATATTTTTTTTAGTATGTTCTGTTAATAGTGCATCCTAGATAGAGGCTGAGATCATGTATTCATGTTATAAATTCCTATTCATTATCTTCTACTTTGTTTGTACTTGAAATTTATATGATAAAGCATCTACAAGTTATATTTCCTTCTCTTCAAATTGAAGTGTTTAAATTCCAACATTAGACAATCAATGTTGAATAGATTTGGATTTTGATATCTCATCCAATTCTCAAGGCATTAAGAAAGTTCTTGTTTGGCATTATCTACATTAATAGACTATTTCCTTGATATATGAAATTGGAGACATGCTACATTAGCATGCCATATTTCATCAAAATGTTGCATAGCTAGTCAGCTATAGAGTAATAGTTACTTACCTCCTCTTCAGTTGCACCATTTTAACTATGAAGTATTACGCCACTATCCTATTAAAAAAGTTTCCTTGATGCTATGTTTCATTTAATTTTTTACTTGATGCTATGTTTTTGTTACTCATTTAATTTTTTAATTGCATTTCATTTAAATTTTTTAGTTAATTACAATGTCTATTTGTAATTGATTATTATAATTATATTTACAGAATTCCAATAACTCAATTTGACTTTTGGAATTAGCAAATGTGAAAGCAAATATTCAAATTGGGATTCTTCTATCAGGTGCTATTGTTTTATTTTATTGTGTCACTTGAGTATCTGATTTATATTTTATGTATAATGTTGCTTAAAAAACATATATCTAGAAGTGAAAAAATAAAAAATATAAAACGTACTGAAGAGTTAAAAAAATCACAGCAATGTCCTATTGATAAATTTATTTTTAAAAAAGTAGTTTTTAATGAAAATTTGGATCAATCAAATGAAAGTTCGCATAATGGTGTCCATGAGAATGATGAAATTAATGATTTAAATGAGCCTAATGATGTGCCAAATGTATCAAATATTGAAAATCTTGGTCTTAATAAAGAACAAACAATTCCTCCTGATATTGACATTGATGAAGAACAAATAATTCCTTCTTTGGATATTTATGATCCTAGAAATTAGGTTAATCTTGATAACAAAACAAGAGACATTTTTAGTTGAAAAGGGGCTATAAGAGAAATGAATCTTAATTTTCCTCTTGATAATAATAGACATTTTTCATATGCTTATTTTTCTAGAAAGTTGAGCAATTGTGAGATTAGAGATAGAAAATGGTTGGTTTATTCCAAACATATTGACAAAGTGTTTTGTTTTTGTTGTAAGTTGTTCAAATCTATTAGTAACAAAAGTTTGTTAGCAAATGAGGGTTTAAGTGATTGGAGGCATATTAGTGAGAGGCTCAAACAACATGAAAACAGTGTTAAACATATGACTAATATGAATACTTGGAATGAAATGAGAGTAAGGTTGGATAAAAATGAAACAATTGATAAAACCTTGCAAGAACAAATTATGAAAGAGAAAGAGCGATGGAGGCAAGTTTTACTTAGAATATTTTTAGCTGTGAAATGTATTGCTACTCAAAATTTGGCTTTTCAAGGATCCAATGAAAAACTCTATCAAGATAGCAATGGTAATTTCCTGGGAGTGATTGAAATGATTGTGGAATTCGATGTGATAGTGCAAGATCATTGTCGAAACCATTTTTTATTTGAAAAACGGGCCGACTTTAAAAAGGAAAATGGAGTCGCCACCAATCCTTTTTTGAAGTGTGATTGGGCCACCTTATAAAACATTTTGGTCTACGAATTTTAAGAAAACATGTTCAGGAGTCGGTTACGCACGAGGAAGGATTAGCACCCTCGTGACGCCCATAATTGGTACCTAATTGATTAATTAATATCCTAATATCAAAAATTTGAAAGATTTTAAAATACGATTCTTTCTGTTTTAAAGAAAAAAAATTGAATAAAATAAGAGCAATCAGACTCTAATCTCGAGGAAGTAAAATGTCACGCCCTAGTAAGTTAGGGTACAACATTTCAAATCCCCGAAATTGAGCTTGTCCTTTGACTTTCAAAATTAATGTGTTTAAATCGAAGAAGGATGCTCGGTTATTTGGTGTCTAATAAAAAATCAGAACCCAGTAAGTTAGGGCTCGATTTCCCAAAATACCAAACACGGAATATTGCCTTTATTTTTTGAAATCCTTATCTCGAGATAACAAAACGTCCCATCCAGTGAGTTAGGACACGACGATTTTGAATTCTCGAGGATAAGTTTTTATTCAACTTTTAAAAAGAAAGTAATAGGTTCTTTAGACTCGAAAAGAGAAAACGAAACCCAGTAAGTTAGGGTACGACTCCTTTTGAACCTTAGAACACGGAGGGTTTGCTTGTTTTGAAACGAAAACTGTAATGGATCGAATAAAATAAAATGTAAAACGAGTTGCTATGCTAGTTTATATAACAACATTACGGTGATCGAATATGAATAACAATAATAAAGGTGGAAATAAAATACGATAAAAAAGTAAAATAAACAAACAAAATGAAATAAAAGAAAATAGTAACGAAAAGGCAATGATAATAATAACTATGAAATATACTAATAACAAATAATAATAAAAAGAATAATGAGAATAATAATAATAGGTTAAAAAAATATATTAATAATTTAAAATAATAATAATAGTACTAGTAAAAATAAAATAGTATTAATAAAAAAATAAATAAATGATTATGGAAAAACATTAATAATAATAATGAAGAAAGTTTAAAAAAATATTGATAATAATAAAAATAATAGGAAAAAACAATTTTAATAATAATAATATATGTAAAATAGGGGCAATAATAAAATATAGGTATAATAACAATATAAATAGAAAAGGTAAACAAAATAATCTATAATAATATTATAATAATATAAAGTATATGATTATGACAATAATAATTCAAAAAAGTAACAAAAAAAAGATATTTAACAGTAATTAATTTAATGGCAAAATAGCAAAACAATAAAAAAAGGATAAATTGGATCAAAATCAAAAGCTTTGGGGCCAAATTTAAAATAAAAGGGGAAGATACGGGGGCCAAATGGGCAATAAACCCCTTTTTGGGACACGCATCCTTTCCTCAGTGGATCAGCACATCAGGGACCCAATTGGAATGCTCAACAAATTTATGTGGCCGAATTTAAAACAATAAAAAGGTAACAAATGTCTTAAATTGAAATAGTTTAAAAAACGGAGGGACTAAGACTGTAAATATCCCCTTTGATGAAAACGCGCGGACCCTCCTGGCGGGTCGGGTCGCGCACACGGGCTATGGCTTAAACGACGCCATTTTGGTGATTATAAGCCTGGCACCAAACGACGCCGTTTTAGGGTGTATATATAAGTTTCTTTTTCCAAAAATTTCCCATTTCCCTTCATTTCTTCAAAACACAAAAAAAAAACTCTTGAAAGTTCTCTCGCCCCATCCGTCAGGCCACCTGGTGGTCAAGCAAAGCCTCCGACCGACCGCCACCAGTGTTTCCACGCATCACCTGCCACCGTGACACTGCAGTGGCTTAAATTGAAAAAGGTGAGTTTTTTTCTTTTTTTATAATATTTAAAACCTTCGTATGTTGAAAAATTAAAATAAAAGAAGAAAATAAAGAAAAAACAAACAGATTCGAAAATGAAAAAAAAAAGTAAAAAAGAAACCTTATTTCGATTTTTTGGTTCTTTTCTGTTACAACCGTGTATTTTCCAAAAACCATCCCTTTTACATTGTTCGGAACGGCTTTATAGCTTGTTTTACAACTTATTTTCCCTATTTTGCAGGTGCGTGGTGGATAGGGACTCTTCACACGGGCGTGACAGACGTGGCTCAGTGGCGGAGGCGCGCACGACGCGGAGGCTGTTGCGGGGCTTGCGGCGCCAACAAGCTAGGGTTTTTTTTTGTTGTTTTTTGTTTTGGGTCAGGGTTTAATTTTTTTGGCCGAAGTTTTGGGACAAGGACTGTTTTTAATGTATTTGGACTTTTGTTTTATTTTTCCTGGCCTTGGTTTAATTGGTGCTGGGCCCGGGCATAATTTAGGCCTAACAGCTGCCCCTCTTTGCTCGTTGTCGTGTAACGAGAATGGAGCAAATACTTTAAAAGGGCCAATTTTGCCCGATCTTGCTGAGTCTTGACTCGACGTTTCCTTTCTTCAGGTAGCCTTACTTTGACCTACTGCATCTTCAGGGGTATAGGAGTTTTGTTTCAATCTGCTCCACTCCTGTTCAGTGGAGATAAGATCTGCTATCTTCAGCCTGTTACCCTACTGCTTAGGGGATTAAGGCTTATCGTCTTTGTAACACCCTGGGTTCAGGGGTTATGCGTTCGTGCAAAAATCGAGTGATAGTAGGCTTGGAGTATGGTTGGACATGTTTTAAGGGTTTCGGGAACTTTAAATTATAAGGGAATGCTTTGGAAAAAAAATGGATTTAAGTGTAAAAAGGGGAAACTGGGCAAGAAGGCCTTAAAAAAATTTTGTGGAGTTTAGGACACAAGAAAGATGGGCTGGTAAAGTGGCTGGGGCGTTGTAAGGAGGGCCTGGGGCAGGTCGTGAGTTCAAGGCGCAAGGGAAACAGAATTTTGGATATTTATTTTGCAAGCTGGCGTTGGAGATGGAGAGGGCTTAAAAGAAAATGGGGCGAATTTATATCACAAAAAGCGCTTTGGCCGAATGGCCTAGGGCGCTACCTGCAACATGGGTTCTAGCAGGTCCCATGTTCGAGACCTATGGGGCGTGATGCAGGTGTTTTATTTTGGTTTTATTTTGTGAGTTTGGAGAGCGATGGGCGGCACATGGGAGCTTCAAATGGATAAATATTAAGTCATTGTTGTTTAGTTCTTTTAGAATTAATTTGGAAGGTAAGTGATAAGGGTTGGGTTATTTTTTAATTATTTTAGATAGTGGTAGGATAATTGTAAGATTATTTTATTTAGTTTAATTAGTAAATAGGAGTTGTTATTGGTTTATTTTGATTGTGATAAGTATGGGATAAAATAAGAGAATAAATTGGGATTTGATGAGGAGCTGATTTAGTGGCCAAATATTGGTCTAATTGATGGCATAATTTCGGCCATGAAGGGGGGGATTAATGCCGAAATTATTTTGTTTCTTCTCTAGTGTTCTTGCCGAAAATTTTAGTAAGGGAAGCTCTCTCTTTTCCTCTCTTTTTTTTTGAAGCCAAAATCGATTGTTGATATAGCCATAGGTGCATTTTGTGCATTTTTCTTTCTTCCTATTTCCTTTGCCCAAAGCCGAACCCTATAAGCCTTATTTTCTTTTCTTCTTTACCTCCATTTTGAAGCCATAGCCGAACTCGGTATTTTTCTTTCCTTATTTCCTTTGTTGAAACCATAGGAAACACCATAGCCGAAACTTTGATTTATTTTTTTATCCATGGCCGATTTCTATAAACATTAAGCTCTCTCCCTTTGTTGTGATCTCCTTCACCATTCAAGTGCAAAATCTTTCTCCTTGGGGTCTTGAAGCCGATTCTTTAAGGGTGCTTAAGGAGTGGAAAGCAAGGTGGTGGTAAGTAATTTCTCTCCTAGCAATCGGTTTGAGTTCTCTTTCTTTTAAGTGTGCCGAATCAAGGATTAAGCCTTGGTTTAGGGGATGGCTGAATATGCATGTGCCATGATGTGTGTTTCTTGTGAAGGTAGCCAACATTAAGGAACATTAAAGGGAAGCTTTCGGGATTTGTAGGAATCAAGGTAAGTCAGTGTAATTCGGCCAAAGGCCATATTTTTTTATATTATTGTTTAAAGCCGAATCTAACATGTGGTATAAGGATTTTTTTCGGTTTCAAGAGCAAGGAGTGGTTTTGGGATTTAGATCCGTAAGGAGGATTCGACGGGGTTGGGTGCATATCGTTTAGGCGTAGAGTTTGGGATTTGTTCGATTGTACCAAATAGGTGCGTAATCATCATGATCGTTTCTTGGTTAATTGTTTATTAATGTATATACCTATGTATGATGTGTGGTAGCCGACACTAAAGGCTAAAGTAATGGATACCCATGTTTGGGGTAATCGGTTAATGAGTTAGTCATTTGTGATATTAAATTATTTATGGTGCTGTTTGATATGGTGATGAGCATGCTATTATACTCACTCTATATGTTGATTTGATATGATATATTGACATATGTGCATGGGGATTGGATTTGAGCAAAGAAGGACGGGAGTACATGTTATGTACGTGGTCTAATGTCACCTCGTGCTACATTAGCGCTTGATGGTTAGTCGTGTGCTTCATCAAGGGAGATGTTGGCTAGGTGCCCATCTCGGCGGTTGATAGTCGAGTGCATCACCGTGAGGCGGATTAATGTTGGGATCACGATATGATCGGTGGCTCAGCCACGGCCTAGTGCAGCGAGTCTGCCGAGGTAAGTTATGTGGGATCACTCGGTTGTGATCGGTGGATTAGCCACGGCCTTGGGCAGGGAGTCTGCCAAGGTTGGTGTATTGGATGGACTTAGGTTGGGTTGGGTCATAATTGCATATCTGACATGACATGGTGTGTGGGTATGGGTTAGGCCCATACGTGAGGAAACTTGTGTAATGATTATGCACTGAGTCAGTGGACTCACCCTATTTTTCTCAACCATTTCAGGTGATTCGTGATTAATGGACTGGGTTGGAGGGGATACAAAGGTGGCCATGCAGAAGGAGATTATTTTGATTACTTTATGTTTTTAATATTAAGTATTGGGTTTAAATATTGGGTTGTAATAAGGGCCTTATTATTATTATTATTGGTATTATTTTAATTATGGTTTGATTTAATTAAATTACTATATAAAGATGATTTTATTTTTAGCAATCTATTTATTCTATATATATATATATACATTAAAGTTTTAATATGGGCATTGTTTAATGACAAAGTTTTATTTATAAATTTAAATGGACAGGATTTTTTTTAAAGTTAACAATTTTCATGATTTATTCAAAAGTCAAAAAGATTGTCAACCGTCTTTCCGCAGTGACATAACCAGATCCGGTCAAGGCTCGTGGGCCGGGTTTGGGGGTGTTACAGTCTTTGATATGCTCCATTCCTGCTCAGTGGGATAAGATCTGTAGTCTTCAGCCTGTTACCCTACTGCTTAGAGGATTAAGGCTCCTCGTCTTCGATCCATTTCCTCTCTCGCCGGTGGGATAAGATCTGTAATCTTCAGCCTGTTACCCTACTGCTTAGGGGATTAAGGCTCCTCGTCTTCGATCTGTTCCACTCCTGCTTAGTGGGATAAGATCTGTAATCTTCAGCCTGTTACCTTACTGCTTAGGGGATTAAGGCTCATCGTTTTCGATATGTTCCACTCCTGCTCAGTGGGATAAGATCTGTAGTCTTCAACCTGTTACCTTACTTTTTAGGGAATTAAGGTTCATCATATTCGATCTGCTCCACTCCTGCTCAGTGGAGATAAGATCTGCTATCCTCAGCCTGTTACCCTACTGCTTAGGGGATTAAGCTGGTGATTTGAATCTGCTCCATTGCCGATACATGGAGATAAGATTCGTCATTGTCGATCCGCTCCACTCCTGCTCAGTGGAGATAGGATTTGCTATCTTCGATCTGCTCCACTCCTGCTCAGTGGAGATAAGATCTACAATCTTCTTCAGTCTGCTCCATTACCGATACATGGAGATAAGACTTGCAATTTTTGATCTGCTCCACTCCTGCTCAGTGAAGATAAGATCTGTAATCTTCAGCCTGTCACCCTACTGCTTAGGGGATTAAGGCTTGCTGTCTTCGATTTGCTCTACTCCTGCTCAGTAGAGATATGATCTGCTATCTTTAGTCTGCTCCACTCCTGCTCAGTGAGATAAGGCTAGTGGCTTAAATCTGCTCCATTGTTGATACATGGAGATAAGATTTGCCATTTTCGATCTGCCCCACTCCTGCTCAGTAGGGATAAGATATGCACTCTTTAGTCTGCTCCATTGCTGATACATGGAGATAAGACTTGTAATTTTAGATCTGCTCCACTCCTGCTCAGTGGAGATAAGATCTGCTAACTTCTATAACTCCCATCAATTTTGCTACATTATCCTCTGGGGAACCAACCTGTAGAATTGATTTCATGGGGTCTATGCTTATGCCAAATGATTAGGATGTCATGAAAAATTCTCCTAACCATGTGTATTATGAATGTTATATGAATGAATGCAAAATGTAATTAGAATGATCCATTTTTTTAACATTTGGGCTATCATTGCTCGCCATTTGTTAAGATGACATCCCTGGCGTATGTCATTTTGTTCAGTTGATACTTTCAACAGAGAATCTGAAGATGTTGTTACTGCTTAGACCCTTCTTTTAAGTGCTCCGAGCCTTTTAAGCCTTGTGAGTTCTAAATAATTGTCCTGTTTCGGATTCTTGTATTATTTAAAGACTCTCAGAGTAATACGCAAAACTTCTTTTGTGAAAGCATTATTAGTCCACTAATCGTTATTTCAATACAAAATGCTTGAAAGAGATCATAACAATGGACAAGAAAGAAATTAATTAGGAGCATAGCTCGAAACAAATAAATTAAGCAAATAAAGCAAATGCAATCAAGAAGGAAATTTTTTGGTAGTGTATTTTGGAATGGGCAAATTCAGTTGGGGTAAGATGGAAACTAGGTGCCCCTGATATCGCAGCCTGAGCTTCTCTATTCAAACTTCTTGAGGACCATTTTAAGCTCAACATGTGTTTAGGGGATCCGGAGTACTTTGTCGATGCCCCAAGACGTAACATACTTTCTCATTTTCAATTCAAGCGTAGCAAGACTACTGTATGCCCCATCACGATGTGATCATAATTTGAGCCGCCCTTTTTGGGTTTTCGACTCAAAGCCCCTTTGGTCTCAAAGTGCCCTTTGCGGGTTTTCACCTTGGCCTTTCCGTTTTTTTTTTTTGCGAAAAACCTCAAAGCACCCTTTGCAGGTTTTCACCTTGGCCTATTTCTTTCATAAGTGAAGTGTTTTTTAACTGAGTCCGCATTAACTGGATTTGGCAGACTTTTGCCGTCCATCTCAGCTAATATCAATGCTCCTCTAGAAAAATGCCTTCTTTTTAACATAAGGTCATTCCCAATTAGGCATCCACTTTCCTCTGAAGTCCTTTTGCATAGGGAGGATCTTTTCAATACCAAGTCTTATTCATGGAACACTCTAGGGGTAGACTTTTTTCGTTGTAAGCCCGCATCATTCGCTTCTGGTACATTTGACCATGATGGATGGCTCTTAACCTTTTTCCTCGATCAGATTCAGTTGATCATACCAAGATTGAAACCATTCCGCTTCATCCAACTTCAGCTTTGACAAAATCCAGAGAGAAGGAATTTTAACTTCGATGGGCAAGACTGATCTATCCCATAAACCAATGAGAAAGATGTTGCCCCGGTGGAGGTCCTGGCCAACATTCGAGAAGCATAGAGGGTAAATGGTAACTAGTCTATGCCAATCTTCACAAGTTTCAATCATCTTTCAAAATATTTTGGATGGTTTCTTTCTTTTCTTTCTTTTTCCTTTTTTTTTGCTCTTTTTTTTTTTAAATTCAAACTTGAATTTGAAGTTGAAATTGAACTTGATGAAGGTTGACTTTGTAAGTTTGCCATAGGAACCGACCTTCACCCTCTTAGTGAAATAATTGACAATCATGAAGATGAATGGGTGTCAACTAGATGCTTTTGACAAGATCATCCCCGTAACATCTATGCCCCACGTATAGGAAAAATGGAAGAAGCACATAAGTCTTATCTTCTCCAATTTGGCATTTATGGCATAACTGATGCAATTTCCTTTTTAGCAGTACCCGAACCTTATAATCGATCTGGCTATCGAAAAACTCTTAGCATGTGCCTTTTCGAACACTCCATAGCCTCATCGTGCCTAGGCATATCTTGATGCGGTCATGCAAAGACACCTTTGAATTCTTGGAATAACTCGATGATGTCTTGCTTTGTTTCTGTGGTGGGCAAGGCTTCGATCTTCACTCATTTCCTAGACTCGCAATGTCCACTGACCCTTTGTACAGTAGAGTCTATTTTCATTTTGTTCTACCATCCTTAAAAAATCAAAAGATAAGTTACAATCTCTGACATCTTCAAAATCCTCAGATCCTTTTAAACCCATATTTCACTCAAAAGGGAGTCCGTAACAGCGTTGCTCATGTCTTGATATCTGGGTACCTATTGTAGGTACGAAGGAAAATTCCAAAAAATAAATATTCTAAGGATGATCATTTATATGGTATGATTATGAATGAAATGAGAGAATGAAAAGGAAAAAAAATCCCAGTATGAAACATAAAGATGTATTTTTTATTGAAAATAAAGATGTTTGAACATGAGCCTATTTCACAAAAGATTCTTATTGTTTCTAGGCTTAAAACAACAAGTGTGTTTTGAACATTACTCTGTGTTAGCTCTAAAAACTACAGGAATTTCCTCCGCAGTACAGTTGTTCAGAACACTTCCAAGCTCATAGGGGCGTATACCTGCTAAGTTTTTTTCTTTTGATCCATCTTCAAATACGGCATTAATGCTCACAGTTTTCAACATGTCTTCAGCCGTTTCTTCATTCATGTTCTCTGGTCCCGGATGGACAATTTCTTTCGGTACGAATGCATTGGATATATAGGGAAAAGTCATTGATCCCCATTTGACCTCGGCGTCCTTCTCTACCGACTCTCCTCCTATGGTGCACACGTTTTCTCCTTCAGGAGAGTCAAAGAACTCCAGCTCTTTGTTATCCATTAACCTTTGCACTGGGGTCCTGAATTCGCTACATTGTTGGATCTCATGGTCCTTCTTATTGTGGAACTCACAGTAGTTTCTCGTATCCTAAGATTTACTCCCCAACTCTTGCGAAACTAGACCTCTTTTTCGCATTTCCTTCCAAACCTCCCTCAATGGGGTTCTTACTTCAACAATATTTTGTTTGATTCTCTTCCCCATGTACTCGACTATCACGTTTACCCCTTTCTCGGTATGACTAGGTAACGGGTTTCTCACACCTGGTGCGTCATCGAATTTTACAACACCCGCCTTAATAAGCCTTTCGAATAGCCTTTTGAAAGAGAAGCAATTCTCTATCGGGTGCCCCACTATCCCTGCATGGTATTCACATTGAGTGCTTATGTCGTACCACTTAGGATATGGTGGTTGCAACGGTTTTGAATAGATAGGGGCTACAACGTGTGCATCGAACAGAGTTTTATACAACTCCCTATATGTCACTGGTATGGGAGTAAACTGAGATTTCTCAGCATTCTGCCTCGTGCTGGGCTCTTGCCTCGGTGAGCCCTGCTGGCCCGTAGCTACTGTTCTTGGTTGACTGACAGTAACGGGTTTTGGATAACCTGAGTTCACATTACCTACTTTATTTTCCCTTTTCTTCGGGGCTGGTCTTCTCGTGCCCTCTCCAGCTTCTATTTTCCTGTACCTTATCGCGTTCTCTATCATTCACCAGACATCACTATGTCCGCGAAACTCTTAGTTGCACTCCCCAACATATGATTGATAAAAGGTGCTTTCAGGGTATTAATGAAGAACATGGTCATTTCTTTCTCCAACAATGGTGGTTGAACCTGTGTAGCGACTTCCCTCCACTTTTGGGCATACTGTCGGAAACTTTCGCTTGAATTTTTCTCCATGTCCTGTAATGTGATCCTGTCAGGCGCTATATCAGTCACATGGACATAATGTTTCATGAAGGCCTGTGCTAGATCCTTCCATGATTTGATTTGAGTACGAATCAACTGATTGTACCATTTAGCCGCAGCTCTAGTCAGACTATCCTGAAAGCAGTGGATCAACAATTGGTCATTGCTGACATATCCCATCATTCTCCGATAGAACATTGTAATGTGGGCCTCAGGGTAGCTGGTCCCGTTATATTTTTTGAATTCTGGCATCTTGAACTTTGGTGGAAGTACAAGATCAAGGACCAAACTCAACTTATTAGCATCTACCTCGCATTGATAATCAGCACTTTCCAATGCTCTGAACTTCTCCTCCAACTATTTGCATCGATCCTCAAACTCCCTTGGGAACTCCGCCTTTTCTTTTTCCCATTTCACTGCATTATCGAAGTCAGAGACCATTGGTTTTGCCGAATTATCTCCGGGGTTGGAGCTCGAGCCTGTAGGGAAATTTATTGGCGCTAGGGCACCGGATTGATATTAGGGCTTAACATTAACGGACACTCTCGGTGGTTGTACCTGGGAATTCACTGGGGCCGAGCCTGGAGGATAAGCAGAATCTTTATTATCATCTCCGGTATCAATCATAGGGCCTTTTTCTTTATCATGCCCTCCAATCAACAAATGTGTCAACTGGCTCATCATGCTTCTCTGGGATTCTAACATTTGATCCCTCATGTCCTGTTGGATCTTAGCCAACTGTTCTTGCATCTGAGTTTGCAGTTGGTCTTGCATTTCTTTCTGCATCTGCTCTAACTTTTCTATCCTTTGATCCATGGCTTTCGTTTTTCTTCGAGTATAGTAGCGATGTTCCAGGATAACTATAATACGATATCTAGTTAATAGGGTTCTTTTATGATAATTGATGTATATGATGTGATGTAATGAAAATGCATGAAATGAAATGCAAATGAATGAATGCAAAAAGAAAGAGAGGCGTTGATTCCAAACTCAATTCCATTAGAAGAACTTTTCTAGAAAATAAATCTCTTTACATAAAACGGATTACATATGCGGCTTCGTCCTGATAGTCCAGGTGAAGACACCAATCCTTTCTTTCGTATCCAGATGTTATGGTCGTGTCCCATGAACCTTCTCGATAAATGCCTCTTCTAGCTCCTTGTTGCTTGATCCAGGCCGTGACACTTCACTCACTTGTCATCCACGATGCTCATAAGCTTCTTTAAGAAAATTGAGATGTGATGGCTCTCAAATAATCCTTGTTGGCTTGAATCCTTTGGCTAAGTCTTGTATTCTTCTGCGGACTATCAGCCTTCTCTCGTTGTTTACCTGGACTATATTCGAACGACCGTATTATAACCCACTTTATCAAGTAATCCATTTTCTTATGACAAACTCTTCTATTTAGTAATCGAATATGAATCAACACCTCCTTTCTATGATGATGAAATGCAATATAGTTAAAACATAAGAAAACACGTTAGTGCAAGAGAAACGACAACACGTAACACATGCGGGTGACCACTTGGGTTTGGCGTGGCTCTATCTAGGGTAAGTTCCTAGGGCTCTCTATATGCGGTTTGGCTCTAAAGTAAGGGTACTTGAACCAGCAGATTCCTCGATCCTCACCCATTATATGCTCATATGGACCGAGTTCAGTTCATGGGAATACATTTCCCTATGGCTGTATGGAGGTGAAAACCTCACGAAGACATAGGTACGGATGTATCCTGAAAGCGATTCACTATCCTGCACGGAGGTGAAAACCTCACGAAGGATTAGCTTCTCACTCTCACTTAAAATGTGTGACCACAACGATCATGCAATATGATGCAAGAGTACCCTAGACACTTAAATCACAACAAACATAAGACACGACCCAAAACTCATGCATGGAAGAATCCAAAATCAAATTTTAATTTTCGATAAAAGGACATTAATCAATCAATTTTAAGGCTTGACTCTCTTATTGGTCCCCAGTGGAGTCGCCAAGCTGTCGAAACCATTTTTTTGTTTGAAAAATGGGCCGACTTTAAAAAGGAAAATGGAGTCGCCACCAATCCTTTTTTGAAGTGTGATTGGGCCACCTTATAAAACATTTTGATCTACGAATTTTAAGAAAATAGGTTCGGGAGTCGGTTACGCACGAGGAAGGATTAACACCCTCGTGACGCCCATAATTGGTACCTAATTGATTAATTAATGTCCTAATATCGAAAATTTGAAAGATTTTAAAATACGATTCTTTCTGTTTTAAAGAAAAAAAACTTGAATAAAATAAGAGCAATCAGACCCTCTAATCTCGAGGAAGTAAAATGTCACGCCCTAGTAAGTTAGGGTACAACATTTCAAATCCCCGAAATTGAGCTTGTCCTTTGACTTTCAAAATTAATGTATTTAAATCGAATAAGGATACTCGGTTATTTGGGGTCTAATAAAAAATTAAAACTCAGTAAGTTAGGGCTCGATTTCCCAGAATACCAAACACAGAATATTGCCTTTATTTTTTAAAATCCTTATCTCGAGATAACAAAACGTCCCATCCAGTGAGTTAGGACACGATGATTTTGAATTCTCGAGGATAAGTTTTTATTCAACTTTTAAAAAGAAAGTAATAGGTTCTTTAGACTCGAAAAGAGAAAATGAAACCCAGTAAGTTAGGGTACGACTCCTTTCGAACCTTAGAACACGGAGGGTTTGCTTGTTTTGAAACGAAAACTGTAATGGATAGAATAAAATAAAATGTAAAACGAGTTGCTATGCTAGTTTATATAACAACATTACGGTGATCGAATATGAATAACAATAATAAAGGTGGAAATAAAATACGATAAAAAAGTAAAATAAACAAACAAAATGAAATAAAAGAAAATAGTAACGAAAAGGCAATGATAATAATAACTATGAAATATACTAATAACAAATAATAATAAAAAGAATAATGAGAATAATAATAGGTTAAAAAATATATTAATAATTTAAAATAATAATAATAGTACTAGTAAAAATAAAATAAATAAATAACAGTTATAGAAAATAGTAATAATAATAATGAAGAAAGTTTAAAAAAATATTGATAATAATAAAAATAAGAGGAAAAAACAATTTTAATAATAATAATATATGTAAAATACGGGCAATAATAAAATATAGGTATAATAACAATATAAATAGAAAAGGTAAACAAAATAATCTATAATAATATTATAATAATATAAAGAATATGATTATGACAATAATAATTCAAAAAAGTAACAAAAAAAAGATATTTAACAGCAATTAATCTAATGGCAAAATAGCAAAACAATAAAAAAAAAGGATAAATTGGATCAAAATCAAAAGCTTTGGGGCCAAATTTAAAATAAAAGGGGAAGATACGGGGGCCAAATGGGCAATAAACCCCTTTTGGGACACGCGTCCTTTCCTCGATGGATCTGCGCATCGAGGACCCAATTGGAATGCTCAACAAATTTACGTGGCGAATTTAAAACAATAAAAAGGTAACAAATGTCTTAAATTGAAACAGTTTAAAAAACGGAGGGACTAAGACTGCAAATATCCCCTTTGATGAAAACACGCGGACCCTCCTGGCGGGTCGGGTCGCGCACACGGGCTATGGCTTAAACGGCGCCGTTTTGGTGATTATAAGCCTTGCACCAAACGGCGCCGTTTTAGGGCTGTATATAAGTTTCATTTTTCCAAAAAATTTCCCATTTCCCTTCATTTCTTCAAAACAAAAAAAAAAAAACTCTTGAAAGTTCTCTCTCGCCTTCATCCGTCCGGCCATCGTCCGTGAAGCCTCCGACTGTCGCCAGTGTTTCTCGCCATGGCCACCGTAAATAGTGGCCGAAAATTGAAAAAGGTGAGTTTTTTTATTTTTTTATAATATTTAAAACCTTCGTATGTTGAAAAATTAAAATAAAAGAAGAAAATAAAGAAAAAACAAACAGATTCGAAAATGAAAAAAAAGTAAAAAAAGAAACCTTCTTTCGATTTTTTGGTTCTTTTCTGTTACAACCGTGTATTTTCCAAAAACCATCCCTTTTACATTGTTCAGAACGACTTTATAGCCCGTTTTACAACTTATTTTCCCTATTTTGCAGGTGCATGGTGGAGAGGGACTCTTCACACGGGCGTGACGGACGTGGCTCAGTGGCGGAGGCGCGCACGACGCGGAGGCTGTTGCGGGGCTTGCGGCGCCAACAAGCTAGGGTTTTTTTTGTTTTTTTTTTGTTTTGGGTCAGGGTTTAATTTTTTTGGGCCGAAGTTTTGGGCCAAGGACTGTTTTTAATGTATTTGGACTTTTGTTTTATTTTTCCTGGCCTTGGTTTAATTGGTGTTGGGCCCGGGCATAATTTAGGCCCAACAATCATGTTATAGACTCATTCAAAACCGTGAAATTCATTATCATTATCTTGGGCATAAAATTCAAAATGAATTGATTTCCCTTTTGACCGATAGTGTTAGAAGTTCTATAATTAAGACCATCAAAGAGACGAAATATTTTTCTATAATTCTTGATTGTACCCTTGATATTAGTCATCAAGAACAAATTACTCCAATAGTACGATGTGTGAATATGTCAACTAATAAAATAAAAATTGAGGAGCACTTTTTAGAGTTTTTGAATGTGGATAATACATTTGGATTGAGGCTTCAGATAATGCATCAAAAAAGAATGAGCATTGATGATATAAATGTTAGTTTTAATCCTATCAGCCTTGATCATATCTTTGAAGATGTTGATCCACTATCAGAATGGCTTCAAGAGAAAGAGAATCCATTGTTAGATGGTGAAAATGCCGGTGTATTGCCTGTGGATACCTCTGATGATAAAATGAATGTTGATCAATCTCAACAAAAAAAAATTGTCTTATTCAAGTTCTAGTGCAATGCCAAGTCAGAGTGGCGGTGGACCCGATGGTGGTGGTTTAAGTCCAATTGATGACGATAATGGACATAGTAGTGATAGAGGTGAAATTAGGTCTTTTAGTCGGTATGGAGGATAATTTGGGATTGGTACCATTAGTGGACATTTATGTGATAGATCAGAATTTGATGGAAATATGTTTACTAAACCTAGGAGAGATAGAAGTGAATCTAGAGCTCCATCAAAAGGAAAAGGCAAGAAGCATACTTTTGTAGGCTCTTCATCTAGTACGAGATCGAGTTATAGTAACCTTGGATATAGTGATTCATCTACTAGCACTCAAAGTTTTTATCCACCGGAACAACCTTCATATTTTTAACCTTCACATGGTTATCCACAACTATATGGTTACTAGCCACCATTTTCTAATTATGGTGTGGCATATCAGCCTTAAATGCATCCTGCACCACCAATGTGTAACGCCCGAAAATTTTGATTTTTATTATTGTGAATGTGTGACACAAATGTGTATCTACTTCAGTGGTTAAGTGTTCTGGGCGTGTGTGGGAGGTTCCAAGTTCAAGCCATGACTTAGGCAAATTTTACTATTTTTATGAACAAAGCCCTATCTCTTGTTAGTAGGATTTTAAGTAATTGTTTGTAAATACTTAACAGAATGGGCATGCTGGTCTGGTGGATAAGTGAAGTGTTGGTATGGAGGAGGTCTTGTATTCGAATCTTGGCGTAGGTATTATTTTTGCTCGTTCGTCTAGAAGAGTTTGAGTTGGACTTAAAATCTGAGTAGTGGATAGAGTGGGGAGTTTGGTGGAGAGAATTAATGGGAAAGATTTGGGGGTTATCAGATTCTGTTCAGTATTATTTTCTTTTTGCAAAATTCGGCTATTCTTTTTTCCCTTTTCCGCTCCCACTGTTCCTTTTGCTGCCGAAATTCCATTGATTTCCCCTTCTTTCCATTTCTTTCTTTCTTTCAATTATTTCTGTTATTCATCTTTGGGACGCGCGTTCGGTAAGTTATGGTCGATTAATCTTAATTGTTCCTCATGAATGCTTAGTAAAGAAGAGTTTTGGTTTGTGTTTAGGAGTTAATCAAGGGTCTGCGAATCGTTCCTAATCGACGAGTTGAGTGCGTGGAGTTCTCGTTTCGATCAAAGGTAAGAGTTTCGATAGTTAATGGATGAACGTTTCGTTACACTCTCATTAAGTCCCGGTTTGTCACTAAAATTGGGGCTTTGAATTGTCAATTTTAGGTACTAGAGTGCTCGGGAGTGTCTAGGCAGTAAAATGATACCAGGTGTGTTCTCAATTCCACAAAAAATAAGGTTTCGGTGAAAGCCAAAAACCTCACTGTTGATGCCACACGGGCGTGTGGTCGCCCATGTGATAGGCGTGTGATAGACGAGGCCAGGCCGTGCGCTCATGACACGGCCGTGTGATGGCTAGGTAGGCCGTGCGTGACACAAGGGTTAGACGGATTTGGGCCATGTAGGCCATATAGACGTGTGGGCCCATACGGGCGTGTGAGATTTTGGGCCAGGCCATGTGATCCACACGGCCAAGGCCAATTTGGGTCGTGTGGGCCTACACGGGCTGGCCACATGGGCGTGTGAGCCCATTTTCACTGAATTGATTGCTAAGGTTGCACAGGTCGCCCAAGTCGACTGTGAACCTACTGTAGGGTCGGTAAGCATCACTTAGACCCTTAATTGTGTGAATTGACTGTTTGATTTATATATATTGAGCATGATGATAGTATGCATGTATACTGAACGGGTTATATGTAATGGTATCATGAGATAGCATGTCATGATTTGTATGTTGCATTGCATGGGGTTGGGTTGATTATATTTAGAGGAAGTGTACTGAAAGGCTCTTAAGCCTAATATATTGGCAGCTCAGCCGCAAACTACTGTTTTGTGCCACATTCGGTACTACCTAGAGTGTAGGGATGGGTGGGTTGATTTAATCCCCACATGGAGTGTAGGGTTGGACGGAGATAGTGTGTAGAGGTTGGTTGGGTAACACATTGTTACTGAATACTGCATGACTGCTACTAATATGTGATGGGCTAGGGCCCTACTGCATATTTGATATTGTACGGAGATGGGCTAAGGCCCAAACCATTACTGATACTGAAAGGGGCTTAGGCCCAAAAATGTGTTTGACTGTGCACTGTGATTACTGTTGTTTGTTTCTGTGGGATTACACATTGAGTTTACGTAAACTCACCCTTCTCTATTTAATGTGCACATGTAATCCCCAGACTTGACGGATCGGTGCAGCAGTGGACTCAACGGTGGCCACACGTATTTTTAAACCGTTTTAATTTCAGTTTTGGTATTTATTTCGTAATTATTTTCTAGGTTATTTTTATGTAAATTGGACTTTTTGGACTGTTTGCTTTAATTTCGGATTTTAGACTGTTTTCATGGATTTAATAACTGCACAAACTCAACAAACAAACGGTTTTCTCCAAAACAAAGGGGTTTTTCTAAGATGGACGGATTTACCTAATTAATTCGGTTTTCCATAAATTAACTGATTTCTAAAGCTTCCGCAACGAATTGTGTTTTAAAACAATTGAGTAAATAAGTAAGCGATTTTGGAGTCAACAAGAGTAAACAAATGGAAACGGTTTTATCGTAACAACTTAGATTCAACACGCTATCATGTGACATCGCCAGATTCGGCCATAACGTCTAGGCCGGGTTTAGGGTGTTACACAATGTATCACCCCCTCCACCTTTCATGTATCATCCTCCTCAAATATATCCTCCACATCAATTATATAAAAACCAAGGTGAAAATGTTAGTTTTTTTTTTATATATTTTTGGACAAAGGTCACGAGAATCAAGTCAAGAACGCTCTCAAAGTGAAGGTGAAGGATCTGATCCTCCTCGTCATTCCACTAATTGGTGAAAACTAAATTGTACCACCACCACTATTTGTAAGGTATGTTTTTTTAAAGAAAAATTTTGTTAATGTTTTTAATTTTAATGATATTAAAATATTTAAAATACATCTATAGATAAATGAATGGAGTATATTTTATAAAAATATAATTAAGAATTGAAGCATGTTAAACTATATATGAAAGTAGAATGAGAGTGAGAATAAGTGGTAGGAAATAAGAATAATTAATGAGAATTTGTATATTTATCTATTCCTTTTTTCCTTTTGCAGCATAGAATGCTTTGATATCTTCACCATCTTCAAAGCTGTCAAGAAATATTGAAGACCTCTCTCATGTATGAATTTTTAATGATTTTATCTATAAAAACTTTCAAACTTATTAAATATGATGAATATTTAATATTTCCTGTTTTTTTACTTTGTTATTAATTAATATAATATTCTTAGAAAATTCATAAATAAATATAAGAATAATGAATGATTGTAAAAATTGTGTTCTCATATTAATAAAAGTTCACAAGTGTTAGAAAACACTCTAAAAATCATTAAAAGTGACTTTTTATAATTATAATTATAATTATTATGTTTTACAAAAAGTTGTGTGAATTTAACAAAAATTCACGACTGCGATACCTGCAGTGAACGCAATAGCATCTATTATGTCCGCAACCACGATAAACGTAACGTGACTGAAAACGCGACTGCAACCGCAATTTAAATCTCTTGACATAGGAGTAGATTGAATGAAAAATGCTTTTTTTTAAAAAAAAAATTGTTAGAAAATATTGCTTAATTTCATAAAATGTATTATTTTAATGAAATTGTTACAATGTGTTTTTATTTTATTGTATTATATTTTATAATATTTTTAAAAGAGACTTAATTTATTGTTTGGCTTAAGGTCTAAAAAATGTTAAGAACGGGTTTGATTCTAACCTAATTATTTGATAATCATAGAGTAATTTTTAAGTGGTATTGTTTGACAGATATACTACATCGTCTTCTACTGTAATAGTGTCATTCTCGTATTTAATTTCCATACCTTCTGTTTTTAAAATTAATTTATTTTTTATTATTTTGATAAAATTTCCAAAAAAAAATTCAGGTTTTTACTGTTGTACAGCAATCTTCCAGCAGTTTAATTAAAAACACCAACTGCCTTGTCCAAGTGTAAAGCATCCCATCCATACATAATTGCCATGGTGGGCTCGATAGGTTTGTGGAAGAAATAACATCAACAAAACATCGAACTACTTCCCTTTTCCAACAATCCGACGGTCGTTTCAATTACAAATTGCTCGATCTTTAACATCATCTCTGGTCTATAAATATCTCATGCAACCCTCAAAATTATTACATCAAAAAGTTTCGAACAAAAAGAACTAACTTTTCTGGTTAAACTTTGTTTTGTTATGGTGTGCTTCTGTTTCTTGGTGGACCAAAGGTGGAAGCTGACGGGTACTAAGCCAGTAGCCGGGACGTGCTCCCGGTGCGGCGGAGGAGCAAGCGTCGGAGACATGGAAACGATCACCAGGTTTTGTTATGTTCCGTTCTATTGGAAATCATGGAAAGCTATAATATGCACATTTTGTGGAGCTATTCTTAAATCTTACAGATGAACAACAACTCAAAGCTGTCTTCTGTTCATTTCTCTGTCGGCTTTTTCGTGTCTATATGTACATATAACTAATTAACTATTGCTTATAGAATAAAACATTTCAGTTCTAGGTTTGTCAGACTGTTTTTTTCTTCATTTATGTGTATATATTATATATGTATATAAAAGATATTTCAATGAAGTATTTGGCTTAAAAATAGAGTTGAATTTATTAAATTAAAGGAAAAAATTGGGGTTTATTCTTTGTTACTTAATTAATTATATTCTTAATTCTGGGTGGCTTTTAATATTTTATTTTAATGTAAAATGCTATGAAAGTGAAGCCACTACTAGTTATTAATAACAAAATAATTTTCTTAATGTAAAATGTAAAAAGAATTCTTGTTTTGAAAAATATTTGAATCTTGTATTTAAAAGAAAAAAATGTAAGCATTTTCCTCCATTTTTTATGCCGGTGATTAAAAGATGATTTAAAGGAGCATATGGCATGAACATGATATATACCATTAAAAAACAAAAGAAAGAGCAAGTATTTTTGAAAAAAAAATAATTACCTAGAATTTTTAATTTTTAATGTATTTATCGAAATGAGCTTAATAACTAATCATTCGCTTACCTTAAGTTCATTAAGAAAATAGATATTAACTATGAATTTTAAAATTACTTCATACCCAAAGTAAAACTTTAATCACCGTAAACAAAATTTATTATCTTATTTAACTCCTATGGTTGAAAATGTAAAAATTTAAAAAAAAATTAAAATTATATTATTTTAAAATAGCCTTCAAATTTTTAATAATTTATTAGGTTAGACTGGATGAAATTATTAAATAATTTATTGTATCCAATACAGAGGTGACAAGTATTTTGAGCTTTAATTTCAGCTTTAATTGTTCTGAAGGTGAAAAGACGAAATATCTGTCTTAGAAGCATAAAAATTGGGAAAAACATAGGAGTAAAACATTGGGCTTTTGTTGTGAAGACAAATGGAGCATATTAAATTGCTTCAATTACTAGACCCATTCCATGCTTCATTAATAATTTAAGGATTTCTTTTAAAAAAATATATCAACTAAAATGAAAAACAAAAATAAAACATTAAAAAAAATTAAATTTTTTTAATTAAATTGTTTTCACGAGTTAATCGAATTTACACGATTTTATCGATCCACAAACAGTTTCTTTGTCGGCACTTACGTGAAACAAGCAAACCAAAATACTAAATTTGGTTCAAAGCATGCCCATAAATGATAAATTGGTCCTACTTAGCAGCTAGAAATTGAGTAGAAAATATTTTGCCTTGTTATAAAGTTGGAGAAAACAATAGTTGAACAACGATAAGAGGTAGAAAAATAAGAAGAGTATGAATTATTTATTAAAATATATAATCTATATTATTAATAAAATCTTTAATTAAGTTGATGTTATCAGTCAACCGAACAACAATTCTGTTAGGGAAATTATAAAAATATATTTTCGTACTTAAAATAAGTTATATTATTTGATGGTATTTTAGTTTTTTTATCTAAAAAAAATACTTATGATGGGATTTGAACCTACATCAACGCGTAAAACTTTAAATTTACCACTCAACCAAACTTTATTATATATGTAGTTTCCACACGCATATGGTGTCATACGATTTCTAGTTTTTATAATATTTTTCTAAATTTTATTTTTATACACGAAACAAGATATTTATAACACTTCTCTTATATAAAATTTTTTATATGAAATTTTATTTTAATATGAATAACATATTATCTCATTAAACTTTTTATCAAGAAAATTCAATAAAACAAAATTTTGATTAAAGAAAAAAGAGCACACCTCATATTTACTTTCCCTCGTGATAGTATCATAGCCTACACATTTCTATATTATATATTGGCTTTTCAAATATTGAAGTAGGTAATGCTTTAATAAACAAATCTACCAAATTACTATTTAAATGGATTTGTGGAATAAAAAAAAATTTAAAAAATATGTTTTATTCTGTCACTTTTATTATATCTTTCTTTCTATTAAGTTGTGCATGTAACATTAGCTTTGTATATCATTATTCGACTTTTCAAATTCTATGGCGTGTTTGATCAGGTTGTGTGCCATTACAGTAGATTAAGTATTCAATGACGTTTTTTTAGTTTTTTGCGGTATTTATAAACGTTGCTAAAACTATTACGATGGAAAGGGAAAATGCCACAACAAAAGCTGCAGTGTCGCAAAAAGTAGCTACATTTTTGGGAAAAAAACCCGTCACTATAGGTATATGACATTCCACGACGGTTCTTGCAAAAATAGTGGTACATGTAAGACCTTCGATAACATTTTCATTCACAAAGCTCTGCAAAATGTAATGCCTATCGCGGTGTTTTGGATTTCAAATGCTGCTAAATGTATACTTTTTAAAATATTTATTATAAATGTCGCTAAATGTATACCTTTGTGTGACTTTTCTTTCCCAGTCACCACTAATTTTTTAGACTTTATATTTTAAAAAATTGTATTTTTTTTTCATTTCCTAATAGAATATAAATACAAACTGACAATTTATAATTCCACATTATCATATATAAAATAATATATAATTTACAAAAAAATATAAAATATTTATATAAATGAATAAAGTTATAACACTATTAAATCAAATGATTGAAGTTTTATTTTAATTTGTGGTTAAACGTTTTTTTCTTTCCAAAATATAAATAAAAACAAAAATTAATTTTAGATGAATAATTTTAATTAAAATTGTAACACACCAAATCCAGCCTAGAAGTTTAAGCCGAACTTGGATGACTTACACCAATGCATTGAAAACTGATTTCTTTTAGGGATTTTAATTTTGAAAACCAGAAATTTGTTTTTGTCGATTTAGGTAATTTTGTAGTTTCGTGTTAGAAATTGACCGATACGGACAAGATTATCAAAAGGAAAGTAAGACAAATCCAAGACAATTTACAAACCCAAAAGATCAATTCGAAGTTATTTCAGTGTAAAACAATCTCCCGTACGCCGTCCGATATGAATCAAATGTTTTCCTGAACAGATGAAGGTAAGACAAAGAATGAGTTACCAAGCATTGCGTATAACTAGACTCAAATACAAATAAGCAGAGCATACTATATAACTCGTAGTAACACAAAGAACTTAAGAGCAGTTGTATAACCAGTACGGACAGCTCTAGAGTATCACAAAGATTTAATCAAAGGTAGTACAATAGAACAAAGCAAAACAGAATAGAGCAGAACAACACAGAATGGTACAGAGCAGAGCAGAATTGAATAGAACAGAACAAAACGGAGTAGAGCAGAACAGAACAGAGCAAAACAGAGCATATATGTTTATGTAGATGCAGTATTTTTAAAACAGACCAGAATGCAAATTTATCATAAACAGTATTCTCAAACTCCGTTACACACCAAAATAGAGTTCTCCTCCGAACTCATCCATCCAAACACACCAAAAAAGTCATACCGGGTTGCCCGAAAATGATGACCTGCCACCCCGGGTTGCCCAGCAACGATAGCTTATCAATATGCAGTTAAACTACCAATCAAATATATGTGGTCAACACACTAATTACGTATATCATTAACTGCTAGTACAAAATCTTCCTCCTTTAACATCAACCTAAGTCCCATGCATTGTGTCATGGCATGCATATGTAGAATCAGAGTAATGAGCATGTAAGACATGTTATCTTTCAATAACAAAATCAGTAAACATGAGAATCCATGTTTTGTAAAATAGAATTTTCGAACCATAACAGATCATATCAGATTTGTCATAAAGTCACGTGCACGATTATAAAACAGAATCAATAACAACCGATCTAACATATTCAGATATCGCATATTCTCCATCAATAGAATAATGCAGAGGCGTACCAGCAAACTTAACAAATACACATCGTACCTGGATAATTCACACACATTAGACAGTAGCACATTACGTTCTGACGGATTCTATTCACTTAGGTTCAAACATAACAGACATATGTGCAGATCACATGCCCGTGTCATTTGCCCGTGTGATTCTAAATTGTAAACAGTGAGTCTATGGCCTAGACATACGCCCATGTCCTTGCCCGTGTGGCTCACACGACCCGGGCACACGCTCATATCCTTACCCGTGTGGCTCATACGGCCTGGGTACACACATCAATATCCCTGGCCATGTGGTCCTAAATCATAAACAGTGAGTTACACGGATTGGACACACGTCCATGTCCTTGCCCGTGTGGCTTACACGGCCTGGACACACGCCCATGTCCCTGGCCGTGTGGTCCTAAATCATAAATAGTGAGTTACACGGCCTGAACACACACCCATGTCCTTGCCCATGTGAACCCTGCACTAACATGACCACACACGGCTTGGACACATGCCCGTGTAACTAAAATTCGATGAACAATGAGTTACACGACCAACCATGCAGCCTGGCACACGGCCGTATGGCTTACAAGGCCTGGGCACATGCCCATGTCTCTGGCCGTGTGGCGTCGATAGCCACGTTTTTTGATGTCTAAAATTAGCAAAAACAGGGGTTTTTGGTACGCACCTGATACAGATTTGAAGCAAAAACAATAAGGATGAGGTCTCGTCCCGATCAATGAATTGAACTAGAAAGACAAGTCAGATCCTGTACAAAATTAGTGCAATGTAACGTAACAAAAGAAAAGGTTACTTTGAAAGGAAGAAACCAAAATGAAGAACTAAGTATCGAGAACGACTGACAGAAGAAACATAACAAAAAAAGAAAGAACAAAAATGAAAAGAAAAACCCGTCGGAGGTTTCTGGAAGGTTTTAAGTAACCAACCGAAACTAACTACCATACAATGAAATTCAAAATAAAATATTTCCTATTACTTTCACCGGGATTTGAACACAGAACCAAGGAGTATACAGAAGCTTAGCCATTGAACCAACAGGCTCATTATTGACATCAATTGGAAAAATTTAACTTATAAACCCAACATTCAAAGGTAAGGGTTTAAGTAAAATAACAAAATTTCTAGAAACAGGATTTGAACCCAGAACCTCACACACATACCCCAAACACTTAACCATTGAACCAAATCAATGTAATTGTCATAAATTTCCAAAATCTAAACTCAAAATCGAGGGATGACCACTCTTGGTTTCAAACCCCAATTTCTTCTAACCCAATTTTTGGGATGTTACAAAATTTAAATAATATTTATGCAATTTAAAAACATTTATTGCTATTGTCACACCAGGGTCCATTTAAATTTGGAAATTTGGAACAAATTAGGGGTTAAATCAAAAGATATCATAAGCTAATGGTCTCTACTAAAGAGTTAGAGAAATATAAGGGTTAATTTAGATATGGTTAAATTCTAGATCCGATTCGGTTAGATTAGAACCAGTTGGTCCCTTAGCGGGAGACAAAATGATTGAAAATAAGTGGATTTTACACTGTTGAAGACCGTGTGGGAAGGGCTATAAATAGTTGAAGAGTGACTTCGTGGGAGACTTCATCTCCAATTTATTTTGTTTTATTTCATTTTATTCATCTTCTTCCTTGGGTTGCTTCGAGGAAGCAATGGTTATGAATGCTCTGCATGGAGTAATGATCGTAAGGAATTATCTAGAAAAATAGAAATATAAGAAGTTGGTGTATGTAAGATTTAGAAAACCAATGTTAAGAGATTTCAGAACCATTTTTAGGGTTCTGCATATTTTTGGAAAATTGAGTTTAAATTAGGATTTATTGAGTTTAACGCATGAATTGGTTGTCTTGCTTAGTTTCCAGGAGAATGGAAGCTTTGGTGCCTTGAAAAGCTAAGTGGACAAGGTGAAGAAGGATCAGGTGAGTTTCGGCACTCAACCCCTAAAATGCTAAGTAGGCTGTAAGGTTGCATGAGTTTATGAGTATTTACCATTCTAGTTCAGTGTGCATGAATTATCCATGATTCCATGATATTGCATCCATGAAATGCATGTAAGGGAAATATTTCCAGGTTTAGGCGACGTTAGGAAATGGAATATTAGAAAGCGGTGATTTTGTTAGATACCGCCATACGGTGTTGCTGTGTGCACCAGTGATGAGCAAAGCTCCAGGCCTTGCGGAGAGGACATTGCGATGTTCAAGCATCAATATATAGGATGTCAAATGGTGGAATGGATGGAATGTAATGGGGAAAGTAAGTAAAAGATCATGGCTAGGCCATGAGACCAATCGGAGGTTATACGCCTAAAATGAGTAAGACCATAATTGAAAGATGTTATGACATCATGATAAGGATGAGTAAGACAATAGCTGAAAGATGCTATGACATCATGATATAAATGATTAAGAGCATAGTTGAAAGACGCTATGGCATCATGGTAAATAGGACTAAAACCATAGCTGAAAGACGTTATGGCATCCTTTGATAGTCTGTCGGGATGGTAAACATGGAGTTATATGGTGTAAGACCATAGCTGAAAGACGCTATGGCATTATAGTTAGTTCGACAGGACATTAAAAATGGGAGAGACGGATGGGACATTAAACACATGATAGTCTGACAGGACATTAAATACGAGATAGTCCGCCGAGACACTAAACATGGGATGATCCCTCGGGACGACAAACATAGGGTATATCGTGTAAGACCATATTTGAAAGACACCATGACATCATGGATAGTTTGTCGGGATGATAAAAACGAGGATACTGAAGTGAAGGACCATAGCTAGACTATGGCAACTAATGGAGTCCGTCAGGACATTAAACATGAGGTGTATTGTGCAAGCCCATTGCTGGGCTATGGTAACTTAGAGAGAGAGTTTATCGAGACAGTAAACAGGGGTGGAAAATCAGAATAGAAATCGTGGGATAACCCACAAACAAGGAAAAATGATTGGAAGGAAAATGGAAGTACGAATTTGCAACAGTAGACCCATTAACGAGGTAGATACTGACCATGAGTTTTAAAGTTGCTTCATACCCAAAGCGAGTATTAAATCTTGAATCATTAATTAAGGTAGAAAAGACACTAACCATCTCACCTAACTTCCGTAGTTGAAAGTAATAAAATTTAAATAAGAACTAAAATTAAATTATTTTAGAATAGCCTTCAAATTTTGAATAATTTATTAGGTTAGACTAATAATTTATTTTATCCAATACAAAGAGATGACAAGTATTTTGAGCTTTAATTGTTCTGAAGGTGAAAAGACAAACTGTCTTAGAAGCATAAAAATTGGGAAAATCCTAAGAGTAAAACATTGGGCTTTTGTTGTGAAGACAAATTGAGCATATCAAATTACTTCAATTACTTGATGAATTCCATGCTTCATTAATGATTTAAGGATTTTTTTAAAAATATATATATTTATTAACTAAAATGAAAAACAAAAATAAAACTTTAAAAAATAAAAAAATTAATTAAATTGATTTTACGAGTCAACCGAGAATTTTCTTTCCAATCCACGAAACAGTTTCTTTGTCAGCACTTACGTGAAACCAGCAAACCAAAATACCAAATTTGGTCCAAAGCATGACCATAAATGATAAATTGGTCCTACTTAGCAGCTAGAAATAGAAAATATTTTGCCTTGTTATAAAGTTATAGAAAACAATAGTTGAACAACGATAAGAGGTAGAAAAATAAGAAGAGATGTATGTATTATTTATTAAAAATATATAATCTATATGGTTAATAAAATTTCTAATTAAGTTGGTGTCATGTGTCAATTGAATACCAATTCCGTTAGGGAAATTTATAAAGATATCTTTTCGTATTAAAAATAACACTACAACAAAACAGGTTTTTTGGCGACACTTTTTTTGACTTAAGACGACCCAAAAAAGGTTGGCATAGGCCTTCGACGATTCCCTCAACGCTTCCAAAAATGTCATTCTTAGTGCCGTTAGTATAGGCGTTGCGACGCTTTGGAAAAAGCCTCGGCATAATTCAACCTATGCCAACCTTTATTGAAAGGTTGGCAAAGACATAGTCAAGGCCGACCTTTAAAAAAGGTTGGTGATAAACCGAAATAGTAACATATTTTAGGCCTACATTAAGTATGCTTTTGGATGATTTATCCCTTATTTTATGTAAAAAGGTGCTCTTAATCCTTTCTTTTCATGTCTTGTACTCAGGAAAGCACCCAAGGATAAAAAGAACGAGAAACGGGCTCAAAATGGACCAAAACGGGCCAAAGAGGAAATCAACACGGCCTGGACTTGGACCCACACGACCGTGCCAAGTCAATCATCTAGAACACGGTCTAACCCCGACTCACACGGCCGTATCTCATTAAAGAAATCTGAACACGGCACAGCTACGATTCACGCAAGGCGCGCCATGGCGTGGCTCTCGCTGTGGAGAAGAGCAATTTCATTCAGGAAAGGATACTTAGGGAGAAAGAAACGTATTTCAAAAGCCTATAAATACACCCTAAGTATGACCTAAGAGGGGAGCCCAAAGCCATCGTCTAGGGGCGTCGTGCTAGGCCAGAGAAGGCAGATTTGTGGGGATTCACTCAGGGATAGCCAGTTGATCCATCTCAAGAAGCGTAATTATACTCAAGACGGAGGATCTCTCTTTCAATTCCTTCAGGGGTTTTAGGGATTTCTTATGTTTTGTTTTATCTTTTCTCTTGAGATGTTTTCCTTTATTGTTATGAACTAAACCCTTCGGATACCCGAAGGGGATGAAACCTATGATGAATCTTGTTATTGTTTTCTGAATTATATGATAAATGCTTAGTTTGTTCTTAATTATGTGAGCTTAATCCAAATTTAATGTGCTTAGGTGGAGGAGGAATAGACCCTGCCTAAGAGTAGATCCAACATAATTAAGCGGAGTTGATTGCACGCCTAGAGATAGGGTGACGAGATTTTGTCGGATTAGGGTGAAACCTAATATGAGAATCAATAGATCGACTTACTGCTATTCTAGGGGGTTATTATAAGAGAACGAGAGTTCCACTAATTAACCTAGGGTTAGATGTTATTCGTCTCGAGAGAGGGTTTAATATACGTTAGGGAGTCTTACGGATCAAACTAAGTGAATAAATCGTATGGTTCAGTGTTAGATAACAAGTGAAGTCTAGGTGGATTCTTCCTAGGGTATCATCTAAATCAACTGAGTTTTTCCCAAGTTATTTTCCAAATTCATTCTTCTTTGTCTTAGAGTCTTTAGTTTAGTAGTTAATTAATTTAGATTAGATAAACAATCTCTCTCTATTTTTAGGCTAGATAATAAAAAGAAAGTTAGTATTAGTACTTTTAGTTCCTTTGGGTTCGATAATCCGGTCTTGCCTAAGCTATACTACTGTTCGATAGGTGCACTTACCTTAATCGTTGTCAGAGTTAGTTTCCAGGTTCGATCATTCTTTTTATAAATTTTAAAGCTCTGATTCACAGTGATCAAGTTTTTGGCGCCGTTGCCGGGGAACTAAAATATTAAGAAAGCTCTATTTTTATTACTTTAGCCATTATTTTTATTTTTCGCAATTTATTTTATTTTTAGTTTTAATTTTAATTTTGCTAAATTTTTCTTTCTTTTCCTAGCAGGTACCTCTAGTTTATGACTAGAAGGAACCCGAGAGGACCTTTAGAATACGACAGTGATATTGAAGCTACCGCTTGGAGAAATCGCAGAGAAATTAGGCGAGCCCTAAATTACCAAGAAGGAGAGCGAGAAGACAGATCCAATCATACTGAAGGGATGGACGAAAATAATCCTCCACCACAAGATGTGGCAGAAAATAATGCTCCACGTACTATGTATGATTATGCTAAACCTCATTTAACAGGAGCCGAATCTAGTATTGTTAGGCCTGCTATAGCTGCTAATAATTTTGAATTAAAGCCTAACACTATACAAATGATTCAACAGTTTGTTCAATTTGATGGTTTGCAGAACGAAGATCCAAATACTCATATAGCTAACTTTTTAGAGTTCGTGATACCTTCAAAATAAATGGCGTTTCTGATGATGCCATACGACTTCGGTTATTTCCCTTTTCATTAAGGAATAAAGCTAAACAGTAGTTAAACTCGTTACCACGAGGGTCAATCACTACATGGGAACAAATGACCGAAAAATTTTTATTAAAATATTTCCCACCGGCCAAAACGGCCAAATTACGTAATGATATCTCTTCTTTTGTGCAGATGGATTTAGAGACATTATACGATGCATGGGAGAGATATAAGGATCTCTTGAGAAGGTGTCTGCACCATGGTTTACCTTGTGGCTCCAAGTCCAGACTTTCTATAATGGTGTAAACCCCTCAACGAGGCAACTAATCGACTCAGCCGCCGGTGGAACTCTAAATAATAAAACTCCTAAGGCAGCCTACGAGTTTATTGAAGAGATGTCACTGAATAATTATCAGTGGCAAGTTACAAGAACAAGGCCAACAAAAATAGCCGGAGTTTACAATCTCGACGCAGTAACCATGCTATCAAATCAGGTAGAGTTGATGAATAAGAAGCTTGATAGTTTGTGTTCTTCGCAGGTACATCCAGTCATGCAGTGCGACGCAAGTGGAACTGTGGCGAATCCTGAGTAACCACCCTACCAACCGGGCATAGAAAGCGAACAGATGAACTATATAGGTAACAATTTCAGATCTAATAATAACCCATATAGTAATAATTATAATCCAGGTTGGAGGAACCACCCAAATTTTTCGTGGGGAGGTCAAGGAAATCAAGGAAATCAAAGACAACAACCTCCTCAAAATTTCCAAAATCAGCCCTATCCACAGGAAAAGAAGCCGAATCTTGAAGAGACGCTGAACAAATTCATAGCATCCACAGAAGCCCGTCTCCAAAAAACTGAGGTAACACTCGAAACCCAACAAACATCGATCAAAACGATCAAGAACCAAGTTGGAGGACTTCCAAAGGCAATCGGGGAAATTACCCAGTCAGTCGGACAAATTGCGAAGCTATTATCCGAACGACCGCAAGGGCTTCTACCGAGTAATACTGAAATTAATCCAAAGGAGCAAATCCAAGCCATAACAGCTCAAGAAAGCAAAGAAGTAGACGAACCCAGTCCAACACAATGAAACGAGGTAGAAAAATGTAAAGATGAGGTAACACAAGACAAGCCAAAACCGGCAATCAAGAAATACCAACCTCGCATACCATATCCCGAAGCGTTAACAAGAGACGATACAGAGGAACAGTTCGGTAAGTTTCTTAAACTTTTAAAGAAATTACATATTAACTTACCGCTACTTGAAGCTCTTTCACAGATGCCAGATTCGAGGAAATTTTTAAAACATCTTTTGACGAATAAGCGCAAGTTAGGACGAGGATCCACATGTGGAATTAAGCGCAAAGTGTGCTCAAAGCAATGTTACGAATAGAATACCACAAAAGCTAAAAGATCCAGGAGTTTTACAATTCCATGTTTAATTGGTAGACTAACTATTGATAATGCGTTAGTCGATTTAGAGGGTAAGCATAAATGTCATGCCTTACAAATTGTTTAAACAATTAGGTCTAGGGAAACCCAAACAAACTAGGATGAGCATTCAATTAGTGATAAAACTGTTAGAATTCCTAGGGGTATTATTGAAGATGTTCTTGTAGAAATTGATGATTTGTTTTCCCGAAGAGATTTTGTTGTCTTAGACATGGATGAGGATAATTTGATCCCCTAATTTTAGGAAGACCCTTTTAGCAAATCGCGGGACTAAAATTGATGTTGATGCAGGAGAACTCATACTTTGTGTAGGGAATGAGACGGTCACCACCAAGGCTCTCGACTCGGCTAGAACATCAAATAATCAAGGTGAGAACGTAAATTCTACTGATAATCATTCGGTTAACCCCTATTTTCAAGAAGTACCACCAAAGAATACAACTGAACCCGATCCTAAACCTCAAGCCAACAAGGAAGTAGTTCATGAAGATCGAGGGATTCAGTTCGATGATCTAGACGAGTGGAAGACACACTTCAATGAGAAATTAGGGATACACGACGAAGAAATGGAACCACACAAGGTAAAATCGAAAGAGCCGCCAGATGAGCTCATAGGAACAACAAACCACTTCAAAATAAGAGATCAAGTATTGATAGAAAAAACTGAATAAGAGATCAATTATTGATAGAAAAAACTGACCCTCGAATATCTCCTTCGGACCCTAGCACAAACAAAGAAATATCTTTTAGGGTAACCAGTGTTTTCCCACACGGAACAGTCGAGGTAAGTAATCCTATTTTTGGTACTTTTACTATAAACACATCTCGACTTAAATCTTTTCACGAAGACACAAATGATAGCATGAGGAAAGACTTCCAACTCCTCAAACCACCCTGACAATGCAAATGAGAGGAGAGTCTAGCTTAAGACTATAAACTAGCGCTTCTCGGGAGGCAACCCGAGCACTAACACAATTTATTTTTACATTTTGCTTTAAATTTATTTTTCTTTTTCTCCTTTTCTTTACACCTAGTTATAAACTAACCAGAAGTGCAGATTTCTAAGACACACGGCCTTGTACACGCATCGTGGCGTGTGGCGTGTGGACCATAAGAATCCGTCAGATCGACATAGCAGAGGCCGCGAATCGGTTCCAACCACTTTTCGACGTCACGGATCCAACCACTACACCACGGGCGCGACAAAAAGGCACGGCCGCGCCCCATGACCGTGTGAAGCTCATCGACTTTCCAACCACGCAGGCAAGAACACGCCGTGCTCGAAAATCGGGCCAACATGCGACTTGTCGAACACGGGCTAGACACGGCGTGGGTAACCAACACGCCCTAGAACACGGGTGTGCGAGGCGGCGTGTGAATCGACACACCCTCAACCCACGCGGCGTAGGGAAGCTGCTAGACACAAATTTTATTTAAACACCATACCCCTCTCCTTTCTCTTCTTAACCCACTTTCCTTCTTTCTTCTCTCCTCTTTCTTTCTTGCTTTCTTTTCTCCCTCTTTCTTTTTCCCCTTTTCCTAATAAATCCTTAGACTCTTGAGCCACAACAACATCATATCCATGGAAAAAAAGCATAAAAGGCCAATCACAGTCTCCTCAAAGGAGACTGATTCACATGAGTTCATGCCGGCAGCTTCATCCAAACAACAAGCCAAGGATATTTGAGGCTATCTAGTTTTTATTTCATTTTTCTCTTTTACTTCAATTTCCTTCCCTTTAACAATCTTATGCTTCATTTAGTTTATTTTATCTTAGTTTCTTAATTTCAGGTTCTAAAGGCTGCCAGGGAATCACACCACGACTACTACCATATCCTCAGCCTTAGAAATCACATCCAACAATAAGGACTCTACGGTCCATCCATCTTTTCTTTTAATTTTAGTTTCATCTTTATTTTTCTCCACTTTAGCTTGATTTTCCCTAAGTATTTAATTAGTATAGTCTTAATTATTATTAGTATATCATGGCTAATCCTGCATGAGCTACCCAATTTCTTCATCTAGTGCAGGATCGTCATCCAGACCGGCCCTCCAACTTATCTTTCACCACGACCACTGCCAACTAAAGGATTTCATCCATAATTCAGGGAGTTTTACTTATCCCCATATCTTCTGATCTGAACATTACATTTATATTATCTAACCTTGTACATTGAGGGCAATTTACATCTTAAGTGTGGGGGGGTGAACAACTTAAAAAGGTGGCCTGACTTTTTTCATTATTCTCAAATTTCTGAAATTAGGTACCAAACTTTTTGCATTGTTCTCAAAATCCTGAATTTAGTCTTGTTTTTAAGTAAATTTCTCATATTACTAATTAGGATGAAATTTCCATGATTTATGATTTTTATTGATATGTTTTAAAATAAGTCATTGATAATTGTGCATTGATAATTAAATTCTAAGAATACTAGAGAATCAAGCATGATAAGTCTATTTTTCAAAAATTAAAAAAAATTGCTAGGTTGTCAAACTGAGTTTAAATATTACTTTGTAGTTTGAAATTTAGGAGGTTGACATCAAAATACCCATAATTTTTGTGAGATTTTGAGCCTTATAGAGCATATATTCTTTTTCTTGCTCACTTTATTGATTATGAGTGTGTCAACATTGATTTGTTATTCTAGAACTTGCCTCGTTTATGCATATCGAGACCACACCTATGATTTGATACATAGAGATGATTAAGGCACCTAGGATTTAACCCACTAACTCCATTAAAAAGCCTACCTTCATAATTAACCCCTAGTGAACCCCTTTGATCCTAACAACCCTTTTTATTGACATAACCGTTAATATTAACCGGGAAACCTTTTGTTTTTGTTATCACCATTCCTTTTGACTACCCTTATATCGAGATTTGATTTGATTAATAGCCTAACTATGTTTTTTTTTATTTCAGTTATGTATTTATGATTTGTTCTTAAAAAAAATCAAAAGTATATTCATTATTCATTATTAGTTGTGATTAAATGAGCTTATACGTTTGAATTCTGAATATTGAAGAAGAAGCTCGTATTATTAGTATTATTAGTTTTCAATTGATGTAATTATTATTATTGGTTCATTAGTTCTTAGTTAGGTAATTTGTCAATTCAATCTCGATTCTAACCCTCTAATTCAGCCTTATTCCACACCTTAACCCTAGCCCCGTTACAACCCTAACAAAGACCTTTTAATTTGTGTTTCATCTCATATTTCAGTGGTGAAGATTTGATTTTCAGGCAAGCCTATGGGATTAACTTTTCATGTTCGACTTTTGAGTGCCTAAATTTTGAACCTTAAACACTTTGAGTGATTTGAGTGAATCTCTAGTGAGGATGTCAATCCTTATCGATTTTGAATTAAAGGTAATTATTTAGATAAGGGGAGACACCTATATTTTTGAGCTACAAAATCTATGACTTAGATTGTTTGAATTTTTAGAACTCTTTGAGTTGAATTATCCATGTATAAATTATCTATGAATTATGATAAAACATTGTTGATAGGAATTATGAATTACAGAAAGTTCATTTTAATTGTAAGTTGAGAATTTTGCTTGAGGACAAGCAAAAGCTTAAGTGTGGGGGTATTTGAAAAACTGAAATAGCAACATATTTTAGGCCCACATTTAGTATGCTTTTGGATGATTTATCCCTTATTTTATGTAAAAAAGTGCTCTTAGTCATTTCTTTTCATGTCTTATACTCAGGAAAGCACCCAAGGATAAAAAGACCGAGAAACGGGCTCAAAACAGACCAAAACAGGCCAAAGAGGAAATCGACACGGCCTGGACTTGGACCCACACGGTCGTGCCAAGTCAATCATCTAGAACACGGTCTAACCCCGACTCACACGGCCGTATCTCATTAAAGAAATCTGAACACGGCCTGGCCACGATTCACACGGGCGTGCGCCATGGCCGTGCCTCTGCCGTGGAGAAGAGTAATTTTATTCGGGAAAGGATACTTAGGGAGAAAGAAACGTATTTCAAAAGCCTATAAATACACCCTAAGTATGACCTAAGAGGGGGAGCCCAAAGCCATCGTCTAGGGGCGTCGTGCTAGGCAGAGAAAGCGATTTGTGGGGATTCACTCGGGGATAGCCAGTTGATCCATCTCAAGAAGCCGTAATTATACTCAAGACGGAGGATCTCTCCTTCAATTCCTTCAGGGGGTTTTAGGGATTTCTTATGTTTTGTTTTATCTTTTCTCTTGAGATGTTTTCCTTTATTGTTATGAACTAAACCCTTCGGATACCCGAAGGGGATGAAACCTATGATGAATCTTGTTATTGTTTTCTGAATTATATGATAAATGCTTAGTTTGTTCTTAATTATGTGAGCTTAATCCAAATTTAATGTGCTTAGGTGGAGGAGGAATAGACCCTGCCTAAGAGTAGATCCAACATAATTAAGCGGAGTTGATCGCACGCCTAGAGATAGGGTGACGAGATTTTGCCAGATTAGGGTGAAACCTAATATGAGAATCAATAGATCGATTTACTGCTATTCTAGGGGGTTATTATAAGAGAACGAGAGTTCCACTAATTAACCTAGGGTTAGATGTTATTCGCCTCGAGAGAGGGTTTAATATACGTTAGGGAGTCTTACGGATCAAACTAAGTGAATAAATCGTATGGTTCAGTGTTAGATAACAAGTGAAGTCTAGGTGGATTCTTCCTAGGGTATCATCTAAATCAACTGAGTTTTTCCCAAGTTATTTTCCAAATTCATTCTTCTTTGTCTTAGAGTCTTTAGTTTAGTAGTTAATTAATTTAGATTAGATAAACAATCTCTCTCTATTTTTAGGCTAGATAATAAAAAGAAAGTTAGTATTAGTACTTTTAGTTCCTTTGGGTTCGATAATCCGGTCTTGCCTAAGCTATACTACTGTTCGATAGGTGCACTTGCCTCAATCGTTGTTAGAGTTAGTTTCCAGCTTCGATCATTCTTTTTATAAATTTTAAAGCTCTGATTCACAGCGATCAGTTGGGATAGGAGGAAATAGACGACCCAAAAAAGGTCAGAATAGAGCATTCATATGCCGACTTTTAAAGAGTTGGCTCATGCCTCTGTCAAAGGCGATTTAAAAATAGTCGGGTTACGTTGTGCCTACGTCGGCTTTATAAAGGTTGTACTAGACGCAATCAAAATCGACTAAAAAAAGGTTAGGATAGACCATTCTATGCAATCTTAAAAAGGTAGGGATAGACCTTATCCGCGTCAACCCCTACTATACCATATTTATAATTGTGTTGATATTCAGATGGTTGTAGTTTGAAATTTGAATGATATGCCAACTCAATTAAGCTCTGGATTCATATTTTTATTATATAAATTTATGATCTATTGAGGAAAATTTTCCTTATAGATTTGATGACCGAAACAAAATGAAAGAAAATCTCACAACGCGAACCTTAGTTACCATCAGATATTTCCCCAGCTACTTAACTTATATACGGGTAAGCCTCCAATACATAAGAATATATAATGCTAGTTTAGATAGATAACTTTGTAGTCTATCAACACTTTTAGGCTATAATGTTTGATGGCAGCTACCCATCCCTCTTTATTTGAGAATAGTAGACCTATGACCGACTCTTCTGATTTTGAATCTGACACTAACTTATGAGAAGATATTATATCCGGGTATTCTGAAAACTTAGATGCATACATCGTATCAAGATTTCTTCATGTGGCTAAAGGTTCATTCTATATAATGCCATGAGTCAGATTCCTGAGCAGATGAGCGTTTACATTATCATCATCACCTCCTTCATCATTGATATCATCCAAAATCTCATCGACGTCGGGGTCACTAAATTCCTCGACCTAGTGGTTGGGATCATCATCATCAAGTACTTCTTCATTACCTGCACGAAGACCAGAAACTAATAGATGTATCTTAAAATCAGGACCCAGATTGAGGTTATTGTAACAACCAATTTTCGGTAAAAATCATAACAGTGGTTTCGGGACCACAGATCCGAGTCCGGAGAGGAAAATTATTTTAATAATATTTTACGATCTATAATACAACAATAATGTCGTGTGAAAATTTCGTAAAGAAATTTTACCTATTACATGTCTAATTTGATAAATGACCAAATTGCACAAAGTGAAAAAGTTGAGTTCTAATAGTTAAAGGGATTAAATAGCTATAGAATTTAAAAGTGGAGGTCTTTATATGGTAATTAGACTATTAAATAAAGTTAGTAGATATTTTTGAATGAATCATCCATGGAAAATTGGAAACTTGAAAAGTTAATGGATGATAAGTTAAATTAAAGGAATAAAATAATATCATATCATCTTCCCCAAAATAAAAGCATGGAAACCCTAGTTATGGAGATGGAAGAAAGACAAAACTTTATTGGCTAAATTAGGTAAGTATTCAAGCCCCGTTTTTAGTAATTTTCATATTTTTAATATCGGGGTAGCTTAATTTATCTATTTTGGGGGTTAAATTGAAAAGATATCAAATTATGGAATTTTTACCATGGATGATTATGCTGGAAATTTGAAATTTATGGTAGAAAATGAAAGATTGTTGATAGATAAACAACTTTTACAAAGTGAATTTTGATGAAAACTTGATTTAGGGACTAAATTGTAAAAATGTGAAATCCATGAAAAAATTATGATTTTTATGAAATATATGGGCTGTAAATATTACATGAAAAATTCAGCTAGGCTCGAAACAAATAGTAAATTGCATGAATTTCATTTTCCGAGCCTAGGGATGAAATCGTCATTTATCAAAAGTTTAGGGGTAAAATGATAAATTTGCCTAAGTTGTAAATTGGACTAAATTGAGTATGAATTACATTAAATTGATTTTAAATTTACTCGTATAGATCCGGGTAGACCGAATATGGAGTTAGAACTAGGAAAGGAGAAAATGTTGGATTAATAGATTTTAAGTACAAGAACAATTATCGAGGTAATTTCGTGTAACTTAACTGTGTATGTTATTATGCTTGAATTAAATTGTATGAATGTGATGATATAAAATCATATATATATTTTATGAAATTAAAGATGTTCAATAAAGCCCAATAAATGATAATATCCTATAAATGGTAAGTCCCGGTTGAATAATGAATATCGATGGATAGTGGTGATTTCCCGTATGAAATGAGGTCTTGCATGTGTTGCAGAAAGGATTTAGCTCGGACGAGTAATCCATTGATCTCATTATGGAAAGGATTTAGCCCGGACGGGTAATCCTAAGTGAGCCTCTCGAGCATATGTTTCAATTAGGATTTAGCTGGGTGGTAATCCTAATTGATTTGGATTTAGCTGGACTGGTAATCAGATCGGACTCTATAGGGAATTCTTTGTCATATAAAGGATTTAGCCTCGACTGGAAATCCGACAAAGCCCTTAGAGTATATGCGCATGCATGTAATTTAGCATGGACTGGTAATTCTTTGTATAATATGTGGTTTCGAGAGTGTACCTAAAAGGTACTACTGGATATGAATTGACGGATTATGATTTTGTACACTTTAAGTGTACTACATGAGTATCCATCGATAATTCAAACAAATTCAACTGGCAAAGTTCTGACATGAGCAAATAAGGATTTGAGATAAATGGTTATAGATTGAGACATGATATGTGGAAGTATGAAATGTTTATACATGAACATGAGATGGTTTGATGGATATGTTCATCTATGAGAATAGATTTGTACACTTTAAGTGTACTACCCAAGTGATTATCAATACTTCAATTGATTATTGAGTAAGGTTCTGACAATAAATATACTAGAAATTGAGATGAATTAATATAAAGTATACCTGAAATACATGAAGAAAATTGCATACATGTTATATGAACACATGATGTGGAAAAACATATGTGCATGAGAATCCAAATATTGATGAGTTCATATATGTGTTTCTTGAAGTTTATATGAAATATGTGACTAACAAGGGTGATGAGTGATAGGGCTTGTGAGATTAAATGGTTTGATTATACCCTATGCATTTATTTTGATGATGAATGGGTGGTAAGTTTATTACTAAGTTATACGGACTTACTAAGCATTATATGCTTACTCCGTTTTATTTTTCCCTGTCTTATAGTAAATCAGAAGCTCGTTGGATTGGAAGCTCGATGGAGATCACTCACACTATCCATCAATTCAATTTGGTATATAAGGTAAAACAAATGTGGTTATAATGGCATGTATAGGTTAAATTGATCAAGGAATGGCATGTAAATATTTGATAATGACTAGCTATTGTAATGGCTATGTAAATGGCCAAATTTTCTCGGGCCCAAGGCCCAAATAAATAAAACCAAAATAAAAATAAAATGATTAACAGTCCAATATACAATATGGCCCAAAACAGACAAAAATCCTAAGACCCAATTACAGACCCAAATAACAAAAATACAGGCCCACTACAAAGAAAACCTTAGAGCCCATGACCCAAAAATTTTAGGAAAAACTCAGAAACCCTAATCCTCTTCTAGCGCCGCACTCCTATTTTCGTGTGCCCTCGTGCCCTCGTGCCACATCAGCGCCCCTCTTCCCGAGGTTTGATGTCTTTTTTGCCGCCGTTTCACCAAAGCAGCAAGGGGGTCGTTTCTCTTCTCCATTAACCTCGTTGAAACCTACAAAAGAGACAGAAAAAAGGTAGAAACATAGAAGAGAAACCGCAGTAGAAGCAAGGCCAAACAGTGCAAGAACAATGACTAAACAATGTGTAAAACGGCTATAAAAGCCACCACCATTAATGTAATAATTTACACAGCGTCAATTAAAAAAAGAGAAAATCGGATACAAAAATTACAAAAGGTGATCTTTTTTTATTTATTTTACTTTTATTTTTACTATTTTAAAGAAAGAAATAAACAAAAAATATAAAAAGAGGGGTCGAACTTACCTGACCCTTCGCATTTCGCCGCCGTAGGTGGCAAAGGTTCACCGTTTCCGATGAAAAACGACATCTTGCGGGCTCAGAGACTCGAAAAGCGATGAAAATGGATTTTTTATTTTCTTCAACCACCGTGGATGGCGGTGTCGTCACCAGCGACCGGTGGCCACCACGGTGGCTGGCGGTGGTTCCCATGGCTGGACTCAGCCCCCCATTCAGATAAAAAAAAAGAAGCAAAGTGTTTTTTTAAAGCTGTTTGAACTGATTTTTTGGGAGAATTTTTTATATTTATAAGGGTGCTAAACGACGCTGATACAAGGCATTCTGAAGTGCCCCAAAACGATGCTGTTTTGGGGCCGACCCGAGATCCGACCCAGGACCCCCAAGATCAGCACGCTTTCGCCTGAAGGGGATATTTATTCCTCAGGTCCTTCCGCTTTTGCACCTGGCTTCAATTCGGTCTTGCTCTAACTTTCTATTTGGCCGTTTAATTTTGTTTTGTTTTCAAAATGGTCCACGCTTGAACGGTGTCGTTTCAATCGACCCGAGATCCGACCCAGATACCAGCAGGATCCGCGTGTTTTTCTGGAAAATAGGTTAATATCTGTTTCAACCCTTCAGCATTTTCATTATTATTCAATTTCGCCCTGTCGTTCTTTTTTTTTAATTTCCCCCTTTATTTTATTTTTTTTGCGCAATCTAGTCCTTTGATCTGTCGAAAAAACGACGCGTTTAACTGGGTTTGGGATATTTTCCCATTTAATCCCCACTCCTTTTTGCGCATTCCATTTTAGTCCTTAACTCTGTTTTAATTATTTTATTATTTATATTTTAACCCCTTCTGTTATTTATTTATTTCAATTTGTCCTTTTGATTTTATTTAATTGAGCCCTTTTTATTTTAATTCATTTATTTATCCATTTATTTATTTACTTGTTTAGTTATTCATTTTTCTTTTTATTTTATTTATTTGCTTATTCATTTACTTTCCTATTTATATATTGTTCATTTATTCATTTATTTATTTTTATCCTTGTATTCACTTATTATTCTTTCATTTTTTATTTTCTTTCATTAGTTATTCATTTTATTTATGCCTTCATTATTATTGGTATTTTATTATCTATTATTATTTTATTATTATCTATTCATCTATTTGTTTATTACCCCTTTTTATACCTTAAAAAATTAGATTATTTTTTTACTTGTACATATATTATTATTATTATTCTTATTATTATTTCATTTATTTATATATTTTATTATAAATTGTACCTTTAATTTCATTTATATTTTAATTTGGTTCTTTATTTTCAATATTTTTATAAACTATTTTCTCTTACATTACTTATGTATTTATTTTATTTATTTCTTTGTCTTTATTTTTTAAGTTGGTATTGTCCTTTTATGTGCATGCTTTATCATCGTTATTATTTATTTCATTTATCTTTGATTGTTCATATTATTGTTAAAATAGTGTACATTATGCGATTCTCGTAAATTATTTTTATTAGTATGTGTCATTTACATGACATTTCATCTATATCATCGTTTCGTTTTCTACATCACCATTTTACCTCATTTCGTTAAAATCACATCAAAAAATCGTGTTTAGATGCATTTTTCCATAATAGGCTGTTTTATGTTATATCCCGAATAAGAAAAATACACCGTTTAAATATTATGTTTGATATTATTCAAAAAAGAAAGTTTTCAAAATAAGGCAATGTTCTGTATTTAGAAACTCGAGAAAGCCGTGCCCTAACTTACGGGGTTTTGATTTTTCTTGTTGGATCTAAATAACCGAATACCCTTCTAAATTAAAACACATAAGATTTCAATAAAAAATAAAAGACAAGCTCATTCTCGAGGATTCAAGATGTCGCGTCCTAACTTATGGGATGTGACATTTCGTTGTCTCGAGACGAGAGGGTCTTTAATATTCGTTTCGATATATTTAAGAAAAAATTTTAGTAAAATAACATAATACAAAGAGGGATCGTGTTTTTTTAATTCTTTTTAAATTTCCAATTTTCGACATCAAATATGTCAAGTAATCAATTAGGTACCAATTTTGGGCGTAACGAGGGTGCTAATCCTTCCTCATACGTAACCGACCCCCGAACCCGTTTTCTGGATTTTTGTAGACCGAAAAACATTGTTTTAATAAATCGAACCTCTTATTAAAATGATCAAAATTACGAGGTGACTCGATCACACCTCCCAAGAGTAATCGGTGGCGACTCCATTTTTCGTTTTTAAAAATAAAAAGTCGATTTCAAAAAAATGGTTTCGACAGGCTAGATATGGTTATATTTTAGTATAATTATAATCTTATAAGTATATAAAATATGAATAATCAAGTTGTGATAATAGTCATGTTAGATAATGGTAAAACATAGCTATGAAGGTAGGTAAAAATACACTATATTAAGAGATGAAATAGCCTTAGCTATAATGTTTGAATTGGTTGGTATGAATTGGCATGTTTTAGTGCAGGTAAATGGTTAAATTTGGGTGACAAATGAAGCTAGGAAATGGCTTTGTTTTGTCCACACGGGTAGACACACGGGCGTGTGTCTAGACCATGTGTGACACACGGCCTGGCATATGGACATGTGAATTGGCCGTGTGTCCCCTGCATCTTGAAATTTAGAAATAGAATGCTCTGAATTGAGCACACGGGTAGAGACACGGGCATGTGTCTTAGCCGTGTCAGAGACAGGGCCTAGCACACAGGCGTGTGGCATGGCTGTGTGCACAAGTCAGAGAGTTACATGGGGTAAGACACGGCCTGTAGCATGGGCATGTCTAAGGGTCACACGGGCGTGTGAGCCCTGTACTTGAGAAAAATTCTTAGTGATCCCGATTTAGTCCCGTTTTGGTTCTAATGTTCGTTTTGGGCCTCGAGGCCTTGAAGGTCCAATCAAGAGACGCCATGATTGTTCTCGGGAAATGAATAGTATTTTACTCGAATAATGTGAAAATGTTCTATAATCATCTGTAATGCTCCGTAACCCTATTCTAGCGACGGATACGGGTTAGGGGTGTTACAGTTATTATACAAAGTAGGCGCATTGTATGGATTGTCACCTGATGTCGATATCACTCCATAATTGCATGAATTTACGCACCTAACATTTAGATCGAAGTCAAATTCGTATAAAAAAATTGTCTAATCCACAGGCACTCTTGGTGCCTCTACTTACTGGCCTTAAACTCTATATTGTTGATTTAATGGTGTGACATAAAGCTATAAGAATATTAATTGTCACATTTCTCGGTTCAACATCCTCCAACTCAGCGACCAACTCCGTTGGTTCAATGTTATCAATGGAGCAATGCACCGCTATCATTGTCTCCATGTTATCATCATCTACAAGTTGCATCTCATTATATATACGTGGATTTGATGAAAATAAAAATTTGTAGAATAAATTAAAAAGTAATTATATTCTTAATTTTGGGTGGCTTTTGATATTTTATTTTAATGTAAAATGCTATGAAAGTGAAGCTACTACTAGTTATTAATAGCAAAATAAATTTCTTAATGTAAAATGTAAAAAAAAATATATTTTTTTGAAAAATATTTGAATCTTGTATTTATTTTCGGCTATGTGTAATATATATATATATATATATATATATAAGAAAAATAATTTATGCCGGTGATTAAAAGATGATTTAAAGGAGCATATGGCATGAACATGATATATATATACGATTAAAAAAACAAAAGAAAGAGCACGCATTTTTGAAAAAAAAAATTACTTAAAATTTTCTTTAATATATTTATCGGAACGAGTCCTGTAACTTAATTTTTAGATTCTGTAGGCACATTAAGAGGTAGATATTGACTATGAATTTTAAAACTGTTTCATACTCAAAACGAGATTGAATTCTTGATCACTAATTAAAATAGAATAGACCCTTAGTCTTATCTAATTCCCGTGATAAAAAATATGAAAATTTAAATAAAAACTAAAATTATATTATTTTAAAATAACCTTCAAATTTTTGAATAATTTATTAGGTTAGACTAGTTGAAATTATTAAATAATTTATTGTATCCAATACAAAGAGATGACAAGTATTTTGAGCTTGAATTTCAGCTTTAATTGTTCTGAAGGTGAAAAGACAAATATCTGTCTTAGAAGCATAAAAATTAGGAAAAATCTAAGAGTAAAACATTGGGCTTTTGTTGTGAAGACAAATGGAGCATATTAAATTGCTTCAATTACTTGACGAATTCCATGTTTCATTAATGATTTAAGGATTTAAAAAAATATATTTATTAACTAAAATGAAAAACAAAAATAAAACTTTAAAGAAATCAATTTTTTTTTAATTAAATTGATTTAACGAGTCAATCGAATTTACGCAAAAACTATTTTACCAATCCACAAACAGTTTCTTTGTCGGCACTTACATGAAACCAACAAACCGAAATACCAAATTTGGTCCAAAGCATGACCATAAATGATATAGACTCTGTTGTCCAGACTTTTAAGATAATAGGAAATATAGCTTGATTTTAAAAGTTAGTAAAATTCTGAGTGTGCACAATAACCCGATTTAGATGTGACATCCCATATTTAAATTAATTGCATAAAATAGAATGTGCATTACCTTGGCATTAAGTTGATTGTTTCTCCTATCTTTCTCATTCCTTCTTGCTTTTTGGAACTTATTTGGATGGAATTGAAAGACTATCCATAATGATATCCCACACGGTAAGATTATTTGAGCAACAAATAATGGTTTATAGTGGTTCGACTCCAATTGAAGCAACGATTAAATGATGGAAGCAACAGATAAATGAGCAACAAAGAATACAACGATTTACAGTGGTTCGACCCAAATTGTTTACTCCACTACCTTAACTTTCCGCAACTAAATATTTTTCCAAATTCACTGTAACACCCCAAACTCAGTCTAGATGTTATAGCCGAATCTAGAGAGTTACAATAATACGTAGAAATCTTTACTTTCCAAAATGTGGCTCGATGCAAAACCGAAAATCAAAGTTTTATAAATTTTGCCACAAATCTGTGATAGAAAAACTTGCCACTTTTAAATCGCTTAGGTGAATCTATCAATTACTAACTTAAAGTCTAAATTTTACTAAATCATTGCGCTTATGTCGCTTACTTTATAAAAATCGTAATTTTGAATAAAACTTTGCAGCAAAAATTTTAGAGTTGATAATTTGGAAACCGTGATCTTGATAAGTGAAAACATACAGTTCACCAATTGGGCATATTCTAAAACATTCGTTATAAATTTTCATAAAACCCATTTTAAATTTGCAGCGAAAAGTCCTTAGCTTGTTTTAGTTTGAAAACCGAGTTCTAATTTGTTAGCTTGTATGTTCTTTTTCTAGTTTTACGTTGAAACTTCCAAAAACTGACGAACAAATCAAAATCCAAAAATAAAACCAAATTAAAAAACATAGTCCTAAACCAAATGCCCGAAATTCTTAATTAACATAAATCAAACCATATTATTTGAAAGACCAATCCAAGCTCCCGCACGCCATCCGATCCTAAGTCAGAAGTTCACCTGAAACTTATCAAACAAATGAGTGAGTTAGAAGCCCATTATGTGACCCGACCCACAAGCAGAATTTTATTTAACAAGCATATAAGTAAATGTCACCACAAAATTTTTACTTATAATATACAAATATCATACCAGAATAATGTATTACCAGAAACATATATCAAATCATTATGTCATATTTTCGGAACATATTTCGGATCGGAATATCATAATTTCATAAACATATATCAGTCCAGAACAAATGCAGATACAAATCCTATCCTCATCTGCTACACACCAACTCCAACCAGCCAATCACACCAAATAGGACTACAATAGTCCATCCGTCCAATCACACCAATATGTGGCGGCGTGCCACTCACAAATATGTAGCTGAGCTTCCATATAGAAATTTGCGGTCTAGCCGCCATATACTTGCAGTAACAACTGCCATACAACACTTCCTCCATTATATCATAACCCACCCCAATGCTTATGCAAAGTCACATTGACATACATATATATCACATAGGTTGTATGACATGTACACGTAAACAGATATTATACGAAATGTAACTTACACACAACTTATATAGATCATAGCAAATCATATTACATAGTAAATTCGGATAACTTATCGGAACATATAATTGAATATGTATAACACACATGGTTTACAAAATAGTCATGCTTAACTTACATACCTACTTATAGCAAATCATAACGCATTATTATACTTATCGGAACTTATTTAACATACTTCTTACACTTACCTATGTTTGTTTACTGAAACTTATGCTTTTCTGGGCCTACATAATGCTCATGGACCCAATTTATGAGTACCTTAATTAGCCCTTAATCGGGCCTCTAAATTGACCAAAAAGGCCCACACATCCTAAAAACCTAGCCCGTGTGGTCCACACGGCCTGCATGATTTCACACGGTTGTGTGCCCCACACGGCTTGCATAATTTTGCACGACCGTGTGCCCCACACAGCCTGCATGGTTTCACACGGTCGTGTGCCCCACACGGTCATCCACACAGCTATGTGGCGCTGGGCTATTTCGAAAAACAACCCAGTTTCATTATTTAATCGAGTTTTTTTGGGTTGATTTCACACACTTGATGTTATTTCCGAACAACCACACAATAGAGCAATCTCGAAATCCTACATTCGACATCAAATTGTACCAATTAACAACCCAAAGATAAAAATCCGACACTTAAATTGATAACTTTCCCTTACAAGAAATCAACCCTCAAAGCTGATATTCGAATACTTACCCCGGAAAGCCATCGATCCAAGCGCTTAATTCGCTGGAAGTTCGTCTAACGTCCCACACTTCTCTCCTATCAGAAAGCAAAAATTCATCAAACACTAAGTCCTTAACGCGCTAGAATGTAAACTTAATACCAACACAACTAAAAACCTTAACACCGAGAGAGGGAAAAAGAAAATGTCAACACTTACACTGAACTTACTTAACAAAACCACAATCCACTCGTATGGATGAAGGACACAGAATCAGCAACAAGTTGGACTAACAAGAACCAATGAAATCAAGAAGAAAAAGAAAATAAACAAAAGGGAAAAGAGGAGAAAAATAGAACGTGACAAAAATGAAGGAGTAATGGACAATTGTTTTGGCGAGAAATTTGGGGAAATAGATTTGTTTTTAACTAATTAAAAATTACCCATTACCCCCACTAAATCTGATTACTTACCCTATCAGGTTTTACCCAAATAGTTTAAAACAAAAATAAAATTCTTGTTTGTATGTACAAGGATTCGAACATAAAACCAAAAGGTAAGTTGACACCTTACTACTAAACCAACAAACTCATTCTGACGTAACTTGCACAGAAATAAGATTTAAGCTAAAAGACTATAGATACGAATTGAGCTAAAAATTAACAAAATTTCAAGGGAAATGATTTGAACACAAAACCTCATACACACCACACCAACCCTCAACCACTAAAATAAATTTAATTATTTTTCATAATTATCACAATTAAAACTAAAGAATCTGGACGTGACCACTCTTGGTTTCACTAACCCAATTTCTTCTAACCCAGTTTTCGAGATGTGACATTCACTAATTTGATAACCTTTAAGGACAAGGTTTAACCTTACAATCTCCCTTAATATTTCTACCCAAAATCTTAAGATCGCAACTCCTTTAAGGTTTCTACCTAAACCTTAAGACTCAACCCTCTCAAAGAGTAAATACAAATAGAAAATTAAGAAGTAACCCTTATAAGATCAGAATGTTTGTCAATTAAACACAAATAAACAAGAATACACTTGAGCTAAAGAATAAAAATGAAGGCTCACAAGTGTATACAAGAAAAGTATAAAAGAATTAAGCACTAAAGTTGTATTGATTAATCTTTTGGCTTGATGATCTCTCTAGTTGTTGCTTGATGATCTCTCTAATTATTGTAGGACCTTTGGAAGATGGTATTTATACCCTCTAATTCATTTCCAATCGTTGTAGTTGTTGGAAATATGAATAGAGCAGTTGGGGATGAAAATACTAGATCATTAAATTCACTTGCAACAAAAGGTATTGATACTTTTTCTACAAGTATCAATACTATTAGCATTTAATGCAAATTTCAGTGATTGTTGGAGCTAAAGATATCGATACAAATAGATTTTTATCGATACCATATGAAAAACATCGATACTGGATCAATACTTAGCTGAATTGGTTGAAAACAAAATGTCAATTTAGTATCAATTTTAGAATAGATATTGATATTTTGAAAACTATCGATACTTGGCAAAAAAATATCAATACTGTAACACCGCAGGCCTGGCCTAGACATTATGGCCGAATCCGGAAATATCACAAAGAATAGATTTTGAAAACTGAGTTGTTTCGACAAACCGTGCAACTTTTATAACTTATTTTCATTCATGATTATTGTTGGAGACATTATTTAATTAGTTCATTTGCCAAAACACTTATTACAGCAGACGTTTAGTAAAATCGACACATTTTAAAAATCCAGTTTATATTTTTAGAAAAACCTTTATTTGCGTAAAACCGTCGTTTTTATAAAAAAAACATTTTATCAAAGCATACAAACTATCAAGCAAACCAAAAATCAACAGTTAAAAAACCATACAGTCTAGAGAGTCCTAGAAATTACAAACTCTCAAATGAATCCAGAATTTTAAATAAACCATAAATTACTAAGTTTAAACAGTTTACGGTCGAGAGGTCACCGCTGAGTCTCCGTCGCACCGATCCGCCTAAGTCTGTGGATTACCTGAACAGAACAGACAAACAGATGTGAGTTTTCATAAACTCAGTGTGTAACCCAACAAAATTAAGCATGCAAACATACAGAAATCTCATAAACAATCAGATACATATTCAGGCTCATACCCATTTCAGATACCGAAAACAGAATCAGATATACAGATCAGATATACAGAATCCTACCTCCATCCTCTACACACCAACTCTGACTATCCCAACACACCATATGGGGTTAAAAACACCCACCCATCCTTACACACCATATCGTGCCATTACGACACAAGTCAGATAATGTGCAGCTATGCTGCCAGAATATAGGTTAGAACACTTCCTCCATATATACCAACCCCACCCCATAAACAGATGCAGAAATCAGATACAGAAATAACAGATTAAACATGCTTCACATGCTTATATACAGATAACAGACATACTTAAACAGTACAATCAAACATACACTTACTATCCCACTCAGATCAGTCTATCAGAATATCATAGCATACAATATAGGGTTTGGTTAGCCCTTACCGACCTACGGTAGGCCCACAGTTGATCGTAACGACCCGTGCGACCCTAGGAAAAACTTTAGATATATGGGCCCATACGCCCAGATTGGCCTTGCCCGTGTGGCCCACACGGGCTGGCCCAAAATCCACACACCCAACCTGGCCTAGCCCGTGTGGCTCACACGACCACGTCCACGCCTCCACACAACCGTGTCTTGCGCACGACCATGCCTTCATCGATCACACGGAGGTGTCTCGCACACGGCAGCGTCGACAGAACAGTTTTTCGGCTTTTGCCGAAGTTTGATTTTTCTGTGTTTCGAGTACACACCTGGTACGATTATGGTGCGAAACCACTCCCGAGGCCTTCGAAACCTAAAACATAGCGTTCAGATGCCCCATTAGCAGACAATTACGAATTGAGACATAACCTGAAATAACGCACAAGAATTACCGATGACACGAATAGACCTTAGCGCGATTTAGGCTATCAAAACGAAACTTCACCACTCACCACCTTTTCCTATACCACAAAAATGCTGAAATCAGTCCCTTTACTTACATACCAAAACTCCAACACAAACGATTAAGCCCTACCCAACGAGTTGAAATACTATGTTACAGAAACCAAAATCCCACTTACTAGAATAGTGCGAAAACACCGAAATAACGAGAAATAGGAATACGATACAAGAAAACAGAGTCGAAGGGAGGAAGAGGGAAAGGGGAAAAATGGTAGAGAAAAGAGACTAACATCAGATGTTTTTGGGGGAAAGAGAGAAATTAAAAATTTGAAAAAAAGAAATAATCCTAGATATGATAACATATCCCCTATTTTCCTCCCACTAACCCACTAACTCATAACCACCTCAGAATTTTAACTCAACCGAAATTCTATCGGATAATCGAGCAAAAATTATCATCCATGCTTACGCAGGGATTCAAACACAGAACCTCTAACACACAGACTCCTTACCACTCGAACCAGCAGGCTTATTCTAATATGAATTGACAGACAATTTTATATAAGCCCACTCAACAAGGGTAAAGCTTGGTTCAAAAATAACAAAAATTGCCAAAGTGGGAATTGAACCTAAAATCTCTCACACACACCTAGAACACTTAACCACTGAAGCAGATACACATTCGTGTTAGATATTTACAGAAACAGGGATAAATTAATCAGGGCATTACAGATACTACTTTTTGGCATGGTGTAATACTAACTTGTTTTAAAACAGTTTTAACTTGATTGAAAATGTTTAACTCAATTGAAACTTTTTTAACTTGATTTTATCATTTTGTCAATTTTGTTCAACTTTAATTTTTATTCAAAAACATTTTAATTTGTTATATCAAAACATATTATTAAATAAATCTAGGTATAACAATTAGGCTAGAAAATTGGGAGAAATTTGAGAGATTAGGATAAAAAATTAAGAAAAAAAGAGTTGAGAGAACAAATAAATGAGATTGAACGAAAAAAATGATAAGTGGAGGGGTTTATCTAAGAAAACATTTTAGAGCCGTTAGGGGATTTTTTTATAGATTATAGTCATTGGTCCAACAATTAGAAAATCAACGTCCCTGAGTTTTTAACTGTGTAAATATATATACTTTTTATTTTTTTTTAAAAAGAAAAGAAATGTTGTGCAGAGCGCACTTTTGCCACATGTCCCTACATTTTGAAAAATTCGGTTTAAATCCTTAATTTTTTTTTTCCAAAACGGCATATATGCCTAATTTTGCTAATTTGTATTTGTTTCTAGGGGTAAATCTAGAAATTTTTTTAAGAGACCGAAATTGAATAACAATTTTTTGGGAGATCAAACATAATTTTATAATCTATTAATTTATTATTTTTATCATTTTTAAAAGGATTAAACATAATTTTTTTTGAGGCCAAAATATAATTTTATTATTATTATTATTATTATGTCTCACTTCAAATTTTTATTTTAGAAAATTTTATTTGTGTTAGAAACAGACAAAATATAGAAGCTTCACGTGACAGGACTTTCACGGACCTTTCTGATATTAAATTAGCAAAACTTGTGTAAAATAATTATTATTATTACAAGACGAAGTCAAGAATTTTATTTTAGAATATCTAAATGAAATTAAAATATTTTCGAAATAAATTTTTTTACTAAAATAGTTTACGTTTTAAGAGTAAAAAAACCACTTAATTACGAGACTAAAAAAATTTAATTTAATGAGAATTAAAAAAAAAAAAAAGGCATAATGCTCTTTTTAGTGAAAAGAAAATAATGTTAAATTTTGTTTTTAGTGTTTATATTTTTTTATTTATCAATTTGGTCCTTATTATTTATTTGAGTTAAAATTAGTATTGAACCATTTAAAAATAGTCGAATTTAACCACCTACTGTTCAAAAAGAGTCAAATTATTGTTTTTTAATGGAATATTGGCTAAAACATTAATTTTCTAAACATGACAATCCACGTATACTTCATGTTAATTTTTTTACGATTTTTTTTATAATTTTTTGAATTTTGAATATTTTTATAATTTTAAATTATGTGTTGAAATGACATAAAATAAATAGTACCATATTAGGATGAAGTATACATTGGCTGTCATGTGAGTTGTCATGCCAATATCGTTAAAAATTTAATGTTTTAATCAACATTTAGTTAAAAAGAAGAAGGGTAAACTATACTCAAGGTTATTCTAAAATAGGATTTGTCCTATTTTGGTCACTCTAAATTCTATTTCTTAAATTAGTCACCCTAATTAAAATAATTGTTAAAATTAATCACTAATAATTAAAAATCCCGTTAATCCACTAATGAATTGCTGATATAGCACATCAACCAATTCGACGACGAGAGACACTTTTTTTTTTGACATTTGACTAAAGTTGAGAGATCTCTCTAAAATTATGCTAAAGAATGGATAAACTACACTAATAGTTACTCAATTATTAGTAAATTTCATTTTTGCCCACCCAACTATGAAAAGTTACAAAATGATCACTCAAGTATTAGTAAATTTCTTTTTTAGTCATCTAACTATGAAAAGTTACAGAATAGACACTGAAACTATTCAATTTTATCTTTTTTTGTCACCCCACTATCTTAGATTTTTTGGTATTTTTATTTTTACGTTAGCCAGCTGGTGACCAACAAAAATAAAATCGAATAACTGAGTAACAATTTTGTAACCTTTCATAGTTGAGTGACCCAAAATGAAATTTACTAATAGTTGGGTGACTACTAGTGGAATTTACCCAAAAAATTATATCATAACCAGAGTCCAATGCTCGTGAGGCTAATGAATACTCTGAAAATTCAAACCTTTTTCAGTGTACAGAGTAAAAGAGAGAGACATAACAAACAGCTGGATTTTGATGGGAAGTGATACATTTTTTTTCCAGGCTGAAAATTCAAAGACACATTAAAGACAATTACGTAATTTCTTTCATTAGAACTGTTGGGTCCTCTTAGTTTTTCTCTCTAAAAGTCAGCTTAACCAAAAAGAGTGGAAAAGTAGTTGATTTTATATACAGCTGCTGCACTTGTTCCTACCAGGGAATAGCTGGTTTGTTTCTCTTTTTGGCTTCATTTTTGAGGTATGGCCATTGATGAAGGTTTTGATCTTTTGTAGTCATTCTGCATTAGGGTTCTAGTTAGGGGTTGAATTATTAGTATTTTAAGGTTCAAATTTTGATGGGAATTTGGGGTTTCTTTATATGTTAGTTTATTGAGAACTTTGAGGTTTATTGTTGAAGATGAATGTAGGGAAGTGGCTATCTTTGGTTTTAGCTGTTATTTTGTTTGAATTTTTGGGTTATAGAAGAATACAGGCATCATTCACTCCTACTGATAACTACTTAATTGTTTGTGGTTCTTCACAAAATGTCACATTTCAAGGTAGAACTTTTGTTCCTGATTTTCTTCATTCTTCAATTTCCTTAAAGACCAAAAGAAGTTATTATGTTGCTAGCTCTAATTCCAGTGTTCCATCTTCTATATTTCGATCCGCTCGGATTTTTTCCAGTATTGCTTCGTATGAGTTCGATATCAAACAACGAGGCCGGCATTGGGTCCGGCTATACTTTTTTCCTGTTGCAGTTCCGAAATCGGGACATAACTTGATATCTGCTCCGATAACAGTTGTCACTGATGGTTTCGTGTTGTTGAACAACTTCACTTTCAAGAACTATAATGGTTCTTTTTTGTTCAAGGAGTTTGCAATCAATGTGACTTCTGCAACCTTGACGCTTACATTTGTTCCTTGGAATGATTCGGTTTCGTTTGTTAATGCGATCGAAGTTGTGTCCATCCCGGATTCAGTCTTGCCTGACCAGGCATTAGCTCTGAATCCATCTACTCCTATTAGTGGTCTTTCGGAGTTTGGGATGGAAACTGTTTATCGGTTAAACATGGGAGGGCCGTTAATTAGTGCTCAGAACGATACACTTGGAAGAACATGGGAGAATGATTCGAAATATCTCTGTGTAAATGGTTCTGCTCTGAATGTTTCGATTGATCCAGCTTCCATCAAATATACTGATTCCATTACAGAGGAAACAGCACCGAATTGGGTCTATGCTACTGCTGAAACCATGGGTGATGCAAATGTATCTAACATGAACTTCAATGTAACTTGGGTCTTCCCTGTCAATCCGAACTTCAGGTACTTCGTCCGGGCACATTTTTGTGATATCTTCAGTCAGTCTCTCTATGCTTTGGTTTTCAATCTGTACATAAATGATGATATTGCTGCTGCAAGTCTTGAACTATCGACGTTGACGAGCAACCTAAACGTGCCTTACTATATGGACTTCATCTCCAGTTCCTCAGCGGGATCTGATACTTTGACTGTTAGTATCGGTCCGGGTTCAGTGACGGATATCACTAATGCAACACTGAGCGGGTTGGAGATTATGAAAATCAGCAATGAGGCTGGTAGCCTCGATGGGATTTCTACTGTAAAGAATCTCCTTCCGCTATCATCTTCAAAGAAGAACAAGATATGGATAATAATTGGTTCTCTTGTTGGAGCTGTAATTGCAGTGGCATTCATCGGATTCTGTTGTTGTTGCCTGTTGATGCGGAAGTCTAAAACTAATCATCAAGGACATCCCTTACAGGGAAACTCTCAAACAATGACCAAAATGTCGATGGCATCAAAAAAGAGTGGAATGGCAAGCTGCATCTCATCGGCTTCCTTGAGTTTCGGTCGGTTCTTCACCTTCCAAGAAATCCTTGATGCTACCAACAAATTTGATGAGAGTCTACTTCTAGGAGTTGGTGGTTTTGGAAGGGTCTACAGAGGAATGCTTGAAGATGGGACTAATTGTGCTGTCAAAAGAGGTAACTCAAGATCCGAACAAGGCCTTGCTGAATTTATGACTGAAATTGAAATGGTATCTAAACTTCGTCACCGTCACCTTGTCTCTCTTATTGGCCACTGTGATGAAAGATCGGAAATGATTCTTGTTTATGAGTATATGGCTAATGGACCCCTTAGAAGCCATCTTTATGGAACAAATTTTCCATCTCTAACATGGAAGCAACGACTTGAAATATGCATTGGAGCTGCTAGAGGACTTCATTACCTCCACACATTTGCAGCCCGAAGCATTATTCACCGGGATGTGAAGACAACAAACATTCTCTTGGACGAGAATTTCGTAGCCAAAGTATCAGATTTCGGTCTCTCTAACACCGGTCCAGCTTTAGATCAGACACATGTGAATACTGCTGTTAAGGGTAGCTTTGGCTACCTCGATCCCGAATACTTTAGAAGACAGCAACTCACTGAGAAGTCTGATGTGTATTCATTCGGGGTGGTTCTGACGGAAGTTCTCTGTGCTAGGCCGGCTTTAAATCCAGTTCTCCCAAGAGAACAAGTTAATATCGCGGAATGGGCAATGAGCTGGCAGAAAAAAGGTATGTTGGATCAAATCATGGATTCTAATCTGGTCGGGAAATTGAATCCGGCTTCTCTTAAGAAGTACGGAGAGACAGCTGTGAAGTGCCTTGCTGAGCACGGCACTGAGAGACCATTGATGGGAGATGTTTTATGGAACCTCGAGTATGCTCTTCAGCTGGAGGAGACCTCATCAGTGCTAACTGAACCCGATGATAACAGTATGAACCATATCCCGATGATTCGGTTGACACCGCTTGAGTCATTTGATAACAGTGTAACCATGATCAACAGGGGAAATTCTGGCACCGATTGTGATGCCGAAGATTCACTCGTAAATCCTTGTGGACGGTAGATGAATCAGAGGTTTATGTTTATTATTACAATTACAATGTTCCATTATACAACCATCAATGCAAACATAAACAACATAAAAAGTTACATTATATATATAGTATTCGAATACATGACATTATTGACAGAAGCCATAGCCATAAAAGCTTCTAATCTTTTAACTAATAAAACCCATTATTCCATTATTTCTTGCAAACAATTCCATATCCAGCTGAAGCCCCACGGGTGCAATCAAGAGTTAGATATTCAGTCATAGATGTCATCTCCTGGTTCGAACTATTTTCCGGCGAGTATAAACAAGTTAAGCAATTTGCAGAAAGAATTTCAGTGGTCCTATACTTATCTTCACCACCAACAACAGGCATGGCCACACCGGGTTTTGCCGGGTTCTGGAAATCCGGCTGGTAAGTCCTGCCGAGCACCCCATCCACCTTAGGTGAAAGGGCAAAGAACCTAAACTGAACTTCCAAGTGAGCAAAGCAATCATCAGATGGTATTTTGTAGTTATGGATTTTATCATCTTCTTTTGTCACAGGAACCACATTCACCATAATCTCTGCACTATCTTTCAATGTTACAATCACACTGTTCTTATTTGCAACTCTTTCGACTTTCACATCTTTTTCAGGTGAATACCAACTGGACAAAGCCCCTTCTGGGACAATTAAATCCTCCCCATTGTAACTAAACTTTAAATGGTCCACTTCATTGTTCCATGTTGCAGCTTTGATGGCTTCAAGGGAGAAAGAATGAGAGTTGAATAAGATCCCAAGCGCTTGAATCCAAGTGAAGTCCCTGGTTCGACCAGCGGGACGATGACCGATGAAGCGACCGTTGATTTGGAGATTGGTATCGGACACCAAGCTGAAATGCTCATTGCTCTTTCCATGGAAATAAAACACAATGCCATCACCACCAATGAAACGAGGATTGTAACAAGCTGATCCAGGACCATTACAGTCTGGTTTACGATCTAAAATCAAGAACCAAAACCAAAAAAAGAGAAATTAATTGAACATTCATACAAGTTTGGAGCAGAAATAGGTGAAACTTACGTTTACAATAAGATTTGCAGACGGGTGAATCACAGTTAACATGACAGACTTTAGCTTTGTAATTGCCATAGCTAGTGCTTGGACATTCATAAGGACATTCTATGTACTTTCCATAGCATCGGCTTCTTGGATTACTGCAATACACAGAATCTGCTTTTGTTTGAATCACAGCTGACACAAAGACGAGCAAAATGATAAAAATAGAGCTGCTTCTTATAATCTCCATTAGAAGGAAAAAATTATGATCCAAATGATGCAAGAACACTTGGTTTTATCGTCTCTATTTATAGAATTCAAAACTGCTAGGTTTCCTTGTATTGTATGTCTTCTTTTCAATTCTTTAATTGTTTTAATGCTTGAAATGTCATCTAAATTTTCAGTAAGTTTCAAGCATGAAGGTACCTTTTAGCTCTGGAATTAAAATATACTATTTGTTTCCATTTTTGAAGGGTTGAAGCAACTATATTCTTCTACTAATTTAATCTCTAATTCAATTCATCTTACTTCCATCCCCCTTCATGTTTGATATCTGTACTTGATAGAGGGGGAAGTCAGAATTTTTTCGGGAAAGACTGAATTGGAATTATAATTTTTTGAGTGGGCTTAAAATGTAATTCCGCTATTATATAAACATAAAATTTTACAATTTTGAATGGATTAAATTATAATTTTTTTTTTAATTTTTAGAGAGGGTATAATTTAATTTTAAATTTTAAAAGAGACCAAGATATAATTTTATCATTAAATTAATTTAACTTTACAAATACTCAAAAGATTAAAGGGGAAATTTTTCATTTTTGGGGCCAGACCCTTGGCTGCCCCCTCTTATATAAGGCTTAATATAATATTAGATATCTAAACTTGATATTTTTAAAAAAAAATTGATAATTAATTTTTTGTTTCAATTTGGTACCTAAATTTGTCAAATGTTATACTCCAATATACTAACAAAGTTATTTTTTTAAAAGGTAGTAAAAATTATTAATGTATAACCGACATGTGGTAGATGATATGAATTTTTTTTCTTTTCTTTTTATTTTTATTTTAAATGTTCAAATACTTTTAGTTTAATTAATTTATTTTATTTTAATTTTTTAATTTAACATAATAAATTTTTTATTTTGGGTTTTTAAAATTGTTGCTTTATTCTTCAATATTCATTCGTTAATCATAACTCAAAGCACAATTTTTTAATAAGGATTTCCTCCTCTACTTACAAAATTTTTGTGGAATTGAGGGCTTTATGAAGTCCAGGTCATGCTTTAAGCACGTGATCCCTCTTGAATCATTTCCATCATTAACAATTAAAGTAATCTTAATCTCAATGAAAAGTAAAATTTGGAGTAACTCCAAATAAATGTAATCATTTCCACCACTAAATTTCATGTCACCTGCCACATAACGGTCACACATTAGATATTTTTGTCTCTTAAAAAATTAGCACCGTTAGTATCTTAGGCAATTTGTATAACATTTGACAAACTTAAATACTAAATTGAACCAAAAAAATTAGATACTAAATTAAAAAAAAATTAAATATACCTATATAAAAAATAGCATGTTATTTTTCCGATATAAAAAACACCTATATCAAATATTATTGAAAAAATATATTTATATTAAAATTTAGTAAAAATTAAATATACCGATATATAAAAAAAAACATAGCCGTTAATCTAATGTTATTTTGCCACTTCGTTTAATGACTTGCAATGGCAAAGTGTATTTTGAGAATAAATCTATAAAATATGCCCCTTTACTTCGTTCCAAAAAAGTGTGCAACATTTCTTTGATTGAAGCTAAAGCAATTATTTTTGTATATTCTTTTTTTTTTTTATGTCAGATTTATTGTATATGTTCGGGATTCAGAGTTTATGGTTATCTTTTTTAATAATATTATCTCCGACATTCAAACTTTATATATTCTTCAATCTTTATTATTTTAATACCAAAATAAGTGTCCTTTTTTTTCAATTGAAAGTCGGAAATATTTAAAAAAATTAATTGAGCTCTTAAAAAGGTATACTCTATTGTGTTCTTATTCATCTAAAAAATCATGTTACCCTTCTATTAATGGAAATCGACGTTCACCGTGTTAATTGTTAACTTATGCTGTCGTGACTGATGGAACTAATGTGCGTGTACCACATGTAAAATTGTTGATGTGGAAAACAATAAAATCTGACATGGAAATTCACTTATTTCCAAGGAAAAATAAAGTAAAAACCCAAAATTAATATACCACATCGAATATGAAAAGGGTATTCAAGCTTCTAAAAAAATTCTAAAATTTTGTAAAACCCTAAATCGAGAAAGTGTCAAATATTGTATTGGAAAAAGAAATCTGGTAAAAATTTTCTTGCTTAACCCTTTGAAATAGTAGAAATGATATTTTCTAAACTACTAGGGTTTTGATATTTTGAAAACACCAAGTGATTTTGCTTTGCTAGTTATGGTTCAAAGTGGCTTTCGATTCATTTTTTTTTAATTTCTCGATTTTATTCTTTCGATCAAATGGGTCATTAGGTTTCTAAATTTCTTGTATATGTAACAACCCGATTATTAATGGTGTCGAAAAAGGAGATTTTAGAACTTTATTTCCGTAAATCGAGTCCGTAAATGTTAAATATAAATATTTACGGAGTTGATATAAAAGTATATTATAGTTCGGTCCAATAATTTGTTTGAATTAACAGTTATAGATTTTTAATTGGCCAAAGACTTAAGTATTTAAATTGCAATTAACCAATGATCTAAAATGGAAAATAAACCATCTTAGATAAGTTGAAGTGCACGGTAGTGCTTAGATTTTTTAAGTATGATTAATATTAATCTTATATTTAATTGGTTAAATTAAAAACCTTAATTTTTGTTATAAATTGAAAGTTGGTGGAATGAAAGAGAATATTTCTCTTCTTCTTCCAACCTTCCACCACCATAGAAGTAGCTTGAAGAAAACTTTCAAAATCCTTGATCATTCGGCCCTTGATTGGTAAGAAATTTTAAGTCCTTTTCTTGTAATTCTTATGTTTTTGAGGTCATGGGAGCTTGATTTAGCTAGCTCATGTACCAATTTGTAAAACTGTTAAAGTTTTTAAAAATTTTCATTGCTGATTTCTTGAAGATTTTGGTGTTAAATTGATAGATTTTAAGCTTAAATTATGAAAAGGACTAAATTATAATGTTTAATTATTAGTTTTGTACATAAGGACTAAAGTGAATAAAATGTGAAATTGATGTGATATTTCGATATAAATAGATAATAGAGAGTCTCTAATGGATGTAATTGAAGTCGGTTTTTACACCGAGACTTGAAATTGAATGATATAGTTATTTCGATTTTAGGGACTAAATTGAATAAAATGTAAAACTTTAGGGGTATCGAAAAATGAAATTTCATAGGTTCATTCATGTCATTATAATGTATAAATGTTTGATATTGATGGATTGAATGAAATAATTGAATAAATCAATAATTAGATCAAACCGGAGGTAATCGAGAAAAAAACAAAAGTATTGATTAGTGGGTCATTGTAATGTCCTAGTAAAACAATCGGATTCAGAAGTTTACTTTTGAAACCATTTTCTTATCCTATGGAAAATACGTTTGAATAATTTTCTTAGTTTAATAAAAATTATTGGGCTTTAAGCCTAATTGGGTTTGGAGTTTTCTTGTAAAAACTCTTATGTTATTTGGAAAACCTAAAATAAAAATGTTTTCTATTAAACTATTTTGAAATCTAGAGACTAATTTGTAAAGGTTTTTTATTTTTAAAAACTTTGTAAATTTTCTTGATTAAAATATCTTTTCATAATCCAGTTTCAATTACACAGCGGAAAAAATGTTTTTAAGCAATTTTATATTTTGAAAACTCAATTAATTAGTTGGTTTCCAGTGTTGCATAGCGGAGAAAGTGAGATTATCAGACTTACTTAAATGCTTACTTCATGCATAACTAATCCAATTATTTATTTATCCAGTTTTAACGTTTATCAATGTAATGTAAAATTCCCAAAATGCCAAGTTTAAACCCATGCCACAATCCAATAAAAATCAGTATAGTCCCAAATAAAAACCTATAAAAAATGAAGTTGATGAAAATACGTTTTAACAGAAAAGTCTGAGATAATCCTCCGAGCATTGTATTCGAATCCCAACTTCGTGGGTTATCTGTAGGATGGTAAATTAAGGGGTGAGCTTAAGAAGCTCAATGTGAGTCGTATATATAAATAATCAGTGCAGTACAATAGACATAGCATACAAGTTAACAGTTTTTCAGGAAATCACGATAGTATAGAATAAAAAAATTGATAGTATGCTTGTGGATGGTTATGAATGACATTGAAATTTTGTATTACAAAGAAAGTTCCTACCCAACATCCGTTACACACCACAGTAAGAGTTTCCCATAACTCATCCATCCATACACATCGCATTGTGGATAAACCACCAGTAATTGCAGATAAACTGCCACTAACTTTCTCCTTACATATCATCTCGATCCCCATGCAATGCATTATAACACAACAAAATTGGAATCATTATAGTAGGCATGCTTCAAAATGCAATCAGTTTTAGCAAAAACAGCGGGCATGCTTTCATCGTGTGTTCAATAAAATGGTGACAATATATATGTTTTAACATGTGTTCAGAATATCGGTAACAATATTATATTATAATATCACAAAACATATGAATCAGAACAAAATATACAATAAGGGTACGTTTGGTTCACTGTAACGGAATAGGGCTGTAATTGAATAGAGCTGTAATAGAATAGAGGTGTAATGGAATAGAGCTGTAATAAGTAATTCAACTGTTTGGTTGAATGGAATGGAATAGAGCTGTAATAGAATTCTTGTATTTGGTTGAATGGAATGATGTTGTAATAGTATAAGGAAAAGAACTAAAATGACCAGAATACCCTTAGTAGAATTTTTTTTAGGTAGATGATTATTGTTATTGTTATTGTTATTAAATTTTAATTAGATTATTATTGAAATAATTTAATAAAAATAATAAATAATTTAACCATATTTTAACATAATTATTATTAAATATAATTTAATAAAAAATATAATTTAATAACATTCTTAATATAATTATTTTTAAATGAATTAAAAAAATCAAAATATATAATACTATAAAAATATATATAATCTACTTTATTATTTTTAAACTATAATACATATTTAATGTGCTAAAATATCATTACTGAAACAAATAATTTAATTATTCTACAATAAAAAATAATTAAATATTAGAAGTAATAAATAACTTGAAAATTATATTTCACATCCAAGCATAATATTCATATATTAACAAAAAGTTACAACATTGTAATGACATTCTATCATGTCATTATACCATCCAAATATTACAAACACAAAAAGATCTACACCACCTAATGGTAACCACTACATGTGGTTGAGCCTATGACTGGTTTGGGTGGATTTCTTTGTTACCGTGTACCATTAATGTCTTATGTGCCTCTTGTCTTGGTTGATTATGCATTATTGTACTTCTTGTGGATTAGGCAAGTGAGTATAGACTATAGAGTGTGGCATCCTTTTAGTGGTGAAAAAGCGGGAAAGATTAATTGTTTGGCTAACTATGGTACTTAGTACTTAATAGTGAAGCCAATATTTTACGGTAGAAGTAATTTAAGCATTATGATTCTAAGGTTAAAAGTTGGGGATCCGATTTTGAAAAAGATTAGGCATCCAAAAATATGCCCTATATTTGTTGAATTTTAGTATGAACTATATCTGTTGGATGCTTATTTATTCAGATTACCAAATTGAAGAGTTGAGACATTTGTTGGCTTCTTTGTAAATTATTATTGATGAACATTGATTCAGTTTGACACTTGATTATTAAGCTGTTAGATCGGATATAATTGAGCTTTCTTTTTATGTTCTTTGGTCTATAGTGTTTTCCTTAAGCTGCTTTGTTACATTGAGTACTTTCTTGATAACTTGCTACAATACAAAAAATAATTTAAACTATGCAAAGAAATGTGATTTATCAAACTGAAAGAACTGTAAAGATACAAGGACAATAGCAAGTCACATGGCTCATTGAACCGTACTAAATTTGTCACATGGCTGAAACAAACACAAGTTCATGCAGCACAATCAACTTTCTTGACAAATACTCTCCAGTTGGAAAAAAAAGAACTCAAAATACAAACTGTAACTTACATTTGCAAATCTGAAATGTCAAATTTCATTCAATAAAATCAGCTATTGGCTTAGAAATAATAATGTCTTGAACATTAAAAAAAAATTAATAATGAACATCTAATCTTGAAATACATCCACATCCACATCCAATTTATACAATTGTAGCGAACCAAACGTGCTGATATTGAATGTTTGATGCCATTGTCGATAGCAAAGGTCGTAAATGAAAATCGTAAATAATCGCTCCATTTCAATGAGTTCTCAATCATTGGGCCAAAAAGAATGCTGCAAAATGAATTTGCAAAAGCACAATTGTAGTTTTTAAACATAAAATGTTGAAATAAAATAAATTACCCATATCTACTATATGCAAGAATCAATCAACTTTGAAAAGTCCGAGCATTCAAGCATTAACTTCCTCACCCTAAATAAGATGCTAGTAACATTTATACTAAAAAAACCTCTCAATAAAGGAATGGAGGTAAAAAAAAAAATAAGAATAATGCAGCACTAGATTAGGCTGACGATTCTAGATGGATTTTCAAACAGATTCTGAAACTTAGTAATTGAAACATGTAAAATCTTATGATATAATAAAATAAAACTAAAATTATAGCAGTATACTTAAACATATACAACCAACAAAGCCATCAACTAAGGAAAAAAAATGCAAGTGACAGTGACAAAGAAAGATGATTTTAATCAAAGGAAGCAACCATATTTATACATGAAAGAAGCCTATAGATACTCCTATTCTATAGAAGACTTATTTGCAGATGATACAAACAAACAACAAAATTCAAAACAAAGGAAAACAACAACAAATTCAAATAAAGAATAACACCAGAAAGTTAAAACACATGATTAATAGAAAGAACCTGCAATGCCCTCGAAGGCCAGACCTTGGAATAGTTTCATAAATTGTGACACTATGGGATTTCACTGAAGACTTTTTTTACATCTACTACTACCGGTGCCATCATTAGCCATAAGACCATGAATTATATCAACAAAAATAACAAAGAAGATGGAAGGAGAATAAAAATCACAAAAACCAATGATAAGTAGTTAAAAGGATGGGGGCCAACATTGATGCCATAGCAACCTCTCCAAACAAAGTATCCCAGGGATATGACCAAAATAATACCAAATATTGTGTGGTAAAAGATATGGAGGTTAAAGAAATAAAAGCAGCATAAATTTCTCGATCTAGTAGCGGTTCTAGATGGATTTTCAAACAGATTCGAAACTTAGTGATTGTAATATCTAAAATCTTATGATATAGTTGAATAAAACTAAAATTATAGCAAAGATGCTTAAACACATACAACCGGCAAAGTCATCTATCAAGGAACACAAAAGATATTCAAATAAACCATATGACGGGAACAAAAATTGTCACTTACGATGGATCAAACTTGTTGGAGTTTAAGAAGGCTCTGACACCATATAAATGCAAGTGACGGTAACAAAGAAAGATGGTTTTATTGAATGGCTATACATGAAAGAAGCCTAGAGATACTCCTATTCTATAGGAGACTTATTTGCATAAAATCTGTTTGAACTGAACTTAATGCAATTGATTATATTCAAATCTTGCCTTTTGTAACTCTGATTTTCATATTCGAATATCAACTGTGGCAATTCAACCACATTTCAAAGCAGGAGAAATTTAGTAAGCATGCAAAAGTATGACATGAAGCATTAAGGGATTAACAGAAAACACTCACGGATTTGGATAAATCCGAACATCAACAATCCCTGCTTGCACACAACTTACAATTCCATGATTGAAAATAAATTATACAGGGATATAAACCTATATGAGCCCTCCAAATACATAAAAATCTTAGAAAAAATTTGGCATACCATTGTCCAACACTCACACTTGAATCAGAGTAACATAAAAGAAAATCTCATACGCCAAGAAAATGCAGTTTGCAACAGCACAGCATGATAATGGAAGATATTAAAAATCATGATAAACCCTCAGATCTCATAGATATGGCGGATCATTTGCAGTTTTTAAACTCACTAATTTTTGTTACAAACCTTCACCATATCAGCAACAGTGTTGACAAGAAGAAAGAAAGAAAGAGAAAAGGAGTTGTTCTTCCTACGAAAACAAAATTGAAGGGGAAAAGAAAAGAGATGATATTGAATGTTGAATTGTTGATGCCATTGGTGATGGCAACCCGAAACTAGCCAACCCGAAAGCCAATCACGAACTACTCGCTACTGGAACTGGCCAACAGAAAGAGCGGAAAGAAAGAGGGCATGTCTCACTAGCAAGACAAAAAGGGTGAGCACTTAGCGTGCCCCCTTTATTACTAGGTTGGGCAAGCTTTCACAGAAAGAACACCTATGGCTTTTCACACTGAACTTCTCTAACTAAAAAAATTAGAGGAAAAAAAAAGGAATCAAAAGCCATCACTTACCGTAAATAAGGAGCTTCAACGGGAAGGAAGATAAATGTGGTGAATGAATGCTTGATTTGTCGTCGACTAAGGAGCTAATTTCTCTAGGGTTTACTTTGGTATGAAATTGTCTGTGAAAGTAAAAACCAGGAAGATGAGAGACGAGAGGAAGATGAGAGACGGGGTTTTTTGGTCTAAATAGGGAAAAATGTTTTTACCCGATAGCATTGAATAGCTAATCAGACCTCAAGCCTCTGAATAGCTATTACGTCCCGTAATGTAATAGAGACTGAATGGAATCAAGCTGTAATGCCATTACAGCCAACCAAACTAATGTTTGGTGGTGGGCCCACTGAATTGGGGGGAATGTATTCCTATTCCCCCAACCAAACATGGTGTAATAGTATACACAATTTTGGTCAACACAGAAGCCATAGTCAGAGACACTTACATTCGGCCAACCCTAATAAAAGGCTCAAATCCCATTCGGCTAACACCAAAGGCACTCATGCCTTTGGTTAGTCACAATTAAGGCATAAATTCATACAGATATTACCAAACACACATAAAATACTTATGGACAAGACATATGCATATTACATTTTGTTAGAACCCACACCTTAATCCACATGTCTGAGCAGCACTAGATCTAGCCTGCTACACTCACTCACTACAGATCTAATCAAATCTCATCCAAATTCTTTTCTCCGATTTACAAATATGAAAAACAACACTCCTAGAGATCAGATCAGGTCTAACGCGTCCAGATCTGTACTTTAAACAATGAATCACACACTTATTAGAATTGGTATTGTCAGATCTGGGAAGGAAAAAGTGAGATCTGATCTTAGAGAATACTTACGCTTTCTACCGATTCGGAATGGAGGATGTGGTTAGCCTCAATTATTAAAGATGATCTGAGTAGTCCAGATCTGGGCCTTAGAATAAACACACACATGAGATTTGGCCAAGACAACGAAGAAGATCCAAATATGAGATTTGAGATCTAACAAAAATAAAACACTTACTCTACATCAGTAATCAAATCGGGAATGAACAATCAGTGGAGAACTTGGTAGTCAAAGGAAATTTGGCCAAAAAGATGGTGAAAGCAAAGGGATATTTGACTATAGGGGAATAAAAATGGAGAAAAATAAGCAGAGATCTGGCCACAATGAAACGAATGAAGACGGAAAGAGATGAGGAGAAAAAAATAGTGGCAACGTGGAAACGATAGAGAAGGGGGCAGCGACGGCGTAAGGTGGTGCAGGCGGCAACGATGGAGGAGGATTGGCGACACAAATAAAAGGAAGTAGGAAAAAAATTGATAGAAGGCACGATGAGGGGCGACTCAAGGGGAGGAGAGAAAGAAAGAGTAGAGATAAAAGTACAAGAGAGAAAAATATGTTAGGGTTTGAAAGGAGGCAATGTGAATACACAAATGAGAAAAAGATGTTTGAATATTAGGGTTTTTAAACCCTGAGGGCAACAATAGGGTTAAAAATAAGGAAAATGCCGAAATTTAAAAAAAAAAATTGTAAGGGAAGGGATTCGAACTTGGATTTCAAAGACAGTTTCACTCATATTTAACAATTAGACTAGTAACTCATTTTATGCTTAGTCATACAAAAAAAAATCGGGACGTGACATTAACTCAACCAAATGAATCTTAATCTTATAGTAGTTGTCGAAACCCATTTTTGAAGGTCGATTTTTTATTTTGAAAAAAATGGAAATGGGAGTCGCCACCAATCATTTTTTATGAGGTGTGATCGGATCACCTCGTAATTCGATTGTTTTAATAAAAGGTTTGATTTATTAAAATAATGTTTTTGGTCTACAAAAATCCAAAAAATAGGTTCGGGAGTCAGTTACACACGAGGAAGGATTAGCACCCTCGTTACGCCCAAAATAGGTACCTAATTGATTACTTGACGTCTTTAGTGGCGAAAAAATACGATCCCTTATTGAGACGTTATTTAACTAAATTAGTTTTCACGAAAAGGGGCTTATTTCAAGTTAATCGAGAAGAAAGGATCACGTCACATAAGTTAGGACATAACGCCTTAAATCCTCGAAAATGAGAACAAACGCTAAAATCTCCTTTTTTAAAAAAAAATAGATATTCGATTATCTCGGTTTTAGAAAAAAAACCATATTTCAGTAAGTTAGGGACATGACTTTTCTAATTCCAAAAATAATGAATATTGCTTCGATTAAAAATTCCCTTTTTTATGCATCGTGCAAAAATGAATGTTCAAGTTAATCAAGAAGAAAGGATCATGTCCCGTAAGTTAGAACACAACGCCTTAAATCCTCGAAAACGAGAACAAACGCTAAAGTCTCCTTTTTAGTAGATATTCGACTATCTCGGTTTTAGAAAAAAGTCATATTCCAGTAAGTTAGGGACATGACTTTTCTAATTCCAAAATAATGAACATTTACCTTGGTTCAAAGATTTTCCATTTTATGCATTGCACGAAAAAAATGAACGTAACACTTAAGGTGATATGCATTTAATTTGTTCGGGCGTGATATACCAATGAATAAATGTTTAAACCTAATGTATGATATAATGATGATGAAATTGTTTAAAATGGCTATATGGGTAGAATATTAGAAATGATATATAATAAGTGAATAAAGAAATGACATGATAATATCAATGTAACTATAATAATAGTAAGAATATTAATCCATGGTATAAAATAAATAAAGTGATAAAAATAAATAAAAATAATAAAGGATATAAAATAAAAAAATAAAAAAAAATTCTAGATGCCATATGACGACAATAAACGTAAATGATGCGAGAATGATAAAAGAAATGATAAAGTGATAAAATAAAATAAAAAATAATGATAATAAATGAACAAAATATACTAAATAAAAAAATATAAATAATCTAATTTTGAAAATATATAAAAAAAGGGGATAATAAATAAATAGATGAACACATAATAATAAAAATAGTAATGATAATGAAAGCATAAATAAAAATATTAACATAAAAATGACGAAATAATAAATAAATGAATACAAGGATTGAAGCAAAAATAAATAAATGAATGAATGAATAATATATAAATATATAAGTAAATGAACAAGCAAATGAATGAAATAAAATGGATAATGAATGAAATAAACAAGTAAATAAATAAAAAAATAAAAGATTTAAAATAAAAAGGTTTAATTGTAACTTAAACGAAATTAAAAGGATAGATTGAAGAAAATAAATAACGGAAGGGCTAAAATGTAGTGCGCTGAGAAAGAATAGGGGGTAAAAGGGAAAATATACCAGACTCCCTTATGCGCACCATTTGGAGGGATTAAAATAAAACAAATTAAAATTAAACGGGGTAAAATTAAAAAAAAACAAAGGGACTGGATTAAAAAAATAAGAAAAAACATAGGGGCAAGGAGCGCAAATAGACCCCCAGGTTAAAAACACGCGGATCCTATGCGGTTCGGGTCGGGTCTTCGGGCTCCGCTTCAAAACGACGCCGTTTTGACGTCTATGTACACTGACCCAAAACGGCGCCATTTCATGCGCCTATATAAGTCAAATTTTTTTACAAAAAAATCATTCCAACCTTTAAAATAAAAAAAATCTATAAAAAACTCTCCCCCTCTCTCTCAAAGCCCTCAGATTCGGTCTTGGCTCAGGCTATCGGCCGCCGCGCCGACCGTCGATTACCAGCATCGACGCCGGCGCCGGCGTCTGCGACGGCCGGGAAACTGAAAAGTTTCCTTTTTTTAAACCTAGGTTTAGATCAAAGGGGAAAAACCCCTAAAAAAAGGAAAACAACCTAACCCCCCACCTCTCTCCGCTTTTCTTTCGAAGGCCGAACGAAACCCGAAGGGTTTCCATGGCTTTCGCTAACGGAAGAGATCTCCGGTGGTGGCGAGCGACCAAGAAACGGGTAAGTTTCAATCCCTCTTTCCCCCTTTCTTTGTTTTTTTACTTATTAAAAATAAATTCGTAAAAAAAACCACCTTTTTAACTCTGAGTTCTGTTTTTTTGGTTGATATTATCTGTAAAGAAAAATACATTTGGTGTTTGTGGTGGCTTTATAGCCGAACAATACAATATTTTTGAATTCTTTTTGCTACTGTTCATTGCTGTTATCTGCGTCTTTGTCCTGCTCCTTTTCTTGCTCTGTTTGCAGGTCTAGAGAGTCAACGAGGCAGGGGGCTTGGCTATTTTGGTGCAAAGAAGGCCACCTCGGGCGGTGGGCGCGCTGTGGCAGCACATGGGGGTTGCGGCGCAAGAGGAACCCTAGGGTTCTTCCGAAAATTTGATTGAGTTTTGGGCCTGGGCTTAGGGTTTTAGTATTTTTGGGTTGTTTGGTTTTATTTTTGATTTGGGCTTCTGTTTTTTTGTTGTTTTTGGGCTTGTAATGGACTGTTTCGTTTTATTTAAAGCCTGGGTAAAATTGGGCAATTACAATAGTCATAGAATGAGTTATGCATAAATGGGATAAAATATGCTAGTAACTGAACAGATCTTACTAGTCAATCCTTTAATTACTTTGATTACAATTTTTTTCAAATAAAATAGTTAAAAATCCCACAATTATAATGACTATAATAAGATCTAGTTTTTCTTGTATATATAAATGAAGTTAATGTTTTTATAGTTGCGTATTTTTAAATATTCATCAATTTAACGATTCAAATTTTTAAAATTTTCTTGTATATATAAATGAAGTTAATGTTTTTATAGTTGCATATTTTTAAATTTTTTATTTTTAGAGAGGGTATAATTTAATTTTAAATTTTAAATTTTAAGAGAGACCGAGATATAATTTTATCATTAAATTAATTTAACTTTACAAATATTCAAATGATTAAAGGGGGAATTTTTCATTTTTGGGGCCAGACTCTTGGCTGCCCCCTCTAGCTTCACCATGACTTATATATATATATATATAAGGCTTAATATAATATTAGATATCTAAACTTGATATTTTTTAAAAAAAATTGATAATTAATTTTTTTTTTAAAAAAATTTGGTACTTAAATTTGTCAAATGTTATACATATTACTCCAATATACTAACAAAGTTATTTTTTTAAAAGGTAGTAAAAATTATTAATGTATAACTGACATATGGTAGATGATATGAATTTTTATTTTATTTTAAATATTCAAATACTTTTAGTTTAATTTATTTATTTTTTTAATTTTTTAATTTAACATAATAAAATTTTTATTTTAGGTTTTTAAATTTGTTGCTTTATTCTTCAATATTCATTCGTTAATCATAGCTCAAAGCACAATTTTTTAATAAGGATTTCCTCCTATACTTACAAAATTTTTGTGGAATTGAGGGCTTTATGAAGTCCGGGTCATGCTTTAAGCACGTAATCCCTCTTGAATCATTTCCGTCATTAACAGTTAAAGTAATCTTAATCTCAATGAAAAGTAAAATTTGGAGTAACTCCAAATAAATGTAATCATTTTCGTCACTAAGTTCCATGTCATCTGCCACATAATGGTCACACATTAGATACTTTTGTCTCTTAAAAAATTAACACCGTTAGTATTTTAGGCAATTTGTATAACATTTGACAAATTTAGATACTAAATTGAACCAAAAATAATTAGACACCAAATTAAAAAATTAAATATACTGATATAAAAAAATCATGGCCGTTAATCTAATGTTATTTTGCCACTTCGTTTAATGACTTACAATAGCAAAGTGTATTTTGAGAATAAATCTATAAAATATGTCCCTTTACTTCGTTCCAAAAAAGTGTGCAACATTTCTTTGATTGAAGCTAAAGCTATTATTGCATAATATACTTAATTTGTATATTCTTTTTTTTTATGTCAAATTTATTATATATATTCAGGATTTAGAGTTTATGATTATCCTTCCTAATAATATTATCTCCGACATTCGAACTTTATATATTCTTCAATCTTTATTATTTTAATACCAAAATAAGTGTCTCTTTTTTTTCAATTAAAAGTCAGAACGTTACCTTCAGCTCAAATTTCCTTTGGTTATTTTGTTATCCTAATTTTATTTTAAATATTTAAGAAAATTAATTGAGCCCTTAAAAAAGTGTATTTTATTGTGTTTTTATTCATCTAAAAAATCATGTTACACGTCTATTAATGGAAATCGACGTTGACCGTGTTAACTGTTAACTTATGCTATCGTGACTAACGGAACTAATGTGCGCGTACCACATGTAAAATTGTTGATGTGGAAAACAATAAAATCTGACATGAAAATTCACTTATTTCCAAGGAAAAAAAATAAAAAGTAAAAACCCAAAATTAATATAGCACATCGAATATGAAAAGGGTATTCAAACTTCTAAAAAAATTTAAAATTTTTGCAAAACCCTAAATCGAGAAAGTGTCAAATATTGTATTGGAAAAAGAAATCTGGTAAAATTTTTCTTGCTTAACCCTTCGAAATAGTAGAAATGATATTTTCTAAACAATTAGGGTTTTGATATTTTGAAATCACCAAGTGATTTTGCTTTGCTGGTTATGGTTCAAAGTGGCTTTCGATTCATTTTTTTTTTAATTTCTTGATTTTATTCTTTCGATCAAATGGGTCATTAAGTTTTTGAATTTCTTGTATGTGTAACAACCCGATTATCAATGGTGTCGAAAAAGGCAATTTCAGAACTTTATTTCCTTAAATCGAGTCTATAAATGTTAAATATGAATATTTACGGAGTTGATATAAAAGTATATTATAGTTTGGTCCAATAATTTGTTTGAATTAACAGTTAATTTAGGTGCAATGACTAAATTGTAAAAGTTCAATCGCTATAGATTTTTAATTTGCCAAAGACTTAAGTATTTAAATTGCAATTAACCAAAGATCTAAGATGGAAAATAAACCATCTTAGATAAGTTAAAGTGGACAGTAGTGCGTAGATTTCTTAAATATGTGATAAACCATAATTTATACATATTTTGACCCAATGCTTAGCGTATTTTTGGATGAATTTTCATTAGATTCGATGAATTCGATGCTCCTAATCCGTTAATTTCATGTTTTACACTCAGGAGAGTTTAGGGAGTCGAAAAGAATGAGAAACGGGCCAAAAAGGGACAAAATGGGCCTACCTCGAAAATCAACACGGCCTGGACTGTCGCACATGGGCATACCACACGGCCGTGTGTGACGAGCAGAATCGAGCACGGCCTAAGCTATTGAACACGGCCTTGTGTGACGAGCAAAATCAAGCACGGCCTAACCTATCGAACACGGGCGTGTTACACGGGCGTGTCCCTGCCGAACCCAAGTCTAATTTTATTCGGAAAAGGCTACTTGTAGGCCAAGAAAGGCGTTCCTAAGCCTATATAAACACCTCAAGGGAGAACCTAAACGAAGACACAGAGGGTAGAAAGCAGAAAATACTCGAAGATAGCCATTGGGAGCAGCTCGGAAGAAGGATTTCCATTAAGACTGAAGATCTCCTATCAATTTCTCTTGAAGTTTTTGGGTTTTCTTATGTTTTGTAGTTTTCCTTATTTTAAGATGTTTCCCTCTATTAGTATGAACTAAATCCCTTAAATACCTGAGGGGATGAAACCTAAAACGAATCTTATTACTATTTGATTTATAAGATAAATACTTGTTCTTATTCTTAATTGTGAGTTCTTATTCTTGTTTTAATAATTCAAGTTATTGATTCAAGTCGAATGTACTTATTTAGAGGAGCAAAAGTCCCTGTTTAAGAGTAGATCAACACAATTAAGCGGAGTTGATTGCAACCCTAGAAATAGAGCGACATAAATCTGCCGGATTAGAGTCAAATATAATAAGGGAGTCCATAGATCGAGTTAATGCGACGATGGGGGTTTTAATTAGAAAGAAATTCCAATTAATCAACCTAGAGTCATTTGTTTTTAGTCTCGAAAGAGATATTAACATAAATCAGGGATTTCTACGGATTAAGTCAAGTGAATAAATCGTATGAATCAGAAGTAATAAGTGAAGTCTAGGTGAATTCTTCCTTGGGTATTACCTCTTTCATAAAGTTGTCTAAAAGTATTTTCCCAATTCATTCTCTGTCGTGCTTTTAATTAATTTTAGTTCAAAAGAAATCACTCCAATTCTTAGGCTAGATAATAAGAAGATAGTAATTACTAGTACTCTTGGTCCTTGTGGATACGATATTTCCGGTCTTACCATAACTATACTATTAAACGATAGGTGCGCTTACCTTTATTGTGATCATAGTTAGTTAGAGACACATCAAGTTTTTCGCGTCGTTGTCGGGGACTAAGATATTAGAAACACTAAATTTTTATTACTTTAGCCATTTTTATTTTATTGCAATTTATTTTATTTTTATTTTTATTTTTACTTTTCTAATTTTACACTTTCTTTGCTTCTGGCAGGAGTCTCTAGTTTATGACTAGAAGAAACCCGTCAGGACCATTGCTTTACAACAGTGAGATAGAAAGTACCGTTCGCAGAAATCGTAGAGATAGTGCGAAGTCTACAATACATAGAGGAAGAGCAAGAGGACGATAATAATACTACCGAGGAGATGACTGATAATAATCACTTGGCAAATTTTCTAGAATTCTGCGACACTTTCAAGATTAATGGCGTTTCTGACGATGCCATTCGCCTTCAGTTGTTTCCCTTCTCGTTGAGGAACAAAGCTAAAGAGTGGTTGAACTCGTTACCACGAGGATCAATCACTACATGGGAACAAGTGACCGAAAATTTTTTACTTAAATATTTTTCGCCGGTTAAAACTACTAAGTTAAGGAATGATATCTCTTCTTTTGTGCAGATGGATTTAGAAACACTTTACGATGCATGGGAGAGATACAAGGATCTACTGAGAAGATGCCCTCACCATAGGTTACCTTTGTGGCTACAGGTTCAAACCTTTTACAATGGTGTGAACCCCTCAACTAGGCAATTAATTGATGCAGCCGCCAGTGGTACACTAAACAACAAAACACCTGAAGTGGCCTATGAGTTTATAGAGGAGATGTCACTAAATAACTAACAGTGGCAAGTTATGAGAATGAAACCGACAAAAGCCGCTAGTGTTTTCAACCTTGACGCAGTCACCATGCTATCGAACCAGGTAGAGCTCTTAAACAAAAAAATTGATGATTTGTGTTTCTATGCATGTACATTCGGTGATGCAGTGTGACATAAATGGAGGAGGGACGAACACAACAGAATATCTACCTTACAACCCGAGCACTAAGAATGAGCAAGTTCACTATATGGGTAACAATTCTAGACCTCAAAATAACCTCTATGGTAATACTTATAATCCAGGCTGGAGGAACCATCCCAATTTCTCATGGGGTGGTCAAGGAAATCAGAGACCACAACCCCCTCCAGGTTTCCAACCACTCTACCAGCAAGAGAAAAAGCCGAGCCTTAAAGATATGCTAGCAAAGTTTATTTCGGTGTCAGAGACTCGTTTTCAGAATACCAAAAAGGTGTTGAAAAATCAGCAAGCATTGATTCAAGGGCTTGAGACTCAAATTGGACACCACTCCAATTGTAGATCGGCAAATGCCGAAATGCTGAAATGCCAAAATGCCGATATGTCAAAATGCCGAAAAGTTGAAAATACGACAACGGTTACCATACGAGCACACGAACGCTCGTATGGGAAAGTCGATACAATGACGGAGGCCACCATGAGCGGTCTCATGGTCTTGGGCCGCTTTTGGGTCAAATGGGATAAAATGGGCCGTGTGGGCCCAATGGGCTTGCGGGCCCCAAAAAGGCCAACTTCATGAACTTATGTGAAATAATAAGCTCGACAATGTTGTTCACATGGCTAAGGGCTATTTTGGGCTTAGCGGGCCACACGAGCGTGTGGGCCCCACTTGGGCCATACTTTGGGCTTTTGGCCCAACTATAACTTTTGATTGCTTAGGGTTACACAAGTCGTGCGGACCGGCTGTGGACCTATTGATGAGTTGATACACATACTAGGACCCCAATGTGAGAAATGACCGTTATGCCCCTAAAAGGTAAAATGTCTAAAATACCCCTATATGATACATGACTGATCTTGTATGCCATTTGATGATATGTTCGCATTCATATGTGATATTTTGTTGCATGGGGATATGATCTTGTATTGGAGAAAGTGATTGATATGTGAGGGTCGCACGCACGGGTCGCGCGAGATGACTTAGGACCCACCGATGGATTTAAGCCGATTATGTGATTGGCAGCTCTACTGCAATATTGGTTAGTGCCGCCACCGGTGCTACATAAGGAGTGTAGGGATGGGTGGATCGATTTAATCCCCACAGGAGTATAGGGTTGGACAGGAGACAGAGTGCAGGGTTGGTTTGGGTATTTATGCATTGCATATTCTGAATCTAATATTGAGATGGGCATAGGCCCAGATAGATGTGATATGTGTCATTTGATATGGGCTCAGGCCCAACCGAGGCTGATGGGGGCTAAGGCCCAATTGCCACCGTTGATGTAGTGGGCTTAGGCCCAGATAGATGTGATGTGTGGTATTTGATTGTTGGGGTTGTACACACTGAGTTTTCGCAAACTCACCCCTCTTTTTAATTTTTTAGGTAATCCCTAATGAGACGGTTGGACGTACTGGAGGACTCGGAGGTGGCCACACTATGAACAGTTGCATTTCTATTTTTTTAATTTACTTTATTTTTAATTATGTTTTCTTTAATCTGGGTTTTGTTGTAATAAGGCCTTTCTCTGGTTGTGTTTTAAATTTTGGGATTTAATTGTGTTGATTGCATAACTTCTAGTTTTAGGTCTCGGGTTTTAAAAAAGAAAACAACATTTTACAAACCAATCGTAAGTACACAAACCTTTTCAAAGAAAAGCTTCCGCTGTATTTTGAAAGTTTAAGTAACAAGTTTAAAGATTCCTACATAAAGTTTTTAATCAAACCCTAATATACCAAAAGATTTTGAACATAATATTAAGTTATCACTGGAAAATGTTTTAAACTAAGAACTCCTCAAATGACATCAAAACTTTACATCAACTTCAGATTTTACGATTCACCCTTCAATGTGACGCCGCCAGATTCGGCCATAACGTTTGGGTCAGGTTTGGGGTGTTACATTTAGTGGTATCAAAGCCAGGTTTCAAAACTCGGGACGTAAAATAGGGTTTAGTTTTTTATTTTAAAGTTGGTTACAAATGAAACAAAGCGTTTTGAAGGATTTTACTGTGTGGCATACCGAGTCTCCGGCGTTGAACCAAGTAAGTCTTCTATACTAAAATCCATTTTAAATGGTTATAATGTGGATACTACTGGGATTACTTTAGATAACAGGCTATACTGAGACTCTTTAGTTAGAGTAAACTAAAAAACATAGGAAACTAAAACTATAGTAAGCTTACGATTGTGAAAACAACTCTTAAACTACTACTCTCATAAAACATCTGCTTTAATTACTGAAATTGTAACTAATTTGCATAAAATTTTTAAGTCAGATAATACGCAAAGTGAAAATGAGCACTAGAGGTACTCATGGAAGGGGTATAAGAGGTCGCGAAAGAGGCCGTAGAGGTGTTAGGGCTAGGTCCTCAACATCTGATCATTTGCCTAATTTAGAAACTAGTGCGACACCGACCTCACCTATGAGCTGGGGACGACGCATTATCCCAGGCAATGTTAAGGATTCTAGAAAGGGTCGCTGGGCCAAACACTAGTATTGGGAGCCGTGGGTCGATTTCAGAGCGACTCCGATCGAATAGAGCTGAGATCTTTAAGGGCATTGCGGGAGTAGCTCCTAATGTGGCCGAATATTGGTTGGAGGCCACAGAAATAATAATGGATGATCTTGACTGCACTTCCAAAAAAAAATTAAAAGGTGCGGTGTCGTTGCTGCGAGAGGAAGCCTACAAGTGGTGGCTTATCGTGGAAGAGGGTACTCAACCTGACCAGGTAACTTGGGAATTCTTTAAATCTGCGTTCCAGGGGAAATATGTGGGCGCAAGTTATGTGGATTCCCGGAGGAGAGAATTCTTGAATTTGACTCAGGGGGATAGGTCTGTGGCAGAGTATGAGGCGTAGTTCCTAAGACTTAATCGATATGCTAAAGGGATGGTGGTGACAGATTATGAACGTAGCGTGCGGTTTGAAGACGGCCTCAGAGATAGTCTTCGGGTATTGATAGCTCCACAAAGGGAGCGAGATTTTGCAGCATTGGTGGAGAAAGCAAAAATCACTGAGGATGTGAAGTGCACTGAGCACCTAAACTGAAAAAGAGAAAGGGGAAAAAATAAAAGGGATTCAAAGCCTTCCGGTTCCGTGCAGAGGCCTAAGAAAAGGGCCAGAGTGGATGGGCCAATCAGGGCTGGACACCTTGTTGCTACTACTGGGTTACCGCCTTGTGCTATTTGTGGAAAAGGCCATGTGGGTGAGTCTTTGGAGGAGGGACGAGCTCGCCTTAGTTGTGGTTCCATGGAGCACCGTATCAGAGAATGTCCCAGAAGACCGGATCAGATGCAAGCTATTGGTAGGGTAATGTGCAGTCGCCAAGGGGTAGCCAGCAGCCGCCTAGAGGCCATGGTCAGGTCAGAGGTGAAAACAGTTTGGGACGTGACCGTGGAGCACCGGGTAGAGGTACAGGACATACCGAGCCGAGGCAGCCAGTGCTGGTTTATGCTGCTCGTCACCGAGAGGATGGAGACGCCCCAGATGTGATAACCGGTATGTTTTTTATCCATGAAGTACCTTATACTGCACTGTTTGACATTGGATCTACTCATTCGTACATTGCATGCACTATGACTGAGACTTTGGGTGTTATGTTTGAAATTACTGTAAATGAAGTCACTATGTTGAGTCCTCTAGGGCAGTCAATGAAAGTGAATAAGCTATTTAGGGATGTGCCTTTAGTGGTCCAATTGGTCACCTTTTTGGCAAATTTGATGGAATTGCCTTTTGGCGAATTTGATTTAATCTTGGGCATAGATTGGCTGGTGAAACACCGGGCAACTCTAGATTGTGCTGCAAAACACATGGTATTGAGAACAGCAGAGGATGAGGAGGTAGTGGTGATCGGGGAACGTCAGGATTATTTATCAAATGTAATTTCTACATTAAGGGCCGAGAAGTTGGTTCGCAAGGGCTGCGAGGCGTATTTAGCCTACATTAGTAATTCAGATTCTAAAGGTTCTACTGTCAAGGATTTGAGAACGGTTAAAGAATTTTCGGATGTCTTTCCCGATGAGCTACCTGGGTTACCTCCCAATCGAAAAGTTAAATTTGGAATCAAGCTTTTACCTGGTACAACTCCGGTGTCCATCTCCCCTTACAGAATGGCACCGAAGGAGCTGATGGAACTTAAAGCTCAAATTCAGGAGTTACTGGACCGAGGATTCATTCGACCGAGTGTGTCTCCGTGAGGAGCACCTGTGTTATTTGTGAAAAAGAAGGATGGGTCTATGCAAATGTGCATCGACTATCGGTAATTGAATAAGCTGACCATCAAGAACAAGTACCCACTGCCGAGGATAGACAATCTTTTCGATCAGTGTTGAGGAGCCACAGTTTTCTCAAAAATTGACCTCCGTTCAGGGTACCATCAATTGAGGGTTAAGGATGAGGATGTCTACAAGACAACATTTAGAACTCGTTATGGTCACGACGAGTTTCTGGTGATGTCGTTTGGGCTAACGAATGCACCAACCGCTTTTATGGATCTCATGAACATGGTGTTCCAACCCTATCTAGATCGGTTCGTGGTAGTATTTATAGATGATATCCTGGTGTATTCGAGAACCGAATATGAGCATGATGCACACCTCCGTGTTGTTCTACAGATTTTAAGGGAAAAATAATTGTATGCCAAATTCAGCAAGTACGAGTTCTGGTTAAGGGAAGTTACTTTTTTGGGTCATATGGTTTCGGCTGAGGGGATTAGGGTTGATCCTCAGAAAATTGAAGCTGTGCTGGATTGAAACCACCTAAGACAGTGTCTGAGATTCAAAGTTTTCTGGGTCTGGCAAGGTATTATAGACGGTTCGTTGAAGGTTTTTCGTTGATAGCTGCTCCTTTGACTAAGTTACTGCGTAAAGGGGTACCGTTTAAGTGGACTGATAAGCAGCAAGAAAGCTTTGAGAAACTTAAGAAGGTTTTGACGGAGGCCCCTATCTTGATTCAGCTAGAGCCTAAGAAAGAGTTTACGGTCTATAGTGATGCATCACACGTTGGTTTGGGCTGTGTATTGATGCAGGAGGGTAAAGTAGTTGCATATGCGTCAGGCCAGCTGAAGACTCATGAGGCATATTACCCAACCCATGACTTGGAATTGGCTACAGTGGTATTTGCACTAAAAATTTGGAGACATTACCTGTATGGAGAAAAGTGCATAATTTATACGGACCACAAAAGTCTTAAATACCTCCTTACTCAGAAGGAGTTGAACCTTAGGCGGCGTAGATGGATCGAGCTGCTTAAAGATTATGATTGCACGATTGAATATCACCCGAGTAAAGTGAATGTTGTAGCCGATGCATTGAGTTGTAGGGCTATGTCTGATTTAAGAGCTATGTTCGTCCGCTTGAGTTTGTTTAAGGATGGTAATCTGCTGGCTGAGCTTCAAGTTAAGATGTTGTGGATTGAGCAGATTAAAGATAAACAATTGTTAGATTAGACTTTGGGTCTTCGATTCCGACAGATTGAGAGTGGGGAAACTTCAGACTTTGGATTGAATAGTGAAGGGGTACTGTGTTTCCGTGGAAGAGTTTGTATACCAAGGGATACTGATTTAAGACAGTCTATACTGCGGGAAGCGTATAGTAGTCCTTATGCTATGCATCTCGGTGGGAACAAGATGTACCGAGATCTCTGTGAACTTTACTGGTGGTCGGGACTTAAGCGCGAGGTTACTGAGTTCGTGAATAAGTGTTTGACATGCCAGTAAGTCAAGGCAAAACATCAGTTACCTTCAAGATTTCTTCAGCCAGTTAAGATTCCACTTTGGAAGTGGGAGAGGGTAACTATGGATTTTGTTAGTGGGCTACCCCTGACGCCTACTAAGAAAGATTCGATATGGGTTATTGTGGATCGGTTAACTAGGTCTGTCCATTTTATACTGGTCCGAACTGATTACTCATTACAGAAGCTGGCTAAGTTATATGTGGCCGAAATTGTAAGACTGCATGGGGTACCGGTCTCTATAATATCTGATAGAGATCCTCGTTTCACGTCTCGATTTTGGAATAAATTGCACGAGGCACTGGGTACAAGGTTGGATTTCAAGATCAAGATTCCACCCTCGCATCGATGGTCATCGTAAAGGGTGATCCAGATATTGGAAGACATGCTCAGAAGTTGTGTAATGGACTTTCGAGGTAGTTGCGAAGATTACTTGCCGCTAACAAAGTTTGCACATAACAATAGTTACCAATCCAGCATACAGATGGCATCGTATGAGGCGTTATATGGTCGTAGGTGTCGTACCCCTACGTGTTGGACTGAGTTAGGTGAGCGGCGAGTTCTGGTGCCAGAATTAGTTACTGATACTAAGGATAAGGTGAAACTGATTCGGGACCGATTGAAAGAAGCATCTGATAGGCAGAAGTCATATGCTGATCTTAAACGCCGAGAGATTGAGTACTCTGTGGGGGACTTCGTGTTCCTTAAGGTCTCCCCATGGAAGAAGGTACTAAGGTTTGGTTGTAAGGGTAAGTTAAGCCCTAGATTCATTGGGCCATACCGTATACTGAAGCGTGTAGGACCGGTTGCCCATCAGCTTGAATTGCCTCCAGAGTTGAACCAGATCCACGATGTGTTCCATGTTTCTATGCTAAGGTGGTACCGTTCTGACCCTTCGCATATTGTGCCAGTTGAGGAGATCGAAATTAGACCTGGTCTAACCTTCGAGGAGGAGCCAGTGCAGATTGTGGATCGTAATGTTAAGGTCCTGTGTAAAAAGTCGGTCCCACTGGTGAAAATGTTATGGCGTAATCATTGTTCAGAGGAAGCAACGTGGGAATCAGAGGAGGCGATGCGATAGCAATACCCTTACCTTTTTTAACCAAGTAAATTTCGAGGCTGAAATTTCTTTAAGGGGGTAGAGTGGTAACGCCCCAAAAATTTGAGCTTTTAAATTCTGTGTGTTGTGGCATGAAATGCATGTTAGCACTACTGGATTAGAGATTTTGGAGTGTTTGGAGGTTTCTATGAAGTCCTGGGTTCAAGCCTAGACATATGGGAAATTTTTATTTTTAGCACTAGGGGAACCTTGACTCTAGGTTGTATGCTTCTTATTTTTTGATGGGTAAAATATGACACAAGGGGCGCCTGGGGTGTAGTGGTAGGTGGCGTGTTCTCTGTCTAAAGGGGGACTAGGTTCGAGTCACTCCCTGCTCAAAGGAGCATTTATTTTACTCCTTTGCTGAGCTAGTAGTTGAGTTGGATGTAACTCTGGTGAAGAGAGAGTTTGAATCAGTCAAGGGAGTGATTTAAAGAGTGGATGATGGAGTGATAAGGGGAGAAAATCAAGGGGATTGAGTTGTTGGGAAGTTGGAGCCAAAATGGGACACTAGGTATGCATAGAATTTCAGCAATGGGGAAATTTGGTTTACTTTTCGGCTTTTGTGAGTCTTTTTTCTCTCAGTTGGCCGATTACACCTCATTCTCTTTGCTTCTTCCTTGTGCCGAATATTGTTTTTTTTTCTTCATCTCTACTATCCTCTTCTTCAATCGGTTTGTGCCATAACCGAACCTTTTTACTGTGTTTCTCACCCATTTTCTTTGACTAGGCCGATTCCCTCACACACTCTCTTCTTCCAATTGCTAGCATTCGTTTCTTAAACAAAAGGGTTCAACTTGGGGATTTGTTTCGATTGTTCGGGTTGCACTTTCATTTTCTACTCCTTATAGTCGAAGTGTGTGTAAGTATTCTTGACTCTTTTTAAGTGGTTCTTGGTTAATAAGGTCGCCATGTTTCTACTCCAGCTTTCTTTCTTTTGGCCAAATCTTCACCCTTTCTCAAAGTGCGGTGTTGATGTGTACCTAGGTGTTCTCAAGGAGTAAAAGGGGGCACGTGTTCAGAGGTAGTTGAAAGCCTACTCTCAGTTTTTGATCACAGTAAGTGTTCTTGCCTTACTTTTTACTTGAGGCCGAATGATTTTGATGGTATTAAAGGTTATCAAATGTGGTTGTAAACCACATATTATGCAATCTTTGATAATAAGGTTATTGGGTAACGCAGGTTTCGACAAGGAGTTAATCGTTGCTAACGATTAGTGAGGATTTAATAAAGCTCGGTCGATTAAGGTAAGTGATGGTGTGGTTTCGGCCTTTGGAAAAGGAGGATAATTATACTGATTGAATGGATAACTGTTAGTCTTGAATGTTGTAGGTTCGGTGCTAGGGATTCGAAACGCGCTTCGTAATCAAGGTGTGTACACACACCACTCCAATTGTAGATCGGCAAATGTCGAAATGCCAAAATGTCGATACGCCGAAATGTCGAAAAGCTAAAAATATGGAAACGGTTACCATACGAGCGCACAAATGCTTATATGGAAAAGTCGATACAATGACGGAGGCCACCATGAGCGGTCTCATGGTGTTAGGCCGCTTTTGGGTCAAATGGGCCGAAATGGGCCGTGTGGGCCCAATGGGCTCGCAGGCCCCACAAGGGCCAACTTTATGAACTTATGTGAAATAATGAGCTCGACCATGTCGTTCACATGGCTAAGGGCAATTTTGGGCTTAGCGGGCCACACGAGCGTGTGGGCCCCACTTGGGCCATACTTTAGGCTTTGGGCCCAACTATACCTTTTGATTTGTAAAGGTTGCACAAGTCGCGCGGACCGACTGTGGACCTATTGATGAGTTGATACACATACTTGGACCCCAATGTAAGAAATGACCGTTATGCCCCTGAAAGGTAAAATTTCTAAAAATACCCCTATATGATACATGACTGATCTTGTATGCCATTTGATGATATGTTCGCATTCATATGCGATATTTTGTTGCATGGGGATGGGATCTTGTATTGGTGGAAGTGATTGATATGTGAGGGTCGCACGGGTTGCGCGAGACGTTTGTGGACCCATTGATGGCTTTAAGCCGATTATGTGATTGGCAGCTCTGCTGCAATATTGGTTAGTGCCACCACCGGTGCTACATAAGAAGTGTAGGGATGGGTGGGTCATTTTAATCCCCATAGGAGTGTAGGGTTGGACAGGAGACGGAGTGCAATGTTGGTTTGGGTATTTATGCATTGCATATTCTGAATATGATATTGAGATGGGCTTAGGCCTAGATAGATGTGATATGTGTCATTTGATATGGGCTCAGGCCCAACCGAGGCTGATGGGGGCTAAGGCCCAATTGCCACCATTGCTGTAGTGGGCTTAGGCCCAGATAGATGTGATGTGTGGTATTTGATTGTTGGGGTTGTACACACTGAGTTTTCGCAAACTCACCCCTCTTTTTAATTTTTCAGGTAATCCCTAGTGAGACGGTTCGACGTACTGGGGGACTCGGAGGTGGCCACAGTACGAACAGTTGCATTTTTGTGTTTTTAATTTACTTTATTTTTAATTATGTTTTCTTTAATCTGGGTTTTGTTGTAATAAGGCATTTCTCTGGTTGTGTTTTAAATTTTGGGATTTAATAATGTTGATTACATAACTTCTAGTTTTAGGTCTCGGGTTTTAAAAAAGAAAACAACATTTTACAAACCAATCGTAAGTACACAAACCTTTTCAAAGAAAAGCTTCCGCTGTATTTTGAATGTTTAAGTAACAAGTTTAAAGATTCCTACATAAAGTTTTTAATCAAACCCTAATATACCAAAAGATTTTGAACATAATATTAAGTTATCACTGGCGAATGTTTTAAACTAAGAACTCCTCAAATGACTTCAAGGCTTTACATCAACTTCGGATTTTACGATTCACCCTTCAATGTGAGGCCGCCAGATTCGGCCATAACGTTTGGGTCGAATTTGGGGTGTTACAGTAAATATATATTATAGATGAAACCCTTTTAAATTTTTTGATTTAGATGAAATTTTAAAATCTTTTTAGAACAATAATGCATTTGCGTGTCAATTATGACTATCGTTGTTATTTTTTTATAATTTAATTTAAAAATTAATTTCATATCTAAAAAGATAAGAGGACAAAAATAAAATGTAGGTGATTGAACATGAAGTTCTACCTTACAATAAAAAATAATCGAATCATGATTTTTATTTTTAATTACTTTTTAAATCACTTAATTTTTAATTATTAAAATTGATTACTACTTTTTTTATAAAAAAATTTTATTTCCAAATTTTTTTAATTTTAAAATTACATTTTTTTGTTAATATATTATATTTAAAAATAAAATATTAATTAATTACATATTTTTAAATATAACACATAATAAATCTGTGCACCACACGAGTACGCAAACTAGTATGTATATGATGTATATGATTTAACTATTAATTGGTGAGTGCGGATTGTTAATTAATTTAATATTGTGACCATTAATGTAACGCTCTGAATAATTTAACTCTATTTTTGTGAAATCTAACACAAATGTGTATTTTCTTCAATGGTTAAGTGTTTTGGGTGTGTGTATAAGGTCTTGGGTTCAAGTCCCATATTTGGAAAATTTTGTTATTTTTTATCCAAGCCTTATCCCTGTTGGGTGGGCTTATATAATATTGTTTGTAAACTCATATTAGAATGAGTTTGTTGGTTTGAGTGGTAATGAGTTAGCTTGCCTTGAGGTCTTGTGTTTGAATTCTTGTGCAAGCGTGGATGTTAATTTTTATCTCAGTTGTCTGACAGAGTTTCGGTGGAGCTAGAATTCTGAAGTGGTTGGTTTGGGTTAGTGGGGAATTAGAGAGATTTTAGGGATGTGTTACAAAAATATTAATTTGAGTAAAAATCTTTTATTTTCTTTTTCCCGAAAAAAAAGAAGAAAACTCTCTCTTTTTCTGACGTTACTATACTCTTCTCCTGTCAAATTTTCCTTCTTTCTTCATTTTTGATTCCTATCCAAATTTCCTCTTCCAATAGTGGTGTTTTACTTTTCGTTTTCGTCGCACGATTTTGAAGGTAGGAGTTCGTCATGGTGTTGTGGGAGTCTTATTTTTACCTTTGTTTATGTTGATGTTTGAGTTAATCAGGTGTACCATTTTGGTAGGTGCTCTTCAGGAAAACCGAGACCCTTTGGCAGTGTAGTGAAGTTTCGAGGCTGCTATTGTCAAGGGTAAGCTTTTGGATTGTCTTAGTGCAGTTTTCTTGTGTTTTTCGAGTAGTGCCCAAGAGGTGTCTCGGTTGGATTTCTGAATTAAAGTTAATTACGGGTGTTTTGGTTGACAATTTTAGGTGTTGTTCACTCCAGGGGTGTAAATTCTTCAAAAAAACAAAACCAAGTCTGTACCAGAAACAAGCGAAAACGAGGTTCGACAAAAGTCAAAAACTGAAACTGTCGACGTCACACGGGCATGTGACAGGTCGTGTGGCTGGCCGTGTGCACACACGGCCGTGTGATTGTCGAGGGTGTGGCCGTGTGCAAGACACAGCCATGTGATAGCGAATGTGTGGCCGTGTGGGCCGCACGGGCAAGGCTAGGTAGGGCGTGTGGGCCATGCGGGCGTGTGAGCCTACACGGGCTTGTAGGTTTTAGGCCAGGCCGTGTGGACCCACACTGGCGAGCCACATGGGCGTGTAGGTTTTGGGTCACGCCGTGTAGGCCACACCGGCAAGGCTAATTTGGGCATGTGAGCCACACAGGCATGTAGGCCCAAAAATTTTGAAATTTTCCCTAGGGTCGCACTGGTCGTTCTGATCGACTAGGGGCCTACCGTAGGTCGGTAAGGGCTAACCAAACCCTAATTCATGTGATCTGATATTATGACAGTCTGATCTGAGTAGAAAACTGATATGTATATCTGACTGCCCTATTTGAGTATATATGATATCTGTATATGAACATGTTAAGCATGATAATTCTATTAATTCTGTATTCTGTATCTGTGTTTGGGGTGGGATCTGCTTATATGGAGGAAGTGATCTGTACGGTGATTTTTTGCCAATTATCTAACAGCTTGGCTGCATATTATTATGTATGTGTCGCATCGACACTATATGGTGTGTAGGGATGGGTGGGTGTTTTTAACCCCACATGGTGTGATGGGAACACCGAAATACCGAGAACAAGGATTACAACGCAAAAGAACAGAATCGAGAGAGGTGAAAAATAAAAGGAAAAAAATATGGCAAAGAACGAGGCTAACGTCAGAAATTTTGAGAAAACAGAGAAAAGAACAAAAATAAAATAAAATAAATGTAAAAGATGATATGAATCCCTTATTTCACCCCCCAGTAACCCCTTAACAACCAACTCTCAGAATCCCACTCCATCAAGACTCTTAGTAGGAAATCGAGAAAAAAGATTAGCATTACGCTTATGCAGAGTTTCGAATATAGGACCTCCACACACTAACTCCCTTACCACTTGAACCAGCAGGCTCATTCTGATATAGAATTACAGACAACTAAATATAAGCCCATTGAGTAAATAGAAGGCTTAAGTCAGAAAAATTCCAAAATTTGCCAAAGATAGGGCTTGAACTTGGGACCTCACACACACACCCAGAACACTTAACCACTGAAGCAGATACACAGTTGTGTCAGATTTTAACAGAAGAAAAAATAAGAATTTTGGGGCGTTACATCGACTATCAGTAACTAAATAAGCTAACTATGAAGAATAAGTACCCACTTCCAAGGATCGATGATCTGTTTGATCAGTTTTGTGGGGTTGCGATATTCTCGAAAATAGATCTTCGATCTGGGTATCATTAGCTTAGGGTTAAGGAAGCTGATATTCATAAGAAAAATTTTAGGACTCGTTATGGGCACTACGAGTTTTTAGTTATGCCTTTTGGTTTAACGAATGCTCCGGCTACATTCATGGATCTGATGAATCGAGTTTTTCAACCGTATCTGGATCAGTTTGTTGTATTCTTCATTGATGATATTCTAGTGCATTCTAAGATTGAGGATGAGCATGATGAGTAACTTAGAGTAGTGCGTAAGATACTTCGAGAGAAACAACTCTACTCTAAGTTGAGTAAATATGAGTTCTGGTTGCGAGAGATAACATTTCTGGGGCACGTGGTTTCTGCTGAGGGGATCCGAGTTGATCTGAAAAAGATTGAGGCTGTGCTTGATTGGAAATAGCCTAAGAACGTTTCTAAGATCTGTAAGTTTTTGGGTCTTATGGGTTACTATCGAAGGTTTGTTGAGGGGTTCTCACTGATTGCAGCTCCTTTGACTAAGCTTCTACGTAAGAATGTTCCTTTCGTTGGGATTGATGCGCAACAATTGAGATTCGAGAAGTTCAAGTCTGTTCTGACTCATGATCATGTTTTGATACAGCCTGAATCTGATAAGGATTTTATGATGTATAGTGATGCATCGCACGTCAGTTTGGGATGTGTATTGATACAAGATGGTAAGGTTGTGGCTTCTGCGTCCTGACAGCTTAACTCATACGAGGGAAATTATTTGACGCACAATCTCAAGTTAGCCACTATGGTGTTTGCGTTAAAGATTTGGAGGCACTATTTGTATAGTAAGGGGTGTATCATCTACATCGATCACAAGAGCCTCAAGTACCTCCTTACTCAAAAAGAGTTGAATCTTAGGCAGGTCGATGGATTGAGCTGCTCAAAGATTATGACTGTACGATAGAGTATCATCCCGATAAGGCCAATGTGGTGGCTGATGCTCTCAGTCGTAGAGCGATGACTGATGTAAGGGTGATGTTCGCTCGTCTCAGGTTGTTTGATAATGGATGTCTATTAGCCGAGTTGCAGGTTAAGCCGATTTGGATTGGGCAGATTCGGGAAAAACAGCTAAGGGATGAGTCTTTGGTTCTGCAGTTTCATCAGGTTGAGAGTGGCAGTACTTTTGATTTTGGACAGAATAAGGATGGAGTTCTGTGTTTCTAAGGATGGGTTTGTGTACCGAACGATTCTGATTTGAGACAGTCAATTCTGAAGGAAGCGCATAGTAGCCCTTATGCTATGCATCCCGGTGGTAATAAAATGTATCAAAATCTTCGTGAGCTATACTGGTGGTTAGGATTGAAACGTGAGGTAACGGATTTTATTGCTCGTTGTCTAACGTACCAGCAAGATAAGGCTGAACACTAGTTGCCTTCGGGTTTGCTACAACCTGTTAAGATTCCCTTGTGGAAATGAGAGTATGTGACGATGGACTTCGTTAGTGGGTTGCCTTTAACACCCTCTAAGAAGGATTCTATGTAGGTCATCGTAGATTGATTGACCAAGTCTGCTCATTTTATTCCGGTCCGGACGGACTATTCTCTGCAAAAGTTAGCGAAGCTTTACATCTCCGAGATTGTAAGACTGCATAGTTCCAGTTTCAATAATTTCTGATAGGGATCCTCGCTTCCTTTCTTGGTTCTGGAAGAAACTTCACGAACCTCTAGGGTTTGAGATTGGATTTTAGTATTACGTTCCATCCTCAGACCGATGGTCAGTCTGAGAGGGTGATTCACATACTGAAGGATATGCTTCGGAGCTGTGTGATTGATTTTCGAGGTAGTTTGGAGGATTTTCTGCCGTTAGCTGAGTTTGCCTACAATAATAGTTTTCAGTCTAGCATTCAGATGGCACCTTACGAGGCTCTATGTGGTCGTAAGTGTCGTACTCCGTTATGTTGGACTAAGTTGGGTGAGCGTCGGGTTTTGGGTCCTAAGTTAGTTTCTGAGACTGAAAATAAGGTTAGACTAATTTGAAATCGTCTTAAGGTAGCTTTTGATAGACAGAAGTCTTATGCAGATCTAAAAAGGAGGGATATCGAGTACTCTGTGAAGGATTTCGTATTCCTTAAGGTATCTCCGTAGAAGAAATTTCAGAGGTTCGGTCGTAAGGGCAAGTTGAGCCCTAGGTTCATTAGGCTGTATCGGATTCTGAAGCGTGTGGGTCCAGTTGCTTATCAGTTAGAGCTACCTCCAAAGTCAGACCCTATCCATGATGTGTTTCACGTCTCGATGTTGAAGCGGTATCAGTCTGATCCATCTCACGTTGTCTCTGTTGAGGAGATCGAGGTTAGATCAAACTTGACATTTGAGGATGAGCCGGTTCAAATTTTGGATCGAGATATTAAGGTTTTGAGGAGGAAGTCCATACCGCTAGTGAAGGTTCTGTGGCAGAATCATAGCACCGATGAGGCCACATGGGAACCTGAGGACTCGATGCGTCAGCAGTATCCTCATTTGTTCGGATCAAGTAAATTTTGAGGCTGAAATTTCTTTTAGGGGGTAGAGTTGTAATGTCCTGAATAATTTAAGTCTATTTTGTGAAATCTAACACAAATGTGTATCTGTTTCAGTGGTTAAGTGTTCTGGGTGTGTGTATGAGGTCTTTGGTTCAAGTCCCACATTTGGAAAATTTTGTTATATTTGATCCAAGCCTTATCCCTATTGGGTGGGCTTATATAAACTCATATCAGAATGAGCCTGCTGGTTTGAGTGGTAAGGAGTTAGCTTGCCCTGAAGTCTCGTGTTCGAATCCTTGTGCGAGTGTGGATGTTAATTTTTATCTCGTTTGTCTGATAGAGTTTCGGAGGGGCTGGAATTCTAAAGTGGTTGGTTTGGGTTAGTGGAGTAGTGGGGAGTTAGAGAGATTTTAGGGATATGTCACAAAAAAATTAATTTGAGTTAAAAATCTTTTATTTTCTTTTTTCCCGAAAAAAAAGAAAACTCTCTCTTTCTAACGTTACTATACTTTTTGATAAACCGTAAAAGTAACATATTCTAAGCCCACATTTAGTATGCTTTTGGATGATTTAAGCCCCAATTTATGCAAAAAGGTGCTCTTAATCCTTTATTTTCATGTCTTATACTCAGGAAAGTACCCGATGACGAAAAGAACGAGAAACGGGCTTAAAACGGGCCTAGAGATAGGGTGACGAGATTTTGCCGGATTAGGGTGAAACCTAATATGGGAGTCCACAGATCGATTTACTGCTATTTTAGGGGGTTATTATAAGCGAACGAGAGTTCCACTAATTAACCTAGGGTTAGACGTTATTCGCCTCGAGAGAGGGTTTAATATACGTTAGGGAGTCTCACGGATCAAACCAAGTAAATAAATCATATGGTTCAAGGTTTGATAACAAGTGAAGTCTAGGTGGATTTTTCCTAAGGGTATCGTTTGAGTCAACTGAGTTTTCCCAAAAATTAATTCCTGAATTCATTCTTTTTGTCTTTGCGTCTTAGCTTAGTAAGTAGATTAGTTTTAGTTTAAACAATCATCACTTTATATTAAGGCTAAATAATAAAAAGACGGTGAGTATTAGTACTTTTAGTTCCTTTGGGTTCGACAATCCGGTCCTGCCTAAACTATACTACTGTTCGATAGGTGCACTTGCCTTTAATCGTTGTCAGAGTTGGTTTCCAGGTTCGATCATTCTTTTATAAATTTTAAAACTCTGATTTACAGCGATCAAGTTTTTGGCGCCGTTGCCGGGGAACTAAAATATTAAGAAAACTCTATTTTTATTACTTTAGCCATTATTTTTATTTTTCGTAATTTATTTTTAGTTTTAATTTTAAATTTGCTAAACTTCCGTTCTTTCCTAGCAGGTACCTCTAGTTTATAACTAGAAGGAACCCGAGAGGACCTTTAGAATACGACAATGATATTGAAGCTACCGCTCGAAGAAATCGCAGAGAAATTAGGCGAGCCCTAAATTACCAAGGAGAGCGAGAAGACAGATCCAATCCCTATGAAGGGATGGACGAAAATAATCTTCCACCACAAGATGTGGGAGAAAATAATGCTCCTCGTACTATGTTTGATTATGCTAAACCTCATTTAACAGGAGCCGAATCTAGTATTGTTAGGCCTGCTATAGCTGCTAATAATTTTGAATTAAAGCCTAACACTATGCAAATGATTCAACAGCTTTGTTCAATTTGATGGTTTCTGGGCGAAGATCCAAACGCTCATATAGCTAATTTTTAGAGTTACGTGATACCTTCAAAATAAATGGTGTTTTCGATGATGCCATACGTCTTGGTTATTTCCCTTTTCATTAAAGAATAAAGCTAAACAGTTGGTTAAACTTACCACGAGGGTCAATCACTACATGGGAACAAATGACCGAAAATTTTTATTAAAATATTTCCCACCGCCAAAACGACCAAATTACGTAAGGATATCTCTTCTTTTGTGCGGATGGATTTAGAGACATTATACGATGCATGGGAGAGATATAAGGATCTCTTGAGAAGGTGTCCACACCATGGTTTATCCTTGTGGCTCCAAGTCCAAACTTTTTATAACGGTGTGAATCATTCAACGAGATAATTAATTGATTCAGCCGCCGGTGGAACCCTGAATAATAGAACTCCGAGGCAAACCTACGAGTTTTTTTAAAGAGATGTCATTTGAATAACTATCAGTGGCAAGTTACAAGAACAAGACCAACAAAAATAGCCGGAGTTTACAACCTCGACGCAGTAACCATGCTATCAAATCAGGTAGAATTGATGAATAAGAAGATTGATAGTTTGTGTTCTTCGTAGGTACATCCAGTCATGCAGTGCGACGTAAGTGGAAGCGTGGCGCACTCGAGTACCCACCCTACCAACCAGCACAGAGAGCGAACAGATGAACCATATAGGTAACAATTTCAGATCTAATAATAACCCATATAGTAATAACTATAATCCAGGTTGGAGGAACCACCCAAATTTTTCGTGGGGAGGACAAGGAAATCAAGGAAATCAAAGACAACAACCTCCTCAAAATTTCCAAAATCAGCCCTATCCAGAAGAAAAGAAGCCGAGTCTTGAAGATACGTTGAACAAATTCATAGCATCCACAGAAGCTCGTCTCCAAAAAAATGAGGTAACACTCGACACCCAACAAACATCGATCAAAAAGATCGAGAACCAAGTTGAAGGACTTACAAAGGCAATCGGGGAAATTACCCAGTCAGTCAGAGAAATTGCAAAGCTATTATCTGAACGACCGCAAGGGCGTCTACCGAGTAATACTGAAATTAATCCAAAGGAGCAAAGCCAAGTCATAACAGCTCAAGAAAGCGAAGAAGTAGTCGAACCCAGTCCAACACAAGGAAACGAGGTAGAAAAAGGTAAAGTTGAGGTAACACAAGACAAGCCAAAACCGGTAATTAAGGAGTACCAACCTCGCGTACCTTACCCCGAGGCATTAAGAAGAGACGACGCAGAAGAACAGTTCGGTAAGTTTCTTAAACTTTTAAAGAAATTACATATTAACTTACCATTACTTGAAGCTCTTTCGCAGATGCCAGATTCTGGGAAATTTTTAAAAGAGCTTCTGACAAATAAACGGAAGTTAGACGAGTCGTCACATGTAGAACTTAACGCAAAGTGCTCAGCAATTATCCAAAATAGTCTACCACAAAAGCTAAAAGATCCAGGGAGCCATGTTTAATTGGTAGACTAACTGTTGATAATGCGTTAGCTGATTTAGGGGCAAGCATAAATGTCATGCCTTATAAATTGTTTAAACAATTAGGTTTAGGGAAACCCAAACAAACTAGGATGAGCATTCAATTAGCTGATAAAACTGTTAGAATTCCTAGGGGTATTATCGAAGATGTTCTTGTAAAAATTGATGATTTGTTTTCCCAAAGAGACTTTGTTGTCTTAGACATGGATGAGGATAATTCGATCCCCCTAATTTTAGGAAGACCCTTTTTAGCGACTACCAGGACTAAAATTGATGTTGATGCAGGAGAACTCATACTTTGCGTAGGTAATGAGACAGTCACCATCAAGGCTCTCGATTTGGCTAGAACATCGAGTAATCAAGGTGAGGACGTAAATTCTACTGATAACCATTCGGTTAACCCTTATTTTCAGGAAGCACCACCAAAGAATACGACTGAACCCGATCCTAAACCTCATGCCAATAAAGAAATAACTCATGAAGATCGAGGGATTCAGTTCGATGATCTAGACGAGTGGAAGACACACTTCAAGGAGAAATTAGGGATACACGACGAAGAACCGGAACCACACGAGATAAAATCGAAGGAGCCCCCAAAAAAGCTAATAGGAACAACAAATCACTTCAAAATAGGGGACCAAATCTTCGTTAGATCGAGTAAATCCTCGAATATCTCCTCCAGAACCCTGGCACAAACAAAGAAATATCTTTTAGGGTAACCAGTGTTTTCCCACACGGAACAGTCGAGGTAAGTAATCCTACTTTTGGTACTTTTACTATAAACACATCTCGACTTAAATTTTTTCACGATGATACAGATAATAACATGAGGAAGGACTTCCAACTCCTCAAACCACCCTGAAGATGCAAACAAGAACAGAGTCTAGCATAAGACTATAAATGAGCACTTCTCGGGAGGCAACCCGAGCACTAATACTTGTATTTTTTTATATATATTCAGTTTATCTTAATTTTCCTTTTTATCTTCCTTTTTAGCAACTAACAACCAACTAACCAAGTGCAAAATTCCAAGCCACACGGCCTTACACACAGCCGTGGGGGTACTCCAACGCTTTGAACTAACAGAGCAGAGAAGGTACATGTCAGGGCAAAACAAATTTTCAGAATCACGGACCCAACTAATACCCCACGGGCACCGACAAAGTGGCACGGCCATGCTTTATGACCGTGTGAGGCTACTGACTTGCCAACCACGGGTTAAACACGCCCGTGTCAGATAACCGTGCCAATATACTGACTTGTCGAAAATAGGCTAGACACGAGCGTGGGGAACCAACACGCCCTAGAGCACGGCCGTGCGAGGCAGCCGTGTGAATCGACACACCCTCAACCCACGGGCATGGGAAACTGCCAGATCTAAAAGTTTATTTAAACACCATACCCTTCTCCTTTCTCTTCTTAACCCACTTTCTTTCTTTCTTTCTTTCTTTCTTTCTTTCTTTTCTCCCTCTTTCTTTTTTCGTTTTCCTAATAAATCCTTAGACTCTTGAGCCACAAAAATATCATATCCATGGCAAGAAAGTGTAAAAGGCCAATCACAGTCTCTTCAAAGGAGACCGATTCATATGAGTTCATGCTGGCAGCTTCATCCAAACAACAAGCCAAGGGTCTTTGAGACCAATTATCTGTTCTTTTATTTTTATCTTCTCCTTTATTTCCTTTATCTTTACTTCTCTTCTACTTAATTTAGTTTATTTTTTTTAGTTTCTTGTTCTTAGGTTCTTAAGGCTGCTTGGGAATCACGCCACTTCCACCATCACCAACAACTCCGTCACCTTCAAAGTCACACCAACCTCTCGAACCATCTACCATAAGGATTCTCAGGCCCCTTTATCTTTTAAACTTAGTTTATTTTCCTTCTTAGTATCATTCTCTTTATCTTTCTTGTCTTTAATTATATTATTAGTATATTATTAAGGTTTCTTTAGATTTCTTGGCTAATCCTGCATAAGACTCCCAATTTCTTCATCTAGCACAGGTTCGTCATCCAGACGGCCCATCACCACCACCAAAGGCACAATTTCCTCTCAAGGAATCATCCGAAAATTCAGGAAGTTTTCACTTATCCCCATATCTGATGATTTTATTACAAGGTTATTATATATTTTTGTACATTGAGGGCAATGTACATCTCAAGTGTGGGGGGGTGAACAACCTAAAAAGATACTTAACTTAAATCCCTGAATTTAGTCTTGTTTGAAAGTAAATTACTCATATTACTAATTAGGATGAAATTTCTGATGATTTATGATTTTTATTGATATATTTTAGATTAAGTCATTGATAATTGTGCATTGATAATTAAATTCTAAGAATACTAGAGAATCAAGCATGATAAGTCTATTTTTCATAAATTAAAAATTTGCTAGGTTGTCAAACTGAGTTTAAATATTATCTTGAAGTTTGAAATTTACGAGGTTGACATCACAATACCCATAAATTTTGTGAGTTTTTTAGCCTTATAGAGCATATATTCTTTTTCTTGCTCACTTTATTGATTATGAGTATGTCAACATTGATTTGTTATTCTAGAACTTGCATCGATTATACATGTCGAGACCACACCTATGATTTGATATACAGAGATGATGAAGGCACCTAGGTTTTAACCCACTTACTCCACTAAAAGCCTACCTTCACAAATTAACCCCTAGTGAACCCCTTTTAATCCTAACTACCCTATTTATTGACATAACCACTAATATTAACCCAGAACCCCTTTGTTTTTGTTATCACCATTCCTTTTGACTACCTTTATATCGAGATTTGATTTGATTAAATAACCTAACTATGTTTATTTATTTCAGTTCTTAAAAAAAAAATTCAAAAGTATATTCATTATTCATTATTAGTTGTGATTAAATGAGCTTATACGCTTGAATCCCAGATATCGAAGAAGAAGCTAGTAGTGTTAGTATTATCAGTTTCCAATTGATGTAATTATTATTAGTTCATTAGTTCTCTGTTAGGTAATTTGTCAATTCAATCTCGATTTTAACCCTCTAATTCAGCCTTATTCCACACCCTTTAACCTAAGACTCGTTACAACCCTAATTAAAGACCTTTTGATTTGTGTATCATCTCATATTACAGTGGTGGAGATTTGATTTTCATGCAAGCCTATGGGATTAACTCTTCATGTTCGACCTTTGAGTGCCTAATTGTGAACCTTAAACACTTTGAGTGATTTGAGTGAATCTTTTGTAAGGATGTCAATCCTTGTCGATTTCAAATTAAAGGTAATTATCTAGATAAGGGGAGGCGCCTATGTTTTCGAGCTACAAAATCTATGACTTATACTGTTTGAATTTTTAGGACACTTTGAATTGAATTATCCATGTATAAATTATCTATGAATTATGATGAGACACTATCAATGACTATTATGAATTGAAGAAAGTTCATTTTAATTGTAAGTTGAGAATTTTTCTTGAGGACAAGCAAAAGCTTAAACGTGGGGGTATTTGATAAACCGTAAAAGTAACATATTCTAAGCCCACATTTAGTATACTTTTGGATGATTTAAGGCCCAATTTATGTAAAAAGGTGCTCTTAATCCTTTCTTTTCATGTCTTATACTCAGGAAAGCACCCGATGATGAAAAGAACGAGAAACGGGCTTAAAACGGACCAAATTGGGCCAAGCCACGAAATCAACACGGCCTTACCACGACTTACACGGCCGTGCCTCATTCAACAGTGTCGAACACGGCCTGGCCACAATTTACACGGGCGTGTGCTATGGCCGTGCCTCTGCCGTGGAGAAGAGCAATTTCATTCGGGAAAGGATACTTATGGAGAAAGAAACGTGTTTCAAAAGCCTATAAATACACCCTAGGTACCAGCTGAAAGGGGGGCAGAGAGCTAGGCCAAGAAGCCAAGCCGAAAAGGTCAGATTTGTGGGAATCACTCGAAGATAGCCAGTTGATCCATCTCAAGAAGCTGGAATTCTACTCAAGACGGAGGATCTCCTCTTCAATTCCTTCAGGGGGTTTTAGGGATTTATTATGTTTTGTTTTATCTTTTCTCTTGAGATGTTGTCTTTTATTATTATGAACTAAACCTTCGGATACCCGAAGGGGATGAAACCTATGAGGAATCCTGTTATTTAATTTTTTGAATTATATGATAATAACTTAGTTTGTTTTTAATTGTGTGAACTTAATCCAAATCTAATGTGCTTAGGTGGAGGAGGAATAGACCCTGCCTAAGAGTAGATCCAACATAATTAAGCGGAGTTGATCGCACGCCTAGAGATAGGGTGACGAGATTTTATCGGATTAGGGTGAAACCTAATATGAGAGTCCACAGATCGATTTACTACTATTCTAGGGGGTTATTATAAGCGAACGAGAGTTCCACTAATTAACCTAGGGTTAGACGTTATTCACCTCGAGAGAGGGTTTAATATGCGTTAGGGAGTCTCACGGATCAAACTAAGTAAATAAATCATATGGTTCAAGGTTAGATAACAAGTGAAGTCTAGGTGGATTTTTCCTAAGGGTATCGTTTGAGTCAACTGAGTTTTCCCAAAAATTAATTCCCGAATTCATTCTTTTTGTCTTTGCGTCTTAGCTTAGTAAGTATATTAGTTTTAGTTTAAACAATCATCACTTTATATTAAGGCTAAATAATAAAAAGACGGTGAGTATTAGTACTTTTAGTTCCTTTGGGTTCGACAATCCGGTCTTGCCTAAACTATACTACTGTTCGATAGGTGCACTTGTCTTTAATCGTTGTCAGAGTTGGTTTCCAGGTTCGATCATTCTTTTATAAATTTTAAAACTCTGATTTACAGCGATCACTTTTCTCCTGTCAAATTTTCTTTTTTTCTTCCTTTTTGATTCCTGTCGAAATTTCCTCTTCCAATCGTGATGTTTTACTTTTTGTTTTCGTCGTACAATTTTGAAAGTAGGGGTTCGTCGTGGTGTTATGGGAGTCTTATTTTTACTTTTGTTTCTATTAATATTTGAGTTAATCCGGTGTACCGTTTTGGTAAAGCTCTTCGGGAAAATCGAGACCCTTTGGTGGTGTAGTGAAGTTTCGAGGCTACTATTGTCAAGGGTAAGCTTTTGGATTGTCTTAGTGTAGTTTTCTGTTGTTTTTTTCGAGTTGTGCCCAAGAGGTGTCTCGGTTGGATTTCTAAATTAAAGTTAATTGTGGGTGTTTTGGTTGAAAATTTTAGGTGCTGTTCACTCTGGGGGTATGGATTCTTCAAAAAATGAACTAGGTGAGTACCTGAAACACGAGAAAATGAGGTTTGGCAAAAGCTGAAAACTGAGACTGTCAACGTCACACGGGCATGTGGCCGGCCATGTGGCTAGCCGTGTGTGACACTACCGTATAATTGTCGAGGGTCTGGCTGTGTGTGAGACACGATCGTGCGATGACAAACGTGTGGCGTGTGGGCCACACGGGCAAGCCCAGGTTGGGCGTGTGGGCCCACACAGGTGAGCCGCACGAGAGTGTGGGTTTTGGGCCAAGCCGTGTGAGCCACACGGGTAAGGCCAATTTGGGCTTGTGAGCCACACGGGCATGTGGGCCCAAAAAATTTGAAATTTTTCCTAGGGTCGCATGGGTCGTTCTAATCGACTAGGGGCCTATCGTAGGTCGGTAAGGGCTAACCAAACCCTAATTCATGTGATCTGATATTCTGACAGTCTGATCTGAGTAGGAAACTGATATGTATGTCTGACTGCCCTGTTTGAGTATATATGATATCTGTATACGAGCATGTTAAGCATGATAATTCTGTATTCTGTATCTGTGTTTGGGGTGGGATCTGTATATGTGAAGGAAGTGATCTGAACGATGACTTTTAGCCTATTATCTGACAGCTTGGCTGCATATTATTCTGTATGTGTCGTATCGACACTATATGGTGTGTAGGGATGGGTGGGTTTTTTAACCCCACATGGTGTGATAGGATGGTCGGAGATGGTGTGTAGAGGATGGGGGTAGGATTCTGTATATCTGTTCTGTACATCTGATTCTGATATCTGTATCTGTTAAGGACTTAGGTTCAATTTTATTTCTGTCTGCATATGAGATTCTGTAAATGTTGCATGACTATCTTTGTTGGGTTACACACTGAGTTTACGAAAACTCACATCTTTTTGTCTGTTCTGTTCAGGTAATCCCCAAACTTAGGCGGGTCAAGATCTGACGGAGACTCATTGTGGATCGCCGATGCAGAACTATTTTATTTAGTAATCCTGGTTTTAATTTAAATTCTGGTTTTTCTTGAGAGTTAATTTGTAACTTTTGGGACTCTCTGGACTGTATGGTTTTAACTTTTGGATTCGAATTTAGCTTTGCTTTCTTTTTCGCAACGTTGACAAAAACACTTTACGCAAACAAATGGTTTTTACAAATGGCTTTTTGGAAACTCGAGCTTGGTTTCGAATAAAACGATTTTCAAACTTCCTCTGCAAATTCTTGACAACTTTAAATGATTTTAAATAAGATTACAAACACAAGTTTTTTCAGATATTAAGACTCCAATTGGTAAACTAATAAAATGATACGTTTTAACTTAAAAGATGTGATTTAAAACCCTTCTTCGTAACACTCCCAGATTCGGCCATAACGCCTAGGTTGGGTTAAGGGTGTTACAAGTAAATGATTTATTGTAACATTATTTATATTTTCAAACATCTATATCAATTTTAATAGCGTAATTAATTTATAAAAATAGTGATAAAGTTGAAAGTTTTTTTTTTAAATTGTTTTAAAATTTACAATGACATATTATGTAAAATTGTAAGTAAAATTATTTCCATGCTTTTTTTTTTCATACACTTGTGAGTTTTATTTCCATTCTATTTGCTAAGTGTTTTTCTTTGTAATTGAGCTTAATTTGCAAACACTTTGATCTTGTAAGGATTATTTCTTTGTTGCTTCTTTGTATCTCTTTGAAAGAGTTTGTGTTTTAAGATTTGGGTAGAAATCTTAAAAGAGTTTGTAAGGTTAAACTTTGTCCTCAAAAGTTATCAAATTAGTGAATTTGGAAAAATCCTTAGTAGTAAGGTAGTGGAGTAGGCAATTGGAGTCGAACCACTCTAAATTCTTATGTTTATTTCTCTCTAGCATTCACAAAATTTTTAAAAGCTAATTCACCCTCCCTCTTGACAATTTCGGTTTGATTATTTGAGTTATCAGAGGAGCTTATGTATATGATGCAATCTTTCCCTTCACAAATTCTTTTTTTTTTTCAGTTATGAACACATTAAAAATTTAAAAATCGTGTTTTATAATATAATATAATATAATATAACTATTGATTAGTTAATGTAAATTATTATCAAATGATGACTGAATAATTTATTGTGACATTATTTATATTTTTAAATGTTGAGGTGATCGTATGAAGTGACAATAAGAGGATAAAGAATTAATCATATTACACCAGATGACTGTGATTTGTGACCGTATATGGCTGGTTTCTACTAGCAGACAAATAGCAAGAATAAGAAAAAATAATAAAAAAACCAATCCAATTTGGAATATTAATATCGCTATTCAATATATAAATTATTTGTATCATAGCAATTTGTTTTTTTCACAAAAAAATATACCCATTATTTTGTTCCTTTGATTTGCAAGGAGGGACTTTCAATGCAATTATAAATCTCATTGATTGTATATTAAAGGTGCCATTCAAGCATTATTGTTTGATATAAACATAGAGGAGCTCAACAACTCCGGCAATGGTTCCAGTTATAGATTTCACAAACCAAAACCTGAAACCTGGCAGCCCCGAATGGGATTTAGTGAAATCCCAAGTTCGGGAAGCACTGGAGGAGTACGGTTGTTTCGAGGCATTGTTTGATCCAATCCTGGAGCTTCGAAAGGCAGTGTTTGGGGCTTTGCAAGAGGCCTTTGACTTGCCTTTACAAACCAAAAAACTGTGTGTTTCCGACAAGCCCTTTCGTGGCTATTTCAATCCTTCTGGACCGTTTCAAAGCTTCGCGATGGATGATGCTCAGATTGCTGAAAACATTGAACAATGCCTCACCAACACTTTATGGCCTCAAGGAAACATAAGTTTCAGGTAGTAACAAGTATTACACGAGCCTTGCATTAGGAGTCAGAATATATTTTGTTTTGTCTATTAGAAAAAATCTTTAGATATTAAATCAAAGAGTAAATTAATTTTCTTGTTAAAAATTTTATCCATTTTTATTGTTAAAAACTGGTCCCTCATGTCAGCATGAGATACACATGGCACACCATGTGTAATTGTCTCGTTATTCCGTTAGCTACATAGTTTTTAACAATAGAATTGAAAGAAACTTTTAACAAAAAAGACCAACTTACTTTTTTGATCTAACATCAAAATGCAATTTGACTTCAAATACAACTTTTAGCCTTTAGATACTTCACTTGAAAAAATCCCTTTAACAAAACTATTAGACTTCTTGGAATCGACCTCCTTATTAGGAAAAGTTTTTGAAGTTGTCATTCTTTGACACGTCGACCCGAAGTTAGAACAATAAAAGTATTGTTCCCGTGCTATGTATGCTTGGTTTTAACCTCAAATTTTTGTGGATAAGAGCACTACCACTTGAAAACCCAAAGCTAAAATCAAAGTATATACGCATTGAGAACAATAACTTTATTATTCATATTCCAAATCAACATCCCCAAAATGATATTACAAAGATTTCTCCCAAGAAAGGAGCAATTTTATTAATTATATGCTTTGTATTTGGCAGTAAAACTCTGGCGTCTTTCACTCAACTAGCATCCGAGTTACAGAAGACAATTTTGAAGATGATTTTGGAGAGTTTTGCACTTGAGAAATACATGGATGAGCTCCTTGACTCCACAAACTATCAACTGAGGGTCATGAAATATGAAAAGCCAAAAACCAATGATTCAACCCATGCGTTAGCTGAGCACTGTGACTCTAATACGATGACCCTTTTGTATCAAAACGAGGTTAATGGACTACAGATTCAAAGCAAAGATGGTGAATGGATCAATATGAAGCCATCACCCAATTCTTTCATAGTCTTGATTGGAGAGTCCCTTAGCGTAAGTTCCCACTTATTTTTTACATCACAGAGTGTTTAAATAGCTTGACTTAAAACATAAATTTTTTATATTGTTGCAGGTATGGTTAAATGGCCCATTGCCTTCGCCTTCTCATCGTGTCATGACGAAGGGTAACGAAGACTGTTTACAAGGCCAAGAGGAGGCTACGCAATAAAGGTTCCAAATGAGCTTGTCGATGACAACAATCCCATCCTTTTCAAACCTCATGACCATGAAGAATTTTTGAAATTTTTTTACTCCGAAATCACTCAAGCAGCTGTTAAATCTGAGGGTTATATAACTCGTCTTAAAGCTTATTGTCGTAACCATTTTTTTGAGTTTTGGCAAAAAAACGGGGTCGACGTGGGTTTTGAAAACGAATAAAAAAACAGGAGTCGCCACCAATCCTTTTTTGATGAGGTGTGATCGGGTCACCTTAAAAAGTGTTTGTTTTTAATAATCAGATTGATTTATCAAAACACAATTTTGGTCTACGAAAATCAGAAAATGGATTCGGGAGTCGGTTACGTACGAGGAAGGGTTAGCACCCTCGATACGCCCAAAATTGGTACCTAATTGATTATCTAATGTCTTAATGTCGAAAGTTGAAAACTTAAGAATTCAAAATACGATCCCTCTTGTTGTTGAAGAATAAATTTGGATAAATTGGAAATGTATGCCAAGGGCCGTCTCGTTTTAAGGTGAAGTGTTACATCCAATACTTTAGGACACCACAGTTCGGCCTTTAAAGTTGAATTTGCCTTTTATTCAAAGCTCATTGATTTAATTGGAAGGATATTTTGTTATTTAGAATGGACGAGAAAAGGAAACCCAATACTTTAGGGCACGATTTCTCGAGTTTCTAAATACAGAATATTGCCTTGGTTTTAGAAAATATTATCTCGGAATAACAAAACATCACATCCAATGCATTAGGACACGACATCTCGAATTCTCGAGAATAAGCTTTTGATTTAAAAATGTATTTGTTTTGAAAGGATATTCGGTTATTTAGATCAAACGAGAAGGATCGAAACCCAATACTTTAGGGCACGACCTCTCGAATTTCTAAATACGGAATATTACCTTTGTAAAAGAATCCATTTTGTGTCGGGCGAAAATTGATGCAATGCAAGTTTATATTGGAATGTAAAAACAGATCATAATACGGATATGCGTAGCAAAAATGGGAATAAATGTGTTAGTATATATATAAAGACAATGATGGTAATATGTATAAGATAAGTAACATATCTACACATATATAAATAACGTGATGCTAATAGCAATAATGAAGTAGATAATATAATAAACGTAATAATATAGTAATATAATGATAATGAAATAGTAGTATATTAGTAATAATAATAATAATAAAATAATGATGAAAGTAAATATAATAAGCAATAAGTATAATAATAACGTATAGAAAAAACGAATACAATGCAGTAATGATATTTGAAATAAATAATAATATTGAATGAAATAATAATAATAAAATAAATACGATAAGTAATAGATTAGCAAAAATAATATTAAGAATAGCATTTAAAATAATTATCAAATACAATAATAATCATTAAAATAATAATACAAATTAATATTAACATCAAAAATAATAAATATAATAGTAATAATAAAAAAAATAATACATATAATAATAATAATTTTAAAAAGCAATTGATTTAATAGTAAAATAATCAAAATAATCAAAAAAGGGACCAAAATCGAACTAAAAACGGATTATTGGGGTAAATCTGAAATGAAATAAAAGAGTTGTTAGGGATCAAGATATAGCACGCTTAAAGCAAGAGGGGCCGATTGGAAAATATCCCCATCCCTCCATGCGCATATATGGGTCAAGGACCCAATTGAAAGCCCGATAAAATTTAAAGGAAAATCTGTAAAAAGAAAAACCAACGAAAAGTCTAATTGAATAAGTAATGCGAGAAGGGAGGGACCAATCGTGGAAATATCCCTTTAAAGGGACAACACGGTTCCCCCCTAAGATGCTAAACGGCGTCGTTTTATTAAGGGCATATAAGGCCCAAAATTTCCTAAAAAATCAGATTTTTAACCCTAAATTTTCCTTCAGAAAACCAGTGACCTTGACCTTCTCTCTCCTCTTATCCTTTGATGCCCGACGATTGGGTTTTCTGCTGCCGACCATCGCACCACCACTCTGCGTCACGGTGGCGATGGTGCGCAAGGCCAGGTTCGTTTTCTTTCTCCTTTGCTCTTTTCTTTTACTTTGTTTTAAAAGTTTAAAAATAATAAACAAAAATAGATAGGAATCAATGATAATAGTAATAAAGTCGAAAGGAAAAAGCGAAAATCAACCTTGAAAATTTTATTCTTGTTTTTTTGATTTCTCTGTATTCGTTTTTTTGAATTCGGAAACTCCCCCCTTACATCTGTCTTCGAACCTTTGAATCTGTTATGGTGTTTGATTTTTTGCTTGTATTTCTATTGATCAAAAAGAGAAAAAAAGAAGAAGCCCCCATTTACAATATTCGTATTCGGCTTTTATAGCCATTGTTACAACCCTTCTTTGCTTTTCTTTTGCGCGTTTCTATTTAATGTTTGCGAGGTGTTTGGGCGGTCTTGAAAGCGCAGTGGCGATGGCGATGGTGGCGCAGTGGGGCGAGCAAGTGGGCAAGTGGCCTAGGCTGTGGCGGTGGAGCAGGTGGTGAGGGTCAGAAGGCAGAGCAAGAGGGCAGAAGTCAGAAGACTAGGGGCGGCACTTTAGGGGCTAGGGTTTTTTTTTTCTGAAAATGTTTTTTTAGTTTTTGGGCTTGTATTTGGGCTAGGGTTAGGTGGGTTAGGTTTTTTAATTTGGGTTTTAATTTTGTTGGGCCCGGGCAATAATTGGGTTCTACAGCTGCCCCTCTTTGCTCATTATTGTGTAACGAGAATGGAGCAAAGACTTTCAAAGGACCAATTTTGCCCGGCCTTGTTGAGTCTTGACTTCTTAGGTGCTCTTCCACAGATAGCTTCATTCCTGTTCACCGTATTTTGTCGCTTCGATCCATTCCACCGCTACTTCAGAGAGATAGGACCTATAGCTTCGATTCGCTCCTGCTGCGACTTCGAGGGGATGAGACTTGTTTATTTTAAATTGCTCCACTGCAACTTCAGGGGATGAGACTTGTTTATTTTAAATTGCTCCACTGCAACTTCAGGGAGATAGATTTACATCTTCAAACTATTCTACTGCTGGCCAAGACAATAGGATGATAGCTTAAATCATGTTCCCTACTGTTTAGGGAGACGAGATTTGCCTTCGATCTTGCCCCACTACTGGTTAGGGCGACAAGATCTACAAATTTGACCTATTTCACTGCTGGTCAGTGGTAATAGGACGGTCTTCAACCTATTCCACTGCTGGTCAGTGGCAATAGGACAATCTTCAACCTATTCCACTACTGGTCCGTGGTAATAGGATAATCTTCAACCTATCCCACTACTGGTTAGTGGCAATAGAACAATCTTCAACCTATCCCACTACTGGTTAGTGGCAATAGAACAATCTTCAACCTATTCCACTGCTGGTTAGTGGCAATAGAACAATCTTCAACCTATTCCACCGCTGGTCGATGGCAATAGGAAAATCTTCAACCTATTCCACTACTGGTCAGTGGTAATAGGATAATCTTCAACCTATTCCACTACTGGTCAGTGGTAATAGGATAATCTTCAACCTATTCCACCGCTGGTCGATGGCAATAGGACAATCTTCAACCTATTCCACTGCTGGTTAGTGGCAATAGGATGGTCTTTAACCTATTCCACTACTGGTTAGTGGCAATAGAATGATCTTCAACCTATTCCACCGCTGGTCGATGGCAATAGGAAAATCTTCAACCTATTCCCGCTGTTTGGTCGGGTGGCAATAGGATGGTCTTTAACCTATTCCACTCTTTGGTTAGTGGCAATAGAATGATCTTCAACCTATTCCACTGCTGGTCAATGGCAATAGGACAATCTTCAACCTATTCCACTGCTGGTCAGTGGCAATAGGATGGTGGCTTCACCAATGTTTCTACACTCCCCTCCGGGGACATATCCGTAGACTCGATTTTATATGCTTGTGTTTATGTCAAATGATTAGGATGCTATGATCGAATGAATCTAATGCTCCTAACTAAATGTACTATGGACGACATTTGCATGAATGCAGAATGTCATGAGGGTGGTCTTTTTACAATGATTAGAATGCAATGATTCGAATGAGTCGAATGCTTCTAACTAAACGTGCTTTGAATGATGGTGTATGAAATGATCCCTTTTTAATGCTTAGGGTTGTCACCGCTCGTTGTCCATCGAGTTTTATTGCCGACGATTACGCTACTATCTCGCTCTGCTGGTACCTTTTTCAAAAAAATCAAAGAAACCATCATATTTTGCTCAAATGACTTGCCCCAATGTAACTTCAAGGTCCATTCCATGGTACCGATAGAACTTCAAGGCTTATACCATCTTCAAACCCTCTCGCAATTCGGGGGTATAGGGTCTCGTCATCTTGATCTATCCCATTGCGACTCAAGGGTATAGAATTTGTGTCATTTTCAATCCATCCTCTCGCGATCGAGGGGCATAAAATTCGTAAACGATTTGGTCTGTTGCACCTTTCCATTCCTGGGGATCGTGATCAGGTGTGCACGCATGATGGATACAAAATCATTTTTCGCGCGAATGATTGCCCATTCATACATCGCCCTCTTTCATCGAGATGATACTACTTACGTAATACCTCGTCATTTTGTTCAAACACTGTTTTCAACCAAATTCAAAGAGATAGCCCCAGTTCAGAATTTTCCTCCATCATTATTCATGATCCTTTAAACTCGAGGAGTTTTAAGCAATGGTCCTGCTTTCGAGTTAGGTATTACTCAAAAGTTTCCTAGAGTAATATGCGGAACTCTTTTTGTGAAAGTGTCGTTATTCTATTAATCATTATTTCAATGCAAAATGCCTGAAAGAGACCATAACTACGGATAAGAGAGAAGTTAGTTAGGAGCATAGCTCGAAACAAATAGGTAAAGCAAAAAATAGCAAATGTAATTAGGAAGGAAATTTATTGGCGGTGATTTTGCAAGGGAAATAAATAAAAAAATGGGTAAAATAGAAGCTAGGTGCCCAGAGATATCGCACTGAGCTTCTCTGTTCAAACTTCTTGAGGACCATTTTAGGCTCAATATGTGTTTAGGGGATCCGGAGTACTTTGTCGATGCTTCGAGACGCAACATACTTCTTCATTGTTAACCCAAGCGTGGCAAGACTACCGTATGTCTTACTTTCGGTCAAAATTTGAGTGCCCTTTTCGGGTTTTCAACCCAAATCCCTTTGGTCTCAAAGCGCCCTTTGCGGGTTTTCATCTTGGCCTCTCTTTTTTTCTTTCCTTTTGTGTGTTTTTCTTTTCTCTCTTTTTTTTTTTTTTTTTTTTTCAAATCAACTCATAGGAATAGGCAAGTCCTTATCATCCATCTTGATTAGTGCCTATGTTTTCCAAGCCTGTGCCTTCTTTCGTGCATAGGGCACTTACCTTTCCTCTCCGAGTCCTTTTGGATATGAGGAATCCTTCTTAATGCAGTGTTTTGAACGGACCTTTTTTTGTCGTAAGCTTTGTATGAATGCTTCAATTAGACTTATCGTAGATGTCAAACTTTGTCCAAAAAGGAATCTTAACTTCCGATAATTGCTCTTATTTTGATGAACCAATGAGAAAAGCGTTACCCGGTGAGGATCTTGGCCAACATAGAAAGTAAATGGTAACTTCTCGATGCCAACTTTTACAAATATCAGTTGTCCTCGTAAAGAATTTGGATGGTTTTTGGCTCTCTTTGTTTGATCGATGTGGTGTCCGACTTTTGAAGCAGACTATAAATTCGTGTTATCACGTTAAACACGTTCCTTTTAGGTATCCTTTATCACCACTCTCTTTTTCTTTTTCTTTTTTTTTTTTCTTCTTTTTTTTTGTTTTTCTTTTTGAAATTGAAATTTGAAGTTGACGATCACGACTTTGTAATTTTGACATGTGAAGCGACCTTTACCCTCTAGGTAAGGTAATCAAAGGCTATGAATATGAATCGATGTTGGTTCAAAGATTATGAGGAGACTAGCTTGATATGCCTCACATATAGGAATCCACGTTTGATGGCCCCAACATGTCCTGGCCGTGATCCTGCGATAATGTCTTGGCTTATTCTTGCGGTGAGCTAAGTTTCCATCTTCATCTCCTCGTTGGCTCGCGCAGTGTCGGTGACATTTCGCAAGGTAGGATCGCCATTTTTAATAAGTTGCAATCTCTATCATCTTCTAAGTCCTTAGATTCTTCTGGACACATATCTTACTAGAATGGGAGTCCGTAACAGCGTCGCTCATGTCATTGATATCTGGGACCCATTGTCAGTATGAAAGTAATTTCAGAGAATAAATGATTCCAAGAATGGTTATTTATGAACGAAGAATAAAAGAACATTGAGTAGAATTTAAAGCATGAAAAGAACAACAACAAAAAATATTGGTTCAAAAAGATGCATTTTACTGAAATAGTGATTTTTAACACGAGCCTATTTCACAAAAGAGTTCTCATTGCTTCTAGGCTTAACGCAACCAGTATATTTCGTACATTACTCCAGGTAAGCTTCTAAATACTACAGGAATTTCTTCCGCAGTCTCATTGCTCAAAATGCTCCTGTGTTTATAAGTACGCTTTTGGTGCGTCGCCTATCTCCACAACACCTATTTTGATGAATTTTTCCACCAACTTCTTAAAAGCCTGTGCAATTTTTTATTGAGTGTCCTGTAACCCCGCATGATACTCACACCGGACATTTAGGTTATACCATTTTGGAGTACGGAGGTTGCAGTGGTTTTATATAACAAGGAGCTACAACATGCATATCAAATAAGTTCTCGGTATAACTCCATATACGTCATGGGAATAGGAGTGAACGAGGTTTTTAGAATACGCTCTTTGGATTGGGTTTTTGCTTTGGGGACCGGTGGTGGTAACTACCTTCTTTGGTGGTTTGTTTGTAAACGGCTTCAATAACCCTTAGTATACCCACTCGTGCTAGCCACATCCTTGTCCTTCCTCTTGGGGCTTTTGAAGCCCCTTCTCCTTTTTCTTCGCCTCTGGTAGACCAAAAACAACACGATTGACTTGCTCATTACGGGGCCCATCGGAGAGTCCAAAGACGAAGTATCAGTCCTATATTGAGATCAATAATGGCGGGTACCACGCGAGAAGTGCGCGTCTGGTTGAGTTGGGATATTCATTGGGGAATAAGCGATGTCTTCATCATTATCCACGTCGTCGGTCGCTAGGTCACTTCTTTTTCAAGTCCTCCGCCAAGAATCGAGTTAGTTGGCCCATCATGTTCCTTTGGAAGTCTAGCATTTGCTCCCGCATTTCTTGTTGAATTTGGGTCAATTGCTCTTGCATCTGTATTTTCCTTTGCTCAATCCTCACCAACCTTTGTTCCATGTTTTCCAGGTTAATTGAAACATTTTACCTAATTAGGGTCCTTTTGTAAAGGTCTAATACAAATGAATGCAATGTAATGCGAATACAATGTAGTACGAATGCATGAATGCAAAGAGGTATCGATTCTGATCGACTTCATTTTAGGAAACTTTATTAGAAAACAAGTTCTTTTACATAAAACGGACTACTATATGCTTTCGTCCTAAGTCCTAAAGGTTTTTGGTTTCCCAAGCAGTGGATCTAGCTCTTGACTATGGTTAAGCTGCAGCCCGTATTCACCTGTAATGCCAAAATCTATAGATGACCAGCTACCTTTTGAATCTACACTATTGCTTCCCTCACGAGGTAATCTCGACTCTTTAAATTGTTGATCATAAGAATGATGAAGGTCTTCTACTCCTCTCTTGTTTCGAGAAGCTCGATCCATGATTCACGAGTTGTGTAATCTTTGGTTCTAATCCACCTTTCATTTCCTTAATCTTGTTCAGGCTTAACTTCAACTTGATTGCAGAGTTATAGCTTCGATGGTAGTGAAGAGGCTGTCTAAGCTTAGCATCAATTCTTCAGAAAAGTATTGATCATTCACTCTAGCTAGCGCCATACCCCGAGGGATTCTTCCGCTTCCAAGGCTCATAAAGATTAGAGTTTTTCTAGACAAAGAAGAAACTGCGGAGCTCCAGACATTTTAGATCGTATCCGTTCGATAGCTTTTCCAATTCTAACCACAGGTGAAAGTCGTCTATTCTGGTTTGTCTCTTTTGGATCTATCTAATCGGGTCAATACAAATTCCTTTCATTTCTTCACACGAATCAAATCCCTTGCAATGTTGTTTGCATCACCACGATGAGCCTAGAAGTTAACAACAGCCTATCCTTCAACCCTAGATGGTTACCAATTTCAACGCCTATTCTTCTTGGAAAGAAATTTCCATCATTGCCCTGATGAGCACGACCTTCAACTTGGGTGAAATTAGTCTTTGAAAGAAACACCATAAGAACACGGCATTGGCTCGGCACTATGCATTTGCTCCTCCATGAAGCATAGAATAAAGCTTTCATTCTTTCACGAGACTTACATCTTAACCAAAGAAGCTCTCTAGTTAGCGCTTTGCCAATTGCAAATACATCAAGGAATGGAGCTCCAAAGGAATATATCGAGTTGTTTGGCTCTCCAACATTTAAGCATGGCAAGCCTTACGAGAGAAGCGCGACCGTATGTTGCGATGGTCGGCGAAATGATTATAGGCAGTAATCTCTAGATTCTCGGCTTCACCATTAACTTTTTCACACTTTTCTCCTTTAATGAAAACAACGGATCTTTGCGCAACCGGTCGCTCAATCCGGTGATCTTGTACTCGTGATTGGATGGGTGACTTTTGTCCTCGAGTTCTTAAAGCTTCGCTTAGCCATGGTCGATCCGGGATCCGTGGCGTTCGATTGGAAAGGATCCACAACCGGGCTAGGGCGAATATCAATATTCGTGGAAAGGCCTCTTTGAATGGCCATGAAATTTGAATGGATGCCCCTATTGCCAAGGGCACCTCTTCCAATATCGTGAAGTCTGATGCGATTATCTTGAAAGATTGGCAAACCAAGAGGCATCCTCTGCTTTCAATGACATGCTATCTTAAAATGACATCTATCACCCTCAATGCTTCTTGAGAGTTTTGATTCTGTCGCGCCAAGCATTTTGAGTTGCTCGCATGGGTGTCTATGCAACAAAGTTGATTTGACCGATAAGGCGTTTAACTCTCTTTCTATCTTGCCCACTTGAGTCATCATGGACATCGGGTCTTGCATTACCGTTGTTTTACGTTAGATGTAACATCCTCAAATAGAACTATAAATTCATGCTTGTTATTTGGAGGAGTACCAATAGTAAATAAACTTTTCTCCTTATCGTAAGCAAAGTCCTTTTCAGCCAATTCAATGTCACAGGTCTCTTGCCCTCTGCCAATCACTTTCCTTCCAACCCCTTTGTCGTCTAAAGGATGACCACCAGATTTTAGCACTGCCACATTTCCTTTTGCTCAAATGGATCCATACCCTTCTAAGCGCCTAGGTTCTAACTATCTGAACATTTGCATTGTCTTCCATTTTATCAAGGAATCCATTTTCCATAACCGACTTTCTAACTCAGAAACTGACCGTGAATCGATACCTCTTTAGAAAATGAGATGAATGCACGAAAATAAAATGCAACGAGTCAGTATCGCAAAGTAAAACAAGTGAAAATGAACAAACACCTACCTGGGTGACCACTAAGGTTTGATGTAGTTCTATCTAAGGTGGGCTCCTAGGGTTCACTATATGTGGTTTTAGTTCTAGAGTAGGGGTACCTGAACCAGCAGATTCCTCGATCCTCACCCATTATAGGCTCATATAGACCGAGTTGATTCAGGGGAATACATTTCCCTATGGCTGCATACGGAGATGAAAATCTCACGAAGACATAGAGTACGGATGTATCCGGGAGGCGATCCACTATCCTGCACGGAGGTGAAAACCTCACGAAGGAATAGTTTCTCACTCCCACTTAAAGGTGCGACCACAACGGTCATGCATGTACTGTGCACAAGAAAATAGAAATCATATGCAATGACACAAATGAATGCAACACAAGGATAGTAAAAAAAATTTTTAAATCAAATTTCCAAACTTTCGACAAAGGACAAAAATAATCAATTTACTACTGACTCTCTTTTGGTGTCCCAGTGGAGTCGCAAGTCGTCAGTAACCATTTTTTTGAGTTTTGGCAAAAAAGCGGGTCGACGTGGGTTTTGAAAACGAATAAAAAAACAGAGTCGCCACCAATCCTTTTTGATGAGGTGTGATCGGGTCACCTTAAAAGTGTTTGTTTTTAATAATCAGATTGATTTATCAAAACACAATTTTGGTCTCGAAAATCGAGAAAATGGATTTAAAGTCGGTTCACGCACGAGGAAGGGTTAGCACCCTCGATACGCCCAAAATTGGTACCTAATTGATTATCTAATGTCTTAATGTCGAAAGTTGAAAACTTAAGAATTCAAAATACGATCCTCTTGTTGTTGAAGAATAAATTTGGATAAATTGGAAATGTATGCCAAGGGCCGTCTCGTTTTAAGGTGAAGTGTTACATCCAATACTTTAGGACACCTGATTCGGCCTTTAAAGTTGAATTTGCCTTTTATTCAAAGCTCATGGATTTAATTGGAAGGATATTTTGTTATTTAGAATGGGACGAGAAAAGGAAACCCAATACTTTAGGGCACGATTTCTCGAGTTTCTAAATACAGAATATTGCCTTGGTTTTAGAAAATATTATCTCGGAATAACAAAACATCACATCCAATGCATTAGGATTACGACATCTCGAATTCTCGAGAATAAGCTTTTGATTTAAAAATGTATTTGTTTTGAAAGGATATTCGGTTATTTAGATCAAGCGAGAAGGATCGAAACCCAATACTTTAGGCACGACCTCTCGAATTTCTAAATACGGAATATTACCTTTGTAAAAGAATCCATTTTGTGTCGGATGAAAATTGATGCAATGCAAGTTTATATTGGAATGTAAAAGCAGATCATAATACGGATATGCGTAGCAAAATGGGAATAAATGTGTTAGTATATATATAAAGACAATGATGGTAATATGTATAAGATAAGTAACATATCTACACATATATAAATAACGTGATGCTAATAGCAATAATGAAGTAGATAATATAATAAACGTAATAATATAGTAATATAATGATAATGAAATAGTAGTATATTAGTAATAATAATAATAATAAAATAATGATGAAAGTAAATATAATAAGCAATAAGTATAATAATAACGTATAGAAAAAGCGAATACAATGCGGTAATGATATTTGAAATAAATAATAATATTGAATGAAATAATAATAATAAAATAAATACGATAAGTAATAGATTAGCAAAAATAATATTAAGAATAGCATTTAAAATAATTATCAAATACAATAATAATCATTAAAATAATAATACAAATTAATATTAACATCAAAAATAATAAATATAATAGTAATAATAAAAAAAATAATACATATAATAATAATAATTTTAAAAAGCAATTGATTTAATAGTAAAATAATCAAAATAATCAAAAAAGGGACCAAAATCGAACTAAAAACGGATTATTGGGGTAAATCTGAAATGAAATAAAAGAGTTGTTAGGGATCAAGATATAGCACGCTTAAAGCAAGAGGGGCCGATTGGAAAATATCCCCATCCCTCCATGCGCATATATGGGTCAAGGACCCAATTGAAAGCCCGATAAAATTTAAAGGAAAATCTGTAAAAAGAAAAACCAACGAAAAGTCTAATTGAATAAGTAATGCGAGAAGGGAGGGACCAATCGTGGAAATATCCCTTTAAAGGGACAACACGGTTCCCCCCTAAGATGCTAAACGGCGTCGTTTTATTAAGGGCATATAAGGCCCAAAATTTCCTAAAAAATCAGATTTTTAACCCTAAATTTTCCTTCAGAAAACCAGCAGCCTTCAGCCTTCTCTCCCTCTTATCCTTTGATGCCCGACGATTGGGTTTCTGCTGCCGACCATCGCACCACCACTGCGTACGGTGGCCGATGGTGCGCAAGGCCAGGTTCGTTTTCTTTCTCCTTTGCTCTTTTCTTTTTACTTTGTTTTAAAAGTTTAAAAATAATAAACAAAAATAGATAGGAATCAACATGATAATAGTAATAAAGTCGAAAGGAAAACGAAAATCAACCTTGAAAATTTTATTCTTGTTTTTTTGATTTCTCTGTATTCGTTTTTTTTTTGAATTCGGAAACTCCCCCCTTTCATCTGTCTTCGAACCTTTGAATCTGTTATGGTGTTTGATTTTTTGCTTGTATTTCTATTGATCAAAAAGAGAAAAAAAGAAGAAGCCCCCATTTACAATATTCGTATTCGGCTTTTATAGCCATTGTTACAACCCTTCTTTGCTTTTCTTTACATCGTTTCTATTTAATGTTTGCGAGTTTGGCGGTCTTGTGCGAGTGATGGAAGTGGTGATGCGGCGGTGGGCAAGGAGCAAGTGGGCAAGTGGCCTAGGCTGTGGCGGTGGAGCAGGTGGTGAGGTCGGAAGGCGAGCAAGAGGCGAAGTCGAGAAGACTAGGGCGGCACTTTAGGGGCTAGGGTTTTTTTTACGAAAATGTTTTTTAGTTTTGGGCTTGTATTTGGGCTAGGGTTAGGTGGGTTAGGTTTTTTAATTTGGGTTTTAATTTTGTTGGGCCCGGGCAATAATTGGGTTCTACACTTATTGTAGTGTCTAAGATTTGGCCATCCATAATTATTATATTATAGCCAATTGTTTGGGGTCTTTCCATATATATGGCTAAAAATAATTGTTTTTTTCTACAATATTAAGGGTAAGATATTGGGTTAATAGGGGTTGAATATGTGTAAAATGAGTGTCTAATAAGAAGTTTAATCACCGCTCTATATAAGTCAAGATAAAAATAATTACTGTGGTAGAATTTCATGTTATGTAATGAAGTGCAAAATTTTTTTTTGCAGCATTATCAAAAAATATATTTCTTTTGTACTAGATTAAATTTTTTTATACTTTAATTGATGCAGTCGCAAATTAACTAAAAATCTGACTAAGGCAAATGCATCTATCAATTAATTGTATAGCTACGGTGAACAAAGATATCGTTCCCACGAGAACTAAAAGTATTAGTAATTACTGTCTTTCTATTAACTGACAAATTGGAGAGATTAATTAAAACTAAAATTAACTAAAGAACACGACAAAGAACGAATCAGGAAAACAAACGATTAACAACCAAGTAGCGAAACAATACCCAGGCAAGAATCCACCTAGATTTCATCTGTCATTATCAATCCGAATTAAACAATTTCTTCACTTAGTATCTTGATCTGTATAAATTCCTAAATTATGCTAATATCTCTTTCCAGAGTAAGAGAAACCGACTATAGGTTGATTAATTAAAATTTCTTTCTAATTAAAACCCCTATTATCACATTAACTCGATCTATGGATCCCCCTATTAGATTTGACTCTAATCCAGTTGATTTATGTCGTCTTATTTCTAGGATTGCATGCAGCTCCACTCAATTATACTAGATCTACTCTTAAATAGAGACTTTTCCTCCTCTGATTTAAGCACATCAAATATGGATTAATAGCCCGAAAATATTAAATCAAGAATTAAGCAGATATAATTGAGAACAAGATTCAAGTATTTATTGCATAAAAGAGAAATCAAAAGACAGAATTTATCATAGGGTTCATCTCCCCTAGATATTTAGAAAATTAGTTCATAATAGCAAATAAAAACATCTTAATATAACCATAAGAAGCAAAGAAACTCATAAACTTCAAAAAAATCAAAATGAGATATTCAATCTTGATGGAAATCTGCTTCAGAGTCGGCTTCAATGGTGTTTTTCGAGTCATTTTCTTCAATATTCTATGACGGCTCTCTCCCCTCTTCTTATTTTTGTCATATATAAGTCTTAAAATGCCCGAAAAACCTATAAAAAAAAATGCGTTTTCCTGCAGGTTTAGAGTGTGATTCGTGATTTTTACACGGTCTGACACATGGCTGTGTGGCAGCCTATGTGGCTCACACGGCTGTGTGTCCAGCCTGTATGGTTCTTAACACTTGCTCCGATTTTTGCTCGTTTGTCTCTCCTTTTACTCCCAAAGGCTCTCTGAAATGTAGAAACATGTGTTTAAATGATTAGGAGCATAAATTTCACCATTTAAATCGAATAATCATTCAAAAACACGTCAACAATGAAGCTAAAACATATTACTTTTGACATTTATCATTAACTTTAATAAAAAACTTTAAATATTGCTTTTTTAAACAAAAAGCACATTTCAAAGTGTTAAAAGTTGATAAAAAAAAGTAAATACTATTTAAAAAGTTTTTAACTTTTTTATACATTGTTCTATATTTGACGCTAATAAAAAAATAATAAACATTGTTAATATATATCAAAAGATTTTAAATTTTTTTAAATATTATTTTTAATTTTTTACATGTTTTAAATATTATTTTATACTTAATTTTAATTAAAAATCTTAAAAAAAAACCAAAATTTAAAATACCTTATCAATCTATGTTTAAAATATAAACTCTTTTCAACTTTTCATAATTGAATCAATGGTTAAAAATATAAAATAATCGATTGAGTCTTGATTCGATTGGTATGAATATCTTTTTTGATAAAATTTTGGGAGGGGTGCAACATAAGGACTTCTCAAGAGGTCCCCCATCCTAGTATTACTCTTGCCTAAACACGTTTAACTGTAGAGTTTTGATGGGATTCGGTGCGTTAATGTTGGTATGATCGCAGCTGATTGACATGAGTATTGTTGTCAATAAAAGAGGACGTGGGGCGCATTATTCGCCAATATATGGGTTAAGGAAGAGATATAGGTAATTCTAAGCTTTATGTTAAAAAAACAAATATAATCAGAATCTATAATAAAATTGTTAAAAATATTAATAATAAAAATAACATTAAATATGTTACTGTAAGGATATATTATAGATGAATCTAAATTTCAAACCACTTTTAATTTTTATGATTTAGATGAAATCTAATTTTAAAATCTTAATGCATTTGCGTGTCAATTATGACTATCATGATTATTTTTCTATAATTTAACTAAAAATTATTTTCATATCTAAAAAGATAGGAGGACAATAATAAATGTAGGTGATTGAGCATGAAGTTCTACCTTACAATTAAAAAGAATCGAATCATAATCTTTTATTTTTAATTACTTTATAAATCACTTAATTTTTAATTATTAAAATTAATTACTACTTTTTTATAAATTTTTTGATTACCAATTTTTTAATTTTAAAATTATATTTTTTTCTGTGTTAATATATTATATTTAAAAATAAAATATAAATTATTTAAATAATTTTAAATATAACACACAATAAATTTATGCACCACACAAGTACGCAAACTAGTATATATATGATATAACTATTAATTAGTGAATGCATATTGTTAATTAATTTAAATATTGTGACCAGTAAATGATTTATTGTAACATTGCTATATTTTTAAACATCTATATCAATTTTAATAGCATATTTAATTTGTAAAATATTGAATATAGACAAATTGAAAAAAAACTATTATAAAAGTATAACTTGCAATATACTCTTAAAAAAGTATATATGTTAAACTAAGCTTTATTTGATAACATGTTTTGATATAACAAATTAAAGGGTTTTTGAATAAAAGTTAAAGTTGAACAAAATTGACAAAATGATTTCTCAAATGAAGTCTAAGAGATAAAATTTTCAATTCCTACTTTAAAACTCTTAGAAATTTTTTTGAATCAACCTCAAAATCAAGTTAAAAATTTTTTATTCAAGTAAGAACTATTTTAACTAGTCAAATTATTTTTAAAACAAGTTAGAATAGATACTTTTTTGGCCTGTATCGATAGTTTTAAAAATATCGATACCCCTTTGAAAAATAGTAACAAATTGACATTTTGTTTTTCACAAATTTAGCTAAGTATCGATCCGGTATTGATACCTTTCATATGGCATCGATAAAATTTTTCTGGTATCGATATTTAAGCTCCAACGGTCACTAAATTTTGCATTTAATGCAAAAATTATTTATACCTTTTTATTTGGTATCGATACTCTCTATTACAGGTGAATTAAATGCACTGGTTTTCACATCCCCAATGGCTATTCGTATCTCCAACAACTGCTGTAATAGGCCCAATTTGCCCGGGCCCAAAACCAAATAAAAAACCAAATCAAAAATAAAATAATTAAATAGTCCAGTCCAATTTTACAAGCCCAAAATACTAAAAACCTAGCCCAAATTTTTTACAGGCCCAAAAAACTTCAAAAATTTTCAGAAAAAAGAAGCAGAAACCCTAATGCCCCATGTGTGCCGCTCCACCCTTGGTCGCCTCGCCTGCGTTTCGTCCAGAGGCCTGGCACCCTTGACCGCCATTTCACCAAAGACGCCTTCTCCGCCTCAGTCAACGCCTGCAAACAAGTAAAAAGAAAGAGCACAGAAACAGAACGGAAACAGTAGTAAAAATGAAATCATGAACAGTAGCAATAGTGAAATAAACAGTAGAATAGGCTATGTAAAATCAGCTATAAAAAGCCACGAACATTATCAATGTTTTGGGGGCAAACGAGATTAATCAAAAAAGAACTCAAAGCAAAAAAAGGTGATTCTTTTTATTTTATTTTTTTGTTTCATTTCAAAAATAATAATAAATATAAAAAAAGAGGACATTTCACACCTGTATCGCTTCATCTACCTCGTCGTCGGAGGCCTTCTCCCGCATAGAAAATGGCTAGGGGAGGGTCGAAGGCATTTATTTTTAAAATCGAAGGCTAGCTTAGCCTTCGGATTTGGGCCAAAAGGAGGTCGGAAACGAAATTTTGGGATTCTCTGGCCACCGTGTATGGTGGCACTGTCGCCGGCGACCGGCGGTCACCACGGTGGTCGATGGCCGGAGCTATGGCCGGAGGGAGAGAGAGAATAGAGAAAAGAAATATTTTTTTTTGTTTTATTTTCTAAACTGCGGCTGAAATGAAGATTTGGGGATTTTTTTTTGTATTTATACGGCCTCTATACGATGTCGTTTAGGGCAGGCTTCTGAAGCCCTAAAATGACGTCGTTTCCCTGCCTTCAACCCGCACTTTGACCCGACCCGACCTAAGATCCGCGCGTTTTTTGGCTAATGGTCTATTTGCACGATGGGCCATTCCGCTTTTGAAGCTTGATTCAATTGGGTCCTATCCTCTTTTTATTTTTTTAATTTGTCATTCATTTTTATGTTTGATTCAATTTGGTCCTCAGACCATTTGGGAAGGCAGACACCTGCAACGGTGTCGTTTCGGGCCAATCCGACCCACCTGGGGGATCCGCGTGTTTTGATTTAAAAGGGGTATTTGCACAGTTAACCCTTCCTTCTTTTATTTAGTTTTTAATATAGTCCTATTTTTATTTTTTACTTTTTAAAATTTGTCCGCATGATTTTGTTTTCGTTCCATTTAGGTCCTTAGTGAAACAACACACTTTGGGGACTTGGAATAATTTCCCATTTAGTCCACGTTCTTTTGCGTGCGTTTTATTTAGGCCCTATTTTCTTTTTTTCTTTTTAGATTCGGCCTCAGTTTTATATTTTATTTATTTTGATCCTTATTTATCTAATCGTTTACTATAATTTAGGCTCTTAATTTTGTTTCATTTTCGATTTAATCCTGTGTTTATTTAATATCAGTTTTTTTATAGATTTTATATGTATTATTTTTATCTATTTATTTATTTGTTCACATATATATTCTTTATATTTTTATATTTTACTTTTTTTTTAAAATTCATATTATTCTTGAATTCTTTATTTGCACATTTCACTACTACTACTACTACTATTATTATTATTATTATTATTATTGTTGTTGTTGTTGTTACTATTATTATCACTTATGTTAATATTATGATAGTTATTAGTATAATTATTGTTGTTGTTGTTGTTATTATTATTATTATTATTATATTGCTATTTCTTATTTATTCTATCATCATTATAGTCCATTATCATCATTTACTAGGATAATATTTTCATTTTATTGATTTATTCACTTGTTATGTCATCTTTCTTATACGTTATTTTATATTGGGTTAATACTTGTGTCAAGTGTTACATTCAACACATTTGTCCTTTTTTTTACATCATACCCGAATAAACTAAAATACTAATTTAAGTGTTACGTTAACTTTTGCACGATGCATAAAAGAAAATTTTAAAATTAAGGCAATATTCTGTATTTGAGGATTTGAGAAGTCATACCCTAACATATGGGGTTTCGATTTTCTCGTTGAACTTAAATAACCAAATATCCTTTCAAAATTAAAATATATAAGATTTCAAATAAAAAAAATAAATGCAAGCTTATTCTCAAAGGTTCAAGGTGTCGTGTCCTAACTTACGGGATGTGACATCTTGTTATTTCGAGACGGGAGGGTCTTTAACATATATTTCGATTTATTCAAGTAATTTTTAAGCAAAATTAACATTAATACAAAGAGGGATCGTATTTTTTAAAATTATTTTTAAGTTTTCAGCTTTCGACACTAAGACATGAATTTATCAATTATGTACCAATTTTGGGCGTCACGAGGGTGCTAATCTTTCCTCGTACGTAACCGACTCCCGAACCCATTTTCTAAATTTTTGATAGACCAAAAAACATTGTTTTAATAAATTAAACCTTTTATTAAAAAGATCAAGTTTCGAGGTGATCCAATCACACCTCATATAAAAAGGATTGGTGGCGACTCTCATTTTTTATTTTCTAAACAAAAGTCGATTTCAAAAAAAAGTGGTTTCGACAGCTTGGTGACTCCACTAAGGACGTAATAAGAGAGTTAAGCTACGAGTTGATTATTTCTTGTCTTTTTGTCGAAAATTGATAATTTGGTTTAAATTTACGATGCTTTTGTTGCATTTCATTTTTATAATCTGCATCATTTTATTATATTTTCTTTATTGGTCTGAGTCTTTAGGTATATTTTCGCATATTGCATTTCATAACCGGTCGGTTATACCCTTTTAAGTGGGAGTGAGAAACTATTCCTTCGTGAGGTCTTCACCTCCGTATAGGATAGTGGATCGATTTCGAGATACATTTGTACCTATGTCTTCATGAGATTTTCATCTCCGTATAGCCATAGGGAAATGTATTCCCCTGAACTGAACTCGGTCCGTATGAGCCTATAATGGGTAAGGATCGAGGAATCTGTCGGTTCAAGTACCTTTACTTTAGAATCGAACCGCGTATAGTGATCCCTAAGAGCCTACCCTAGGTAGAACCGCACCGAGCCCCTAGTGGTCACCCAAATAGGTGCTTTATTTATTATTTCTTGCTTACTTTAGCTTTGTATAAAATGTACTGACTTGTTTTGTTTTGCTTTGACTGTGATTGCATGACATTTTCATCATAAAAATGGTATTGATTCACGTTCAATTACTAAATAGAGAGCTTACCATGGAGAATGAATTTCTTGATAAAGTGGAAGATAATGTGGCTGTCCGAATATGGTCCAAGAAGACACATCTAGAAGAAGGTGATAGTCTGACGGAGGGTACGTATCAAAATTGTGGGACTTCACTCGTATCAGCGTGACCCAGAACAATCTCCAAGAACTGAAAGAGATATATGTGGTGGGGTAAAAGAGTCAACGACAACATCTCTGGGCCAAGTCAAGAAGGCACTCGACCAATGGAGGAATACCTACAAGTGATCCCATCTAAGCTAGAGACTGTAAAGCAGGATTTTGAAAAAAAAAAGAATTCAAAGCTAGGAAAAAGCATTTGGAAGAGGAAAAGATACAATTAGGACTAGATGTTGACGTTCAGAAGCTAGAGGCTGATAAACTGAGAAGAGGAAAGAATAAGGCCGAGGAAGATCTGGATAGTTTAAAAACGAATTATAAGAAATTGCGCTTGTTGATGAGGACTACCAGGCTAGGAAAAACATCAGAACAATGGCAGCAATAGATCAAAGAAGAAAAGAGTAGAGCCGACCAATGGGAAAAGAAATTCCAAGATGCCTGAGTTTGAAAAAATGCTCTAGAAATAGACCTATTGGAATGCCAAAATGAAAAGGTCAGATTAAAAGCTAGGGTAGCAGAACTAGAAAAGTCACTTCATCAGTATCATAGTCGCAACTCCATAATTGAGCTGAAAGTGAGCTTAAACAAGATTGAAGAGCTGAAAAGGAAAATAGAAGAGCTCGAGACCGTATTACAAAATTGTGAACTCCGAATTGAACTCCTTGAGGCAAACAACGAGCATTGGAAAGAGCAACTCAACCATTCTCAAGGTCAGGTCAGGGATAAAGACCATATCATGGGTGAAGTTGTGGCTCAAATATGAGAGGTGGCCAATCATTTGCTAACCCTAGCAGTTCAAGCCGACATGCTAAGTTTGATGTGAATCAGAATCAGATCGAGGTCAAGAGTTAGCTCGGCCTCTTACGAACGTTAAGTCTTTGAGCATTAGGGCAAAGCCGTATATGTAATCCGTTTTATATAAAGAAATATGTTTTCTAGTAAAGTTGTTCTAACAGAATTGAATCAGAGTCAATGCATCTTTTTGCATTCATTTCATGCATTTGCATTACATTGCATCATATGCATTAAATTTCACAAAAAGATCCTAATTAATCAAAATTATTTCAATTAATCTGGAAACCAACAAGAGCCAACCAACCGAATATCGTTACAATACTCGCGCCAAAACTAAAGTAATGAACCAAAGATTGGAAAGGCTAGAACAGATTCAAAAAGACATGCAAGATTAGCTGCAAGTGCAGCTGCAAGAACAGTTAACAAAAGTACAACAGGAGATGAGGGATCAAATACTAGAATCCCAAAGAAGTATGATAAGCCAATTGACGCAGTTGATGGCTAAAGGACTAAAAAAGAGGAAGTGCACCGTGGTCAACTCAGGGGATGATAATGAGGACTTCACTTACCCCCCCAAGTTTTACCCCCATAAACATCCAGGCACAACCGGATGTGTAGCCACGAAGGGTACCCATTACTATCAGACCCCAACAGTATCAAGCCGGTACATCAGCACTAATGAGCTACCGGACGGGTTCAGGCTCCAATCCAGGGGATAATCCAACTAATCCCATTGTTCCTGATCTAGATGATATGGCAGAAATGGAAAAAAGAAAGAGTGGAACCGCCAAAGGAACTTGAGGATCAATGCAGATAGTTAGAAGAAAAATTCAGAGCAATGGAAAATGCTGACTACCACTGCAGAGTTGATGCTAAGGATCTAAGTTTGGTCTCCGATTTAGTGCTCCCACCGAAGTTCAAAACTCTAGAGTTTAAAAAGTATAATGGGACTAGTTGTCCTGAAGCTCACATCACTATATTCTATCGAAGGATGATAGGATACGTCAATAATGATTGACTGTTAATCTACTACTTTCAGGATAGTCTGATCGGGTCAGCAGCTAAATGGTACAACCAACTGAGTCGTGCCAGAATCAGTTCATGGAAAGACTTGGCACAAGCCTTTATGAAGCAATATAGTCATGTGACAAACATGACACCCGACAAAATCACGTTGCAGAATATGGAAAAGAAGCTAAGTGAGAGTTTCAGGCAATATGCCCAAAGATGGAGAGATGTGGCAATGCAAGTCCAGTCACCTCTTCTGGAAAAAGAAACCACAATGCTTTTCATCAATATGCTAAAGACCCCGTTCATCAACCATATGTTGGGAAGCGCTACTAAGATATTTTTGGATATCGTAATGTCTGGTGAAATGATTGAAAATGCAGTGAGAAGTTGTACGATAGACGCGGGGGAAAGTGCCAAAAGACCAGCCCCGAGGAAGAAGGAAAATGAGGTGAATAATGCAATCATATATAATAAGGGTTATTCGAAACCAATCACTGTAGGCCCACCAAGAACAATAACCACTAATCATCAGGGCCCTCTAAGGTAAGAATCCAACCCAAGGCTAAATACAGAAAGACTCCAATTTACACCCATCCCGATGACATATAGGGAGCTGTATCATAGTCTGTTTGACGCACATGTGGTATCCCTTTTCTACTTGAAAACTATTCAACCTCTATTCCCCAAATGGTATGACGTGAATGCTCAATGCGAGTACCATGCGGGAATCACAAGACACTCAATAGAAAACTGTACCATATTTAAAAAGTTGATTGAAAGGTTCATTAAGATGTGAATTGTAAAGTTTGACGACCCATCAGAGCCTAATGTGGTAGGAAATCCATTACCCAATCATTTTGATAAAAGGGTAAACGCGATAATTAAGAATGGAGGGAAGAGAACCAAGATAGATGTAGCAGAAGTAAAAACCCCATTGAGATTGATTTGGAAAAAAATGGTAGAGGGAGGATTAATCAAACAGGATTCAGATGAGAGACCTAAAGGGATAGGAAACTACAGTGAGTTCCACGCCAAAGAAGGTCATGGCATCTAGGAATGCGTTGAATTCAGGGCCCTAGTGCAAAATCTGATGAAAAATAAGGAGCTAGAATTATTTGAATATGCCAAAGTCTCGAGAGGAGAAGATGTGTGCGCCTCAGAAGAAAGGTCAACCGAGAAAGTCTATAAAGTCAACCACCCAGTGGTTATCATTTCATGACCAGAAGAAATGTTGGGAAATATGAACATCAACGCCATATCCGAAGAAAGAATTGGGGGAGAAAATTTATCAGGCATCTGCCCCTATGTACCTAGAAGTGTTCTGAACAATTGGACTACGGAAGAGATTCATGTAGTTTTTAGAGCTAATTTAGAGTAATGTTCAGAACACATGCTTATTGCTCTAAGCCTAGGAGCAATAAGAATCATTTTGTGAAATAGGCTTATGTAACATCTTTATTTCAATAAAATGCATCTTTGCGTATCATTTTGAGCAAATATTATTTTATTCTTTCCATTTCATTCATGATCATACCATACAGATAATTATTCTTAGATTCTTTTGTTCTTTGGATTTTTCTTCATCCCTATAACAGGTCTCCAGATATCAATGATATGAGCGACACTGCTACTGACTCAAAGTCTCCTTTTGAGCAAGCTATGTGTGTGGAGGATTCTCAGGATTTTAAAGATGATCGAGACTGTAACCTATCTCCTGATTTATTGAGGATGGTGGAACAAGATGAGAAACAAATCCTACCTTACAAAGAGTTAGTGGAAATTTTAAGCTTAGGAGAGGAAAAAGAGGTGAAGATTGAAGCTTGCATTACTGCAAAAACAAAGTGGGACCTCAATAAGTTACTCCAAGAATTCAAGGATGTCTTCACATGGTCATATCAAGACATGCCCGGGTTAAGTACTGATATCATGGTACACCGACTCCCCATAAACAAAGAGTGTAAGCCAATTCAACAGAAGCTCCGAAGGATGAGGCCCGACATTTTGTTGAAAATAAAAGAGGAGGTCAAGAAACAATTCGATGTTGGTCTCTTACAAGTGGTTAAATACTCAGAATGGGTAGCCAATATCGGCCCCATCCCTAAAAAAGATGAGAAATTACGAATGTGCGTAGACTACAGAGATTTGAACAAAGCCATCCCGAAAGATAATTTCCCATTGTCTCATATCAACACTTTAGTGGACAACACGGCAGGTTACTCACTATTCTCCTTCATGGATGGTTTCTCGGGATACAACCAGATAAAGATGCATCCTGAAGACATGGAGAAGACCACATTCGTAACCATGTGGGGAACATTTTGCTACAAAGTTATGCCATTTGGACTAAAAAACGCGGGAGCAACGTACCAAAGAGCCATGGTAACCTTGTTTCATGACATGATACACAAAGAAATCGAAGTTTATGTTGATGATATGATCAAAAATTCCTAAACAGAGAAGGTGCATGTACAAGTCTTGAGGAAATTGTTCTTGAAATTGAAAAAATTCAAACTAAAGCTCAATCCAGCAAAATGTACTTTCGGGGCTAGGTCGGGAAAATTGCTATGATTTTTAGTCAGTGAAAAGGGGATCGAGATCGACCTAAATAAAGTAAAGGCTATACAGGAATTGCTTCTGCCGCGCACTCAAAAATAAATTCAAGGTTTCCTAGGAAGACTAAATTACATCGACCGGTTCATTTCACAACTAACTGAGAAATGCAACCCCATATTCCGTCTCCTTAAGAAACATAATCTAGGTGTTTGGGATGAGGAGTGCTAGAAGACTTTTGACAAGGTCAAACATTACCTGTCCAATGCCCCGGTACTGATGCCTCTCAGCCCAGATAGGCTACTGATAATGTACTTGGCAGTATTCGAGAATTCCATGAGATGCATGCTTGGTCAACATGATGAGTCAGGAAGAAAAGAAAGAGCGATATACTATCTCAGTAAAAAATTCACTAAATGTGAGACAAGATATTGGCCAATCGAGAAGTTGTGTTGCGCCTTAATCTGGACAACCTGAAGACTGAGACAGTACATGTTGTACCAAACAACTTGGCTCATCTCCAAACTAGATCCTCTAAAGGACATGATGGAATCGACTGCTATAAATGGAAGAATGGCTCGATGGTAAATTTTGCTTTCCAAATTTGATATAGTCTATGTGAATCAGAAGGCTATAAAAGGGAGTGCAATAGTAGATTTTTTGGCTAGTAGAGCTCTAGAAGATTACGAGCCTTTAAACTTTGATTTCCCGAATAAAGATCTAATGTATGTTGCAACCACTGAAGAAGACCCTCAAGAAGGTCTTCCTTGGAAGCTAAAATTCGATAGAGCCTCAAACACTATGGGTAATGGAATTGAGGCAGTCCTGGTATCCCCAAACGGAGATCATTATCCATTCACTAGTAAATTGGATTTTGACTGCACGAATAATATGGCAGAATATGAAGCATGCATCATGGGCATCCGTGCAGCCATAGAACGTAAGATCAAAGTGCTGGAGGTATATGGAGATTCTGCACTAGTGATTTATCAACTCAAAGGTGAATGGGAGACGAGAGACCCCAAGTTGATCAATTATCGAAGGCTGGTTCTGGAGCTAATTGAAGAGTTTGATGACATCACCTTCTGCTACCTTCCACGAGATGAAAATCAAATGGCTGATGCCTTGGCTACTTTAGCTTCCATGATCAAAGTGAACAAACAAGAGGATGTAAAACCTATCCAAATGAGTATTTATGAGGCTCAGGCTCATTGTTACAACATCGAAGAAGAAGAAGAAAGGGATGATCACCCTTGGTACCACGACATATTACGATATGTGAAGAATCGTGAATACCCTGACCAAGCAACTGAGAACAATAAAATGACGTTGAGAAGACTAACCTGTGACTATGTCTTAGATGGGGGGATCCTATATAAAAGAAGAAAGGATCAGGTGTGTAGACGCTGTCGAGGCTAAGAAAATCTTGGAAGAAGTCCACGAGGGTGTCTACGAAACACATGGCAATGGTTTTACAATAGCCAGGAAAATCATGAGATTCAGGTATTATTGGTCTACTATGGAAGGAGATTGCATCAGTTATGCCAAGAAATGCCATAAGTGTCAAATCTATGGAGATAAAATTCATGTACCTCCCTCACCTCTTCATATTATGACTTCTCCTTGGCTTTTCTCTATGTGGGGCATGGATGTCATTGGGCCAATCTCACCTAAAGCTTCTAATGGGCATCAAATCATCTTCGTGGTCATCGATTACTTTACAAAGTGGGTAGAAGCCGCTTTATATGCTAATGTCATGAATTCGGCAGTCAGCAAGTTCTTAAAGAAAGAGATCATATGTCGATATGAAATGCCAGAAGGGATCATATCTGACAATACACTAAATTTAAACAACAACACAATATCAGAAGTCTGCAGTCAGTTCAAGATCAAACACCACAACTCATCACCATATCGCCCAAAAATGAATGGTGCGGTGGAAGCAGCCAATAAGAAAAGTAAGAAAATCATGGGGAAAATGACTGCGACTTACAAATATTGGCATGAGAAGTTACCATTTGCCCTTTATGCTTATCAAACATCTGTCAGGACCTCAACCGGGGCAACGCCTTTCTCTCTAGTTTATGGAATGGAGGCGGTTTTACCTATTGAAATCGAGATTCCTTCTCTCTGAGTTTTGGTAGAATTGAAATTGGATGAAGCAGAATGGATCCAATCCTGATATGATCAGCTAAACTTGATTGAAGAGAAAAGGTTGAAACCCATCCGTCATGGTCAGATGTACCAAAAGTGAATGATGCGAGCTTACAACAAAAAGGTTCATCCTAGAGAATTCCATGAGGGGGCCTAGTATTGAAAAAGATCTTGCCCATACAAAAGGATTTCAGAGGGAAATGGATGCCAAATTGGGAAAAACCTTATATGGTAAAGAAGACCTTTTCTGGAGGAGCGTTGATTTTGACTAAGATGGATGGAAAAAGCTTGCCCAATTCTGTGAATTCAGATTCAGTCAAGAAGTACTTCACCTAAAAAAAGGGGAGAGGCCAAGGTGAAAACCCGCAAAGGGCGCCTTGAGACCAAAGGGGTTTTGAGTTGAAAACCCGAAAACAGGGCAGCTCAAATTTTGATTGAAGATTGAACATGTGATGGTCGAGTCTTCTCAGAAGGAAGAGCGTTACATCTTGGGGCATCAACAAAGTATTTTGCATCTCCAAAACACATATCAAGTTCAAAAGGGCCTTCGAGAAGTTAGTGCGAAGAAGCTCACGCTATGATATCTCGGGCACCTATTTTCATCTTATTCACTTTGTATTTTAGCAATGTCTGCTATATTTGATCAATTTATCCATTTTAAGCTTTGTTCTCAATAAAATTCCTTTTGTCCATTGCGATAATCTTTTTCAAGCATTTTTCATTGAAATAACAATTAATGGACTAATAATATTCAAGTAAAAGGATTTCTTGCATATTGCTCTGAAAGCTTCTAAATAGTACAAGAACCTGAAACGGGACCACTAGTCAGAACTAACCCAATTTAAGAGTTGGAAATATTTGGGAAAGAATAATCTAAATTGTGATTATTTCTTCGGGTTTTTTGTCAAATATACCAGCTGAATAAGAAGACAGGGTAATGCGTCAGCGACAAAACCTTGATGAACAGCGAGCAATGACAACCTAAGCATTAAAAAGGGACCATTCTCAAAAAATAACATTCTGCATTCATGCAAATATCATTCATACACATCTAGTTAGGAGCATTTGATTCATCCTGATCATGACATCCTAATCACTAGGCATGAATAGGCCCATGAAATGGATTTTACAGGTCATGTTCCCCAGAGAATGGGGTAACAGATCAGTGAAACAACAAATCCTATACCCTTGAAGTTGCAGTGGGACGGGTTATGGTCATCGTGGCGAACCTTATCTCCTTGAAGTTGAAGTAGAGCAGATTAAAGCTATAAACCTTATCTCCCTGAAGTTGCAGTGGGGCAGGTTAAAATTACAAGTCTTATCTCCCTGAAGTTGTAGTGGAGCAGACTGAAAATGGAAAATCTTATCTCCTTGAAGTTGTAGTAGAGCAGATTAAAGCTATAAACCTTATCTCCATGAATTTGGAATGGGGCAGGTTAAAATTACAAGTCTTATCTCCCTAAAGTTGCAGTGGAGCAAATTAAAGATGGCAAATCTTATCTCCCTGAAGTTGCAGTGGAGCAAATTGAAGCCACAGATCTTATCTCCCTGAAGTTGCAGTAGGACGATTGAAGTTACGAGTCTTATCTCCCTGAAGTTGCAGTAGAGCAGACTGAAGATAGAAAATCTTATCTCTATAAAGTTACAGTAGAGCAGATTAAAGCTATAAACCTTATCTCCCTGAAGTTACAGTGGGGCAGGTTAAAATTACAAGTCTTATCTCCTTGAAGTTACAGTGGAGCAGATTAAAGCTATAAACCTTATCTCCCTGAAGTTGTAATGGGACAGGTTAAAATTATAAGTCTTATCTCCCTAAATTTGAAGTGGAGCAAACTGAAGATGGCGAATCTTATCTCCCTGAAGTTGTAGTGGAGCAGATTGAAGCCACAGATCTTATCTCCCTGAAGTTGCAGTGGGGTAGATTGAAGTTACGGGTCTTATCTCCCTGAAGTTGCAGTGGAGCAGACTGAAGATAGCAAATCTTATCTCTCTGAATTTGCAGTAGAGCAGGTTAAAGCTATAAACCTTATCTCCCTGAAGTTGCAGTGGGGCAGGTTAAAATTACAAGTCTTATCTCCCTAAAGTTATAGTGGAGCAGATTGAAGATGGCAAATCTTATCTCCCTGAAGTTGCAGTGGAGCAGATTAAAGCTATAAACCTTATCTTTCTGAAGTTGCAATGGGGCAGGTTAAAATTACAAGTCTTATCTCCCTAAAGTTGCAGTGGAGCAAACTGAAGATGGTGAATCTTATCTCCCTGAAGTTGCAGTGGAGCAGACTGAAGATAGTAAATCTTATCTCTCTGAAGTTGCAGTAGAGCAGATTAAAGCTATAAATCTTATCTCCCTGAAGTTGCAGTGGGGCAGGTTAAAATTACAAGTCTTATCTCCCTGAAGTTGCAGTGGAGCAGATTGAAGATGGCAAATCTTATCTCCTTGAAGTTCCAGTGGAGTAGATTAAAGTTATAAACCTTATCTCCCTGAAGTTGCAATGGGGAAGGTTAAAATTACAAGTCTTATCTCCCTGAAGTTGCAGTGGAGCAGACTGAAGATGGCGAATCTTATCTCCCTGAAGTTGTAGTGGAGCAAATTGAAGCCACAGATCTTATCTCCACAGAAGTTGCAAAGTGAGGCGGAGTTGAAGATTCTGAGTCTTATCTCCCTGAAGTTGCGAAGGAAGCGATTGAAGCAACAATTCCTATACCCCTGAAGTTGCAGTGGGATGGATTGAGGCTACTTGAAGAAGAGAAACACCAAAGAAGTCGAGATTCAGAAACCGGGCAAATTTGGTCCTTCTTAAAGGCCTTTGCTCCATCCTCGTTACACAACAATAAGCAAAGAGGGGCAGCTGTAATAGGCCCAATTTGCGCCGGCCCAAAACCAAATAAAAAACCAAACCAAAAATGAAATAATTAAACAGTCCAATCTAATTTTACAAGCCCAAAATACTAAAAACCTAGCCCAAATATTTTCAGGCCCAAAAAACTTGAAAATTTTTCAAAAAAGAAGAAGCAGAAACCCTAATGCCCCATGTGCACTGCTCATCCCTCGGTCGCTCCACCTGTGCTTCGTCCCGAGGCCTGGCACCCTTGACCGCCATTTCACCAAAGACGCCTTCTCCACCTCAGTCAACGCCTGCAAACAAGCAAAAAGAAAGAGCACAGAAACAGAATAGAAACAGTAGCAAAAATGAAATCATGAACAGTAGCAATAGTGAAATAAACAGTAGAATAGTCTATGTAAAATCGGCTATAAAAAGCCATGAACATTATCAATGTTTTGGGGACACACGAGATTAATCAAAAAAGAACTCAAAGCAAAAAAAGGTGATTATTTTTATTTTATTTTTCGTTTCATTTCAAAAAAAATAATAAATATAAAAAAGAGGATGTTTCACACCTGTATCGCTTCATCTACCTCGTCGTCGGAGGCCTTCTCCGGCATAAAAAATGTCTAGGGGAGGGTCAAAGACATTTATTTTTAAAATCGAAGGCTTAGCCTTTGGATTCGGGCCAAAAGGAGGTCGGAAATGAAATTTTGGGATTATTCGGCCACTGTGTACGACGGCGCCGTCACCGGCGATCGGCGATCGCCATAGTGGTTGACGGCCGGAGCTATGGCCGGAGGGAGAGAGAGAATAGAGAAAAGAAATATTTTTTTTTGGTTTTTTTTCTAATATGCGGCTGAAATGAAGATTTGGGGATTTTTTTTGTATTTATAGGCCTCTATACGACGTCGTTTAGGGCAGGCTTCTGAAGCCCTAAAATGATGTCATTTCCCTACCTTCAACCTGACCCGACCTAAGATCTGCACGTTTTTTGGCTAATGGTCTATTTGCACGATGGGCCATTCCACTTTTGAAGCTTAATTCAATTGGGTCCTATCCTCTTTTTATTTTTTTATTTTACCATTCATTTTTATGTTTGATTCAATTTGGTCCTCAGACCATTTGGGAAGGCGGACACCTGAAACGGTGTCGTTTCGGGCCAACCCGACCCACCTGGGGGATCAACGTGTTTTGGTTTAAAAGGGGTATTTTCACAGTTAAGCCTTCCTTCTTTTATTTAGTTTTTAATATAGTCCTATTTTTATTTTTTACTTTTTTTTTAAATTTGTCCGCATGATTTTGTTTTCATTCCATTTAGGTCCTTAGTGAAACGGCACACTTTGGGGACTTGAAATAATTTCCCATTTAGTCCTTGTTCTTTTGCGCGCGTTTTATTTAGGCCCTATTTTCTTTTTTCTTTTTAGATTCAGCCTCAGTTTTATTTTTTATTTTTTTTAATCCTTATTTATCTAATCGTTTACTATAATTTAGGCTCTTAATTTTGTTTCATTTTCGATTTAATCCTGTGTTTATTTAATATCAATTTTTTTATAGATTTTATATGTATTATTTTTATCTATTTATTTATTTGTTCACATATATATATTCTTTATATTTATATTTTTTACTTCTTTTGTTTTTTTTTTTTAAATTCATATTAATCTTGATTTCTTTATTTGCACATTTCACTACTACTACTATTATTATTATTGTTACTATTATTATTACTTATGTTAATATTATGATAGTTATTAGTATAATTATTGTTATTGTTATTATTATATTGTTATTTATTATTTATTTATTCTATCATCATTATAGTCCATTATCATCATTTACTAGTATAATATTTTTATTTTATTGATTTATTCACAAGTTATGTCATCTTTCTTATACGTTATTTTATATTGTGCTAATACTTGTGTCAAGTGTTACATTCAAACACATTTGTCCCCTTTTTTTTACCTCATACCCGAATAAACTAAAATACTAATTTAAGTGTTACATTAACTTTTGCACGACGCATAAAAGAAAATTTTAAAATTAATGCAATATTCCGTATTTGGGGATTTGAGAACTTGTACCCTAACTTACGGGGTTTCGATTTTTCATTGAACTTAAATAACCGAATATCCTTTCAAAATTAAAATACATAAGATTTCAAATAAAAAAATAAAGGCAAGCTTATTCTCAAAGGTTCAAGGTGTCGTGTCCTAACTTACGGGATGTGACATCTTGTTATCTCGAGACGGAAGGGTCTTTAACGTATATTTTGATTTATTCAAGCAAATTTAACATAAATACAAAGAGGGGTCGTAATTTTTTAAATTATTTTTAAGTTTTCAGCTTTCGACACTAAGACATGAATTAATCAATTAGGTACCAATTTTGGGCGTCACGAGGGTGCTAATATTTCCTCGTGCGTAACCGACTCCCGAACCCGTTTTCTAAATTTTTGGTAGACTGAAAAACATTGTTTTAATAAATTAAACTATTTATTAAAAAGATCAAGTTTTGAGGTGATCCGATCACATCTCATATAAAAAGGATTGGTGGTGACTCCCATTTTTCGTTTTCAAAACAAAAGTCGATTTCAAAAAAAAGTGGTTTCGACAACTGCAACGGTTGAAAATAAATTAGGGGGTATAAATACTAGCTCTCAAAGATCCTACAACAATCAAGAAAGCATATTCAAGCAAAAAGATCAATCAAACTACCTTTGTACCAAATATTTTCATAATTTTCTTTTATACACTTGTGAGCTTTATTTCCTTTCTATTTGCTCAAGTGTTTTTCATTATAATTGAGCTTAATTTGCAAACACTTTGATCTTATAAAAATTATTTCTTTATTTGTTTCTTTGTATTTATTTGAGATGGCTTGCGTCTTAATATTTGAGTATAAACCTTAAGGGAGTTTGTAAGGTTAAATATTGTCCTAGAAGGTTATCAAATTAGTGAATTTGGGAAAATCCTTAGTAGTGGATGTAATAGGCCCATTTTGCCCGGGCGTAAAACAAACAAACCAAAAAATAAATAAATAAATAATAAATAAAAAACCAATGTTTTTTTTAACAGTCCATTTTACAAATGCATTTAACAAAACTAAAGCCCAAACCCATTACCCGTTACACCCCACCGGCCCAACACCTAAAATAGCCTACCCAAATACCAGAACCCAATTACAAACCCTAAACGGACTACCCAACCCCAGACCCAAATTCGCACGGCCCAAAAGGCCCAATACCTAAACGGCTCCAGAAGACCTAGGGTTTTCTGGAAAACCCTAGGCGCCGCAAGCCTCAACCCCAGCAGTCCCTCGGGCCTAGGCCATCAATCATGCCGCAATCAGCATGGATAGCGCGCCCTATCGTCGCCAGGATCCGCGCCTTTCACCTGCAAAAAAAAGGAAAAAGGGAACAACAATCATGGCAAGAATGGGATAAATTTCTTATATTCCTTTTTATTTTTAATTTTTGGGTTATAAAAACCCCAAAAGCAACCTGTAAGGAGAACACACAGAGAAATACAAACAGAGACAAAAAATACATTGAAACATAATACAAAGATTTTTTCTTTAGCAGAGGTGATTTTCATGTTATTTTATTTTATTTTTTAGATCTACGCTATTTTTTGTACGAATATTAAAAAATAAGAAAAAGATGAGAAGGCTACCTGAGTTTTGGCTTTAAAACGGAGAGATTTGGTTCTCTGACTGCCGATCACGATGGCGCGTGTGGCGCGTACGATGAAGGCCCGAGGTCGGAGGATCGATGAAGGCAGAGCAGTTTTTTTAAAGGGTTTCTGTTTTTTTTAAAACTAGTTTTAAAATGATTTTTTTAAACCGATTTTTTACTTATATAGTAATGAGTAAGCAATACCGCTTTTGCTTAACTCGATAAGCACAAAAGCAGCGTTGTTTATTTGAGATCGCAGCGTTGACCGAAAACACAGGGAGGATCGCGCATTTTTATAAATGGGATATTTCTTTGCTTAGGCCCTTCCGCATTGTTTTGATTTTATAATTACGTCTGTTATTTTTTTGTTTTACAATTGGGCCCAGAATTACTTCTTGCGTTTCAATTTAGTCCCTCGGGCTCCTTAAAGGCCAAAATCGGAACGACGTCGTTTTGGAAAGAAGGCATAATTGCCTAATAAATCCTTAAAATGTGTGTAGCGTTTTGATTTGATCCCTTTATATTATTTTTTTATTTGTTTATTTTTAAAACCCTTTTTTATTTTTATGTTATTTTTATTTTTATATTATATTAAATAGTTTTATCACGTTAAAAATTCTATATTTTTTATTATTTATATTACCTATTATTTTATAATTTACATATATTAGATCTTATATAATATATTTTTAAACTTTTGTATATTATATAATATTATATTAGATCATATATTATTTTAAAATTTTATTTTGTATAAAATCTATTTATATTAAATAACATATTTTATTTATATTTATTTATTACATATGTAATGTTATGATTAGTGCTTTTATTTAAAACTATTATATACTATTCACTAATTATTTTTATTATATGTAATCATTTATATGTATTAAATTATTAAATTATGTATTTGTTATAAATACTTTTATTTTATTTTTTTTAAATCGTTATATTCTTTTATTTTTTTTCAATGTTTAAATATATCATTCCCTTTTCATTTGATTTTGTTATTTCGTAAAAATCTTAATTATCGCTACTTATTTTATATCCCATGTTTATTTATTTATGTTTCTTTAATTGTTTATTATCGCTTAACATAATTCTTTATTTATTTATTCATGTTATTATTCTTTAATTATTTATTGTTAATATAATTTGTAGTTATGTTGAATTGCTATTAAGTATGTTGTAATATCTTACTCAAACCATTGTTTTATAAAAAGACCTTTTGAATTGATGCATTTTATTCAAATAGTTTTAAATAAATACGGTGATATCTAATATTTGGGGACTTCGAGAAGAATTGTGCCCTAACTCACTGGGTTTCGATTTTTATCGTTGAACTTAAAATATTAAGTATCCCTTTGCTTTTAAAATTGAAATTTAAAAATTTCTGAATCAAAACTTATTCTCGGGAATTCAAAACGTTATGTCCTAACTTATTGGATATGATGTTTTGTGTCTTGAGATAAGAATTTTCTAAATAAAGGTGAGCCTAGTTTCGAAGCCATGAGATGTTATATCCTAACTTACTGGGTATAACATTTTATTTCTTTGAGATAGGTAAGTCTTGGTTTTCTTTCTAATAAAATGATCATATTTTAAAATTTTCTTAAAATTTCAACATTAGGACATGATTTTATCGATTACGTACCAATTTTTGGGCGCTATGAGGGTGCTAACCCTTCCTTATACGTAACCGACTCCCGAACCCATTTTCTTGTTTTTCGTGGACCAAAAATCAATGTTTTGAAATAAAATGTTTTACAAGGTGATCCAATCACACCAAAGTAAAAAGGGATTGGTGGTGACTCCATTTTTGTTTTTTTAAAGTCGATCCCCGTTTTTCATAAAAATTTAAAATTGGTTTCGAAAGTGGAAAGCTAAGGTAGTGGAGTAGGCAATTGGGTCGAACCACTCTAAATTCTTGTGTTCATTTTTCTATCATTTCTCTCTAGCATCCACAAAATTTTTAAAAGCCAATTTACCCTCCCTCTTGGTAATTTCGATTTGATTATTTGAGCTAACACTATTAAAAAAAGGGGAAGAAGTTTATGTAAATGTTGCAATCTTTCCCTCCATAAATTTTTGCTGGCAAATTTTTATAATATGAACACATTAAAAACTTAAAAATCTTATTTTATAATATTATATAATATATGATATTTATTATTTAATTATTAATTAGTGAATGTAAATCATTATCAAATTTAAATATTATGATCACTGAATAATTTATTGTGACATTATTTATATTTTTAAATGTTGAAGTGGTTGTATGAAGTGAAAAATAAGAGGATAAAGAAATCATATTACACCAGATGATTGATGCATAGTAAACTAACTAAAAATTTAACTAAGACAAGTGCACCTATCAACTAACTAGTAATCACTGTCTTTCTATTATTTAACAGAATAAATCGAGTGCTTGATTAAAACTAAAATTAACTAAATTAATTAACTATGAACGTGACAAAAAATAAATCAAGAAAATAAACGATTAACAACCAACAAGCGAAACAATATCAGATAAGAATTCACCTAGATTTCATCTGTCATTATCAATCTAAATTACACAATTTCTTTACTTAGTAACTTAATCTGTAGAAATCCCTAAATTATACTAATATCTCTTTCGAGAGTAAGAGAAATTGACTCTAGGTTGATTAATTGAAATTTCTTTCTAATTAAAAGCCCTATTATCGCATTAACTCAATCTATGAATTCCCCTATTAGATTTGACTCTAATCCGGTAGATTTATGTCATCTTACTTCTAGGATTACATGCAACTCCACTCAATTACGTAAGTTTTACTCTTAAACATGGTCTATTCCTCCTCCAATTTAAGTAAATCAAATATGAATCAATAATCTAGAAATATTAAACCAAGAAATTAAGTATACATAACTGAGAACAAGAAACTAAGTATTTATTGCATAAAATAAAAATAAAAGGATAGAATTCATCATAGGGTTCATCTCCCATAGGTATTTAGAAAATTAGTTCATACTTGCAAATAAAAATATTCAAGATACAGTATAAGAACTAAAGAAATTCATGATAATCTATTGAGAAATCAACTGAGAATCTTCAATCTTGATGAAAATTTACTTCAGAATCGATTTCAGTGGTGTTTTTCGAGTTGTTTTCTTGAGTATTCTATGACAACTCTCTCCTCTCTTCTTATTTTTGTCATATATACTTCTTATAATGCCCCAAAAACCTAAAAATCGTGTTTTCTCGCAATTCAGAGTGCTAATTCACGAAATCGACACGGCCTACCACATGGCTGTATGGTGGCCCATGTGGCTCACACGGCCATGTGGTCAGGCCGTCTGGAAGGAGTCAGGCCGTGTGGCTCCTGTAACTTACTCCGATATTTCGATTTTCGCTCGTTTTGCTCCCAAATGTTTTCCTAAGTATAAAAATATGAATTTAAAGGATTAAGAGCATAAAATTCATCATTAACATAGAAAAATCACTTTAAAATGCATTAATAATAAAATTAAAACATGTTACTTTTAGCAATTATCAATGACTGTAATTTGTGACCGTATATAGCCGGTTTCTACTAACAGACAAATAACAAGAAACAGGAAAGAAAAAAAACAATCCAATTTGGAATGTTAATATCGCTATTCAATATATAGATTACTTGTATCATAGCAATTTGTGTTTTTTTAACGAAAAAATATACCCATTATTTTTTACCTTTGATTTACAAGGAGGGACTTTCAATGCAATTATAAATCTCATAGATTGTATATAAAAGGTACCATTCAAGCATTATTGTTTGATATAAACATAGAGATGAGCTCAACAACTCCGGCTATGGTTCCAGTTATAGATTTCTCAAACCAAAACCTGAAACCGGGCAGCCCCGAATGGGATTTAGTGAAATCCCAGGTTCGAGAAGCATCGGGGGAGTATGGTTGTTTCGAGGCATTGTTTGATCCAATCCTGGAGCTTCGAAAGGCAGTGTTTGGGGCTTTGCAAGAGGCATTTGACTTGCCTTTACAAACCAAAAAACTGTGTGTTTCCGACAAGCCCTTTCGTGGCTATTCGAATCCTCGATCTGGAGTGTTTCAAAGCTTGGCGATGGATGATGCTTGTATTGCTGAGAACATTGAACGATGCGTCACCGACACTTTATGGCCTCAAGGAAACATAAGTTTCAGGTACGGTAACAAGTATTATGGAAGCCCTTGCATTAAGAGTTAAATTATGTTTTGTTTCCTCTACTATAAAATATATTTGAATGTTACATGAATGAGCAAACTGATTTTTTTGTTAAAAATTTTATCCATTTCTATTGTTAAAAATTGGTCCCTTACGTCAGCACGAGATACATGTGGACTGTTTGGTTATTCCATTAGCTACACTAATTTTTAATAGTAGAAATGAAAGAAATTTTCATTGAAAAAGACCAGTTTGCTCTTTGATCTAATACATTGACTAATTTGCTCATTTTTTTAAGTAAAAGATCAAAATACAATTTGACTCATAATACAACTTTTAGCCTTTAGGTACTTCACTTGCAAAAATTCCTTTAACAAAACTATTAGACTTCTTTGGTTTTTGTTGAGGGGGAATCGACCTCTTTATTGGGAAAAATATTTGAAGTGTCGTTCTCTGAGACATCGACCCAAACCTTGAACAGTAGAGATATTGTTCCCATGGTGTGTATACATGGTTTTAGTCCTCAGGTTCCAAGTGGTGGTGTTCTTACCCATTAAGACCCTTTAAGGGCATGCGTTCGAACCCACCAAGCCAAAATGATAAAAACATTTGGACCAGGCGCTCTTACCTAAACTCCGTGAACCACCTTGGCTTTCCTCGAAGTAGAGAGACAAAAATCTGAAGTTAAAATGAAGCATAGACACTCGGAGAACAATAACTCTATTATTCGTGGTTCAGATTAGTTTACTAGAAGACAACATTACAAAGACTTCTCCCAAAAAATGAGCAATTTTATTAATTATTTGCTTTGTATTTGGCAGTAAAACTCTGGCATCTTTTACTCAACTAGCATCAGAGTTAGAGAAGACAATTTTGAAGATGATTTTGGAGAGTTTTGGAATTGAGAAATACATGGATGAGCTCATTGACTCCACAAACTATCAACTGAGGGTCATGAAATATGAAAAGCCAAAAGCCAACGAGCAAACCATTGGGGTACCTGCACACCGTGACTCTAATACGATGACCCTTTTGTATCAAAACGAGGTTAATGGACTACAGATTCAAAGCAAAGACGGTGAATGGATCAATATGAAGCCTTCACCCAACTCTTTCATAGTCTTGATTGGAGAGTCCCTTAGCGTAAGTTCCACTTATTTTTTACATCACAGAGTGTGTAAATAGCTTGACTTAAAACATAAAATTTTTATATTGTTGCAGGTATGGTTAAATGGTCGATTGCCTTCGCCTTCTCATCGTGTCATGATGAAGGGTAACGAAGATAGGTATAGCTTGGGACTATTTACAAGGCCAAGAGGAGGCTACGTAATAAAGGTTCCAAATGAGCTTGTCGATGACAACAATCCCATTCTTTTCAAACCTCATGACCATGAAGAATTTTTGAAATTTTATTACTCCGAAATCACTCAAGCAGCTGTTCAACCTGGGGGTTATATAGCTCGTCTTAAAGCTTATTGTAGTGTCTAAGATTTGGCCATCCATAATTATTATATTGTAGCCAATTGTTTGGGGGTCATTCTATATATATGGCTAAAACTTTTTTTTTTTATATAAGAATTAGACTAACATGGTTTGAATTCGTGTCAAATTAATGTCTAATAATAGTATAAAAATAATTGTTATGCAATAAAATTTCATGGTATGTATTTAACTGCAATGGAATGCTTAAATTGCTACATTTTATATATTGGATTTTTTTCTTTTATTATTATTGTATATTAAAAAGTAACACATAAATAAATAAATAAATTTAATTAAAATATGAGATGACACCAAAAATAAAACATACATGACATGCAAAACTATAATAAGATATTAAAATTTATATAGAAAAATTTCTAAATTAAATTACTGTGACAAATTACATAAAATACGAATCAATATGAAAATTGAGGTCGTATTTGATAACTTATTGAAAAATTAAATCAACTGAAAATTAATATTATCAATGATTTGATTTTTAAGCACGTTTACTAACCCAATATAAAAAGCAAATGATAGATATTTTTCAATAAAAAAGTGTGAAAAATGATAAGTAGATAGGGAGCTACTTATCACTTAATATATAATATTTTCAATTTTTTATTTAGTTTATTTCTTCTACTGCTTCTACCATCTTCAAGCTTCTAGTCTTCTTCTTTCTTTGGTAGAAGCAGTTGAAGCTTGAAGATGATAAATGGTGGAAGCTTTGTACAAGAAAGCAATTGATTTTATTTTTGGGTGTTTGGTTGATGAGAAAATGCAAGAAAATCTGATAAAAATTGTTTGATGAAAAGAAAATATAAAAAAAATCTGGTAAAATCAATACTATTATACTAACAATTTGGGTAAATTAAATAGAGGTCTATGTGGCAAGTTGTGATTAGCTGGATTTTTTTCCTAACAGGACTAACAATTAGGGTAAAATAAATAATGGTTGAATAGTTTAGGTATCGATTTTTACCAAAAAAAGAAAAGTTCAGGCGTCACTTTGTTGTTTAAGCCAATTGAAAATGATGGGCTAAAATGTTTTTTAAAATTAAAATATTTGGATATATATATATATATAAAGAAATCTCGCTATTAAAAACTTTAATTATTAGACTTTTTTTATAGTAATTATTAGACTGTTTTATATTATTAAACACCTTAAAATATTTTATTTTATTTTATTTATGCTAAATTAATAAATATATAAAAGCAGAGTTTAAATAATATTAGTTTATGTCAAACTTAATAAAATTTAAATCTATAATTTTTATTTGATTATGTAATTTTTATTATTTATCTAAACTTTTGAAATCATTTTTATATAATTTGTTATAAACGTCACGACATCAAACTGAAATTTTGAAAATGTTACAATTTGATCTTTGTTCGATTTCGAGTTAATTTTAGTGCATACGTAGGCTTGTATAAGACCCCAGGAGAACTGTATAATGTGATTATGAACTGAATTGGTTATATTTTTATGATTTATATTTAAATTGACAGTTAATTGTTTGTAATTGCTCTAGCAATGACGATAGCATTTCATAGCTTAGAACCAACGGTCGAGTCGAGTAAAGCGTGTTACACCAAGCACAGAAAATTCCTCATTTTTCTGCTTTATTGTTTTGCGAACTTCATTTTTGGGAATTCCTAAAAGATCGGTCAATTGTCGTCGATAATCTTGATTTTCTTTCCAATATACTTTGGGAGGATCTTTGAATTCATAATACAAGAGAGTCCAGTATTCTTCCACTATAGGTATCATATCTACTTCATTAAATACGAAACGTTAAGACGTGTCCCATAATCAAACCATTGCTTTTATCAACCCATCGTCTATTGAATCACTAAGCAACAAGTGTGCGATATATCTGTACTTTACCTGGAAGTAGTATTTCTTTTGCCCTTCCTAAATGCTCCAAGTCTTTTTCAAATCTTCTACGTAATTCTTCTTACAATCCACCCATACAATCTGTAGCAATAAGGTATCATACTTTTCTAGTAAACAATCCCTAATTATTTCTTGTGCTTCTTTCGATCTTTTAGCTAGTGTGCTGAGTGGTTGCACCTAATGCCGAATGGCCGTGGTTAGCCGGATGGTGTTCATTTTCTGATATACTTATGGCAATATGTCCCAGACGCTTCGATGATGCATGTAATGTAAATGGAAACAAGTACAAACAAATAATAGAAGAATTCATTGACAGGAAAATAATCTAATAGATACAAGGTTTAATTAATTAAAAATAGCTGGGAACTGCTCCTACATCTAAGTTTACAAATTAAAATGCCTACTACATGTTGGCTTACGGTTGACCATAATGCACAGGAAACCCAAATCCGAAATAACGCCATCCTCGAGGGATGTGTTCCCTTGAAAAGGTTGGCCCTTGGGTTAACTTTAACCATGAAATAGTCCTCGAACTTATGCGGTGGCAAAGGCTACACGAAAGCCCAAGGTCATCCTACTAATGGGAAAGATCCGAGTAAAGAATCGAGTTCATGATGCAAGATGAATAACAATTTCAATATATGAAAGTAAACTATAATATGAGAAAATAAATTGAATTAAAACATTAATTAATGACCAAACAAATAACAAATCAATAAATCAAAGAATCCAATATATACAACACACAACACTAAAAAAAGCCTAAATGGATAAAAATATTCTAACTTAACATCTAATAAACAAAATCTAAAAAGGGAATATTAAACATAATATTTAAAATAAAAAATACAAAATTTTGGAGCAAAGCCCTAGGAGCAACACGATTAGGGCGACTCGAATCTTAGCTACACATGAGACAATGAACTCCCTAATCGTTAGGCTAACTCACGGGGTTTAAAATCTTGAAAATATTGTTTAAATTTTAGCAATCCTAATGAATAAAACTTAAATGTTTAATAACAATTGTTAATTAAAAAATGATTATTTTCTTAAAGTTTTTTCTTATATTAATAGATTATGTACATTTTAAAAATTATATACAATTATTCTACTATAATTTTGTTCATAAATTGTTGCGACGTGACTCACTAACTTGGTTTTCATTGTGACAACGGGGTTCCTCGTCATGTCGTGGCCTAAAACCCGGAATTATTCAACCCCACACTTTCGAATCTTATCAATCAGAGGCTGGTGTACACTTACTATATTTTGAGGATAAGGATGTGGAGGCACGTTTGAGGGTGGAGGTTGCTGAGCAGAAGGATTAGCTCGCACAAACTGCATGAACCATTGATTCATCATCTGGAAGAAGGCATCACTTGCCTTGCCTCTTAGCCCTTACGGAACGGGCACACTATGTCTAGCTCCCTAATTGGAAGCAGGAATATTAATATCTACCTCATCGGATACGACCCTATTGAATTTTGCCAACATTATATATCTATAAGAAAAAAATCAGATCAAAAGGTGTCACACTATCACAAGTTATTGTGGCATGTATTTTGTAGCCTCGTATGCCCTACGTTTCAATCCTAGAATTGACTAAATCGTAACTCTGATACCACTAAATGTAACACCCTTCACCAAACTCGATCGCCAAGTCCGAGCTACGGAATGCTACAGTCATTTCCGGAGCAACTACAGACAATTAACATTCAATTTAAATATAAATCATACAAATGTAACTAATTCAGTTCATAATCACATTATTCAGTTCTCCTCGGGTCTTATTTGAGCCTATGTATGCTCTAAAATTAACCTGGAATCGAACAAGGATCAAATTGTAGCATTTTCAAAATTCTAGCTCGACGTCGCAATGTAAGGGAGTTCCTTGTCATGACATGACTCATTGACTTGGCCCTCATTCTGACGTTGGGGTTCCTTGTTACGCCGTGGCCTAAAACCCAAGTCTCGTCATGACAACCATCACTTGAAGCCGCGACATGGACGCTATTTTAGGCACAACTTAAGCCATTTGGTACCTATTTCATGTTAACTTTTCAAGTTAACCAAATAATGCATTTTGCACAACACTTACCTGCATAAAACCATTCCAATAACATTTCAAAACATCATTTTAAAACCAACTCATACCAATCAATTCTTTATTCCACATTTGGCACCCAAACACACCAATTAAACCTAATCTATCTTATTCTATACAATCATGTCTCTTAATCAGTCAAATTAGCAATTGAAGCACATTGGTCCACATATGGAAATCCTTTGGCATCTTATATTTTTAGGTACATTCAACGAATATATCAAATATTTTAGTTCAATTACATGTCATGAGCTTATAGCACATTCATATAGTTATATAACATTCCATCATATAACATATATCAACTACATCATATTCAACATGTAACATATATGCAAATTCATTCATATATATATTCATTCCGACCATTTTGTTTTCATTTAATACCATTTTCATTTTTATCTTTTGCCTGGAGAACTAAGGTAAATTGAACTCGAATACATGGGACTGATTTGCTTACATGTGTTGACATATTCGGGCTGCTAACACTAGCTTCATATCAGAGTTGCTAACACTAGCGTAGTACTATGCTACTAACACTAACTTCAGAGAATCCGCAACAAATGTTGGATCTCAAGCCATCGTATTAATCCTTGATCAAACACTCATTTTCCTTATTGGGACCCTAATGGCATGTCTTCGTATCCTAATCGTTTACTAAGTTCACACAGGCACTATTACAATTTTCAATTCATTTCAATCCTTGTAATGCCATCATTTACATATCATCCATATATGCATTTCATTTCCATTCAGTACATCATATCTATTTGTAAAAACCATATCATTCATACTTTACGATTTAGTCCTTTAGATGCCAAAATCACCAAAATTACATTCAACGTAAACTATTATACATTATAATAACATAGTAAGTTCCCTATGAACTTTTTTGGGAAAACAACAAGCAAACAAGACGTCAAGGACTAATCTGCAATTTTGCCTTTTCCTTGATTGTCTTCTGATTGATTCAATTCTCGATCAATTTTGAAGGGTCGAATGGTTTGGAATCTAACAATGGCCTTTTAGGTTTTCTTCATGTTAGGGACGGTGGAAAAGAAAGAATAAAAGATGTCTATCTTTTATTTTACTCTTTAAACTTAGGTTATTATATAATAAATCATAATTAAACTAATTAATCATCATTAATCACATTTAACAAAATTGGTGGGTGATATATTATCACATGGGATGACACAAACGATATTATTGAACAACAATAGTACCTTAGTCAACATTTTGAGATGAAGGATCCTGGGTCTCCCAGTTATTTATTGGGTCTTGAGGTTTTCTCTGTTGTTGATGGCTACTATCTTTCTTAGGCAAAATATGCTTCCAATTTAATTTCTCGTGCCAATATTACTGACAATAATACTATTCTTATTCTCTTGGAACCAAATGTTAAACTTACTCCGTTAGATGATACTTCTCTTTCTTACCCTACTTTGTACTGATAGCTTGTTGACAGCCTAGTCTACCTTATAGTGACTCGACCTAATATCGCTCATACAGTTCGTATAGTTAGTCATTTCTTGACATCTCCCAGATCATCTCATTTTTAGCAATTCTTTGTATTCATCGATATGTCAAGGGTACACTTTTTTGTGGTTCATTTCTCTACTTACTCTTTGGTCCTCGTTGGATATTCTAATGCTGATTGGGCAGGAAATCCTATACATTGACGTTCAACCACTGGTTATTGTTTCTGTCTAGGTGATTCCCCCGTTTCTTGGTGAAGTAAGAAATATATTGTTGTTGCTCGCTCTAGCACCGAATCCAAATATCATGCTCTTGCTGATGCCACTTCGAAGTTATTTTGGCTAGGCCGACTAATTGAAGATATGAGATTCTCGTCTCTTATTGCTACTGTCCTACATTGTGATAATCATAGTGCAATTTAAATCGTTTATAATGATGTGTTTCACTAGCGTACAAAACACATAGATATTTATTGTCATTTTATACGACATCATGTTACTCAAGGCACTGTACACCTTACTTTTGTCTCCTCATCAGCTCATATTGAAAACATTTTCAGAAAGACGCATCTTCCAACCAAATTTCAAGACTTAGTTTCCAAACTCAAGCTACGGTCCACAACACCAACTTGAGTTTGAGGGGGAATTTTAATGTAAATCTGTATTAATCTGATTCTAGCATGTAAATCTTATTCTAGCATGCAAATTAGGCTATAATATAGGATTTTTGTCTAGTTAGTTTTCATGTATAGTTCCTAGGTACTAGTATAAATACCTAGCACTTGTACAACAATAGACATACAAAAATTCATCCCTCTTTCTTTTTCTTAAATTTATAATAGGATTGCTAGTCTTTTCAAATGTATTGGGGCATGCTGGTATGTGGCTCAAGGATTTCCTTTACAAGATAGAAGGTGGGATGAATCTAACACCTGCTCTTTTAGCTAAAACTATCATGTCTCTTCATTACATTACACGGAGAGGTGAGGGACGTTTCTTCAGTTGTATCCAACTTTTGTATGTATGGATGAGACGTCATTTTGGGTGCAATACAAGTACTTTCAGAAAGTCCACGTACCTTCGATGTGCTCATTATCCGAATTCCAGAGAAGTTCCTGGCTCAGTTTCAAGCCTATAGATGAATGAGTTTGATTCTTTAGTACTTTAACTCACTCAGATGTAGATTGGAGAGGCCTATAAATGCTCAGGAGTTCAATTTTAATCAGACGTGGGAACCATTTTTGCGTTCCATTAACTGATATTTGGAGACTGATTAGTTATTCGTCGTTAATGGTGTTTCGGCAATTTGGTTATGACTAATGTGTACTGGGTAGTTATGGTTTAAATCAGATTGAGACCTTGGTATCACATGATAGTTTTTGGAAAATGTTGGAGGACATCTCTTTCCATTCTTCTTCTACCATGGTTTCATCACATACAAACCCTTTATATAGTTGTTGCAAGTGACTATTAGTTTTTATTCATGCATCTAGTAATTAATGTGACTCTAATACATACATTCATCTTAGATAAGTATATCCATGCATGTTAATCAAATGACTACTAGTCTCCCTAGATTCATCCATCTTAATCACTTTGATCAAATATAACATTGATGACATCACATTATTCAACACTTTGAAAGGGTGATTTTCGTTGATTTTTACAAAGAAGTAATGCTCTTGAACTGGTTCTTTATGTAATTTGAGTGATTAAGGTTTTATTTGAGTGATGCTTTAGGTTCCTTGTGTTGTTATATGTTTTCGTATGAGGGTGTTGGATGTTGTTTTTTGAGGGGTTGTAAATGCTTCCATATGCTATTTTGTGTTCGTGTGTGTTTTGTAGGTGACTGTAGTTGTACTGTTATTGTCTTTAAGCATGGTGTTTTTTCTTTATCTCTAACCTTTTGGTTAGTCCTCCCTTTGTGGGATTTAAAAAAAATTTTACATTGGCTGAGAAAAAAAATGTATCGTTGTTGTCAGTAGATGTTCATCTCTTCTCAAAATTTTATCCTCATAACAGAGTTCATCCTTTTTAAATTAATTTTCTACATCAACTTCTAAACTTTTAAATTTAAAAAAATCATGAAAGTTTGACAAAGCCTTAACTTGATTGGTATCGGTATTGCTATCAATACAGAAGGACGTGGACTCGAGCACATTAAAATGTATTTATCTTCGTTTTTAAATTTTGAGAGAAATTATGAATAATTCTATAAAAAATAAAAAAAACTCAATGAACAGTTGAATAAGTGGAGGTTGCTAAACCATTCACTATTCGGGTTGGCTATTACATCCAACCAATTTTTTTATATGTTCATGTTCATACAATTTTTTACTTAGGGTATTATAAATTTATATATACTTTTGCATGTTAATAATTCACTTTATGTACACAGTTTTAAAATTTTATAGTAACTACGTAAAATTATAAATTGAATCATTAAATATAAATAAATTGAAAAGATTTATTGTGAAAATATAACTTGGGAAATATCATTAAAATTTTTATTAAAAAGACGAAATGATTTATATTGCAATTTTCCTTTCCACAAATGCCTTTTTTTTGTCACCTATCAAATTTTCATAGTGTAAACAAATTAGAAATTTAAGTTATAAAATATAATACGGATGTGAAGCTAAGGGGCTGGTAGGGGTTTCAACTCCTCGAAAATAAAAATTTTTTCTTTTAGGTCCCTTTATAATTTATATAATTTTAAATTAATAATGGTAAAATTATACTTTGACGCCCTAAAAATGATAAAAATTTAATTTAATTATTTAAAAATTATCAATATATAGACTATTAAAATGATGAAAATTTTTTTTTTACTATTGTAAAAATATACAATTTAATTCTAACCCCAAATTTTTTTTTTTTTAACTTTATCCCTTATACCTGCTTTGGTCGGAGCATTAGCCATAATATTACCTTGTCATTGAATAATTGCGAATTGAGCATGCAACAACATATTATTATCACAACCGATACCAATGAATAGATTCCGCAACATCAACGGTCTATAGCTCCTATCCAACAACCACTCCAGAACAACACTCGAGCTAGATTCAATAACTAGAGGAACTTTCTCATACCAACCCATACTCATAAACATCTCCACGACTATTTTTATGGCTCTTACCTCAGCCTTTCCCAATCCCGTAGCTCAATCGGCCTAGAGAACATAGCATAGGCCACTCCTTTATTGTCTCTCAATACCCCACCACTACCCGCTTCATCCTCCATTATGACACCTGCGACACTGAACTTCATCCACCCAGGGGAAGGTGGTTTCCACAGAATAATGTTCTTGTTGACTATGCTTCTCAATGAACTACATTTCATAGGCCAACACCACCAATATCCTTCCAAAAATTAACGGACATCATAAGCCGCCCTTGCCTCTATCAAAGATCTCATTTTAGAATGGAACAACAGTGTATCAACAGTCATCAATGTTCTGGGAAACACTTTATCCTTACGTGCCAACCATACTGGTCAACATAACGTCGAAATCGAAGTCGTCAGTGTCTATGTAAACAGATTAATCCAAATGGTTGTGATTTTTGACGGCCGGCTGCTACTTACAGACGAATAACAACAAAAAGAAAGGGAAAAAACAATCTAACTGGGAAAGTTAATATCGCTATTCATTGTATAAATTATTTGTATAATAGAGATTTGTTTTTATTTTTTCACACAAAAAAAAAATATTGTTTATAAATCTCCTGGATTGTATATAAAAGGTACCATTCAAGCATTATTGTTTGATATAAACACAGAGATGAGCTCAACAACTCAGGCAATGGTTCCAGTCATAGATTTCTCAAACCAAAACCTGAAAGCGGGCAGCCCCGAATGGGATTTAGTGAAATCCCAAGTTCGGGAAGCACTGGAGGAGTACGGTTGTTTCGAGGCTTTGTTTGATCCAATCCTGGAGCTTCGAAAGGCCGTATTTGGGGCTTTGCAAGAGGTCTTTGACTTGCCTTTACAAACAAAAAAACTGTTTGTTTCCGACAAGCCCTTTCGTGGCTATTCGTGTTCTCCATCTGGTGTGTTTCAAAGCATGGCGGTGGATGATGCTCATATTGCTGAAAACATTGAACAATGCCTCACCACCAGTTTATGGACTCAAGGAAATATAAGTTTCAGGTACGGAAATTGTCCCCTCTAGAAGTTAGATTACAGGGATAAAATACAATCTGATTTTTAATTTTAAATATGCAAAAGCCACTTTAGCAAAACTACTAGACTTGGTTTTTATTAATTATTTGCTTTGTATTTGGCAGTAAAACTCTGGCATCTTTCATTCAACTAACATCAGAGTTAGAGAAGACAATTTTGAAGATGATTTTGGAGAGTTTTGGGCTTGAGAAATACATGGATGAGCTCACTGACATCGCAAACTATCAACTGAGGATCATGAAATATGAAAAGCCAAAAGCCAACGAGCAAACCATTGGGGTACCTGAACACCGTGACTCTAATATGATGACCCTTTTGTATCAAAACGAGGTTAATGGATTGGAGATTCAAAACAAAGATGGTGAATGGATGAATACAAAGCTTTCCCCCAACTCTTTCATAGTCATAATTGGAGAGTGCCTTTGCGTAAGTTCAACTTATTTTGATATAATCAAGTATTAATTTTTAAAAATATTAATTTAATTGGTAATATTTAGTCATTTATATGATTTATTTCTAGCAAAGAGGAGCAAAATGTCTTAATTCTTACAATAGTTTTTACTCGTATAACTAATTTCAAATTAAATTTATACTAAATATTCTTTATGTTATATCTAACTACTGTAATACATACATAATAAATAAAATTTTTTATATCGACTGATAACAAAACTGGTCACAACTGTTTAAATAGCTTGACTTAAACATAAACTTTTATATTGTTGCAGGTATGGTTAAATGGTCGATTGTCTTCGCCTTATCATCGTGTCATGATGAAGGGTAACGAAGATAGGTATAGCCTTGGACTGTTTTCAACTGTAAGAGGAGGCTACATGGTAAAGGTTCCAACTGAGCTTGTGGATGACAAAAATCCCATGCTCTTCAAACCTCATGACCATGAAGAATTTTTGAAATATCTCTCCTCCGAAGTCGCTAAAGGTGTTGTTAAATCTGGGGCTGTTAAATCTCGTCTTAAAACTTATTGTGCTGTCTAAGATTTGGCCCGTCAATAATTATTATATTGTAGCCAAATTGCTTATTGCAATGTTTAAGGTTTGGCAATCAATATGTTATAAAGTTCTGTGTGTCGGCCTGATAATTAAAATGTTTATTGTCTTAAAAATAGTCTGAATTCGAGTTACATTAATTATGTTGTTGTTAGGGCTTTTCCTATAATTCACCAAAAATATAAATACTATATCGTAGCCAAATTGCTTATTGCAATGTTTAAAATTTGGCCATCAATAATTATTATATTGTAATCAAATTGTTTGTGGTCTTTCTATATATATGTATATGTAGAATTTCATGTTTTATGTATCCAACTGCAATGGAATGCTTAAATGGATATTATATATATATATAGGTTTGTAGTCCCTTTCAATGTACGGGTTAAATGTATATATTAATTTTATAATTTTTATAGCATTAGTTTTTATCTAAAATCATTAATAAATTGAATTGAAAAAAAAAAGAAATTTCAAAATATTTTTAAATTTATTTAAACATAAAAATATTTAATATTAAAGTAATACAAAAATTCTTCCTAGTTTAAATATTAATATTAATTTGTTATAATTTAAAAAATATTATTAATATTTTATAGGTTATTTACTTTATATATATTGTTAAATTAATTTATTTTTGTACAAAAAAAACTAATTTATTTTAATGTCAAAATTTTTAATACTCACTTTTTTTATTATAATTTTATATTTATCTTTTCTCTACTTTAATAAATAAATGTAATTAAATTTTATTACATTTGAGCAAAATCTAAATTTACTTTTGATAAATGTTTTTAAGCTTAAAATTTTAATATTAAGCATTTTTAATATAAAAGGTAATTCAATTGAGTAAATTCTTAAAATAAAAAGATAATTTATTTAAAATAAATTTTATATTTAATATATAAAAATTTTAAAGAAAATAAATTTGAACAAAAGGCATGAAATAATTAAAAAAATTAAAAGGCAAGGAGCAAAAAAAGTAATTTACTAAAATTGAAAATAAGTGTTTGAAATAAAGAGTATCATGTATTAAAAAATTGTAATATAAACATGAATATTTATTTTTTTATTTAGTTAGAATATTGTAATATTATGTGTCGAAACCATTTTTTTGTGTAAAACGGGGGTCGATTTTGATTTTTAAAACGGAAAAAACGTAGGAGTCGCCACCAATCTTTTTTGATGAGGTTTGATCGAGTCACCTCGTAATTCGATCATTTTAATAAGAGATTTGATTTATTAAAACGACGGTTTTGGTCTACGAAATTCAGAAAAACGGGTTCGGGAGTCGATTACGCACGAGGAAGGACTAGCACCCTTATAACGCCCAAAAATTGGTACCTAGTTGATTAATTAATGTCTTAGTGTCGAAAATTGAGAATTTTGAAGAGATTTAAAAATACGATCCTTTGTTAAAATATCGCTTAATTGAATTTTTTTTGGAAAAGGGTATACTTCACGTTAATCGAGAAAAAGAATTACGTCCCGTAAGTTAGGACACAATGTCTTAAATTCCCGCTACGAGAATAAACGCCAAAAAAATTATTTATTTTAAAAGATATTCGATTATCTCAGTTTTAGGAAGAAATCATGTTCCGTAAGTTAGAATATGATCTTTCCTTAATTCCTGAGATTATTTAAAATTCATGCTTAAAAAACGTTCGTTTACTCGGATTTATCGAGAAAATTGAAACCTCGTAAGTTAGGGAACAATTTTTCGAATATCAAAATACGAATATCGCTTATTTTAAAAAAAAAATTATGTATCGAGCAAAGATTAATGGTTACTCGAATTTGTAATAAAATGTAAAAACAAATCATGGTACTAATACGCGTAATAGAACAATATAAGGTGTAATACTGTGAATGACAATAATAAGAGCAAAATTAAAAAAAAAAACGATAAGATGAATAAATAATAAACAGGCTTATTAAGAAAAAGGGTAAATAAACAAAAAGAACTAATAAAATGTTTAAATAAAAAGGAAATAAGCAAATGAATAAAAGAAAAACAAATAAAACAAATGACGACGACAACGACGACGACAACAACAACAACAACAACAACAACAACAACAACAATAATAAAGACAGTAATAATACAAGGGTGATAAATAATTATGTGAATAAATAATAATAACAATAAAATTAAAAAAATTAAAATAAAAGGAAGCAAAATATAAAAATATAAAGGAATAAAATAAACTATATAAAAAGATAACAATAATTTTGAGTTAAAATAAATAACAACCAAATGCATAAATAAATAAATAAAAATAAAAATACAGAATAAAAATGATAATCGTGATAATAATAACAAAGGGTTTAATTGAAATTTTAAACAAAATTTTGAGTGAAAATCGGAACGAAAATAAAGTAAATGACTAAAATGTATCTGATAAACCGTAATATGAACATATTTTAATCCCACATTTAGCATACTTTTGGATGATTTATTCCTTGAATTGTGGAATTTGGTGCTCTTAATCCTTTAATTTCATGTTTTATACTTAGGAAAGCACCGGAGGATGAAAAGAACGAGAAACGGGGCCGAAAACGGACCAAATGGGCCAAAGTACAAAATGTACACGGCCTGGGCCAAGACCACACGGCCGTGCCTCCTTAACAGACCCAAACACGGCCTGGCCTCGATTCACACGGGCGTGCTACACGGGCGTGTCCCTGTCATGGCAAAGAGGAATTCTAATCGGAATAGGGTACTTAGAGGCAATTAAAGACTTTCCAAGAGCCTATATAAACACCCTAGAGGCCAACCTTTAAGGAGACGTCCAGCTAGGCCAAAGAGCCAAGCTAGAGAGGTCAGAATTGTGGGATTTACTCGAAGAAAGCCAGTTGATTCATCTCAAGAAGCCGGAATCATACTCAAGACAGAGGATCTTCTTTTCAATTCCTTCAGGGGGTTTTAGGGTTTTCTTATGTTTTGTTTTATATTTTCTTCTGAGATGTATTCTTTTATAATTATGAACTAAACCCTTCAGATACCTGAGGGGGATGAAACCTAAGACGGATCTTGTTATTGTTTTCCGAACTATATGATAAATACTTAATTTGTTCTTAATTATGTGTTCTTAATTCTTGTTTTGATATTCCGGGATATTGATTCAAGTGTTGATGTGCTTAGGCAGTGGAGCAAAAGTCCCTGTTTAAGAGTAGATCTAGCATAGTTAAGCGGAGTTAATCGCAACCCTAGAGATAGGATGATGAAAATCTGTCGGATTAGGGTCAAACCTAATATGGGAGTCCATAGATCGAGTTAATGCAATTCTAGGGGTTTTAATTAGAAAGAGATTTCAATTAATCAACCTAGGGTTAGATGTTAGTAACCTCGAGAGAGGTATTAATGTAAATTAGGGAATCCTACGGATCAAGTCAAGTGAATAAATCGTCTGGTTCAGAGTTAGATAACAAGTGAAGTCTAGGTGGATTCTTCCTCGGGTATTGTCTTAATCAATTGGTTTTTTTCCCACAAGTATTTTCCCCAATTCATTCTCTGTGTCTTAGCATCTTTAGCTTAGTAGTTAGTTAATTTTAGATTAAACGACAATTCTCTTAGTTTTTAGGCTAAATAATAAAAAGAAAGTTAGTATTAGTACTTTTGGTTCCTTTGGGTTCGACAATCCGGTCTTGCCACTAAGCTATACTACTGTTCGATAGGTGCACTTGCCTCCACCATTGTCATAGTTAGTTTTTAGGCTCGGTCATTCTTTATATAAATTTTTAAGACTCTGACAAGCGATCAAGTTTTAGGCGCCATTGCCGGGAAACTGAAATATTAAGAAAGCTCAATTTTTATTACTTTAGCTATTTTTATTTTTTATTGCAATTTACTTTTATTTTTATTTTAACTTTGCTAATTTTCCTTCTTTTATTTTTTCTTAGCAGGTACCTCTAGTTTATGACTAGAAGGAACCCGACAGGACCCCTAATTTACGATAGTGATATTGAAGGTACTGTTTGCAGAAATCGTAGAGAAATAAGGCGAAGCTTAAATTACATAGAAGAAGAGCAAGAAGACGAAACCAATACTACAGAAGAGATGGCCGAGAATAATCCGCTACCTCCAGTGGTGGCTGAAAATCATGCTCCTCGAACTATGTATGATTATGCTAAACCTAATTTAACAGGAACTGAGTCAAGTATTGTTAGACCTGCTATTGTTGCAAATAATTTTGAACTGAAACCTAACATAATTCAGATGATACAGCAATTTGTTCAGTTTGATGGTTTGCAGGATGAAGATCCAATTAATCACTTGGCAAATTTCCTAGAATTTTGCGATACTTTCAAAATAAATGGCGTTTCTGATGATGCCATCCATCTTCGGTTATTTCCCTTTTCTTTGAGGAATAAAGCCAAACAGTGGTTGAATTCTCTTCCACGAGGGTCAATCACTACATGGGATCAAATGACCGAAAAATTTTTGTTAAAATATTTTCCGCCGGCCAAAACAGCCAAGTTAAGGAATGATATCTCTTCTTTTGTGTAGATGGATTTAGAGATACTTTATGATGCATGGGAGAGATACAAGGATCTATTGAGAAGGTGCCCACACCATGGATTACCCTTGTGGCTTCAGGTTCAAACTTTCTACAACGGTGTGAACCTCTCAACGAGGCAATTGATCGATTCAGCCGTCGGTGGAACCCTGAATAACAAAACACCTGAGGCTACCTACGAATTCATTGAAGAGATGTCACTGAATAACTATCAGTGGCAAGTCACAAAGACAAAGCCAACGAAAGCAGCCAGTGTTTTCAACCTTGACGCAGTATCCATGCTATCAAACCAGGTAGAACTTTTAAATAAAAAGATTGATGGCGTATGTGATTCTTTGTAGGTACATCCATTCATGCAATGCGATACAAATAGATGAGGGATGAACAACACAGACTATCCACCTTACAACCCGAGCGTTGAGAACGAGCAAGTTCACTATATGGGTAATAACTTTAAATCTCAAAATAACCCCTATAGTAATACTTATAATCCAGGTTGGAGGAACCACCCCAATTTTTCATGGGGAGGTCAAGGAAATCAGAGACAACAACCTCTTCCAAACTTCCAACAACAGCCCTACCCACAGGAAAAGAAGCCGAACCTTGAGGAGATGCTGACGAAATTCATCACGGTGATAGAAACTCGTCTCCAAAACACCGAGACAACACTTAAAAATCAACAAGCATCGATTCAAGGGATCGGGAACCAATTAGGGCAACTTGCCAAGATCATCTCCGAATGACCACAAGGCAGCTTGCCAAGCAACACTGAAACTAACCCAAAGGAGCAAATTCAAGCCATAACAGCTCATGATAATGTAGGGTTAGATGAGCCCAATTTAAGGCAAGAAAATATGGTAGAGGAAGGTAAGGTTGAAGTAAGTCATGATAAACCAAAACCGGTAAACAAAGAATACCAAGCTCGCATACCATATCCCGATGTGATGAAGAAAGACAACACAGAGGAACAGTTCGGTAAGTTTCTTAAACTTTTAAAGAAATTACATATTAACTTACCATTTCTTGAAGCTCTTTCGCAGATTCCCGATTCCAGGAAATTTTTAAAATAGTTGTTGACGAATAAACGGAGGTTAGACAATGCATCACATGTGGAACTAAACGCAGTGTGCTCAGCAATGTTGCAAAATAGGCTACCATGAAAATTAAAAGATCCAGGGAGTTTTACTATTCCATGCTTAATTGGTAGTTTATCTGTTGATAATGCGTTAGCTGATTTAGGGGCAAGCATCAATGTTATGCCTTATAAAATGTTTAAACAGCTAGGTCTAGGGAAACCCAAACAAACTAGGATGGGTATCCAATTAGCTAATAAGACTATTCGAATTCCTAGGGGTATAATTGAAGATGTACTCGTAAAAATTGATAAATTCATATTCCCAGTAGACTTTGTAGTTTTTGACATGGATGAGGACAACACGATCCCCCTAATTTTAGGAAGACCCTTTTTAGCAACTGCCAGAACTAAAATTGATATTGATACAGGTGAACTCATACTTCGTGTAGGTGACGAGACAGTCACTCTTCAAGCTCTTGACTTGGCTAGGACATCGAGTAATCAAGGTAAGAAAATTAATTTCATTAATGACCATTCGGTTAAACCTTCTTTTTAGAAAGCACCACGGAGCCACACAAGTGAGCCGGATTCTATACCTCATGCCAATAAAGACGTAATTCATGAGGATCGAAGGCTTCATATCAATGAACTAGACGAGTGGAAGAAACATTTTAAGGAGAAATCACAACTACACGAAGTGAAACCAGGGGAACCCCCAGACAAGCTTATAGGAACGACAAATCACTTCAAAATAGTAGATCGGGTATTGTTAAATAAGGGAGACCCTCGAATCACCACATCAGACCTGAATACAAACAAAGAAATCCCTCTCAAGGTACGCAATGTCTTCCCATACGGAACGGTCGAGGTAACGCACTCGAAATTCAGCACTTTTAAGGTAAACGCTACTCGACTCAAACTTTATCATGATAGTAGAATTGATAGCATGAGAGAGGATGTTCAACTCTTCAAACTACCTTGATTATGCGAATAAGAGGTAAGTCTAACTTAAGACTTTAAACGAGCGCTTTTCGGGAGGCAACCCGAGTACTAACCCCATTAATTTTTACATTTTTTATTATTTCCTACTTTTATTATTTCCTTTTTAGCACCTAACTATGAACTAACCAAAGTGCAGATTTCCAGACCACACGGCCTTACACACGGCCGTGGCCGTGGCCGTGTAGACACTATAAATTTTTGTACTGACATGGCAGAGATAGTACGAAATAGGACGAAAAATATCTTCAAGCCACGGGCACCGACAAAACACCACAGCCGTGCGATGCGGCCGTGGTCGACACTGTTTCATCAAAAATGGGCGTGGCGACCTGCACACAGGCGTGGGAGAGACGAACGAAGATCAACATGGCTGTTCGATACGGCCGTGTACCTCAACACGCCCATGGTACACGGGCGCGGGGATGTACTAGAGTTGAAATCTCTATTTAACACACCCCTTTTTCCCTTCTCACCTACTCCCCTTTCCCCTTCTTCTTCCATACCCTTCACTCTCTCCCCCGTTCATCTTCCCCCTTCTCCATTCTCTAAAACTCTTGGTCCACACTATCCCCATGTCAAAGAAGTGGAAGGATCCTAACACAGTCTCCCTGTGCAATACTGATCTACATAAGTTCATGCCGGCCGTTTCATTGACTCGAAAAGCCAATGACATTTGAGGCCACTTAATTTCTGTTTTTCCTTTCCCTTCTCCTTTATTTTCCTTTTCTTTATTTCTCTTATACTAACTTTAGTTTAGTTTATTGTAGTTTCTTGGTTTTAGGCTCTTCAGGCTGCTTGGGAATCACACACCACGGCTTTAGAAATCACACCCACCTCGCGAACCATCTAACGACAAGGACTTTCCAGTCCATTAATCTTATCTTTTAATTTTATTTTACTCTTTATTTTCTTTCTCTTTATCTTTCTTGTCTTTAAATACATAATTAATTTATTTTAAATTTGTCTTATTATTTCTTGGCTATTTCTTTACGAGCTACCCAATTTCTTCATCTAGATTTGAAAGTGTGGGCAGCCACAACTCTACCACCAGAGACGCCTCCTCCAACTTATCTTTCACCTCTGACTCAGGGAATCCATCCAAAATTTAGGAAGTTTCACTCCTCCCCTTTTCTTCTAATGTCATATCTATCTTTGTACATTGAGGGCAATGTACATCTTAAGTGTGGGGGGTGAATCTTAAAAGTGCCAAACTTTTTTGCATTATTCTCAAATCCCTGAATTATGTCTTATTCTTAAGTAATTTTCTCATATCACTAATTAGAATGAAATTTCCTTTGATTTATGATTCTTATTGATATGTTTTGGATTAAGTCATTGTTAATTGTGCATTGATGATTTAAACTTAAAGATACTAGAGAATCAAGCATGATAAGTCTATTTTTCAAGAAATTCAAAATTTTCTAGGTTGTCTACCTAAATTTGAATGTTACTTTGAAGTTTGAAATTTACGAGGTTGATATCAAAAACCCATAAATTTTTGTGAGATTTTGAGCCTTGTAGAGCATATATCTTTTTTGTGCTCACTTTATTCATTATGAGTGTGTCAACATTGATCTGTTATTCTAGAACTTGCTTCGATTATACATGTCGAGACCACACCTTTGATTTGATATACAGAGATGATAAAGGCACTTAGGATTTAACCAACTCACTCCACTAAAAGCCTACCTTCATAATTAACCCCTAGTGAACCCCTTTGATCCTAACAACCATTTTTATTGACTCACCCACTAATATTAACCCAAAACCCATTTTGTATTTGTTATCACCATTCCTTCTGACTACCCTTACACCGAGATTTGATTTGATTAGTTGCCTAACTATGATCTTTATTTCAGTAGTAAATTCATCCTTCATTTTGATTTGGTCTTAAAAAAATTGAAGTATATTCATTATTAGTTATATAATTAAGTGAGCTTACACGTTTAAATTCCACATCTTGAAGAAGAGCTCGTATTATTAGTTATAAGTTTTCAATTGATGTAATTACTTAGGATTAGTTCATTTTTCTAGTTAGGTAATTTGTCAAGTCAATCTCGATTCTAACCCTCTAATTCAGCCTTTATCCACACCTTTAACCCTAGCCCCGTTACAACCCTTTTTAAAGACCTTTTGATTTGTGTATCATCTCATATTATAGTGTTGGAGATTTGATTTTCATGCAAGCTTATGGGATTAACTTTTCATGTTCGACTTTTGAGTGCTTAATTCTGAACCTTAAACACTTCGAGTGATTTGAGTGAATCTTTAGTGAGGATGTCAACCCTTGTCGATTTTGAGTCAAAGGTAATTATTTAAATGAGGGGAAACACCTATGTTTTCATGCTACAAAAATGTATGACTTAGATTGTTTGAATCTTTAGGACTCTTTGAGTTGAATTATCCATGTATGAATTATCTATGAATTATGACGAAACATTGTTGATGAGAATTATGAATTTAGGGAAGTTCGTTTTAATTGTGAGTTGAGAATTTTGCTTGAGGACAAGCAAAAGCTTAAGTGTAGGGGTATTTGATAAACCGTAATATGAACATATTTTAATCCCACATTTAGCATACTTTTGGATGATTTATTCCTTTAAATGTGGAATTTGGTGCTCTTAATCCTTTAATTTCATGTTTTATACTTAGGAAAGCACCGGAGGATGAAAATAACGAGAAACGGGCTGAAAACGGACCAAATGGGCCAAAGTACGAAATGCACACGGCCTGGGCCAAGACCACACGGCCGTGCCTCCTTAACAGACCCAAACACAGCCTGGCTTCGATTCACACAGGTGTGCTACACGGGCGTGTCCCTGTCGTGGCAAAGAGGAATTCTAATTGGAATAGGGTACTTAGAGGCAATTAAAGACTTTCCAAGAGCCTATATAAACACCCTAGAGGCCAACCTTCAATGAGGCGTCCAGCTAGGCCAAAGAGCCAAGCTAGAGAGGTCAGAATTGTGGGATTTACTCGAAGAAAGCCAGTTGATTCATCTCAAGAAGTCAGAATCATACTCAAGACGGAGGATCTTCTCTTCAATTTCTTCAGGGGTTTTAGGGTTTTCTTATGTTTTGTTTTATATTTTCTTCTGAGATGTATTATTTTATAATTATGAACTAAACCCCTCAGATACATGAGGGGATGAAACCTAAGACAGATCTTGTTATTGTTTTCTGAACTATATGATAAATACTTGATTTGTTCTTAATTATGTGTTCTTAATTCTTGTTTTGATATTCCGAGATATTGATTCAAGTGTTGATGTGCTTAGGCAGTGGAGCAAAAGTCCCTATTTAAGAGTAGATCTAGCATAGTTAAGCGGAGTTGATCGCAACCCTAGAGATAGGATGATAAAATCACTAATTAGGGTCAAACCTAATATGGGAGTCCATAGATCGAGTTAGTGCAATTCTAGGGGTTTTAATTAGAAAGAGATTTCAATTAATCAACCTAGGGTTAGATGTTAGTAGCCTCGAGAGAGGTATTAATGTAAATTAGGGAATCCTACGGATCAAGTCAAGTGAATAAATAAATGCAGTTCAGAGTTAGATAACAAGTGAAGTCTAGGTGGATTCTTCCTCGGGTATTGTCTTAATCAATTGGTTTTTTTCCCACAAGTATTTTCCCCAATTTATTCTCTGTGTCTTAGCATCTTTAGCTTAGTAGTTAGTTAATTTTAGATTAAACGACAATTCTCTTAGTTTTTAGGCTAAATAATAAAAAGAAAGTTAGTATTAGTAATTTTGGTTCCTTTGGGTTCGACAATCCGGTCTTGCCACTAAGCTATACTACTTTCGATAGGTGCACTTGCCTCCATCGTTGTCATAATTTGTTTTTAGACTCGATCATTCTTTATATAAATTTTTAAGACTCTGACAAGCGATCAGTATCAAAACAAAGCCTTGGAGCCAAATCAAAAACAAAGAAAAACGTAACAGGATTTAATCACAAACCGCAACAAAAACGGAGGGACTCGCAGCGCAAACAGTCCCAAAGACAGAAACACGCGGATCCTCCCCTTTGCGCGTGTCGGGTTCTGGTCGGCCTCCCCAAAATGACGCTATTTTGGCGCCTGGGGAGGCCAAATGGAACGGTGCCGTTTTTATGTTTTATAAAAGCCCAATTTTTTTTTAAAAAAAATCATTTTCAGCCTTTTATCCAAAAAAAAATAGCACTCTTCTATCATAACCTCCCCCATGTCCGGTCTATGGGCTTCCCCATTGTCCATCGCGCCGTCGTGGCCAGTGGCCGGATAATAAAAACCAGGCCCCTTTTTTCCCTTTTAAAGACGAGTACGCGAGCAAGGCCTTCCTGACCCGAAAGGTCGAAAGAGGAGAACTTTTTAACCTCTCATTTGGTGGATCTCAACGGCGGAGGAAGAGTTTCCGATGATGAGGGTGCGGAACAACTCCGGTCAGTTCTTCCCTCCCTTGCCTTTTTAGATTTTTCGTGTATAAGAATGAAAAAAGGAATAGAAAAATAAAAATATCCAAAAGAAATCACCTTTTAGAGGGTTTAAAATTGATCTTTTGCCATGTATTCAATAGATTTTTTTTCATTACACTTTTTTCGAACTGGCAAAATCACTGTTTACATGGCCTTTTATAGCCTAGTTACAAAACGTTTGGTTGCTCTTCTGTTGTGTGTCTACCCCTTTTTGCAGGATAGATGGGCGGTGGTGACAGTGACAGTGGCGGTGCAGCAAGCGACAGTGGTAGAGGCCTAGGGCTAGGGGCGGCACTAGGGTTTTTTCATTTTCTGATTTTGGGCTGTATTTGGGCTATTAATATTTGGGCTTTGTATTAGGGTTTTTGGGCTATTATTGAGCTGTTTATTTTTATTTAATATATGGGCCCGAGCTAAAATTGGGTTCTACATTATATATATGATTTTAAGATAAATGAATGATGTTTAAAATTATAACGTTGTAACACTTTCTATTTAAGATTATAAAATCATTAGAATACGTTAAGGACTAATCTATGATTTTACTTTTTTTTCGATTATTTTTTGATTGATTCAATTCTCGATCAATTTTGAAGGGTTGAATGGTTTGGAATCTAACAAGGACTTCTTAGGTTTTATTCATGTTAGGGGCGATGGAGAAGAATGAATAAAAGATGTCCATATTTTATTTTACTATTTAAACTTAATTTATTTTATAATATATGGTAATTAAACTAATTAATCATCATTAATCACATTTAACAAAATTGGTGGGTGCTAGATGTCACCCACCACTGCTTGACCATTTAAAAATGGTCTTATTGCTTAATTGGTCCATCAATTAATTAATCAACTTTTATTTCAATTAAACCTTAATTAATTAGAGGCCTAATAGTAGTTATCCCAAAATTTAATGGAGTATGGAACCATCCACCAGCACTTGGACTTTTGACAATGGTCTATTCATCAATTTGATCCCTTAGCTATTTAAAATCTATAGTGACTAACTTTTACTACTTTTACAATTTAGTTCTTATACCTTAATTAACTATTTGAATGAAAAATATTAGTAGACCAAATTTTAATTAAACTTTATACTAACCTAATAAATATTAAATAATAATATTTATGAATTCGATCATTGGAATTGGGGTTCCGAAACCATCGTTTCCAACACTACTGAAAACAGGACTATTACACTTGGTATACCATCAAGCAAGCCCTCAAGAATACTGGTGGAGAAAGGAATTTATCATTGTTTGCATCTGATCTATATGGATTTGTTAATGTAAATCTATATTAATCTAATTCTAGCTTGATTCTAGCATGTAAATCTGATTATAACATGATTCTAGCATGCAAATTAGGCTATAATCTGATATTTTTGTCTAGTTAGTTTTCATGTATAGTTCATAGGTACTAGTATAAATATCTAGCACTTGTACAGTAATAGACATACATAAATTCATTTCTTTTTCTTTTTCTTAAGTTTATAACATGGTATCAAGAGCTTAGGTTCCCCTTCTCTCTTTTTTTCCTTTATTTTTTTGGTCCTATTTCTAGTTTTGTCCTCTTTTTCTCATGCTTTGCCTTTCTTTGCCCAAGTCGAGCCACCTCCAAGCTGAGCCATCATACTCAAGCCATTTTGAGCCATTGAATACTTTTTTGACCAAACTGCTCTCACCATTTTTTGTCGATCTACTCTTATTTACTCGCTCTCTTTCTATTTGATTTGTATCTATCATGGAGAAAATGGATATTACATGCCCCTAGCAAAGTATTCTATAAAAATTGTTTTCAAATCGGAGAAACTACTGAGGTTGGTGGATCTACTAACTCCAAAGGAGTTTTTCCTATTCCTAGTTCATCAGTTATTATTGTTGCTTCCACGGATTCTACTTCCCTCTCATTAAGTGACTTAGTACCTCTCCTGAAACAGGTTTTATCTTCTAGTTCCTCTTCACATTCCATCCTATCTGTTACTTCCGGTAATTCTACTTGGCTTTTCGATTCTGCTTGTTATAATCATATGGCACCTAATTTACAAAATTTCTTCACACATGTATGTACCTTCTCTCTTCCACCTCTTCATACAACTAATGGTACACAAATGCCAATCACATATATGGGTTATCTATCCACTTCCATCCTTAGTCTCCCGGACACCTACTGTGTTCCTACCTTAGCTTTTAACCTCATTTCTATTAGACAGCTTTGTGATCTTGGTCATACAGTTATTTTTTCTTCCTCTAGTTGTCAAGTGCAGGATCTAGCTATGAGGAAGATTCTTGGAACAGTTCAGAAACTAGAGAGATTATTTGAGCTTGTTATGCTGCATCTACATCAAAAAACTATCTTTGCTATCACCACCTTATGACCTTCTTTACTTCAGTGGCATCTTCGACTTAGTCATGCCTTTAAAAGTAAACTTCATCCATTAGTGTCTCGTAAATTATTAGGATCCACCAAATTTGAGTTGTTTAAATATTTTAAGTCTCAACTTGCTAAACAACCAACTTTGTCTTTTACTAATAACACTTATTTACTCTGACATTTGGGGTCCTTCCCCTGTTTCTGTTGTTAGTGATTCTCAGTATTTCGTTATTTTTATTGATTATTACTCTCGTTTTATGTGGATTTACTTTATGAAAAATAGTTCTGAATTACCTGCTATTTCTATTAAATTTTTTAATATGATTAAAACTCAATTTTATTCTATTATAAAAACTTTTCATACTAATAATGTTGCAGAATACAAAGAATCATCTCTTCTTCAATTCTTTTCTCAGACTATGTAAAACCTGCACTCAAAGCTATAAATGACACACGGCCATATGGAGAGACCGTGTGTGGCACATGGCCATGTGACAGCCCGTGTACACCAAAATGTACCTTAAAAATCAAGTTTACCAAAACATGCTTACTTGGACATCAAGCAACCTAATTACCATCAATTAAACTCACTCAAAACACGATTAAATGAACTTAAAACATGTCAAAACATCCATCCTAAGTGCCTAACCAATATACCTTCATTGACACCACAATTCAATTATCAAATCATTATCATGTTCAAAGCATAGTATAATCATTCAAATACACAACCATTAATAACAATTCATACCAAAACACTACTTATTTCAACTCATAAAACACTTAACAATATTCACACACTTTATAATGCTTATCTACATATACCAAGCAAGTTCCATACACACATATGCACCAAACCTAACATCATATTTACAAGTTCCCAAAAAACTAACTAAGACAAGTATCATCCATCTTTTACATCTTCACATATAATTAACATAAATTCAAATCACGTATTACATGCCATATAACCTCCCAAGTTAAACATTCAAAAAACTACCAAAATATCTCTGGGTAGTGTGATTCTTTGAGTCAACCCGGTTGCCCGTATCAACATGTAACATCCTGAATTTTTGGGCCTATGCGTTTAGGGTGTGGATGCATTTAATGTGTTAATTTGAGAATTGGAGGTGCAAATTGGTTGAGTTTGGGGTGAGGCCTTGATTAAATATTCATTTAGATACTCTAGGGCTTAAAATAAAGTTTTGGTAGCTTAAATGGCAAAATGGGCTTGTAGCCCAGTGGCAAAATGGCGCCACTAAGAGGGAAGGGAGTTGGCGTCAATAGGCAAGGGGAGAGGCCCAATTTGTGGCCGTTTGGAGCCCATGTTTTTGGACCAAATTCGACACTTATAAGGAGGAGTAGGTTGGACGGCACAAGGCTATTATTTAGGAGATTTTAATGTTTTAATTATGAGGATAATAAGCAGATAAAGAAGGGAGGAGTTGGTGCTAATTTGGGCTATTTTTGAGGAATCAATAGATCAAGATAAGGGAAAAGATGGGAGCTCATCCAAGAGGCTAGAGTTGGCCGAAAATCAAACTCAGTGAGGGGGAAATCGGTTTTGGTAAAGGCAAGGCGGTGTGCCAAATTTTCATTTGTTTTCTCTGCGAATAGCCTTTAGTTTTTCTCTCTTTCGAATCATCTCTTCTTCTTTTTCTTTTCTGTCAGAAATCGAAACCCCTGAAGTCTCATCAATTGCCGAAATCCTGCCAACCACCTTTTCCTCTCCTTAATATTCATTGGCCGAATCTCTCTTGGCCATATCTTCAATTCTTAGTTCTTTCAAAAGCCGAAAACACGTCAGATCATCTTTCTGGGATTTTTCCTTAAAGAGCCGAAACTCCTAGATCTCTAATCTTCTACAGTGGCCAAATCTTTCTACAAGGGATAGCCGAAATCTTCTGTAGGGTAAGTAATGATTTGGGTTTTTTTTTATTCTTTTCCGGCTTTTGAAGGCCATAGCCGAATGGCTATATGGGACTAATATTTTGTTTTCTTTTGCGACATTCCAGGATTTGAAGGGGGATTCATTTGCTTAGATCTCTAAGCCAGAGTTTAGTAACACACGAATCGTGTTACTTTCGGGATTTCAAGGTAAGGAGATCTATTATTTTTAACGTGAAAAATTTGGGATTTGCTAACCCTTGGCCGAATGTAGGGGAGCCCAAATCTTCGTGTTCTTCCGATTTTTGAGCAAGGTTTTAGACTAAGGGTTGTAGATCCAGATAGTAAGGATATTGACTAAGGGTGTAAAACTACGCGATATCAGGTGTGTAACACTCTCGCACCATTTAGATTGCTTGATTAGTATGCATACAAACCTGTTATATTCTGTATATTCTGTTAAATACTGAAATACCGGCATGGCTGCTGAAAACCCGAAAAGGGGTAAAGGCGAATCACCAGGTTAGTGATCTCTGTCATTCTAAAGTGAATGTTTCTGTCGAGATGATTTGTTTTATATGTGTGCCAATTTCTATGTATGCATGGGGTTGGGTGATTGATGAAAGGGGAAGTGTTCTGTTGTAGTGGCTTTTGCCATGATCTGTTGTAGTGGTTAATGCCATGGTCTGTTGTAGTGGCTAATGCCATGATCTGTTGTAGTGGCTTATGCCATGATCTGTTGTAGTGGCTATTGCCATGATCTCGACGATGAGCGACTATCTGCAGCGTGGATCGCCATCGATGGTGTGTAGCGGTGTGGGTTGATTGTAGAAATCCCCAATGGTGTGATTGGCAGGTAAGGGTGGTGTGTAGCGGATGGAAACCTAGGATTGGGTTGGGCTTTGCATATTTTTTTGATATATTATACTCTGTTATCTGTTCTGTGGGGTTAAGGCCCAATCTGATGGTGCATGAGGGTTGCAAATTGAGTCTCGCGACTCACCCTATTATTTAACATCTTTCAGGTAGCACCTAGTGCATCGGACCGGGTTGGAGAGGAGCGCAAGGTGGCCATGCGAGGGATTATTTTGATTCAGCAAAAGACTTTACCAGTTTGTTAATTTTTAATATTTTCAGTTAGTGGGTTTTAAATTTCATTGTAATAAGGCCATGGGCCACTAGCTTCATATTTTTGGTTGTTTTGGGCTTTTATTATTATTAGACATTCACATTTTACGTTTTAATTAAGTTAAGGCATGTATCAAAATTCAATTTTTAATCCACTAAGGCATAAATATAAAATGTATATCTTTTACAAATCATCCAACCATTTAATTTTCTCGAATAAAGTGTTGAACTCAAGAAAAATATTTTTCGAAATTGCGACATCTTTTAAAATCTCCCTAAGTGACATGCCAGATCCGGTCATGGTGTTTGGGTCGGGTTTGGGGTGTTACATATTGGTATCAGAGCCTAGTTCAAAACTCGGGCTGTGAAATGGGTCTAGTACTGTTTTAAAGTTGATAAGAATTTGGAAAAGTTTGGGTTGAGAAATGGCCTTCGAGTCTACCGGCACCCGATCCACGCAGGTAAGTATTCTGAACTTTTGGATATGATATGAATGTGGGGCTTGATGGGTTTTATGGACGTAGACTATCTAGATTAGAACTTGATGGACTCTAGGCTTAGCTGAAACAACTCCTTCCATCTCATAAGACTTAATGTCACTAAACAAACCTGTGAACGAGTCACAAGACTAGGGTGTGGCAATAGGTATGCGCATGTCTAGGATTGGATCCGGAAGAGCCTGGTACTTAAGCAGTCCTAGTGACTCACCTCCTCTACGCTGGAATCCTACCTGGTGCGTAGTGACTGTTCACCCTAGCCGCGAGGATTTGTTGAGGGGCTAAAATCCATAACTAAAACCCGAAAGGGACCAGCCACTCTATTTTCACAGAAATGCTAAATTTTGAAAATTACCAAGGTACCTATGATTTGCAAATATACCCCCAGATTTACGGAAATACCCCGATTTACAAAGTCAACGGTTTTATAAAAAAAAAATACAACACACAACATCAATCAAAAACCACAAACACTTGAACGCCACTATTATTCCTTTGAAATCAAATTCTCTAAGATACCCTGTTTAAAAAAAAATCCAAAATATCCCTGATTTGTAAAATTACCAAATTACCCCTGATTCGTAAAATGGCCAAAATACCCTAATTTGTAAGATGACCAAAATACCCCTGGATTGCAAAAACTATCAAAATACCTTTGTTTCACGAAATCACCAAGGAACCCTATTTCGGAAAATTACGAAAATACCCCTGTAGGATAAATTATGAAAATACCCCTAAGTAGTGGAATGACGAAAATACCCTATGTGTTGAATGTGGGTTCATGGATGTCGTCTGTATGTTGATGGTTGATGTGTGTGGGTCCTAGAATGAGGAGACAAACTTGAGACTGAAACTTGTAGATGTAATTTCGAATTTGAAAGAACTACTCTTAAACTACTGTTCATAAGACTGTTCGTGGTTAATCAGTGGAAGAAACCTATTAGTTCATAACATTTCTAATTAGATAAACGTCAATGAAAGAATGAGTACAAGGGGACAAGGACGCTCCAGATGCGAATACCGATGCGTACTTTATCATATTATCCTAAGTGTTTCTTTTGGCTTTAGAATTAGAGTTCGCAGTGAAAGCATAGTGGTGAGACTTGGGTAGTATGATTAATAGTTAGTTGGAAATTTCGAGGACGAAATTTCTTTAAGGGGGTAGAACTGTAACATCCTGAATTTTTGGGCCTATGCGTTTAGGGTATGGATGCGTTTAATGTGTTAATTTGAGAATTTGAGGTGCAAATTGGGTTCAGGTTTGGGCTGAGGCCTTGATTAAATATTCTGTTTAGATACTCTAGGGCTTAAAATAAAGTTTTGGTAGCTTAAATGGCAAAATGGGCTTGTAGCCCAGTGGCAAAATGGCGCCACTAAGAGGGAAGGGAGTTGGCGTCAATAGGCAAGGGGAGAGGCCCAATTTGTGGCCGTTTGGAGCCCATGTTTTTGGGCCAAATTCAACACTTATAAGGAGGAGTAGGTTGGACGGCACAAGGCTATTATTTAGGAGATTTTAATGTTTTAATTATGAGGATAATAAGCAGATAAAGAAGGGAGGAGTTGGTGCTAATTAGGGATATTTTTGAGGAATCAATAGATCAAGATAAGGGAAAAGATGGGAGCTCATCCAGGAGGCTAGAGTTGGCCGAAAATCAAACTCAGTGAGGGGGTGAAATCGATTTTGGTAAAGGCTAGGGGGTGTGCCGAATTTTTATTTGTTTTCTCTGCGAATAGCCTTTAGTTTTTCTCTCTTTCGAATCATCTCTTCTTCTTTTTCTTTTCTGTCAGAAACCGAAACCCTTGAAGTCTCATCAATTGCTGAAATCCTGCCAACCACCTTTTCCTCTCCTTAATATTCATTGGTCGAATCTCTCTTGGCCATCTCTTCAATTCTTAGTTCTTTCAAAAGCCGAAAACATGTCAGATCATCTTTCCGGGATTTTTCCTTAAAGAGCCGAAACTCCTAGATCTCTAATCTTCTACAGTGGCCGAATCTTTCTACAAGGGATAGCCAAAATATTCTGTAGGGTAAGTAATGATTTGGGTTTTCTTTTGATTCTTTTCCTGCTTTTGGAGGCCATAGCCGAATGGCTATATGGGACTAATATTTTATTTTCTTTTGCGGCATTCCGGGATTTGAAGGGGGATTCATTTGCTTAAATCTCTAAGCCAGAGTTCAGTAACACACGAATCGTGTTACTTTCGGGATTTCAAGGTAAGGAGATCTATTGTTTTTAACGTGAAAAATTTGGGATTTGCTAACCCTTGACCGAATGTAGGGGAGCCCAAATCTTCATGTTCTTCCGGCTTTTGAGCAAGGTTTCAGACTAAGGGTTGTAGATCCAGATAGTAAGGATATTGACTAAGGGTGTAAAACTACGCGATATCAGGTGTGTAACACTCTCGCACCATTTAGATTGCTTGATTAGTATGCATACAAACCTGTTATATTCTGTATATTCTGTTAAATGCCGAAATACCGGCATGGCTACTGAAAACCCGAAAAGGGGTAAAGGCGAATCACCAAGTTAGTGATCTCTGTCATTCTAAAGTGAATGTTTCTGTCGAGATGATTTGTTTTATATGTGTGCCAATTTCTATGTATGCATGGGGTTGGGTGATTGATGAAAGGGGAAGTGTTCTGTTGTAGTGGCTTTTGCCATGATCTGACGATGAGCAGCTATCTGCAGCGTGACTACCATCGATGGTGTGTAGCGGTGTGGGTTGATTGTAGAAATCCCCAATGGTGTGATTGGCAGGTAAGGGTGGTGTGTAGCGGATGGAAACCTAGGATTGGGTTGGGCTTTGCATATTTTTTTGATATATTATACTGTTATTCTGCTCGTGGGGCTAAGGCCCAACTCGATGGTGCACGAGGGTTGCACATTGAGTCTCGCGACTCACCCTATTATTTAACATCTTTCAGGTAGCACCTAGTGCATCGGACCGGTTAGAGAGGAGCGCAAGGTGGCCATGCGAGGGATTATTTTGATTCAGCAAAAGACTTTACCAGTTTGTTAATTTTTAATATTTTCAGTTAGTGGGTTTTAAATTTCATTGTAATAAGGCCATGGGCCACTAGCTTCATATTTTCGGTTGTTTTGGGCTTTTATTATTATTAGACATTCACATTTTACGTTTTAATTAAGTTAAGGCATGTATCAAAATTCAGTTTTTAATCCACTAAGGCATAAATATAAAATGTATATCTTTTACAAATCATCCAACCATTTAGTTTTCTCGAATAAAGTGTTGAACTCAAGAAAAATATTTTCTGAAATTGCGACATCTTTTAAAATCTCCCTAAGTGACATGCCAAATCCGGTTATGGTGTTTGGGCCGGGTTTAGGGTGTTACACAACAAAATGTATTTACAAGAAAATAATAGAAAAACACGAGTAAGCTGACTTAAGCTTTGTAAGTTCTACGAATTTAAAACAATTAACTTACCAAATAAACTTATCTAATACAGAATACAGAAAAGACATAGATTATAATCATGTCATCCATAATCAAACCATGGGTGAGTTTTAAACTTAATTACAATAGAACAATCTAATCAATTACATTATACCATCGAAAATAAACCCGATGAACGTTATAACGGACTCGGATACATGGTTAACCATCCAAGCACACCAATACGCTTAAATGAGCTAACCATCTGAAAACACACCTAGGCACCAAGTGCTAAGCCCATAGGCTAACATCCTTCTGAAACACACCTCGACACTGAGTGTCAATCCTGAAGGCTTTACATCTACCCCCAAAACACACCTAAATCATTGTAATATAACGTAACAGTTCGCAAAAAATGTTGAACTTCGTATATTTAGTAAACTATAATAAAACAGAATCATCATCTCAATGTTAATCAATCCCGTATAGCGCGCAATATAACCTATTGGCATGTCAATCGTATCCTATCCTATGTTCATCGGCTCACTTATTTATCCCATAATGGCATTCAATATGATTTCAAATCATTTAGTAATTTCAATTCATAAATAATTAAATGTTTAAATGATACAAAATAAAATCATACGAACTTACCAGGGTCAAACTATAGAAACAACAAAAGTCCAAAGACTGATCAACAACCTTCCATTTTCCACGATTATCAACTTGATCTTGATCTATAATATAATTTATTTCAATTATTGATAATACTCTAGAACGTCATGTTTTTATGTGCTAATTGCATATTTATTTTGAGTATGATTCTACTAATTTGGGCTATTTATGGTCTTTTATCTTGTAGGGACTAAATTGGAGGCAAAAGTGAAATTAAGGGCCAAAAGCGTGAATTTAGAGATAAAATGGGCCAATGTACGACACATGGAAAAGTTGGTGCCAAAAGTGCAAGCATGGATGACACAAGGGTTGAATTGCAAAAAGAAGAGATTTTATTTTATCAAACTCTATTTTAATTATATTAGGATAATTAATATTAGGATAATTATTAAGGATTATTTAATTTAGGATTTATTTTATTTATCTTTATTTATCTTTGATTATTTGTAATTATCTTTAGGAATTTAAGTAGGACTAGTCTACTTATCTTAGCACTATAAATAGGGGATAAAGTGACTCAAATGGTTGTTCATCTTTTTCTGTAAACTTTCTCCCCATAAGTATTTTTCTTTCCATATTTTCTTCCAATAAAATTCTATTCTCTATTTTTATATATTTATTTTCTTTTCCACCACAACTATGAGCCACTAAAACCCTTCTAGCCAAAGGTTGCTGAAAATCCCCAAAAAAGGGTTCTTGAGGTTTAGAATCCGCACTTAGCCTTCTTAACAGGGTATTTACCATTTCTCCGCATTACGGGGCTGACGCTTCCGTCCATGTCCCTTAAGAAGTGATCTTTTCAACGTGTGCAAGGAACGGCCGCTTTGTATATTTTGAGAAGGTTACACAGTCGGTTCGTTAGCTTACTGCGTCAGAGGTTGGCGAGCCCAAGAGACAAAATGGCGTGGGATTCACCATTGAGAAACGTTGATCTAGCATAAGATGATCCCACAGGAGCGATTGTTGGCTAGAGTCAGGTTCCACTAAATCGAAGTCTAAATCCTTGGAGCTGGTGGTCGTAGGCGTCCTCTTCCACTATAACTGGCTTATTCGGGTTGAGAAGGATCATTTAAAAGCCAAGGATTGAACCAAGGCGGATCGAAGCAACCGGAGGCTGGAATCTCCCCATAAGAATTTCTTTATCTCAACTTTACTTTTTATTTTTAATTTTCGCAATTTCCATTCGACTTCTCAATTCTTTTTTTATTTTATTTTCGTTTCTAGATCCAACCTTTTAAATTATGTTATTTTATTTTTTTCGAGAACATGAGGCTTTCTTGGGCACGATTTTGCCTAGGATTTCGAGAAACAAGCATTTGTATAATCCAATCCCTGAGGATTCGGCCCTACTTCCCTTTTACTGTTATTTTCATTATTTTGCAGGGAATAGGATATATTTGGTGCTTTCAATGACGCAGTAAATTTTGGTGCCGTTGCCGGGGATCGGTAACATACTAATCTTATTTTTTGTTTTCTATGACCAGATCTGCTCCAGGCACTCTTGCGTTTGACTCGGAGATTGAAAAGACTGCAAAAGCTAATCGCAAGGAAACAAAGCTAAGGAAAAAGCAGTCAGCGGTGGTAGGGACTCAAAGCAATCCACCGCCAGAAATCAGAATCGACGACGAAGCAGAGTCTAGGGTTAACGAAAACCCTACTCAAACACTTGAAAGTAAAGTAGAAGAAGTCGATTCACTTGAAGAAGTGCTCAACGCTAGGGTTGACGAAAACCCTAATTTGGTACGACAACCAATGGCTCAAACGATTCGGCAACTAGCCGAAGCTCCGGCTGAACAACCGCCATCGTGTGCATCGCATATCCTACCATGGATACCGATTTTGAATCAAATCGTGGTTAATTAAATTCTTTGCCAACTTTTCGAGGGTTACAAAATGAAAACCCCCATAAACATTTGAAGGAGTTTCATATGGTTTGTCTAAGTATGAAACCTCAAGGCGTAACTGAGGATCAAATTAAATTGCACGCTTTCCCTTTTTCCCTAGCAGATTCAGCTAGGGAATGGTTATTTTATTTACCTCCTGGATCTATAACTACTTGGGCTGATTTATCTCGTTTATTTCTCAACAGGTTTTTCCCAACATCTAGAGCAGCTGAGCTAAGAAGGGAGATCATGGGAATAAGGCAAAAAGAAGCAGAGACTCTTTATGATTATTGGGAGCGGTTTAAGAAGTTGTGCGCGAGCTGCCCACAACACGGTATAACAGAGCAATCTCTCCTCCAGTACTTTTATGAAGGTTTGAAACCAATGGAGATGAACATGGTAGACGCCGCTAGTGGAGGAGCGTTGGTCAACATGACTCCTCAACAAGCAAGGGACTTAATCTCCACAATGGCTGCAAATTCTCAGCAATTTCGAGCCAATCCTGAACCCCCTAGAAGGGTTCACCAGCTAAGTAATTCTACAATAGAAGATAGACTTGATAAACTTACTAATATGATGAACACTCTTCTTGCAGAAAAAGCTAAACCAGCTCGGTTATGTGGAATATGTGCTACACCTGAGCACATAACTGATGCATGTCCCAGTTTGTATGATGACTCTATGGCTCATTTAGATGCAGTGGGAAATTTTCCTGGCCCACCACAGAGGCGATATGATCCCTACGCTAATACCTACAACCCAGGATGGAGGGATCACCCTAACTTAAGTTATGGGGCCAACCCACGATATAACCAGCCATACCAGAACCGAGTTCCACAGCAGCCACAAGATTCAAGTAATTCTCTAGAAACCTTGGTCAATAAATTCGCAGCTAATATGCTTGATTTTCAACAGAAAACCGAGGCATCTATAAGAGAATTGATCATATCAGTTGAGAAATTGAACTCTCAAGGGAAGCTGCCGTCACAAATAGAACCTAATCCAAGACAACACGCAAATGCAGTGACGCTGCGAAGTGGAAAGGTACTGGAATCGATTCCCGACAGAAATAGTGCCCAAGAAATTGCCCAGGAAAAATCCGAGAAAGACGAACAGGTCCGACCGAAACCTCCATTGCTTAAAATTCAACCTCCATTTCCAAAACGATTCCACCAGTGTCGAAGAGGTAAGGAGGACAAGGAAATCCTCGAAACATTTAAGAATGTCGAGATCAACATTCCGCTGTTGGATGCCATCAAGCAAATACCGAGGTATGCTAAATTTCTTAAAGAGCTTTGCACCAACAAGCGGAAATTAACAGGTAATGAAAGGGTGAATGTTGGTGAAAATGTATCCGCAGTGTTACAGCAGAAAATGCCGGCAAAATGTAAGGATAGGGGCATGTTTGCAATACCATGCAAAATAGGTCATTTGGGAATTAAAAAGGCTATGTGTGATCTAGGAGCCTCCATAAATGTCATGCCATATTCTGTTTATGAATCACTTAACGTAGGTTTTTTGACAAAAACAGGTGTTAGCATTCAATTGGCAGACAGGTCCGTTGTGCATCCCGAAGGAGTCCTCGAGGACGTATTAGTCAAAGTCAATGGACTTATCTTCCCTGCAGACTTTTATGTGATAAAAATGGAGGAGGATAACGCTCCCGGGTCTTCATACATCTTGTTGGGGTGACCTTTCCTTAGTACCGCAAATACTAAGATTGACGTACGAAGCAGAACCCTCACGATGGAGTTTGATGGGGAGATCGTGAAGTTTAACGTTTATGGCACAATTAGCCACCCAAGTGAAGTCTTGGATGTAAACCGTGTTGACATAATTAACTCATCAGTAGAAAAAACTTTTGAGTCATCTTATGGAGATAAATCTAAAATGATGTTTGATGATTTTGTATATGTTAATAAACTATTGGCTCCTATGGATACTAAACTTCTACCTTCTGTTGTGCAGGCATCAGATCCGAAATTAAAACCACCTCTCGAGCATCTCAAATTCACATTTTCGGAGAATGATGAGACCATTGCTGACTTAAAAGGGATTAACCCCTTGGAGGAAAATATGAAACCAATGAAAAAGGCGCAAAGACGATTAAACCCAAATATGGTGGATGTGATAAAAAATGAGAATTTCCAAGCTCACATGATTAAAAAGATTTATTTTGAGCCACCGTAAAACCATTTAAGTCGTCGAGCTAATGACGTTAAACAAGCGCTTGTTGGGAGGCAACCCAATCTTTATTTTTCTTTTATGATTTATTTTCATTTATTTATTGTTTTCTTTTCTTTTCTTTTTAATTTCTTTTATATTAATAAATTTCTCTTCTTTGCTTAGCTAAAACGGAGTGCATTGAGGCTCGACTCGACACTTTTGGCCAGCAACTAACCGAACTTATTGCCATCCTCCGCAATAGACAGTAGCTACACGGGGAGTTTTTCTAAACTTTTCTACCTATTAATTTCTTTTGCGTCCACATTGAGGACAATGTGTTTTAAGTAGGGGGAGGTACTCTTCGTATTACTGTCGTCTGCTGATGTGATTTATGTTTATTGCTTGAGGCTCCATTTTGTCCATATTTTTTTTTAAGAATATTCTGTCGCTTTTCATGCCCAAGAATTTGACCACGACTTGCCACTGTTTGACCTACATGCATGATTCTTGGCTACTGAGTTAGTTATGATTACATGCATGCGATTTTATCTCCATTGTTTTATTTTTATTAGGCTAAAAATAATTATGATTAATAAGTTAACTCTATCTTGCTTTTCGTAAAATTGATCAAGTTTAATATCAAGTGGACACTTAATACATTTGCATGCCTAAATTATGTTCATGTCTATTGGGTGGTTACTAAAACTTATTTTCGACACTTGATTATTTCTCTTAGGTCCTCTTTAAATTAATATTTCGTGTAAATTTTGTTTAACAATTGTTTCCAAGGTTATGAGTGCAGCTTAGAACGTGACTGACTGAGTAACCGGGGTAGGGTGCTTGGGTTGTCATTCTACTTAGCGTCAAAAGGTTGTGTGACGTGATAGGTAAAACTCCGATAACCAAGGTTATGAGTGCGGCTCGTAACGCGTCGATCGAGTAACCGGGGTAGGGTGCTTGGGTTGTCATTCTACTTCGCGTCAAAAGGTTGTGTGACGTGATGGGTAAAACTCCGCTAACCGGAAATAAATAATTTTTAGGAGTATGTTGGGCTGAGTAACCGGGGTGGGGTGCTTGGGTTGTCATCTCTCTTCACGTCAAAAGGTTAAATATATTCCTAAGTAAATAAATAATAATAAAAAAGAAAAAAAAGAAAAATAGTACTAATAAAATTGCAGTTGGGGACTAAAGGAGGAAATAAATAGAGTGTCTTAGTAGGTTTGGTAATTTACCTAAATAGCATGAAATAATTCAAGACGATTTTAATTTTTGTGTGTGTTAATTAGAAAACTTTTTCTATTCTACTTAAAGCAAGCTTAGAAGTTCTCTTTATTTTTCATATGCATTTTTGACTAATTTTTATAAAACTTTGGAGTAGAATTTCTTTCAGGATCTAACTTTCACAGTGGATAGGAACCATACTTGAGGGCAAGCATGGGCTAATTAGGGGAATTTGATAATACTCTAGAACGTCATGTTTTTATGTGCTAATTGCATATTTATTTTGAGTATGATTCTACTAATTTGGGCTATTTATGGTCTTTTATCTTGTAGGGACTAAATTGGAGGCAAAAGTGAAATTAAGGGCCAAAAGCGTGAATTTAGAGATAAAATGGGCCAATGTACGACACATGGAAAAGTTGGTGCCAAAAGTGCAAGCATGGATGACACAAGGGTTGAATTGCAAAAAGAAGAGATTTTATTTTATCAAACTCTATTTTAATTATATTAGGATAATTAATATTAGGATAATTATTAAGGATTATTTAATTTAGGATTTATTTTATTTATCTTTATTTATCTTTGATTATTTGTAATTATCTTTAGGAATTTAAGTAGGACTAGTCTACTTATCTTAGCACTATAAATAGGGGATAAAGTGACTCAAATGGTTGTTCATCTTTTTCTGTAAACTTTCTCCCCAAAAGTCTTTTTCTTTCCATATTTTCTTCCAATAAAATTCTATTCTCTATTTTTATATATTTATTTTCATTTTCACCACAACTATGAGCCACTAAAACCCTTCTAGCCAAAGGTTGCTGAAAATCCCCAAAAAAGGAATCTTGAGGTTTAGAATCCGCACTTAGCCTTCTCAACAGGGTATTCATCGTTTCTCCGCATTACGGGGCTGACGCTTTCGTCCATGTCCCTTAAGAAGTGATCTTTTCAACGTGTGCAAGGAACGGCCGCTTTGTATATTTTGAGAAGGTTACACAGTCGGTTCGTTAGCTTACTGTGTCAGAGGTTGGCGAGCCCAAGAGACAAAATGGCGTGGGATTCGCCATTGAGAAACGTTGATCTAGCATAAGATGATCCCACAGGAGCGATTGTTGGCTAGAGTCAGGTTCCACTAAATCAAGTCTAAATCCTTGAGCTGGTGGTCGTGGCGTCCTCTTCCACTATAACTGGCTTATTCGGGTTGAGAAGGATCATTTAAAAGCCAAGGATTGAACCCAAGGTGGATCGAAGCAACCGGAGGCTGGAATCTCCCCATAAGAATTTCTTTATCTCAACTTTACTTTTTATTTTTAATTTTCGCAATTTCCATTCGACTTCTCAATTTTGTTTTTTTAATTTTATTTTCGTTTCCAGATCCAACCTTTTAAATTCTGTTATTTTTATTTTTTTCCAGGAACGCAGGCTTTCTTGGGCACGATTCTGCCCAGGATTTCGAGAAACAAGCATTTGTATAATCTGATCCCTGAGGATTCGACCCTACTTCCTTTTTACTGTTATTTTCATTATTTTGCAGGGAATAGGATATATTTGGTGCTTTCAACGACGCATCAATTATTAGCCTCAATTTTCTCATTCTATTCAATTTAATACATCTAATTTCTTATTTACAATATTTACACATTAGCCTCAAACTTTTATATTTCTCAATTTGGTCCCTAAGACAAAAACATAATTATTATTTCTAAAAGTAACCCATTTTTTCCATAGAACCCAATTTTAACTACTTTAAACCAACCCCCACTCATGCTAAAATTTCTAAGAAAAACTAGTAATTTCAACATTCTATTTATTTAATCTCTAATCTTAAAAATCACTCAAACATACTTTACAAAATAGCTAAAAATTCATCATTTAACTTCAATCCAAAACATAAACATCAAGAAACACCAAAACATCAATGAACATTTTTTTTCTAAACTTCATCAATTTCATAAATTAATCCCTATACTAGATAAATACCATTTCAACTAACTCAAAAACATACAAATTATGAAAAATAAACTAAAATACACTTACATGCTGATGGGCTCGAAACTAACTAATATTTCGACAAAGGCAAGCGCACCTATCGAATAGTAGTATAGTTGTCGTGAGTCCGGAATATCATATCCTCAAGGACTAAAATTACTAGTACTAACTATTTTTTTATTATCCGGCCTAATAATTAAGGGAATTTATTTTTAATCTAAAATTAAGTAACTAATTTAACTAACTAAATGACTATGAACGCGACAGAGAGTGAATTGGGAAAATACTTTAAGACAACTTTATGAGATAGGCAATACCTAAGGAAGAATCCACTTAGACTTCACTTATTACTTTTGATTCATACGATTTATTCATTTAACTTATCCCATAGAAATCCCTGATTTATGTTAATATCTCTTTCAAGACTAAAAACAACTGACTCTAGGTTGATTAATTGAAATCTCTTTCTAATTAAAACCCCTATTGTCACATTAACTCGACCTATGAATCCCCTTATTAGATTTGACTCTAATCCGGCAGATTTTCGTCGCCCTATTTCTAGGGTTGCAATCAACTCCGCTTAATTGTGTTGATCTTCTCTTAAACAGGGACTTTTGCTCCACTGAATAAGCACATTCGACTTTGAATCAATAACTTGAATTATCAAAACAAGAATAAGAACTCACAATTAAGAATAAGAACAAGTATTTATCTTATAAATCAAATAATAATAAGATTCGTCTTAGGTTTCATCCACTCAGGTATTTGAGGGATTTAGTTCATACTTATAGAGGGAAACATCTTAAAATAGGGAAAACAATAAAACATAAGAAAACCCAAAAACTTCTAAAGAACTTGATGGGAGATCTTCAGTCTTGAGGGAGATCCTTCTCTTAAGCTGTTCCCGGCGACTGTCTTGGAGTATTTTTTGCCTTCTACTCGGCGTCCCCTTTTAGGTTGCCCCCTAGGGTGTTTATATAGGCTTTGGAACACCTTTCTTGGCCCACAAGTACCCTATTCCAAATAGAATTCATCTTGGGGTCGGCAGGGACACGCCTATGTGACACGCCCGTGTTCGATAACCTCAGGCCGTACTCGCTTCTGCTCGCCACACATAGCCGTGTGGTCTGCCCGTGGACAATAGTCCAGGCCGTGGTTGATCCTGCTCGTAACACACGGTCGTGTCCAAGGGTCCAGGCCGTGTTGATTTCCTAGATAGGCCCATTTTGCCCCTTTTTGGCCCGTTTCTCGTTCTTTTCGACTCCCTAAGCTCTCCTGAGTATAAAACATGAAATTAAGGGATTAGGAGCATCGAATTCATCAAATCCAATAGAAAATCATCCAAAATTAAGCCAAGCATGGGGTTAAAATATGTGTAAATTATGGTTTATCAAATATCCCCACACTTAAGCCTTTGCTTGTCCTCAAGCAAAATCCTCAACTCACAATTAAAATTAACTTCCTCAATTCATAATTCTCATCAATAATGTTTCATCATAATTCATAGATAATTCATACATTGATAATTTTGACTAAAAGAGTCCTAAAGATTCAAACAATCTAAGTCATAAATTTTTATAGCACGAAAACATAGGTGTTTCCCCTTACTTAAATAATTACCCTTAATTCAAAATCGACAAAAATTGACATCCTCACTAAAGATTCACTCAAATCACTCAAGGTGTTTAAGGTCCAAATTAAGCACTCAGAAGTCAAACATGAAAAGTTAATCCCATAGGCTTGCATGAAAATCAAATCTCCACCACTATAAAATGAGATGATACACAAATCAAAAGGTCTTTAAAGGGTTGTAACGGGGCTTGGGTTCAAGGTGTGGATAAAGGCTGAATTAGAGGGTTAGAATCGAGATTAATTTGACCATTTACCTAACTAGAAAAATAACTAATACTGAATAATTACATTGATTGAAAACTTATCACTGATAACACGAGCTTCTTCTAAAGATGTGAAATTAACAGTTTAAGCTCATAACACTAATAATGAATAAATTTCCAACTTTTTTTTTAATAAGAACAAGTACATACAATAATAAGATAGAATTTAACAACTAAAATAAAGAAAATAGTTAGGCAACTGATCAAATCAAATCTCGACATAAGGGGGGTTAAAGGAGGAGAAGTAAAAAATTGGTTTTGGGTTAATATTATTGGGTGAGTCAAGAAACGGTTTATTAGGCTAAAAAGGGTTCACTAGGGGTTAATTATGAGGGTAGGGTTTTTATGATGAAAGTGGGTTAAATCCTAGGTGCCTTTATCATCTCAGTATATCAAATCAAGGGTATGGTCTCGACATGTATAATCGAAGCAAGTTCTAGAATAATAAATCAATGTTGACACACTTATAATCAATAAAGTGAGCAAGAAAAGAATATGCTCTAAAAGGCTCAAAATCTCACAAAAATTATGGTTTTTGATGTCAACCTTGCAAATTTCAAACTTCAAAGTAATATTTAAATTTAGGGAAACAACCTAATAAATTTTAATATGGAAAATGGACTTATCATGCTTGATTCTCTAATGTCTTAAAGTTTAAACCATCAATGCACAATTACCTACAACTTAATCTAAAACATATCAATGAAAGTCATAAATCAATAGAAGTTTCATTCTAATTAGTAATATGAGAAAATTTACTTAAGAATAAGACATAATTCAGTATTGTTGACACCTCTCCGCACTTAAGATGTACATTGTCCTCAATGTACAAAGATAAATAATGACAACATAGTAAGAAAATCATAAGAGAGGGAGAGAAGTGAAACTTCCTGAATTTTAGATGGAGTCAAAGAAAAGAAAAGGTGTAAAGTTGGGGAGGGGTGGTGGATACTCCGGTGGTGGTGTGGTCGTTCCTTAATAGCCCTTTGAACCTAAATTAAAGAAATCAAAATGTAATAATATAACTTAAAGATAAGAAAGATAAAAGGAAAGAATTAAAAAATGAAAATAAAAGAAAAAGAAAAAATAAATGGACTCAAAGGTCCTTGTCTTGTCGAGTAAATGAAGCGGCCGGCATGAACTTATATGGAGTGGTCGCGCATGGGGAGGCCGTGCTAGGAGCCTTTCGCTTTTCGACACGGAGATGGTGACTTTGGTCTTGTCGCTAGTATTAGTCATGGTGTAAGGGAAAGGGGTGGTGAAAAGGAAGAAAAGCTGTGGTGGCTAGGGTTGGGGAGGAAGGGATATGGGGAAGAATGTGAGTAGAAAAAGAGGGTTTAAATAGAATTGGGGCATCTGGTTGCTTCCCACGCCCGTGTGCCCTGGGCGTGGTAGGTCACACGGTCGTATCGCATGGTCGTGTGGTGCCTCGTTTGTTTCTCCCACACCTGTGCAGTAGTTTCCACGCCCATGTCACTTAATCAGTGTCGACCACGGCCTAGAGACACGAGCGTGTCACACATCCGTGTTACTTTCTTAGTGTCATCCACGGTCGTATCGCACGGCCGTGGCATTATATTGTCGCCCGTGGTTTGAGGATTATTCATGCACGGTTTCTGTCACACTGATGTGCCTAGTCGTGGTGTCCACACGGCCACGGCCACGCCCGTGTGCAAGGTCGTGTGGTAGGGAAACCTGCGCTTCATTAATTTGGTTAGTTTTTAGTTAGGTGCTAAAAATCAAAAATATGAAAATTAATGGGGTTAGTGCTCAGGTTGCCTCCCGAGAAGTGCTCGTTTAAAGTCTTAAGCTAGACTTACCTTTCATTCGCATAATCATGGTGGTTTGAGGAGTTGAAACTCCTCATTCTTGCTATAAATTGTATTAAAATACGGTTTTAGACGAGTACGATTTACCTTGAAGGTGCCAAATTAAGAATGAGTTACCTCGACTGTATCGTATGGGAAAGTATTAAGTACCGTGAAAGGAGTTATTCCATTAGGTTCAGAAGTGGCAACACGAGGATCTGTATTATCCATTAGAACTCGGTCTCCAACATTGAAGTAGTTTGCTTCATCTTTAAGTTCGTTATGGAGTTGCCTCAGTTTTGCTTCGTGTGTTCTTGATTTCTCCTTGACATGTGTCTTCCACTCGTCTAGTTCATCGATCTGAAGCCTTCGCTCCTCATGAGTTATTTCTTTGTTGGCATGAGGTCTAGGATATGGCTCAGTTGTATAATTTCGTGGTGCTTCCTAAAAAGAGGGTTGAACCAAATGATTATTAATAGAATTTATGTCTTCACCATTATTACTCTATGTCCTAGCCGAGTCAAGAGCCTGAAGAGTGATCGTTTCATCACCTACACGAAGTGTGAGTTCACATGTACCAACATCAATTCTAGTTTTAGCAGTTTCTAAAAAAGGTCTTCCGAAAATTAAAGGAACATTATTGTCCCCATCCATGTCTAAAACAATAAAGTCTACTGGGAATATGAATTTATCAATTTTTACTAGTACATCTTCGATTATACCCCTAGGAACTCTAATAGTTTTATCAGCCAATTGAATGCTCATCCTAGTTTGTTTGGGTTTCCCTAGACCTAGTTGTTTAAACATTTTATAAGGCATAACATTTATGCTTGCCCCTAAATTTGCTAAAGCATTATTAACAGATAAACCACTAATTAAGCAAGGAATCGTAAAACTCCCTGGATCTTTTAACTTTTGTGGTAGTCTATTTTGTAAGATTGTTGAGCACACTGCATTTAGCTCCACATGCGACGCCTCATCTAACTTCCGTTTGTTTGTCAAAAGCTCATTTAATTTTTTTTTGGAACTGGGCATCTGCGAAAGAGCTTCAATAAACGGTAAGTTAATATGTAATTTTTTTAAGAGTTTAAGAAATTTACCGAATTGTTCATTCTGTGCGGTCTTTCTTTGTCGCATTGGGATATGGCACACGAGGTTGGTATTCTGTACTTACCAGTTTTGGTTTTTCATGGCTTATCTCAACCTTACCTTCTTCTACAACATTCTCTTGCCTCAATTTTGGTTCATCTAACCCTTCACTATCGTGAGCAATAATGGCATGAATTTGCTACTTTGGGTTAGTTTCAGTGTTGCTTGGCAGGCTACCTTGTGGCCATTCAGATATGAGCTTAGCAAGTTGTCCTAATTTGTTCTCGAGCCTTTGAATCGATGCTTGCTGATTTTTGAGTGCTGTTTCAGTGTTTTGAAAACGGGTTTCTGACACCGCGATAAATTTTGTTAGCATCTCCTCAAGGTTCGGCTTTTTCTCTTGTCGATAGGGTTACTATTGAAAGCCTAGAGGCTATAATCTAAGATTTTTGTCTGGTTAGTTTTCATGTATAGTTCCTAGGTACTAGTATAAATACCTAGCACTTGTACAACAATAGACATACAGAAATTCATTCCTCTTTCTTTTTCTTAAATTTATAATAGGATTGTTAGTCTTTCTAAAGGTGTTGAGGCATGCTAGTTTGTGGCTTGAGGATTTCCTTTACAAGATAGAAGATGGGACGAATCTAAAACCTATTTTTTTTAGCTGAAACTATTACGTAGAGAGGTGAGGGACGTGTCTTCAGTTGTATCCAAATTTTGTATGTATGGATGAGACATCATTTTAAGTGCAATGCAAGTACTTTCAGAAAGTCCATGTACATTCGATGTGCTCGTTATCTGAATTCCAGAGAAGTTCCTGGTTTAGTTTCAAGCATATAGATAAATGAGTTTGTTTCTTTAATACTCTAACTCACTCAGATGTAGGTTGGAGAGGCCCATAGATGCTCAAGAGTTCAAATTTAATTGAATGTGGGAACCATTTTTGGGTTCCATTAACTGATATTTGGAGACTGATTAGTTATTTGTCGTTGATGGTGCTTTGGCAATTTGGTTATGACCATTGTGTACTGGCCACTTATGGTTTAAATCAAATTGGGACCTTGGTATCACATGATGGTTTTTGGAAAACATTAGAGGACATCTCTTTCCATTCTTCTTCTACCATGGTTTCATCACATACAAACCCTATTCATGTATCTAGTAATTAATGTGACTATAATACATACATGCATCTTAGATAAGTACATTCATGCTTGTTAATCAAATGACTACTAGTTTTCCTAGATTCATCCATCTTAATCACTTTGATCAAATACAACATTTATGACATCGCATTATTTAACACTTTGAAATGGTGATTTTCATTGATTTTTACAAAGAAGTAATGCTCTTGAATCGGTTCTTTATGAAATTTAGGTACCTTATGTTGTTAAGGTTTTCGTATAAGGGTGTCGTATGTTGTTTTTTGAGGGGTTGTACATGCTTCGATATGCTATTTTGTGTTGGTGTGTGTTTTGTAGGTGACTGTAGTTGTATTGTTATTGTCTTTAAGCATGATGTATGTTCTTTATCTCTAACCTTTTGGTTTGTCCTCCCTTTGTGGGATTTAATAAAAATTTTACATCTAGATTCGGGATGTTCTTTCCACATGTGTCCCAATAGAGAATGGTTCTCCACATACAGTTCGGTTGAAGGTGGAGTTGTGCGCATGGGAAACGATTCATCTAGTAAGGTAATTGGTATTGGTACTATTAAAATTAGGATACACGATCGGACGATTAGGACACTCTCAGATGTTAGGTATGTACCTAATTTACGAAAGAATCTCATCTCATTGAGTATTTTAGACTTGTAAGGATGCAGAATCAACATCGAGTCGAGCGGCATTAAGTATCTCGTGGAGCTCTCATTTTGTTAAAAGGTAAAAGAATTGACAGTCTTTATATTCTGGAAGGTTCTACAGTGACTGGTGAAATCGGACGTCCCTCGTCCGTTACAGAGTCGAAGTCAACTCGTTTGGAGTGGAGGCAACTTGGTCATAGGAGGGAAAAAGGTATGACTGTTTCGTTGAAAAGAGGTTCTCTTTTGGATGCAGGTTTTGAAAAGTTAGGGCACTGTGTTCGTGAAAATCAAACCTGGGTTAGTTTTGATTTGGCAGTGTACAAGTCGAAGGCTAGAAGTCTTCCAGTTTCTAAGCACAGATTCGACTCAGTTAATTCCCTGCATGGTTCAAGATAGGCTCATGGCGGGCTTTTGCAAAGATGGCGTCGTGGAAATATGATTCAAGGTGGAGATTTGTTAAGTATGACTCCTATTTTAGTCAAATTTGAGAAATAATCTTGTAGTTAAACTCTGTTTATTTGTTTCAATCAAACAATGATTAGTTTAGATTATTTTTTTTTTATTTGACCTATGAATTTAGCCTATAAATAGGCTCTTTTACAACCTTAGAAAATACACCCATTTAGATATTAGAACTCATAATACATTTAGAGAATTTTGTGTTTACATTTTGAGGGTTCTTTGTTTTCGGGTTTTCGGGGTTTAGTTTTTATCTCTATCTTTTCTACTCTTCGTTCTTTTGCCATTATAGTAAAATTATCTTTGCCCGTGATTTTTATCCTCTTTGGAGGGATTTTTTCCATGTTAAATTTGTGTGTTCAATTCCTCAATTTATTCCGCTATTTTTTTTTTGTTGCTTAATCAGGTCGATCCTAACAAGTACCTTAGTCAACATTTTGAGATGAAGGATCTTAGGTCTCTTAGTTATTTTATGGGTATTGAGGTTTTCTTTGATGGTGATGGCTACTATCTTTCTCAGGCAAAATATGCCTCCGATTTACTTTCTCGTGCCAATATTACTGACAATAAGATTGTCCTTACTCTCTTGGAACAAAATGTCAAACTTACTCCGTAGATGGAACTACTCTTTCTTACCCTACTTTGTACCGATAGCTTGTCGACAACCTAACCTACCTTATAACGATTCGACCTGATATCGCTCATGCAGTTCATCTAGTTAGTCAGTTCTTGACATCTCCTAGATTATCTCATTTTTAACAGTTCTTCGTATTCTTTGATATGTCAAGGGTACACTTTTTTATGGTCTTCATTTCTCTACTTACTCCTCATTGGTTCTTGCCAGATATTCTGATGTTGACTGGGCAGGAGATCCTACTGATCAACGTTCAACCACTAGTTATTGTTTCTTTCTAGGTGATTCCCCCATTTCTTGGCAAAGTAAGAAATAGATTGTTGTTGCTCACTCTAGCACCGAATCCGAATATCATGCTCTTGCTAAAGCCACTTCGAATTTACTTTAGCTACGCTGACTACTTGATGATATGAGACTCTCGTCTCCTACTGCTACTATCCTACATTATGATAATCGTAGTGCAATTCAGATCGCTCATAATGATGTGTTTCATGAGCGTGCAAAACACATAGAGATTTATTATCATTTTGTACGACGTCATGTTACTCAAGGAGCTCTACACCTTACTTTTGTCTCCTCATCAGCTCAGATTGCAAACATTTTCACAAAGACACATCCTCCAACCAAATTTCAAGACTTAGTTTCCAAAATCAAGCTACAGTCCACAACACCACCTTGAGTTTGAGGGGGGAATGTTAATGTAAATCTATATTAATCTAATTCTAGCATGTAAATCTTATTCTAGCATGCAAAGTAGGCTATACTCTAGGATTTTTGTCTAGTTATTTTTCATTTATAGTTCCTAGGTACTAGTATAAATACCTAGCACTTGTACAACAATAGACATACAGAAATTCATTCCTCTTTATTTTTCTTAAATTTATAATAGGATTGTTAGTCTTTTTGAAGGTGTTGGGGCATGCTAGTTTGTGGCTTGAGGATTTCCTTTACAGATAGAAGATGGGATGAATCTAACACCTACTTTTTTAGCCGAAACAATCATGTCTCTTAATTACATTACGTAGAAAGGTGAGGGATGTGTCTTCAGTTGTATCCAAATTTTGTATGTATGGGTGAGACATCATTTTGAGTGCAATGCAAGTACTTTCAGAAAGTCCATGTACCTTCGATGTGCTCGTTATCTGAATTCCAGAGAATTTCCTGGTTTAGTTTCAAGCATATAGATGAATGAGTTTGTTTCTTCAATACTCTAACTCACTCAGATGTAGGTTGGAGAGGCCCATAGATGCTCAAGAGTTCAATTTTAATCGAACGTGGGAACCATTTTTGGGTTCCATTAACTGATATTTGGAGACTAATTAGTTATTTGTCGTTAATGGTGTTTTGGCAATTTGGTTATGACCATTGTGTACTGGCCACTTGTGGTTTAATTCAAATTGGGACCTTGGTATCACATGATGGTTTTTGGAAAACATTAGAGGACATCTCTTTCCATTCTTCTTCTACCATGGTTTCATCACATACAAACCCTATTCATGCATCTAGTAATTAATGTGACTCTAATACATACATATGCATCTTAGATAAGTACATCCATGCATGTTAATCAAATGACTACTAGTCTTCCTAGATTCATCCATCTTAATCACTTTGATCAAATACAACATTGATGACATCACATTATTTAACACTTTGAAATGGTGATTTTCGTTGATTTTTTCAAAGAAGTAATGCTCTTGAACCGGTTCTTTATGAAATTTTTTGTTGATGTTAGTGATCATTAAGGTTTTATTTGAATGATGCTTTAGGTGCCTTATGTTGTTAAGGTTTTCGTATAAGGGTGTCGTATGTTGTTTTTTGAGGGGTTGTACATGCTTCGATATGCTATTTTGTGTTGGTGTGTGTTTTGTAGGTGACTGTAGTTGTATTGTTGTTGTCTTTAAGCATGATGTATGTTCTTTATCTCTAACCTTTTGGTTTGTCCTCCCTTTGTGGGATTTAATAAAAATTTTACATTGGCTGAGAAAAAAAAATGTATCATTGTTGTCAGCAGATGTTTATCTCTTCTCAAAATTTTATCTTCATAACAAAGTTAATCCTTTTTTAATTTTTTTAACTAATTTTCTACATTAACTTCTAAACTTTTAGATCTAAAAAAAATCATGAATGTTTGACAAAACCTTAACTCGGTTGGTATCGGTATTGCTATCAATGTAAAAAGACGTGGACTCGAGCACATTGAAGTGTATTTATCTTCGTATTTGAGTTTTAAGAGAGATTATAAATAATTCTAAATATTGGATAAAAAAATCAAGAAAAAAAAAAACTCGTTGAATAAATGGAGGCTGCTAAACCACTCACTATTCGGTTGGCTATTACATCCAACCAATTTTTTTATAGGTTCATGTTCATATAACTTTTTACTTAGGGTATTATAAATTTATATATACTTTTGCATGTTAATAATTCACTTTATGTACACAGTTTTAAAATTTTATAGTAATTTGTTAGGTAAATTATAAGTTGAATCATTAATTATAAATAAATATTGGAAACACTTATTATAAAATCTCCCATTAAAATTTATATTAAAAAGACAGAAGAATTTATATTGCAATTTTCCTTTCCACAAATACTTTCTTTATTTGTCACATTTCAAATTTTCTTAGCTAAACCCTAAACAAATTAGAAATTTATGTTGTAATATATGATGCAGAGTTGAAGCCAAGAGCTGCCAGGTGCTTCAACTCTTTTAAAATGGTAAATTTTCTTTTTAGGTCCTTTTAAATATAAAAATTAAAATTAATAATGTTAAAATTGTACTTTGACGTTCAAAAATGATAAAATTTTAATTTAATTGTTTAAAAATTATAAATATATAGACTATTAAAATGGTGAAATTACATTTTTATTATTATAAAAATATACAATTTAATTCTGATTTCCAACAAAATTTTCTACCTTTATATAATATATATCATTCGTAAGCATATCGAAGTCGTCAATGTCTATATAAAAATAACAGGATACAGAATTCAAATTAATCCAATAACAGTGTCTATGTGATTTGTGACGGCCGGCTGCTACTTGCAGACAAATAACAAAAAACCAGGAAAAACACAATCCAACTGGGAAAGTTGGATTGTATCTAAAAGGTACCATTCAAGCATTATTTGTATAGATTATTTGTATTCTAGCGATTTGTTTTTTATCACAAAAAAATTTGTACTTTCCTTTGATTTGCAAGGAGGGACGCAATTATAAATCTCCTGGATTGTATCTAAAAGGTACCATTCAAGCATTATTGTTTGATATAAACACAGAGATGAGCTCAAAAACTCAGGCAATGGTTCCAGTCATAGATTTCTCAAACCAAAACCTGAAAGCGGGCAGCCCCGAATGGGATTTAGTGAAATCCCAAGTTCGGGAAGCACTGGAGGAGTACGGTTGTTTCGAGGCTTTGTTTGATCCAATCCTGGAACTTCGAAAGGCAGTATTTGGGGCTTTGCAAGAGGTCTTTGACTTGCCTTTACAAACAAAAAAACTGTTTGTTTCCGACAAGCCCTTTCGTGGCTATTATTGTAATCCATCTGCTGTGTTTCAAAGCATGGCGGTGGATGATGCTCATATTGCTGAAAACATTCAACAATGCCTCACCACCAGTTTATGGCCTCAAGGAAATATAAGTTTCAGGTAAAGCAATTATACTAGAAGTTAGATTACATTTTGTGGTCATTTTACATTAGATTAAAGAATAAATTGATCCTTCTATTAATTTATTTTTACTACTGAAAATTAATCCTTGTAAGCCAGCACGAGGAACACATAATAACTATGTGTAACCGTTTGATTATTTCATTCATCAAACCAGTTTTTAATAATAGAAATGGACAAAATTTTTAATACAAAAAATTAATTTACTTTTTAATTTAATGAATATTAATGAATATTTTCATTTTTGAATAAAAAGAATAAAATACAATTTAATTTAAATACTTCACTTGCAAAAACCCCTTTAGCAAAACCACTAGACTTGGTTTTTTATTAATTATTTACTTTGTATTTGACAGTAAAACTCTGGCATCCTTCGGTCAACTAACATCAGAGTTAGAGAAGAAAATTTTGAAGATGATCTTGGAGAGTTTTGGGCTTGAGAAATACATGGATGAGCTCACTGACACCGCAAATTATCAACTGAGGATCATGAAATATGAAAAGCCAAACACCAACGAGCAAACCATGATGGCACCTGCATACTGCGACCAAAATATGATGACCCTTTTGTATCAAGACGAGGTTAATGGATTGGAGATTCAAAACAAAGATGGTGAATGGATGAATATGAAGCTTTCACCCAGCTCTTTCATAGTCATGATTGGAGAGTGCCTTAGCGTAAGTTCCCCTTATGTTCACATCATCAATATTAAGTTTGATATGAGTATTATTTTTTTATCATGTATTAGACTACTAACCAAAGGGAGCACAAGTGTTCAAATAGCTTGACTAAAACATAAACTTCTATATTGTTGCAGGTATGGTTAAATGGTCGATTGTCTTCGCCTTATCATCGTGTCATGATGAAGGGTAACGAAGATAGGTATAGCTTGGGACTATTTACAAGGCCAAGAGGAGGCTACGTAATAAAGGTTCCAAATGAGCTTGTGGATGACAAAAATCCCATGCTTTCCAAACCTCATGACCATGAAGAATTTTTGAAAATTTTCTCCTCCGAAATCGCTAAATTTGATTTTAAATCTGGGGTTGCTATATCTCGTCTTAAAGCTTATTGTAGTGTCTAAGATTTGGCTTCTCAATAATTATTATATTGTAATAAAAGTGTTTGTGGTCTTTCTATATATATATATATATATATATATATAGAATTAAAAGTTGCAATGAAATGCTTAAATGGCTATTATATGTATTTACCAGTTTGTATTCCTCTACAATGTACGGATTGATTGTTTATAATAATAATATTAATATTTTTATTGGTTATTTACTTTTTATATATTTTTTTAAAATTAATTTATTTTGTGTACCAAAAATATATAATTTATTTTAATGTCAAAATTTTTAATACTCAATATATTTATTTTTCCTCTAATTTAATTGATGAATGTAATTAACTTTTATTATATTTGAACAAAATATAAATTTACTTTAATAAATGTTTTTAAGCTTAAAATTTTAATATTAATTAGTGTCAAAACCATTTTTGTTTTTTGGAAAACAGGGGTCGACTTTAAAACGAAAATGCAGTCGCCACCAATCTTTTTTCGAAGTGTGATCGGATCACCTTGAGATTGATCATTAAAACATTTTGATTTATTAAAACCATGATTTTGGCCTACAAAATTCGAAAAAACGGGTTCGGGAGTCGGTTACGCACGACGAAGGATTAACACCCTTGTAACGCCCAAAATTGGTACCTAATTGATTAATTAACGTCTTAATGTCAAAATTTTGAAAAGATTTTAAAATACGATCCTCTTTATTTAAAAGAAAACTTGAATAAATTAAATTGGATGCTAAGACTCTTTTATTTCAAAGAAGTAAAATGTCACGCCCAATGAGTTAGGGTACGACATTTCAAATTCTCGAAACTAAGCTTGTCTTTTGACTTTTAAAACTCATGCATTTAAGTTTAAGAAGGATATTCGGTTATTTGGGTCAAATGAAAAATCGAAACCCAGTAAGTTAGGGCACAATTTCTCAAAATTTCAAATACAGAATATTGCCTTTATTTTTAGAAATCCTTACCTCGAGATAACAGAAAGTCATATCCAGTGAGTTAGGACACAACATTATCGAATTCCCGAGAATGTTTTTATTTAACTTATACGCTTTGATTTTTTTACAAAAAGATAATCGGTTCTTTAGGCTCGACGAGGAAAAAAATCGAAACCTAGTAAGTTAGGGTACGATTTCTCGAATCTCGAATTACAAAAATTGCTTAATGAAAAAAAATTTATATCAGACAAAGATTAATATAACACGATTTTATAGTAAAATGCAAAAAATGAATTACGGTACTAATATGCATAACAGGCTAATAATAAATGCATTAATGCACGACAATATAAAGGACAAAGATAAAATAACAAGCCCAAAGTAAACGAAAAATAATAATTAAAAAGAACTAAAAATTTAGAACTAAAGAATTAAAACAAATAAATAAGTATAGTGTAATACAAATTAAAAATCATAATATTAACAATAATGATGATGACACGAATAATAATAAAAAAATTTCTGAAGTTTTAAAACTATATTGAAAGATATAAATAAATAAGCATGATAAAATAAAATGATAGATAAAAATAATAAATAAAATGTAAAAAAAAAAGGAAATATTAAGTAAATAAAATAAATAAATAAGGCATTTGATTTAAAAAGGGAATAAACAAATAAATAATAATAAAATAACAAACAAAATAGTTTTTTTTTTAAATGAAGTTAAATGAACCTAGGACTGAATTAAAATTAGAATAAAATTAGAGGGTAAAAATTTAGAAATAAAATAACCTGAATTTAAAAATAGAAATCGCGGAAGGACTAAAATCTAAACGGGCGAAAACTACAGGGGTCGTATGAGAAAATACCCCAAACCCCTTTTATACGCACCGTTTAGGACCAAAATAAAACAGAAAAAGAATTGCAGGGGTAAATTTGAAAGAAAAAGGAAAACTAAAACAGGGACCAAATCGAAAACAGCCTCAAAAGCGGAAGGACTGAGGGCGGAAATAGACCCTCAGTCCAAAAACACGAGGATCTTAGGCTGTTATGGGTCGGGTCGCGGGTTGGCCCCCAAAACGACGTCGTTTTGGGGCCAATCAGACACCTCTAAAACGCTTCCGTTTTACCAGGCTATAAAAGCAAAAAAATTTACAAAAAACTTCATTCTGACACCGAAGTTAAAAAAAGAAAGGGGCTTCCCCTTTTCTCTCTGGGTTTACCCAGATTTCCGCCTAGAAGCCGACGAGCCTCCGCCTCAGCTCCGCCGCGGCTCCACCGAGGACGGTGGTCGGACGCCCCAAGTACGTTTTTTTCTCTTTATATATATATATATATATATATATTATATTTAAATGCATGTGTGTAGTTTAAAAATAAAATAAAAAGAATTTTTATATGTATATACATGAATAGTTTCGAAGAGAAAAAAAGAAAGAAAAAATAAAGTAAGAAGATAAAAAGAACCTCTCTAATCTGTTTTTTTCTACTTTGTATTGATTCTTGTGTGTGTAAAAAACATACAATGGTTTCCTTCGATTTTTAAAGCCGAAATCGAAAAATGAAAATCCAATACAACGTTTTCTTTTTTCTTCTGTTATTCCTTCTTTGCTGTCTATTTGTCCTTTCTTACAGGTACGGAGTGACGTGGAGGCGCGAGGTGGTGTACGGAGGAGCTGACATGGCGTGTGGCGTGGAGGAGCAGCGTTGGAGGCATCCGGCGCACCCTAGCTAGGGTTCCATTGCTTTTCTGATTTGGTTTAGGTTTTGGGCTTAGTTGGGCCTAGGGTTTAGTATTTGGGCCTTTTTTTTTATAATGGACTTTAAAAAATTTTGGACTTTTTATTGATTGGTTTTTTTTTATATTTATTTTGGTTTAAAAGGGCTCGGGCAAATTGGGCTAATTACAGCTGCCCCTCTTTGCTCGTTGTCGTGTAACGAAAATGGAGCAAAGACTTAAAAAGGGCCAATTTTGTTCGGCCTCGCTGAGTCTCTACTTGTTTTGGTGCTTTTCTTCTTCAAGTAGCTTCATTCCATCCCACTGCATCTTCAGGGGCATAGGAACTAGCGCTTCGATCCAATTCAAGGAGATTAGACTTGTAGCGTCAACCTGCTCCGCCGTAACTTCAGGGAGATAAGATTTGCTATCTTCAGTCTGCTCCACTGCAACTTCAGGTAGAGAAGAATTGTGGCTTCAATCCACTCCACTGCGACTTCAGGGAGATAAGATTCACCATGATAGATTTGATCCGACCTACTGCAACTTCAGAGGTATAGGACTTGTAACTTGTAGCTTTAATCTATTCTACTGCAACTTCAGGAAAATAAGATTCGCTATCTTTAACTTGCTCCACTGCGACTTTAGGGAGATAAGGTTAGTGGCTTCTATCTGCTCCACTGCAACTTCAGGGAGATAAGGCTGGTGGCTTCAATCTGCTCCACTACAACTTCAGGGAGATAAGATTCGATGTCTGTAGCTTTAATCTGTTCTACTGCAACGCTAGGGAAATAAGATTCACTGTATTCAGTCTGCTCCGCTGCAACTTCAGGGAGATAAGGCTGGTGGCTTCAATCTGCTCCACTGCAACTTCAGGAAGATAAGATTCGCCGTAGCTTCAATCTGTTCCACTGCATCTTTAGGGAAATAAGATTCGCTGTCTTCAGTCTGCTCCGCTGCAACTTTAGGGAGATAAGGCTGGTGGCTTCAATCTGCTCCACTGCAACTTCAGGAAGATAAGATTCGCCGTCTTTGATCTACTCCACTGTAACTTCAAAGAGACGAGATCTACAACTTCAATCTGCGCCACTGCTATTTCAAGGAGATGAGATTTGTGGATTCACCGATCTTGCTACACTGTCCTCTGGGAGACATAGCCGTAGATATGATTATGCCAAATGATTAGGATGCAATGATCATAATGAATCAAATGCTCCTAATTGGATATGTATGAATGATATTTGTATGACTGCAGAATATCATTTTGTGAGAAGGATCCCTTTCTAATTCTTAGATTGTCATTGCTCGCTATTCATCAGGGTTGTATTACTGACGCAATATCCTGTCTTCTTGTTCAGCTGATATCCTTGATAGAAAATTCGAAGAGATAGTCACAATTTAGACTCTTCTTTCTCAAATATTTCTAACCCTTAGGTTTGGTGAGTTCTAAATAATAGTCTTGTTTCAGGTTCTTGTACTATTTAGAAGCTTCCAGAGTAATATGCAAAACTCCTTTTGTGAAAGTATTATTAGTCCATTAATCGTTATTTCAATGAAAAATGCTTGAAAATGATCACAATGATGGACAAAACTGAAATTTATCAGGAGTAAAATCTGAAAAGAATGGGTTAATTAAAGAAAGCAAACATTGCTGGAATACAAAATGGTGAGGGGAAAAAATAGGTACCTCAGATATCACAGCCTGAGCTTCTCTGTACGAACATTCTGAATACCACTTTAAGCTCAATATGTGTTTAGGAGATCAAGAGTACTTTGTCGATGCCCCAAGATGTATCATACTTCTTCTTTGTTAATTCAGACATCGCAAGACTACCGCATGCCCTCCTTTAATCAAAATTTGAATTGCCTTTTACGGGTTTTCGATTCAAAACCCATTTGGTCTCAAGGTGTAACATCTCTCCTTCTTGTTAATTCGGAGAAAGCGAGACTACCGCATGCCCCATATTCTGATCAAAATTTGAATTGCCCTTTCGCGGGTTTTCAATTCAAAACCCCTTTGGTCTCAAAGCGCCCTTTGCGGGTTTTCGTCTTGGCCTCTCCTTTTTCTTTTCTTTTCTTTTTCTTTTTTTTGTTGTTTTTTTTAAGTGAAGTATTTCTTGACTGAATCTGAATTTATGGGATTAGGCAGGTTCTTGCCATCCATTTCGATCAACATTGACGCTCCTCCAAAGAAGGCCTTGTTTACCACATAAGGTCCTTCCCAATTTGACATCCACTTTCTTCAGAAGTCCTTTTGTATGGGAAGGATCATTTTCAAAACTAGGTCTCCTTCATAGAATTCTCTAGGACAAACTTTCTTGTTATGGGCCCACATTATTCGCTTTTAGTACAATTGACCATGAGGATAGCCCTTAGCCTCTCTTCTTCGATCAAGTTCAGCTAATCATATCGGGATTGGATCCATTCTGCCTCATCCAACTTCAACTCTGATAGAACTCAGAGAGAAGGAATCTTGATTTTTATGGCCAAAACCGCCTCCATCCATAAACTAATGAGAAAGGCATTGCCCCGGTAGAAGTCCTGCCAGACGTTCGATAGGCACAGAGGGCGAATGGTAACTTTTCATGCCAATCTTTATGAGTCTCAATCATTTTCCCCACGATCTTCTTTTTTCCTTTTCCCTTTTTTTTAGGTTGCCTACCGTTCATTTTGGGGCAATGTGATGTTCATTTTGAACAGACTGCAAACTTCTGATATCGTGTTGTTGTTCAACTTTAGTTCATTGCCAGATATGATCCTTTTTGGCATTCCATACCGATATATGATTTTTTTTTCCAAAATTTTCTGACTGTCGATCTTGTGACATTAGCATATGAAGCAGCTTCCACCTACTTAGTGAAGTAATGGATGACCATAAAGATGAATCGATACCCGCTAGAAGCCTTTGGTGAGATTGGCCCACTAACATTCATCCCCCACATAGAGAAAGTCCACGGAGATGTCATACGTGAGGAGATGAAGGAGGCATAGTAATCTTGTCTCCATAAATTTGGCACTTATGGCATTTCTTGGTATAACTGACGCAATCCCCTTCCATGGTGGACCAGCAGTACCCGAACCTCATGATTTGTCTGGTCATTGTAAAACCATTAGCATGTGTTCTTCAGACACCCTTATGGACCTCTCTAAGATTTTTTTTAGCCTTAACAGCGTCCACACGTCTTAGTAGCCCAGGTATCTCTTGATACGATCATGCGAAAACATCTTTGAATTTTTTTGAATAACTCAATGACGTCTCGCGTTGTCTCTATAGTGATGCAGGCTCCGATCTTCACCTCTTTCTCTTCTCCTAGGCTCACAATGACTTTTTGTAAGGTAGGATCTATTTTTCATCTTGTTCTACCATCCTTAAAAAATCAAGAGATAGGTTACAATCTTTGTCGTCTTCAAAGTCCTGAGATCCCTCTAGACACATATCTTACTCAAAAGTAGATTCTGAGTCAGTAGCAGCGTCACTCATGTCGTTGATATCTAGGGACTTGTTGTAGGTATGAAGGAATATTTAAAGAACAAACGAATCTAAGAATAATTATTTATGTGGTATGAACATGAATGAAATAAAGGAATGAAAGAATATTTGCTCAAAGTGAGACACAAAAATGCATTTTTTATTGAAATAAAGATGTTGGACATGAGCCTATTTCACAAAAAGATTCTTATTGCTTCTAGGCTTAAAGCAACAAGCGTGTTTTAAATATTACTCTAAATTAGCTCTATAAAATACAGGGATCTCTTCCACATCCCATTGTTCAAAACACTCCCAGGCTCATAAGGGTGAATGCTTAATAAGTTTTCTCTTCCGATTCCTTCTTCGGATATAGCATTGATGCTCCCATTTCTGAACATTCCATCCGGGCCTTCAGTATATTCATAGAATTCCAATTCCTTATTATCCATCAGGCCTTGCACCAAGGCTCTGAATTCATTGCACTTTTGAATCACGTGACCCTCTTTATCATGGAACTCACAATAGTTCCTTGCTTCTCCGGGTTTCTCCCCTAAATCCTGTGTGATTAATCCACTTTCTACCATTTTCTTCCAAATCTCCCTCAGTGGGGTTTTCACTTCTGCTACATCTGTCTTGATTCTCTTTCATGCACTCTCGACTATCGCGTTTACCCCTTTGTCAGAATGGTTGGGTAACAAATTTTCTGCATCAAATTTCACAATACCCATGTTGATGAGTCTTTCGATTATCTTTTTGAAAGCGGTGCAGTTCTCAATCGAGTGTCCTGCGATTCCCGCGTGGTACTCGCATTGGGCGTTCGCATCGTACCATTTGGGAAAGGGGGGCTGTACAGGTTTTAGGTAGAAAGGGGATACTGTATGTGCATCAAACAAACTTTGGTACAAAACCCCGTACGTGATCGGGATGGGCGTGAACTGGAGTTTTTCTGAGTTCGGTCTTGGATTAGAATCTTGCCTTGGAGGGACCTGATGGCTAGTAGTTGTCGTCCTTGGCTGGCTTACGGTAATCGGCTTTGAATAGCCCTTGTCATACATACTCCCATTATTCGCCTCATTTTCTCTCTTCCTCAGGGCCTTTAAAGTATTGATTTGGGAGCTCCTCTCTTGCCTTTTCCGTTTGTAACTATCTTCAAATTGTTTTGGGAGCTCCACTCTCACCTTTTTTGTTTCTTCTAGATCATCCAGATCAAGGACAACAAGGTTGATTGGGTTATCCCCTGGACTAGAACCTGAACCTGTCAGGAAGCTCACCGGTGTCGAGGTACCGATCTGGTATTGGGGTCTGATGTTAATAGACACCCTTTGTGGATACGCGTTTGGTTGTGCTTGGGTGTTTGTTGGGGTAAAGCCTGAATGATAAGCGGAGTCCTCGTTATTGTCCTCGGAATCAACCATAGGGCTTTTTCCTTTTTCTAACCCTCTAGCTAACATCTGGGTTAACTGGCTCATCATGTTTCTTTGAAATTCTAGCATCTGATTCTTTATATCTTGTTGAATTTTGGCTAATTGCTCTAGCATCTGTATTTGCATTTGCTCTAATCTCTCCAACCTTTGGTCCATTTATTTAGTCTTTTCTCGGGTATCGTAATGATGTTTGGTTGATAAGTTTTTGTTGGTTTCCAGATTAACTCTGAAATGATTTTAACCAATTAGGGTCTTTCCATGAAATTTAATGCACATGATGTGATGTAATGCGAATGCATGAAATGAATGCAAAAAAGCGTTGATTCTTATTCAATTTCATTTAGAAAACTTTACTAGAAAACAAAATTCTTTACATAAAACGGATTACAAATATGGCTTTGCCCTAATGCTCAAAGTTTTAACTTTCCTAAGCAACAAAGCTAACTCTTGACCCCGATCTGATTCTAGCTCATACTTCACGCTTAGTATGTCGACCTGAATTGCCAAAGTCTGTAAATGATCGGCTACCTCCCGAATCTGAGCCACGGCCTCGCCCATAATGTAATCTCTACTCCTAACTTGATTCTGATAATGGTGAAGCTGTTCCTTCCATCGTTCCTCACTTACCTCAAGAACCTCTACCCGGAGCTCACAGTTTTGTAATGCAGACTCTAGTTCTTCTATCTTTCCTTTTATTTCTTCAATCTTGTTCAAACTTGCCCTCAATTCAACCGCAGAATTACGATTTCTATACTGCTGAAGTGATTTTTCAAGTTTTGCCACTCTAGCCTTTAATTCTCTTTTGTCATTTTGCATTTCTAACAAACTCCTTTCTAGAACCTCTTTCTGTGCCTGAGCCTCTTGGAATTTTCTCTCCCGCCATTCGGCTTTGGTTCTTTCTTCTTGGATCTCTTATCGCCATTTCTCCAATGTTTTTCCCAATCCGGCGATTCTCATCGATAGACGCAATTTCTTGTAATTCGTCTTCAAACTATCCAAGTCTTCCTCGACTTTATTCTTTCCTTTCCTTAATTTCTCGATCTATAGCTTTTGAACATCAGCATCTAACCTTAAATGCATCCTTTATTCCTCCAATTGTTCTATCTTCTTTTCAAGTTCCAAATTTCTCCTCTCGAAGTCTTGCTTTATGATCTCTAGTTCTGACAGGACCACTTGTAAGTACTCTTCCATCGGTCGAACGCCTTCTAAATTTGGCCCGGGGGTATTATCATTAATTCTTTTACTCCACTAACCACTGTACTCGGGAGTCGTCATTGAACCTACGACCAGCCTTTTCATTCGACGAGTCTGATTCCAAGCGTTAGAAATCTCATTTACCCTTTTCTTGTAGTTATCTCCTCTGTACGAAAACTCACATTGGGCTAACCCATGTGTTGCCGATATGAACTGTCTTGATATGTATTGCCTCAATACGAGTAAAGGAGCATACCCAATAGCTCCCCAAATCCCAAGCAAAGGGTCCCATTCAAAACTCCCACATCGGTAAAGAATTTTGTCAGGAATCAACCAAGGAGCTCTCCACTCGACGTCTTCTTCCTGGAGATTTTGGAGGAGCGCTATCCAATTTTCCTCTGATATGTCATCCCTTCTTGGCGTGGCCACTATCTTCTTTAATGGGAGTAATTCCTGAGAAAACCCGATAAGAAACCTTATCCACCTTCCAGAAATATTTGTGGAACCAAGTTAACAACAATCAGCAAGCACACCTATAAAAACCGCCTCACCTGGCTCTCCTACATGCATTCAAAGATCTAAATGTCTCAGCCAAGATTGCAGGAACAGGTGTGACCCCTTTATCAAGTCGATCAAAGAGATCTGAGGCCGCCTCATCTACATACCCTAATGCCCTAGGGAAGATCATCAGCCCGTAGATGCTCAAAGCAAACACATCAACTCTCTTTTTCGTATCAGGATGTGCTAAAATCAAATCTCTCAAATTCTTCCATGGGATGCACTTACACTCACCTTTCTGCTTGATCCTAGTTGTAGTCCACTATTCGCTCATTCCTGTAATGTTCATCAATTTCTTCCAAAAGGTCGGGACATAAGCGGCTCTAGAATAAGCTTTATCGACTTGAACCGTTGGACAACGCAGTAGGGCTGTATATTCTTCCACAGTGGGCACTAAGTCTACCTTCCCAAAGGTAAAGCAACTGTATGCAGGGTTCCAATACTGAGCGAGGGCCCGGAATAAATGATCGTCTACCTTGATATCGAGTAGATACGGCAAGTCCCCATAATTATAGTAGAACAACTGCTTGGTCTTATCATTCCACTGATCCCATATTTCTTTTAATTCCTGAAGGTTATTTTGCGTCACGCTGATACGGGTGAAGTCCTATAATTCTGACGTGTACCCCTCGGCTAGACTATCTCCTTTCTCTAATTGTGTTTTCTCTGACCACATACGGACAGACGCATTATCTTCCACTTTATCAAGAAATTCGTTCTCTATGACAAGCTCTCTAATTTAGTAATCGAACGTGAATCGAAACTCTTTCAAACATGAAATGACATGCAAACATAGCAAAAACACAATAAGTCAGTACAATATACAAAAACAAAACTCAAAGCAAATGAAAGAGAATCAAGCACCTATCTGGGTAACCGCTAGGGTTTCTTGCAGTACTATCTAGGGTGGGCTCCTAGGGTCCTCTACATGCAGTTTGGTTCTAAAGTTGAGGTACCCAAACCAGTAGATTCCTCGATCCTCACCCATTATAGGCTCATACAGACCGAGTTCAGTTTAGGGGAATACATTTCCCTATGGCTACACGGAGATGAAAATCTCACGAAGACATAGGTACGAATGTATCTCGAAAGCGATCCACTATCCTGCACAGAGGTGAAAACCTCACGAAGGAGTAGCTTCTCACTCCCACTTAAAAGAGGTAAGACCAAACGGTCTGTAATAGTCCGGTTTTGACCTTAGTTAGAATAGTTGTTTCAGGACCACAAATTCGAGTCAAAAAAATATTTTAATATTACTTTCTGTGTCTGCAGTATATGATTAAATGTGTGTGAAAGTTTCGTGAATTAATTGTGTCATTTGTGTGCTTAATTTGAGAAAAGGACTAAATCGCATAAAAAGTAAAAGTGGCAATTTATATGTTAATGTGTTTAAATTGAGTTGGCTTTTGAATGAGATGGCCTTAAATGGTAATTAGACCATTTTAATTGATGGTGGACTAATATGGACAACCATTAAGTGATTATCATGTTTATTAATCAAGGGTAATTTAGTAAATGAAATATTATGATAATTAAAAACACAAAATAAAGCATTTCATTCATCATTTTTGTCCATCCACCACCGAAAAATAGAAATAAGGATAGGGTTCATGAGCTTGAAGCATTCGGCCAACATCTAGTTTAATTAAAGGTTCATTTTTGTTCGATTTTTTATAATTTCTACGCTTTCGTGATCGTTGTTAAGTGTTCTACAAAACCCATGCTTAAATTTTGTGAATTGGTGATGATTGTGAAATATTCCATTGATTATTTTGCAAGCTATGTGATGTTTATGGATGAAATATGAAAGTTATGTGATAGATTAACATAGTTTGTATTTGAATTTTTGATGAATTTGAGTATTTGGGACTAAATTGAGAAAATAATATTTTGAGGGACTAAATTGTGAAATAAATGAAATGTATGGACTTGTATGGAATACATGAATATTTGGCTAAGCATGGGTGTATAGAGATTTTGTGTAATTTGTGATTTTGTGAAATAAGGACTAAAATGTCAAAATGTGAAAATATGAGGGCTAATTTGTAAATTGCCCTAAATATGTGTATTTGGATTGAATTGAATGAATTAGTGAATAAATGAGTTAAATTTGAATATGTACAGATCAAGAACCGAAGAAAATGGACTTAGATCGTGAGAAATCGAAAGTAGTTGAGTAGCTGAGTTCGTTTCCGTTAAACCGAATCTGAGGTAAGTCGATATACAAATAAATGTATTTGTATTGATTTATGTATGTACATATGAAATTTCATTGTGATGAATGTGTATGAGATGACAAATATATGAAAACCGAGGAAGTATCGACAATGAATCAATGTCCGAGAAGTCCCGTATGAACCTGGGAATAGATAGGATAGTATATGTCATGACATAGGTGTCCGATATGTGATATCGTGTAAGACCACGTCTGGGACGTTTGCATCGATTTGAGATTTACGTGTAAGACCATGTCTAGGACATTGGCATCGTATTGATTCGTGTAAGACCATGTATGGGACAGTGGCATCGATATCTGGTTACATGTAAGACCACGTCTGGGACGTTGGCATTGTACGACCATTCTGAGTATTCTGAGCTTCCTATTGATTCTGAACGGTTCAACGGGCAAATCCGAGAAATGAAAGACTACGTAGAATACTTAAACGAAACAGGTACGTTTGAATTGTACACTAAGTAAGTGTATAAAAGGTAAGTATATGTATGAACTTACCAAAATGAATATGTGTATGGATTTGATGAGATATTATGTGATATATGTTTGAAGGTGCTATGAGCATAAGTGATATTTTGAAATGTGAAATGTTAGCAATTTATGGCTAAACAAATGAGCCAATGAACATGTTATGTAGTTGCAAATGAGAAATATTAATGACTTTGTATCAATGTGTTTATATGCATTTTATGTTAAGTTTATTTGTATATGGCTTACTAAGCTTTTGAAAGCTTACTTGTGTGTGTTTGCTTTGTTTTATAGATCGCCGAAGCTACGAAAGGCTCGGGAATCGTCAAGGATCATTATCACACTATCAATCTCTACTTTGGTACTTTTGAATGTGTATATAGTTAAATATGGCATGTATAGGCTAGTTGTTTTGGAATATGTTTGAGATATGTATATAGCCATGTGATATGGCTATATAAATGGTTGAGTTATGAAAGAGTAATCATGTTATATGATGTTTGTTTTGATATGGTTTAATGACTAAAGAAATGGTCAAGGTAATGGTAAGCTTGTTGATGCAAAGTATGCATAAAAATGATGTATGGTTGTTATAAGGAAATGGTATGTTTGTGATGAATTATACTTGGAAATGATTGTGGTTAGTTTGAGCTAAATGTTGTATAAGATGGTTTGTATGATTTGCTTTTGGAATGCTTGAATAAGTTGGCTATTTTGGTATGAATTGAATTGGTATGATGCTTGTAGGGTTAGCCTTTGTGTGGGTGGCATTTTAGCCTTGAAAATGGCCTATAATTGACACACGGTTGAGCACACGGGTGTGTGGCTCGACCGTGTCCCTCGTGGTTGTGTTTCAAAACAAGTCAGGCTCGACCACGGGTTGGACACACGGGTGTGTGACTGGCCATGTGGTGCAAGTCAGTGTCGACAACGGGTGAGGCACACGGGCGTGTCCATGGCCGTGTGGACAAGTCAGTATGTATGCCCTGTTTTGACACGGCTTAGACACACGGGCGTGTCTGAGGCCGTGGGAGGCACACGGCCTGCCCATACGGGCGTGTGACCTCTGTAACTTAGAAAAAAATTTAAATTTCCAAAAGTTTCCATATGTATTCGGTTTAGTCCCGGCCATATTCTAAAGCATGTTAACGGTCTCAAAGACCTATTTAAGGGGCACTTTGTTGGGATTGGATGTATTATATTATGAAATGTCTGTAAAAGTTTCCGATTGTCCGGTAATGCCACTTAGCCCTAAACTGACGATGGTTACGGGTTAGGGGTGGTACACGGTCCTTATGCAATATGATGCGAAAATATTCTACGAGACTCAAACCACAGCAATCATATGAAATAACACAAACAAATGCAATAAAAGGATCGTAATTTTTCAAATCAGATTTTCAATTTTCGACAACAAGATAGAAAATAATCAATTTTACGGCTTGACTCTCTTTCGGGTCATCAGCGGAGTCGCTAAGCTGTCGAAACCATTTTTTTTGTTGGAAAACGGGGGTCGACTTTAAAACTAAAATGGAGTCGCCACCAATCTTTTTTCGAGGTGTGATCAGATCACCTGGAGATTGATCATTAAAACATTTTGATTTATTAAAACCATGATGTTGGCCTCCAAAATTCGAGAAAACGGGTTCGGGAGTCGGTTACGCACGACGAAGGATTAGCACCCTCGTAACGCCCAAAATTGGTACCTAATTGATTAATTAACTCTTAATGTCGAAAATTCGAAAAGATTTTTAAAAACGATCCTCTTTATTTAAAAGAAAACTTGAATAAATTAAATTGGATGCTAAGACCCTCTTATTTCGAAGAAGTAAAATGTCACGCCCAGTGAGTTAGGGTACGACATTTCAAATTTTCGAAACTAAGCTTGTCTTTTGACTTTTAAAACTCATGCATTTAAGTTTAAGAAGGATATTCGGTTATTTGGGTCAAATAAAAATCGAAACCCAGTAAGTTAGGGCACAATTTCTCAAAATTTCAAATCTGAGAATATTGCCTTTATTTTTAGAAATTCTTACCTCGAGATAACAGAAAGTCATATCCAGTGAGTTAGGACACAACATTATCAAATTCCCGAGAATGTTTTTATTTAACTTATACGCTTTGATTTTTTTACAAAAAGATAATCGGTTCTTTAGGCTCGACGAGGAAAAAAATCGAAACCCAGTAAGTTAGGGTACGATTTCTCGAATCTCGAATTACAAAAATTGCTTAATAAAAAAAATTTTGTATCGGAAAAAGATTAATGTAACACGATTTTATAGTAAAATGCAAAAAATGAATTACGGTACTAATATGCATAACAGGCTAATAATAAATGCATTAATGCACGACAATATAAAGGACAAAGATAAAATAACAAGGCCAAAATAAACGAAAAATAATAATTAAAAAGAACTAAAATTTTAGAACTAAAGAAATAAAACAAATAAATAAACAAGTATAGTGTAACACAAATTAAAAATCATAATATTAACAATAATGATGATGACACAAATAATAATAAAAAAATTCTGAAGTTTTAAAATTATATTGAAAGATATAAATAAATAAGCATGATAAAATAAAATGATAGATAAAAATAATAAATAAAATGTAAAAACGAAATAAGGGAAATATTAAGTAAATAAAATAAATAAATAAGGCATTTGATTTAAAAAAGAATAAACAAATAAATAATAATAAAATAACAAACAAAACAATTTTTTTTTAAAATGAAGTTAAATGAACCCAGGACTGAATTAAAATTAGAATAAAATTAGAGGGCAAAAATTTAGAAATAAAATAACCTGAATTTAAAAATAGAAATCGCGAAAGGACTAAAATCTAAAAACGTGAAAATTACAGGGGTCGTATGAGAAAATACCCAAACCCCTTTTATGCGCACCGTTTAGGACCAAAATAAAACAGAAAAAGAATTGCAGGGGTAAATTTGAAAGAAAAAGGAAAACTAAAATAGGGACCAAATCGAAAATAGCCTCAAAAGCGGAAGCACTAAGGGCGCAAATAGACCCTCAGTCCAAAAACACGCGAATCCTAGGCTGTTATGGGTCGGGTCGCGGGTTGGCCCCCAAAACGACGTCGTTTTGGGGCCAATCAGACACCTCTAAAACACTGCTGTTTTACCAGGATATAAAAGCAAATTTTTTTACAAAAAACTTCATTCTGACACCGAAGTTAAAAAAAAAAAAAAAAAGAAAGGGGCTTCCCCTTTTCTCTCTGGGTTTACCCAGATTTCCGCCCAGAAGCCGACGAGCCTTCGCCTCAGCTCCGCCGAGGACGGTGGTCGGACGCCTCAGGTGCGTTTTTTTCTCTTTTATATATATATATATATATATATATATATATTATATTTAAATGCATGTGTGTAGTTTAAAAATAAAATAAAAAAGAATTTTTACATGTATATACATGAATAGTTTCGAAGAGAAAAAAAAGAAAAAATAAAGTAAGAAGATAAAAAGAACCTCTCTAATCTTTTTTTTTTTTTTTTTTTTTTTTTTTGCTTTCTATTGATTCTTGTGTGTGTAAAAAACATACAATGGTTTCTTTCGATTTTTAAAGCCGAAATCGAAAAATGAAAATCCAATACAACGTTTTCTTTTTCTTCTGTTATTCCTTCTTTGCTGTCTATTTGTCCTTTCTTGCAGGTACGGAGTGATGTGGAGGCGCGAGGTGGTGTACGGAGGTGCTGACGTGGCGTGCGGCGTGGAGGAGCGGCGTTGGAGGCATGCGGCGCACCCTAGCTAAGGTTTCCTTGTTTTTTTTATTTGGTTTAGGTTTTGGGCTTAGTTGGGGCTAGGGTTTAGTATTTGGGCCTTTTTTTTGTAATGGACTTTAAAAATTTTTTGACTTTTTATTGATTGGTTTTTTTTATATTTATTTTGGTTTAAATGGGCCCGGGCAAATTAGGCTAATTACAGCTAGTTTTAATATAAAATTCAATTCAATTGAGTAAATTCTTAAAATAAAAAGATAATTTATTTCAAATCAATTTTATATTTAATATATAACAATTTTTAAAGAAAATAAATTTAAACAAAAGGCATAAAATTAAAAAAATTAAAAAATAAGGAGCAAGAGAGTAATTTACCCAAATTGAAAATAAGTGCTTCAAATAAAAGGTGGCGTGCGTCAAAAATTGTAATGTAAACTTAAATATTTATTTCCTTAGAACCTTGTAATAATATATATGACTTCAAGTTAAATGAATGATTTTAAATATATATATATATATATATATATATATTATGTATTGTGTTGGTATGGAATGTATTAAAAGTATTAAAAGTGATTAACTAAAATATACTTTTAAATTAAAATATTTCTTTAGACTTGGTAAGTATCCGACGAAGATCAGATTAGGCTCGTGACAAGGCTTAGCAAAGGAGTTAAGTCAAATACGAGTCAATGTGGAGATTTGAAGAGTATGCCTTGCATTTCCGACCAAAACAGAGACGTCAGACTATAAATATTAAGGATTTAAATAGAGACATCTCATAGATTTCAAAAGAAAATATATATTATATTTTTTTATTTTCATTATATTTATATCATGCCATCCATCCAAAATTATCATATGGAGCATTGAGAAAATATAAAAAATATGAGAAAGATATATATAATATGCAAGCTTTTCTTTATTATTTTCATATCTCAAGCAGTAGAAATAACACCACAATCACATCAATCAAACACAAACCATACATGAAACTTTAGATTCTAATTTCCTTTACCAATAAAACACAAAAGTTGGCAAATTTATTAAACATAATATTCCAGAACATAATATTAATGGCAGTTTCGACTGTAAGCTGAGCACTTAGGAGGAGTCTTTGGAGTACAGCTCCGATTAGGATCTAGTGCACATTGAGTTGGAGATGGGATTGCCGCTACAGAATTAACAAACAAGAAAATAAACCAGAAATTAAAGGAAATATATGGGTATTATTAACAGACTATGATTGTTCTTACCCTTCTCAGCCAGTTCTCGAGCCATGGTGGAAGTGGGAAACGCGAGAATGGAAGCCAAGAGAACGCATAATATGAGAAATATTGCTTTCATTTTGGACAATATATTAGATAAAATTTATAGGATGAGTGAAGCATAATCTCCATTTTAGGCAACTATTTATAGGGCAATCCATGTGTGTTGATAATTGACATATACAATTAAATCATATTATAGGGTGAAAAATTCAAACGCATTATTAAAAGAAATATAAACCGAGAGAACATTTGACAAAAGGGAAGAACTCATGAAATTTCCATGGCAATTGTTTTTCAGGAAATTTTTTCCACACAAAACTACAATTTTCATGTTGCTTCATTGATTATTATATCATCTTGGAAAAGAAAGAGTTGGAAAGACTTGATGGAGTCAAGAAGATGCACAATGTCGTAACCATTATTAATAGATTTCATACACACAACATGTATATTTTAAAATTGTTTGAAACATGCATTATTAATAGATTTCATACAAGTTGGAGCTCTTGATGTTTAACATAGTTTAGTTAGAATTTTATTTTAATTAAATATTTATTTATATAGAAATTTAATTATATAGTACTTATAAAATTGAATTTTAATTTAATTTTTTAAGAGTTTATATTTTTCTTAAATGTTAGCATATTTAAACATTCTAAAATATGGAGATTTATTTTATCCCACACACCAATATTATCTAAGAGTGTAGTAGGGAGTTGTCTAATTGTTATTGTTAATCATAAATAAATAAAAATCAACAAATTCAGCTCTCAATATTTATAAACAGAGGTGATTCTAGGGGACTGGCAGGGCCCCGACCTCTCTAAAATAGAAAATTGTTGTTTTTGTCCTTTAGAAAATTTTAAAATTTTAAATTAGTAAAGATAAAATTGTACTTTGGCCCCCCTAAAATTATGAAAATTTAATTTAATCCTTCAAAAATTATAAAGATATAGGCTATTAAAAATTAAAATTTCATTTCGGCCCTTCCTAAAAAATATTTCTGGCTTCGTCCCTATTTACAAACTCTGTCATTTTAATTCAAATTCTAAAAATTTCAATAAATCTAACTCTCAACATTTACAAAATTTTAAAACTTTAGTAAATGTTGAGGGCTAAATTTTGTTTTTGAACTTAAAGTATTATTCCACTATGGCTTTTGGTCCAAATTTTTAACTCAAGAAATTCTTATTGTAAAGGGTCCAAATATCATTTTAACCCATGTTTCCCTTTAATCGTTCTAAAGGGTCATTGTAACAATTGCGCTCGAACATGTATTCTTTATGAACCTGCTTTTTCTGCAACTGTTTTCCACCACTTTGGGCCATGAATTTCGACTACTTGAGCAAGCTGTTGGTCTTCTTCATCTGTCGAACCTCCTCATTTGACTTCTTTCTTACTGCATTTAGTGCTTGTAGGAGCCACTGGCATAGCTTCTTTCACTTTCTTCCTATATTTGCCAGAAAACCAGAATTCTATTGGCAAAATAACAGTAATTAGTAAAAAGAGATCGGGTGGTAGGGACTTGCAAAGCTAATCTAGCAGGGTTTATTTATGGAAAGTGATATATATTATATATATATATATATGATTGTAGAATAAAGGGAACATGTTCATACTATTACCAGTGCTAGAATCTGATGGCTGCTAAATTTGTTTATTTTTTATATTTAGAATCAAATCGATAGGGTGTGGAAATATTTAAGGACTAAATTTATTATTAGATCGATAAAAAAAGCCCATGTCAACTTTTCATTACTCATCTAACGACAACTAATAGAAGACTGTCTAAAATATTTAATTTTAAAAAATTTAGTGACTAAATCAAAAAAATTAATAGTTAAGTGATCAAAATAAAACGAAATCAATATTCTAGTGACTATTTTAGTACTTTACCCTATTTTTAGATGTGTTCAATCATACGTTTACTTATTATTAGTTAAGATTGCTATCAAAGCCGCTCTTTAAAAGAGAAAAAAAAAATGTTCTAAGGCGTTCTTATCTAACATCTATCAAAATGGACACCCTTTTTCTTTTTATCTTTTTCTATGGTTATATAAAAATATTCAAATTTCAGGTTTGGTCTTAATATTATGTTTGATTTTGAAATTTAATAATACATTCACAGATGAGATGAAATTTATTAAAATTAATTTAACCGAGCTATCAATTTTCAAGTTTGAAAAATTAGTCTGTTTGCGACAATTTTTTGAAAGGGATCCAGACATTTCTGGGTCAATATATCTTCATAACAATCAAATATCTACCTTTTAGCTTTGCAATGCCTTTTGAATCACTCGATTTCGAGTCTGAGAGCTCAAGTTATGACCGTTTCAGTGAAGACTATACGAGCAGAATTTCTGGATAGGATCATTATGGGAAATTACGAGTTTCATGTTTTAATTCGAGTTGAAGTTCTATTAGGTACGGTTTTTAGGCTTTAATTATATATGAGTATAATATTGTATTTGTTAGTTTTTTATATTATTTTAATTCGGGTTTAAGTCCTATTAGGTACGATTTTTAGGCTTAATTTTAATTATATATGAGTCTAATACTGTATCTGTTAGTTTTTATAATATTATTTATTTATTCCGAATTTTAAGATATTTTAAAGTATTTTAAATTGTTTAGGAGTTTTATATTTCTCGGTCAACAAGAAAGTTTAGTTTTACTAAAACTACTTGTTCAGATTAATTAGAATTTCACTATACTTGAGAGTTTTATTTAGATGTAATTAGCTAGTCAGGCCTCTTCATTGTTCATTAAAGGCATTCATTCATTTAAAAAAAATTTCAACTCTTGGAGTTAATTTCTTCATGCAAGATTGTTTTCTTGCAATTTTTAGAAGCGATTTTTGTTCTCGATTTTTTTCAATGAGTCATGGGAATTCATTCTTCAATCATTCAATTTTCCAATGATTATTTCTTGGGGGGTTGATTAGAATTAGATTCATTAATTAATTTTGTTGAGTTTATATTTCAAAGGGTTTAGCTAGACGACTATCTTCTATCAATATCCATCGGTTTATTCGATCCATCTTCTACCTTTTAATTTTCGTTTTCTTTATTTATCTATGTTTTTTATTTTATTTTTAATTCTTGAATTTCTTCTTTGTTTTCTAAATTTATTTATTTCTTCTTTCAAGTCAGATCCGAAGCCCTTCATGCCTAATAACTTGTATATGATCATGATCCGTTGTCCCTTATCATTTAATCCCTATACTTTAATTTTTAACATGATTTAAAACATCGGCTTTTATAATATACTTAATTTAAATATATTATTCTGATTAAAATGTGAAATGAATTTTAAGAATTATTAATATAATCAAAATTCTGTATTAGATTTAAATCTATTACACTATCTTTTTTTCTTTGTTAAATGACTATAAGTGAGTGTTTTTTAGAAAAAGTCTCATAATTTCTATAAACAAATGTAATATTTTAATCTCACTTTGTAATGGTCAATTGTCAAAAGATGGTAATAAAGTGAGGGAATCATCTTATTTTTACACAATTTCATAATCATTAGCAATCATACTTGAACTAGCTGTAGATGCCCTTGAAATGGTCAAAACAAATCTAACTACACGGGTAGACTTGGGTCAATATTTTATCTTCCAATGAGAAGAATTATATAGTAATCAATACCCAAAGTTTTCTGGATTCACTTAGATAAGTTTGAAATAGTCTATTAAAATTGTTTATGGTAATGTCACTCTCTAAATTTATTTTTAAAAATTGGGATCAGTGTTTGTATCTTCCATTGAGAAGACCTTCATAGTTTTGCTAGTCAAAGTTTTGAAAATTAGAAGTTGATGTAAACTATAATTATTGTTAATTTTCCTTCTAAAAGATTTGCATGATGCATATATTTCAACATAGCAATTTATCATTAGTTAATTTCAATGTGTGGAAGAAATCTGTTCTCTATGAGTGCTTCAAGAAATTCTTTTAAGTTATTATCTCATAAATTAAAAATTAAATGATTACATAAATTATTATAGATAATCAATAAACATGGAAGATGAACTAGCAAACCTAAATCTGGCAGATGATGAAGAAGAGGAGGTTTATGGTCAAGAAGAAGAGGAAGTTGAAGAAGAATTCATTTTTTTATGGAGAGAATTTCTGTCCAATCTAACTAACTCTAGGGGCTAAAGAAAGAATTTGGATGGGATATTACTTTACGAGCTCTTCCCAAAAGGGCAATACCAGTGATGAGTAGATGGTTTAGAGAAGAACCAAATGTGGTGGGAAGAAATAGAGCATGTAGGGAGGATCTCAAAGGAAATAATAAGGTTGAGGAGTTGATGATTGAGTAAGATCACAAGGCAAAAGGAAAAATCGCACGAATATATCCGATTAGAAGCGCAAGGAAAGAGGGTGCCGAGAGTGCTAATGGTAGACACAGGACATTTGTTGATGTGGAACATGAGAATGCAAAAGATGTAATCTCAAGCCTAGAAGATAACCCAATAAGGTTCAAGGATGGGAAGAAACGACAAATAACACATCAAGTAGGAAATGCAAACAACAACACTTTGATGATTACATACTCTGAATATGAAATATCAGCGGCCACTAGTAAGCAGGTCGACCAATCACAATGAAAATCTTAAGTTGGAATATCCGTGGCTCGGGGCAACCATGGACAGTAAGATGTCTCAAGAACAGAATGAGACAGTCTCAGGCTCAACTTTTGTTTCTTATAGAAATAAAGGTCGGTGCAAGGAAAATGGGAAAAAAATAAGAAGTAAGTGTGGATTCGAGAATGGAATAGACGTAAGTGCTGAAGGGACAAGAGGAGGACTATCGTTTGGATGGAATGTGACCTTGTTGCCAATTTGAAGAGTTTCTCAAAGGCTCATATAGATATAGAAGTAGTTGTAGAAAGAGAAGATGATTATTGGATGTTTACATGGTTCTATGGCTCCCTAATAGAAAATTTGAGAAAGGAGTCGTGGAAATTAATCAAAAATTTGAAAGAAGCAAGTAATCTACCATGGTTGGTATTGGGTGATTTCAATGAAATCATGTACTCATTTGAAAAAAAGAGAGGACGAGCAAGAGAGGAACGTCAGATGACAGTCTTTAGAGAGGTTTTAGAGGAATGTGAACTGAGTGATTTAGGTTTCTCAGGACAATGGGTCACATGGGAAAAGGGAAGATTGCCAGAGAATAACATTAGAGAAAGATAAGACAGAGGTGCCACTAATCCAACATGGTGGAGTCGCTAGTGCATTATCGGGACGCCCCGTAGCCTAGCCAAAAAATTATTCCGGTGGTCCAAACCAGGAATCCATGCACGAGAAACAAATTGAGAATAAAAGGTTTGAAAAATATACCTTTCGTACTCTGAAAAAGTGGAAGGAACCACTGATGTTTTAATCCCCTTTGCATGTTGCCGATTCAAAGCCGCAACAAAATCATCCCGACCTCTACGTAGTCCACCCTGTTGCAAACAAACGAACAAAAACTCTCACTGAATGTTTCAAATAGTTTTTCCAAAAAGAAATATGGCTACTAGACGTAGGTTATTTTTTCGTAGTTAATGTTGGTTAACACTCTTCTGCACCCTAGGGTTTTATTTTATGATTCCTTTCCTTTTATTTAATAGTCCCTAAAAAAAAGAATCCCCTTTTTGGTGCCATAATATATATGAAAATATATTAAGTTTTGCAAATAGAGGTAAAACCTATAAGTTCTACAAGAAGAAAGGGCACATTAAGTTTGTGTGCTATAAGTTGTAGAATAAGATCAAAAGGGAGGTGGCAAATTAAAAGGGAAAAAACCAGAATAATCTGGTGAAGTTGATGTTGTAGAAGACTACAGTGATGGTGAACTCCTAGTTGCTTCTGCTAATAACCCTAAAGTGAGCAAGGAGTGGATCATTAATTCTGGTTGCACCTTCCTATGAGTCCCAATCGGGATTGATTTACAGCATATGAAGCAGTGTTTGAAAGTGTTGTTTTGATGAGAAATAATGCTTCATGTAAAATCACAAGTATTGGTACGATCAAAGTTAAGATGTTCAATAGAGTCGTTAGAACACTTAGTGGCGTATGACATGTATCAGAATTGAAAAGGAATTTGGTTTCGTTGAGTACTTTTGATTTAAAGGGGCACAAGTACACAATTGAAAGTAGGGTTCTGAAGATTAGCAAGGGTTCCCTCGTTGTGATGAAAGTACAGAGAAAGGTTACCAAGTTATATGTTTTGTAAGGTTCAACTGTTATTAGTGATGTAGTCGTCGCTTCCTCTTCCTTGTCAAATGATGATGTTACTAGACTTCGGCATAAGCGTTTATGGCATATAAGTGAGAAGGACATGGCAGAATTGAGCAAAAGAGGACTTCTTGATTGACAAGGCATTAGCAAACTAAAGTTCTGTGAGCACTACATTTTTGAGAAGCAAAAGAGAGTTTGATTCACCAGAGGAATCCATAACACAAAAGGAACATTGGATTATATTCATTCGATCTTTGGAGATCATCTAGAGTGCCTTCGAGGGGTGGCGCTAATTATATGCTAATGATCACTGATGATTTTTCTAGAAATGTTTGGGCATTCTTCCTAAAGCAGAAAAGTCGTGGAAAAACTATGATCAAGAAGCAGATAGGAAAAGAGATAAAATACCTCCGCACAGATAATGGATCAAAATTCTATTTTGATAAGTTTAATGAATTGTGCAAATCAGAAGGGAACTTAAGACACTTGACAGTTCATCATACTCCACAAAAAATGACGTTACAGAACGGATGAATAGAACAATCATGGAAAAGGTTCGATGTATGTTATCCAATGCTTGTTTACCGAAGTCGTTTTGGGCTAAAGCGACCTCTACTATATTTTTTTGATTAACCAGTCTCCATACATTACCATTGAGAAAAAGACTCCCCAATAGGTATAGTCTAGTAATCTTGCTGATTATTCTGATTTGAAGATTTTTGGGTGTCCTTTGTATACTCATTAAATGTGTTTTTCTTGGTTATAAGGTTGGTGTTAAAGGATATAAGCTATGATGTCCTAAAAATAGAAAAGTTTTGATTAGCAGATATGTTATTTTTGATGAAACTGTTATGTTGCCTAACTTATCTCTTAAAGAATCTTCCAATAAAGACCAACAAAACCCAAGCACACATGTGAAGTAGGTGGAGCTTCAGATCGATCCAGGATTTACAATAGAGTCTACTCAAGCTAGTACAGAAATTCATAATAGAGCTGCTTCTTCACCACAATATTCTATCCCCAAGAGCAGACCTAAAAGAGAAATTAAACCTCTAAAGAAATAAGTCGAGGCTGATCTAGTTGCTTATGCTTTAAATGTGGCTGAAGATATAGATGCAAATTAAGAAAATTGGAGCAAAGTTAGAACTCATGATAATCCTGCAGATATGATGACTAAGTCACTTCCTATTACCAAGTTCGAGCATTGTTTGGACTTGGTTGGTGTTCATTGTTGAAGAATACACTTAAGGGGTAGTGGAGATCTTGTTCGTTGAGAATTTGTGTCAAGGTGGAGATTGTTAGAGTTGTGTGACCCAAATTTTAAGAGATTGCTTGCAAGTCAAGTTAAACAAAATATATTTTCTTTCTAGAAGATTTAGTATTTATTAGTATAATATATTTAGCATTTATTAGCATAATATATTTGACATTGATTAGAATTAGGCTTTTTCAACCTATAAATAGATGTAGTCGAAACTCCTCTTGCATCATTTAAATTCACCATTAGTGAATTCTCTTGTCCTCTGCTCGTGATTTTTTTCCGAAAGGGTTTCCACGTAAAATTTGTGTTCTATTTTTTTCTTTGCGATCTCTCTACATTACCATTATCGACGTTCAGTTCTTAATAGAGCTATGTAAGAAAAATGAAATCTCCATTAAATTTTCCAGGCGATGTGATTGTGATGTAATTTTCTACTGCTTGAGATATGAAAATAATAAAGAAAAGCTTGCATACATATATCATCCTCATATTCTTTTTTTATATATTCTCAATGCTCCATGTGATAATTTTGGATGGATTGTATGATATAAAACAATATGAAGATAACACATTTATATTTTATTCAATGTCTAATACCATAATTTTGGATGAATTAAATAAATTAAACCAAAAACAAACTTCATATAAAATTTCAAACATTTGCAGAACGGTGTAGAAGAATTCCACACACAAAAAAATAACACTTTGCTGTGTCAATTTGGATCTAAGTTATGTTCTTTTACTTATCGATGAGTATTGGTCCATCATATTGATTGTCGAATTGTACTTGAAGTTCGTTAGCCGAACTTTAAAAAAAAACTTAATAGCTCAGTGAATTAAATAAAATGTTATAAAACCATAATTCCTCTTACCCTTCTCAGCAAGTTGTCGACCCATGGTGGAAGTAGGAAAAGGCAGAATGGAAGCTAAGAGAATGCATAATATGAAAAATAATGCTTTCATTTTGGATACTTAACTACACAAAATCATAATAATCTCCATTTTAGGCTTGTATTTTTAATTATATACTTTGAACATTTAAAATTTAGTCCCTTATTTTTATTTTTAAAAATTTAGTCCTTCTAATTTTTGTATTTAAAAATTTAATTCCGGTTGTTACCACCAATATTAAAATTCTTCTATTTAATTCTCTAATATGACATTGGCAAAACTCGAACAATCAACGCGACTAGTGTGACTCGAACCTAAACCACACTTGGAACAATGAACACCCTTAACCATCAAATCATCACATGGAATTTTTTTATTTTACTACATCTTATAATACAGTTATCAAACTCTTAACCTATTTATAAAATCTAGACAAACTTTTTGAAAACAATCATTAGAAAAACACATTAGTCCTAAATAAAACACAAATTTCATGACTAGATTGTAATTAATTAATGATATGAAAACTATGTTCCAAAACATGCATCATCTAGATTTTTCTAGAAGGTAAATAAACAATAATTATTGTTTACATCAATTCCTTACTTCCAAAGCCTTTAGCTGTTGAAAACTATAAAGTTCGTCTCAATGGAAGATACAAACATTGACTCCCTATTTTTAAAAATGAAATTAGAGAACCACATTACTATAATCAATTTTGTTAGACTATTTCAACATTATCTAATTGAAGCAAAAATTATCCCTCAACACTTTGCCCAACCCAAATCTTGAATGATGGAGATATTATATTAAAGGTGTTTATACTCGATTTTAGTTCAGGAATTGTCTTCCTATTTCGAAAAGAGTTTGAAGGGTTCATGAAGTTTTTTGAGAGTGCCTATATCCATCAACAAAATGTTATATCATCTTATCTCCACTGAAGATGGAAACAAATTTACTTTTTTTTACAATAACATTCAACTCAATGTTTTTTGCTGCATACATCATCACGACTCTCTAAATAAATGAACATCATAAAAAACCTATCAACAAATACAAAGTTTGTGGTACTGTTGTGATTGTCCATGTTAGCACAAGCAGATATGATCCACGGGTAGACTATTCTTCCAGACCTAAAGCTTCGCTTAAAACTTGAAAATATTTGGGTAAAAATGTTAGATCCAAAAAATAAGTTTGGATAAGAAAATTAAGCTCGTTTAAAATATGGATCAGGCTCAAGTTTAAACATTCAAGGCCCGAACCACGCACAGCCCAACCTATTTTTAAGTTTTTAATATTTTATATTCATGTCAGCATACACTAGTTTTTGTCATGTTCAAATGTTTAGAAACTTTTGAGGAGCTTTGGATTTGGTTTGAGTTTGAATTAGTGTGGATCAAGAGATGTTCCAGCTGGTTTGATTGGTGATTCTGTTAGTCTGACGCAAGGGTAAACTTAATCTTAAATGTTTCACTACATTTTATATAGCTGCGAGTCTCTCATAGTTGATGAGGTTTATGATTCTTTGACCTCGTATGATAAGATGAAGCATCTTGTAGTTAAACTCAACTCTCAGAGAGAGGGTTTCATTGTTCGTGGGAGACAAGACCGGAATGCTGATGATGATCGTGGAAGGACACAGGAACGGAATCCTCGCGGTAAATCTAAGGGTAGATCGAAGTCTTTAAACTGAGGTAAAACTTGTAACTTCTGCAAGAAGAAAGGGCACATTAAATCTGAGTGCTATAAGCTACAGAATAAGATTAAAAGGGAGGCTGCGAATCAAAAGGGAAAACAACCAGAAAATTTCAGTGAAACTGATGTTGTAGAAGACTACAGCGATGGTGAACTTCTAGTCGCTTCTGTCAACAATTCTAAAGTGAGCGAGGAGTGGATACTTGATTCAGGCTGCACATTCCACATGAGTCCCAATCGGGATTGGTTTACAACTTACGAAACAGTGTCTGAAGGTGTTGTTTTGATGGGAAATAATGCTTCATGTAAAATCGCAGGTGTTGGAACAATTAATAAGTTAAGATGTTTGATGGAGTTGTCAGAATACTTAGTGACGTACGAAATGTTCCAGAATTGAAGAGAAATTTAATTTCGTTAAGTACTCTTGATTCAAAATGGTACAAATACACAGCTGAAAGTGGGGTTTTGAAGATTTCCAAAGGTTCCCCTGTTGTGATGAAAGGGCAGAGAAAGACTGCCAAGTTATATGTTTTGCGAGGTGGTTCTATCATATTGGTGATGCAGCTGTCGCTTCCTCTTCCTTGTTAGATGATGATATTACTAAACTTTGGCATATGCGCCTAGGGCATATGAGTGAGAATGGCATGGCAGAATTTAGCAAAAGAGGACTTCTTGATGGGCAAGGAGTTTGCAAACTGAAGTTCTGTGAGCACTACGTTTTTGGGATGCAAAAGAGAGTTCGATTCACCAGCGGAATCCATAACACGAAGGGAACGTTGGAGTATATTCATTCTAATCTGTGGGGGCCATCAAGAGTGCCTTCGAGAGGTGGAGCTAATTATATGCTATCGCAAAGAAAAGAGAAATAAAATTAAAGAACACACAGATTTTACGTGGAAAACCCTTTCGGGAAAAAAACCACGGGCAGAGGAGAAGAAAATTCACTATGTCGAATTCGAATAATTAAAAGAGGAATAGACTATGTCTAAAAATTCTCTATGTCGAATTCGAATAATTACAAGAGGAATAGACTATGTCTATTTATAGGCTTGTAAAACCATATTCTAATAGGAGTGTAGTAAGATTGAAACACCTTATTCTAATCAATATCAAATAGATAGAGTTTAATAAGGTTTAAAAAACCTTATTTAAAATAAAATAAAAGAAGTGTAGTTCTATAAGGATTATTCTTTTATTTTATTTTACCATTGTATTTTATTTAAATAAGGATTCGGGTCACTTAATTCTAACAATCTCCACCTTGACACGAATTCTCAATGAACAAGTTCTTCATCACGAATTCTCGACGAACAAGTTCCCCACCTCTTCCATAAAACCCCTTTAGAGTTTAACTTCAACAATGAACACCAACCAAGTCTAAGCAATGCTCAAACTTGGTTATAGGAAGTGACTTAGTCATCATATCTGTAGGATTTTCATGAGTACTAATTTTTCTCAGAACAATATCACCACGAGTAATAATATCACAAACAAAATGATACCGAACATCAATGTGTTTTGTTCTCTCATGAAACATTTGATCTTTTGTAAGGAAGATGGCACTCTGACTGTCACAAAATATTGTGCTGATTTGAAGGTTTTCATTGAGCTCACTAAAGAGTCCCTTCAACCAAATAGCTTCTTTACAAGCCTCAGTAATCGCCATGTACTCAGCTTCAGTGGTAGACAAAGCAACTGTAGTTTGCAAAGTAGCTTTCCAACTGATTGTACAACCTCCGATTGTAAAGACATAACCAGTTAGAGATCTTCTTCTATCAAGGTCTCCAAAGAAAATCAGCATCAACATACCCAATGACTCCATCTCTAGTTCTTCCAAACTCGTAAGCAAACATCGAGTAGTACCTCGTAAGTATCTTAAAATCCACCGAATCGCTTTCCAATGTTCTTTACTGGGATTCGCCATGTATCTACTAATCGCTGACCGATCGCATTGATAAACTGGACGTGAACAAACCATAGCATACATGAGAGATCCAATCGCACTAGAGTGTGGAACATGTGACATGTACTCAATCTCATCATCGATTGTGGAGACAAAGCCGATGAAAGTCTAAAATGGGTACATTAAAGGAGTACTAATGAAGCTTAGCACTCTGCATATTGAACCTGCAAAGAACTTTCTCAATGTACCCCTTCTGACTTAGGTACAATTTACTTGCTTTCCTATCTCTGAGAATCTCTATACCAAGTATCTTCTTTGCTAGTCCGAAATCTTTCATCTCAAATTCTTCACTTAGTTGGGCTTTGACCTTTCTTATCTCTCATTTATCTTTTGCTGCTATCAACATGTCATCAACATAAAGAAGTAGATACACAAAAAAACCATCACTATTTTTCTTAAAGTAAACACAGCTGTCAAAACTACTTCTTTTAAAATCATGAGAAGTCATAAAGGAATCAAACCTCTTGTACCATTGTCTTGGTACCGTAAAGGGACTTTTTCAGCAAGCAAACATAGTCTTCTTTTTCTGAGACTGTAAAACCCTTTGGTTGTTGCATGTAAATATCTTCCTCAAGTTCTCCATGCAAAAATGCAGGTTTTACATCTAACTGCTCAAGCTCCAAATCATACATGTCCACAATACCAAGCAAAGCTCGAATCGAACTATGCTTCACAACTGGGGAGAACACATCTGTGAAGTCCACTCTTGGAATTTGGCTATAACCCTTTGTAACAAGCCTTGCTTTATATCTGGGTTCTTCAACTCCTAGAGTCCCTTCTTTCTTTTTAAACACCCATTTATAGCGAACAGTCTTTTTACCTTTAGGAAGTTTCACAAGATCCCATGTTCTATTTTTGTGGAGTGATTCCATCTCCTCTTGCATAGCAAACATCCACTTTTCTGAGTCTTCACAGCTAACCGCCTCATAATAATTAGACGGCTCTTGGTTTGCATCTATATCTTCGACCACATTTAAAGCATAAGCAACTAGATCAGCCTCGGCATACTTCTTTGGAGGTTTAATTTATCTTCTAGTTCTTTTTTTTGGCGAGAGTATTGTGGTGAAGAAGCAACTCTATTCTCAATTTTTGTACTGGCTTGAGGAGTCGACTCTGTATTAATCTGATGCTCCACCTGCTTTTGATTTTCTTTATTGGAAGAGTCTTTAAGAGATAAGTTAGGTAGCATAGCAGTTTCATCAAAAACAACATCTCTGCTAATCACAACTTTTCTATTTTCAGGACACCATAACTTATACCCTTTTACACCAGCTTTATAACCAATAAAAACACATTTAATGGATCTCGGTTCCAATTTTCCGTTATCAACATGAGCATACGCAGGACACCCAAAGATCTTTAAATCAGAATAATTAGCAGGATTACCAGACCATACCTCTTGTGGAGTCTTTTTCTCAATGGCAACGGATGGAGATCGGTTGATCAAAAACATGCAGTAAAGGTTGCTTCGGCCCAAAATGACTTTGGTAAGTTGGCATTTGACAACTTACATTGAACCTTCTCCATGATCGTTCTATTCATTCGTTCTGCAACGCCGTTTTGCTGTGGAGTTTGACGAACTGTCAAGTGTCTCACGATCCCTTCTGACTTGCACAGTTTATTAAACTCATCAGAACAAAACTCTAAGCCATTGTCTGTGCGGAGGTATTTTATTTGTTTTCCCGTCTGTTTTTCAATCATAGTTTTCCAAGACTTAAATGCGAAAGTTCTTTAATTTTATTTCTCTTTTCTTTGTGATAGATTGTCATTGCCGATGTTATATTTTTAACAAATAAAGAAAAGCTTGCATACATATATCATTCTCATATTCTTTTTTTATATATTCTCTATGCTCCATGTGATAATTTTGGATGGATTGTATGATATAAAAAAATATGAAGATAACACATTTATATTTTATTCAATGTCCAATACCATAATTTTGGATGAATTAAATAAATTAAACCAAAAACAAACTTCATATAAAATTTCAAACATTTGCAGAACGGTGTAGAAGAATTCCACACACACAAAAACAACACTTTGTTGTGTCAATTTAGATCTAAGTTATGTTCTTTTACTTGTCAATGAGTATTGATCCATCATACCGATTGTCGGATTGTACTTGAAGCTCGTTAGCCGAACTTTAAAAAAAACTTAATAACTTAGTGAATTAAATAAAATGTTATAAAACCATAATTCCTCTTACCCTTCTCAGCAAGTTGTCAACCCATGGTGGAAGTAGGAAAAGGCAGAATGGAAGCTAAGAGAATGCATAATATGAAAAATAATGCTTTCATTTTGGATAATTAACTACACAAAATCATAATAATCTCCATTTTAAGCTTGTATTTTTAATTATATACTTTGAACATTTAAAATTTAGTCCCTTATTTTTATTTTTAAAAATTTAATCTTTCTAATTTTTGTATTTAAAAATTTAATTCCGGTTGTTACCACCAATATTAAAATTCTTCTATTAAATTCTCTAATATGACATTGGCAAAACTCGAACAATCAACGCGACTAGTGTGACTTGAACCTAAACCATATTTGGAACAATGAACACCCTTAACCATCAAATCATCACATGAAATTTTTTTCTTTTTACTACATCTTATAATACAGTTATCAAACTCTTAATCTATTTATAAAATCGAGACAAACTTTTTGAAAACACTCATTAGAAAAACACATTAATCCTAAATAAAACATAATTTTCATGACTAGATTGTAATTAATTAATGATATGAAAACTATGTTCCAAAACATGCATCATCTAGATTTTTCTAGAAGGTAAATAAACAATAATTATTGTTTACATCAATTCCTTACTTCCAAAGACTTTAGCTGTTGAAAACTATAAAGTTCGTCTCAATGGAAGATACAAACATTGACTCCCTATTTTTAAAAATGAAATTAGAGAACCACATTACTATAATCAATTTTGTTAGACTATTTCAACATTATCTAATTGAAGAAAAATAATCCCTCAACACTTTGCCCAACCCAAATCTTGAATGATGGGGTATTATATTAAAGGTGTTTATACTCGATTTTAATTCAGAAATTATCTTCCTATTTCGAAAAGAGTTCGAAGAGTTCATGAAGTTTTTTGAGAGTGCCTATATCCATCAACAAAATGTTATATCATCTTATCTCCACTGAAGATGGAAACAAATTTACTTTTTTTACAATAACATTCAACTCAATGTTTTTTTGCAGCATACATCATCACGACTCTCTAAATAAATGAACATCGTAAAAAACCTATCAACAAATGCAAAGTTTGTGGTACTGTTGTGATTGTCTATTTTATCACAAGCAGATATGGCCCAGGGGTAGACTATTCATCCAGGCCTAAAGGTTCGCTTAAAACTTGAAAATATTTGGGTAAAAATGTTAGATCCAAAAAATAAGTTTGGATAAGAAAATTAAACTCGTTTAAAATATGGATCAGGCTCGAGTTTAAACATTTAAGGCCCGAACCACGCACAGTCCAACCTATTTTTAAGTTTTTAATATTTTATATTCATGTCAGCATACACTAGTTTTTGTCATGTTCAAATGTTTAGAAACTTTTGAGGAGCTTTGGATTTGGTTTGAGTTTGAATTGGTGTGGATTAAGAGATGTTCCAGCTGGTTTGATTGGTGATTCTGTTTGTCTGACGCAAGGGTAAACTTAATCTTAAATGTTTCACTACATGCAAATATATCTGTCGATTGTTATACTTTTCTCAATTTGCATAATGCACCATGTCAGTATAATGCTTAAGCAGAGTAAGTGATCAGATTTGTTCTAATGACAAATATTAGCAAATTTACTGCAATCTTATACTTTAGATCCCATGTTCTAATGACAACTATTCATTATAATACAAACATATACTAAGAGATCAATTATCAACTCACCCTTTTCAAAATTATGAGGAATATAAAAATGAACAACCCAATACCTTTTTTAATTGGGATTTTAAAGAGTTTATTTTGGGGGGTGGGACAAATATAATTGCCGGACATGGATGAATCCATTAGGGGATTTGTTTGAGGGCTAGAGCCAGTTCATGAAATGCAGGTAGCCTGAGGGCTCAAACTTTAATTTAAAATTGTCCCATTTGTGACTGCAATCTATAGATGGAGTGGCCTATTCAATGGGAGGGACACTATTAAGATGTAATAACCTCTGACTTACCTGACATGATTTGAGTGGAAGTGATATATACAACTATCACTCTCATTTATTAGGTATTCCGCACAGTGTATTTATTAAGTGAAATTCTTATGATAGAAGGAAATGCTTGCTTCTTAAATATTTTAAATGAAATGAAAATTGAATTTTGTAGTTTTTCAAGGACTTTAAAAAGTAATAGGGAGACACCACAAATTGTAAACATGGTGTTCGATGAAATACCTCAATTATGACATTATAAAAATGGTTCATGTATGAATTTCATTGCATAAATATGATGCAATCTAATTGACATTGTAAAAATGGTTCATATATGCATTTCATTGCATAAATATGATGCAATCGGAAATAAATCTGTACCATGGATTCTAAGCAAAGAAATATCTAAAACCAATATGCATTTCACTACATAAATATGATGCAAAAAGAAATAAATCTGTACCATGGATTCTAAGCAAAGAAATATCTAAAACAAAACATAAAACAACAGGAGGAAACAAGCTGTAATAAAAGAAACTAGTTCATTTTAAACTGTTTGTAAAGTTGTGTTGGACTGAAAGTTCCAACCTTAGTCTCCAGTTTTCAGCTAAGATTATTCTAAAGCAAACCAAACACAATAAAGTCATAACAATCCTACAACAACCATTGGAACAGTTTTCCAGTTGGGAAATGATAGTCAGAACATCGAAACTTAGAAAGGGCCGATGTTGGATGCCTTGTTACAGCTCAAGGCTCGGCATTTTGGACGAAATCGACGCAAGTGCGACACTTGCAATCGAGAAATCGGCACTTGAAGCACCCGAAACACACACAAGTAGTGCAGCCTTTGCACGATGGAGATCGAGGGCAGCCTCTGCAACTCTTCCTGCTTGCTCGTTCTTCGTCAGCTTTGCAGGTGATTCTGAAATCGAAAAACAAAACAAAACAGCCGATTAGGATTTTTATCAAGCTCGAAACCGAGTACGCGATGTTGAAACTTACTTGTCATATGGCCAGTTAGCACACTTCCATTTTCTTGCCTTCGCAGCATCATGGTACCTCCGGCATTCCTCGTCGGTCCGGAGTCGAAACCGACGTTCTTTCTTGCACCTCGAACAACGGACAAACTCGTCACGATGGAAAAGGCGCTTGGCTCGCGTGCTTGTTAGCTCATTGGCTCCATTTGATGCATGTTTGTAGTATTTCAGAAGAACAGTCCTCCATAAAGGAACCTTCTTATTTTTCATGACCACCCAAATATGGTTCTTCCATTTCCTAGTTCCTTCTTTCCCAGAATGTTTTTCGAAATCATAAGGTGTCAATTTCTCTGGTTATCAAAGAATTCACCAAAACAATGTCAACAAAACAAGATTTGAGCTCGAAGATGACATGAACCAACTTAATTAAACTCGGCGGCTTTAATGCTATTCTATCCTTATCAACATAGATAGAGTTTCAACATTGATGATCTTGGATCAAATCAGGATATTAAAATCAATTAACAGCCAATGCAAATCACTGTGTATGCTAATGGGAGACTCTTAAATGCATATAATTAAAATCAAAGAAGAACAAACGACAGCTTGAAGCTTTTTTATTGACTGTTTGATGTTCAACTTGATTTAACAACTACATATATGATTCCAAGAAATTTCAGCAATGGAAAACCAATGATTAGTTCAATGTATATAAGGTGAAATTGAAGTTCATCAAAGAATTGAAAAGCCAAATATGAAGTTGAAGTTACAAACAAAATTAAGCTAAAACAATTGCATTGAGACAAAAAATGAATTACCTTCCTCACAATATGGAGTGCATTCGCAAGATATCAGAAATTGACCATTGGTGAAAACCCTAAGCTTCCCAATGGTATCACCATATTTTCTGCTGGTACATCCACACTTAACCTCAATGAAGTCCGACCCTCTTTTCAATCCCTCAATGTCTTTCAACTCTTCTTCAGTGAACATATTCGATAACCTAGAAAAGAAAATTCAAAAAGAAAAACCCTAATACAATTGCTTTTTATTTCAAAACAAAAAGCAATAACAACATTGAAATTTTTGTCAAACCAACAAGAATTTGAAAGAAAACCCAAGTATGGATTTTGATGTATTTACATATTGAGCAAAGAAAAGGGTTTCCTTCTTTATTTATTTAAATGTGTCCTAAAATTAAAACGAAGACATACAATGCTGAAGAAGGTACCAAATTGCTGGTTCTATGTAAATAAAGAACCGAAACTCACTCATCGAAGATATGTCAACAAGCATGCAAGAAAGCTAAAACGTGTAAAAGATGAGAGAAAGAGAAGGGAATTAGTTTGGGCAAAGGATAATTCACATACATAAACTTCACCTAAAAAGATTATATCAATCAATATAAATACATAAAAATATTTTTTTTTCAATGTGAGATCAATTAATTAATACAAATTTTTACAATTTCCACCAATAATTAATAAAATAAGAATTATTGTACAAATAATCAATAAAAACTCCACATCTTTTTACATTAAATTTATTTTTTTTCAATTTTATGAAAAACAATTTTTTATATGGAATTTTTTTTCATGGGTTTTTTTATGGTTTCTTGTTAAATAAAAAAAAATGGGTTATTATATATATAGCAAAAAAAAATGACATGCATCATAAATTATTACAATATGGTAAAAGGAATTTTCAACATATATTAGATCTTTCTAAATCACTAAAAAAAACCCGTAAATATTACAACTTAATCATCAATTCATCATTAAATGTGTTTCTCATGTTGTCATAATAATGGATTATTGTCGCAATTGCTCTTTACAAATAAGAAAAACAATAAATTTGAATGAAGGAAAAAAGGGGAAATATGTAGATAGAAAATAAGAAGTTGAAGCATTTATTTAAGTGGTGAATAAGGGATTTTCCACTAAAATTTTGAACAAATCAAAGGAAAATGGTTTTAACAAATGAAAATTTTAATATTTTAATTAAAATAACATAACAAAACCTTGGTTATTTTATAAATCCAAATAATTGAAGCACATAAGATTGAAGAAATATCGGAAATTACCTTGGGTTCATCTGAGATAAGCGAAATCTGATTCCGGAGTTTCCGATGCTTTGTCGAGATTAATCACTCTTTACTCTCTTTTTCAATGACACAGTCGGCGAAATGAATTTATAATCAGAACAACAATTGATATCTCTCTAAACAGATTTAAAAGTTGAAATCTGATCTGTCAAATTATTTTTCACTCATTTTAACAATTCTTTTCCTATATTGAACTAAATATAATTTCATTTAGTAGACTGCTTTAGTATAGAATCCAAAAGTTAATAAAACGAGTTAGGTAAAAGAATGACGCCACTCAGTCCACAGCACACGAAATAAATTCAGATACCTGTGTTTTTATTATTGGCTAAGAGATGCCTACAAAAAGCAATGTTAACGTTTATGAGAGGTGATTTGCCTCTCATGGAATTTCGAGACATCTGGTATGATAGAAAATGACCACTTTTCTGAAAAAATTTTAATTAGTTGGAAAAAAAATCTTCACTTTTGGTATGCTAAAAAATATCATTTTTTCTTAACCAACAAATGGTTTGATGTAATAGTAAGGCACATTACATTCTCAAGGAGAGGACCTAAGTTCGAACTTTGGAGACAACATTGTTGAGAGGGACAACCCCAAAACCCGAACATGGATCGTAAAATGGACAATTTTTTATAATGTAACTTTTTTTTTTACAATTACTTTCTCTCTACCATGGGAATTTGGTTACTTAGAATAATAGTGGGAAAGTAACTTTCTCTAGAGAAAGTTAAAATTTATGCTTGAGATAAAATTACCCTTTTTATGATTGATTTATATTTTTACTTTTCTACCAGACATTTTTCACCCTAAAATCATAAAAAAAAAAATTAAAATTTTTCTTTTGAATACTATCGAATTAGCTTTTAAATTATATCCTAATTTAAATACATATTAGTAAATATTTAAATTCAATTATATATTAATTTTGAAATAAATATGCTAATTTATTTTTATTAAAATAAACAAATATTATTTAAAATAAATAGATTAAATTACATATTTATTAATAATCAATAAAAACTTCACATCTTTTTACATTAAAATTATTTTTTTTTTCAATTTGATGAAAAATGTTTTTTTATATGATTTTTTTATGGGGTTTTAATGGTTTCTTGTTAAATAAAATAAAAAAAAAAGGGTTATTATATATCTAGGAAAAAAATTACATGCATCATAAATTCTTACAATATGGTAAAATGAATTTTCAACATATATTAGATCTTTCTAAATCACTAAAAAAACCCCTAAATATTGCAACTTAATCATCAATTCATTATTAAATTTGTTTCTCATGTTGTCATAAGATTATCAAATAGTTGTCTCAGTTGCTCTTTACAAATAAGAAAAACAATAAATTTGAATGAAGAAGAAAAGGGGAAATATGAAGATAGAAAATAAGAAGTTGAAGCATTTATTTAAGTGGTGAATAAGGGATTTTCCACTAAAATTTTGAACAAATCAAAGGGAAATGGTTTTACCAAATGAAAAAAAAATTAATATTTTCAATAAAATAACATAGATTGAAGAAAGATCGGAAATTACCTTGAGTTCATATGAGATAAGCGAAATCTGATTTCGGAGTTTCCGATGCTTTGTAAAGATTAATCACTATTTACACTCTGTTTCAATAACAGAGTCGGTGAAATGAATTTATAATCAGAATAACAATTGATACCCCTCTAAACAGATTTAAAAGTTGAAATCTGATCTGTCAAATTAATTTACACTATTTTTAACCTAAATATAATTTCATTTAGTAGACCATTATAGTATAGAATCCAAAAGTTAATAAAATGAGTTAGGTGAAATAATGATGCCACTCAACCCACCGAACACAAGATACATGTGTATTTATTATTGGCTAAGAGATGCCTACAAAAAGCAAGGTTAACGTTTATGAGAGGTGATTTGCCTCTCATGGAATTTCGAGACATTTGGTATGGTAGAAAATGGCCACTTCTCCGGAAAAAAAAAATTATTAATTGGGAAGGGCAGCCATGAACCCCGAACATAGATCATAAAACAGAAAATTTTTAAGAATGTAACTTTTTTTTTTTTGAAGTTACTTTTTCTCTATCATGAGAATGTGATTACTCAGAATAATAGTGGGATGGTAACTTTCTCATCTTGAGATAAAATTACTGTTTTTATTGTTGATTTATATTCTTATTTTTCTACCATACTTTTTTCACCACAAAATCATAAAATTTATTTAATTTTAAAATTAATATTTTTGGTACATACTTTTAAATTTCTTTTGAATACTATCGAATTAGCTTTTAAATTATATCATAATTTAAATACATATTAGTAAATATTTAAATTTAATTATATATTAATTTTGAAATAAATATGCTAATTTATTTTTATTAAAATAAAAAAATATTTGAAATAAATATATTAAAATAAATATTTATTAATAATAAACTAATTTTTGCTTTAACATTAATTTTATTGGCTAATTTTAAGGAAGAAGAGATTTATTAAATTTAACATTTTACAGTGATATTTGCTATTAGCAAGAATTACTTTCACAGTGATAAAATAAAATCTTATAAACTTGAGAATATAACCCATATTTTAATCAGGCTTAAATATTTTATTTAAAATTATTTTTTAATAAAATATTTTTATTTAATCCCTCTCAAATGTAACATCCTGAATTTATGGGCTTGTGCATTTTGTGTAGTGTATGCTTAAAATATCAATTTAAGGGTTGGATGTGCAAATGGGGCTCGTGTTTTTAATGAGGCTTTGATTAAATATCTGTTTAGACACTCTAGGGGCTTGAATTAAAGTTTTAGTAGTTTAATTGACATATTGGGCTTGTGGCCCAATAGCCAGGAGCACAGTAAAGGGGAGCTATAGTTGGCGTCACTAGTACATGAGGAGGGCCCAAATTTTGGCTGCCTGAGCCCAAGTTATAAGGCCAAATTCGGCACTCATAAGGAACTAAGGGGGGGACGGCAACAAGGCAAAATTTTAGGGATTTTTATTGTGTGTGGATATTAAGCAGATAAAGGGAGAAGGAGGTGGTGATAATTAGGGGCTATTTTTGAGGAGATAACAGATTGAGATAAGGGAAAAGGGATAGGAGCTATCAGTGTTGCAGTGTTAAGAAAATCAATCTCTGTTAGGGGAGGAATCTTTTTTCTATATGCGAGGGGTGCAGAAATTTGTCTGCTAAAGCTCTCATCTTTTCTTTTTCTCTCACGAAATTTCTACTCTATTCTCCCTCTCTTTTCTTTTTCTTCAGTTGGCCGAATCCTCTCTTTCTCATCTCTTTGAGACACCTTAGCCGAATCATCAAGCCTCTCTTTACTCTCTTCTCACTTTCCCTTGTTAGCCGAAACATACCACCTGGATCTTCTAAAAGAAAAAAAGCCAAAAACGCAATAGGTTATCTTTTTCGGGATTTTTCATAAAAGCCAAAATCGTGAGATCTAGTCTTCTGTGTGTAAAAGAAATCATGCAGGGTGCCTACTTGTGCCGAAATCTGAAGGAAACTTTAGGTAAGTGTTGATTTGAGAAAACCAAATCTTTCTCGGCTTTTCAAAGTCCCTAGCCGAATGGCTATTTAGGAACTAATCTCTTATTTTTCTCTTATTTTCGGCATTCCGGGATCTGAAGATGAGTCAATCGCGTAGATCTCTAAGTCATAAGTTCAGTAATACCCGAATCGTGTCACTTTTAAGATTTCAAGGTAAGGAGATCTATTGATTTTAGTGTGTAAATTCGGGATTTACTAACCTTTGGTCGATTATAGGGGAGGTCAATTTTCGTGATTTTTCGGCTTGTGGTTGAACCAAGTTATAAATTCGGATAGCAAGGATACCGCCTAAGAGTTTAGTACTTCGCGATAACAGGTGTGTAACTTCTCACACCATTAGATTGATTGTATATATATATATATATATATGTATATGTGTAATAAATCTGCTATACTCTGTTAAATGCCGGAATCCCGGCATAACATTTGGAAACCCGAGAAGGGTAAAGGCTAAATATCAGGTTAGTGATTTCTGCCATTCATCAGTGAATGTTTCTGTTAAAAACGATATGTTTTATATGTCTATTTGTATATATGCTTGGGGTTGGGTGATTGATGAAAGGGGAAGTGATCTGTTCTGGTGGCTTATGCCATTTCAGCCTGGTGACTCTGTCACAACTCTGTTTCGGTGGCTTATGCCATTTTCACCGTGGTGACTCATCACGACTTGACGATGAGCGACTAATCGCACCATGACCGCCATCGATGGTGTGTAGCGGTGTGGGTTGATTGTAGAAATCCCCAATGGTGTGATTGGCGGTAAGGGTGGTGTGTAGCGGTTGGAAACCTAGGAGTTGGGTTGGGCTTTGCATAATTTACGTTATAATATATTTCGATATATGTTCTGTGGGGCTAAGGCCCAAATCTAATGGTGCATGTGGGTTGCACACTGAGTCTCGCGACTCACCCTATTATTTTAACAATTTCAGGTAGCACTTAGTGCATCGGACCGGGCTGGAGAGGAGAGCAAGGTGGCCATGCGCGAGAAGTCTTGAGGATCCCGCAAAAAGACTTTATTTTATTTATTTTTAAGAAATTTGTCTTAAGTGGGTTTTATATTTCGTTGTAATAAGGCCATGGGCCACTAGACTATTATTTATGTTTTTGGGTTTAACTTGGGTTTAATTATTAGACATTTTAATTTTTATGATTGAAATTAAGCTAAGACATGTACAAGGTTTTTTTTTTTTGGATTTTAATTAAAATTCACCAAGGCAATTTATAACTTTATATCTTATATGACTTAATAAATTACTAAGTTTTCGGTATTAATGATTAAACCTAGAAATCGTTTTCCAAAATGCGACATGTTTTGCAAAATCACTCAAGTGACATACCAGATCCGGTTGTAGTGTGTGGGCCGGGTTTGGGGTGTTACATCAAATATCGAACAAGTCTTCAGATTTACACACTTAAACTAGTAACTCATAATTTGAATAAATCTATCCGAGACTAATGCCTTCCTTGTAAAATAAAATAAAATAATTGTAGCTTTAATTATTTTTTGTATAAAAAAATTTATATAATTTTCTTACAAAAGTTTCTTAATTTTATGATAATTACAGTATAAGCAACTGATATACAATTTCATCCTTATCAAGTGTTGATTGAAGATATCACCATTTTTTTTTCAGCTTTTCAATTGAACCTAGAGATTAATTGGTTATCTTTATATGGAATATATAACTATAAATAAATAATATTTTGAAATTATTTTTAAAATATAAATATTATAGTAGTAGATGGTGTGAAATTCTATTTTCATATATAGTTTTTTTAATTTAATTTTAATTATTAATTAGAGAATGTAGATTTTTAAATTAAATTAAAATATGGTGACCACTAAGTAATTTATTGTAACATTATTTATATTTTCAAATATTTATTTCAATTTTAATTGTGTATTTATTCCAAATATTATAGTTGTCTCAACTGCTCTTTACAAATAAGAAAAACAACAAATTTGAATGAAGAAAAAAAGGGGAGATATGTAGATAGAAAATAAGAAGTTGAAGCATTTATTTAAGTGGTGAATAAGGGATTTTCCACTAAAATTTTCAACAAATCAAAGGAAAATGGTTTTAACAAATGAAAAAAATTTAATATTTTCCATAAAATAACATAATAAGATTGAAGAAAAATCAGAAATTACCTTGAGTTGATATGAGATGAGCGAAATCTGATTCCGGAGTTTCCGATGCTTTGTAAAGATTAATCACTCTTTACACTCTATCTTGATAACAGAGTCGGCGAAATGAATTTATAATTAGAACAACAATTGATATCACTCTGAACAGATTTAAAAGTTGAAATCTGATCTGTCAAATTAATTTTCACTCATTTTAACAATTTTTTCCCTATATTGACCTAAATTTAATTTCATTTAGTAGACTGTTTTAGTATAGAATCCAGAAGTTAATAAAACAAAGTTAGGTGAAATAATGACGCCACTCAATCCACAGCACGCAAAATAAATTCAGATACCTATGTATTTATTATTGGCTAAGAGATGCCTACAAAAAGCAATGTTAATGTTTATGAGAGGTGATTTGCCTCTCATGAAATTTCGAGGCATCTGGTATGATAGAAAATGATCACTTCTCTGAAAAATTTTAATTAATTGGAAAATAATCTTCACTTTCGGCATGCTAAAAAATATTAAAATTTTAAGAATATAACTTTTTTGGGGAGTTACTTTCTCTCTAACATGAGAATGTAATTACTTAGAATAATAGTGGTAAACTTAATAAGACTTTTTTTAAAACAACTTTAAAATTTATAGTGATTTTATTATATAAAATTGTAAGTTGAATTATTAAATATAAACAAATTGGAAGGACTTATTATAAAAAACATAACTTGTAAAATATCATTAAAAAATTATATAAAAAGGCAGAAGAGTTTATGTTGCAATTTTCCCCTATAAATAATTACTTTCTTTCCTTATCACTAAACACATCATAACATAAAAAACTTGTAATAATATATATAAGATTTGGATTGAGTATTTGTTGATTTGAAAATTTTCTAGTTGGTCGCGTTGACAAGTTTTATTTCATTAATTAAGTTTAAATTAAAGGAAAATTAGACGAAAAATCTTAGATTTGAAAATAGAGTTGTAATTGCTAAAAAAATTATAACTTATTGACATAAAGATGAACCTATTTTAGTTAAAATTTTATCTTAAAAAAATTTTAAACCAATTTTTAGAAATGCTTTTTTTCCTAAAATGTTTCACATTTTTAGAATTTTCTTTTTTCAATTTGATGAAAAAGAAATTTTTATATGGAAATTTGTTGATAGGTTTTTAATGGTTTCTTGTTAAATAAAATAAAAAAATGGGTTATTATATATCTAGGAAAAAAATTACATGCATCAAAATAATTAAACTTTTGAATTAATTCGAAATTACTAAAACAAAACCCCAAAAGTTACAATTTAATCATCAATTCATCATTAAAATTATTTCTCATGTTGTCACATTTAAAATTGAAGCATTTATATAAGAGGTGAATAAGGAATTTTCCACTAAAGTTTTTAACAAATGATAGAATTAATGTATTTCAATGAAATAACATCACATAATCTTAGTTACTTATAACTCTAAATAATTGAAGCAAATAAGATTGAAGAAAAATCAGAAATTATCTTAATTTGATCTTAGATAATTGAAATTGATTTTTGAGTTTCTGATGCTTTGTAAAGATTAACCCATCTTTACATTCTGTCTCGATATTAAAGTTGGCGAAACAAATTTAATCAGAATAACAATTGATATCTGTCTGAACAGATTTTAAAGTTAGAATCTGATCTGTCAAATTAATTTACATTGATTTAAGCATTTTTTTTTTCTACATTGGCCTAAATACAATTTTATTTACTTGATTTAATAAAACGAGTTAGGTGAAAGAGGGACGCCACACAATCTACAATATTAAAAAAAAAAAGATACGTGTTTATTTATTATTGGCTAAGAGATGCCTATAAAACACAATGTTTATGTTTATGAAAGAGATGTGATTTGCCTTTCCCATGAAATTTAGAGTGAGTTTGGATGGGCATTGGGGTGCGGTGTGGTGCATTTAGCTTACTTTTTGTTTCATGCTACAGTATTTAATCTTACCGCCACCGATGTTTTTACACTAACCACAGGTAAATGCACCGCCCATTTAAACCCACCCTTAGAAGTATTTGGTATGATAAAAAGTTGTAACTTTCCAAAAAAAAATTAATTAGTGAGAAATTTTAAATTTTTTTAGCATGTATTTTTTCTTTGAAAATTACTTTCCCTTGACTATGGAATGTGATTCCTTAGAATAATGGTGAACAACTATTTTTTCCATGTATCTGGAAAGTTAATTTTTATTTTTGAGATAAAATTACCATTTCATTATTTATTTTCTTATTTTTATACAATACATTTTCACCACAAAGTTATAAAGAATATTTGGTTTGAAATTTATGTTTTTGGTACATAGTTTTAAATTTATTTTGAATACTACAAATTAGATTTTAAATTGTATTCTAATTTAAATACATATTAGCAAATATTTAAATTTAATCACAGTTTCATACAATCTCTTCTCTTATTTGAGACTATCCGTGTAAGAAAAATAAAAGAATTATAGCTTTACTTATTTTTGTATAAAGTATAAGGGCTTTTTTGTATACTTTTTTACAAATGTTTCTTATTTTTATGATAATTACAGTGTAAGCAACCATAAATTTGAGTGACTTACAATTTCACCCTTATCAACCTTATCAAGTGTTGATGGAAGATATCACAATATGTTATTTGCAGTTTTTCAATTCAACATGTAGATAAAAAATGAGTAGGGTAAATTATACTATTGCTCACCCAATTATCAACATGTTTTTGTTTTGGCCATTGAATTCCAAAAATTTTCAATTTCATCACCAATGTTATCGACATTAGATTTTCCTATCACTCCTCCATTATAGCATCAACAAAATACTGGCATAACCTTTTTTTATTGGTATAAAAACAAATTTAGCACTCAATGATTACACATTATGTCAATTTGGTCCAAATTCTAAAAAAATTCAAGTAATTTGGCCCTTAATGTTTACACATTCTTTCAATTTGGTCTTGATTCTAAAAGATTCAAAAATTATTAAAAAAAAAAACTGCTTAAAACTTCAAAAATAATTTATATGACAATGCATAGTCGTTTATGTGATCATACAAATTTGATTAAAATAAACTTTATTAGTTTTCTTTGCTTGTAAAATATACTTAAAAATGAAAATATTCGATTGCAAATTCATATGCTCATTTAAAGGTGAGGCTTATGGGCCAACAATCAGATGGGTCGGCAAAGTTGGAGCAAATCTTGGACTTGGGTGAGGATTTAGAGAAAGGCCGGTTGAGATTGTGGATGGGAAGAAAAGGCCTCGTTGGACTCGAAAGTAGGTGTTGTTTCTGTAAATAAGGATTCAGCTTCTACAGGAGGTGATCACGCCATGAATGTCGATCAATCTTTATCGACTTAGCCTACAGAGCAGGTTAGCCGTGCCCAATGAAAATAATATGTTAGAACGTTCATGGGCTAGGAACCCTCGAACCGTTCATCGCCTTTAGTCGATTATAAATGTAACAATTTGATTTTTAATGGTATCAAAAATAGCATATTTGAAACTTTATTTTCGTAATTTAAATTCGTAAATATAAAATATTAATATTTATGAGATTAACATAAAAATATATTAAAATTTCATCTACTATTTTTGTCAAATTGATAGTTAACATAACAATAGCTCCAAGAAATATCTTTAAGGAATTTCAAAAAAATTATATTTTCAATTTCAAATCTCATGCTTGGACCAAGACTCTTCCAAAGCTTGCTGTTGAGATAATGATAAGTTCAAGAGTCATACTCAAAATAACACTCTTCTATCTTGGACTCTTCTAAATGTATCATATTATGTAGAATGATATCTAATATATATTCTATGTTTTTGTTGCTTATAAGATATGTAACAGCCTGATTTTTAGTGGTGTCAGAAACAGTGATTCGGGATCACTAAATCCGACAAGTGCTTTAAAAAAATTTAATAAATTAATATATTAGTCAAATGTGATTTTAGAAGTATTTTTGAATTAGTGAATTTTGTGATTTAAAAGAATTTATTAGAAATATGTGTTTAACTTTAATATGTTGATATAAGAAGATTATGTATATGATGATGAGTATTAAACCCAAGTGTGATATGTCGAGAAAATAAGTTTATCAATATTGAATTTATATGTAAGATGTGTAAGTACGCTAACTATTGTTGTTGCTTGATGATTAGGCAAGTGCTAAGCTATTGATTGAATAGTAGTATGTTTATTTGTTTGAAGCACTGAAATGGTAAGTATTTAAGTGGAAATAAATTAGTATTCATGAAAGAATGGTAAGGTTTAGATTATGCAATTTCTTATGGAACGATTTGTTATGTGTCCAATTAGAACAATGCTTTGGTTAAATGCATTAATTTGTAATCGTGACTGGATGACATGCATATGGAATAAGTGCAGAAGAGTTAAAGTTATATAAAAATTTACTAAGCTTGAGGGTATATGTTTATGTGTGATACTATGGATTAGTTCACCTTGTAATTAGTGAGAATAGTTTATAAGTGTTACGGTAATAATATTGGGTTATTTTTTATGTGTAAAGTTTTATAATTGAAATATATTATTATGATTCAAGATTATACGAACTTACTAAGCAATCATTGCTTACGTAATTGTTTTATTTATTTACCTTACAGATTATCTGAAGCTCGAACGGGTTGGAAGCATATCGGAGCTATATCACACTATCCGTTGGTTTTATTGGTAATTATTGATGACTTGATTCTGGTTATAATGGCATGTTTAGGTTATTTTGACTAAAGGTTAGTCTATAGATGTTTTGTTAAAATTAGTCAAATATTTGGTTTATGCTTGGTATTGTGGTGTTTGCATGATTGCATTAAAATGTTGATATGATTGAATCATGAGTGGTAAAATAGTAGTTGTATATGCATAAAAGGTGCATAAAATCCTATTGGTTAGGTTGAACATATAGGTATAAAGATAATTGGTATTAAGAAGATTATTTAGTATAAATTTGCATATACGTGTTTGAATAAATAGATAAGTTTGGATATAAAGATAAACGTGATAGTATTACATGATTGAAATTTGATCCTAACTTAATTTGAATGTATTGAATTGGGTTGCTTGGAATCTAAAATTGCAGGGTATGGTAATCTTGATGTTTAAGGTTCATAATGAGTCCACACGGCTAACACATGGGCGTGTGGTTTGGTCGTGTGTCCCCTGCATTTTAAAATTTTAGAAGCAGAATGCCTAGGTATTACCACACGGGTAGAGACACGAGCGTGTGTCTCAGCCGTGTGGGGCACACGGCTTAGCACACGGGCATGTGTTCAGCCGTGTGAAAACTGCACCTAAATTTCGATAAATAAATTGACCACACGGCCTAGCACACAGGCGTGTGGCTTGGCCGTGTGGGGTAAGTCAGAAAGTTACACGGGGTAGGACACAGCCTGAAGCATGGGCATGTCATAGGGTCACACGGGCGTGTCCCTAGACCACACGGGTGTGTGTGCCTTGCACCTAGGAAAAATTCGAAATTTCGCGAAAAATTCTCTAAGTTTTCGATTAAGTCCCGATTCGTTTTAAATACTTATATTGGGCATCGAGAGCCCATAAAAGGGACAACATGATTAATTTACGACGTGTTTGCAATCTATCTTGTTTATTGTTCATAATTGATTTGAATAGTCCAGTAATATCTTGTAACCCTGTTCCGACAACGGATAAATGTTAGGGGGTGTTACAAGATAAGTGTAAAAATAAGTATAAATATGAAGTTAAAAACTACCAACAATAAAATTGATGCACAAACGAGTTGTGGGTTTTAATATGGGCACAACTTGCACCACAACATGTTGTGTACTAATAGGAAATTCCAAGGAAAGTGGGTTGAGAGCTAGCCACCAACTCTAAACTGGTGAGCTAGTTAGAGATTACTGAAGATTGGTGTCGAAACCTTTTTAAAAGTTTGATTTAAAAAATGGGGATCGACTTTTAAAAACGAAAGTGGGAGTCGCCACCAATCCTTTTTTATTTAGGTGTGATTGGATCACCTTGCAAAACGTTTTATTTTAAAACATTTGATTTTGGTCCAAGAAAAACTAGAAAACAGGTTCGGGAGTCGGTTACGTATGAGGAAGGGTTAGCACCCTCATAACGCCCAAAAAATTGGTACCTAATCGATAGAATCATGTCTAAATGTTTGAAATTTAATAAACATTTAAAATATGACTAAAAAAACTAAACAATTTGATTTAAAACTTGAGATTTCTTTGTTCCGAAAGAATATAAACATCACATCCAGCACGTTAGGACACGATATTTTTAATTCCCGAGAAACTAAAACATCTCATAATTTATGAAATTTTATTAAAAGGGTATTTAGTTATTTAGTCAAACGGGAAATCGCAACCCAGCACGATAGGGCACTATTTCTCGAATTTCTAAACACAAAACATTGCCTTTATTTTAAAACCTTTTTGATAAAATTCAGTAAATTTGCAATAAAAATGTATTTTATTTTAAACAATGATTCATGAGACAATATCGCATTTATACATTATCAAACATCAAAAGCAATTATAATATACTAACATTTAATATAGGCAATAAAGAAATAATAATACAAAATATGACAAATGATAATTCCTACACTAAAGTAATTATAAATACACGATGAAGTATAAATGAATACAATAAACAATAAAATAAATATGAACACATTTAATATAAAATTAAACCTTTCATGCAACGACATATACCAAATATTAAATAAATATTGTAAAATAATGAAAAGCATAATATATGTATATTTTGAATAATTAAAATACATTTGAAATAAATAGATGGTTTATAGTTTTAAATAAAACATTTTCATAATAACTTAATATACATATAAAAAACTATATTCAAGAATAAATAATATATTATACAATATAAATAAATTTTAAACAAAAATAAAAATATGTATATATAATATGATATAATACTATATAATATACAAATTAAAATATAATATAATAAATAATATATAAATTATTAAACCAAGTAAAATAATAATTAAATATATATAAAAATAATAATACATATAAAATATATATATGAACTATTAATAAATTAATAAATATAGGAAATTAATATAGAACATTTAACATGATAAAATAATTAAAATAATTTAAAATAAAATAAAATAAGAAAATTAAAAATAAAGAAAGAAACATGGGTTAAACAGCAATTAAAACAGATTAAAAGAATTGAATCAAAACGCGCCTGAAACCACAGGGATTTATTGGGTAATTAATCCTTTTTTCAAAACGGTGTCGTTCAGATTTTAACCCTTTAGGAGCCCGAGGACTAAATTGAAACAAAATGTAAAGTTTAGGACTAATTCAATAAAAATTAAGAATGCAAATTGGATTGAATTAAAATTAGTAAAATTGCGGAAGGACCACGGGCATAAATAGCCCATTTTTTAAAAACACGCGGATCCCTGGAGCGGGTCGGGTCAACGTGCGAGTCCTCTCTATACGGCGCCGTTTTGAGGCCACTAAGACGGCCCTAAACGGCGCCGTTTTGGGCCCTTTATAAAAGCAAAATTTTAAAAAATAAAATCAGTCTCCCCTTATTTTCAAAAAAAAAAAAAGGCTGCCCCCTTTTCCCCTCACTAGCGATTTCCGGTGAGTTCCTCGGCGAGTCTCCGGCCGCCATCCGCCGCCATCGTCGGCCACCGTGCACGGTGGCCGGAATTTTTAAAAAGTAAGTTTTTTTTAAATGTATTATATATATTATACATATATGGTTAAGAAAAATAAAAAAATAAAATAAAAAACAGTATTCGAAATAAAAAATAAAAATAAAAATAAAATAACACCTCTGTTGATTTTTTTTTTTTTGCTTTTGTATTCTTTGAATCTGTATGTATATTTGTGTATTCTCTCTGTCGTATTTGTATTCCCCGTTTACAGGTTTTGTAAGGCTTTTTATAGCCTTCAAAATGAACAAATAAAAGGAAATAATAAACTGCCATATTTGCTATCGATTTCTTTCCCTTTGCAGGTGGATGAGAAGATCTCGGCGCGTAGATGGCGACGCAACCGAAGGTGGGCGCGAAACAGGGGCTGCGGCGCAAGGGTTCCCAGAAACCCTAGGTTTCAGCTGGTTCTGCTTAGTCACTGGGCCGTGTAGGTTTGGGCTAGAGGTTGGGCTAGGATTGGGTCTGAGGGTTTAGTTTATTTGGGGCTTTGTTATTCGAGTTTGGGTCTTAATTTTGGGTTGTCTGTTGGTGTTGGGTTAGTGGTTTAGGAATGGGTCTTGTAAGTGGGCTCGGGTAATTGGGTAGTTTAGGGTATTTGGGTTAAATGTAAAAGGACTGTAAAAACATTTATTTATTTCTTTTATTTTCCTTTTTCTGAATGGGCCCGGGCAAAATGGGCCTACTACAGCTGTCCCTCTTTTCTCATTGTCGTGTAACGAGAATGGAGCAAAGACTATGAAAGGACCAATTTTGCCCGGTCTTGGCCAAGCCTCGACTTCTTGATCCCCGTCCTCTTTGAATGGCTTCCAACTCCACTGCAACTTCAAAGGTATTGGAACTTCATCGGTATTGGAACTTCATCTTGATTTCAGTAAATTTGATAGCTTCAATCTACTTCACTGCTATCTCAGAAAGGCAATATACACTATCTTTTAATCTGCTTCACTGCAACTTCAGAGAAATCAGACTAATGTCTTCGATCTGCTTCTTGCAACTTCAAGAATGCCAAATCTGCTATTTTAATCTGCTCCCTGCAAACTCAGGGAGATCAGACTAATGTCTTCGATCTACTCCTGCAACTTCAGGAATGCCAGATTTGCTATCTTCAATCTGCTCCTACAACTTCAGGAATGCCAGACTGGTATCTTCGATCTGCTCCTGTAACTTCAGGAATGCCAGATCTGCTATCTTCAATCTACTCCTACAACTTCAGGAATACCAGATCTGCTATCTTCAATCTGCCCCTGCAACTTCAGTGATGCCAGACTAATGTCTTCGATCTGCTCCTGCAACTTCAGGAATGCCAGATCTGTTATCTTCAATCTGCTCTTGCAACTTCAGGAATGCCAGACTTGTATCTTCGATCTGCTCCTGCAATTTCAGGAATGCCAGATCTGTTATCTTCAATCTGCTCCTGCAACTTCAGGAATGCCAGACTTGTATCTTCGATCTGCTCCTGCAATTTTAGGAATCGCCAGATCTGCTATTTTCAATCTGCTCCCTACAAATTCAGGGATCGCCAGACTGATGTCTTCGATCTGCTTCCTGCAACTTCAGGAATCGACATATCTGCTATTTTCAATCTGCTCCCTACAAATTCAGGGATCACCAGACTGATGTCTTTGATCCACTTCCTGCAACTTCAGGAATGCCAGATCTATTATCTCTAATTTGCTCACTGCAAACTCAGGGATCGCCAGACTGATGTCCTCGATCTGCTTCCTGCAACTTTAGGAATGCCAAATCTGTTATCTTCAATCTGCTCCCTACAAACTCAGGGATTGCCAGACTGATGTCTTCGATCTGCTTCCTGCAACTTCAGGAATCGCCAGATCTGCTATTTTCAATCTGCTCTCTACAAACTCAGGGATCGCCAGACTGATGTCTTTGATCTGCTTCCTGCAACTTCAGGAATGCCAGATCTGTTATCTCCAGTTTGCTCCCTGCAAACTCAGTGATCGCCAAACTGATGTCCTCGATCTGCTTCCTGCAACTTCAGGAATGCAAAATCTGCTATCTTCAATCTGCTCCCTACAAACTCAGGGTTTGCGGTGATGTCTTCGATCCGCTTCCGCAACTTCGTGGAATTGCCGGATCTGCTATTTTCAATCTGCTCCCTACAAACTCAGGGATCGCTAGACTGATGTCTTTGATCTGCTTCCTGCAACTTCAGGAATCGCCAGATCTGCTATTTTCAATCTGCTCCCTACAAACTCAGGGATCGCCAGACTAATGTCTTTGATCTGCTTCCTGCAACTTCAGGAATGCCAGATCTGTTATCTCCAATCTACTCCCTGCAAACTCAGGGATCGCCAGACTGATGTCCTCAATCTGCTCCTGCAACTTCAGGAATGCCAGATCTGTTATCTTCAATCTTACTACATTGTCCTTTAGAGGACATAACCTGTAGAATGGGTATATGCTTATGTCTAATAATTAGGATGCCTTGATCGAAATGCATCAAATGCTCCTAATTAGACATGCTATGAATTTAAAAATGATATGAGTATGATTCCCACTCAAGGTGTTATCACTCATTTATCCGTCAAGGTTTCATCTTCGTTCCCCTTGAAGTATCATTTTATTGCTCAATTATTTTGCCCTGTGGTAATTCTGAGTCCACTCCACTCGAACTGTAACACCCTGGTTTTAGGGGTTATGCGCTTGGAGCATAGCTCGAGCAGTTAGTAGGCTTATGGTCATGTTGGAGGAATTTTTAGGGGTTTGGAGAACCCTAGAAGGCAAGGAATGCCTTAGAAAATTTTTGGAATCTTTAGGTAATAAAGGGGAGCTTGGCTTTGGGAGGCCTTAAAAGAATTTATTGGGCGTTTAAAGCACAAGAAAGGAATTGGCAATGTGGCTTGGGCGCTAAATGCAAAGGGAGTGCCAAGGGGGAAGGGGTTCGAATAACATGGGAAGCAGTTGGGCTTTTATTTTTTTTAGCGTTAAAGGAAGGGACTAAGGAAGTAGGGCTTAAAACAATTTTGTGGGCGCGTTCTTGGACAAGAAAAATGGGGTGGTAAAGTGGCACGAGGCGCTACTTGAAAAGGCGCTAGGTGCAGTGTCGCGGTTCGAGGGTAGGAGAAGCATTTGGCGTTTTATTTTGTTTTGGGCGTTGGGGTGTGTAAGGCCTTAAAGGTATATGGTGAGGAATTCGGACAAGAAAGATGGGCTGGTGGAGTGGCTAGCGTGCGGCACTTAAGCGCTGGAGGAGAGCAAGGCGCGGGTTCGAGCGCCTGGAGCTGCAGTTAGCGTTTTTATTTTGTTGGTGGTTATGGGCTTGATTAGAAAGGGTTTAAAATAAAATGTTGAGGGTCTCTAGCATAAAAAGCAAAGTGGCCGAGTGGCCTGGGCGTTGGGGGGCAAGGAGTGCGGCAGTTGGTCCCAGGTTCGAGCCTGGTGTGTGGCATTTGGAGTTTTGATTTTTTTGTTATTTTGGGCAGCAAATTTGAAGGTGTTGGACGGCTAGAAGACTCTTGTTAGATGAGGATAATGTGTGTTTTTTTTTATTTATTTATTTTTATTTATCTATTATTAATTAGATTAAGTGGGATAATTATTATTTATTTGGTTTTTTTTTTAGTGATAAGTGGGATAATAGTGGAGTAATTCAACTTGTTTTGAAGTGAACTAATTCAAATGGAATTGAATTAGTGGCTAGGGAAGTGTTGGCCAAATCTTGGAGTCTTCAAGGGGGGTTGGCCGAATGCTATAAATAGGGGAGGGTAGAGTGCTAATTCTTCATCAAGTCTTTTGCCTCTCCCTCTTGGTGTGCCGAAATTCCCTTCCCATATTTAGTGTCATCTTGGCCGAATAGTGGAGTGGTGCTTTGATCTCCTCGGTGTCCTAGTGTGGTTGGCGAATCTTAAGCAAGAGTGCCGAAAGAAGGAAGCATTGAGGAAGTCTCTTGGGTTCGATCATCTAAGGGGCAAATCGACAAAGCACTGAGGAGCCTTTGAGATTTTAGATCGTTTTGTAAGTAAGTTAAATTGTAGTTGTTCGCTTGAGATTTTGTATTATGACGTTTAACCAAAGGGTTCTAATTAAGTGATTACGATGGACGTGGATTCGAGTACCAGTCAAGGTGGGCAAGGGAAGGTCCCCATCCCAAAGTTCAAGAAGAGATCCGTTTCTGCTGTACGAGATTGGCCACCGGGGTGTGGACGTGCAACAGAAAACGTTAAGCAAATAGCCGTAGTTTCGCTAGACGATAGCATCGAGGATCGAGAGTCTAGAACTCCTAGTAATAAGGTGTGTAGTTAGCCATTGTTTCCGGGATTTGCGTGATATTTGCCTGTTTTATATGTTGCTAACAAGTGCAGTATATGTGAGAATGATACCCTTGAAGGGGTATGATGATGACCAGTTAGTAGCAAATCGACTAATATGTGATAATTGATTTTCAATATGTGAGTATGCCTATGATTGTGAATAGCATGCACATGCATCATCTACGCATTATATTATGTTACATGTGCATGGGTGGGTTAAGAAAAGAAGGTACGGGTGTACTTCGAGTACGTGGTTGATGTCGACTTTGTGCTACATCGTGGATTGGCGCCGACCGAGGTCGCGTTGTGGATCTTTGCGATTTGGTTCGCGTGGTTACCTTGATTGATATGGGCTTTATGCCATATCGTGGCTTGATGGATTCTTTGTGTGCTCCATCGTGGTTTGATGTTAGCTATACGCTACATCGTGGATGGCATTGGTTGCCTTTTTGGAGGGAAAATGAGAGGGTGACTCGATAGTCCCCTGGTGTGTGGTAGGCTGGATAAGGGGGTGTGTAGCGGATGGACCCTAGGATGGGTTGGGAATCATGTTGCATTATTTTTGTGATAATATGGAAATGGGCCAAGCCCAATATGACATGTGGATAGGTATGTTTTGGAAACATACGTGGAAATGGGCCAAGCCCAGTTGATATGTGGTTTATTGAGAAATGGGCCTAGCCCAGTATTTGAGTATGATTTGAATGTGGGTCAAGCCCAGATTGTGGTAAATGTTTAAATGAATGTATATATACTTGTTGCCTTTGATAATTGGGATATTATGTGGCTAAGCATGTGGGTGGATTTCAGTGGTTATCTTACACACTGAGTCTGTATGACTCACCCAACTTTTTAATCATCGCAGGTGAGTCGTGACTAGTGGACGGGTTGGAGTGGATACAAGGTGGCCCATGCAGAAGGAGATTTTCATACAGAAGATGTTTTACTTTATTTAAGCATTTTATATTATCAGTATTTTGGGATTTTATTTGATGTAATAAGGGCCTCTTTGATTTAAAAGTACTCTATTTATTAATGTTGAAGTTTACACTACACTTAGTAATATTTTCGCAAAAGATTCATATTATAGCAACTTATAATAATGTTTTAATTCGGAAGTTTTCAACAAGCTTATATTATTTATTAAATTTTAAATGGACACGATTTCCAGAGATAATAAAATTTTCAAGTTTAATTCTAAAGTCAAAGATTTCCAACCGTCTTTCCCAGTGACATATCCAGATTCGGTCGTATTGAATGGGCCGGGTTTGGGGATGTTACACGAACCTTGGGACATGAAGTTTGTATCTCCCACTGCAACTTCAGGAGAATAACATTTGGTTTCTTTCATCCAATATGTTACCACTCAGAGGTATAGAACTTGTATCATTTTCCATCAATTTTATCCGTTACACCATTCCCTGGGTGTAATGACCCGATGTATGTGTCTGAAATTTACATGAATGCAGGGTATCCCGACAATGATCTCTTTTTATACTTGGATTGACCTTGTTCGTCATTTTTCGATATGGTATCACCAACGAAATTGTCTTATCCAATAAGAATCCGAAGAGATAATTATTGTCCAATGTTTCCAATCCCTTAGGCTTGGTGAGTTCTGAACAATAGTCCTGTTTCAGATTCTCATATTATTTAGAAGCTTCCAGAGTAATATGCGAAACTCCTTTTATGAAAGTGTTATTAGTTAATTAATCGTTATTTCAATAAAATGCTTGAAAAAGATCACAACAATGAACATGAAAGAAATTAATCAGGAGTATAGCTCGAAGCAAATAAGCTAATCAAAGATAACCAAGGCAATAAATGAAAATTGGTTGGTGTATCTTAAAAAGAATAAAGTAAGCAAAGATAGCAAAGGCTATAAAATAAAATTGATTAGGGTGTAAAAAGAATAAAGTAATCAAAGATAAATTTAAAATGGGTAACTAAGTGCCCCAGATATCGCCACCTGAGCTTCTCTGTTCAAACTTCTTGAGGACCATTTTAAGCTCAATATGTGTTTAGGGGATCCTGAGTACTTTGTCGATACCCCAAGACGTAACATACTTCCTCATTGTTAATTCAAATGTAGCAAGACTACTGTATGCCCCACTTTTGATCAAAATTTGAGCCGCCCTTTTCGGGTTTTCGGCTCAAAGCCCCTTTTGTCTCAAAGCGCCCTTTGCGGGTTTTCGCCTTGGCCTCTCCTTTTTTTTTCTCTTTTTTTTTTTCTTTTTTTTCTTTTTTTTTGATTTCGAGGCGTCCTTTACAGGGTTTCACCTTGGTCTTTCCTCCTTCAGGTCAAATATTTCTTGACTGAACTTGAATTCACCGGATTGGGCAAGTCTTCGCCATCCGTCTCGGTCAATGTCAATGCTCTTCTAGAACAGGCCTTCTTTACAACAAAAGGTCCTTCCCAGTTTGGCATCTTCTTTTCTCTGAAATCCTTTTGTAAAAGAAAGGTCATGTTCCCCTTCCGGAATCCTCCAGGATAAATATCTTTGTCGTAAGATTGTATCATCTGACCGTGATGGATAACTTTTGACATTTTCTTCAATTAGGTTCAATTGGCAAAAACACTTTCATTCCACAAACCAATGGTAAGATGTTGCCCCAGCAAAGGTTCTGGCCAACATTCAATAAGACAGAGGGTAAATAGTAATTTCTTTATATTAATCTTTACAAGTCTCGACCATCTTTCCCATGATCTTTTTCTCTCTTTTTTCTTTTTTTTTTGTTTTTTCTTTTTTTTGCCGCCTTTACTGGACTGTAATATGGTGTCTGATCTTTGAACAGACTAAAAACTTTTGACATTTGTCCCTTTTTGGCATTCTTCGTTGGTAACTGATCTTTTCTTTTTTCTTTTTCTTTCTTCTTCTTTTTTTTTTATTTTTTTGGAGAATTTGATGACTATCAACTTTGTAACATTGACATATGAAGCTACTTCCACCCTCTTAGTGAAGCGAACAACGACCACGACAATGAATCGATGTCGACTAGCAGCTTTTTACAAGATTGGCCCCATCACATCCATGCCCCACATATGGAAAATTTGTGAAGAAATGGAGAAGGTACATGAATCTTGTCTCCTTAAATACGACATTTGCGGTATAACTGATGCAATCCCCTTCCATGGTAGACCAACAGTGCCCGATCCTCATGTTTAGCCCGCGTCTTACTAGCCCAGGCATGTCCTGATATGATCGTGCGAAAACATCTTTGAATTCTCGAATATAATGTCTTGCCTTATTTCTTGATGAGCTAGGCTACAATCTTCACTCTTTTTCTAGGCTCGCAATATCCAATAACCCTTTGTAGAGTAAAGTCTATTTTTCATCTTTTCACCATTCTTAACAAATTAGAAGATAGGTTACAATATTTGTTATCTTCAAAGTCCTTAGATCCCCTAGACCCATATCTCATTCAAAAAGGGAGTCAGTAACAACATCGTTCATGTCGTTGATATTTGGGTACCTAGGTACGAAGGCAAGAAATTCAAAGAATAAATGATTCTAAGAATGATTATTTATATGGTATGGTCATAAATAAAGAAAGAAAGAATATTCTAAAAAAACAAAAGAATGTACAGTATGAAATAGAAAGAATAAAAGAATATGTACTCAAAAAGATGCATTTTATTGAAATAAAATTTTAGAACACAAGCCTATTTCACAAAAGGGTTCTTATTGCCTCTAGGCTTAAGGCAACAATCGTGTTTCAAATATTACTCTAAATCCACTCTAAAAATACAATGATCCTTTCCACAGTTCCATTATTTAAAATCTTCCCAAGTATGTAAGGACTTGGAAACTTTTATTCCCCGATTCAAACATGCCGTTAATGCTTAGATTCCCAACATTCCCATCGGGTCCTTGATCTCCTCAATCAAACCATGCACTAGGGTCCTGAGCTCGATGCATTCTTGGATCTCCTGCCCCTATCTATCATGGAGCTCACAATGTTTACCCCTTTAATAGAAAGGTTGTGTAACGAATTTTCTGTACCAGAGGGATCATCGAATTTTGCGACACCTAATTTGATGAGTCTTTCGATCATCTTTTTAAAAGCAACGTAATTTTCGATCAATGTCTGTGATTCCCCTTGGTATTCGCATTGACCATTTACGTCGCGTACCATTTAGGTACGGAAAGTGTATTGGTTCTATATAAAAAGGGGATATGACATGTGTGTCAAACAGAACTCTGTATAATTCCCTGTACGTGACTGGAATAGGTGCGAACTGAGGTTTCTCTGAGTTCGGTCTTGAATTAAGTTCTTGCCTTAGGGAGATCCGATGTCTGGTAATTACTATCATTGGCTGGCTTACTGTAATCGGCTCTAAATAGCCCTCTGCTTTATTTTCTTTTTTCTTCAAGGCTTTTAAAGTACACTCTTCTTTTCCTTTTAATTCTGCCAGCACAACCGGTTTAGCTTGACCATCATCCGGGTTAACACCTGAACCCATCGGGACACTCAATAGGGCCGAAGTATCAGTCTGACATTGGGGTCCAATAATGACGGGTATCCCATGCGAATGCACATTTGATTGAGTCGGGACACCTATCGGGGAATAAATGATGTCTTCATCATTATCCACACTGTTGACCACTGGGCCACTCCCTTTTTTAAGTCCTTCGGCTAGCAACTAGGTTAGCTGGCCTATCACATTCCTTTGAAATTCTATCATTTATTCCTGCATCTCTTGTTGGATCTTGGTCAATTGCCCCTGCATCTGTATTTGCATTTGTTCTATTCTTTCCAACCTTTGTTCCATGTTTTCCAAGTTAACTGAAATATTTTTACCTAATTAGGGTCACTTTGTAAAAGTCTAATGCAAATGATGCAATGTAATGCAAATGCATGAATGCAAAGAGGTATCGATTCTGATTCAACTTCATTTTAGAAAACTTTATTAGAAAACAAAATCCTTTACATAAAATGGACTACAAGTATGCTTTCGCCCTATGTCCTAAGGTCTTGATTTTCCCAAGCAAGGAAGCTAGCTCTTGACTACGATCAGACTGCAGCTCATACTTCATGCTCAACGTATCAACCTGTGATGCTAAAGTCTGTAGATGATCAGCTACCTCTCGAATCAGAACTATTGCTTCACTCGTGAGGTAATCCCGACTTCTAACTTGGTCATGGGAATGGTGAAGCTCTTCTATCCAACGCCCTTCTCTTGTTTCAAGAAGCTCGATCCGAAGTTCACAACTGTGCAATGCTGCTTCTAACTCTTTAATCTTACCCTTCATTTCCTCGATCTTGTTCAGGCTAGACTTTAACTCGAAATTGTGGCTTTGATGGTGATGAAGAGATCGTCCAAGCTTAGCATCGATCTTCAGAAAAGTATTGATCATTCACTCTAGCTAGTACTATACTCAAAAAGATTCTTCTGCTTCCATGGCCAATAAAGATCAAAGTTTTTCCTATCAGGGTGCGGACAAAGAAGGAACTGCGGAGCTCCAAGAAGTTTAGATTGTATCTGTTCAAACTTTTTTTCAACTCTAACCACAGGTGAAAGGCGTCTATACCGGTTCATCTCATTGAATATATCAAATGGGGAATCAATACGAATTCCATTCATTTCTCCACAACGAATCAAATCCCTTGCAATATTGTTTGGGTCACAACGAGGGGCCGATAAGTTTGGTAACGAACCTATAGTAAATAAACCTTTTACCGTCATAGGCAAAATTCTTTCCATCCAAATCATTTTTGTAGGTCTCATGCACTCTATCAATCATTTTCTTTCCCACACCCTTACCATCCACAGGGCGACCATCTTCATATGAAAGAGAAACGCTGTAATGGTACAAGTGCTCATCCGTACTTCCCACGCTCACTTTGAAGTGATTGGTGAGTATAGTTACCTTCTGCCCTCTAGTTCCAACACCACACCTTGCCATGGGGTATCGTACAATCTTCCTCACATCCGATTCTGCTTTGATTGGAACAACATCAGGAGGCACAGGTGGCAGAGATTCTAACGTTGCCTTATTTCCCTCTTGCTCAAACGAATCCATACCTTCTCTCTCTAATTGCCTTTGCTCTAACCATATACTAACGGCTGCATTGTCTTCCACTTTATCAAGGAATTCGTTCTCCATAACCAGCTTTCTAACTTAGAAACTGACCGTGAATCGATACCTCTTAAAGTATGAAATGATATGCATAAAAGAATAAAACACAACAAGTTAGTACCATGGAATATAAAGCAAGTAAAATAAACAAACACCTATTTGGGTGACCACTAAGGTTTGACATAGTTCTACCTAAGGTGGGTTCTTAGGGTTCATTATATGCGGTTTAGTTCTAAGGTTAAGGTACCCGAACTAGTAGATTCCTCGATCCTCACCCATTATAGGCTCATATGGACCGAGTTCTGTTCAGGGGAATACATTTCCCTATAGCTATGCGGAGGTGAAAACCTCACGAAGACATAGGTATGCGGATGTATCACAGAAGCGTCCACTAGCCCCCTCATGAGGTGAAAACCTCACGAAAGCATAGTTTCTCACTCCCACTTAAGGGTGCGACCACAACGGTCATGCAAATGCAATGCAAAGATATTTCAAAAAATAAAATCACATGCAATAAAAAGAATGATGATTTTTCAAATCAGAATTTCAAATTTGCAACAATAGGACATGAAATTATCGACTTTGCGGCTTGACTCTCTTATTGTTCCCCAGCGGAGTCGCCAAGCTATCGAAACCTTTTTAAAAGTTTGATTTAAAAAATGGGGATCGACTTTTAAAAACGAAAGTGGGAGTAGCCACCAATCCTTTTTTATTTAGGTGTGATTGGATCACCTTGCAAAACGTTTTATTTTAAAACATTTGATTTTGGTCCATGAAAAACTAGAAAACAGGTTCGGGAGTCGGTTACGTATGAGGAAGGGTTAGCACCCTCATAACGCCCAAAAAAATGGTACCTAATCGATAGAATCATGTCCAAATGTTTGAAATTTAATAAACATTTAAAATATGACTAAAAAAACTAAACAATTTGATTTAAAACTTGAGATTTCTTTGTTCCGAAAGAATATAAACATCACATCCAGCACGTTAGGACACGATATTTTTAATTCCCGAGAAAATAAAACATCTCATAATTTATGAAATTTTATTAAAAGGGTATTTAGTTATTTAGTCAAACGGGAAATCGCAACCCAGCACGATAGGGCACTATTTCCCGAATTTCTAAACACAAAACATTGCCTTTATTTTAAAACCTTTTGATAAAATTCAGTAATTTTGTAAAAAAAAATGTATTTATTTTAAACAATGATTCATGAGACAATATCGCATTTATACATTATCAAACATCAAAAGCAATTATAATATACTAATATTTAATATAGGCAATAAAGAAATAATAATACAAAATATGACAAATAATAATTCCTACACTAAAGTAATTATAAATACACGATGAAGTATAAACGAATACAATAAACAATAAAATAAATATGAACACATTTAATATAAAATTAAACCTTTCATGCAACGACATATACCAAATATTAAATAAATGTTGTAAAATAATGAAAAGCATAATATATGTATATTTTGAATAATTAAAATACATTTGAAATAAATAGATGGTTTATAGTTTTAAATAAAACATTTTCATAATAACTTAATATACATATAAAAAAACTATATTCAAGAATAAATAATATATTATAAAATATAAATAAATTTTAAACAAAAATAAAAAATATGTATATATAATATGATATAATACTATATAATATATAAATTAAAATATAATATAATAAATAATACATAAATTATTAAACCAAGTAAAATAATAATTAAATATATATAAAAAATAATACATATAATATATATATATATATATGAACTATTAATAAATTAATAAATATAGGAAATTAATATAGAACATTTAACATGATAAAATAATTAAAATAATTTAAAATAAAATAAAATAAGAAAATTAAAAATAAATAAAGAAACAGGGGTTAAACAGTAATTAAAACAGATTAAAAAGATTGAATCAAAACGCGCCTGAAACCACAGGAATTTATTGGGTAATTAATCCTTTTTTCAAAACGGTGTCGTTCAGATTTTAACCCTTTAGGAGCTCGAGGACTAAATTGGAACAAAATGTAAAGTTTAGGACTAATTCAATAAAAATTAAGAATGCAAATTGGATTGAATTAAAATTAGTAAAATTGCGGAAGGACCACGGGCATAAATAGCCCATTTTTAAAAACACGCGGATCCTGGGCGGGTCGGGTCAACGCGCGGTCGCGTCTCTATACGGCGCCGTTTTGAGGCCATCGAGACAGCCCTAAACGCGCCGTTTTGGGCCCTTTATAAAAGCAAAATTTAAAAAAAAATCAGTCTCCCCTTATTTTTAGAAAAAAAAAGGCTAACCCCTTTTCCTCTCACTGGCGATTTCCTGTGAGTTCCTCGGCGAGTCTCCGACCGCCATCCGCCGCCATCGTCGGCCACCGTGCACGGTGGCCGGAATTTTAAAAAAGTAAGTTTTTTTAAATGTATTATATACATATATTATATATATATATGGTTAAGAAAAATAAAATAAAATAAAACAGTATTCGAAATAAAAAATAAAAATAAAAATAAAATAACACCTCTGTTGATTGTTTTTTTTGCTTTTGTATTCTTTGAATCTGTATGTATATTTGTGTATTCTCTCAGTCGTATTTGTATTCCCCGTTTACAGGTTTTGTAAGGCTTTTTATAGCCTTCAAAATGAACAAATGAAAGGAAATAATAAACTGCCATATTTGCTGTCAATTTCTTTCCCTTTGCAGGTGGATGAGAAGATCTCGGCGCGTTGATGGCGGCGCAACCAAAAGTGGGCGCGAGACAGGGGCTGCGGCACAAGGGTTCCCAGAAACCCTAGGTTTCAGCTGGTTCTGCTTAGTCACTGGGCCGTGTAGGTTTGGGCTAGAGGTTGGGCTAGGATTGGGTCTGAGGGTTTAGTTTATTTGAGGCTTTGTTATTCGGGTTTGGGTCTTAATTTTGGGTTGTCTGTTTGTGTTGGGTTAGTGGTTTAGGAATGGGTCTTGTAAGTGGGCTCGGGTAATTGGGTAGTTTAGGGTATTTGGGTTAAATGTAAAAGGACTGTAAAAACATTTATTTATTTATTTTGTTTTCCTTTTTTTGAATGGGCCCGGGCAAAATGGGCCTACTACAGCTGGTTCCAAGTAACAACCTCCAGTTGACAACTACAATAGCCAAGTGTGAAGCTAGTAACTCTAGTATACCACTTGGAGGTGTTGGGAAAGGTGCGACAATAACACTTATGTTTTTTAAGCACTTGGCTTAAATCTAGAGACGAATTTGTGTCAATGATTCTAGATTAGCACTAATCCAACCTAAGTTATTAATTGTCATCAATTGAAGGTGATCCTTAACCATGACTTTCATGAATTGAGGTTGAATAATCAAAATAGTTGGTTATTGTTTCATTTACTTTAATTGCATTTATGTTATGTACTTAATCATATTTACTTGCTTTATTGTCTTTTAACTTATATTAGCAAATTAGTTAGTTACTGAGTCGAGATAATTAGTTGAAGTCTATTGCACACTTTACTCTAGGTTTAATCATCGGAATACTTCCTAATGGATTTATATTATTGTAATTATTACTTGATAACAGTTCTGTGTAATTGCAATTATTGGGCAAATAGTGAACACTAGTTTTGAGGCTTTTATTAATATTATTTTCAACTGAATTTCAATATGCTATTGGCCACTGATCAAGACTACATGGCCTGAAGGTCAAGATTTTAGAGCCTTAGAACTTTAGCCAACATGCTGCTCTACAAGCCATTGCAATAAGAAATTAGCTCTTTAACTTGTACAACATGGTGGAGAACAAAAGGATGGTTGCTTTACTATACAAATGAGAGTCAGTTATTCCTTTTGATATTGGACAACTAATCTTTAATTAAATTGCCAAGCATGCAAAAACCAATAATACTAGACATGCATAGCTCTATCCATCACTCATTGACCAAAACCTCCTTAAGCGAAAGAAAGATATAGTTGAGAAGGATGAGGTTCTTGAGCCTCAAGTGGGCGAATTGAAGTATTCTCAAAAGTGGAAAAAAGGGTAAACATTCTGCTATTAACAATGATTTAGGAGATGATACTAATGAAGATGTAGATCTTGTATTGTTGCCCCATTTGTAAGTAAAGCAACATCTGGTGTGGCATATCTAGCACAAATCAATTTTAGGGTCATCATCGAGAGGGTTAGAAACCGATCCTCCTAGGAGTTTGCCCTTCCATGAAACTACATTCACTGGAGACGAGTCAACCACCATATTAGTCAAAGAGGCAACACTTTCGTCCTTGAACCGAACTTTTTTGGTATTGCGATCAGCGATGGAGTCCTCTTCATCACCAATCCGATCGTCGGGCAAAGATTCAACGCCGTTCATTTTCACTATCGTGTTTAATATTTCGAGTGCTAAAATATTAACATGTCGTATTTGGTTGGCATTCTTTTGATTAAAACTGTTGGACTCTTTAATAGCACATCTTTAATGATTGTTAGCAACACTTTATTGAGATCAAATTATGGAGAAAATCAAGTCATACAAAAATATGTTGAAGATTTTTAATGTGATAAAAGTATCATAAATGAAGAGATCCATTTTCCTTAGAAGACTACATAAAGAAAGATTTTTGTTTATTATTTTCCATATTAAAGATGTTTTCAAGATGAACACAAGGGAATTAGAGATTGGCATTGACTGCAATTGTGCAATCCATTGTATTTTATATAAGACGAGGCTTATCATTAATTTATGTATGAGATTAAGAGAGCACTTAATTTTATTTATGTGAGAAACTTGTTGTAAGTAAATTCCTCTTATTATAAAGAATTATGTATGAATCAAACTCAAATAACGTATGCAGAATTCATTTTCCATTACAGATTTTGATAAGAAAAACTACATGAATTTATCTAATAAAATCATTTCACACGCTACTATAAGATGTATCATGACCAGATTGAACCAAAAATCGATGGTACAATTGGTTTAATCCGTACTTTAAAATTTAAAGAGTGAATTAATGAAAAATTGATTTAAATATTTAAATTTATTATTATAATTTATAAAAGGAATGCACGGTTTATATTATTATTGATTTTTTTTTGAAAGTTAAATTTATTAATTCATTCAATGAATGGAACCATACAATTCAGGGAAAAAATAAAAACACTCGTCGTAGATGATAAAGGATAAGCTCTATCAACATAACAAAGGCTTTAACCTCAGCATCAATAGAATATTATGACACGTTGGCAATTTGTTTTGTCACAACTCAAGCACGAAATATCTGGAGTGATTGTACGCACTTAATACGATAAGAAAATCAGCCTGAATGGTCCAAAGCGGCGAGCAAAAATTGACAAAAGAATCGAGCATTCGCCAAACTAGAGAGGACGACAACAAAATCATCCTTAAAAATACTTGCAAAAGGAAGATTACATGCATAAGGAAGACTAAAAAACGTGCTACACAAAAACTTCTGAAACTGAAGACTTACTAAACAATGGAAAAACAAACAAAAAAAACATATAAAACTTAAGACAACACGGGTCCAAATCAACTCGTAAAATTATTTATTATTCTGAAATATTCTCAAAACAGAAACAGATTAAGAAGCTAACAAAGAGCCACCCCATTTTTAGCGAACGACAAGCACTATCATCTATCCATCACAACTAGTGAATACAACAAAGATACCCATAAAATAGATATGCAAACTGAAAAGAGAGAAGACATGTGGAGTGAATGAGAAAAAGAAAGAAAGAAAGGATTGGTTGGAGGGAGAAAAAGACAGACGATAACCAACCCGAAGATTAACACCGCCGCTAGGCAAAACAAAAGAGAAGAAGCAAACCACTTGTATTAATTTATATTCTTTAGTACTTCTTTTTCTTTTGAATTTTTATAAAAAAATAATTTTTTTTTTATTTTATAGTCATTGAATTAAAAATCCAACCCATTGAATTTGATTGTCTATTTGATTCTTATATAATTTGTTAAAATTTTAATACATTTTTTCTTAAAATAAAAAGGAGTTGGAAGTAAGCACTTTCCATCTAATCACATGGAAATTTTTTGTTTGTTATGAATTCACTAAAAATGTCCATTCTTTCATGTCAATTACTCAAACTTTGCTCTCCATGGCTTTTTACAATGGATGACCATGTTCTTTACTTTTTATATATTTATATATATAAAAGATTCACGTTTGCACATGTTTCGATTATGATTTTTGAGTCCCACCATTATCTCTAAAGGACTGAAACTTTTTAGATAGTGAAACCATGTCCAAGCTTTAGTTAATCAATGTGAACTCTAGTTTCAATAATTGATATTTGAAAAAGTTTTTGGTTTATTGAATGTTTCAAATTGTTGTTTTAATTGAGTAAAAAAAGTTATTTAAAAAAAGTGAGCTAGCAGTTTTGATCAATAATTTTATTTTGTGAAATTTGATTCAATTAAAAATTTTATTCAACAATTACTTTGAAATATTTATTGGCTTAAGCTCAATTTATCTTACACAATAAATAATTTGCCGCAATGATGAACCCAATTGTTTTACACAAAATTCCTCACTTATAAACAATAATAATTTCCCAAAAAATGTCTGAAACGAATGCAAAAATACAAAGTAAAGAAAATATTCGACTGAAAGCACTCCCCATGTTAGAGTTTGTGTAACTTGAATCTCATCACTTATTGAAGAAATAAATATTGCACTAGTTGAGTTCGTATAGAACTATACTTTTACTATTTGAATTTGATTAGAATAGTGTTTTTCAATACTTAAATAGATGTAGTCGAAATTCCTCTTACATAATTCGTTTTTCAACATTAGTGAATTTTTTCTTCTCTGCCTCTGATTTTTTCCCAAAATGATTTCTACGTAACATCTGTGTATTCTTATTTTTCTTTTTTTGTTGCTTTACAATCATCTTATTATCATTATCAACATTTATTATCATACCCAAAACACAACCAACAAGTCCAACAAAACAACCTATTTACTCTTAAATTTAAACTGACTTCATCCAAGAAAAACACTCTCCTCTTTGAATTTCAAAATCTCACTTCATCTGTATAAGTAATTTTAAACCAACTATTGAAAAACTTCTCTCTTTTCAAAATACAGCATCGGCTCATCATAATATATGGACAACTATGAAAAAACAAAAGTTAAGGTTTTGTCATAATGATGACAACTTTGAATTATATGGCTGTACCATGTCCTACAGCTTTATGCTGCAATTCAACTTCTATAGGGAGTTTTAATTATATGACTGTAACCAAATAAGCTAATATAAGACAAAGAAAACCCTATAATTCAAGTGGTCGTGTGTCAGCCTAAAGTCTCCCATTAATACGATTGTCTGGTGATTCTGCAACCCAAATTAGGGCGCTACCATTTAAAGCATTTGCTGTAAGTTATAAGGTCCAATGATCCTTTATTTTTCTGTCATTGGAATCCAACCCACCAGCCAATGCTGTCCCCCTACTTTATTTGGTTTCTTAAAGTACTTGGATTTGATATAGATTTGGATATGGAACCCATATATTATATATAAATCCTTTAAATTTTAAGGTTATTTGTATCTTATACACGATAAAGTCAGACAATTTTTTTAGGGGTGAAAATTTAAGGATAGTAAAAATACAATTTCATCATTTTAATAGCGTATATCTTTATAATTTTTAAAGAATTAAATCAAATTTTTATCATTTTTAAGGAGGGCCAAAGTACAATTTTACCTTTATTAACTTAAAATTTTAAAGGGTCTAAATGAAAAAAAAAATTCATTTTAAGGGGCTAGACCCTTGCCAGCCCCTAACTACGCCCCTAATATTATATTTCTCCCAAATTCAAGGAAATTAGCAATATCTTAAAGTGGTAGAGGTATGTTGACTCTTTATTTATATTAGGAGTGTTAGTTATAGGAATGTAATAATTTTTTGTAATAGAATTACGAGAATGAAAAATTATTAATAATAAGTTGTATTATCTTATTTGGTTCATTTAATTGAAATATAATATTTGTATGCTTAGTTGTCGGAATATAAAATTATCTAAATACATATTTTACTAAATTATTCTTATTGTAATTTTTTTAATTTAATTTTTTAAATATTTTTTAGTCTCAATTTCTATAAAATTATATTTTTTTTAAAGCTGAAATAAAATTTTATTAGTAACTTTTTTCTGAGTCCAATGACTAATCTTTTGCATTTGATAGACTCATTAAAAGATAAATGCTAATCACAAGTTTTAAAATTACTCTATACTCAGAACGAGTATCCAACAACCATAGAAACACAAAACATCTACTAGAGGCGTAGCTAGTGGTGGGGGCTTTGGTTCCTTTGGCTAAATGGTGAAATTGTTATTAAAAGCTCTCTAATAACTAAAATATTAAATTTAAGCATTTTAAGCCTGGAAAAATTCAAATTTTGTCCACAATATATTCAATTTTGCCCCCCAAATTATAATTTTATTTTAACTTTCCTTAAACAAAATTTCTAACTTCCCCCCTAACATTTACTATTTCATTGTTAAAGAAAAAATATTTTTTGTTTTTAATTAATCTTAAATTTATTTGAGAAAAAAAACCTAAATTGATTAAAATAATAAAAACAAAATGCATACTGATCCAAATTAAAGATTACATCTGTAATATACGATAACTTAAAGAATGGGCCATAATGAAATTACACCCTATATTACGACATTGTGACAATTAATATATAAAAATGTAAAATTACGAGATGATTACGTAATATTATTTCGGACTATAACATTACAGACAATAATGTAAAATTCGACCCAAATATTCATGTTCGATTTGGCTAGCATGAATATGAAGATATAATCCAACAAAAATTCTTCAAATATGTAGGATTTTAGATCAAAGTTGGTTTTACGAGGACACCCAAATAGTTGGAGGCAAAAACAAAGAAAAAAATCTGCAATCTTCATCATAGGTACTTCCTTTTATCACGTATCATTTTTCATCTTTTTGAAACAACAACACAAATGTACTTTTCACGGGGCCTAGTTGTGTGAAACATGAGACCTCACCAAAGAAATCAAATCAATGTATTCATTATTGAAGCTATATTGTAACCCCCATAAAAAAATTATTGAAGTTAAATAACATTGAAAATAGTAAAAGTATCGTAAAAGTTTTTATACGAGAAGTTGGATTGCATTTTATTGTTAAAAATTGATCCCTATACATATGCATGAGGTGCACGTAGCATGTCACGTATAACAGCCTGGTTATTTCATTAGCCATGCCAATTTTTAATAATAAAAATTGATGAAATTTTTAACAAATTTTTAGCTGCAACAACAAATTTCCGAAACAAGAAAAAAAAAACAAGAGTAACATCTGACAAGTTTTTTTGAGTTGAACCCTAACATGGATATGGTGGGTACGTGTCTGATATCTGATGAGTAAATGGTTTAAGAAGTTGAATCCAAATGGATACAGCTTTTATGTTGTGTCATGTTCTTGATGCATTTACTCGCTTTTTGTTCTCATTCATTTTACTCTCAAGAGATGGCAGATTTGACTCATTAAGGGAAAATTCTGACTCACTGAGTTGAAACAGTGTGTTCCTGCTTATGATAATCCTGACTCGAGATTTTGCTTGAGAACTATTTGGTTATTTGGCTCATTAAAGGACAATATTATCCAACTTACTTAATGTAACTTTCTTTAAATTTATATTATGGATAATAATAAAGATGCATCATAAAATCTAGTTTATTCATTTCTTTATTATTAATTACAAAATAATTAAAATTTAATTACCTATTGAAATATTATAAAATTAAATATATTGTATTTCTTATCTAAAAAATTATATTTGACTTTAATTAAAATTAAGGGTATTTGATAAACTGAAAAATTAAGTATTGAATTTTTTATTGTTAAATTTTATAAGTGCTAAATTTATATTAAAAAACTATTTGGTAAATTAGAAAATACAAGTACTGAATATAATTATGTTGTTTGATAAAAATAAATCTTGGTTTTAAAAATGATTTATTTTTTAATTTTAATCTTATTAATATAATACTGTATATTATTTTGGATAGTTTTGAATAGAATACATATGGTAATTTGAATATTGCATTTTTTTAAAAGGATATTTTATTTTATTTTTTGATAAAATAAAATCAACTTAATATTTTTTACATTAAGTGATAAGTAGCTACAAATTTATTTATCTTATCCAACGCTCTTTTTAAAAAAAAAATTATATTAAGTAAAACATTAAAATAATTTTCAAACACATTTAAAATACATTATATTTACTAGAATAGTATAACACAATTTATAATTGAATTTAATAATAATTAAATTATTTTTGTATAACTAATTAATTTTTTAATATTTTAAATTGAAAATTTTAATTGAAATTGAAAATAAAGATTGAAAATAAGAAAAAAATAGAATAATAATTAACTAATAAATAATAAAAATTTCACTTTATTTAAAATTCATTTAATAAATATACATTAGGAAATAGTCGATTTTAATCATCAGGGATAAGTGAATATTTCATAGGCATATATAATTTATATATGAGAGAGTAACGTAGGGTGAATCTGGATAGGCGGTGCTGGCGGTGAGATTAGATACTGTAGCGTGAGACAAAAAGTAAACTAAACGTACCGCATCTCATCGCGCATCCAAAAACATATGACATCAAGTCAATAAAACACTCAATATAAGCAAAGATAAACTTATATCCGACATTATAAACATAAAAAAGAAATACAATTTTTAAATATATGAAAAATATCAAAAAAAAAATATATCATATCAAATTCAATCATGTGCCCAACACTAAGTAAAAAAAAAAAAAGCAAAGGAAATTTTTTTTTAACAAAAGATCTGAATTCATTGAAGATTAGATATGAACTCATAATCATAATAGAAGAGGAGATAGTGGAAAAAGCTCTAATAAACAAATTGTCTAATCTAAAATATGAATTGTTCTTCATAATCACCAATTACATAAGTTCTTTTTGACCCATAACTTCCATCCTTGAACCTACCTCAGTTTCATGAAAGCCAAGCATCAATGGATTTTTCTGATCATCATGCTGTTTTTATGGTGTTGTTTGTTGATTTCCTTCTAATCCATTGAACCATAAATTCAACACCCAAATTTTCTAAGCTCCCAAACAACTTGGCAAAGGAAAACTTATCTATCTTTACTTAAACAAGCAAGACTTTTAAGGTCTAAACCTTTGTCTACAAAACTGGCAACTGATCTCCATGCACTTAGAATCGATCTGCCTTGTTGCTCTTTGCTTCATTTTCTCAGCCTTTTCAACTTCCTCCCTTGCCCTTAGCCACATATGCCTTGCTCTTGCAAACTCAGACTGAGCCATCTCCATTTCCATCTTTGCAAGCTCCCTCACTCTCTCTGCATATGCCGTTTCGATGGCTGCCAATCGAATTTGCTCCCCCGCTTGCCATCTCAATGATTCGATACTGCTGCTATCGGACTTAACATCACAAATGGAGCCTCCTGTTTTAACACTATCTGATGGTTTCTGGATTGGCCGTAGATTGATTGATAATTGCAGATCAAGTGAAGGACCTTCGTAGTATTGATCGGTTACCGTTGAATGATTCCTTAGTGAAGAAGAACTGGAAACTGTGGCGGCGATCGGCAGAGGAAGCAGTGGCTGTCCTCTTTGATCTTCCTCTTCCATCTCGGCAAAGAGGTTTAACCATCAAAAGGGAGGGAAGGAAGATATTCCCATATGTAAACAACCCAAGCCATGCCCTAATTACCTTATTACCCCTCTTTAGATCCAATGGTTGCTTTTCTAGGACGATAGATATCATTCATATTAGTTTTACTTCAATAATTTTTTCGAGATTTGTGACTTTGCTTAAAAATTAGAGAGTAATTCTTTAAGTATCTTAAAAGTTGGTAAAAATAATTTGATGGTAAAAATAATTTAAAAGTTAAACAACATTTTAACTTCTTAAAAATTAGAAAATAATACTTTGGATCCCTTTCAGTCTTAAGCCCTGGACAGCTACATCTTCAAATGACCCCAAGGATCGAGCCTGATGGCTACCCTCTTCACCATCAAGAGGGAGGGAAGGAGATATTCCCCTGTGTAAACAACTCACCTCATGCTCTAATTACTTTATTACCCCTCTTTAGATCAAATAATTTTTTATGATCAAATGTCATTTGTATTTGTTTTACGGTTTAATTAATCTTTTCAAAATTTGTGATTACCTGTACCAATAATGTTAACATGAGAATTTCTTCCTAATTTTATTGGGAAAGGCATATTTAAGTCTAAAAAGCTTTTACAAGGATTTCTACCTTGGTAGTTGAGGGATACTAGCAACAAATTTGGAACAGTACACTGTCGCCTAAAGTAAAACATATCTGCAGGGAGAGCTTGTGAGAACTGTTCCCTGCAAAACTGTCTTACCTCGAAGAGGGATTAGCATGGATATTGGTTGAGCCAGGTGTGGAATGGCGAAAACTCTAGACCATGCCTTCCTTCATTGTCTCGAGATGAAAGATGTTTGGGACTTCTTTAAACTCGATGTTCTGTCTACATCTATTTCTCATTTTTTAAGGATTGTTTTGAAGGCATATTTAGACCTGATAAGGATAAATTTCTAACATGTTTGTGAGCTATATGGTTTCGAAAAATTGCATTTGTTTGACGGCAAAAAAATTTACAACTTATTAGCCAATAAATTTTATTGGTAACTTCTTGCACATAGAGAGATTCAAGGGTGTGTATCAAACGATTGTCAGCTCCTTCCCACCAGGCCCTAGTTTCGTCAGTTGTATGGATGGTCCATGATGTTGTTGGGTTAAATGCAACCTCGATGCAGCTATATTTCAAGTTGAAAAGTCCATAGGCTATGCTACTATTGTTCAAGACGAATGAGGTTTTTTAAGGCTCTTTTGGGATAATTTCCCAGTCCCATGAATCCTTATTTGCGAAGGCTTTATCGGTCCATGAAGCTCTTTTCAGGAACAAAGAACTAGAGCTTGAAAAGGTGATTATCGAGCTCTCAATTACTTAGAGAGGTGCCACCCGTCTAAATTTAAAGACTTGTCAAAAAATGTGAGAATTTAGATAAAAATAAAATGTCTAAAAATTGGATTCAGATTTAATGTTTCTTTTCTATGTGGGTTAGGCTTTGGGTAGAACTTTTTTGGCCAACCCGACCTAAATTTATATTATATTATAAAAAATATTTATATTAATTATAGATGTTAAATAATAATTATATATTTATATTAAATTACTAATTTAATAATAATTTAACTCATTACCCCTAAAGCTCAAAAAACTTACCCAACTAAATAATCTAGCCTAAATTAAATTATGAACTTGTTTATTTTATACTTCTAACACTGTTTTTTTTTAATGTATTTTTAATGTGTTAGGAAACAATTATTTTAGTTTGTTTAATGTGATATATTTTTTAAAATTTGTTTTTATATAAAAAAAATTAAAAGTAAATATGGGTGGAGTGGGTTAAGGTTGAGCTTACATTTCTAAATTCAGGCTAGGCTTGGAAAAAAAAATTTGCCCATTTTTCGGTCTTGACCTTGAAAATCAATATAGAAGTTTTACATGGGCCTTGCCTGAATCTGACGTAGCCTAACCCACGAACAAGTCTAGTAACTTTAAAATTAGGGATGGTTTTTAAGTGAGTGTTGTAATAACCAATTTTGCCCGGGCCCATTCCAAAATAATAAAAACAAAAAATAATAACCAATGTCCAGTTTTACAAGTCTGTTTACAAAAACCCAATGGCCCATTACACCCAATAGCCCAGAAACCAAACTAATACAGACCCGAGCCTAATTACTTACCCAGACCCAATCTAAACCTTGGCCCAAATGGCTGGCGGTTGGTTTATGGACACAGAAACCCTAGGTTTCCATCTGCGCGCAACACCCCACTGGCGCCGCAAGCCTTCTACCCAGCAGAGATCCCACCGCGCCGCGTCATCAACGTGCGGAAGTCCTCGCTCCAGATTCTCCGCCACTCTTCACCTACACGAGAAAGGAAGCAAATCACAGCAAATATGGCAACAAATATATTTCCTTTGTTTTTGTTTTTCTTTTGGGTTATAAAACCCAAGATTTGTAAACAGAGAGGGGGGGAGAAAATAACAAAAATATACAGAAATAAAAATACAAAGATCTTAGCGAAAGGTGATTTTCATTATTTTATTTTGTTTATTTATATCTATGTTTTTTTTGTGTACGAATATTAAAAAAGGAAAAGGCAAGAAGGTTACCTTTTTTTTTTGGCTTCAAACGGGGTTTTGGGCTTCCAATTCCGCCGTCAGAGGAGGCACGTGTGGCGGTGGCCCCTAAGCCCGGTAACCGGACCCAAATGGGCGAAAGGAGAATTTCAGAGAATTCCCCTTAGTTTTTTTTTTAAAACAATAACAAAAATGATTTTTTTTAATTTCAAAGTGGCTTATATAGGGCTATAGAAACTGAAACACCCCAAACCCGGCCCACGAGCTTTGACCAGATTTGGTATGTTCCTCAAGTAAACCGGTTCAAAATTCTTTTGTTACTTAGGAAAAACTTGTATGATTTTTAAAAAAATATTGTTTGGGTTGGGCTTGAGTTGAAAACAAATTTATCTTATGTTAAAACCCATTTATTTAAGGTGACAAAACATTTAGAGTTAATTTTAAAAAGGAATTTACTTAAACTTTAATTGATAAAAATCCATAAACATAATAAATAAAAGAAAAAATAAAGTAAACCACAATGGCCTTATTATATCAATGATCCCAAAGTAAAACTTAAAATACTTAAAATAAATTGAAAGTCCAAATCATAAATTTCTTGCTATGCATGGCCACCTTTAAGCTCCCGCCGACCCGGTCCATTATCGCTCATCACCAAAAATATTCCCAAACGGGGTGAGTCAACAGACTCAATGTGTACACAACACTAAGTCATAATAGAATCAGGCATGCAAATGATACACATTCAAATCATAGAATACAATTAATGATGCATTCCCAAACCCAAACCTAATTAACCATCCGCTACACACCACCCGTACCTGCCAGTCACACCGTGGGGACTACTAAGTCAACCCTCCATCCGCTACACACCATCGAAGGCGATCGCAGCTGCGATCGACGTGCTCATCGCCCATATAATTTGTGTCATTAGACACCATATTCAAATAATGTAACCGGTTACCAAATTCAGATAATGTAACCGAAGTTACCATATTCAAATTTTGTGACCGTAGTCACCATATTCCGTTGGTGAGACCGAAGTCAACACCTTCTTCCCCTTTCACATAGATCCCGAATGCCCCATAAATTTTATATCATGCATAACATACTTAATTCTCATTCATGTTACTATTCATATGTTCAAAATACATCATATTCATAATCCTATCGTAAGTAGGAAACGCACTGGTACTTTTACCACATTTGTGGTACTTAGCCACATTCACATTCTTATGCATATTCATATATTAAAATAATTGCCATATGATATATCGAAGGTTAGTATGAGTACACACATTCTTAATAATACATTTAATTTAAACATAGCCATGAACCTATCAAAACTTAGGGTAGGGTACACACTGATTTGTTTAACGAATTCCTTGAAATCCCAAAATCTGATCTCCATCGCCTTAGATCTCAAATTCCTACATTTGATTAATCACTTACTAATTTAATAAAAAGCCATTCTGCCATAAATCTAAATCCTAGTAGGATTAGTATTCTTAAAACTTACCTTGAAATTCTCAAATCCCAAAATCCTTGTATCCTCTCGTTAAATCCCTATAACTACATGTTAGATCAATTTCTAACATTTATTCACAACAAATAACCCTTAGCCGTATGTTAAATATGACTTACCTTAGATTCTTAAATCCTGAAATTCACCGAATAACTAGGAACACGCGGCTTATGGTGTACCTTGGGAAAAGAACTTCTCCTTCCTTGTAGTCGACACTTAGTAAATCCCGAAAGATCTCTTGACAACAGATATTAAGGGTATTAGAATCTTAATTTTGATGACCTTAAAAGAAATAGAATGAGAATCTAACCTAATCTTACCCTTATCAAGAATTTGATGGAACTCTTGCTTGAACCCTTAGCAGATTCGGCTATGGCTTTGATGTGGATAACAATTTGGCTCTTGAGGCTTAGTGAGAAATCGACTAGGGCTATTGGTATCTTTGGCTTTTGATTGTGTTTGTAATAGAAGAAGAAAAGAAAAGAGAATAAGAGAATAATGGCAGAGAAAATTTGGCAGAGAGAAGAGGAGAAACTTTAGAGAATTTAGTGCAGAGGTTTTCTTGAAAAGAAAAGAATGAATGAAGAATAGCCTTACTCTTCCTTTTATAGCCAAAATTACTAGCTAGAGTCCTTTACTTGGCCACCACTCTTCTATTTTGATAGCTTTATCCCTTGATTTATCACTTTAATAAAACTTAATCCAATAATTATCTCTTATCTCTTAATAAAAATAATACTAATAATAATCCTCTTTTATCTCTTCCTTATCTATCAAAATAAAAGAAATAATATCCATATTTATCTCTTGAAAATAATCTAAAATAAATCCATTATTTATCCCTTATTTATCCACCCTTTATCTCTTAAAAATAAAAGAATAAAAGCTCCTAATTTATAGCCATGTGCCGTCCACCTCACTTTCTTCCTGGAAGCAAAATAAAATTTCTTTTATTTGCTTCCCATGTGACTCGAACTCAGTGCCCAACACCTTGCATGTGGCGCCATTTCCAGAGGCCCTAAGTGGCATCTCCGTGCCACTTTTCCAAGCTGTTTGTGTGTCAAATTCCTCATATTATTTTTCTTAAGGCCACCTTGCCTTAGTTTTCTCTTTTAAGCCTTAAAACTTGACATTTCTTTACATTTCCAAGTTTCCAAAAATTTTCGTTTGGCTCTTTAAACTTGACATTTCCTTACATTTCCAAGTTTCCAGAAATGTTTACTTTCCTCTTTTGAATCATTTCCACATCATTTCCTTACATCCCCTAGTTTCCAAAAATGTTCACTTTCCTCTTTTAAACTTAACGTTTCCAAAGCATTTCCTTACATTTCCTTACATTTCCATACATTGCCTTACATTTCCATACATTTCCATGCACCTTAGGGTTCCTAGAACTCCTCAGAACACATCCAACACACCCACTGAGCCCACTATCTCATGAACAACACACGAACGCATAACCCCTAATCTAGGATGTTACAGAAACGACGCCGTTTTCGCTTAATCTAATAAGCGCAAAACGACGTCGTTCGGGGCTAGGGGATCCGCGCGTTGACCCGAAAATCCGACCAGGATCCGCGTGTTTTTGTAAAATGGTATAATTTCATTTTCGGTCCTTCCGCTATTTTAATATTTTTAATTCGGTCCAATTTGAATTTTATTATTTATTAAATTAGCCCTAAATTTTGTCTTTATTCCAATTTAGTCCCTCGAGTTCTTTGAAGGCTAAAATCAGAACGTTATCATTTTAAATTTTGGCATAATTGCCACTTTGGCCCTTGTAAATTAACCTGTATTCTAATTTAGTCTCTCTTATATCTGTTTTATTTAACTTTTTTCTTATTTTTTTAATTTTATGTATTATTTTAATATTATTATTTTATTAAAATGTTATATTATTTTTATTATTTATATATACTAATTTGTTTATAGTATAAAACTTATATATATAGTTTTTATATTTCTTAATTTTATATGTATGTAATTATTATTATTTATTACCTATATTATATAAATTAGCATATTATTATTTATATTATATATATTCTAATTATTATTATATTATTATTTTATTTTAATTTAATTATAATTTTCTTTATTTTTAACAAAATTATTTTAGTATTTATATATATTAATTATTATATTATATTTTAAAATTTTTGTACATTATATAATATTATATTATATCGTATCATATGTATAAAATTATTTATAATATATTCTATTCTCAATATTTTTTATTTTAAAATCATTATATTTTTTTTATATTGTTTATATTGTTTGGATCATATGAATGTCCTTTTTATCTATTATTTAAATTTGCATGAAATATGTTCATAGTTGATTGTTTATACTTCATTAGGTATTTGTAATCGCTTTAGTATAGGAATTATTGTTTGTCGTATTTCGTATTATTATTGCATATCTTAAATGTTAGTATGTTATAATTTTTTTTTATCTTTATGTTCAATAATGTATAAAAGCAATATTATTACATGGATTATTATTTAAAATATAAAATATATTTTTTTTTTTTGCAAAATCGCTATATTTCGTTTAAATTTTTTAAAAAAATAAGGCAATGTTTTGGTATTTAGAAATTCGGGAAATAGTGCCCTAACGTGTTGGGTGCGATTTTCTGTTTGGCTAAATAACTAAATATCCTTTTAACAAGATTTGTAAATCATGAGATGATTTTGATTACGAAGGTTTTAAAATATCGTGTCCTAATGTGTTGGATGTGATGTTTATATTCTTTCGGAACAAAGAAATCTCAAGTTTTAAATTATAAAAACTTATTCTTGAGAATTCAAAACGTTGTATCCTAACTTATTGGGTGTGATGTTTTGTATCTCGAGGTAAGAATTTTCTAAAAAGATGTATCTAGCTTCAAAGTTATGAGATACTGTATCCTAACTTATTGGGTGTGGTATTCTTATTTCTTTGAGATAGGTAGTCTTGGTTTGCCTTCAAATAAAAGGATCATTTTTTTTTAATCTCAAACATTTGGACATGATACTATCAATTAGGTACCAATTTTTGGGCGTTATGAGGGTGTTAAACCTTCCTCATACGTAACCGACTCCCGAATCTGTTTTCTCGTTTTTCGTAGACCAAAATTAAATGTTTTAAATAAAACGTTTTACAAGGTGATCCAATCACACCTAAGTAGAAAGGGATTGGTGGCGACTCTCATTTTCGTTTTAAAAGTCGAACCCCATTTTTTTAAACTGATTTTAAAATGGTTTCGACAAGTATCAATTCCTTAATATGCCTTTCCTATGGAATCAATAAAGTGTATATAAAGTCGTTAACTCTCTAGTTAATGTAGCTTTATTATTTGCAAACCATATTATTTGGGATTCAATTCCTCTTAGTTTAAGTTCAATTTTGTACTTTGAATTGATTCAAGTTAATTTTGAAAACGGGATGGACGGTGGGATCCTATATACAGGGTAAACTTACTGGTCTTGGTTAAGAGTTTGTCCTCCTTCCTAAGTACTTACTTTTGGTCCAAAACTTTGTGAATCTAAAATCTTTGTTTCACAAATATGTTATCCATTACGTAAATTTATATTTTTATGCAAAGGTAATAGAAATTTAGTATGAAGGTTTTCAAAATCTTAAATAAATGAAATAGATATAAAAATATTTTTTTTTCGAAAGATAATATCATTTATTATAACATCGGTACAAAAAAAGGATACTATTAATCGCGGATACATTGGAAATCCAGAAGAGATTACAACCAAGACACGTTATGCACACTTAACATAAAGTCAAGCCATACCAGACAAAGCAAACTACACTTGTAACAAGCATCCACCACCTGAGAGAGAGCAAAGCAAGACTCAAGTCACTCCTTGGATGGATCTAACACGCCGAGACAAAGATTGCCAGCAAACAAAGTGAGCGTTTCACCTTAAATCATTAAGCCTCTTTCCAGGTCTTTGCTCCAGTGGTGATGAACACAGCATAACAAACTTGAAACAACAAAGTGTAGTTGCTAGAAAACAAAAAACAACCAAAATGAGCCATAGAAGACTCGAGAAATCGAAATACATAGAATCCAAGAAACACGAGCATATAAGGCTAGAGAAAACCTCCACAAAAGAGGACCCAAAGGAAACCTTTGGAAACCTTTATTATGCCGGAAAAGGGAAAGTCATCCCTTACAACCAGCAAGGGAGGAGCAGGCAATAGAGAAAAAAAGAAGGGAAAGAAGAAAGGAAAAAGAAAAGAAACATGAGGGGAGGGGCGAAAGAGATGAAAGGTGGAGGAGGAGGGGACAGTGGGTGTCAGCTCTAGGGTATTAGCCCTAGAGCACTGGCCAATGAGAGAGAGGGAAACCCACCATCGACAGAGAGAGGAAGAGACACAACAAGGGAAGAAACAAAATGAAAACAAAACAGAGAAAATAGAGGGAGGGAGGGAGTGTAACATCCCAAACTCTTAATTTTAATTTCGTAAAATTTTGACAAGAATAAGCTATTGGCTTAATGGTTTAGAGTGAGTAAGGAGACAATGTAATTGGCTTAGAGATTGAAGTTTGAACCCCTTCCCTTGCAAATTGATTAAAATTGTTGCAATGTTGCTCCCTTCCTATTTTGTGTCGTCCCACCTAGTTAACCTAGGTTTAAAAGTCAAATTTTTATTTTTTGTTCACTATTTATTCGTTTCTTCTTTTGGTGTAGCCATCCAAGCCTTCTTTGTCACACCCTAAATTCGATGGATCTCATTTGAGAGAATAATGTATGCACATTAATTGTTTTGGCGCATTATAGTAGTATGATCCGCCACCCGACTGATTCGTTAGCAAGGTAGAGTATTGGCATATTCTAGCATGAAAGCATCCGCCCGATGTCGGTATCTAAGAAATTGGTCCAGGATATCTTCAAGTGAAGAAAGTTTACGCCTCAGAGTTCTTGGTTGAAAAACGAAGAGTTTATTAAACGTATGGGAAAAATTGTAAGAAGAATTAAATGTCTTTAAGATCACGCCATAAGAGAGTCATCACCAAGATGAAGTACGTCTGGTTTGTATGAGCATTGTTCAATTGGTTCTTGTAACAGGATTAGTTGGGAGTTAACCGAATTAATTTGACTCTCTTCTTGACTGGTCTACCATAACGTCAAACTAGCCGGATTTTTCCTTTACTCCCCTAGAGAGATTTTTTTACCTTAGTTTGCTAAAAATTAAAGAAAATAAATGAAAATAAATGGGAGAGGAGTGATTTGAACCTAGGACCTCTAGGGGGTACACTAACTACTTAACCATCAAGCCTAGGTCATTACTTGGTTATCCATTTCATGTAACCCCCTATACTTTGGGGCGTTACATGTAGTGGTGCTCCGGTCAATTGTTAGTGTTCTATGGATTGTAATTGAGGTGTGGGATTCAAATCAGTTGTGAAGGTGTATGCGTGTGTACTACTTTGTATGTTGGCCGACTAATGTTGTTGCACCAAATACTTATCTATCAGCCTCCAATTATCTTGTTGTTTGGGTGTCAATTAGCTTCAATTTCTTGTTGTTTTAGCCTGCTATGTGTTTGTCGATCAGCACTTAATTTTAGCCATCAATTGTCTTGTGGTCGTTGTGCTAATCTCAAAACTTTGCAACACTCATTCCTTTTTTTTGTTTCAGTTGTTGTTTGCTTCAGCCACTGCCTTTAAATGCCATCAAAATTGGTTTAGTTGATGTGTTTGTTTAATGTTATTGTGACTCGCTACTAGATATAATGATATTGTGGATGTTATTGTTATCATGTTTGGGTGGATTTGGGTTTTATGCTTTTGGTATTTTGACAATTTTGTGGTTTGATTAGTTAGTTTGATTTATTGGAAAATTGTTTAGATTAGTCATATAACTAAAATTTGTTAGAATTAATTGACTAGATTAACTTGGGTTGTTTCTAAGTTAAGTGTAATTAGAATTCTTGTAGCTTAATTTTAAATTAGTCTCTCTCTTTTTAAATGTGACAGTTTAGATTAGTTGGTACAAGCTTATCAATGTTAATTGGGTTGGATAGGGATAATTAAGTTGAATTTGTTGCATCTTATGATAACTTGATTTGAATTAAACTTAGATTAATTAACTATTCGAGAACGAGGTAAATGTGGTGGGATTATTAGAATATTTTGCTTATATTAAAATTTATTTTAATTTATTGGATTCGATTCATGTAGACATGGTGTATGATAAATAGTGTTCGAGTAATGGTGAAATTAAATTTATATCTAAATTAGATAAACAATTAGATTAATTTGACTTAGATTAATTAAAATTAGTTTAAAGATTAAATTTAGACTAATCGCCATAGAATTGATAACTTATAATTGTTTTAATGAATTTGTATATTTTTTTCTATTGAAGTGAAGGAATTAAGTGACCCGTTGAAAGCAAAGCTCGTTGTGGATTGATCGTTTCTAAGAAACAAACACTTAGAATTACATTTTGTGATCCTTACATTTTAAATTATCTAAAGTTGTATGATTAGGTTCGTTCGATTTTGAGTTGGGGAAAATTGCGGAAAGCAATTGGGCTGCGAACTTGCGTAATTCAGGTGTGGGACTTAGTTAAATGTGAATTATGTACATGAGTACTTCTTGTTTGATTTGGTCAAATGATGGTATGTCTTTGAGAGTTGTTTGATTGATGTTTTTGTTTGGTGTTTGGTCGAATTGTGTGTGTACCTTTCAAGGGGGAAACTGAATGCACGTATATTTTCTTTTTGATGCATGTCGAATATGAAGTGTGGATCTTACCTTGCGTAATTAGCCTTAAATTGATATTGTATAATTTATATTGGTAAAATGTGCTTACTGGTTGATGTGCATACAAACATGCCATGACTGATATTGTGTTATGATAAACCGAAATAGTAACATATTTTAATCCCACATTTAGTATGTTTTTGGATGAATTATCCCTTGATTTATGTAAAAAGGTGCTCTTAATCCTTTTTTTTCATGTCTTATACTCAGGAAAGCACCCAAGGATAAAAAGAACGAGAAACAGGCTCAAAATGGGCTCAAAACGGACCAATGAGAAAATCGACACGGCCTGGACTTGGACCCACACGGCCGTGCCAAGTCAATCATCTAGAACACGGTCTAACCCCAACTCACACGGCCGTGTCTCATTAAAGAAATCCGAACATGGCCTAGCCACGATTTACACGGGCGTGTGCCATGGCCGTGCCTCTGCCGTGGAAAAGAGCAATTTCATTCGGGAAAGGACACTTAGGGAGAAAGAAACGTATTTCAAAAACCTATAAATACACCCTAAGTATGACCTGAAAAGGGGAGCCCAAAGCCATCGTCTAGGGGCGCGTGTGCTAGGCAGAGAAGGCGTGCGATTTGTGGGGATTCACTCTGGGATAGCCAGTTGATCCATCTCAAGAAGCCGAAATTCTACTCAAGACGGAGGATCTCCTCTTCAATTGTTCGTGGGGTTTTAGGGATTTCTTATGTTTTGTTTTATCTTTTCTCTTGAGATATTTTCCTTTATTGTTATGAACTAAACCCTTCAGATAATTCGAAGGGATGAAACCTATGATGAATCTTGTTATTGTTTTCTCGAATTATATGATAAATACTTAGTTTGTTCTTAATTATGTGAGCTTAATCCAAATTTAATGTGCTTAGGTGGAGGAGGAATAGACCCTGCCTAAGAGTAGATCCAACATAATTAAGCGGAGTTGATCGCACGCCTAGAGATAGGGTGACGAGATTTTAGGGTGACGAGATTTTGCCGGATTAGGGTGAAACCTAATATGGGAATCCATAAACCGATTTACTGCTATTCTAGGGGGTTATTATAAGAGAACGAGAGTTCCACTAATTAACCTAGGGTTAGACGTTATTCGCCTCGAGAGAGGGTTTAATATACGTTAGGGAGTCTTACGGATCAAACTAAGTGAATAAATCGTATGGTTCAGTGTTAGATAACAAGTGAAGTCTAGGTGGATTCTTCCTAGGGTATCGTCCTTAATCAACTGAGTTTTTCCCAAGTTATTTTCCAAATTCATTCTTCTTTGTCTTAGAGTCTTTAGTTTAGTAGTTAATTAATTTAGTTTAATAAACAACTTCACTTATTTTAGGCTAACTAATAAAAAGAAAGGTAGTATTAGTACTTTTAGTTCCTTTGGGTTCGATAATCCGGTCTTGCCTAAGCTATACTACTGTTCGATAGGTGCACTTGCCTCAATCATTGTCAGAGTTAGTTTCCAGGTTTGATCATTCTTTTTATAAATTTTAAAGCTCGATTCACAATGATCAAGTTTTTGGCGCGCGTTGTTGGGAACTAAAATATTAAGAAAGCTCTATTTTTATTACTTTAGCCATTATTTTTATTTTTCGCAAGTTATTTTTATTTTTAGTTTTAATTTTAAATTTGCTAAATTTTCTTTCTTTCTTTTCCTAGCAGGTACCTCTAGTTTATGACTAGAAGGAACCCGAGAGGACCTTTAGAATACGACGGTGATATTGAAGCTACCGCTCAGAGAAATCGCAGAGAAATTAGGCGAGCCCTAAATTACCAAGGAGAGCGAGAAGACAGATCCAATCCCATGAAGGGATGGACGAAAATAATCTTCCACCACAAGATCCGGGAGAAAATAATGCTCCTCGTACTATGTTTGATTATGCTAAACCGCATTTAATGAGAGCGAATCAAGTATTGTTAGGCTCGCTATAGTCGCCAATAATGTTGAATTAAAGCCTAACACTATACAAATGATTCAACAGTTTGTTCAATTTGATGGTTTGCAGGACGAAGATCCAAACGCTCATATGGCTAATTTTTTAGAGTCCTGTGATACCTTTAAAATAAATGGCATTTCTGATGATGCCATACGACTTCGGTTATTTCCCTTTTCATTAAAGAATAAAGCTAAACATTGGTTAAACTCGTTACCACGAGGGTCAATCACTACATGGGAACAAATGACCGAAAATTTTTTATTAAAATATTTCCCACCGGCCAAAACGGCCAAATTACGTAATGATATCTCTTCTTTTGTGCAGATGGATTTAGAGACATTATACGATGCATGGGAGAGATATAAGGATCTCTTGAGAAGGTGTCCACATCATGGTTTACCCTTGTGGCTCCAAGTCCAGACTTTCTATAACCGTGTAAACCCCTCAACGAGGCAATTAATCGACTCAGCCGCCGGTGGAACCTTGAATAATAGAACTCCTGAGGTAGCCTACGAGTTTATTGAAGAGATGTCGCTGAATAACTATCTGTGGCAAGTTACAAGAACAAGGCCAACAAAAACTACCGGAGTTTACAACCTCGACGCAGTAACCATGCTATCAAATCAGGTAGAGTTGATGAATAAAAAGCTTGATAGTTTGTGTTCTTCGCAGGTACATCCGGTCATGCAATGCGACACAAGTGGAACTGTATAATCCACGAGTACCCACCCTACCAACCGGGCACAGAGAGCGAATAGAGAACTAATAAGGTAACAATTTCAGATCTAATAATAACCCATATAGTAATAATTATAATCCCAGGTTGGAAGAACCACCCAAATTTTTCGTGGGGAGGACAAGGAAATCAAGGAAATCAAAGACAACAACCTCCTCAAAATTTCCAAAATCAGCCCTATCCACGTAAAAGGAAGCCGAATCTTGAAGAGACGTTGAACAAATTCATAGCATCCACAAAAGCCCATTTTCGAAAGACTGAGTCAACACTTGATGACCAACAAACATCGATCAAAGTGATAGAGAAACAAGTTGGAGAACTCACTAAGACAGTTGGACAACTTATTGAAATGGTTTCAAATTCGATCGTTGATTTTCTAAAGCAATGTAGCAGTAAAGACGATTAATCGAGGAGTGGAAAGGAGTTAGTTGAACCAAAGAAAAAAATACTACATGAAGGTGACAAAGCAAAGGATACGAGAGTTGGGGATGTAACTCCAAAACGCAAAGAAAGTAAACCACCAATCCCATATTCAGCACAGTTAAAGAAAGAACGATTAGACGCCCAATACGGTAAGTTTCTTGAACTGTTTAAACAGATACATATTAACTTACCTTTTGTTGAAGCCATTTCACAGATGCCGACGTATGTAAAATTCTTAAAGGAACTCCTAACGAATAAAAGGAAGCTTGAAGAAGTATCCATGGTGGAGCTTAATGAAGAATGTTCAGCCATCCTCCAAAATAAGCTACCAACCAAATTAAAAGACCCAGGAAGTTTTACTATTCCTTGTTTAATTGGTAGTTTAAATATTAATAAAGCATTAGCTGATCTAGGTGCCAGTTGTCGTAACCATTTTTTTTGGAAACAATGGGGATCGACTTTGGTTTTTGAAAACGGAAATAAAAATGGGAGTCGCCACCGATCTTTATTAGGTGTGGTCGGATCACCTTTGTTTTAATAAAACGTTTTGGTTTACTAAAACAGTGCTTTTGGTCTACGAAATTTGAGAAAACGGGTTCGGGAGTCGGTTACGTGCGAGGAAGGATTAGCACCCCCGTCACGCCCAAAATTGGTACCAAATTGATTAATTAATGTCCTAATGTTGAAAATTTGAAAAGATTTTAAAATACGAATCCTTTAGAAAATATTTGAATTTACTCGAATTGAACATTAAGATTCTCTCGCTCGAAGGAATGAAATGTCACATCCAAAGACGATAGGACACGACAATTTAAATCCTCGAATCCAAGATCATCTCATGATTCCCGAGACTCATGCATTGAAAATATCAAAAGGATATTCGATTATTTGTCAAGTGAGAAACCGGAACTCAGTAAGTTAGGGCTTGATTTCTCGAAGTTCCAAATGCGAAATATTGCCTCTATTTTAAAAACTTATCTCGAAGTATCTAGATGTCGTGTCCAGTAAGTTAGGGCGCAACATTTCGAATTTCCGAGAACAAGTATTTTATTTAAAACTTATATTGCGATTTTTGAAAAGGATATTCCGTTATTCAGATTAAATGAAGAAAACCGGAACCCAGTAAGTTAGGGCTCGATCTTCTCGAATCTTTAATACGAAATATTGTTTAAAAACCTGATGCGTCGAGAAAGATTAGTGAAATATGATTTGATAAAAGAGATAAATTACGATGCTAGGTTGCGTAATAAAACAAGAATGATGTATGTAATAATACTAAGCTGACTAATTTAATGATAAAATGATGATGATAACAATAATAATGCAATGATAATAGTAAAATAAAGAATAATGATAACAATACGTTCATAATAATAATAGTAATAGAAGGAATGATAAAATAAAAATAATAGTAATAGTAATAATAATAATAATAATAATAATAATAATAATAACAATAATAAGTAATAATAATAATAATAATAATGCCAAAATAATAATAAAACAAAGGTATAGTAATTAAAATAATAATAATAATAATTGATAAACAACAATAATAATAAGGTTAAATAATAGTAGAGTAAAGAATATGAATAAAGCATAATAGCATGTAAAATAATAATATATATATAGAATTTAAAATGGATAACATATATATAAATTTAAGAAATGAAGAATATATATAAATTTTAAAAACAAATAATGAATAAAAAGGGTTTAAAATAGATAATATAAAAGTTTTAAAATAAATAAATGGCAAATTTGCAAAAATGAATTGAAATTTAACAAATTTGGAACCAAATCAAAATGTAAACAAAGTTAAAGGTAAAATTATAACAAAACAAATAAGTAAGGGCTATACTGAAATCAGAATAAAAACAGGGGCTAAAGTTGCAATAAGTTAAAATAAAAAGGCGAACAGGGATTAAAATACAATGCGCGGAAACTAAAAGGGACTACAAGCGCAATTTACTCAAGTTATTAAACGCATCGTTCAAATAGGGATTAAATTAAAATAGACGCAAAATTCATGGGTGAAATTTAGAAAAAGAAAAATGCAAAATGGGATCTGACCGAATAGCGCTGCAAAAAGGGGAAGACCCAACGCGCAATTATCCCTTTTTAAGGGAAAACACGCGGATCTTTTGCTGAACGGGTCGGGTCACACGGGTTCCCCCAAAACGACGCCGTTTTGGCGCCTGGGGAAACCCATGAAATGGTACCATTTTTTGTGGTGAGATTTAAGCCTCAAATTTCATCCTTTCTTTCCGTCTGCAGCCCTCTTTTCTTAAAAAAAAAATTTTGAAACCCTCAAAATCTCTCTACTCTCTCATCTCCTTCCTAGGCCGGCCTTGGTTCTATCATCGGACCACCGTGGTCGGTGATCGGAATATGAAAATAGGCCCCTTTAAACCCCTTTCGGAAAGGAAACCGAAGGCAAGGCCTTCTTAGCCTTAAAAGCCGAAAAGAAGGAGGCCTCTTAACCGTCCCTTAAGCCGACATCGACGACAAAAGGGGGCGGTTCCGGCGACGGAGGCGCGGTGCGAATCCGGTAAGTTTTCCCCTTTTCGTTTTTTATTATTATTTGTAAAAAGTTTCAAAAAGACAATAAATAAAAAAATAAAAAAATGGTAAAAGAAAAACAGTGTTGTATGAAAACGGAGAGATTAATATCAACCTTTTATTGCTTTTTGCTTTCTATTTCTGATAGTTCGTATTTTTTTGAATTTTTGAATCCGAAAAAAATCCGCCTTTTACAAAATGATTTTGAGCCTTTTATAGGCATATTACAACTGCTTGGCCTCTATTTTTTTTGTTTGCTGTTGCGTATTTGCCCCTATTTGCAGGGTATGGGCGGTGTTTATGCAAGGGCGATGGCTGCGATGATGTATGTGTGCTTCAAAGCAAGTGGATGTCAGAAGGGCAGAGGGCAGAGGTTAGGGGTGGCGCATGAGCAAGTGGCTAGGGTTTTTCTTTTTGTTTTTTTCTGTTTTAGGGTTTGTTTAGTTTGGGCTTTTTGGGCTGATTGATTTTGGATTGGTTTTATGGTTTGGGTCTGGTTTGTATTTGGTTATGGGTTTGTAGGCCTAATGGGCCCCGGGCAAAAATGGGCTTGTACAGCTGCCCCTCTTTGCTCATTGTCGTGTAACGAGAATGGAGCAAAGACTTTCAAGAAAGACCAATTTTGTCCGGTCTCGCTGAGTCTTGATTCTTCGGTGCTCCTATTCTTCAGGTAGCCTCATTCCAGTCCACTGTATCTTATTGCTTCGATCCACTTCACCACTACTTCAGAGAGCTAGGATATGTAGCTTCAATTTGCTCTTGCTGCAACTTCGAGCGGATGAGATTTGTTTATTTTTAACTTGCTTCGCTGTGTCTTCAGGGAAATAAGATTTAATGTCTTCGACCGCTCTCCGCAACTTCGTGGAGTGCCAGATCTGCTATCTTCAATATGCTCCTGCAACATCAGGAATGCCAGACTTGCTATATTCGATCTACTCCTGCAACATCAGGAATGCCAGACCTGCTATCTTCAATCTGCTCCTGCAACATCGGGAATGCCGGACTTGCTATCTTCAATCGCTTTCTCGCAATTTCGTGAATGCTAGATTTCTTTGTCTTCAATCGCTTCTCGCAAAGCTCGGGAATGCCGATTTGTTGTCTTCAACTCGCTTCTCGCAAAGCTCGGGAATGCCGATTTCTTGTCTTCAATCTGCTCCTGCAACATCAGGAATGCCAGACTTGCTATCTTCAATCTGCTTCCTACAATTTCAGGAATGCCAGATTTGCTGTCTTCAATCTGCTTCTTGCAAAGCTCAGGAATGCCATATTTTCTATCTTCGATCTGCTCCTACAACATCAGGAATGTCAGATCTGCTAACTTTGATCTGCTTCCCGCAAAGCTCGGGAATGCCAGATTTCTTGTCTTTAATCGCTTCGCAAAGCTCGGGAATGCAGATTTGTTGTCTTCAATCTGCTTCGCAAAGCTCGGGAATGCAGTTGGCTATCTTCAACTCGCTTCTCGCAAAGCTCGGGAATGCCGATTCGGTTGTCTTCAATCTCGCTTCTCGCAAAGCTCGGGAATGCCGGATCGGCTATCTTCAATCTCGCTTCGCAAAGCTCGGGAATGCCGATTTGTTGTCTTCAATCTCGCTTCTCGCAAAGCTCGGGAATGCCAGTTGCTATCTTCAATCGCTTACAAAGCTCGGGAATGCTAGATTTGTTGTCTTCAATCGCCTTGCAAAGCTCGGGAATGCCGACGGTTGTCTTCAATCTGCTTCCCGCAAAGCTCAGAATGTCAGGTTGGCTCTTCAATCTACTTCTTGCAAAGCTCAAGAATGCCAGATTGGCTATCTTCAATCTGCTTCCTGGAAAGCTCAGGAATGCCAGATTGAAATGCATCAAATGCCCCTAATTTAGACATGCTATGAATAAAAAATGATATGAGTATGATTCCCGCTTAAGGTGTTATCACTCATTTGTTTTTCATTCATGTTCTGCTCAAATAATTTTCCCCATGGTAATTCTGAGTCCTCTCTACCTGAACCTTGGGACATGAATTGGTATCTCCCACTACAACTTCAGGGGAATAACTTTTAATTTCTTCCATCTTTCTGTTACCATTCAGAGGTACAAAACTTGTACTACTTTCAATCTGTTACACTATTCCCTGCGTGTAATGACCAGATGTATGAATGCAGGGTATCTCGTCAATGATCCTCTTTACACTTGGATTGACCTTGTTCGTCATTTCTTTGATGTGGTATCACTAACGAAATTGTCTTATCCAATAAAAATCAAGAGATAATCATTCTTCAATGTTTCCATTTCTTAGGCTTGGTGAGTTCGAACAATAGTCATGCTTGATTCCTCATATTATTTAGAAGCTTCTAGAGTAATCATGAAACTCCTTTTATGAAAGTGTTATTAGTCCATAAATTGTTATTTCAATATAAAATGCTTGAAAAAGGTCACAAAAATGGACGAGAAAGAAATTAGTCAGAGCATAGCTCTGAGAAATAATTTAATCAAAGATAACCCAGGCAATAAAAGAAAATTGATTTGGGCGTATCTCAAAAAAGAATAAAGCAATCAAAGATGACGAATTTCAAAATTGGGTAAGAATGAAGCTAGATGCCCCAGATATCGCAACTGAGCTTCTTTGTTCCAACTTCTTGAGGACCATTTTAAGCTCAATATGTGTTTAGGGGATCCGAGTACTTTGTCGATGCCCCAAGACGTAACATACTTCCTCATTGCTAATTGGACGTAGCAAGACTACTCAGATGCCCCACTTTTCAAAATTTGAGCCGCCTTTTCTGGGTTTTCAACTCAAAGCCCCTTTGGTCTCAAAGCGCCCTTTGCGGGTTTTCGCCTTAGCCTCTCCTTTTTTTACTCAAGGCACCCTTTGCGGGTTTTCACCTTGACCCTTTCCTTTTAGGTAAAATCCTTCTTGACTAAACACAATTCACCGGATTGGGCAAGTCTTCGCTATCCATCTCGGTCAATATGAATGCTCCTCTAGAATAGGCCCTTCATAAGTCCTTCCAAGTTTGGCATATGCTTTCCTCTAAAATCATTTTGTAGAAGAAAAATCATTTCAACATCAAAGTTCCCCTTGTGGGGATTCTCTAGGATGAACCTCTTTGTCATAAGCTTGAATAACTTTAACCTTTTCTTCAACTAGGTTCAATTAGCAAAATACTTCATTTCCATAAACCAATGGGTAAGACGTTGCTCTCAGCGAAGGTTTTGGCTGACATTCAATAAGGTAACGGTAGCTTCTTATGCCAATCCTTACAATTCTAAGTCACCTTTCATTTTTTTCTTGGCAACTTTTGCTATATAGTGATACGCTGCCTGATCTTTGGACAAACTGTAAACTTTGACTTTGTACAGTTATGCATTCTGTGTTGGCATCTGATCATTTTTTTTATTTTTTATTTTGAATTTGATGACTATCGACTTTGCAATATTGACATATGAAGCTACTTCCACCCTCTTAGTGAAGTAGACAACGACCATGACGATAAATTGATGATAACTTAAAGCGTTTGACAAGATTGGACCCATCACATCCATGCCCCACATATAGAAAGGTCTGTGAAGAAAGTAGAAGAGTTACATAAACCTCGTCTTCTTTAATTCAGTATTTGTGGTATGACTGATGCAATCGCTTCCATGGTAGACCAACAGCGCCCCATCTTCTTGTTTAGCCCGCGTCTTATTAGTCTAGGCATGTCTTGATATGATCGTGCGAAAAATATCTTTGAATTATAGAAAATAACTTAATAATATCTCGATCTATTTCTGTGGTGAGCTAGGCTTCGATCTTCATTCCTTTCCTAGGCTCGCAATATCCATTGACCCTATGTAAGGTAAGGTCTGTTTTTCATCTTGTTAAACCATTCTTAACAAGTCAGAAGATATGTCACAAACTCTGTCATCTTCAAAATCCACGAGATCCCCTAGACCCATATCTTGTTCAAAAAGGGAGTCAGTAATAACGTCGCTCATGACATTGATATCTGGGTACCTAAGCATGAAGGCAAGAAATCCAAAGAATAAATGATTCTAAGGATGATTACTTGTATGGTAATGAATAAAAAATGAAAGAGTAAAAAATGTATAGTAGAAAGAATAAAAGAATATGTACTCAAAATATGCATTTTAATGAAATAATAATTTAGGACTCAAGCCTATTTCACAAAAAGGGTCTTATTGCCTCTAGGCTTAAGGCAACAAGCATGTTTTGTATATTAATCTAGATTAGCCCTAAAAGTACAAGGATTTCTCCCACAATCTCATTATTTAAAACTCTCCCAAGTACACAAGGGCTTGTAAACTTTGTTCTCTGATTCCCTCTTTGCTTTCGATTTCTTCAAGGGATCACAATTTTCTTGTCTCCATGATTGGATAATGGGTTCTCCACACTGGGTGTATCATCAATCTTGAAAACTCCCATCTTAAGAAGTCTCTCAACTACCTTTTTGAAGGCAGTACAATTCTTTATTGAATGCCCCGTTACTCCTGCGTGATAATCACATTGAACGCTGGAGTCATACCATTTCGGATGTGGGGGTTGTAACGGATGCAGATAATATGGGGACACTACACGTGCCTCTAATAAAGTCTCATATAGCTCCTTATATGTCATTGGAATTGGTGTAAATTGGAGCTTTTCGAAATTTTGTCTAGGGCCTGATTCTTGTCTCGTCGACCCTTGTTGTCCAGTCGTAACCACTTTTGGTTGGCTAACAGTGACTGCCTTTGAGTACCCTTTGTTGTATGTACTCGCATTATTCACCTCGTCATCCTTTTTCCTAGGAGTGGACCTTCTAGTGGCTTCCCCTGCTTCAATCTTGCCACATCTTATGGTATTTTCAATCATCTCTCCTGCCATCACTATATCCGCATAGCTTTTGGTGGTGCTTCCTATCATATGAGTAATGAATGGAGCCTTCAAGGTATTGATGAATAGCATTGTAGTCTCCTTTTCTAGGAGTGGTGGCTGAACTTGCATGGCGACCTCCCTCCATCTTTGCACATACTGCCTGAAGCTTTCATTTGATTTCTTCTCCATGTTTTGCAAAGTGATTCTGTCAGGCACCATGTCCGTGACATGGTTGTATTGCTTCATGAAGGCTTGAGCTAAGTCTCTCCAGGAGCTAATGTTAGCGCGGCTGAGTTGATTGTACCACCTAGACGCTGCCCCCACCAAACTATCTTGGAAACAATGAATCAAAAGTTGATCATTGTTCATATAGCCCGCCATGCGTCTACAAAACATAGTGATGTGGGCTTCAGGGCAACTGACCCCATTGTACTTCTCAAATTCTGGCATCTTGAATTTATGAGGAAGTACCAGATCCGGGACCAAACTCAGGTCCTTGGCATCAATACCACGATGATGGTCAGCATTTTCCAAAGCCTGAAACTTTTCTTCTAACCATCTACAGCGATCCTCCAACTTCCTTGAGGATTCAATTCTTAATCCCTCTCTGTCCAAATCCGAGATAACGGGATTGGCTGGGTTATCTCCTGGGTTAGATCCTGAGCCGACCTGGAAGTTTATGGGCGGTCTATTATCAGCTTGCCCCTGTTGAGGCCTAATTGTGACATGTGGCCTTTGGGGATACTCTTCAGGTTGTGGTGGGGTAAAACCCGGGGGATTGCTTTTGCTCTCTTCTCCAGTAATGGCCATGGGACTCTTTCCTTTTTCCAGCATCCCGCTCATCATCTGGGCCATTTGGGCCATCATGTTCCTCTGTGCCTCCAACATTTAGTCCCTCATCTCTTGTTGGAGTTTTTCCATTTGCTCTTGCATCTGGTCTTGCATATCTTTTTGGAATTGTTCCATTCTTTGATCCATTTTCTTCGATTTAGAGCGTGTACCGTAAGGATGTTCAGCTTCCAGATTTTTCTTTTCTCTCTTTCTCTCCTTTCTTTTTCTGAAATAACTTCAAATAATTAAGGTCTTTCTACAAATTTTAATGCATGTAATATGATGTAATGCAAATGCATGAAATGCGATACAAATGCATGGAATGAATGCAAAAAGGAAAAGAGGTGTTGATTATGAATTTAATTCCATTAGAAGAACTTTTCTAGAAAATACGTTTCTTTACATAAAACGGATTTCATATACGGCTTTGTCCTCATAGTCCAAGTGAAAAACAATCCTCTTCTTCGTATCAGAATGCTATGGTTGTGTCCCGTAAACTTTCTCAATAGATGCCTCTTCTAGCTCCTTGTTCCTTGGTTCAGGCCGTACCTCTTCACTCGCTTATCCTCCGCGATGTTCATAAGTTTCTTTAAGAAAATTGAGACATGATGACTCTCGAATAATCCTTGTCGGCTTGAATCCTCGGGCAAAGTCTTGTATTCTTCTGCGGGCTATCAGCCCTCTCTCGTGTTTACCTAGACTATGTTCGAACGACCGTATTATAATCCACTTTATCAAGTAACACATTTCCTTATGACAAACTCCTCTATTTAGTAATCGAATATTAATCAACACCTCCTTTCTATGATGATGCAATGCGATGCAATCAAAATAGGAGAAAACATGTTAGTACAAGAGAAATAAACAACACATAATGCATGTCTGGGTAACCACTAGAGTTTGGTGTGGCTCTATCTAAGGTAGGTTCCTAGGTCTCTCTATATGTGGTTCGGTTCTAAGGTAAGGGTACCCGAACCAGCAGAATCCTCAATCTTCACCCATTATAGGCTTACATAGATCGAGTTCTGTAACACCCCAAACCCGGCCCAAACACTACAACCGAATCTGGTATGTCACTTGAGTGATTTTACAAAAACATGTGGCACTTTTAAGAAAACAATTATCAGGTTTAGATAGTCATACCGAAAACTTTATAATTTATTAAGTTCATATAAGATATAATGTTATAAAATGCTGTGGTGAATTTTAAATAGAAATCGAAATTTCATACATGCCTTAGCTTAGTTTAAACATAAAATTTAAATGCCCATAAATGAAAGCCCAACATGAATCCAAAACATAAATAATAGTCTAGTGGCCCAAGGCCTTATTACAACGAAATATAAAACCCACTTAAATAAATTTCTTAAAAATAGATAAATAAAGTCAAGTCTTTTGCTGAATCCTCAGTACTCTATCGCATGGCCACCTTGCTCTCCTCTCCAGCCCGGTCCGATGCACTAAGTTCGACCTGAGATTGTTAAAATAATAGGGTGAGTCGCGAAACTCGAAGATGCAACCTCGTGCACCATCGATTGGGCCTTAGCCCTCGGATCGAATATAGAACATAATATAGTAGATAGCATACATAAAACCCAACCCAATCCTAGGTTTCCAACCGCTACACACCACCCTTACCTGCAAATTACACCATTGGGGATTTCTACAATCAACCCACACCACTACACACCATCGATGGCGGTCGTCATGTCAGAGATAGTGCTCATCGTCAAAGTCGTGACAAAGTCACCAGGTGAAATGGCAAGAGCCACGAAGCGAGTTGTGACAGAGTCACCAGTGAAATGGCATAAGCCACCGTAGCAGATCACTTTCCCTTCATCAATCACCCAACCCCAAGCATATATAGAAATCGACATACAAAACATATCGTTTTAATGAAACATTTCTCGATGAATGGCGTAAATCACTAACACGATATTTAGCCTTTACCCCTCTAAGGTTTCCAAATGTTATGCCGGGATTTCGGCATTTAACAGAGTATAGAAGATTTATCACATGTATATATATATTAGCAATCAATCTAATGGTGTGAGAAGTTACACACCTGATTTCACGAAGTACTAAACTCTTAGGCGGTATCCTTGCTATCCGAATTTATAACTTGGTTCAACAAAAGCCGAAAAATCACGAAGATTTAACCTCCCCTACATTCGGCCAAGGGTTAATAAATACCCAAATTTACACGTTAAAAATCAAAAGATCTCATTACCTTGAAATCCCGAAAGTAACACTATTCGAGTGTTACTGAACTATGACTTAGAGATCTACGCGATTGACTCCACTTCAGATCCTAGAATGCCGAAAATAAAAGAAAAACAATAGATTAGTCACTAAATAGCCATTCGGCTAGAGACTTTGAAAAGCCGAGAAATATTTGGTTTTCTCAAATCAACACTTACCTAAAGTTTCCTTCAGATTTCGACACAAGTAGGCACCCCAAACTGATTTCGGCACACACAGAAGACTAGATCTCACGATTTTGGGTTTTATGAAAAATCCCAAAAAAGATAACCTAATGCGTTTTCAGCTTTTTTTCTTTTAGAAGATCTAGGTGGTATGTTTCAGCTAACAAGGGAAAGTGAGAAGAGAGTAAAGAGAGGCTTGATGATTCGGCTATGGTGTCTCAAAGAGATGAGAAAGAGAGGATTCGGCCAAATGAAGAAAAAGAAAAGAGAGGAAGAATAGAGTAGAAATTTCGGCAGAGAAAAAAGAAAAGATGGGAGCTTTAGCAGCAATTTCGGCACCCCCCTCTGCATATAGAAAACCGATTCCTCCCCTTAACAGAGATTGATTTTCGCCAACACTGCAACACACGATAGCTCCTATCCCTTTCCCTTATCTCAATCATTATCTCCTCAAAAATAGCCCCTAATTATCACCAACTCCTTCTCCCTTTATCTGCTTAATATCCACACAATAAAAATCCCTAAAATTTTGCCTTGTTGCCGTCCCCCCTTAGTCCCTTATGAGTGCCGAATTTGGCCCTATAACTTGGGCTCTAGGCAGCCAAAATTTGGGCCCTCCTCATGTACTAGTGACGCCAACTATAGCTCCCCTTTCTTGTGCTCTCATCGATGGGCCACAAGCCCAATATGTCAATTAAACTACTAAAACTTTAATTCAAGCCCCTAGAGTGTCTAAACAGGATATCTAATTAAAGCCTCAGCCCAAACCTGAGCCCCATTTGCACATCCAACCCTTAAATTAATATTTTAAGCACACACACTACATAAAATGCACAAGCCCATAAATTTAGGATGTTACAGTTCTACCCCCTTAAAATAAATTTTGGCCTCGAAATTTACCTGATCAAAAGAGATGGGGATACTGCTACCGTATAACATCCTCTGGATCCCACGTCGCCTCTTCTGCACCGTGATTTTGCCACAAAACTTTGACCAAAGGGACGGACTTCCTTCTCAACACTTTTACGTCTAGATCCAAGATTTGCACTGGTTCCTCCTCAAAGGTTAAATCTGGCCTTACTTCAATCTCTTCCACCGGCACCACATGCGATAGATCAGAACGATAACGTCTTAGCATCGAGAAATGAAATACGTCATGTATCTGTTCGAACTCTGAAGGCAACTCCAAACGATAAGCCACTGGCCCCACACGTTCTAATACCCGATAAGGGCCAATAAATCGGGGACTTAGCTTACCCTTCCGTCCAAACCTCATTACCTTCTTCCATGGAGATACTTTCAAAAAGACTTGGTCTCCTACTTCAAATTCCACCTCCTTCCACTTTAGATCCGCATAAGACTTCTGCAAATCAGACGCTTCCTTCAACCGAGCCCGTATTAACTTAACCTTCTCCTCCGTTTCTGAAACTAACTCTGGACCCAAAGACTGACGTTCACCCAACTCCGTCCAACAAGTAGAAGTACGACATCTCCTTCCATATAACGCCAGATGCGGCGCCATCGAATACTAGCTTGATAACTATTATTGTTGTATGCGATTCAGCCAAGGGTAAATAATCCTCCCAACTACCCCTAAAATTGATTATGCAACCCCTTAGCATATCCTCCAAGATCTGAATTACCCTCTCAGACTGACCATCAGTCTGTGGATGAAAAGCGGTACTAAAGTCTAACCTTGTTCCCATTGCTTAATGAAGAGCCTTCCAGAAACGTGACGTGAATCTAGGGTCCCTATCTGATATGATCGACACCGGTACACCATGTAGTCTCACAACCTCAGCCACGTACAACTTAGCCAACTTCTGCAGAGAATAGTCAACATGAATCGGTATGAAGTGAGCAGACTTCGTGAGTCGATCCACAATCACCCAAATTGAATCCTTCTTAGTGGGCGTAAGGGGTAACCCACTAACAAAATCCATCGTGATTCTCTCCCATTTCCACTGCGGAATCTTCACCGGTTGCAACAACCCCGAAGGCAACTGGTGTTCCACTTTCACCTGTTGGCACGTCAAGCACTTACCCACGAATTCCGTTACCTCTCACTTCAGACCTGGCCACCAAAATTGTTCTCACAAATCTCGGTACATCTTAACCCCTCCAGGATGCATAGCCTAAAGGCTACTATGCGCCTCCTGAAGAATCATCTGCCTTAACTCCACATCCTTTGGCATACAAACTTCCTTACGAAAACACAGAATTCCATCACCATTCAAACTATAGTCCTCTCCTTCACCATTCTGCACTTGTCGGATTTGAGCACCCAAAACATCATCCAAAAGTTGCTTCTCTCTGATCCGTCTTGTCCATGTAGGTCTTACTTGAAGTTCGGCTACCAAACTGCCATCTTCTTAACATCGAGATGAGCGAACATCGCCCTCAAATCCGCTTATCGCCTTCCTACTGGGCCAGATCCGCCACCACGTTAGCCTTACGGGTGGTACTCAATCGAGCGAGTCATAATCCTTTAATGGCTCGACCCACTTTCTCTGTCTTAAGTTCAACTCCTTCTGGGTAAGGATATACTTCAGGCTCTTATGGTCCGTATAAATGACCAACTTCTCCCCATACAGGTAGTGCCTCCAAATCTCCAGAACAAACACTACCGCTGCCAATTCTAAATCGTGCGTAGGGTAGTTCAATTCATGCGGTCTCAACTGCCGAGACGCATATGCAACAACTCTTCCATCTTGCATCAACACACAACCTAAACTGTGTGTGGCGCATCACGATGAGCGGTAAATTCTTTTCCCGCTCCGCCGAATTAACACCGGCACTTCCGTCAAGATTCTCTTCACTTCTCAAAGCTCTCCTACTGTTTGTCGGTCCACACAAACGATATTCCCTTCCTTAACAACTTAGTTAGAGGTGCCGCAATTAATGAGAACCCTTCTACAAACCTCCTATAATACCCGGCCAATCCCAAGAAACTTCAAATCTCCGCCACAGACTTCGACGGTTTCCAATCCAATACGGCCTCTATCTTCCGATGGTCCACCCTGATTCCTTCTATAGAAACTACATGCCCTAAGAAAGTTACTTCCCTTAGCCAAAACTCACACTTACTGAACTTTGCGAACAACTGCTTCTCCCTCAAAGTTCGCAACACCACACGAAGATGTTCATCATGTTCCTCCACTGACTTGGAATAAACCAAGATGTCGTCAATGAACACTACGACGAACTGATCAAGATATGGTTGGAACACCCGGTTCATTATATCCATAAATGCTGCTGGCGCGTTCGTCAACCCGAACGGTATCACCAAGAACTCATAATGACCGTACCGAGTCTGAAACACCGTCTAATGAATGTCTCCTTCCTTAACCCTTAACTGATGATATCCCGACCTTAAGTCAATCTTAGAAAAGACCGAAGCTCCTTTGAGCTGATCAAATAGATCATCAATTCTCGGTAGTGGGTACTTATTCTTAATAGTCAACTTATTCAATTGACGATAATCCATACACATATGCATGGATCCGTCCTTCTTCTTCACGAATAGGACCGGCACTCCCCATGGAGACACACTCGGTCGAATAAATCCTCGATCCAAAAGCTCCTGGATCTGAGCTTTGAGTTCCACCAACTCCTTCGGTGCCATTCGATAAGGAGCAATGGATACCGGAGCCGTACCCAAAAGTAGCTCTATTCCAAACTCCACCTCGCGATCAGGGGGTAATCACGGCAACTCTCTCGGAAAGACATCGCATGAAATCCTTGATTGTTCGAACCTCATCGACAGTCACCTCATTAGCGTCCAACGCACTAATAAAAGCTAAGAATGCGCTGCATCCTTTCCGAATCATCTTAATAGCCTTCAATACTGATACTACGTTGGACAAATAGTTCTTTCTTTCTCCTTCTACGATCGGCAGATCAAGATCTCATTTCTCGACCGTGGCGGACCCTACCAGAAGCTCGACACGGTCCTCTACCCACTACCCTATCGCGTCCTCGCGGCGGACGTCCTCTACCCCTTGTACTCATTCTTTCGATCGACGTTTATCTGATTAAGAATTTTATGAATCATTAATTCTTTCCACTAATTAACCACGAACAATCTTATGAATAGCAGTTTTAAGGGTAGTTCTTTCGAATTCGGAATTACATCTAAAAGTTTCAGTGTTAAGTTTGTCTCCTAGTTCTAAGAAACACATACATACAATCATCAACATACAAATAGCATCCATGAACTTAATTTATTTGTGTAGGGGTATTTTCGTCATTTCACTACCTAGGGGTATTTTCGTAATTTATCCTACAGGGGTATCTTCGTAATTTTCCAAAAGAAATAGGGTTAGTGGTGATTTATAACTGGGTATTTCGGTAATTTTGTAAATCTGGGGTATTTCGGTAATTTTGGTAAATTCGGGGTATTTCAGTAATTTTCAAACCAGGGTACTTTGGCTATTTTTTTCAAATCAGGGGTATTTTGGAAAATTTTTACAAATCAATGGTACTTTTCAAAATTTTACCAAAACTAAGAGTTTTTTTTTTTAAATAAGGGTATCTTAGAGAATTTGATTTCAAAAGAGTAATAGTGGCGTTCAGGTGTTTGTGGTTTTTGATTGATGTGGTGTGTTGTATGTTTTTTTTAAAACCGTTGACTTTGTAAATCGGGATATTTCCGTCAATCTGGGGGTATATTTACAAATCATGGATATCTTGGTAGTTTTCAAAATAAGGGTATTTTAGCAATTTTGTGAAAATAGGGTGGCTGGTCCTTTTCGGGTTTTAGTTATGGATTTTGGCCCGTCAACAAATCCTCGCGGCTAGGGTGAGCAATACTACGCACTGTAGGATTCCAATGAAGAGGAGGTGAGTCACTAGGATCGCTTAAGTACTGTGCTCTTGCGGATCCAATCCTAGACATGCGCGATACTGTTGCCACACCCTAGTCTTGCGACTCGTTCACGGGTTTGTTTAGTGAAATTAAGTTTTATGAGATTGAAGGAGTTGTTTCAGCTAAGCCTAGAGTCCATCAAGTACTAATCTAGATAGTCTACGTCCCATAAAGACAATCAAGCCCACATACTTATATACACACAGTGAGTCCAGAATACTTACCTGGCGGACTGGGGCTGAGACGCAGTGCCATCTTTGAGAAAACCCTCCTGTGTTATTTATAAACATGCATGTTTCCAAAACCCATCTTTAGAAAACGTTTTAAGCCCAAAACCCAAAGCCGAGTTTTGAACTGGGCTCTGATACCAACTTGTAACACCCCAAACCCGGCCCAAACACTACAACCAGATCTGGTATGTCACTTGAGTGATTTTACAAAAACATGTGGCACTTTTGAGAAAACAATTATCAGGTTTAGATAGTCATACCGAAAACTTTATAATTTATTAAGTTCATATAAGATATAATGTTATAAAATGCCATGGTGAATTTTAAATAGAAACTGAAATTTCACACATGCCTTAGCTTAGTTTAAACATAAAATTTAAATGCCCATAAATGAAAGCCCAACATGAATCCAAAACATAAATAATAGTCTAGTGGCCCAAGGCCTTATTACAACAAAATATAAAACCCACTTAAATAAATTTCTTAAAAATAGATAAATAAAGTAAAGTCTTTTGCTGAATCCTCAGTACTCTATCGCATGGCCACCTTACTCTCCTCTCCAGCCCGGTCCGATGCACTAAGTGCTAGCTGAAATTGTTAAAATAATAGGGTGAGTCGCGAAACTCAGTGTGCAACCCTCGTGCACCATCAGATTGGGCCTTAGCCCTCAGATCAGAATACATAAAACCCAACCCAATCCTAGGTCTCCAACCGCTACACACCACCCTTACCTGTAAATCACACCATTAGGGATTTCTACAATCAACCCACACCACTACACACCATCGATGGCAGTCATGCTGCAGTTAGCTGCTTATCGTCAAAGTCGTGACAAAGTCACCAGGCTGAAATGACAAGAGCCACCAGAAATAGAGTTGTGACAAAGTCACCAGGCTGAAATGGCATAAGCCACCAGAACAGATTACTTCCCCTTCATTAATCACCCAACCCCAAGCATATATAGAAATCGACATACAAAACATATCGTTTTAACAGAAACATTTACTGATGAATGGCAGAAATCACTAACCTGATATTTAGCCTTTACCCTTCTCGTGTAACACCCCAAACCCGGCCCAAATACCACGACCGGATCTGGTATGTCACTAAGAAAATTTTGGAAGAACATGTCGTATTTTCAGAAAAATATTTTTCTAAAGTTTATCTTCTTATTCGAGAGAAATTTAATAGTTGATAGTTTAAATAAAATATGCCTTTATAAATTAAAAACCCAAATTTAAATAGATACATTAGTTCAATAAGAATTTAAATAACTAAAAGTAATTAAAGCCCAAAATAAAACAAAACATAAACTAGTGGCCCATAGCCTTATTACAACGAGATTTAAAATCCATTAATTAAAAATATAAAGTATTAACTTGAGACTTTTTGCTGGATCCAGTTGGTCCTTTACATGGCCACCTTGCGTTCCTCTCCAGCCCGGTCCGAAGCACTAGGTATCACCTAAAAGGTTAATTAATAGGGTGAGTCGTGAGAGTCAGTGTGCAACCCTCATGCACCACTAGATTTTGGCCTTAGGCCCATAAAACATATTAATAATTCCATTTATAAAAAAAATAACAAATAATATGCAAGGCCCAACCCATTTGCCTAGGTTTCCATCCGCTACACGCCCCCGTACCAGCCATTCACACCATTGGGGATTTCTACAATCGACCCACACCGCTACACGCCAAGATGGCAGTCATGCTGCTCATCAACATATTATGGCCGAAGCCCTTATAACAGATCACGGCATTAGCCGCTACAACATATAACAGATCACGGTATAAACCGCTACACATATAACGTATAACTTCCTCATTTCATCAACCCAACCCATGCAGTCATAAAATCAATATGCTTTTATCATATAAAGTCAAACATTCACTGACCTGGTGATTTGCTTCACCCTTTTCGGGTTTCCAACATTAAACCGAGATATCGGTATTTATCACAACATATAAACTTATGAGCATACATTAACAATCAGATCTAGATGGTGGGGAAGTATTACACACCTGATATCGCGAAATCCAATATTCTTAGTCGATGTCCTTGCTATCCGGATCTATTATCCTCAATGTAAAGCCTTGCTCAAAAGCTGGAAAAACACACAAAGATTTAGCCCCTTCAACAATTGGCCAAGGTTAATAAATCCCAAATTACACATTAAAACTAATAGATCCCTTACCTTGAAATCCCGAAAGTAACACGATTCTATAACTTAGAGATCTATGCGATTGACTCCACTAAAGTTCCCTTCAGATTTCGGCACAAGTAGGCACCACAGAAGTAATTCGGCAATCACAGGAGATGAGATCTAGGGATTTCAGCTTTTAGGAAAATCCCGGAAAAAGTATGAACAAGAGAAGGCTGATGTGTCTTTGGCTTTTAAAATACTTGAGTGAGGAGTTTCGGTTTCTGACAGGAAAAGAGAAGAAGAAAAGAAAACAAGGAAGAGACTTGAAGATTTCGGCTAGGAAGAAAAAGAATGGAAAGAGTTTTGGCTTTTGAATCAAAGTGAAGATGAGGGAATAGGCTTAGAGATTTCGGCTTTTGCAGAGAATGAAGAAGAAGATGGAACTTTAGGAGTTTTCGGCTTTTACTCAGAGAAGAAGAGAAAAGAATGAGAGAAAAACCCAAATGCTGAAATTGAAGAGATATTCCCCCTATTTATAGAAATTTCGGCACTTACCTAACCTTGCAAATAAATCCTATCTTTTCTCCTTTATCTTAATCTACTAGCTCATCTAAAAGAGACTTAATTATCTCTAACTCCTCCCTCCTTTATCAGCATATTATCCACATATTTTAATCATTAAAATCCCTAAATTTTAGCCTTTATCTGCTTATTATCTACATAAAATAAATTCCTAAATAATAGTCTTTATCTGCTTATTATCCACATATTTTAAACATTAAAACCCCTAAATTTTAGCCTTGTTGCCATCCACTCCACCTAATCCTAATGCCCAAAATTTAGCTAACTTAAATTAAAAGAATTGGGCTCCATGAAACTTAAATTTGGGCCCCTTACTCCCTTGTGTGGCGTCACCTCCTAAGATTGGGCCACAAGCCTACTTTGGTATTTTAAACATAGATACTACCTTTTAAACCCTATAATGCCCAAACAGATAATTTTAATCAAGGCCTCTACCTAAGCCTGAGCCCAATTTGGACCCCTAACACTTAAATTAACACATTAAACATATCCACCCATTAAACGCATAGGCCCAAAAATTTAAGATGTTACAGTTCTACCCCCTTAAATAAATTTCGTCCTCGAAATTTCCAACTAACTATTAATCGTACTACCCAAGTCTCATCACTATGCTTTCGCTACGCACTCTAATTCTAAAGTCAAAATAAACACTTAGTATACTATGGTAGGGTACGCACCGGTATTCGCATCTAAAGCGTCCTCGTCCCATTGTACTCATGCTATCGGTTCGCGTTTATCTGATTAAGAATTTTATGAATTATTGGTTTTCTTCCACTGATTATCCACGAACAGTCTTATGATTAGTAGTTTTAAGAGTAGTTCTTTCGAATTCGCAATTCGGTCTCAAGTTCACCTTTCCTAGTTCTAAGAACTACATACATTCAACCATCAACATACAGACAACATCCATGCACCCATATTCAACACATTGGGGTATTTTCGTTATTCCACTACCCATGGGTATTTTCGTAATTTCATCCTACATGGGTATTTTCGTAATTTTTCATAATAAAGTTCTTCTGTTGATTTCGTGAAGTGAGGGTATTCTGGTAATTTTACAATCCGAGGGTATTTCGGTAATTTTGAAATTCGAGGGTATTTCGGTAATTTTGCAATCAGGGGCAATTTAGTAATTTTGCAAATCAGGAATATTTTCAAAATAATTTTTTTTATTTTTAAAACAAACAGGGGTATCTTGAAGGATTTGATTTCAAAAGAAAATTGTAGTGTTCAGGTGGTTGTGGATTTCTGTTTGTTGTCATGTGTTGTGTTGTTTTTTTTTTTTACGGAAAAATTTTGTTGACTATGTAAATCAGGGTATATTTGCAAATCATGGGTATCTTGGGTTTTTTTTCAAAACAAGGGTTTCTAGCAATTTTGTAAAGATAAGGTAGCTGGTCCCTTTCGGGTTTTAATTATAAGGTTTAGCCCATCAACAAGTCCTCGTAACTAGGGTGAATGGTCACTACGCACTGGTAGGATTCAGTGAAGAGGAGATGAGTCGCTAGGACGCCTTAAGTACCAAGCTCTCCCTGAATCCACTCCTAGACATGCGTATGCCCATTGCCACACCCTAACTTGGCTAAGGTGAAGCAGTCACTACGCACGGTAGGATTCCAATGAAGAGGAGGTGAGTCACTAGGACTACTTAAATACTGGCTCTTAGGATCCAATCCTAGACATGCGTATGCTGTTACCACAACCTAGTCTTATGCTCGTTCACGGGTTTGTTTAGTGAAGTTAAGTCTTATGAGATTTTAAGAGTTGTTTCAGCTAGGCCTAAAGTCCATCAAGTTCTAATCTAACTAATCTACGTCCCATAAAGCCCAACAAGCCCACATATATTATATCACACAATGGTTCAGAATACTTACCTGGCGGACTTGGCCTGGAGAGCGCAGTGCCATCTTTGAGCTAATGGACTGTTATTATTTAAAAACATGCATGTTTCAAAAGCCTATCTTTAGAAAACGTTTTGAACCCAAAAACCCCCAGAGCCAAGTTTTGAACCGGGCTCTGATACTAATTTGTAACACCCCAAACCCGGCCCAAACACCACGACCGGATCTGGTATGTCACTAAGAAAATTTTGGAAGAACATGTCGTATTTTAAGAAAAATATTTTTCTAAAGTTTATCTTCTTATTCGAGAGAAATTTAATAGTTGATAGTTTAAATAAAATATGCCTTTATAAATTAAAAACCCAAATTTAAATAGATACATTAGTTCAATAAGAATTTAAATAACTAAAAGTAATTAAAGCCCAAAATAAAACAAAACATAAACTAGTGGCCCATAGCCTTATTACAACGAGATTTAAAATCCATTAATTAAAAATATAAAGTATTAACTTGAGACTTTTCTTTGGATCCAGTTGGTCCTTTACATGGCCACCTTGCGTTCCTCTCCACCCGGTCCGAAGCACTAGGTATCACTGAAAGGTTAATTAATAGGGTGAGTCGCGAGACTCGAGTGTGCAACCCTCATGCACCACTAGATTTTGGCCTTAGGCCCATAAAACAAATTAATAATTCCATTTATAAAAAATAACAAATAATATGCAAGGCCCAACCCATTTGCCTAGGTTTCCATCCGCTACACGCCCCCGTACCAGCCATTCACACCATTGGGGATTTCTACAATCGACCCACACCGCTACACGCCAAGATGGCGGTCATCTTTGCTCATCAAAATATTATGGCCGAAGCCCTTATAATGAATCACGGCATTAGCCGCTACAACATATAATGAGATCACGGTATAAACCGCTACACATATAACGTATAACTTCCTCCTTTCATCAACCCAACCCATGCGGTCATAAAATCAATATGCTTTTATCATATAAAGTCAAACATTCATCGACACTGGTGATTTGCTTCACCCTTTTCGGGTTTCCAACATTAAACCGAGATATCGGTATTTATCACAACATATAAACTTATGAGCATACATTAACAATCAGATCTAGATGGTGGGGAAGTATTACACACCTGATATCGCGAAATCCAATATTCTTAGTCGATGTCCTTGCTATCCGGATCTATTATCCTCAATGTAAAGCCTTGCTCAAAAGCCGGAAAAATACACAAAGATTTAGACCCTTCAACAATCGGCCAAGGTTAATAAATCCCAAATTACACATTAAAACTAATAGATCCCTTACGTTGAAATCCCGAAAGTAACACGATTCTATAACTTAGAGATCTATGCGATTGACTCCACTAAAGTTCCCTTCAGATTTCGGCACAAGTAGGCACCACAGAAGTAATTTGGCAATCACAGGAGATGAGATCTAGGCATTTCGGCTTTTAGGAAAATCTCGAAAAAAGTATGAACAAGAGAAGGCTGATGTGTCTTTGGCTTTTAAAATACTTGAGTGAGGAGTTTTGGTTTACGACAGAAAAGAGAAGAAGAAAAGAAAACAAGGAAGAGACTTGAAGATTCGGCTAGGAAGAAAAAGAATGGAAAGAGTTTCGACTTTTGAATCAAAGTGAAGATAAGGGAATAGGCTTAGAGATTTCGGCTTTTGCAGAGAGAATGAAGAAGAAGATGGAACTTTAGGAGTTTTGGCTTTTTTACTCGGAGAGAAGAAGAGAAAAGAATGAGAGAAAAACCCAAATGCTGAAATTGAAGAGATATTCCCCCTATTTATAGAAATTTCGGCACTTACCTAACCTTGCAAATAAATCCTATCTTTTCTCCTTTATCTTAATCTACTAGCTCATCTAAAAGAGACTTAATTATCTCTAACTCCTCCCTCCTTTATCAGCATATTATCCACATATTTTAATCATTAAAATCCCTAAATTTTAGCCTTTATCCGCTTATTATCTACATAAAATAAATTCCTAAATAATAGCCTTTATCCGCTTATTATCCACATATTTTAAACATTAAAACCCCTAAATTTTAGCCTTGTTGCCATCCACTCCACCTAATCCTAATGCCCAAAATTTAGCTAACTTAAATTAAAAGAATTGGGCTCCATGAAACTTAAATTTGGGCCCCTTACTCCCTTGTGTGGCGTCACCTCCTAAGATTGGGCCACAAGCCCACTTTGGTATTTTAAACATAGATACTACCTTTTAAACCCTATAATGCCCAAACAGATAATTTTAATCAAGGCCTCTACCTAAGCCTGATCCCAATTTGGACCCCTAACACTTAAATTAACACATTAAACATATCCACCCATTAAACGCATAGGCCCAAAAATTCAGGATGTTACATCTCGGGTTTCCAAACGTTATGCCGAGATTTCGGCATTTAACAGAGTATAGCAGATTTATCACATGTATATATATTAGCAATCAATCTAATGGTGTGAGAAGTTACACACCTGATTTCACGAAGTACTAAACTCTTAGGCGGTATCCTTGCTATCCGGATTTATAACTTGGTTCAACAAAAGCTGGAAAATCACGAAGATTTAACCTTCCCTACATTCGGCCAAGGGTTAATAAATACCCAAATTTACACGTTAAAAATCAATAGATCTCCTTACCTTGAAATCCCGAAAGTAACACTATTCGAGTGTTACTGAACTATGACTTAGAGATCTACGCGATTGACTCCACTTCAGATCCCGGAATGCCGAAAATAAGAGAAAAACAACAGATTAGTCACTAAATAGCCATTCGGCTAGAGACTTTGAAAAGCCGAGAAAGATTTGATTTTCTCAAATCAACACTTACCTAAAGTTTCCTTCAGATTTCGACACAAGTAGGCACCCCAGACTGATTTTGGCACACACAGAAGACTAGATCTCACGATTTCGGCTTTTATGAAAAATCTTGAAAAAGATAACCTATTGCATTTTCGGCTTTTTTTTCTTTTAGAAGATCCAGGTGGTATGTTTCGGCTAACAAGGGAAAGTGAGAAGAGAGTAAAGAGAGGCTTGATGATTCGGCTAAGGTGTCTCAAAGAGATGAGAAAGAGAGGATTCGGCCAACTGAAGAAAAAGAAAAGAGAGGGAGAATAGAGTAGAAATTTCGGCAGAGAAAAAAGAAAAGATGGGAGCTTTAGCAGCAATTTCGGCACCCCCCTCTGCATATAGAAAACCGATTCCTCCCCTTAACAGAGATTGATTTTCGGCCAACACTGCAACACTTGATAGCTCCTATCCCTTTTCCCTTATCTCAATCTGTTATCTCCTCAAAAATAGCCCCTAATTATCACCAACCCCTTCTCCCTTTGTCTGCTTAATATCCACACAATAAAAATCCCTAAAATTTTGCCTTGTTGCCGTCCCCCCCTTAGTCCCTTATGAGTGCCGAATTTGGCCCTATAACTTGGGCTCCAGGCAGCCAAAATTTGGGCCCTCCTCATGTACTAGTGACGCCAACTATAGCTCCCCTTTACTGTTCTCCTGACTGTTGGGCCACAAGCTCAATATGTCAATTAAACTACTAAAACTTTAATTCAAGCCCCTAGAGTGTCTAAACAGGATATTTAATCAAAGCCTCAGCCCAAACCTGAGCCCCATTTGCATATCCAACCCTTAAATTAATATTTTAAGCACACACTACACAAAATGCACAAGCCCATAAATTCAGGATGTTACAAGTTCGGTTCGCGGGAATACATTTCCCTATGGCCATGCGGAGGTGAAAACCTCACGAAGACATAGGTACCGATGTATCCCGAAAGCAATCCACTAGCCCATGCAGAGGTGAAAACCTCACGAAGGCATAGTTTCTTACTCCCACTTAAGAGGGTGCGACCACAATGGTCATTCAATGCAATGTGCGCAAGAAAACAACAAACACATGCAACAAAAGGATCGTAATTTTCAAATCAAATTTTTAAATTTTCAAATTGAATTTTGAAATTTTTGACATCGGATATAAAATAATCAATTTACGGCCTGACTCTCTTTATGTCCCCAGTGGAGTCGCCAAGCTGTCGTAACCATTTTTTTTGGAAACAATGGGGATCGACTTTGGTTTTTGAAAACGAAAATAAAAATGGGAGTCGCCATCGATCTTTATTAGGTGTGGTCGGATCACCTTTGTTTTAATAAAACGTTTTGGTTTACTAAAATAGTGCTTTTGGTCTACGAAATTTGAAAAAACGGGTTCGGGAGTCGGTTACGTGCGAGGAAGGATTAGCACCCTCGTCACGCCCAAAATTGGTACCAAATTGATTAATTAATGTCCTAATGTTGAAAATTTAAAAAGATTTTAAAATACGAATCCTTTAGAAAATATTTGAATTTACTCGAATTGAACATTAAGATTCTCTCGCTCCGAAGGAATGAAATGTCACATCCAGCACGATAGGACACGTCAATTTAAATCCTCGAATCCAAGATCATCTCATGATTCCCGAGACTCATGCATTGAAAATATAAAAAGGATATTCGATTATTTGTCAAGTGAGAAACCGGAACTCAGTAAGTTAGGGCTTGATTTCTCGAAGTTTCAAATACGAAATATTGCCTCTATTTTAAAAACTTATCTCGAAGTATCTAGATGTCGTGTCCAGTAAGTTAGGGCGCAACATTTCGAATTTCCGAGAACAAGTATTTTATTTAAAACTTATATTGCGATTTTTGAAAAGGATATTCCGTTATTCAGATTAAATGAAGAAAACCGGAACCCAGTAAGTTAGGGCTCGATCTTCTCGAATCTTTAATACGAAATATTGTTTAAAAAACGATGCGTCGAGAAAGATTAGTGAAATATGATTTGATAAAAGAGATAAATTACGATGCTAGGTTGCATAATAAAACAAGAATGATGTATGTAATAATACTAAGCTGACTAATTTAATGATAAAATGATGATGATAACAATAATAATGCAATGATAATAGTAAAATAAAGAATAATGATAACAATACGTTCATAATAATAATAGTAATAGAAGGAATGATAAAATAAAAATAATAGTAATAGTAATAATAATAAAAATAATAACAATAATAAGTAATAATAATAATAATAATAATAATGCCAAAATAATAATAAAACAAAGGTATAGTAATTATAATAATAATAATACTGATAAACAACAATAATAATAAGGTTAAATAATAGTAGAGTAAAGAATATGAATAAAGCATAATAGCATGTAAAATAATAATATATATATAGAATTTAAAATGGATAACATATATATAAATTTAAGAAATGAAGAATATATATAAATTTTAAAAACAGATAATGAATAAAAAGGGTTTAAAATAGATAATATAAAAGTTTTAAAATAAATAAATGGCAAATTTGCGAAAATGAATTGAAATTTAACAAATTTGGAACCAAATCAAAATGTAAACAAAGTTAAAGGTAAAATTGTAACAAAACAAATAAGTAAGGGCTATACTGAAATCAGAATAAAAACAGGGGCTAAAGTTGCAATAAGTTAAAATAAAAAGGCGAACAGGGATTAAAATACAATGCGCGAAAACTAAAAGGGACTACAAGCGCAATTTACTCAAGTTATTAAACGCATCGTTCAAATAGGGATTAAATTAAAATAGACGCAAAATTCATGGGTGAAATTTAGAAAAAGAAAAATGCAAAATGGGATCTGACCGAATAGCGCTGCAAAAAGGGGAAGACCCGACGCGCAATTATCCCTTTTTAAGGGAAAACACGCGGATCTTTTGCTGAACGAGTCGGGTCACACGGGTTCCCCCAAAATGACGCCGTTTTGGCACCTAGGGAAACCCATGAAACGGTGTCGTTTTTGGTGGTGAGATTTAAGCCTCAAATTTCATCCTTTCTTTCCGTCTGCAGCCCTCTTTTCTTAAAAAAAAAATTTTGAAACCCTCAAAATCTCTCTACTCCCTCAGCTCCTTCCTAGGCTGGCCTTGGTTCTGTCATCGGACCACCGTGATCGGTGATCGGAATATGAAAATAGGCCCCTTTAAACCCCTTTCGGAAAGGAAACCGAAGGCAAGGCCTTCTTAGCCTTAAAATCAGAAAGAAGGAGGCCTCTTAACCGCCCCTTAAGCGATTTCGACGACAAAAAGGGGCGGTTCGTGACTTGAGGCGCGATGCGAATCCGGTAAGTTTTCCCTTTTCGTTTTTTATTATTATTTGTAAAAAGTTTCAAAAAGACAATAAATAAAAAAATAAAAAAAATGGTAAAAGAAAAACAGTGTTGTATGAAAACGGAGAGATTAATATCAACCTTTTATTGCTTTTTGCTTTCTATTTCTGATAGTTCGTATTTTTTTGAATTTTTGAATCCGAAAAAATCCCCCTTTTACAAAATGATTTTGAGCCTTTTATAGGCATATTACAACTGCTTGGCCTCTAATTTTTTTGTTTGTTGTTGCGTATTTGCCCCTATTTGCAGGGTATGGGCGGTGCTTGTGCAGTGGCCAGTGGCCAGTGGCGGTGGCAGGCTTCAGAGCAAGTGGATGTCAGAAGGGCAAAGGGCAGAGGCTAGGGGTGGCGCAGGAGCAAGTGGCTAGGGTTTTTCTTTTTGTTTTTTCTGTTTTAGGGTTTGTTTAGTTTGGGCTTTTTGGGCTGATTGATTTTGGATTGGTTTTATGGTTTGGGTCTGGTTTGTATTGGGTTATGGGTTTGTAAGCCAAATGGGCCCCGGGCAAAAATGGGCTTGTACACCAGTATTAATTTAATGCCTTATAAAATGTTTAAACGACTAGATCTTGGGGAACCAAAACCCACTAGGATGAGTATTCAGTTAGCTGATAGATCTATTAAATACCCTAGAGGAGTTATCGAGGATGTCTTGGTAAAAATCGATAAATTTATTTTCCCCGTTGATTTTGTTGTGTTTAACATGGATGAGGACATTGAGGTTCCCTTAATTCTAAGGCACCCTTTTTTAGACACTGCAAGGGCTGTTATCGATGTAGGTGATGGTAAACTTGCATTAAGGATAGGCGATGAGGAAATTATTTTTCAAATTTATGATGCCATGAGATATTCTAGAGAACAAGATGATTCCTGTTATTTTATTGATACCACTGATCATATCATTCAAAACTCACTACAGGAAATTCTACATGATGACACGATGGAACGTGTCACACTCAAGAAGAGGGGGAAGAAGATGAAGTCCACGAGCTAAATTCAAAAATGTCATCATCAAGACAAACGGAAAAAGATATCATTGAAGACGATTTAAAACAAAAACCCTCTGTTGATGAACCACCTAAATTAGAATTAAAGCAACTGCCAAAACATTTAGAGTATGCATTCCTTGGGGAAAATTATACGTTACCAGTGAATTATCTCTTGAGCTAGAACCTCGGGAAAAGAGGAGTTGATACTGGTACTAAGAGAGCATAAAAAGCCATAGCTTGGAAAATCTCGACATTAAGGGAATAAGCCCAACATTTTGCACCCACAAAATTTTAATGGAAGACGAGTACAAGCCATGCGTGCAACCACAAATATGATTAAATCCCAACATAAAAGAAGTCATGAAAGTGAGGTAATTAAACTTCTAGATCTTTGGAATAATTTATCCTATTTACGACTGACAAGTGGGTGAGAGTCTGTGCGAGGTTGTCCCAAAGAAAGGAGGCATGATCGTGGTAGCTAACGAAAAGAATGAACTAATTCCTACCGGAGACGATCCACGAGTTGGAGAGTTTGCATAGATTATAGGAAGCTGAATGACGCCACTAGGAAAGATCACTTCCCTCTACCCTTCATTGATCAAATGCTAGAAAGGTTATCAGGACATATGTATTATTGCTTCCTAGACGGACTCTCCGGTTATTTCCAAATCCCAATAGCACCTGAAGATCAAGAGAAGACAACGTTCACATGCCCATACGGTACGTTTGCTTATCATAGAATGCCTTTTGGATTATGTAATGCTCCTGCTACTTTTCAGCGTTGCATGCTAGCAATCTTTGATGAACTCGTGGAATATATTATGGAGGTATTTATGGATGATTTCTCAGTTTACGGTAATTCTTTCCATCTTTGCCTTAAAAATTTAAAACGAGTCTTGATGAGATGTGAGGAAACAAACCTTGTTTTAAATTGGGAGAAATGTCACTTTATGGTACAAGAGGGAATTGTATTAGGACATAAAATTTCTAGTAAAGGGATTGAGGTAGATAAAGCAAAGATTGAAACCATAGAAAAATTACCTCCTCCTAGTTCAGTTAAGGCCATTAGAAGTTTTTTAGGACACGCAGGATTTTATAGAAGATTCATTAAGGATTTTTCTAAAATAGCTAAGCCTTTAACAAAATTACTAGAAAAATATGTTCCTTTCAATTTTGATCAGGAATGTTTAGACGCATTCAATATCCTAAAGGATAAACTAATAAATGCTCCAATTATAATTGCACCTGATTGGAATCTACCCTTTGAACTAATGTGTGATGCAAGTGATTTTGCAGTAGGTGCAGTTCTGGACAACGAAGAGGCAAGCATTTTCAGCCAATCTATTATGCTAGCAGGACTTTGACACCCGCACAGGAAAACTACACTACCACGGAGAAAGAACTGCTAGCTGTAGTTTTTGCTTTTGACAAATTTAGACAGTATTTATTATTATCTAAAGTTGTCGTTTTCACTGACCACTCAGCTCTTCGTTATTTATTAACTAAACTTGATGCGAAACCACGACTCATAAGATGGATTTTACTTTTACAAGAATTTGATTTGGAAATACAGGATAAGAAAAGAGCTGAGAACCTTGCAGCTGATCACCTCTCTAGACTCGAAAACCCCCATATCAAATAACTAAATGAAGGAGAGATAAACAATTCATTCCCAGAAGAACAACTCTTTTCGATAACTCATTCTGAGGTACCATGGTTTGCGGATATTGCAAATTATTTAGCTACTAACATCTTGCCAAAAAAATTAACACATCACCAAAAGAAGCGATTCTTTACTGATGCAAAAAATTATTTTTGGGAAGATCCCTTTCTTTTTCGAATATGTACAGATCAGGTAATTCGAAGATGCGTTACAAGGACAGAAGCAAGTAAGATTGTAGAACATTGCCATTCAGGACCTTCAAGAGGACACTACAGTGGCATTAAGACAGCACATAAGATACTTGAATCAGGTTTTTATTGGCCCACTCTATTCAAGGATGCCAACAGGTATGTCACTTCATGTGATAAATGCCAAAGAACAGGTAATGTCTCTAAACGTGATGAAATGCCTCAAACATATATGCTATCATGTGAAATATTTGATGTATGGGGTATTGATTTTATGGGTCCATTCCCTAGTTCATTCGGAAATAAATACATCCTAGTGGCAGTTGATTACATGTCAAAATGGGTGGAAGCCGAAGCTCTACCTACTAATGATGCTAGAGTAGTAGTTAAGTTCCTCAAGAAACTGTTCTCTTGATTTGGAACGCCTAGAGCTATCATTAGTGATAGGGGCACTCATTTCTGTAATACTCAATTTGACAAAGTCTTAAAAAAGTATGGAGTACACCACAGGATAGCTACCCCATATCACCCTAAGACCAGTGGGCAAGTTGAAGTAGCAAACCGAGAACTTAACCGCATTCTAGAAAAAACGGTTGAGTCAAATAGAAAAGATTGGGCATTAAAAGTAGATGATGCCTTATGGGCCTATAGAACAGCATTTAAAACCCCTCTAGGGACATCCCCATACAAACTTGTATACGGGAAAAACTGTCATTTACCATTCGAGTTAGAACACAAAGCTTTTGGGCCATAAAGTTTTTAAATTTTGATCTTAGTAACTGCAGAAAGAAAGAAAAGAATGATGCAGATGAACAGAGCTAGCGAATGGAGAGCCCGAGGCCTACGAAAAACTCGAAACTATACAAAGAGGCAACTAAGCGACGCCATGACGCTCGTCCAAAAAGTCGAAAAAATTCAAGTAGGGGACTTGGTCCTCTTGTACAACTCAAGGCTTAAATTATTTCTGGGGGAAGTGAAATCGAGATGGTCGAGCCCATTCATGATTAAAACAATTTTTCTATACGGCACAATCGAGGTAACTCACCCTACTAAGGGCACATTCAAGGTAAATGGTCACCGACTAAAAATTTATAATGGTGCAGATTTTAGAGATATGAGAGGGGAGCTTCTGCTCCAGGAACCTTCTTTTAGAACCAAAAACAGGGAAAGTCTAGGTTAAGACTATAAACAAGCGCTTCTCGGGAGGCAACCCGATCACTAACTTCCCTAACATTATACTTTTAACTGTTTAGCATCTAACTTCATACTAATTAATCTAATAAAGTGCAGGTTCTAGACCACACGGCCTTGCACACGGGCGTGCCCGTGGCCGTACGGAAGCCAGGGGACAAACCATAGGCGTGCCAGCGGTCGTGCACGAAAAAGAAGAATATTTTTCCTCAACACGGGCTGCGATAATATCCCACGCCTGCGTGCGACTACCCCGTGCGAGTTATCGACTTATTAAACACAGGTTAAACACGGCCGTGCCTACTAACTGTGTGAGGTTACTAACTTGTTAAGCACGGGAGAAACACGCCTGTGCCACCAAACCGTGTGAGGTTATTGACTTATCAAGCACGGGTGTGTCATAAGCAACACGGCCGTGGCAAATCCACTTGAACGCGCCTAAAATTTGAAATCGCAAAAAACACGGGCGCATAAAAATCAAACACGGACGTGGCCCATGCTCGTGCTCGTATCCCTATTTAAGCATCTTTAACCGTCTCCTTTCCCCCAAATCAACCCTAAACCAAATTTTAAGCTTCATCCCTCTCAAATCCGGCCACATTCAACCCCTTCACCGCCGAAAACCCTCAACCTTCTTTTCTCTCAAGAAAACCACACTAAAACCGTGAACACGCCCGCGCCACCACCGTGCTGCAGGAAAAACACACCCGTGCCACCACCGTGCGCCTACAGAAAACCTCACAGTACCACCGTGCTCCGCCCGTGTCCAGCCGATTTGCACCATCACGACCCCTGGTTCCCTCCACTACTTCATTTTCTTGACTTAAAGCTTGATAAATTTCATATTATGTCATATTATTTCGTTTTGTTTAAAGTTTTAATATTAAATATGTAACACCCCTAACCTGTATCCGTCGCCGGATCATAGTTAAGAGGCATTACTAAACTAAACCCAACCCATAAGAGACATTATTACAAATAATTAATCACATCATTTTAAATTAACACGGTCACATTATAAAAATCAACCCTATTTTGTATACAACCTAACATACAAGCCAACTCATTACATACATATATGTCTATCATGAAATGTTAGTTATCCAAAATACACAATCACCATATTCGACTTTGCACAACAACACTTTAACCAAATGGTCATTCGAACTACATTATCATACATCATGTAACACCCTTAACCCGTGTCCGTTGCCGGATTAAGGTTATAGGCATTACTATGCTTAACACAAATCGTATCACTTATTTACTGTTATTAAAAACATGGACAAATGCATTTCAAGTTTGTACCACCATCGCAAACTTAAACATTAATAACTTATCCCAATCCATTTAAGCCAATTTCGTACATCTGCATATATATATATATATATATATATATTAACAACTTTAAGATCAATACATCCATAATAACAAACTCACATTCAACTAAAACAAAATATATATATATCCTTTCTTGCTCGAAATACCAAAGCTTAAACTAAATGTATATGCGCATGTTTGAACCAATTGCAAATATGTCAATTTAAATACATAGCATAAAACTTCATACACAAACGGTTAATATAACTTATATAGATCATATCAACTTTTGCATGTTTTATCATTCCTACCGAATCACATCATCAAACCACCTAAATACCTATTCGACATATACCTATCATTTTACACTTATTACTATAATAGCCTTAAGCCACATACACTACTTCATGCCAAAATTTTTTATATAAAACAAACATATCCCATTTATCATTCACATATGTCATTAGCATTTTACTAAAATGAGTATCAATCACCATCAAACATAATTAAACACGTACTATAACAAAACATGATAAACACATCTCATTTGCATGCCATGACCGACTATAATAAGCTTTAAACATCATATTTAGCCATTTCCGCATGGCCATAACATATACAAGGACAAAGTGTATTAATTCAAAACATAGTCTAGTCTATACATGCCTTTAGTTCAAAACCAAACTCAAAAGTACCAAAATAGATTGATAATGTGGATGACTTTGCTGACGATCCCCTGAGCCCGTAGCTTGGTCTAAATCTATAATACAAAACAATGAACACACACAGAGTAAGCTTACTAGCTTAGTAAGTCTTAAGCAAATGTATTCAATGAAATGTTCATTCAATCATTTTCAATAACATACATCATACCATAAAATTTAAAGCTTAAGACTTATTGGTCTACTAATGCCGAATACAAATACCTCTTTTAGCTCAATTATTGTAATTATTTTATCTTTAATCTTCAATTTATTAGCTCATCATATAATTCAAATATAAATTAATAGCACTTCTCCAACTACTAATACTTTCGATACATTTAATTCAATAGGATCACATATACACAAGTAAGTATATACTTACACTTAGTAATTTCATATACAAGAAAACACAATCACATATCTATATATATTCATTTGACATTTCATTCATTCGTATACATGGCATCAAGGTAATCCCAACATGGTCACATAAACATAAGTATAAAGCCGAATATACAGGATCAATTATTATCACTTGCGTTCGACAATTCAACACATATATACATACCTTATTGATCTAATATAGAAGATCAATTTAATAACTTGTAGGCACTTACTGTATGGCCAACATACATATATAACTTGTAATATCAACTTACTTCCTCGATGATTACTTAGCTAGAAAAGTTTATGTCTTGCAAATTTGAAATTTCATCACTGGTTTAAAACCTGCTAGGCGTCAGCCTGAATCACACACCGGCACTAGGCATACTAGACCCGAGGTCTGAAATTTAAACACCGGCATTTAGCCACGCTAGGCAATAAGCCCGATATAATTCACCAAGACAAGGCACGCTAGGCAATAAGCCCTATATAATTCACCAAGACAAGGCCCGCTAGGCAATAAGCCCGATATAATTCACCTAAGACAAGGCCCGCTAGGCTCAAAGCCCGAATTGATATTATTCCACCATCTCATACACATTACATTTTACTAAAATCACATATATAACACATAATTCATATCACTTTCACACAATGAATTCAATTTAATTTAACTACCTTTCATTGATAAATTTAATATGTCACATTCGGCTATGTCTACATTTCAATCCAATAATTCAAAATTCAGCATATAACTAGGTTACGAACAATATTTATAGTATTAACTTGCTTAAAGACTTACCTCGAATATCGTTGACGACAAGAACCTAGCTTATTCGATAACTTTCGCTTTCCCGATCCAAGTCTGCTTTTTCTTTGTTCTTGATCTAAACATAATCAAATTAAGCTCATTCAAGCACATTTTATCTAAATTTAGTCCCAAAACACATAAATAGGCAATTTACCATTTTACCCCTAATGTTTCACACTTTTACAATTTAGTCCTATTTGCACAAAACACAAATTAAGCAAAATTTCACAACAACCTAGTTAGGTCGAATCTTCAATATAGTCATATAAATCCATGCATTTCATTTATTTTGCATTTTCGTCCCTCAAAAATTTATTTTCTCAATTTAGCCCTATTTAGCTAAATTTATCAAAAATTCAAGAACAAAGTTTGTTCATCAATTATATATCTATCATTTAACACCATAAAACTCAACATAGCATCAATGGCATTTCACACAAACATCATCAATTCATGAAATTGAGACATGGGTTTTAAAGCTCTCAAAGCAACGATTACAAAAACGTAGAAATTATCAAAAACGAATCGAAAACTAACATTTAATTAAACCAAAACCATGGTCGAAACTTTGCTTATGTTTTTCTTTCTTTTTCTTCTTTATTTTCGGTGAAGAAGAATGAAATGATTAGTGGAGAAACACATGTCTTTTATTATAATATTATTAACATATTTTATTACATTTTAACTTATATTTATATTATATAAAAAAAACATATTAACGTGAAATTATAACCTTATGCCGCCCACTTACATGCAAAAAGGTAAATTTGCAACTTAAATACACTTATAAAAGAAGACAAATCAATTTAGCCACTTAATTTAATAAACGGCTACTTTTACCATTTACGCGATTTAGTCCTTTTATTTAATTAAGCACACAAACAATCAAATTTTCATACGAAAATTTCACACATAATAATTCACATATAATAAACACAGAAAACAATATTTAAAAATTTTTCGGACTCGGATTCGTGGTCCCGAAACTACTGTTCCGATTAGGGTCAAATTCGGATCATTACATACAACTCTCCCCCTTAGGGATTTTCGTCCCCGAAAATCTTACCGTTAAACAAAGTCGGATATTGTTGCCTCATTGACTCCTCAGGCTCCCACGTAGCCTCTTCTATTCCATGTCGATTCCATAGTACTTTTACTAACGGAATTTTCTTGTTTCTCAATTCTTTCACTTCACGAGCTAAGATACGAATTGGTTCCTCCTCGTACGTCATATCAGATCGAATTTCAATCTCAGACGGGGTAACCACATGTGACGGATCAGATCTATATCTACAAAGCAGTGAAACATGAAATACGTTGTGTATCTTTTCTAGTTCAGAGGGCAACTTTAATCTATAACCGACAGACCCAATACGTTCAATGGTCTCATACGGTCCGATGAACCTCGGACTTAATTTGCCTTTTGACCAAATCAAGTACTTTCTTCCACGGAGAAACTTTCAAAAATACCGGTCACCGACACGAAACTCAATGTCTTTACGTTTCAAATCCGCGTATGACTTTTGGCGATCCGATGCAACTTTCGGACTATCTCGGATTAGTGCCACTTTTACATTGGTCTCTTTAATCAAATCAACCCCGTGTATCTTGTTTTCACCGAGCTCGGTCCAAGATAATGGTGTATCACGACACTTGCGGCCGTATAAAGCTTCGTAAGGTGCCATTTTGATACTAGATTGAAAACTATTATTATAAGCAAATTCAATCAAAGGTAAGTATCGTTCCCCCACGCACATTCAAACTCGAGAATGCAACATCTCAACATGTCCTCAAGTATCGAATGATTCGTTCAGACTGACCATCTGTCTGCGGGTGAAAAGCTGTGCTAAAGTGTAGTTTGGTACCTAAAGCAACTTGCAATTTCTTCCAAAACCGCGACGTGAATCTCGGGTCTCTCTCCGAAACAATGGAAATCGGCACACCATGTAATCTCAAAATTTGAGATACATACAACTCACCAAACTTATCGAGCGAATAGTCCGCATTTAACTGGAACAAAATGAGTGATTTGGTTAGTCTATCCACTATAACCCTTGATCGCATCTTTCTTGCTCTGTCGAGGCAAACCGGATATAAAATCCATAGCAATTCTATCCCATTTCCATTCGAGGTATCATGATGGTGAAGTAACCCGAAGGCACCGATGTTCGGCTTTTACTTGCGACAAATTAAGCACCGGATATGTCCGTTTCATACCGAGCCACCAATAGAATCTGTTTCAAATCATTATACATTTTCGTGCTAAAGAATGTACCGACAATGGACTATTATGAGCCTCATTCAACAACATCTGAATCAAATCCACATTCCTCGGAACACATATTCGGCTTTGAAGTTCAAACAGTCATTTTCATCAATTCGAAACTCGATTCTTGCATTACTTTCACACTGAACTCGTCTTGCCATCGTATCTTTGTCAACTCTCTGAGCATCATAAATTTGTTGAATATACAACGGTCTTGCTTTCAATTTGGCTATTATCGAACCATCATCAGACATAACCATATGTGCGTTTAACGCACGAAGAGCAAATAATGATTTCCGACTTAAGGCATCCGCAACAACATTGGCTTTCCCCGGATGGTGGTCAATCACTAATTCGTAATCTTTCAACAACTCTAACCATCTGCGTTGTCTCAAGTTCAAATCTGTCCGAGTCATCAAATACTTTAAACTTTTATGATCGTAAGCGGACATGACATTTCTCACCGAATAGATAATGATGCCAAATCTTTAACGCGAATACAATGGCTGCTAACTCCAAATCATGTGTCGGATAATTTCTTTAATGTGGCTTCAACTGTCTCGAAGCATAGGCTACTACTTTGCCTTCTTGCATTAAAACGCAACCCAAACCATTCAAAGAAGCATCACTATACACAACAAATTCTTTGCCCGATTCATTTGAACTAACACTGGAGCCTCGGTCAAAAGAGCTTTCGGTGATCGAAACTTTCTCGACATTTTTCTCGTCCATTCGAATTTGACATCTTTCTGTAATAGCTTTGTCAAAGGTGTGGCTATCATAGAAAAACCTTTCACGAATCGTCTGTAGTAACCAGCAAGTCCTAAAAAGCTTCGAATTTCAGAAACATTTCTTGGTGGTTTCCAATCAAGTATAGCCGATATTTTATTCGGATCAACCCGAATGCTCGACATTTGAAACAACGTGACCTTAAAACCGACCTCATTCGATCGAACTCACACTTACTAAAATTTGCATACAACCTGTTTATCTCGCAAATTTTGTAGCACCGGTCTCAGATGCTCAGCGTGCTCGGTTTCATCTCTGGAGTAGATCGAATATCATCTATAAACACTACCACAAACCGATCCAAATCATCGTCGAAAATTCAATTCATCGGATCCATAAAAACAAAGCAGTGCATTAATAAGTCCAAAAGGCATAACGTAAACTCATAATGTCCGTACTCGCGTTTGAAAAAAAGATTTGGCACATCGAAATCTCTCGACTGCATAATCGATAATGACCGATCTCAAATTTATCTTTGAAAACACTGAAGCCCCTTTCAACTGATCAAACAAATCGTCAATCCGTGGCAACGGATATTTATTCTTTATAGTTACCTTGTTGAGCTATCGGTAATCGATGCACATTCGCATAGTCCCGTCTTTCTTTTTCACAAATAAAACTGGTGCACCCTAAGGAGAGAAACTCGGTCGTGCAAAGCCTCTATCTGTTAACTCTTGCAACTGTGGTTTCAACTCTTTTAATTCTATAGGTGCCATCCGATACGGAGCTATTGAAATCGGAGTCATCCCCGGTACTAATTCGATACCAAACTCTATTTCTCGAACAGGTGGTAAACCCGGTAGTTTTTTAGGAAACACATCTGGATACTCGCATTTGGTATGCGGATTCAATCGCTTCTCATTAACTTTACTATCCAACACATAAGCCAAGTAAGCTTCACACCCTTTTCTCACATGCTTATGAGCTAACATCGAGGATATTACTGCCGGTAACCCATTCAGGTCATTAGATTCAATTCGGATAACTTCACCGTTATGACATCTCAAATCAATGGTCTTTCTTTTGTAATTAACAACAGCATCGTGCAAAGTTATCCAGTCCATTCCCAAAATTATATCGAACTCGTCGAAAGGCAACAACATTAAATCAGATGGGAAGCATGAATCCCGAATCATCAACGGGCAACTTTTACACACTTTATCAATCAGAACACATCGACCCAAGGGGTTTGATACACGAATCAAAAACTCAGTAGACTCAACAGGCAGAGTCTTACTGGATACTAAAGTTTCACACACATATGAATGAGTCGAACCAGGATCAATCAATGCAATCACGCGATGTAGTATCATAAAGAGTGAAAGTACCTGGTAATAACATCCGGGAAGAAGCATCCTCCCGCACGTATAGCATATGCTCTAGAAGGTGCACGAGCCTCGATCGAAGCTGCAGTTGTCTTTGGTTCCTTTTCGACTACCACTTACATTTCCCGAATGCCCGGGTGGTGCGCCACGCATTGATACATTACTCGATGCGGTATTCTCGAGCCGTATTTTGCTCGGCTAGCATCGGGCACTCCCAAATAAAATGATCCGACGATCCACATTTAAAGAAAGACCGATCACGAAATCTACAACTCTCGAATGCCATTTACCATAATGCTTGCACTCAACCCGATTCACTGAACATTACCAACATCGCCATCAAGTAGCTCGGGAACCCCTGGGAGGTCGATCTCGTGTAGATAAGTCCAAGTAGCTTTATGTCGGCCGATTCATCTTTGAACTTCTTGGATCTGAGAATGAAAAGTCTTACTCGATGATCTTTTACGGATGTCTCTAGCTTCCATTTTCACTTTTCTTTTCTCTTTCCCAAGCTCTTGGCTTTGCAAGCTCGTTCGACAAGCACCACGAACTCTTTAATCTCGAGTATGCCGACTAGCAACTTAATATCTTCATTCAAACCGTCTTGAACCTTTTACACATAATGGCTTCAGTTGACACACATTCACGGGCATATCGGCTCGATCTAACAAATTTTTCGTTCATACTCGATCCACGGTCATTCGACCTATTTCAATTCGAGAAATTCTTTTCGTTTTCGATCAATGAATCTCTCGATCGATATATTTCTTACGGAACTCGATGCGAAAGAAATCCCAAGTCACTTTTTCTTTCGGAACCACCGATACTAGTGTATTCCACCAGTGATATGCGGTGTCCCTTAATAGGGATATAGCACACTTCAAGCATTCATCTGGAGTACATGATAGCTCATCGAGCACACGGATAGTATTATCAAGCCACATCTCAGCTCGTTTCGCGTCGTCATCATCATTAGCTTTAAATTCTTCGGCCCCGTGTTTCCTGATTTTATCAACGGGAGGCCTGCTAGATCTCATCGGATCTATCATCGAAGGTGCTGAAGGTATCGGAGATGGATTATTTGGGGGTGGAGGTTATTGCACAGCTGGATTAGTCCGGATGTATTGTGTAAACCACTCGTTCATCATCTGGTAGAAGGCTTGCTTAGCCTCCCCCTCATGGCTACCCGAGATAGGTCGAGAGTCTACCGGCGCTGACCCATGTGCGAGATCAGGCACTATACTCTCAACATCATCCGCTACGGCTCTGTCGGGATCCATTTACTATATAAAACACATTTCAGATGTCAGAAGTCACCACACTATCATATTATAAAATTAAGGCATGTATAGCTAGACTCACACGCGCTACGGTAGTCCTAGAATCGACTAAACCGTAAGCTCTGATACCAATCAAATGTAACACCCTTAACCCGTGTCCGTTGCCGGATTAAGGTTACAGGCATTACTATGCTTAACACAAATCGTATCATTTATTTTACTGTTATTAAAAACATGGACAAATGCATTTCAAGTTTGTACCACCATCGCAAACTTAAACATTAATAACTTATCCCAATCCATTTAAGCCAATTTCGTACATCTGCATATATATATATATATATTAACAACTCTAAGATCAATACATCCATAATAACAAACTCACATTCAACTAAAACAATATATATATATCCTTTCTTGCTCGAAATACCAAAGCTTAAACTAAATGTATATGCGCATGTTTGAACCAATTGCAAATATGTCAATTTAAATACATAGCATAAAACTTCATACACAAACGGTTAATATAACTTATATAGATCATATCAACTTTTGCATGTTTTATCATTCCTACCGAATCACATCATCAAACCACCTAAATACCTATTCGACATATACCTATCATTTTACACTTATTACTATAATAACATTAAGCCACATACACTACTTCATGCAAAAAATTTTCATATAAAACAAACATATCCCATTTATCATTCGCATATGTCATTAGCATTTTACTAAAATGAGTATCAATCACCATCAAACATAATTAAACACGTACTATAACAAAACATGATAAACACATCTCATTTGCATGCCATGACAGACTATAATTAGCTTTAAACATCATATTTAGCCATTTTCGCATGGCCATAACATATACAAGGACAAAGTGTATTAATTCAAAACATAGTCTAGTCTATACATGCCTAGTTCAAAACCAAACTCAAAAGTACCAAAATAGATTGATAATGTGGATGACTTTGCTGACGATCCCCTGAGCCCGTAGCTTGGTCTAAATCTATAATACTAAACAATGAACACACACAGAGTAAGCTTACTAGCTTAGTAAGTCTTAAGCAAATGTATTCAATCAAATTTTCATTCAATCATTTTCAATAACATACATCATACCATAAAATTTAAAGCTTAAGACTTATTGGTCTACTAATGCCGAATACAAATACCTCTTTTAGCTCAATTATTGTAATTATTTTATCTTTAATCTTCAATTTATTAGCTCATCATATAATTCAAATATAAATTAATAGCACTTCTCCAACTACTAATACTTTCGATACATTTAATTCAATAGGATCACATATACACAAGTAAGTATATACTTACACTTAGTAATTTCATATACAAGAAAACACAATCACATATCTATATATATTCATTTGACATTTCATTCATTCGTATACATGGCATCAAGGTAATCCCAACATGGTCACATAAACATAAGTATAAAGCCGAATATACAGGATCAATTATTATCATTTGCGTTCGACAATTCAACACATATATACATACCTTATTGATCTAATATAGAAGATCAATTTAATAACTTGTAGGCACTTACCGTATGGCGAACATACATATATAACTTGTAATATCAACTTACTTCCTCGATGATTACTTAGCTAGAAAAGTTTATGTCTTGCAAATTTGAAATTTCATCACCGGTTTAAAACCCGCTAGGCGTCAACTGAATCACACACGGCACTAGCACTAGGCTGGTAGGGAGGTCTGAAATTTAAACATCGGCATTTAGCACGCTAGGCAATAAGCCCGATATAATTCACCTGTGAAGGCTCGCTAGGCAATAAGCCCGATATAATTCACAGGCACAAGGCCGCTAGGCTCAAAGCTCGAATTGATATTATTCCACCATCTCGTACACATTACATTTTACTAAAATCACATATATAACACATAATTCATATCACTTTCACACAATGAATTCAATTTAATTTAACTACCTTTCATTGATAAATTTAATATGTCACATTCGGCTATGTCTACATTTCAATCCAATAATTCAAAATTCAGCATATAACTAGGTTACTAACAATATTTATAGTATTAACTTGCTTAAAGACTTACCTCGAATATCGTCGGACGACAAGAACCGGCTATTCGATAACTTTCGCCTTTCCCCGATCCAAGTCTGTTTTTCTTTGTTCTTGATCTAAACATAATCAAATTAAGCTCATTCAAGCACATTTTATCTAAATTTAGTACCAAAACACATAAATAGGCAATTTACCATTTTACCCCTAATGTTTCACACTTTTACAATTTAGTCCTATTTTCACAACAACCTAGTTAGGTCGAATCTTTAATATAGTCATATAAATCCATGCATTTCATTTATTTTGCATTTTCGTCTCTCAAAAATTTATTTTCTCAATTTAGCCCTATTTAGCTAAATTTATCAAAAATTCAAGAACAAAGTTTGTTCATCAATTATATATCTATCATTTAACACCATAAAACATCATAAAACTCAACATAGCATCAATGGCATTTCACACAAACATCATCAATTCATGAAATTCAGACATGGGTTTTAAAGCTCTCAAAGCAACGATTACAAAAATGTAGAAATTATCAAAAACGAATCGAAAACTAACCTTTAATTAAACCAAAACCATGGCCGAAACTTTTCTTATGTTTTTCTTTCTTTTTCTTCTTTAGTTTCGGTGAAGAAGAATGAAATGATTAGTGGAGAAACACATGTCTTTTATTATAATATTATTAACATATTTTATTACATTTTAACTTATATTTATATTATATAAAAAAAACATATTAACGTGAAATTATAACCTTATGCCGCCCACTCACATGCAAAAAGGTAAATTTGCAACTTAAATACACTTATAAAAGAAGACAAATCAATTTAGCCACTTAATTTAATAAACGGCTACTTTTACCATTTATGCGATTTAGTCCTTTTATTTAATTAAGCACACAAACAATCAAATTTTCATACAAAACTTTCACACATAATAATTCACATATAATAAACACAGAAAATAATATTTAAAATTTTTTCGGACTCGGATTCGTGGTCCCGAAACCACTGTTCCGATTAGGATCAAATTCGGACTGTTACACATCAAGCATAAACACATTAGTAATTATACTTTCATATAAGGTTAACCTTACGGCCGAATATACATAAGGCCAAATTACCACAATTTAGCCATTTTCACATGGCCTACATCCATTAAAAATTCGTCTATACAAAACCTAAGAAAAACAAATTAGCTTATACATGTCATAATTATCATAGATTAATCTACCAAAAGGGGTACCAATATAGATGATAGTATGATGAGCTTCCAAGTCGATCCACAAGCTTAGATTGAATCTTCCAAAAGTGATCTACAAGTTCAATGAAACAACAGAGAGAAAGTAAGCTTCACAGCTTAGTAAGATTTCAGCTCGTTATGCTTAATTATAATTACTCTCCTTAAAATTTTCAATAATCATTCCACATACAACAACAAGACCGAACATTCAAAGCTTCAAGATTCAGTTTACGAATATCATATGAAATAATTTGTAAACATACCTCTTACTAATAAATTTCCAACTAACATTACTAATTCAATTCATCATAAATTAATATGAATGAAATGTACCTCTAAATTTACTTACCACCCGAAACTTTGTTATTCATGCATATCCCTAGGATAATATATTCAACATTACTAAATATCGATTCGCATTTATAAATAAGTCTTTTAAACGAGCTCTATACCTACATATTGATAAATAAGTTTAATAACGATTCGCATACTTAGTGCCATTGCTAAATACACTATGTAACGTATCGCTCACTTAGAGTCGTTACTTAATTTATCCCGTAACGTATCTCTCACATAGAGCCGTTACTTAATTTATCCCATAACGTATCGCTCACATAGAGCCGTTACTTGTTTTATCCCGTAACGTATCGCTCACATAGAGCCGTTACTTGTTTCACCTGCATACTTGGAGCCCAATTATAGTTTCGTATCCATAGTACATTTCGTAGACCCGTAATCCATTTAAAAGAAAAATATTCAATCATACATATAATCAAACTCACATCCTTTCAAGCATATAATCATACCTACATTTAGTCATAAAAATAGCTATATCTCCCTTCTCAATATAACTCACACATTCGGCGCATCACCTCCATATTTTATCCTCAATTTTGAACACATTTTCTAACATTATTTAGTAATGTATATATATATATATGCTTGCAATAAATTTTCGAGTAGTATATAATTTCTACTACTCAACCCAACTATCAAATTACCATTACAAGAAACAAATTGTTAATCAATATCATTAGTACATTCGGCACATCCTAGCTTCACAAGTCTATGACTATTAAACATTAACATTTTATAACAAATCATTCCAATTAATTCAATTGCTTGAAATTTTACCTCAAAGAGCGACGATTCAGGGTTTCCCGGCTACTCGTTTAGTTTCGCCTTTCCCCGATCTAAACCCGTTTCTTTATGTTCTTGATCTAGAATGTGACAAATTGAACCCGTTCAATTACATTTTTATTCAATTTAATCCAAATATATATATATATAAAAAATCATGTAATTTACCAATTTACCCCTAATATTTACAACTTATTCAATTTAATCCCTAACACACCAAAACACAAAATACACCTAATTTGGGATTACTCCTCAAGGGCCGAATGCTCACTAGGTCCCTACAAGTCTCCACAAACCGTTCTTCTAACACTTTAACTCTCCAACTATTTAACTTATGCAATTAAGCCCCTAATACTTAATTCAATCAAAATCTCCATTCAAAACATTTCTATTCATCACCTATCTTTAATATTCTATCAACAACCACTTCAAAATATAAACATTTATCATGGCCGATTATGCTATTTCAATATACCCGTGTTTCCATATACATATACATAAATATATAACCAAACAATTAAGTTAAAATAATCCTCATACATACTGACTTCAACATTCGGCCTAATGTAAAGAGCATCCCTATGCTCAAATTAAAATAACCTCCCTAGCGTTCATACAATTTCAATTCACTATTCTCCATTTCATCTAAATCCCTATCTTAAATCATCTTGTTTTCATCAACATAACAAATCACAATTACTCTCCCATAGCCGAATTTTAACATGCTTAACTTTAAGAAAATTGACATGATTTTGGTAGTACTCAAGGCAACCAACTCAATTTTGTAATAATTTGCCAAAATAAAACTCAATTTCTTACCTTACAACCGCATGCAATGGCCGGATGAGGGAGGATGAATTTTCTTCTTTTCTTTGAAGAGAAACGGTGAAGAAGATGAATGAAAGAGAGAGAAAATAAATTTTTTTTCCATGTTCTTTTATTATCTCGATATAATACACATTATAATATTCCATAAAATATTATAATCAACATTATAAAATGCTTAAAAATCCTCCCCCATCATCATTGCCGTCCACTACATGAAATTGTGGAAATTTGACATGCAAGTCCCCACTTAAATAAAACAATTCAATTGACCATTCCTAATTTCATGCACACTACTTTTACCACTTTAGCTATTTGATCCTTTTCTTAAATTAAACATCCAAACATTTAAATTTTACTACGATATTTTTACTCATGCACAAATACTTAACATAGACATCAAATAAATCAAGAAAATATTTTTCTAACTCGGATTCGTGGTCCCGAAACCACCATTCCGTTTAGGGCCGAATTTAGACTGTTACAAAATATGTTTTATTTCCTTTTAAAACTCATTTTAGAACTTATTGAATGTTCATAATTAGTTATGTGTGCTATTTATCGTTATTAGATGGATTTCATATTCTCTGTTGATTAAAATCTTTTACAAACCTTCCTATGTGGAATTATAATTGGTTGCTCATAGGTGAATAATTGTGTTTAGCATTTAAATATCTTGGGCCTAGATGACAATTTGGTACAACCGTTACTTGAATATTCTTTATTCTTAGGTACAATGTCGTCATCAAGAGGGAAACGAACCATGGCCGCACCAACTAAGAAAAGAAAGGGGTCCGGATCATCCTCAGCCAGCGCATCTTCCGAATTAAGACACTGCTTCCTCCAATTCTCTCAAGAAGCTCAGGAAAAACGATACAAGGCATTCCGAGAAAGACCTCTAGGAACCGGTAGATGCATTGACTGGAACGCGGTGGAACATGTCAGATTAGCAACCGATATTCGAGCCCTCATATCGACCGAGCCGTGAGAGCAATTTTTCTCTATCATTGAGCCAACTTATTTGGAACTCACCCTCGAGTTCTGTATTACTTTTACCTTACAGACAGTGATGGCCCAGTACGACGACCCGGGCACAGAGTAATTCCGCTTAGGAGGTACGGTACATCGACTAAGCGTACCGCAATTCAGCACGGCACTCAGACTCTATACGGAGGAATTTATAGAGGAAAATCCACTCTCTGAGTTAGACCGTCAACTCCACTGCACTCCTCTTTACTGCTGGCACAGCTTAGCACCCACCACGAATGTCTACGATCCCAATCGCTCGAAGGCGACAGCCCTTGGCCCACCCCTACGATATATTCACGCCATTCTCGTTCACACCATCACAGGACGACGTGAGAGCACATGGGTGGTAAACAAGCACGATGTCTACTACCTATCGTGCATGTCAGAAGGGCACGTTTTCGACCTGGCATACTTTATCGCCTGTGCAATTCAACATCAAACAGAGCTGCACAGGAAGGGAATTTTATCGATGGGCCCTACATCACACGCTTAGCTCGGTATTTTGGGCTCCTAACCACCGACGAACAAACCTCCTCACTCACACTGATAGGGCAGATGGCCCCACAGGGCATCCAGACGATGCTACATATGAGGATGATCCAACGGCAACATGGAACCGATCCACCTCAATACCGATTAGCCCTACCCACTGACAAGGAGGAGCCCGAGGACATTACTGATGATGTCCCACTACCACAGGAGCCACCACTCCCGAGCCAGCGGCCCACCCATGCAGCAGCTTCACTTTTGGACATTTCTGCATGCCTTACTCAGTTCGAGCAATACTGTACTCATCAATTCACTGACACAGCTCGACGTTTTGACGGTATCGAGGCCACCCTCCAGCAGATTTGTCATCATTTCCACATGTCTTCACCAACACAACCGCAGAACCCAGCTGATGATGAGGACCTCTAAGTCCTTTTATTTTCCTTATTCTTAGTTTTCTTTTCTTTATTTTTAGTTCTTTCGTTCTAATTTTTATTTGTCTTAATTTAAACTATTTTGTCGTATATGTTTCATACCCTTATTTTATTCATATTATCATTGGCTATCTAACCTTAGAGTATTACTAACACTGGCTTAATTTCGACCCCTAGACATCTAACTAATGACTTCGCAGTTTCAATGGTACACTCAAAAATAACGAACAAATCACTAGGAGTAACTCACTGCTACATAAGTCATCTGTCACCTCCGACTCAAGGAATCCACCCATAATTCAGGAAGTTTCACTTCTCCCCATATCTTATGATTTTAGTATTATTGTGTTATTATCTAACTTTGTACATTGAGGGCAATGTATATCTTAAGTGTGGGGGGTGAATCTTAGATATGCGAAACTTTTTGCATTGTTCTCAAAATCCTGAATTTAGTCTTATTTTTAAGTAAATTACTCATATTACTAATTAGGATGAAATTTCTGATGATTTATGATTTTCATTGATATGTTTTAGATTAATTCATTGATAATTGTGCATTTATAATTAAATTCTAAGAATACTAGAGAATCAAGCATGATAAGTCTATTTTTCAGAAATTAAAAATTTTCTAGGTTGTCGAACTGAGTTTAAATATTACTTTAAAGTTTGAAATTTACGAGGTTGACATCAAAAATACCCATAATTTGTGAGTTTTTAAGCCTTATAGAGCATATATTCTTTTTCTTGCTCACTTTATTGATTTTGAGTGTGTCAACACTGATTTGTTATTCTAGAACTTGCATCGATTATACATGTCGAGACCATATTTTTTTTATTTGATACACAGAGATGATAAAGGCACCTAGGATCTAACCCACTTACTCCATAAAAAGCCTACCTTCACAAATTAACCCCTAGTGAACCCCTTTTAATCCTAACAACCCTTTTTATTGACATAACCGCCAATATTAACCCACAACCCTTTGTTTTTGTTATCACCATTCCTTTTGACTACCCTTATATCGAGATTTGATTTGATTAATAGCCTAACTATGTTTTTTTATTTTCAGTTATGTATTGATTAGTTTGTTCTCTAAAAAAAACGAAGTATATTCATTATTAGTTATGTGATTAAACGAGCTTATACATTTAAATTGCAAATATCGAAGAAGAAGCTCGTATTATTAGTATTATTAGTTGATGTAAATATTATTAGTTCATTAGTTCTTAGTTAGGTAATTTGTCAATTCAAACTCGATTCTAACCCTCTAATTCAGCCTTATTCCACACCTTAATCCTAGCCCCGTTACAACCCTAACAAAGACTTTTTGATTTGTGTTTCATCTCATATTTCAGTGGTGGAGATTTGATCTTCATGCAAGCCTATGGGATTAACTCTTCATGTTTGACTTTTGAGTGCCTAAATTTTGAACCTTAAACACTTTGAGTGATTTGAGTGAATCTTTTGCGAGGATGTCAATCCTTGTCGATTTCAAATTAAAGGTAATTATTTAGATAAGGGGAGATGCCTATGTTTTCGAGCTGCAAAATCTGTGTCTTAGATTGTTTGAATTTTTAGGACTCTTTGAATTGAATTATCCATGTATAAATTATCTCTGAATTATGATGAAACACTATCAATGACTATTATGAATTATAGGAAGTTCGTTTTAATTGTAAGTTGAGAATTTTGCTTGAGGACAAGCAAAAGCTTAAGTGTGGGGGTATTTGATAAACCGAAATAGTAACATATTTTAATCCCACATTTAGTATGTTTTTGGATGAATTATCCCTTTATTTATGTAAAAAGGTGCTCTTAATCCTTTCTTTTCATGTCTTATACTCAGGATAGCACCCAAGGATAAAAAGAACGAGAAACGGGCTCAAAACGGGCTCAAAATGGACCAATGAGGAAATCGACACGGCCTGGACTTGGACCCACACGGTCGTGCCAAGTCAATCATCTAGAACACGGTCTAACCCCGACTCACACGGCCGTGTCTCATTAAAGAAATCCGACCACAGCCTGGCCACGATTTACACGGGCGTGTGCCATGGCCGTGCCTCTGCCGTGGAAAAGAGCAATTTCATTCAGGAAAGGATACTTAGGGAGAAAGAAACGTATTTCAAAAGCCTATAAATACACCCTAAGTATGACCTGAAAAGGGGAGCCCAAAGCCATCGTCTAGGGGCGTCGTGCTAGGCCAGAGAAGGCAGATTTGTGGGGATTCACTCGGGGATAGCCAATTGATCCATCTCAAGAAGCCGGAATTCTACTCAAGACGGAGGATCTCCTCTTCAATTCCTTCAGGGGGTTTTAGGGATTTCTTATGTTTTGTTTTATCTTTTCTCTTGAGATGTTTTCCTTTATTGTTATGAACTAAACCTTCGGATACCCAGAAGGGATGAAACCTATGATGAATCTTGTTATTGTTTTCTGAATTATATGATAAATACTTAGTTTGTTCTTAATTATGTGAGCTTAATCCAAATTTAATGTGCTTAGGTGGAGGAGGAATAGACCCTGCCTAAGAGTAGATCCAACATAATTAAGCGGAGTTGATCGCACGCCTAGAGATAGGGTGACGAGATTTTTCCGGATTAGGGTGAAACCTAATATGGGAATCCATAGATCGATTTACTGCTATTCTAGGGGGTTATTATAAGAGAACGAGAGTTCCACTAATTAACCTAGGGTTAGACGTTATTCGCCTCGAGAGAAGGTTTAATATACGTTAGGGAGTCTTACGGATCAAACTAAGTGAATAAATCGTATGGTTCAGTGTTAGATAACAAGTGAAGTCTAGGTGGATTCTTCCTAGGGTATCATCCTTAATCAACTGAGTTTTTCCCAAGTTATTTTCTAAATTCATTCTTCTTTGTCTTAGAGTCTTTAGTTTAGTAGTTAATTAATTTAGTTTAATAAACAACTTCACTTATTTTAGGCAAAATAATAAAAAGAAAGTTAGTATTAGTACTTTTAGTTCCTTTGGTTTCGATAATCCGGTCTTGCCTAAGCTATACTACTGTTCGATAGGTGCACTTGCCTCAATCGTTGTCAGAGTTAGTTTCCAAGTTCGATCATTCTTTTTATAAATTTTAAAGCTCTTATTCACAGCGATCATGTTATGTACATATTTATGCTACATACCATGTATGACATTGATTGTATTGAAAGCATGTACACATGCCACTGATCTTGTTAATTGAAAGCATGCAAGGCATACCCCAATATCCTTTACCAAAAAGCATGATAAGCATGCCATTATACTGAAATGATATTGATAAGCATGATGTGTTTCACTGATAATGTGTCTTACTACATTTGCATTGGGTTGGGTTTCGTGGATAACGAAGGAGTTTCATGGAGTACCGACGACATTTAAAGTCTGCAATATTGTTGTCAGTGCACTACACCAAAGTACCGAGGAGATTGGGCGATTTAATCGCACTACTAACAGCTTGTCTACACTTATACTGGCAGTTTATCTACATTTTTGTTGGCTCGTCCACCTTACTGGCAGCTTGTTTGCAAACCGTTATTGGTTGTTTATCCACACTGAGCTACGACCCCTAATTATTTTGGTTATTCGGTAGACGAGTTATGAGGAACTCGTGGTGTGTAGCGAATGGATGGGTAGGACCTTATTGCATTGTCATTCTCGAGCATGCATATGCATAACTGTTGGAAGCACCATGATTTTGTGAATCCTGTGTACATCTGTAATTACCGATAATATGTTAAGCTTTTGTGCTCAATTGTTAAATTGGTTTCTTGCATGATTTGTAAGTTTTGCATACTCTATTTACATTTGATGAAGACTCACACTGGATTTTTTAAGCTCATCCCATTAGTTTAATATTTTTCAGGTAATCCGCAAGGTTAGGGCTCGGACTCAGCATTCGGAGATCTCGACTCAATTTTTTCTAAATAAGTATTAAATTTTATAATTTTATTTTATTTAAGTTTGTAATAATTTATTTTTACGGATGGTGGCATGGGTATTGTTACGAGAATATTTTGATATTTGCATGCATTGTGACTAAGACTAGATAAATTAGATAACTGAATAATAAATTAATAATTGGTCTAAAAAATTAGGAATAATGGCTTTTATTAATAAATAATAGAGTCTGTTTTTGAAACTCTGAATGACAAATTAATAGTTAAATATGTTTGCAAAATTAATAAGAGCTTTTATTTAATTGGGTCCTAATTAAATTCAGCATAAATTAATGATTTTATAAATTCAAGTAAAGTCCATTTTTAATTTTCTATAAAATAAGCAATTTACTTTAAGGAAATAAAACTTTCCGAAAGTCTAATTGTTTTTATTAGGTCATTTGAGTGGCTACTGTGACCTTCAAAATTGAGCCATAACTATTGATTTTTCATATACATGGTAGATGTGCCATGATCTAGTACTTGATAATAACCTTTAATTTAAATATGGTCTATTATTAGCCACAAGCTTTGAACATAGCCTGTAAAATAGACGTGAAAAATATTTAAAAAAATATTTTTTTTAAATAAATTGGTTACCTTTTTTTCATATATGTGGTAGATGTGCCATAATCAGTACTTGATAATAACCTTTACTTTAATACGGTTTATTATCAACTACAAGTCTTGAATATAAACCGTAAAACGAATATGAAAAATACTAAAAATTATATTTTTTTTCATATACGTGATAGATGTGTCATGATCTAGTACTTGATAATAATCTTTAATTTAAATATGGTTAGAATTTTTTTAGTTGTATAAGAATTTTCTTTTGATGAATTACAATAACAGGGCAAAGCCCGAACAACAAATACAACTAATGCAACTCGAACCCAAATCACATTTAGGGTGGTAAATATTCTTAACCATCATGCCATTGCATGGGGTTTAGTTATATAAGAATTTTAATATCTTAATTTTAGTATAATATCATGATATTCTTATAAAGTGTTTTTGCTTTTTAAAGTACAATTACACTTAACAATTATAATTAATATATCCATATAACTACAATCAAAATCATAGTTGATGACCATTTTGTAATTTTTTATAGTTGGATGACCCAAAAAAAATATAATTATGTGATCATTTTATAACTTTTTATAGCTTGATGATAAAAAAAACCATAAATAAATAACATCAACTATAATTGACCCAAAAATTAAAAAAAAAAATATCAGCTATTTAATATCAATTTAAAACTAACACATAACATTAATATTGAAATGTACCTACTACCCTGCATTAAAGTTATAATCAATTTGTTTTTGTTGGTTATAAATGGAAGCAAATTTAGTTTTAAAATGCCCAATGGAAAGCACTCTTTACAGGTGGATGTAATCATCTAAGGAATCTATAATCTAATGATTAGTTTGAACTGTGTTGGAAAATATGATAATATTATTAATACAATAATTAACCAACAAAAAAGAATATTTTTTTTATAAGGATGGATTGCCATGATTATTTTTGTCATAGGCCCGTTTAAAATATGGGTTGGGCTCGGGCCTTGAATGTCCCGGCCCGATCCATTTTAAGTTTTTAATACTTTATATTATGTTATTTTTATATATTATGTAATTTAGAATACATTAAAAAATAAACTTATACTAAATATATAATACTATTTTAATGTTAAGATACGACTATATAAAAAAATTCAATAAATAAAAAATTTATAAAATTATTAAATATTAAAATAAAAAATAATATGAACAGACCTAAAATGGGCTTGGTTTAGTCTTTTACAAATATGGGCGGGTTTGGGCAAAATTTTAAACTCAAATTTCGGGTTGGGCCGAGCTTGGACAAACATAAAGTATGTTTATATCATGTTTAGATCTAGCTCAACTTGGCCCAGGAGCACATTTAGTTCGAGTGCACCGATGCGCATTATCATCTTAGTTATGAGTTAAAAACGGGCTATAAATAATTTTAGACATTTTGTCAAAAAAAAAAATATGATCTAATGTTAAAAAACATTTTAAATTTAAAACCTAGTTTTTCTATTATCCTTTTGTTGAGAAAGAAGAAGAAAAGACAATGTATAATTTAATGATTAAAAGAACTCAATGGCTAATGATTTCTTAATTGTGAGGGCATAATTACAAAATTAAAATGTTGGATATCACATGGCCAGCTCAAAAACCTCTTCCCAAATCTACTTGGGAATCAACTTCTTCTTCTTCTCCTCCTTCCTTTTTTACTTCCAAATATATAATTTTAAAGTATTTATTTAATAATTTCAATCCATCTTCTCATAGTATCATTTTAATGTTGTAAATTATTTCATCACTATAAAAATTATATTCAATATATTATTGTAATTGAGAAATATTATTTAAAAATTAAAAAATAATATTTTAATATATTTCATAATTAGAATGAGTACCAACTCAACCTAACCTTAACCTAAAGTGTCAGTTATTAATTTTTTCCCAAAATGAATATTTTTTTGGGAAAATTAATATAAAATAAGATTTTACTAAGAAATACCTTTAACATATTTTTAAATTAATTAAATAATACATTATATAAAGTATTTATGTAAAAATGTATATTTAGTAGTTTTACAAAGAGATGTCAATTAAGTCTTCTACATTTTCGAATTGAGAGAGATATTGAGAGAGATCAAGAATTCTCACTATTAAGTCTCCTATTTTCACGCAATTCACAGGGTTGAAAAAGCAATTGATATTTCACGATCAATGGTGTAGTACTATTTGTAGTAGCGGTCCTTATATATCATATTAACAATCAAGATATGGTCGAAAAAAATCTCTATTTCACAGGGTTTCTTCCTATACTTATGAATTCTATTGGATCCAGAAATGATACATTAGAAGAATCTTTTGGGTCTTCCAATATCAATAAGTTGATTGTTTCGCTCCCGTATCTTCCAAAAGGAAAAAAATCTCTCGAGAGTTGTTTCTGGATTCGAAAAAGAGTACTTGGATTCTCCCTATAACTAAAAAGTGTATCGTGCTGAATCTAACCGGGGTTGCGGTGGTGGAGGAACCGGATCGGAAAAAGAGGGATTCTAGTTGTAAGATATCTAATGAAACCACATCATGGAATTGAGATCTCATTCAAAGAGAAAGATATCAAATATCTGGAGTTTCTTTTTGTATATTATATGGATGATTCGATCCACAAGGATCATGATTGGGAATTGTTTAACCGTAACTCGATTGACATGGACATTGTTGCAAATGTAAGAGGACGTGAGTTCAAGTGCACTAAAGCACATTATCCTCCTATTTATGACTAAAATTGACTATTAAACTAAAACTCATACAAGACAATAATATATAGTGAGATTCGGAGACCCACGCAACTGATTAATTTTTTTAATAAAGATAAATTTATAAGGAGTGGTTTTAACTTGTTTTATTTTCAATATATAAAATAGTTTTTGAATATTTTCTTTATGAATATATTGTTATTATTAAATAAAACCAATAATTTCATTTATGATTTTCAACTCATTAAATCAAATTTTTATTATATATAATCATTTTAAAAATATTTTTTTTGAAAAATATGGAATAATTTATTATTTTTCTAATAAAATTAGAATGGGGGCGAGATGATTATTTATTTATTTATTTATTTATTTTTCTCATATTTTCCATCTCTAGTGGCATAAAAATCAGAGAGAGAGAGAGAGAGAAGAGAACATAAGGAGAGGGAAAGAAGAGAGAAAGAGAGGCGACGAAAAGACCGAATTGACCTTGGCTTTCTTTTGAAATTACCCTTTCTTCTTCTTCTTCCTCGTCGCCGGCGTTGTTCTCGTCGTCTTCGGTATCAGCTCCGATCTCTCTCTCTCGCTCGCCGTAGATTCCTTTTCATTTCTTAAACATGAACGAGAAGGCCAGCGTTACCAAGGAGCTCAACGCCAGGCACCGAAAGGTTATTCTTCAAAATTCACCATTTTGACCTTGTTTTATCATAATTCCTAGTAGCTCCCTCGTGTTTTCAACTTTTTTTTATTTGATCTGTGTTTATTATATCAATTTTTGCTGCTTTTCAAATTTTTTTTTGAAATTTCTCTTCGTTTTTTGGTTGTTTGATTTAAATTTCAGCTTTTGTTAAAGGATTTGATTGAATCGAATGTCGAATAGCGAATATGAACTCATTTTAGGAATCTTTCCATATGAATAAATGGTTTTTAATGTAAAATTGTTATTATATTAAGATCGGTTCAGATAGATCGAGCCGGTAGATTTCATCGAGATTAATTGAATTTCGCCAGCTAAAAATTGGATTTTAAATAGCTTCTTACTATTTCGGAGAACTAAACTCAGTTTTCCTCAATCAGTTTTCTCTATGAGTTTCAAGTTCTATTGCCTAATTATGCCTTTCCTTTTTTAAGATCTTTGTCAAGTTTGGCGATTATGATTTATTTGTTCATATATTTGAGAATTTTTGAAAGGTTGATTTTTGGACCATAGGAACAAATTTACGCAATCTTCCCATGTGGTATCAGAGCATATGCTTTAGGTGGTCGAGGGTGTTAATTTCCTCCATTTTCTAGTGTAAACGTATAATTCTTGCCTGGAACTTTAGATTATTGTGCTTGTATGTTAATCTATTTGATATAATAGGTTCATCTAATTAATGATTGTTGTTCATGTTTGTAATTTTGTTGATTTTGATATTCCGCCAGTCTGATAAAGTTCTTATTTTTTTTACTTCTTCACATGCAGATTATTGAAGGTCTTCTTAAATTGCCGGAGAATAGGGAATGCGCCGACTGCAAAGCCAAGTATGTATCGAGAAAAATCTAGAGAGATGATGTGGATATCATAATAGCAAAAACTAATATATAAATTGTTTCAATACAATTTAAATTTTTATAGATTCTGTCATTGGATTAATGATAATATCATTCTTATCATAGTGCTAATAATTGCTTCCTTTCTCTTCAGAGGTCCGAGATGGGCAAGTGTGAATTTAGGTATCTTTATATGCATGCAATGTTCTGGGATCCACAGAAGTCTTGGGGTACACATATCGAAGGTGCTTTTCTTATCTCTAGAATATATACTTTAATCTCTTCCTGTTTGAGAAAGTTCATCGAGTTGCTGCTGCTGCTGTCACAACTGTTGTACTTCATTCACATATTTTCATGATAGACTAATTCTAAACCTTTTTCCCATTATGGGTATGGATTTGGCTCACTCAGATGTTGGGATTGCTCTTGTTTTGTGCTACCTAAGATTTCATCTTTCTTTTTCCTCCTCAATATGTAGGTAATCCTACAGTCATCCAATTGTCTCCGATGCTAACTGTGATCCTAAAAAACCTTTTACCTTATAGTGCTTGAGCATGTTTCTTTTTCTATGTTACTGGTTATTAAATTTTGGTTTTATGATTAGTGAAACCCAGTTTATCTTTGCCAATTGTATACCTGCATCTTACTGGCTCTTGCTCCAGGTTCGATCTGCTACACTAGACACATGGCTTCCTGAGCAGGTTGCTTTTATTCAATGTAAGTTATTTGTTAGGTCATGAATTTGCATTATTATGATTGGTGATGGTTTTAATGATAAGATGATAAGAGCCTACAAATTATGACAATGATTAATGTTTATCATGCAGCAATGGGGAATGAAAAGGCAAACAGTTACTGGGAAGCTGAGTTACCCCCTAATTATGATAGAGTTGGAATTGAGAACTTCATCCGTGCAAAGTATGTATCATAGAGTTTTCTGTATCCACCATTAACCTATTTTAGCTTAAGTGAAGGTTTTTTTTTTGTATTATATTAGTTGTTGTTGTATATTGTAGGTATGAGGAAAAAAGATGGGTTCCTAGAGATGGAAAATCCAAATCACCTCCTAGAAGGTTGGACGAAAGGGCTCCCTCACATTGGCAGAGACCTACTGAAACAAGTGGTAATGGGCACATTAGTAATTCCGAGAATTCATTTGAGGAAAGGAGGAACAAACAAGCACTTGGTCAGAAAGAAAATCTTCCTGCAACAAGAGTTAGTCTTCCTGTTCCTCCTAAGGGACCTGATCAGGTACTAAGTTCTTTATGTATGTGCTTTTGTTTCTAATTCTTTCTAGAAAATCAATCATTCGCTTTTCTCTTAATGCATTTACATGGATAACCTGGAGGTATTAGCATTAGAAGGAAGAAGTATGAGACAAATGCCATATGGAAAGAAAGTTTATCACTTGCTAAAGTAGCAAATAAATAGTATCAATTTGAACTAAAGTCTTCAATCTGTTTTGTCCATGGTTTAACTTACTTTCTTGCTTACTAGTGTATAGGATTCCATTCCAGTAGTTTACCACTCTTATTTATTAATATTATTTAAATGTTCATATCACATAATGTGTTGATCGAATAGGTTACACCCGTACAGAAGCCTGAACCAGTTGTTGCGCCAGCTGAGGCAACAAAGCCAGCTGTAGAGACTGCTCCCGTAGCCATCGCTCCTAAAGTCGATTATGCTACAGACCTTTTCAACATGCTGTCCTTGGATGATGGTCCAAGTGAGAATGGTTCTGAGGAAACTTCTACTGATGATTGGGCAGGCTTCCAGTGTATGCCCTGACATTTCTCAATAACTTTTGTTCATTGACGTTTTTTCATTATCATCTTGTTAATGGTATTTATACCTAGTACTAGCCTCCTGAGAAATGGTTAGAGCATTTTATAATTTCTTTTGATTTTGACACATGCTATTCGGTAGCTGCTGGAGGGGCCTCCACAACTGACAAACCCAATCCACCAAAACCTGCTGAAAGTAATACCAAGTCTACTAGTGGAATGGAGGATTTATTTAGTGATTTACCTCCATTAACAACCAACCAAGTCCCAGAGAAGCCTCAAAAAGATGTTAAAAATGATATTATGAGCCTCTTTGAAAAGGTATATCTTCAACAGCATTTACTTGGGTCTTAGGAGTCCTTGGTGTAGAACTTATATTAATTGATCATTTTCGGGTTGGAGCTAATTGATAAGCATGACTTTGCGTTTATCTCTGATCTTTTTTTTTTCTTTGTTGGGCACAATATTGTTGATGTGATGGTTTCAATCAATTACAGTCCAATATGGTGTCACCTTTCGCTATGCATCAACAACAACTAGCTATGCTAGCACAACAACAGTCCCTTCTCATGGCTGCTGCAGCTAAATCTGCTCCTGGAAATGCTCAACAGCCTCTATCTAACGGCACAAACATACCCTCTCAAGCTTGGCCAAACATTGGCTACCAATTCCCTGGAATGATGATGCCCGTTGCTGGGCAGGCTGATCTGCAGAAACTTATGCAGGTAGACTCCATCACATAGTTGCAATTGCTTTAAAACAAGTATATCTAACAAGTTTCTCATCTGTTGCACTTCTTTTTCATTGCATTAGGCTATGAATATGGGACAGACACAAATGGCGAACTCATCTGCATATCCATCATCCAGGTACATATTTAATCTCTTTGTTCTCAGTTGTCTCCTTTAATACCGTCGGCCTTGTCACGAGCTTGTCTCCTTTAAGTCATAAGTTGTTCCATTCTCCTAAAGTACTGGTTATGTCACTTCTTGTAGCTTTTATGGATTGGGACAAGTTGCCCCATCAAATGGTGTTGCGACGACCGGAGCAAGCAAGCCTCAATCAGCTTCCCCAGCTCCGTCCTCGAATCCTTCGCAAACAGGTAAGGATTACGATTTTTCATCATTGACGCAAGGGATGTTCACAAAACACTGATCCAGGTCTGGTTTCCGATGATCAATGGCATTGTCATAATTACTATACCCAAAAAGTTATTTTCACAGGAATTTAGAGCTTTGGAAGGGTTTTTACAGGGGATTTGATTGTAAACTATGTGTAGATGCAGTTTCAGTTATTTTTGTTTTTCTTTTCATATTTGAGTGATGTATGAGAAGATTTATATGCCAATACTTTAATAAAAGATAGTTTAGGTTGAATTGGATTAAATCAGTCTTGCTCAAAACATGGTTTCTTTTAACAACATTATTATGTCCTTTTTTTTACCCTCACTTTTTGCACGGTTTAGAGATGGTAGCAGATTAGTCAAATTATGTTTTTGGTCCCTCTATTATGCTAGAACTTGGATTTAATCCCTGTAATGGAATTGGAATAATTTGGTCCTCTTACTCTTGTAATATGTTATTAGTTAGTCCTTAATGTGTTGATATATGTTTTCAGAAAACATCTTTTAGCATTCATTTAATATGTAAATTTTTTATTAGATTTAGTTTTATTTTTTTTATTTAAAAAACACCTTTAAACATTTGATTGACATGTGGACTTTAAAAAAATTTATGTTAAATTAAAATATCAAAATTCAAATTTTGACTTTTTGGACTTTTTTTATATTATGATTGGAAGGCACTTTGAATGCAATAGGATGCTTCTTGTCCTACTCTGTAAAGAAGTCTCTAGTTATTACACATCTACTCTATTATTATCTATTATCTATACCCTATGTTAGGTGATTGGTTGAGCATCCATCAATTGCTGTCTAACTCATTTAACAAAATATAATGTCACACCTCTATCCCGATTTAAAAGTCACTCATAGACTGGCAGTACAAGAAGTGGTCTAAGATGTACCCACCTATCACCATCCAATTGGTCACCCAAAGATTAGCCTCCCCCATGTTTTATACTGCCCATAAAAAGGCCATCCATCCTTGGCTATTCATGAGCTCCGTCATCATGTCATCCGTTATTAGTGGTACGCTCTTATCTTTAAGAAAGAATAATTAAGGCTTAACAACAGACATATAGTGGACTTACCACTTGATCGACCACATAGGCGGGCCACCATCTTATTGTCAGTGACATGATACTGCTACGCATGGACATATACTCCAACACACGATAGATAAATAATATTTCCCTCCTTTTTACTCCCTTAAGCCTTAGCACTCTACAGTCTCCTCTCGTTATCGCCTTTTCCCCTCCAACTTCCTTCCTACTCAGCTTTACTCTGGCTGTTCGCCTATAACAAGTGAACCGACCTCTTTGTCATCACCATCTTCTCTTTCTTGGTCCTTTTTAAACACTAGTATCAACGTACCAAATATCTAATCAAATCATTTTATAAAATAATAAATATGTTATGCAAGTTATATAAAATTTAGAAAAATAACACAATAGGATCTGAACCAAACATCTCGTAATTTTTAGTATTTCAACTTCACCAATTCAACCAAAATTTTATTTATTTTTATCTAATTTTTGTATAAATATATTTGTTTCGAAAAAAAATTTCACCAACATCATGAGTGTGTAATAATCTAGTTTAATATTTAAGAATTTGATTGAGTTTGTGTAACCTATCAATTGAGACTATCTATGAAATTGTCAAAAATCTATTATTTTAGGTATTTTTGTCTTTTTATATTTTTATATAAACTCTAGAAAAATATATACACATGATAATATTTGAGCCCAAAATATTATAGTTTTCATTATCTCAGCTCTATCATTTTAACCAAAACCACATTCATTTCTTACATCATTTTTATGATTTTTATATAATCTTTTTTCACCTGCATCATAAGTTTGTCATAATCTAGTATTTATAGAGCAAATGGGCAATTGTTCTGATTAAGGTTAAATCACTTTTGAGGGCCTGAAATTGGTAGCTATTTAGCTTGATTTTTTTTTTTTTGTCCAAGTTAGTACTTGATATTTCCTTAAAGACCCTAAAGTTCAGGTCCCAATGTGGGAAATAATTGTCAAGTTTAGGGACTAACTCGGACAAAAAAATTCAAGTCCCAACGTGAGAGCAGTCACCTAATTCAAGCCTCAATGTGAGAACAATTGTCAAATTCAAAACCTAACTTCCGAGGGTCTAAAGGTGAAGAATTAAGCTATGCTCAATGTGCCCCAAAACTATTAGTTTTTTCGGCCGATCTGTAAAATTGCGAGCGAAGTTGATAATTTCTTTTCTTTTTTTTAGATATTGAGTGGTATCTGATTTCTTTATTATAGTTAAATTTTGATTTTAGTTTTTTGTGTTTGTATAGTTTTATCTCTTTGTTTTTATAATATTTCAAATATTTTTATCCAAACACTTCGGTTTAATAATTTTATTGTGTCTCGTGTGATAATAATTTGTTCATTTAATCTTTCAATATCTCATTTATAACTTAATTATCTATAAATTTGTGAATTCGATATTTAAATTTATGTCTTAATTATGTATAAATTTATTTAAATTTCATTTATAATTTAAATAAATTTTCACATCCGAGTTAAACCTATTTAAATTATCGATTTGTTTTTATGATGAACTCGAATAAAAAGTGACAAAATGCGAACATTAAGCAGGTGGGTCGTTTTCCAATTTCCATGGATGCCATACTGATTTTAGGTTTAATTAAACTTTCACTTTCATGCACCAAATGGAACCTACTAACATGCTTTTTAACCCTGTCTCGTTGTCTTGTCTGAAAACACCTGCTTTCAATTTATCCATTCCTCCTTTTCAGCAATAATAAACCTAATCCAAAAGCTTAACGAATATTGCCTGAATCAAGTGCACTCAGAAACGATAATGCCAGTTTTTCTCCCATTCCCTTTCTAATTTTTCTATCACCCTCTTTGCATCTTCCAAAAACTCTTAGGGTAGTTCACATGGTGTAAGAAATCCATAGAGCTTCATTGAATGAAAGTTGATAAAAATTGATTGTGAAACCTGTGTGTTGGTCTTATTGTCAAAGTGTTCACCGTCTAGGTGTGGTTTAGATTTGAGCCGCTCTAGTCGCGTTGCTGTTAGGGTTTTTCCCTCCTCTTGTAATTTACCAAAATAAAAACAAAAACTGATGATTGTAGTTTTTAGTTTATGTTAGTTTAGTTTTAATTTAAAACCATTTTGTTTTCTCGGAAAACAATAATAGTTCTAATTTAGTTTCTTTTCGTTTTTGTTTCTGGTTATGTTCTTGCATATTTGCAAAATTTATCAAGGCAAGTGTGTTGCTGGATCTATCAGGAATCATTATCGGGGAACTTTATCAAGATACACTAATGTAATAGTGAAAACAATATTGAACTCTAAGATGATGGAAAAAAAGATAGGTCATTTAAAACTTGTTCTTCGTGTATCACGAATACGGTGAGATCTGTTGCGAACCTTTGACAATAACTAATCGATTTACCAAAGTTTGATTTGACAATGACGAGACAAAAATACAATTATTAATGATTGATCCCACACTATTAACTAATATTTATGGTTTGTGGTAATGAAAGCCTCTTTTATTACAATACCAATTAGGATAAGCATGGTTTGGATTAGCGTTCTTGAAATTAAAAGCATAGATAAGATATGTAGGACCAACTTTGAAGGTTTTAAAATTAACCCTACACCACATTTGAATCCAAAATCACTTTAAATTTTTTATTTTTTTTAGTTTACAAATTACAACTAACTACATTAAAATTATAAATAATATATATTTCAGCAATTATAACTAGAATAAATTCAATACAAAATATACTTGAATTGAAAATTAAAATAACTCGGAACAAAGTTCATATATAACAGGACTTAAACTCATAATAAATCTAAAAGAGAATCTTCGTTTAGAGTCCCAATGTTTTAACCTTTGTTAACACTACCAAAACCTCATTGATTACTCTAAACCTTACATTATTTCAAATATAAACAACTAAAGAATTACGTTCGGATATTATAAATAAAATTTTTCTTTTTTGGGATCACTTTAGTCTCTAGCCTTTAAATTTTAGTCAAATTGCTTTTTATTGGACGAAAAGTTGTCCGAATTATTAAAATTTTAACGGTACTGATGTGACAACTCATATGGTGATTCATGTGTAATTAAAGCAAAAATGATAAAATAAATATGATTAACTAAATTTATAATTATGTATGCTTAAATAAAATAACAATCACAAACCCAAAACCAGAACAAAATAAAACAATATTTGTCCCATGAAAATTCATCATTTACTTCTTATTTTTTTCCCCTCACAGGCATGTACCTGATTTTCAATGGTGCTTGTTAGTAAATGGCCAAACCAGAAGATACTTTTGTAGTTGGACAAAATCATTGCTGTACTTGAAACAGCTACAATTACTTCAACTGTCATTTATCAGACATAATTATATGTACAAACACTCCAAGACATCTGAGTTTTTGGGAATTTTCTTTTTGGCTGCAACTATTTGATAATATTTCTCAATCCCCCCCGTTAGGTATGCCGATAATCATTCTTGGTATTCCAATACCACCCACCAATCTCCGGGCCAACTCCATGTTCAACACAGTGTACTTCCATCCATTCAAATCTTCCCTTACTTTTATAAGGGATGTAAATGGGATGCTTGTGTTTCTAAGCTACTCGATTTCTATTCAAAAAGAGTTCAAATTCAATTCGATCATTGTTAAGTCAAGATCGAGTAGCTTTAGCTATAGTACAAGTTATGTTCGAGTATCTTAATACTTGATTCAAACAACTCATGAACCTAAATGAATTTTTATCCTTGATATATATTCACTTAAAACCTCCCAAACCCTATTTTTGGTTATTTAAATATAACATTTGTACATGAAATGAGTTCAAACTTGAATATGTAAATCATGTAGATGAGCTTAATCGAATTGAGTTCAAATAATTATGTTTTACTTTTGAGTCAAGCTTAAACTTTTATAATAGTATTGACTAAACTTGAGTTGAGTTTTAAGTAGTGAATGTTGAATCGAACTCAAGTTTCTTGTTGTTTGACATTGACTCAATTAGATTACTTCCCTCCTAGCGAGCAATGACAAAAATGACATCGAGATTAAAACTGAATCTTCTTATCATAAAATTCCGTAGAAAATAATCCTATTCATGTGTTAAATCATGGTCCAATTTCAAAATATTGTTGTCTAGAATTGAATTTGACTTGGCCTAACTTGCCTCTATGGCTCGGTTCGTAAATTATAAAATATTAACAATTTTTTTATATTTTTATTATTTAATTTGAATTCTAGCAGAATCTAGACAATTCAAGGTCAAACATATCCTATCCAAGGTTGGAGTTGGATGAGTGCTTGACCAACGAACACGTCTGTTAACAACCCTATGCATCAAGATTAAAAGAGACTCTCATACTAAAAATGTGTTTGGATTGTGGTAAGATGAGAAAAAGTTAAGTAAAATAAGTGTGAAAAATATAATGTCGGTAATGACAAATATATTGCAAAGAAAAGAGAAATAAAAATAAAGAACACACAGATTTTACGTGGAAACCCTTTCGGGGAAAAACCACGGGTAGAGGAGAAGAAAATTCACTATGTCGAATTCGAAAATGATTACAAGAGGAGTAGACTATGTCTATTTATAGGCTTGTAAAACCATATTCTAATAGAAGTGTAGTAAGATTGAAACACCTTATTCTAATCAATATCATAGATGGAGTTTAATAAGGTTTAAAAAAACATTATTCTAAAATAAAATAAAAGAAGTGTAGTTCTATAAGGATTTTACTTTTATTCTATTTTACCACTATTTTATTTAAATAAGGATTCGGGTCACTTAATTCTAACAATCTCTACCTTGACACGAATTCTCAATGAACAAGTTCTTCATCGCGAACTCTCAACGAACAAGTTCTCCACCTCTTCCATAAAACCCCTTAAGGGTTTAACTTCAACAATGAACACCAGCAAGTCTAAGAAATGCTCAAACTTGGTTATAGGAAGTGACTTAGTCATCATATCTGCAGGATTTTCATGAGTACTAATTTTGCTCACAACAATATCACCACGAGCAATAATATCACGAACAAAATGATACCGAACATCAATGTGTTTTGTTCACTCATGAAACATTTGATCTTTTGTAAGGAAGATTGCACTCTGACTGTCACAAAATACTGTACTAATTTGAAGGTCTTCATTGAGTTCACTAAAGAGTCCCTTCAACAAAATAGCTTCTTTACAAGCTTGATGTCGCCATGTACTCAAACCCAGTGGTAGACAAAGCGACTATAGTTTGCAAAGTGGCTTTCCAACTGATTGCACAACCTCCGATTGTAAAGACATAACCTGTGAGAGATCTTCTTCTATCAAGGTCTCCAGCAAAATTAGCATCAACATACCCAATGACTCCATCTCTAGTTCTTCCAAACTATAAGCAAACATCAGTAGTACCTCGTAAGTAATTTAAAATCTACTAAATTGCTTCCCAATGTTCCTAACCTGGATTCACCATGTATCTGCTAACTGCACTGACTGCATATGATAAATCTGGACGTGAACAAACCATAGCATACATGAGAGATCCCACTACACTAGAGTATGGAACATGTGACATGTACTCGATCTCATCATCTGATTGTGGAGACAAAGCCGATGGAAGTCTGAAATGGGCTACTAAAGGAGTACTAACAGGCTTAGCACTCTGCATATTGAACCTGCAAAGAACTTTCTCAATGTACCCCTTCTGACTTAGGTACAATTTACTTGCTTTTCTATCTCTGAGAATCTCCATACCAAGTATTTTCTTTTCTGGTCCCAAATCTTTCATCTCAAATTCTTCACTTAGTTGGGATTTGACCTTTCTTATCTCTCCTTTATCTTTTGCTGCTATCAACATGTCATCAATATAAAGAAGTAGATACACAAAAGAACCATCACTGTTTTTCTTAAAGTAAACACAACTGTCAAAGCTACTTTTTTTGAAATCATGAGAAGTCATAAATGAATCAAACCTCTTGTACCACTGTCTTGGTGACTGTTTCAAACCGTAAAGGGACTTTTTCAGCAAGCAAACATAGTCCTCTTTTTCTGAGGCTGTAAAACCCTCTGGTTGTTGCATGTAAATATCCTTTTCAAGTTCTCCATGCAAAAATATAGCTTTTACATCTAACTGCTCAAGCTCCAAATCATGCATGGCCACAATACCAAGCAAAGCTCGAATCGAACTATACTTCACAACTGGGGAGAACACATCTGTGAAGTCCACTCTTGGAATTTGACTGTAACCCTTTGCAACAAGTCTTGCTTTATATCTGGGTTCTTCAACTCCTGGAGTCCCTTATTTCTTTTTAAACACCCATTTACAACGAACAACCTTTTTACCTTTAGGAAGTTTCACAAGATCCCATGTTCTGTTTTTGTGGAGTGATTCCATCTCTTCTTGCATAGCAAACATCCACTTTTTTGAGTCTTCACAGCTAACCGCCTCAGAATAATTAGATGGCACTTGGTTTGCATCTATATCTCCAGCCACATTTAAAGTATAAGCAACTAGATCAGCCTCAGCATACTTCTTTGGAGGTTTAATTTCTCTTCTAGTTCTATTTTTGGCGATAGAGTATTGTGGTGAAGAAGCAACTCTATTATCAATTTTTGTACTAGCTTGAGGAGTCGACTCTGTATTAATCTGATGCTCCACCTGCTTTTGATTTTCTTTATTGGAAGAGTCTTTAAGAGATAAGTTAGGTAGCATAGCAGTTTCATCAAAAACAACATCTCTGCTAATCACAACTTTTCTATTTTCAAGACACCATAACTTATACCCTTTTACTGACTTTATAACCAAGAAAAGCACATTTAATGGATCTCGGTTCCAATTTTCCATTATCAACATGAGCATCGCGGAGACACCCAAAGATCTTTAAATCGGAATAATTAGTAGGATTACGGACCATACCTCTTGTGGAGTCTTTTTCTCAATGGCAACGAATGGAGATTGGTTGATCAAAAAACATGCGATGAAGTTCGTACGCCCAAAACGACTTTGGTAAGTTGGCATTTGACAACATACATCGAACCTTCTCCATGATCGTTCTATTCATTTGTTCTGCAACACCGTTTTACTGTGGAGTATGACGAACTGTCAAGTGTCTCACGATCCCTTCTGACTTGCACAGTCTATTAAACTCATCAAAATAGAACTCTAAGCCATTGTCTGTGCGGAGGTATTTTATTTATTTTCCCGTCTGTTTTTCAATCATAGTTTTCTAAGACTTAAATGCGGAAAACACATCACTTTTCTACTTCAGGAAGAACGCCCAAACTTCTCTAAAAAAATCATCAATAAAAGTTAGCATATAATTAGCTCCACCTCTCGAAGGCACTCTGGATGGCCCCCACAGATCTGAATGAATATACTCCAATGTTCCTTTCGTGTTATGGTATCCTCTGGTGAATCGAACTCTCTTTTGCTTCCCAAAAACACAGTGCTAACAGAACTTCAGTTTGCAAATTCCTTGCCCATCAATAAGTCCTCTTTTGCTCAATTCTGCCATGCCATTCTCACTCATATGCCCTAGGCGCATATGCCAAAGTTTAGTAATATCATCATCGACAAGGAATTGGAAGGCGGCAATTTGCATCACCAATAATGATGAGAACCCTACAAAACATATAACTTGGCAGTCTTTCTCTGCCCTTTCATCACAACAAGGGAACTTTCCGAAATCTTCAAAATCCCACTTTCAGCTGTGTATTTGTACCCTTTTGAATCAAGAGTACTTAATAAAATTAAATTTCTCTTCAATTCTGGAACATGTCATACGTCACTAAGTATTCTGACAACTCCGTCAAACATCTTAACTTTAATTGTTCCAACACCTGCGATTTTACACGAAGCATTATTTCCCATCAAAACAACACCTTCAGACACTATTTCGTAAGTTGTAAACCAATCCCGATTGGGACTCATGTGGAAGGTGCAACCTGAATCAAGGATCCACTCATCGCTCATTTTAGAATTGTTGATAGAAGCGACTAGAAGTTCACCATCGCTGTAGTCTTCTACAACATCAGCTTCACCGAAATTTTCTTGTTGTTTTCCCTTTTGATTCGCAGCCTCCCTTTTAATCTTGTTCTGTAGCTTATAGCACTCAGAGATAATGTGCCCTTTCTTCTTGCAGAAGTTACAAGTTTTACCTCTGTTTAAAGACTTCGATCTACCCTTAGATTTACCGCGAGGATTCCGTTCTTGTGTCCTTCCACGATCATCATCAGCATTCCGATTTGTCTCCCACGAACAATGAGACCCTCTCCCTAAGAGTCGGGTTTAACCACAAGATGCTTCATCTTATCATACGAGGTCAAATAATCATAAACCTCATCAACTGTGAGAGACTCGCGGCTATATAAAATCGTGTATCTAAAGGTTGAATAAGACGGGGGCAACGAACAAAGTAGAATCAACCCTAGACCTTCATTATCATACTGAACCTCTATGGCCTCCAAGTTTGAGAGAATTTCTTTAAACAACTTTGTTAAGTGTTAGGTACCTGACGCACGCACCTTCCTCTAAACGATGAGCATAAAGGCGTTGTTTCATATGCAAACTTCATGGTTAGAGTTTTCGACATACATATTTGTTCCGACCTCTTCCATAATGCGTGACGGTCTTCTCTTTCATCACATCCTGCAAAATTTCGTTAGACAAATGCAGATGTAACTGTGTTAACGCCTTTCGATCCTTGCGCTTCTTCTCTTCCTCCGTCAATGTCGAAGGCATCTTATCTACCCCTAGCAGGGCTTCCTCTAAGTCCATCTGTGCAAGAACTGCATGCATCTTTATCTGCCACAACGCGAATCTGGTGTTACGATCCAACAGCAGAATTTCATACTTCAAAGACGCCATTACCGTGATCGAGATGAAAAACCTAGAAGCTCAGATACCAATTTTTGAAAAATATAACGTCGGTAATGACAAATATATCGCAAAGAAAAGAGAAATAAAAATAAAGAACACACAGATTTTACGTGGAAACCCTTTCGGGAAAAAAACCACGGGCAGAGGAGAAGAAAATTCACTATATCAAATTCGAAAATGATTACAAGAGAAGTAGACTATGTCTATTTATAGGCTTGTAAAACCATATTCTAATAGAAGTGTAGTAAGATTGAAACACCTTATTCTAATTAATATCATAGATGGAGTTTAATAAGGTTTAAAAAAATCTTATTATAAAATAAAATAAAAGAAGTGTAGTTCTATAGGGATTTTACTTTTATTCTATTTTACCACTATTTTATTTAAATAAGAATTCGGGTCACTTAATTCTAACAATAAGAAAAACCAAAGGCTGTTTTTTCTTGTTCAGGTAGGATTTTTTTTTTTTTTTGCTTTATTTAATGAGAACCCACTACATTAAAAATGATTTTTCGTGACATTTTGAAGACATCATAATGACAACAAAAAAACATCACAAAAAAATTAGTTTTTGAGCTTCGGTGATGCTTTCAACGAAACGTAAGAAAACATCACGCATGAAAGGTAACGAAAAAATTTTCGTGACGCTTTAAAACATCACAAAATGTGCTCTTTTTGTGACACTTTTTAATGTCACTAAAAGTAAAAAAACAAATTTCATGACGCTTTAGAACATCACAAAATGTGCTCTTTTTGTGACACTTTTTAACGTCACTAAAAGTAAAAATTCTCACGTCACCAAAAGTTTGTCAATCTGGTAGCACTTAAAATGTCACGAAAGTTGAACAAAACAAAAGTCACGAAAAGTTTGTCAATTTAGTGACCCTTACTTAAAACTCAATTTCTTAAAAGCATAGAGGAAAGAAAAATGTATTTTTAAAATTATAAATGATCTTTTTTACACTTTTTATAATTTATTTTATTTTTAAATTGTATAATTAAAAAAATGTTATAACACATTATTTACTTTATTTTCTATTGATGAACTAAACAACAATTGTTGCAATTTATTGTATTTATATTTAATGCACGGATCATGTGTAATTTCATGCGCTATCAATGAATAAGATAATGATATGTCATTAAAATGTTTTTAAATAAAATTTGTGTGACTTAATTTTTAATGATGTGTTAGCATCGGCTTCATTGATAATGCATAAAATAAGGTTTTTCCTTTTCTCTAGAATGTATATGCTTTTGCTCTGGTGTCTGTGCATGTGATTGGTCATGTCGAGTCAAGGTGTCTCATGTCTTTCATTCCTTTCTAGTTAATATGGAATTTGGTTTCTAAAATTTACCTTTGTTAGATAAAGAGAATGGAAAGTTATTGATCATAAAGGAGAGCACAATCGAAGAGGAAATAAACTACGACTTATGTCTAGTTGGCACATTCTTGGAGGAGCAGGTGGTGAATCCGAAAGCAATGGAGAAGACTTTGTTGAGTAAATGACGTCTGATTGAGGGAGTTTATATCAAGGCTCTCAATGACAATCTTTATCTTATTCAATTTTATCGTAAGTTTGATCTTAAGAAGAAGTTGGTCGGGGCCATGATCATTTAATAACTGATTGTTGCTTGTACATCATTTGAAACAAGGTGAGAACCCCTTTCATGCTGATGTTCATTATGATGATTTTGGGTTCAAATGCGTCAATTGTCATTGGGTTTTGACATTGTATCTCTAGCCAAAAATCTTGGAAATCTTATGGAACATGAAAAGAGAAATCAATGGGATAAATATATATATGTGTGATTTAGAGTGAGGCTTGATATCCAAGAGCCTCTTATGAAATGGAAAAAAACTAAGGAAGTAAGGGAACGACTATTTAGAAGTGGCTTTCAGTTATGAAAGGATTATAATTGTTTGTTATCTGTATGGAAATGTCAGTCATAGTTAAGCTCATTGCCAAAACTATTGACTATCTCAGAAGGGAAAGTTCAACAAGAATGGATAAAAGAAATCAAGGAAGAAGTTAGAGCATAAAATCAAGCTAGAAAGAATCCTTGGAGGTGAGATTAGCAAGATTCTCAGTTCCCCATTCAATTTCAAGTTTTTAGGAAATATAAAGTTTGAGTTCTACAAAAGACCAGGGAACAAGGATTGAAAAAAAAATGGCCATTTTTCGAAAGTAACAAGTTTAAATCGGCCAACACATGAGTGGAATTTTCTATGGATGTTGAGAAATATAAGGGCTTTGGAGAAAATACTTCAATATCCAAAATGAAACAAAAAGGATATGCAAACAATGAGGATGTAATAATACAAATAAAAGAAAACAAGAAGAGGGTGTGAGTTCTTGTTGGTTCCACTAATGATGGAAAGGATAGCAACGGAGGTGTTTACTCTTTGTTGAATGATGATATTTTTACCGATAGTGTTATATCGACGAGTTCTACTCAGCAGGCTTGTCGAGCTCCATAATTTGCTTAGCTTGGAACTACCGAGGATTTTGCAACATTCGTTAGTTATAACTTTTAAAAAGTCAGTTTGTTCTAATAAGCTAGATATTCTATTCTTGATGGAAACACTTGTTTGTGAAAATAAAATTGAGGAGGTTTAGGTCACTCTAGGAATGGATTTTTTGTTGGATCTGGTGCCCTGAGTGGAGTATATTCATTTGTAAACTTGTAATTTTTTTCTGAACAAATTAGTTAATAAAAAATTTCATGGATTACATTAATATACTTTGTATAATGTACTCATATGATTTTTGCATGCAAAGCAAAATAGAAAAAAATATTGACTCGCTGGTTGTCTAATGTTTAAACTAATACTAAGTGGTATTACATGGTTTGATCATAATACGGAAAGACAAATTATATTAGTAGACAAACCTAAACATGTCCTTAGTCTAATTAGAAATGAGCAAACCGTTTGAAAAACTAATATCTCGTCTATCAAGTCCAATTGGGGAGATGCTTTATCTTGGGCATCGAAGCGGATGTCTCCCAAAAGATAGAGACCTAGATGTGTCTGATTGGACTGATAGTACATCGGACTGGACCGAAGAAGAATAGATCTTGAATTCATTTATAGATTTATTCACTTATGACGTTCAAAGTGTGGCATACCTTGATCCTAAGTGGATGACGAACTATGTATGTGTGACTCGTATACTTTGATGTAAGTAAAAGTTGAGTTTAAACAGGTAAGGTGTAACAGCCCGGTTTAGACCCTAGTCGGAATAGTGGTTTCAGGACCACAAATCTGAGGTCGGAAAAATACTTTAATATTATTTTTCGTGTTTACAGTATGTGATTGAGCATGTGTGAAAATTCTGTGTGAAAATTTTATCGATTGTGTGCTTAATTAGCAAAAAGGACTTAATCGCATAAAATGCAAAAGATGTGTGCTGATTGTTAAAGTGCTACATTGCTATTGTCTTTATAATGTGGAGTCCTTAAATTGAAATTTTACCCTTGGGAGCATGCATGGACGGTAATGGATATAAGTTAGTGGGTTTTTAATGTTAATATTAAGGATAGAATTGGAAATTGATTATTAATGTTATTATAATTATAATAAAAACAAATTGGATGGCCATTATCATCCTTATTTCACCGAAATTGAAGAAAGAAAAAAAAAAGGGTTTAGAAACTTTCTCATATTCGGCTATTACTTAGCTCAACCAGGGTATGTTTTGAGCTCGGTTCTCAGTGATTTTTATGTTTTTGTGATCGTTGCTTCGTGTTCTCTTAAGCCCATGTTTTAATTTCTAAAATTGATGAAGATTTCAAGTTATGCCATTGATGATATTGTGAGCTTTGTGTTGTTAAATGGTGAAATATGGAAGCTTGATGTTAGATTAATATGTTTTGTCTTTGAATTTTTGATAAATTTGAGTAATTTGGGCTAAATTGAGAAAAGTGTAAATTGAAGGATTAAAATGTGAAATAAATGAAATATGTGGGTGTGTATGGACATAAGGAAAATTCGGCTAGGCATGTGTGAAATGAAATTATGTGTATTTGGTGATTTTATGAAATAGGGACTTAAGTGTCAAAATGTGAAAATGTGAGGGCTATTTTGTAAAATGTCCTAAATATGTGTGTTTGGACTAAATTGAATGATTTGGTGATTGAATGAGCTAAATTTGAATATGTATAGATCAAGAAAAGAGGGATTTGGATCGAGATCGAGGCAAAGATAAAGTGCTCGATTAATCGACTCGTTTTGTTACTTCGACATCCGAGTGTATTTAAAGCTAGCTCAGATCTGGGGATCGTCAGCGACTCAATCACACTATCCGCTATCTATTTTGGTACTTTTGGAAGTTGTATATATTTGGTATATGGCATGTATAGGCTAGTGATTATGGCATGTTTTGAAATGTATAAGCCTTGCCATGTGATTTGGCTTGGTAGTTTGATGGTTGGTATATGTTTTGAACATGTGAAAAGAATGACTTATAAGTGTATGTGTATACTCTATGTGAGTGATCATTATTGCATAAATTAGCAAGATGGAAATGGTATGTTTCATGATAGAATTGGTAAGGAATGAATGTTGAATAGATTACAAGTTTTGGGATGTGAAATTGATATTTTAGATAGACTTAATTGAGTTGAATTTGCGCATGGAAGTAAATGGTGTGGTTGATGATTATTTGGTGCATATATTGGTATGTTTTGGTTGCCATTTGAGGTATAAATGTATATGGATTGATGATTGTAGGTGATTCCAAAGTGTGGTTGGCAAATTGGCCTTGCAAATGGCCTATAATTGCCCACACGGTTGAGCACACGGGCGTGTGGCTCGACCGTGTCTTTCAAGTTTGCAAATTGAATCAAGTCAGACTCGACCACGGGCTAGACACACGGGCATGTCTCAGGCCGTGTGGTGCAAGTCAGTGTCGACCACGGGTGAGGCACTGTAACATCCTAGATTAGGGGTTATGCGTTCGTGTGTAATTCATGAGATAGTGGGCTCAGTGGGTGTGTTGGATGTGTTCTGAGGAGTTCTAGGAACCCTAAGGTGCATGGAAATGTATGGAAATGTAAGGCAATGTATGGAAATGTAAGGAAATGTAAGGAAATGCTTTGGAAACGTTAAGTTTAAAAGAGGAAAGTGAACATTTTTGGAAACTAGGGGATGTAAGGAAATGATGTGGAAATGATTCAAAAGAGGAAAGTAAACATTTCTGGAAACTTGGAAATGTAAGGAAATGTCAAGTTTAAAGAGCCAAACGAAAATTTTTGGAAACTTGGAAATGTAAAGAAATGTCAAGTTTTAAGGCTTAAAAAGAGAAAACTAAGGCAATGTGGCCTTAAGAAAAATAATATGAGGAATTTGACACACAAATAGGCTTGGAAAAGTGGCACTGAAGATGCCACTTAGGGCTTTGGAAATGGCGCCACATGCAAGGTGTTGGGCCTGAGTTCGAAGTCACATGGGAAGCAAATAAAAGAAATTTTATTTTGCTTCGGAAGAAGTGAGGTGGACGGCACATGGCTATAAATTAAGAGCTTTTATTCTTTTATTTTTAAGAGATAAAGGGTGGATAAATAAGGGATAAATAATGGATTTATTTTAGATTATTTTCAAGAGATAAATGTGGATATTATTTCTTTTATTTTGATAGATAAGGAAGAGATAAAAGAGGATTATTATTAGTATTATTTTTATTAAGAGATAAGAGATAATTATTGGATTAAGTTTTATTAAAGTGATAAATCAAGGGATAAAGCTATCAAAATAGAAGAGTGGTGGCCAAGTAAAGGACTCTAGCTAGTAATTTTGGCTATAAAAGGAAGAGTAAGGCTATTCTTCATTCATTCTTTTCTTTTCAAGAAAACCTCTCACTAGAAATTCTCTAAAGTTTCTCCTCTTCTCTCTGTCGAATTTTCTCTGCCATTATTCTCTTTTTCTCTTTTCTTTTCTTCTTCTATTACAAACACAATCAAAGCCAGAAGATACCAATAGCCCTAGTCGATTTCTCACTAAGCCTCAAGAGCGAAATTGTTATCCACATCAAAGCCATAGCCAGAACATCTTTGCTAAGGGTTCAAGCAAGAGTTCCATCAAATTCTTGATGTAAGGGTAAGATTAGGTTAGATTCTCATTCTATTTCTTTTAAAAATTTGTCGAAATTAAGATTCTAATACCCTTAATATCTGTTGCCAAAGAGATCTTTCGGGATTTACTAAGTGTCGACTACAAGGAAGGAGAAGTTCTTTTCAGAAGGTACACCATAAGCCGCGTGTTCCCTAGTTATTCGGTGAATTTTGGGATTTAAGAATCCAAGGTAAGTCATATTTAACATACGGCTAAGGGTTATTTGTTGTGAATAAATGTTAGAAATTGATCTAACATGTAGTTATAGGGATTTCGTGAGGAGGATACAAGGATTTTGGGATTTGAGAATTTCAAGGTAAGTTTTAAGAATACTAATCCTACTAGGATTTGGATTTATGGTCGAATGGCTTTTTATTAAATAAGTAAGTGATTAATCAAATGTAGGAATTTGAGATCTAAGGCGATGAGATCGATTTGGGATTTCAAGGAATTCGTTAAGCAAATCGGTGTGTACCCTACCCTAAGTTTTGATAGGTTCATGGCTATGTTTAAATTAAATGTATTATTAAGAATGTGTGTACTCATACTAACCTTCGATATATCATATGGCAATTATTTTAATATATGAATATGCATAAGAATGTGAATGTGGCTAAGTACCACAAATGTGGTAAAAGTACCCAGCACGTTTCCTACTACGATAGGATTATGAATATGATATATTTTAAACATATGAATAGTAACCTGAATGAGAATTAAGTATGTTATGCATGATATAAAATTTATGGGGCATTCGGGATCTATGTGAAAGGGAAGAAGGTGTTGACTTGGTCTCACCAACGGAATATGGTGACTACGGTCACAAAATTTGAATATGATAACCGGTTACATTATCCGAATTTGGTAACCGGTTACATTATTTGAATATGGTGTCTAATGACACAAATTATATGGGCGATGAGCACGTCATTGCAGCGATCGCTTCGATGGTGTGTAGCGGATGGAGGGTTGACTTAGTAGTCCCCACGGTGTGGTGGCAGTGCGGGTGGTGTGTAGCGGATGGTTAATTAGGTTTGGGTTTGGGAATGCATCATTATTTGTATTCTATGATTTGAATGTGTATCATTTGCATGCCTGATTCTATTATGACTTAGTGTTGTGTACACATTGAGTCTGTTGACTCACCCCGTTTGGGGAATATTTTTCAGGTGATGAGCGGTAATGAATGGACCCGGTCGGCAGGAGCTTAAAGGTGGCCATGCATAGCAAGAAATTTATGATTTGGACTTTCAATTTATTTTAAGTATTTTAAGTTTTACTTTGGGATCATTGATATAATAAGGCCATTGTGGTTTACTTTATTTTTCTTTTATTTATTATGTTTATGGATTTTTATCAATTAAAGTTTAAGTAAATTCCTTTTTAAAATTAACTCTAAATGTTTTGTCACCTTAAATAAATGGGTTTTAACATAAGATAAATTTGTTTTCAACTCAAGCCCAACCCAAACAATATTTTTTAAAAATCATACAAGTTTTTCCTAAGTAACAAAAGAATTTTGAACCGGTTTACTTGAGGAACATACCAAATCTGGTCAAAGCTCGTGGGCCGGGTTTGGGGTGTTTCAGGCACACGGGCGTGTCTCAGGCCATGTGGACAAGTCAGTATGTATGTCCTGTTTTGCCACGGCTTGGACACATGGGCGTGTCCGAGGCCGTGTGAGGCACACGGCCTACCCACACAGGCGTGGGATCTCTGTAGCTTGGAAAAATGTTTGATTTTCAAAAAAATTTGTATGATCCCGGTCTAGTCCCGACCCCTTTCTAATGTGTGTTTAAGGTCTCGTAGACCTAATTAAGGGACTATATGTATGTGAATTGCTATGTTTTGATGTGAAATGAATTTAAATGTTTTGAAATGATAGGTAATGCCTCTTAACCCTATTTCGGCGTCGGTTGTGGGTTAGGGGTGTTATATAAGGAACCAAAAGTTGGTGTGTTGAGTATATGACTTCTGCAATATGTAGCATCATTCACAGCAGTGGAATTCATAGCACGATTGCTATCAAGCATTGTGATCAAGGCGTCATCCTATGTCAAAATTTCATACAAAGAGCAATTCAATATAAGCATATGCAATTTTTATTTCTAGTGTTCCCCCTTACGAGGTGCATATTCTTGAAACATTATCCCCTTTTTAAGATATCAATTGTTATTACAAGAATAAGGTATGAAAATCAAAATAGTACCATGCTTTTGGATATCAAACCTTATCAAAACTACAATGATACTAATCATGAAAAACATAAGTAGGAGAAAAATATGAAATCATATTTTATTAAATGAACAAAGCATATAGCTAAACAAAAAGCAATTCATTCAATAAACATATTTAGCATCACACATTATCACCATGTTGAACATAAAATTCTATGAAGCATATGGCATGACAATGGTATCCAATCAGTGATATAGTAATACAAGCATACAATGAATACCAAAAAAAGTGTAATGTGATGGAGATGATCATGACATATTAATACAAGTAAAGTTTAAATAAAAGCACAAAATATGTCATGGAAAATGTAACTAAAGGATATGTTAATTCATAGCAAGATACCAAAGAAAGGAATCCTAAGTCCTAAACTTAAGTCTAATCCTAATTCTAGTTCTAAGTTTAGTTATAGCTCTAAACTTAATTCTAAGTTAAATCCTAGAGCTAGTCCTAAATTGAATCTAAAAGTTGATCCTAATTTTAGTCCTAAAACTAGTCCTAAAGATTAATTCTAAGACTAATTCTAAGTCTATATGCTAACCCTAATCATAAGTCAAATCCTAAGACTATACCATTCCTAAAATATGTACAAGTACCTTATACATAACTTAAGGTAACATGGTAATTAGAGCTTAAGAAAAGAGTTTAAAACTTTATACTCTATAAAATGACCATCAAAAGTTCAAAATAAGATAAAAGTACTTTCGATTATCTTGAACATTTTCAACAAGATTTAAGAATTAAAACAAAAGTGTTCAAGTGATATTATGGCCTTAATTTCAAGAAATTTAAAAGTTTGTCTTTAAACCTCACATCTTCTTGAAAAGTCAAATGATTTTTAATAAAGATTATTAAAATACAAAGTATTTTCAATTTAATTTAAAAATTTAAGCTAAGACACTCCCCCTAAGTATACGCACAAATATGACTTGATCATACATCGTTTATATGTACGTAGGAACTTAAAAAAAACCCTAAAAACTAGGTATCGATACCTTACCTCATGAAGAAAATGGCATAGAAGTATTGAAACCTCATAATAGATATTGATACCTTATAGCAAAAGTGCAGGAAAATGCAATTTAAACAAGCCTACACTCCTATACAAATGTTCTTAAAGCCTATAGAAAGTATTTTAACATGTGTACAACATAAAACATATATAAATAACAAAAAATAACAACATAAACATGCTTGAATCAAAGAATCACAAGGTGGGTTCTTTGCGTAAGCAAAAAGTTATGCGAGTCTCAAGGCCCAATTTTAGACCCATGGATGTGATGAGCTTACATTGCCTCAAGGCCCAACAACAAGGTCAAATGCCAAGCAAATCAAACCAAGATTCGATCAAAGACAATATGTGAGGATGAATCTTTTCGAAGAGGAATGATACATGCACAGAATGAGTGAAATTTATTAAAGTAAATTCAACCAAGCTGTCAATTTTCAAACTGAAAAGATTAGTTAACTTGCGACGAATTTTTGGATAGGATCCAATCATTTATGGGCTTAAATGTCTGTATAACGTTTGAAGATCTATCTCTTAACTTTGAAACTCACTTTGAATAACTCGATTTCTAGTTCGAGAACTCCAATTATGACCATATTAGTGAAGACTATGCGAGTATAAATTTTGGACGAGATTATTACGAAAATTACAAGTTTCAGGCTTTTAATCCAAGCTTAAATCATATTGAGTCCTGTTTTTAGGGCTAATTTTTATTATATATGAGCTCAATATTGTATTTATTAGGTTTTATTATTTATTTATTCCAAATTTTGAAAATTGTTTTAAGTATTTTAAGTTGTTTAGGAGTTTTATATTTCTTAGTCAAACAAGAAAGTTTAGTTTAAAACTATTCTTATTTAGATTAATTAGAGTTTTAGTATACTTTAGAGTTTTATTTGGATGTACTTAGCTAGTTTATATAAAGGCTTCTTCATTGTTCATTAATAACACAATTGTTTTCATTAATAAAGTTTTCAACTCTAAGATTTAGTTTCTTTTTAGAAGTAGTTTTCTTCTCGATTTTCTTCAAGGAGTTGTGGGAATTCATTCTTCACCCTTCAATTTGCCAAAGATTATTTCACGGAGGGTTGATTAGAGTTATTAATTGAGTTTGTTGGTATTTATATCTCAAAGCGTCCAATTTGAAACTTATCCTTCTATCCATTATATCCATCGGTTTACTCGTTTCATCTTTCACTTTATTATAATCTACCTTTTCTTTATTTAGCTATTATTTTTAATTTTTAAATTTCTTGTTTTTATGATTTTCTTTAATTTTTCTAAAACTATTTGGTTTCTTGCAAGCTAATTACAATGTAATGAATGGCCCTCTCTCATTATTAATAATAATGAATTAATTTGAGTTATTAATTATTTGTAACCCACATTAAAAGTTGTCCAATCAAGGAGAAGACTTTTAGATGATTTTCTAGGGACAGTTAAGGTTGGATATTAATAGGATTGAAGGGATTATTTTGAGAAAAGAAAAGTTTGTCAAATTATATTGTAATTGCAATCATTTCTATGTTCAAATCACCCAATTTGTTCATTATAATGAATCAAAGCAGTATTTTAATTTTCTTTATTTTTTTCTTCTACCTACAATAGAAATGATTGCAATTACATTACATTTCACAAAATTAATTAAGATTTTTTTATTAAAACAACATGCAATAATCATTGAATTGATGCTTCAATAAAGGGCAAATAATAACATTTAATCCCAACAACTTTTACAAAATTTAGAATAATAATCAACTTTACACTGCATGCTTATGTGTTCCATTTATGAGACATCTTCCTAAATTTTCTTTCCTTTTTCACATCAATAATAAAAATAAATATAAAATGTATTACATTTAGACTTGTTCATGGCTAGAAGGTTCGTCTGAAATTTGAGAATGTATAAATAAAAATTTTAGGCCCAAAAAATGGGTTTGGCAAAAAAATTAGGTCCGTTTAAAATATGAGTTGGGCTTGAGCTTGAACATTTAAGGCCCGAACTCGGCTTGACTCGTTTTCAATTTATAATATTTTATCTAATATAATCATTAAAATAATGTTAAGATTAGTATATAAAACTTTCAATAAATAAAAAAATATATATAATTATTAAATATTAAATAATATAATATAAATTTAAAAATAATATGGTCGGGCCTAAAATAGACTTTGGTTAATTTTTTTGCAAATATGAACGGATTTGGGTAAAATTTTAAACCTATATTTCAGGTCAAACTAAGCTTAGCCAAATATAAAATATATTAATATTATACTTTGATCCGAACTGGTCCATGAGCACTTCTAATTACAATTATAGATAAAAACACAATTATAAATATAAATAATATGGATTCGAATAACTATAATTAAAATCAAGTATTATAAAAATATATTGAATTGACAATCGAAATGTCTTCCGACTTAAACCATAATAAATTTAGACAGGATTCACGCATGGAAATTTTCATGTAATAAACATTTTTGAAATGTTAAAAATGTTAATTTTTTTTTTAAAAAAAATGAAATGATAATAACAGTGAGATAAATCAAATGGGTCCACATGTTTGCAAAAATAGGTCCCATTTAGAACATAAATTAAGGGAAAGGACATGCAATAAAGTTCACAATCTCGGCGGGATTAATTGCTTTTTTAATCCTTTTCATTTCTTTTCCACTTGTCTTTGGGGGACCAAAATTATGAAACTTTTTCTTAAAATTGGTCACGAGACGAGACACTGGTGACCTATTTCATTCACGTGCTTCCATTCATAAATAATTAAGCTTTAAATCCTTCAACAATCTCTTCTTAATTTATCTTCCTATTATATAAATATATTAAATTTATATAACTATAATAAAATATATGAAATACAATTAAGATATAAAACTTGATTATGGTAAATCAAAATTATGTAATAAATATATTTATAAATAATAAAAGAGACTTTGATTGAATGGTTAAAGTACAAGTTTTAAATACAGGATTGAATTCAAATCTTATTACACTGGTAGATTTGTCTATGGGTCGGCCCACTTGGCCCACCCGAAAAGGGAGAAGGTTTGGATAAAAATATAAGTTTAAAAAATGGGCTTGGACAAAAAAATAAAGCTTGTTTTTTAAATGGGTTGGACCTCGGGTAAGCTTTTTTTGTTCAGGTCTGACTTGAATTTGCAAAAAAAAAAAAAAATGATGTTGCTATTTTTCTACTTTTTTGCCACTGTTTTTTCATTGTTTTGCTATTATTTTACTATTATATTGCTACTATTTTGTTATTATTATTTGGATATTGTATAACTCTTATTTTATTATTAATTTTACTACTATTTCAGAGGTATTTACTTGCTAAGTCTCACATATCTTAGTGTTATTCAAGTATATTTTTTTAATTTTTTTCCATTTGTTGGAAAACATTTATTTTAATGTTTTTAGTATATTCGATGTATTATATTTTTTAAATTTATTTTTATATAAAAAAATTTAATTCGAGCCGAATCAGGCTCGAGTTTAAGCATTTTTATTTAGGGTGGGCCGGGTTTGAGCCTAGAAAACGGGCCTAAATTTTTACTAGGCTCAACCCGACCCATGGACAACTATATACACTGGTATATTTTTCTATGTAAAATATATAAAATGACAAAAACACTCTCAAAATAGTACAATTTAGATTATAAAGTAATAAGAGTATTTTTGTTATTATCAAACTAAATTTGTACCCATTTAACTCATAATACTAGCTTGATTAAGTATAAATATACCTTAATATAGGCTTTTTTAAAAAAAAAATACGGGATTAAGTAGAAATAACATTTCTAGCCGAAAGCGTTTTCAACATATTGACAAAAAAACAATTCCAGTTGGAAACGCTTTCTAGCCCCAATATTTTTTTTAAAATTTTCTTTTTGTGTCACCTCTTGTGAAAATTAAAATTACAAAAACAAGTCTTTATATAGATCCCAAGTCTCATTTCCCTTATTTTCTTAAGTAGTGTGGGATATGGGTTTAATCCATTTGCAGTTTGTTCCTAGACAGTGTGGGATTGCTTATTTTTTTTTTAATTAACAACATATTATTAAAGGCTACACTTAATTTATTAAAAATTAATGACAAAACTTTATACAACATTAAACTCGAACAAAATAAAATATTATTATTCAATTTTCTTTTACAACTTTATCCCTTTCCTAAATGTTTTTGCTTTTGTCACAAGATTAGTGGCCACGTTAACCGTTAATGATTAATCTCCCTCCAATCTTTGATTTGCAATTTTGTATGGATTTAGGTGAATGCATAATTACTTATATGCCCTTGTAAAATAAAATAACTTTGAAATATTAATGGGTGGTTTTGGCACTTTTTTTTTTATTTTTTTAGGAAAGCACTATTTCTAATTTCTTAGATATCAAATTTATATAAGAGAAAATAAAATATATTTTCTTATTTTATAATTGATAATCATAAAAAAAATATAATTTTCGTCCTTCCCATCTAAATGATTAACTTGAGTAGTTGATAGAGTCTTAGTTCGATTGGCATGAGTATTGTTGCTCATGCAAGAGGATGTGGGTTCAAGTATGATGAAACGCATTATCCTCCTATTTATGAGTTAAAGACAGACTATGAGTAGTTATAAATATTATGTCAGAATAAATTAAAAAAATTCAAATTATACCCAAGACATAAATTATTTTATACAAAGTCAAAAGAATATCCTAAAAAATTCTCACTATAAGATTCAAACTTTTAATTATTTGAACTTCCCTCCGAAGGCCTCATTAACATACTTTTTGACTTATAAAAATACCTAATCATGCTATAATTTGTAGTCATCAACGTAATTAATTTAAATTATAAAATAAGCTTTCATAATTTAAACTTTAAAAAAATCAAAAAAAAATTCTCAAACCACAAAATTTGTTTTCTCTTTTCGGATCAAACTTATACTATTTATCAAGTGTTTTATTAAATTGGTCACTCTCAGTCGGATCATCAATTCGGTTAAGAAATTACATAAATATTCTCCTGAAATTAAAATAACTTGATAAGAGGCATAAAAGTTTTGCTATCTTAATATGGTTCATTAATTTGTGATCCAACAACATCCAAGTTGGGGAATTAACTATCATAGTAATTTATGTAAATCAATGCTTAAATGAGTGAGTAAATTAATTGTTGTGGTTGGATTACAAGTTAAATTATTTTTTTGACAATTTAAAAGGGAAAGATTATTAAAGGGTCTATTGAAAATAATAAAAAATAATTCAATTAAAGTATAAATAATAAAAATTTAGATTTACCTATCCACCTACCAAAGGGTAATATTAAAATAGAAGTTGTATTAATGGTTGTAATTCTGCTTTGATCAGGAGAATTCATCAGCGAATTGATCATTGGCACATTTGACACATTTCTAAATAAGACAATCAGGATATTGATAGACAGATTAAACGAGCTCAACATAAGACATACGATTTATACTTGTATGAGGTCTCCTCGCTAAAGGGAACAGTTTAGACTATCTTTCTGTAAAAAAAAAAAATATTGAATTTGGTAAAGAGGTGAGTAAGCCTTTTTGTTCATTGGATGCAAATGTTTTGCATTCTAAACTAACCAAATAATGGACCATGATTTGGATATCACAAAAAGAAAAGTTGAATTTAGAGTATTTAATACTTTATTGATAGATATTTATAAAAAGTAAAATAGTCGAGATAAAAAATTATCTAAAATATTAAAATGTTTGATTAATTGATATACACGGTTGAAACATACTGAAATTTTAATCTGAACAATATTTAAGATCCTTTTGTATAGGCATTTACTTTTAATACGGTATTTTTAATTTATTTTTTTGTCTCACGTTACAGCATCATTATTATATCTAATTTTATCGTTACTACTCTTTTTACACTAACTATAAGTAAATGTATTGTCGATTTAACACCGAAATGATAAGGATAGTGTGATAGTCTACAACAATGCCGACTACCATAGTTGAATTTACAATATCATGTTGATTATTATTTTATGAAAAATGATTTTTGTTCTGTCCCTTTGTATCTTGTCTTCTTTTATGGTACATTTGCTCACCAGTCAAATGGTCTGCACAATCCAGTAGGCTGAATTTACATGATTTCAAATTTGAATAATAAAAAATATTTTTAAATTTAATTCAATTATAAAATAATATTAATATTCAAATATATTGTTGTTGAAGTCTATGTCTTACATGTATCTTATTTTATCTGTTGATATATATTAAAATAATTTTTTTCTTCGATATTCAATATTAATCGTCAAATCCACTTGAATTTAAGATATGTTCATTGATTCATTCTTAAAACCTGCTAATCGGATTTTTTTTTTAAAAAGAGTTTAACCATTCATTAACTTAAATAACTTTCAAATAATTTAGAAACTTAAATGAAAAGTTTTAAATAATTTAGTGATTATTTTGTAATTTTTTAAAAATAAGTGACCAAAACGTAAATTGTTGGATTCATTGCACACATTTGGTTGGGAACTGGGTGTGTTTGTATACTAAAAGGGTATAAAAGTAATTCAATAAAAATTCAAAAAACAGTACTTATAACGGTAATTTTATACAAATCCCCGATCTAATCCAAAAGCCCCTTCTTTTTTCCTTTCGTTTCAGATTTTTAAATATTAATCAATCAAACAAATCTTAAATATATTTCCCTAAAAAGCCCTCTCTTTGCTCAGATCCAAACTTTCTATTTATTTTATTTCAAAAAAATATTTTTTTATTTAATTATGTATATATTTTTAAATTTCTGACATTAAACCCATAGGCCATAGCTAAGCAGAAAAGAAGAAGAAGCTCATTGTTTACTCCAAAACAACTTCAACAGTTTTTTTTGTGTGTGTGTGTGTGTTTAAATGTTTGCTTCTAACAACCTTAATCTTTTGTAAGAACCTTTTTTTTTTGAATTTCTATGAGTTTCAATCTTGGATTTTTCTATATCTTTCTGGGATTTTAGCAGATGATAGTTCCACCGCAGTTTTTGAACAAAATTCGAAACGTTTCAGTTCTCTGTTTTGTTTCTTTTACTTCATAATTTATGCTGTTTTGATCTCTTTCTTTAGTCTTTTATTTTTTTTTCAATGCGAGTTTAGTAAAGAAACTAAATTGAGTTTCTAAAAGAAGAATTCACTTTTTTCCCGGTGGATTTTAGGGTTTTTGTTTCTAAAAAATGATGTTATCGGTGTCGCCGATGGCTCCGGCGAAAAGTTCGCTAGAAGAAATGTTGGAATCTCTCCGGCGACAAGACGAAGTCGATAAACCTAAAGATTTACCGCCGGCTTTACCGGTCCGGCCGACTTCCAAAGCCAGACTCCCGTCGGCTCGCCGGTCCCTTCCGACGAACTTCAAAATCGATGCTAATGGTGTAGATGGTGCCGTTTTAAGTGAAGTGAAAGGAAAAGAGGAAGTTAAGAGGAACGAAAAGGAGCTGGGAGTGAAGATAGTTAGTTTTGGGAGTAAAAAAATGAGGAAAGATGTGAATGTGGATTCACCGTATAATTTGGATGCCGTGGAAGAGAAGAAAGGGGAGGATTTGGAAGGGAAAATTGAGGTGAAAGGAGGGAAAGGGAATGCTAATATTGGGTATTTTATTAACAAAGTAAGTGTTAAGTGGTAATTACGGTTTTTTTTTCCCAATTTTGATATGTATAACTTGGTTTGATATTTAATTTTTAATATATATATATATATATATATTTGTATTTGTTGTTGCTGCTAATGTGTTACTGCGTAACCCAATGAAGCTTTTGATTAGTGAGCTTAAGAAGAGTTTTTATTATCTCTAGATTAATCTTAGGGTGATATTTGATAAATCTGCAAAAGGTTTTGTTTTCTTTGCCTTTTTGATTTAATGCTAAGTAGTAAATTTAGTAGGCACAGGAGAAAATATAGAATTTTTAATGAAATGGGAATTTGCAGAAAAGTTTAGGGTGTTTAGCTGTGATTTTTTTTTAAAAAAAAACAAAGGGTTTTCTTGCTGTTAGTAATGTGTGTGTCAAATGTAATGTTGCTTTAATGAATCTTTTAACTAGGAATACTTATGAATTTTGATGAAATGAGTTTGGGTGTTATGCTTGGAATTGAGGGCAATAACTAAATGGAATCCAACTTTTTCATTATAAACTTACGATTCATGATAATGAACTTGGAAATATTAAAATCTAGAGTTGGTAGTGTTGTTGATTTGTTATACGGTGCTAGGGTTTATAACTCAGCAAGTATCTGGATTATCATCTGGATTGCAAGATGACTGTGAATTGTGTTCTTTTATTGGAACATCATGAAATCGGAGCATCCACTTGGCATTTGTTTATCTTCTATAAAAAGTTATTACTATTTTAGGTCAATTATTTGATTAAAGAAAATCTATTCATTGTGAGAGGATTTGGTTACAGAAACTTCATGTTTGGTGTCGGCTATCCAATGGGATGTGGGGATCTGGAACTGTACAATCTACGTCTGGAGAGGAATCAATTGTTTCCCTCTCCAATGGAAATGTAAGTTCAAATGTGTCGTGATTTTTGCAATTGTATAATGACTAGAGTATACCTTTTGGCAGGTTGGTGTTTAATTTATATTATATGGCTCTTGTAGGTCATCAAAGTCTCTACCAGCCAGCTCTTACCAGCAAACCCAGGAATTCTGGAGGGTGTGAATGATCTCATACAGCTCAGTTATTTGAATGAGCCATCAGTTCTTCACAATCTTAAGCGCAGATATTCTCATGATATGATATATGTAAGTAGGATAAAATCCTTGCTCATGTACTTATTTTTGAGGATTATCTCTGCTTCTGAGCTTCATTAATATATATTTTTTCTTTGTGTAGAGTAAAGCAGGTCCGGTTTTAATTGCTGTCAATCCATTCAAAGATGTCCAAATTTATGGGAAGGATTTTGTCACAAGTTATAGAGAGAAAGCTACAGATAGCCCTCATGTTTTTGCTATGGCAGACAATGCTTATAATGAGATGATGAATGGTGAATGAAACAATTCTTCCCTTTTTTCTTTCTAAAGTTAGCATAAAGTGATTGTAGTAAATTGTTTCTGATTATTTATTGTCTGTAATTTAAATTTTGCAGATGGATTAAATCAGTCTATAATCATAAGGTTAGCTGGATGTTTAATACTTGTAGTTATATATGATAATATATAACTTGTGGATCTTTAAGCAAATTGTTTGTTTTTTGAACTGTAGAATTTCATAATCTAAATTTATCTTGCAGTGGGGAAAGTGGAGCTGGGAAAACTGAGACAGCAAAATTTGCAATGCAGTACCTAGCTTCCCTTGGAGGCGGATATGGTGGGAAAGAGTGTAAAATCCTTCGGACGCATTGTATACTTGAAGCATTTGGGAATGCAAAGACATCTAGGAATGACAATTCTAGCAGATTTGTAAGTTCTTCCCCTCTTTCATTTGCCCACTGTTCTTTACTGAAGGTAAATATGTATAAATTATTCTCATGGCTAAAAGAATCAATGCTAATTTTTACCCTAGATGACCAACTTCTACTGTCGTTTATACATTTCACATCTGCTATACCTCAGAAAAGAATGTTGTGTTTATCACTCTTTCTGGTGCAGGGGAAACTTATTGATATTCATTTTACTGCATCGGGGAAGATATCTGGTGCCAATATCCAAACCTGTAAGCATGGTGAAATTGAAAAATAAAATGCTATTATACTTTATAGTAATAAATTAGTATAGACTAATCCTGGTTGCTGACTTGGTTTCTGTGCTAATATTGATTCACCGATGACAATTCTGGATAGTTCTTCTCGAAAAGGTGAGTTCTTGCCATAGTTCAACATTATATCAGGTTTTATGTTTGTTGTCATGTATTGTGTCTGATGTGAATGCTTTTTGTCACCTTTGAGCAGTCAAGGGTAGTTCAACTGGCTGCTGGTGAAAGGTCTTACCATATCTTTTATCAACTTTGTGCTGGCGCTTCACCAGCTCTAAGAGGTACAATTTCATTTTACAGTGTTTTGCAATCCATGCTAGTTTAGAAAGTTGAAGTCTGTATTATCTACGTGGAACTATGCTTGGACATGTTATTTCTTTCAAGTTGTGAAACTTACTTTTTAAGATATTGTATCATATGATTCGTATCATTTAAATATTCGGGTTGCCAAAGCATTCCTGCTACTTGGTCTTTTGTTCACTAGATTGAATCTGTGAAATATATTTATGATCCTTGGAATCATGTCTTTGCAGAGAGATTGAATCTTAAAATGGCTAATGAGTACAACTATCTTGTCCAGAGTGACTGCTTGGTAATTAATGGTGTTGATGACGGTCAGAAATTCCAAAAGCTAAAGGTAATTCAGAAGACCCGATTTTAATGTTGCCATCAATAGTGTAGGCATTTCTTTACCCTTTAATTTCTGTCTCATTGGCTTTTAAGCACTAGTTTCGCCACTTCTGCAGGAAGCCTTCGATATTGTTCAGATTTGCAAAGAAGAGCAAGAGCAAGTATTTGCAATGCTTGCTGCAGTGTTATGGTTAGGAAATATATCATTTCAAGTAATTGACAAAGAAAATCATGTGGAGGCATTAGCTGACGAAGGTATATGTGCAGTAAAGACCTCATTATATGTGATTTTCATCGTCAGTAGTTATATGCCTGCTAATATAATTAGTTGTTGGATCTGTTTAAAATTAATTTTTTAATGAGTCTTTTGTTTCATGTTTGTTAATATATTGTGTTCATAAGATGCTTATTGATGTGAAGTCTTTTTTATTCCTTGTTGCAGCTTTAACCAGTGCTGCCACGCTGATCGGTTGTGCACCACATGAACTGATGCAAGCTATATCTACTCATAGAATCCAAGTTGGGAAGGATAGTATTGCTAAAAAATTGACTTTGCAACAGGTTTGTCTAGTATTTGTTAACGAAATTATTCTTTCTCAATCCCTCATAAGTTGCATTCTATATTTGCGGTGATGCATACATTAACAACATGATAATACATTAACTAAATTGTAATATAGGCAATCGACACTAGAGATGCATTGGCAAAATTCATCTATGCAAGCTTGTTTGACTGGCTTGTGGAACAAATCAACAAGTCACTTGAAGCAGGCAAAAAACACATTGGCAGGTCCATAAGCATCCTTGATATTTATGGGTTTGAGTCATTGAAGGTAAATAGTTTCGAAGCAGCTGTTTGGGGATTATCATTGTGAATTTCAGTTTGTCCAACTAATAATGTCGTCATCTGATTTTCAGAAGAATAGCTTTGAACAGTTTTGTATAAATTATGCAAATGAGAGGTTGCAACAACACTTTAACCGACACCTCCTTAAGCTTGAGCAAGAGGTAAGCAATTCAAATCTTTTAATTGCCAGAGTATTTGACTTTTGTATAAGAATGATACCTCTATACTCTTAAGTTGGGATTTTGGTACTCTGCCTTCATCTTACCGAACATATTAATTTTCAAGCCAAAAGTTCTTTATAATCTAATTCTCAGTTGTCTATTCTTATCTCTGGATTTGATTTCACTTCCTTATCTGAGATTATTATTTTGGCCAACTTCCTGTTATTTTTTTCCCCTCATTTTTCAGGAGTATGATTTGGAAGGGATTGATTGGACTAAAGTTGTTTTTGAAGACAACCAAGAGTGCTTGGACTTATTTGAGAAGGTAATTTGAAGGTTCAATGGTTTCTTTGTTAGCAAGGTTCATTTGAAGTTCCTAGGACTATTTTAAGGGATTGTTGAACTCTGTTCTGTATCTTATGTATCATGTGTTTCTTTGTATTCTATAGTTTTTCCTTTTAGATAGAGCTTGAACTTGGTCTAACTAAAGTATGTTGTCTTAGCTTGGGTGCTAATGTTGGCTGAAGATTTTATTTCCGTATCACATCTTGTTGCATTTCAAATAAAAACGTGCCTTTGTAATCTGTCTTTCTTCATTTTTGGTGTTTCTTTTGCAGAAACCCTTAGGGATACTTTCCTTGCTGGACGAGGAATCAAATGCAGCCAACTCAACTGATTTCACCCTTGCTAATAAGTTGAAGCAACACTTGAATTCTAATTCATACTTCAAAGGAGACAAAGGCAGGGCCTTTGGTGTTCTACATTTTGCGGGCGAGGTCAGTTATTGGTCTTTAGAGGACAGTTTGAATTTCTTTTTAGGATTTGTCCTTTCATTCAATTTCAAAGGAAATTAATCAAGAAAGTGGATAATATTCAAGAAAGTCTGGTAAACCACGTGGCCTTAGGTGATTTCTTTGCTTCAAATCCACCTAAGTCAGCCTTACTCTCGAAAATGGGAATTCACGGGACTAGAACTTAAGTCTGGCAAACCACGCAACCTTAGGTTATTTCTTTATTTCAAATCCACCTAAATCAACCTTACTCTCAAAAATGAGAATTCACAAAGGAATTTCTCTAAGGCACAGAAATAAAGCAGAAGCAACTCGTAAAGACAAATAGACTTGAATCGAACAGAAAAGTCACAAGAAAGCAATAGCACACCAGGTGTATGAATAAATGTTTTCAAAAATATTCTCTAGTTCAAGAATGAAGTGATTACAAATGAATGGGGAGAGCTTTATAGTTAAGTTCCCCCAGAACCAACAATACAGATCGATTATATCAATGATTGAGATTAGTGCTTCTCTATAAGATGATAGTTCTAAGGGATTTAAACTTTATACATCTTTTATCTTTTAGGATTTACATAATTATTCTGGTAAAAATATAAGTTATTGTAGTGTTTACATTTTAACCTGTATCTAAGTAGATAGGTATTGAGTCTCTTCCAAGCAATGAGCCAGTCTTGTCGGGCTGAATGACCCCAAGGGAACATGAAGAGTCTAAAACGTGCACATTAGTTTCGGGCTCTTTTGTGCAGCTCGTGACATTCTCCCTCACTTGTTGACAAAGAAGAGAGAGATGGGAAAAACTAAAATTGCATTTTTCCGTAACAAAAAAATTTAGTGTGCAGATGATAATATTAATTGTAGTTATAAAACAATCCATGTGCCTTTAATTAATATTGGTGTAAAGTAATCTTTATATATAGATGAACGAGTTTATTGTACTGGGTTTATTGTATTTAAATTAAAAAATACATTTAATTAAATTATATTTTTTATATATAAAATATTTACACAATATATATAAGTGATTTATTTCATCTAAAATTTGAATACATTCTAATTTAATTAAAAGAAACTATCCACATGGCATTTAAATAGATCGTCCAACTTAGCATTGAATCTTATACCTTGTAATATATAATATATATTTGATTTGTTTGCAAGATTAAATGGCATTCCATACTAATAAACTGGTATGCATACATGATTATTGATTTTATATGAATTCTGCCAGGTACACTATGATACTAATGGCTTTTTGGATAAGAACCGTGATCCACTGAGCTCTGAGGTAGTCCAACTTCTATCATCCTGTGACGGTCAGTTGCCACAATTGTTTGCCAAAAAAATGTTTAATCAACCTCTGCAATCAGTAACTTCATTGGACACACCAATGCAAAGTGTTGCTTTGCAATTCAAGGTAAATTTTCTTTCTTGTGATCCAATTGTATCTGTGATTATAAACTAATATTTGAATTTGCCTTTGAAAACCTTTACATTCCTTTGGCAATGAGGGATATCTAAAACTGTCTTTGGAAATATTTGTGTTTACCACATGCTGGCATGCTTTGTAAATGCGTTTTCTTCCATACTTGCAGGGCCAGCTCTTCAAACTAATGCACCAGTTGGAGAGTACAAGACCTCATTTTATTTGCTGCATAAAACCAAACTCCAAGCAACTCCCTGGTACATATGAAGAAGATCTTGTCTTGCAGCAGCTTAGATGTTGTGGAATTTTTGAGGTTATTAGAATCTCGAGGTCTGGATATCCTACTAGAATGACACATCAGGCATTTACAGAAAGGTAAGGGATAAAACCTTTTTTAGTTTATGGCTAGTTTTAGTGTTTTTAGTTTCTTTTTTTCTTAATATTATTTTCAGCATAGTTATCTTATATTTGTGCATTTCTCAGGTACGGATTCCTACTGTCGGAGCCCATTGTATCTCAGGATCCATTGAGTATTTCAGTTGCACTTCTAAAACAATTTAATGTCCTTCCTCAAATGTATCAAATTGGCTATACCAAACTGTTTCTTCGAACTGGACAGGTAGGTTCTTTACTCTTGTCCTGTTTATATGTTTCTCGGAGCTGGACCTTCAAGTTAACATACTTCTGGAAAACGGAGCTTCAAACTTATTTCATTCTGTTTATGGTTTGCAGATTAGTGCATTGGAGGATAGGAGAAAACAGGTGTTGCGAGGAGTAATTGAGGTTCAGAAATACTTCCGTGGTCACCGAGCTCGTCGTCTTTTCCATGAGCTCAACAAAGGAGCAAAAAGTATTCAATCATGTAATTTCTTCCAAGCAAAACTTATTTCCATTTTATATTACGAGCACCTATATTTTGCCAGTTCACATTTTATTATTATTTGCTTATCAATTGACGGACATTTTCTTTCCAATGCAGTTGTCTGTGGTGAAAATATACGAAGGAAGTATGCTGCTGAGTCAAATAGATGCTCAGCATTTGCTTCTCAATTACTTGATGAGCAGTTGACGGCAATCATATATTTACAATCTGGTAAATATACGTGGTGACTAAATTTGTCGCTTTCCACTGTATGGTTTTCTTATCATAACCACTGTTTTTTTTTTCTTTCCATTGCAGTAATCCGTGGGTGGTTGGCCCGGAGACATTTCAACAACATGCATAATTTGAAACAGTCAAACCGTGGAAGTGTAAAATCTAGACGAAAGATTGGTAGGAAGATTTTTGAAGCAAAGGTATTCTTTAAAGATATACTGACCATTTATTTTTATTTATTGCTTGCATCCAAGCATGTTTTTTTTTTTTCCTAGTATGACCCGTTTTATTGGCTGACCAGGACATGCCCCATGAGCAACAGATTCAAGTTCTACCTTCTGTAATGGCAGAGCTCCAAAGAAGGGTTCTCAAGGCAGAAACGAATTTGGGGCAAAAAGAACAAGAAAATGCCACGTTACGGGAACAATTACAGAAGTCCGAGGCAAGGTGGTTGGACTATGAGGCAAAGATGAAATCAATGGAAGAGATGTGGCAAAAGCAAATGGTATCACTGCAAGTAAGTTTTTCTGTTTTTATATATTAATATCAAAACATGTTTGTACCAAGGCGATAGTTGTTGACCGACACAGAAGTTATTGGATAAAAGTATCATGGAGTACTACGAGTTGGATTGCGTTTTGCACCCTCTACTAAAAAAAAGGGCAAATTAGTCCATGTAAGCTAAATTGAAAAGCAAACTGGTCTTTTCCGTTAAAAATTTCATCCATTTCTACTGTTGAAAATTGGTCATTGTTCGTTAGCATGAGGTACACATGACATGCCATGTGTCAGTGTCAGGTTATTCCGTCAACTACGCCAGTTTTTAATAGTACAAATGGATGAAAATTTTAATAGAAAGGACCGATTTGCTCTTTGATCTAACATATAGGGACTAATTTGCCCATTTTTTAAGTAGAGACGACAAAATGCAATCTGACTCCTAGTACATGGGCCTCCATGGTACTTTTTACCGAAGTTCTTGATAATCATCTAAGTAATTGCAACATTATTATGATCCTAATGATTGTAGTTAATCATGTAAACTGACTATTACTTTACATGTAATGTTATAGAAAAAATTTATTATAGTAGTAACTTAGATGTCAATGCATTTATTGCAGACAAGTCTTACTGCAGCCCGAAAGAGTCTTGCTGCTGACAATGGTGCAGGTCAGCTAGGAAGAGCTGATGTGTTATCGCCTCGATGCTATGATTCTGAAGATAACGTGTCCATGGGATCTCGAACAACTGGTGGGAACACACCTGTCTTATTTTCTGGTGCTATGCCTGATGTTGTTGGGGGGAGAGAGAACGGTTCTTTGAATGCACTGGGCAATCTGTTAAGGGAATTTGAGCAGCGGAAACAAAATTTTGATGCCGATGCAAAATCTTTAATTGACATCAGAGTTCCACAGCAAGCTTCTAATATGAATCCTGATGATGAACTTCGGACATTAAGACTCCGGTTCGAGACATGGAAGAAAGATTACAAGCTGAGATTAAAGGAAGCCAAGGCAAGACTACATAAGCGTGGCCACCCCGAATCAGACAAAGCTCGAAGAAAATGGTGGGGGAAGCTAGGTTCAAGAGCGTGATAGAATTCTCGGTTTGAAAGCAATACGCTGAACTGCTGCCAAAAAGAACCGCCCCTCTTCCATTCTCAGGTACAATTTCTTTACATTTATGGTAACAGATACATATTATATTGTGCATAAGACAAATAGGGATTTTGTTGAGTTGAGACTGCTTTTTTGCTTTGAATAGTTTTGTCATAGTTTTCTTTTTTGTGTATAATTCTGTGTTTGTTAGTGATGTAAGATCAAACTTTTGTAATTTCTTTGTAATTCAGATGAAATCAGAAATGTTTATATGCCTTTCCTTAACTTATTTTGTTATGGAAAAGTGCAATTTTAGTTTGTCCCATCTCTCTCTTCTTTGTCAACCACTCGATACAAGTGTCGTAGACTCTATATTAATACATGAATATGTCAAAAAATATATATATATTTTGTGTCAAGGTTAATATGAAAACATAATATAATCATGACATGAATGCAATTTCTTAGCTCTACATGTTCCATTTTTTAAATTCAGAAAACAGTAAAAATACATATTATATATCAAAGAGAATCATTTTGGCATTTTATTATGATTAGGATTCGGCATTGTTGTTATTAGGTAAAAATTGTTCTCTAGAGCTAACTTGGACTGGGATGAGACAGATTCAGGTATGTGTACAACCTTAGTATGTTTATTTTTATGGTAAATATAAATTTTGGTACTTATATTTGGTTTCAAGGTTCAAATTGGTAAATAATTGTTTTTTTATCCAATTAGATATCTAAATTTGGTCAAAATGTTCAATTTGGTATCTAAACCTTTTTTGGTCCAATTAGTTTCCTAAACTTGACTTTTTGCTTCAAATTAGCACCTGAAGTTGGCTTCATAGTCGAAATTTGTTCAAATAAGTCGTTCTAATTTAGACCAAAAAGTTATGTTTAAGTACAAATTTGAATATAGTAGCCAAGTTCATGTGCCTAATTAAACCAATATAAAATTTATATATCAAATTGAACATTAAAACTAATTTCAAGTACCTAAATTACACAAAAAAAAAATTTAAATATCAATTTAAATCTTGAAGTTAAATTCAGATACCGAAATGAATATTTACTTTTTTTTTCATTGATCTTTCAAAGATCATACATACCATCCAAGCTAAGTTACTCGGATTTCGAATTTAATTATCTGTCTAAAAATAGTATGTTTAGGTTTAAAAAAATATATTTTAGTTGTATTTAGAAGATTGTTGATGTGTCATATCTTTGTATCTACTTAGTGTCGAACACGAATACTTATCTATCAATGAGTTAAATTCAATTCTTAATGACACATAATTTGATTTGTCAAAGTTGTTCAAAATCTACAATCACATAAATACACATATCTCAATTTCTAATCCACACAAAGCAAATTATACAAGTTTTGACCTTTTGGTTATTTTCATTTAAGACCCAGGCACAAACTTAGTAGCATAGACCCAAGCATTGTTTGCAACAGGGTTATCAAGGTGGTCCAATAGGTTCTCCAAGGGACCTTTACCGGTAACAATGGCTTGAACAAAGAAACCAAACATTGAAAACATGGCTAGCCTACCATTCTTGATTTCTTTAACCTTAAGTTCAGCGAATGTAACAGGGTCATCAGCAAGGCCAAGAGGGTCAAAGTATTGTCCACCAGGGTAAAGATCATTGCCTTCACCAACACCAGGGAGGCCATTGATGCGGAATCCTTCGACGAGTCCCATTAGGACGACTTGGAATCCGAGAACGGCAAGGATGCTTTGAGCATGGACTAGGTTAGGGTTGCCTAAGTAATCCAAGCCGCCTTCTGAGAAAATTTGAGCTCCTGCCTTGAACCATACTGGTTCCTTGAAATCAACCCTAAGCCATTTCTCAAGTACTTCTGGTGTGATGCAGCCTAGTGCTCCCAACATTGCCCATCTTCCATGGATGACCTGAATGTTTTGTTTTGGTAACAAAGAAGTAAATATTTATCAAGGCATGAGGTATAGCTTTTAAGGAAGATGAAAAACTACGAAAAAGTTATAAAATAATCACTTTAACTACTCAATTTTATCTTTTTTACTCACTAGTTGGCTATTGTAAAAATGAATAGATTGAGTGATCATTTTGTAATTTTTTATAATTGGGTGATTAAAAAATTATAATTGGGGGACTACTAATATAGTTTAGTTAAAACTATAATCTCTAAAATTTGGGCAAAAGTGTGGAAAAAATACTTTTAAAATCAAATGATATTTTTAACCTTGATATATAATATTGTAATATTTATATTATGTGGGAGGGTTACCTCAAGAGCCCTATTCCTGGCAAAGGCCTCAGGGTCGGCTGACAAACCAGCAGTGTCCCAACCATAGTCACCAGGGAATTCTCCAGTCAAGTAAGATGGAGTCTGAGCTGAAAATGGTCCCAAGTACTTCACTCTGTCTGGCCCATACCATAGTTCATTTCCCTACACATATTACACCCCCAAAATCATAGCAAACAAAAACCAATAAACAAGCTCGACTCTTTATTTTTCATAAATAACACATGAATATGAAAAGAAAACGTCCAAATACATGAAAAAAATTAGAAAATCACACCTAAATCGAGAAACATAGGTTAAAACTACTCACCCAAGAAGAAAATTGTAAAAGAAAGGGAAACCTAAAGAACTAACCATTGCATATTTGGGAGTGCCCAAAGAGACATCTCTAAGAGGGTTAGCATTTTTGGTTTGGCCAAGAAATGGGGTTGGCCTAAGAACAGTTCCAGAGCTAAGCATGGAAGCCATTGTTTGTCAATGGGGATTGATTTTGAGTTGCAAAATGTATGAAAATGGAAGTGAAGATTTTATATGTGGTGAAGAAAAGAAGAATCAAAGGAAATGAATGGCAAAGAGGGAGTAAGGGAATTGTGGTGGGGATTTAAGGCTTCAAATTATCAGCCAATGAGAAGGCTGCAAAGGATTTTTAAGTATCTCCACCTCATATCCTTATTATCCACAATTTATATCTTCCCCTTAATTTATTTTCCGAATGTATCTATCAGATCAGAACGAATCCAATAATTTTATAGACATATTAAATAAGTAAATACTGATCATAAGTTTTAAAATTATTTCATATTTAGAATAAAGATTAAAATGTCGATCATTGATTATCTAACCTAATTCTTGTTGTTTATTTAAATATATATATATATATATATATATATATAAAAGTACACCTCAAACACAAAATTAACGTTAAAGAAAAAAAAAGAAAGAACAGTTGAGACGTTCATCCAATTGAAGTAAAAACGCCACGTGTTTGGTTTTAATGCAATGAAGTGAACTATTGACCAGTTGTCGATTCGCAGTTCACCGACCGTCCAACGTTATTGCCCCATGTTAAACTTTTCTAGATTTTTCATATAAATCGTTATCGGGATTTTTTTTGGGAGTTTTTTAAAATTTCAAATTTTTAGGGATATATTTGGATAATTTAAAAAAAAAATTTGAGCAATATATTTGAGTAATTTAAATAAAAATTTTATATAGTTTTTAAGTTTATTTTTTAAAAAAATTAAAAAAATATGAAAAAGATTTATTTTTATTTTTCTCATATTTTTTAAAAGTTATTTAAATTTAATTTCAAATGAAAATAAAACTGACATGCAAAGTTTAAAAGCATTTAATTAGGTATAGTCACCAGTGATGGTGCTATCTTTAGCCTAAATAATAATTTTCCATTTTAGGGGGTCGGGGCTCCTGTCAGCCCCTTAGATCCGCCTCTAAACGGCGGCATCGAAAAAAATTATTCTTTTTAAAACTAGTCAATGATTGGCCCGTTATGAAGCGTGGTACCGTTAATGGCAATGGCGACATCGAAGTTCACTGTTCAAAACAGGTCATTTACTTACATGATTTTGAAAAGTGAGTCATTTTCATAATTAATAAAAAACTTTTGGGTCAATTTTATAAAAAGCCATTTACATATTATTAGAATATTTTTTATTTTTTAGAAATTTTAATTTTGTTCTATTATTTCAACTTTATAATATTTTATATCATATTTTTATAATTTTTTATGTTATATATTATATATATTATAAAAACAAACTCTCGGAAATTTTTTTTTGAATTTATATGTTTATAATATATATGTTTTTCAAGGAATTATGTATATGTCTTTTTTTTTATAATTTATATATATTTGAATTTTGAGTTTATTATAGGTGTTATGTCATTAAACATATATAGAGAAACAATAACGTGGCATATTTTTATTGGCTAAATGTGTAATTTACTCTTTCAACCTAATAATTTTTTGGATTAATATAACAAAATAATAGTTCAAATATTAGATTAGGACAAAATAAAAAAAAAACTAGATACTAAAATGGAAAAATGAATATTAATTAGGGATCAAATCTTAAATAACCCAAATGTCTGCATATAAAATTCGTGCTGTATCTTATTGGTTTTGCTATCTGAACAGTCTAGGTTTTAAGTTATTAAAACATTTGCCGGTTTGGATGGTCGAGTTTTAAGCGAGATTCCCAGAAAGATAGAACAAAAAAAAGGGAAAGCCATTTAGACGGTCAGAATTTCACGTATTTCATCGTTTGGACGGTCTAGATTTACCAAAAAGAAAACTAAAAAACATGCGGTGAACGTGGATCGAACACGTGACCTTCAGATCTTCAGTCTGACGCTCTCCCAACTGAGCTATCCCCGCAATTATTCTTTGATTTTACACGAATACTATTTTAATTAAAATATATTGACAAAGAAAAAACAACAAAATATGCGGTGAGCGTGGATCGAACACGCGACCTTCAGATCTTCAGTCTGACGCTCTCCCAACTGAGCTATCCCCGCAAGTACTCTCCTGGAAACGATTAAAATTTAAATTTATATTAATCAAAAGAAAAAAACTGAAAATGCGGTGAGCGTGGATCGAACACGCGACCTTCAGATCTTCAGTCTGACGCTCTCCCAACTGAGCTATCCCCGCGAGTACTCTCCTGGAAGCGATTAAAATTTAAATTTATATTGATCAAAAGAAAAAAACTGAAAATGCGGTGAGCGTGGATCGAACACGCGACCTTCAGATCTTCAGTCTGACGCTCTCCCAACTGAGCTATCCCCGCGAGTACTCTCCTGGAAGCGATTAAAATTTAAATTTATATTGATCAAAAGAAAAAAACTGAAAATGCGGTGAGCGTGGATCGAACACGCGACCTTCAGATCTTCAGTCTGACGCTCTCCCAACTGAGCTATCCCCGCACTTGAGTGTATTGGTCTTAATTAAAACATTACATATTGAGTACATAAGTGAATCAAGGTATCTACTCGAGCGAACCTAGTAACTAACCCTCTACATTTTGTAGGTCCATTGAGAGATAGATATTGGCCATTAGTTTTAGATATGTTTATTATGTGATTCTACAATTCACTGCGTATTCTTTTTTAAAGTTTTCTAAAATTTCAATTATTTTTAAATTTTTACATTTTTTGATTTTTTAGAATTTATATATTTTTTATTTTTTATAATTTTTCAGAATTTATATACTTTTGGAATCTTATTTATTTTTTATAAATTTTAATTTCGTTTTATTTCAAATTTTTATATTTTATATCATGCTTTTATAATATATAAATTATATATTTATAATTTTGATAAATTTATAGAGAGATCAATAACTATCAACAGAATCAAGGAAAAATGATGATAATTATGCTAAGGCAAGAGATGAGTGAAAAGAAAGATTGTCTATTTCTTCTTTCATCTTGGGTGAAATACGATCAGGCGGTTAACTCAAACCCCTCTGGTAAAATAAGAACAACACCCATATTCAAAGCCCCTTTCTTACCATTAGCAAGAACTTGTTTCAGTTGTATATCATAAGGAATTCTAACAACTGTTTCAAATACAGTATCAGGAAGTACCGCTTGCAGAACCTCAATATGCATGGGTTAATTTGCTAAATGGCAATTGGCACATACAATACGCCCATGCAAAACAAAATATAAACAGGGGAGATTCCCTACAAAGCAAAGACAGAAATAAACAAGAGTAATTCCCTGCCAAAAGCAACCAAGAATGAATAGTGAGATTCCCTGCAGAGCAAAAACAAAAATGAACAAGAGTGATTTCCTGCCAAAAGCAACCAATAATGAATAGTGAGATTCCCTGCAGAGCAAAGACAGAAATGAACAGGAGTGATTCCCTGCCAAAAGCAACCAAGAATGAATAGTGAGATTCCCTGCAGAACAAAGATAGAAATGAACAAGAGTGATTCCCTGCCAAAACCAACCAAGAATGAATAGTGAGTTCCCCTGCAGAGCAAAGACAGAAATGAACAAGAGTGATTCCCTGCCAAAAGCAACCAAGAATGAATAGTGAGATTTCCTGCAGAGCAAAGACAAAAATGAACGAGAGTGATTCCTTGCCAAAAGCAACCAAGAATGAACAGTAAGGTTCCCTGTCAAGCAAAGACAAAAATGAACAGTGAGATTCCCTGCAAAAAAACCAAGAACGTAAAGTGAGATTCCCTGCAAAAATGTTGTAATTAGAGAATACATTCTTTGCAAATTATAATAATAATATGAAAATTAGCTATTATGCTGTAATAATGTAAGGGATTGAATTTCCCAAAAAAAATATTGTAAAGAGGCACGAGCTCTCTATAATAGGCTCCAAATTTTGTAATAAAGGACACGACTTCAAACACTCAATACAGATATCAAAAATTTGTTTCTCCAAACTTTCTATCTTTCAGAATTTAAGTTTTTCAAGCTATTTTGTTTTTCAAAAACAATTTAAATTTAAATTTAAAATTTTATTTTTCAAATAAGACAAATCAAATTTATATTTCAAATTAAGTTTTCAAATTTTATTTTACAAAATTTTTATATTATAAAAACAAACTCTCGGAATTTTTTTTGAATTTATATATTTATAATTGTATAAATGCTTTTCAAGGAATTATGTACGTGTCTATTTTTATTTTTTTATAATTTATATATATATATATATATATTTTTGAATTTTGAATTTATTATAGGTGTCATATCATTAAACATGTGTAGAGAAACAATCAGGTGGCATATTTTTATTGGCTGGATGTGCCACTTTTTTTTCAACCTGTTAACTTTTTGGATTAATATAACAAAATAAAAGTTCAAATATTAAATTAGGACAAAATTAAAAAATTAGATACTAAAATGAAAAAACTAATATTAATTTAGGGATCAAATCTTAAATAACCCAAATGTCTGCATATGAAATTCGTGTATCCTATTAAGGTTTTGCTATCTAGACGGTCTAGATTTTAAGTTATTAAAACGTTTGCCGGTTTGGATGGTCGAGGTTTTAAGCGAGACTCCCAGAAAAAGAGAACAAAAAATGAAGAAGAAGAAAACGAATTTAGACAGTCGAGATTTCACATCATTTGGTCGGTCTAGATTTAACAAGAAGAGAAGTAAAATATGCGGTGAACGTGGATCGAACACGTGACCTTCAGATCTTCAGTCTGACGCTCTCCCAACTGAGCTATCCCCGCAATTATTTCTTGCTTTTATAAGGCTAATACTTCAATTTATATTTATTAAAAGAACAAAAATGAAAATGCGGTGAGCGTGGATCGAACACGCGACCTTCAGATCTTCAGTCTGACGCTCTCCCAACTGAGCTATCCCCGCAATTGCTTAATGGAACATATAAAATAAAATATATTTAGTAAAGAAGTGAATCAATAGGCCTTGTGACTGCACACATTCACTGCCCATTCATTTCATTTTGTACGCTACTCACCTCTCCTAACAATTCATGCTTCCTTTCCCATTCTCATTTTCACTTTACCATTACCAATTTACGTGGTTGACATTCATAAAATGTAATTAATAAATTACAAGTGGATCCGCTATTCTAACAAAATCATACATTTCTAGAGAATTACAGTAAAATTTAACAAATCGCACTAGAAACGTCTTTACCAGCTTTGATTATATGCAAAAACAGTAAACAACTCTTACTAAGTTGACAGTAAATTTCTTGCATCCGAAACGAAATGTACAAATCAGATCAGTACATTCTCGACCAAGGTCTGCTGCTACATGGAGTTGCTCTTCCTCAGAATCATATATAGGTTGATGCTAAGATGCTGATGGGGGACAGTAAATCGTGACAACACTTACCTTCTCAAAGCACCATAACTTTTTGTTACCTAAGAAACAAGAAGAGAAAAGGTTCAAATGTCAGTCACGGAATCCTGATACATGAAGGGAAAAGAATACTGAATAGAAACTTGCTGAGATTAACAACACAGTGAAGCTATGAGTAGAATCAGAACACAATTTGTAATTTAGAAGCGACTGCGGTAAAACATGTACTGAAAGCTGAGTAAAAAAAGGATGCACAGCAAAAACAAAGAGAAGATCACAAACCCGAGGTTGAGGTTTATTAAATCTCCGAGCAATCTCTTCAGCATCGTCGTCGTCATCATCGTCAAGCTTGTTCATGAACACACTATGAACTGAAGAGTTATCAGATTTCTTTCCCCGCTTAGATGTAGTGCCTCTACCTCTTCCCCTTGGTGCAGCTCTTTTGCGTCCTCTACCTTTACTAATTTCATCATTTTCGTTTTCCTTCAAAAGATAAGAAAGATAAGAAACATTTATCAGTCCATGTTTACATTATTTTATATGGGGGGTATTATGTCAATATGGACGGCACAATTCAAATCCATGTTGCTCCGACTCTTCATTATTCTATAACTACCCGTGTCTAACATCCATTACCGACAATTACTCAGACATGGGTATGGGAAGATACCCCTCCAAATACATGGAAAAGCTTCAAAAAAATGAACTTACAGTGTTGAACCCATACCAATATCTAACACTCACATCCTAGTCCAGATAACATAGATTCAGATATAAAAACAAAGGAGACTTTTTCGAGGGATAATCCATGTTTAAAAGGCGATCATTCTTTAATTTGCGACTACCGTGTACAGTCAAAGAGGAGCAATAGGAAATGAAACATGGATGCTGGTAAGAAATTAATTGAGAAGGGATTTCATACCGAACTGCTTTTAACCTCATTAATTTCATGTTCTTCACTTGAAGCAGAGTCAACGTTCTCCTCATCATCAGCAATACTTTGAACCTTAACCGAGGTAGATCTGCTTTAGGCAAATTACCCATGAAACTTAGCCAGTGATGCAAATATCCAAACTTGTAAAGAAATTAATAATGAAATCTCTAGAACAATAAAGAAAGAGAGATGGCATACTACTAACAACAATTAATATTTCTAGTTGTGAGCTCATTAGTTTCATTTTCAAGTAGTAGCAAAATTAGAAGCACCATTAGTACAAAGCAAGAAACATTTAGCATTAAACTAGAGTCAACAATTCCATAAGAAGGTATTGGGATTGATATTGCATTGTACTGATACTTTTTTTCTGTAGACCTAAGTCAAATTACTAGTCCACAGGTTAGATCGAAGTGTCACCTTTGAGAACGGCGAAACCCCAAAGTAGCATCAAGAGTTGTCTGCTTTAAGCCACTAGAGCTTCTGCCCCTACCTCTACCCCTTCCTCTAGTGGGACTTTTACCAAGTTCGGGAGCATCACGTGATGATCGAGAAGCTGCCGAAGAACCTTTACGGCCTCTATTGGCGGAGCTTAATATTTGCGCTGTGTCTTCATCATCACTAAAGGAGGCTGCACTTCCTATTCCTGTAACATTTTTGCTCCGGATGTTCTATAATATTGAAGAAAGAGAAGTTTAGATGCAGAGAATTTTATATAAGCAACCCGAAGCAACATACATGTTATCATGGTTGACTAGCCCAGAGCAAATATAAAATTAGATACCTCAATCGACTGCATACTGGATGTGAACTGAGGGGTATCTGTAGGGTGTGAAGACCTTTCCTTGACACGTTCCTGTAAAATTAACAGATGAATTGAAGTATAGCCTACCATTTCCATCTATTGGAGGCACAAGCAAAAAAGAACAATTGACCAAGGAACAATTTTCCAGTTGAGGATATTGCATTTAACAGTAAAAGTTTGTAGTGATGTTTATATCAACTTGAAGTTCTTGCCTCCAAGCACTCTCCAACTTTAAGAATTAAGTCTTCCTCTTCAAACTTTGAAACATCTGAATCCTTTCCAATTTTTTTCTGTCGAATCAAAAGAGTGAAAAAATCACTACCAATGAAGAAAAGAACTAACCACTGTCAAACTAATACAAGCAGAAAATCATAAGCTTATGTTGCAATATACCACCCAAAAGGAATTTATAATTGAAAGATCCAGTGGACATAAAATCAAACAAGGACCAAAACAAGCCTTTTTCGAAATCAAGGAAGGCTGTATGGATCAAAAAAAGCCATTGAGCTCTATTTAGAACCATGAGTTAAACCAGTAGAAGTTATTTCCATTTATACTTTCTGCCATTTCTTCTTTGGTCTTCCCCTCCCCTTTCAGACATTATGATTTGCATTATGTTAACAGCATATTGGGTAGCCTGTAAATACTTACACGAGTTTCTTCAAGATTATAATGCAGACAGTTATAGAAAGCCATTTTGTCATCCTTATTAACAAAATTGTGCAGCGCAACATCCAAGTCATTGACTGGAAGAATCTCCATTTTCTGCAAGATAGATATGATAAGAAGGGCCAGGCTAAAGGTGAATAAACTTCAGAATAAATATTTGTTTCCTGCTATGCAAGTCCCACTGAGCGCACTAATTCAAAGAAAACTGGAATCTAATACAACTTTCATATGCAGAAGTGCTCAATTCATGCTTAATGATGTACAATTGAGCATGCATCGAAAACAGAATAATTAGTTTTCAATAAAAAAATAGTTTCCATAGGAACAATATTTCGAGATGATTATGCTCAGAAACCTCCAGGACTAAATGAAATAAGTATAAGTGATATATATAAAAATTAAGAAAGAGGCTAAGGAAACAGGGAATGCTAAGTTTGATTTACCAGATTGTTTTCAGCAACTAATGCTTCTATATTCTGTTGATTTAGTTCTTCTGGACGAAGCCTTTCAGAATCATCAATTTTGGCTACAACCATTAAAAAAACCTTTTAAGTTAAACTCAAGCTATACCATGCTTCTATTAGCTAACATCAAGCAGATAAGATTAAGACATCAGGAGAGCTTTGACAATCCAGATGCTGTTTTGGAAACATCTTATGGCAGATTTCTCTAATAAGTAGTAATATCTGATAGTGTTCAAAAGTGAAATCAAGCTCCCAAGCCAACAGCAGTTTCAGTATATGCTTGTCACTTTTGCCCCTTGAGCCTTGTAACAGAACATTTCACTGGCTATCTATTTTTCTTAAGAATTAGGGGTTTACAAGAATAATTTCAGCAGGCATAAGCTTGTTTACCTTCTTTCTGACTCCTTTTAGAAGACTTGGAGAATATGAGAATATCTTGGGGATTTGCAACCTGCAAATATTGAATTCTAAAAATTTAGTGTGTAAATGAAAGAAAAATTAGAACTTACTCATCATATGGTACAAGCAATAGCCTCAAGATACCTTCCCAACATACTTCTGCCCGAATCTTTGAGGATTTATTGTCATGAATCCAGAGTAATCCACCTAAATATCACAGAGTAATATTGAAAAGGTTATCTCTGAATGCTAAGGTACATTCTTTTTGGAAATCAATGCCTTACAGAATCAAGACAAGCATAGAGTAAAGTGGAATAATAATAAAAAATTGCAAATAATACAGGATGGATGATCTAAGAAACAAAAAAGAAAAAAAAGGGGATGTGTAAGCATTTTCCAAATGATGAAGTGCTAGCAACAAAGATACCATGACGAAAGATTTCTGAATATAGTAAAAGATTTTAGACATATGACTCATTTGACAACATCGGAATTTTCAAGTGAGATCCTTCATATCTGTCACCATATACCAACCCACACATCCAACAATAAAACATCAAAAAAAGGGGGAGGGGGGAGAGAAAAGGGAGAATGCGAGGGGAGATAAAGAGGATAGAAGTAGTTGAAAAGAAAAATGCATAAAAGAAATCATGGCTAAAAATAAATCAAAATAGAAAAAAGGGTTGTTGGGCTTAGTTGAGTTAGAGATCTTTAACAGTCTTTCTTAAATTTCCTTCTTGAGTGTGATACACACTAGAGTGCAAGGGAAAGGGACAGGTTGTTCTACCTCTCAAAGGTGAAACATGTCAGTGGGAAAGAAAAAATTCAGGTGTACACAAAAGCTATCATAGTAGCATCGTTCACAAGAGTCTGAAATTACCTTAACTCGGACTAATGGGAGCTTCTGCTCTGATCCATTGACAGGTTTCCTATTAGATTTCTCTATCAGACCGCTCACCTAAATCAAAAGTTAAGTTATTACTAAAAAGTTGGCAAAGGATTTTGTCCCTACCATAAATAACTAAAAAACTTAATTTGTTAGACTTCTCTATTGGATAATACAGGAACTCAGAAAGTCCAAAACTGTCATCTCATGCAAGAAAGAGACTTGCCACTTTGTCCAAATGTTCAAGAATTGAGTTTTGATCATTGGGATCAATGTCAGGTTCGTCCTTCAGCACAACCTAAATCATGAACATGAGTAAGATAAAAGAATTATTCTCAACTTCTTGCCTTTTGAAATACTTTTAAAAATAATTAAAAACGGAACTGCTTTACCTCGGTATATTCGAAAGGCCTCACTGATGTCAAAGGTATTTTGTTTGGACGATATTGATTTCCCTACAAAAAAAGCAGCAAATTATGGAGATAAAATATAATGAAGAAACAGATGCTGATTGATTAAATGAAAAATCCAATCTTTCATAGACATGCAACCTTAATTTCTAAAAGGAGCACATGTTTTGGCTTTGATTCTCCATCAATCAGTGACGTTGCAACGGAGGAACCTGGTTGAGTAATGTGAAATCCCATCCCTGGTACTTCCTATGAAATTAAAATCAACCTTCAATTTTTTTGCATCCTCAAAGGTATAAAGGCTAAGAAGAAAATATTTTACACCTCCAGCACCTGAGGGTCAATAAGACATTCATGTTCATGTCCCCACACTATGAAATCAAGGAAGCGTGGTAAGAAGCGCTCATTTATCGCATTTTTAGCATTCATCTTCACTCTGCAAGCCACATTATAAAAAGATTTAATACGTCCGAATGTGAATTTACATCATAACATCTTTTTCCACTTCTAATTTTGGTCATGCATGAAATAACTCAATCAAAACACAGAACACACGTAAACATGATACACAGAGACATGGACTAGCAACAACCACACACACAGAACCTGTTCTGATGAAGCACCAGAATGTTGAACCAATCAGACACTTCACACCCTTCTTGAGGTTCAGGTCGCATCCATTGCACGGCATGGGGGGTCTGAGAAACCAAATACAATAAACCAAATAATCAGGAATTTTAACTGAATATCCAGGAACTCAGAAACTAATGAGCTGTAAAAATGATCAACTTTAACTTGTAGAGTACCTGAAACATTCTGTTGAGCCGTTCATCTCTAATATTCCCAAGACCATAAAGAGCTAGAGCAGTTGAACCCTGCAATTCAAAAAGAAACATAACTTTTCCAACGAAAGACAATTACCTTTCTAGCTCATATTAACAAAATGACAAGCAGACCTTCCTGATAAGAATAGGGTAGAGTGTAATCTGACCAACGCCTGAACCACCAAGAACCATTTTCCCGAAATAGTTGACAAGGTTACATGCAGAAAGAATATCAACTGCAGAAAGGTTGTCCTGTCACCAATAAACACTTAGGAACAGAACGCACAAATAATTTTAAGAACAGCAGACTTATTCACTCTACGAAAACAAGATTACCTAACAAATAAAAAAGGGAGTAAACAGTTGGAATGTTCTTTCTATGATTATTGTATCCCATATGTAGATAGACATGGGATTAGAGAAACATGAAAATTTACGAGACATAGGATGGAACACCAAAATTAGAGAAAAGGTTGAACAAGCAAGATTTATCTATAGAATGAAAGATACAAAGGGGGAAAGGCATGTTTCAATGAATTCCTTACCACTCCAGCAGGGTCATCATGGTTTCCATGAATGCTAAACACGGGCAAGCCAACATTGAAGTGAGGATCTTCATAATTCACATGCCCAAATCTGTAAAGAGAGCAATGCATTTTACAAATGAACTTGATAAAATCTGTGAACCAGATATCAAGCAACCAATGGATAGAGCATATTTGCATATCGGGTGCATATACATCTACAAAGCAAGTAAATGAACTTACTTTAATTAGACTAAACAAATTTAGCAAAAAAAGAAAAACATTTGGGCATAGAATCATTGATTAAATATTATCACATCACTAGCTAGACAAAAATATGAGCCTTATGACTTATGGCAAAGTACAAGAAAAAGGTAAGATACAGTACGACACCGAAAAAGAGAGAACCATTACGCATTCTGAAAATTCACAGTCTGGTCACTAACAACTTGAAACTGCACAAGTTGATCATTAAGGCAATGCCGACGAAGAATCTCAATGGCCTTAACCAAAGTTGACCTCGAAGGCTTATTTTCATGGAAAAGATCTCCTCCAAGAAGTAAAAAGTCCACCTAATACCAAATCACAATCAGTGCATACCAACACAAAAAGAAATTAGGGAAGAAATTCCATGTTTTAGCAAATATACCTGTTTTTCCTCTGCAATTGAACATATTTCATCAAATGATTGAAATGAATCATGTCGTCGTATTTCATCTTTCTCCATATAACCTAAATGACAATCCGTCGCTACTAGTATTCGAAGTGTGTTGCTACTATCCTCACTGCAAGTTTTTTTTTTCCTTCAATACATAATATTCAACCCCCCCCCCCCAAAAAAAAAACAAAAAAAGGAGAAAGTTTACCTTCTTGAGTCGGCCATAGTAATAGATTAAGCTCTAAAATTCAAAACCTGAAACAAAAAACAAACAGAGAAAGAACTTAGTTTTCAACAGCAAGTAAATCAAATAAAAAGGAGAAAATATATTAAAAAAGAGGGGGAGGAGGGAGTACGAGATTAGCTGCCAAAATAAGTGATATGAAGTGTAAAAATTTTCTAGTTCTGTATGAAGCTGAGAAAGTGAGGGAAAAAAAACCGGCGCATAATTTCAAAGAAGAAAGGGGAGAAGAAAATGAGACAGAATTTGGGGGAGACAATAACCCGGTTTACGTAACCCGGTTCCAAGAAGAAAAGGGGTGTAATATGGTGGAGCTGATCTCAAGGTAAGAAGATTCTGTTCGAGTTTCATATTTGAAATTAGTATTTTGGAGAAAATTTAGATGTAATTTACATAATTAGAAAATTAATATTAAAATTTATTTTTTTATTTTTAATTTAAAAATTTTACTTCAATCATTAATAGCATTAGTATTTCTTTTATTAAATTTTACTTACTAGTAAGTTTACTCATTAAGTTCGTAAAAATTTTACTGATGTCAAATAAGGTTTTTTATAACCGAACTAGTAATCAAACCAATTATATCATCAATTTTCGATCTAACAAGTTTGTTTAATTTGTTTGAATAAATTATTAAAAATATTTAAAAGATAGAGGAGATCGGTTCAACTGATTATTTTAATCGATTCGCAAGTTAATCGATCCGACCTCTTATTTCAGACCAATACCCCAATTGATCCAATCTAATTCTTAAAACAATGCGTCAGGGATTAGATTAAAAATTTTAAATAGAAAAAAAAGAAGAAGATTTACAGGAGCATATTTTGACATTTGAAATTCAGTTGTCAAACTTTAACAAGCTCAAAAAGTTGAGGGTAAAAGTATCATAGAGGCTCTTATTAGGAGTTAGATTACATTTTACCCTTTACTTGAGAAAATTAGTCTCTATACATTAGATCAAAAAGTAAATTGATCATTTCTGTTAAAAATTTCATTAATTTCTACTATTAAAAACTGGCATGACTGACAGAATAACCAAACAAATACACATGGCGTGCTAGGTGTACCTCATGTTGACGTATATGGACCATTTTTAACAGTAAATGGATGGAATTTTTAACAAAAGGATCAGTTTGCTCTCTGATCTAGCATACAAGGACTAATTTGTTCATTTTTTTAGTAGAGAGGGCAAAATGTAACATGACTCCTAGAACAAGAGCCTCCATGATACTTTTACCAAACTTGAGAACCACTTGTTGAAATTTAATATAAGTTAAACTATGCTTTTAATCTCTTGCGAAAGTTGTGGATTTAATTCTTGTACTTTTATTTGATCATTTTTAGTCCTTATACTTTACAAATTTTAAAATTCCAATCCTCACCAAAGAATAATTGTTAAATTCATTAAGTACAATTTAGTTATTTCCAAAATCTGATGCACTAAACATGTTATCATATGTGTAATGTCATATTAGCTTATTATTTTCACATATTACTTATAACAACTCGTTTTTCAATGGTGTCGAAAATAGTGGTTTCAAGACCACAATTCCGACGAGTGAGTCCGAAATATTATTAAATAATATTTACGAGTCAAATTTAATGATTTAGTGAATTGTGATTTGACAGATTTTATTAATTGATCAGTTAGTCAAGGTACAAGTGGTTTGTAGCATAAGTCAGTAGTTTTGGAAAAGAAGGTACTGAGACCTTGTTTTCATAAACCGAGCTCGTAAGTATTATTAAATATTTACAGAGCTATTGTATAGGTGAATTGAAGTTTGGCCCGAAAATTTTAGTGTTTGGATAGCTAATTAAGGTACAATGACTAAATCGTAAAAATCGTAAAACTTAATCATTATTGATTTTGTTAGTAAAAATGGCTTAACTAGTGAATGTGCAAGGATAAAAAAGGCAATTAGACCCTAATGTTAAAGTAGTGGACAGTAATTGCTTTGTTTTAAGTGATTATATGTTAAAATAATTATAATTAGTTTATAATATGTTCGGAATTAAATAAAACAAAACCATTATCATTTTTATTTATTCATCTTCCATCAAAAGTTCAAAGGAAAAGAATCAAAATACCATTGTTGAATGCTCAGACTATTCGGCCTTTGCATGTAAGTCCTATCTAAATTTGTTTTTCGTAATTTTTATATATTTTTTTAAGATCATTGTAGTTTAATCTAGCTAACCAAGGGACTATTTCATAAAACTGTTAAAGGTTTTAAAACTTTCCATTAATGTTTTTAGATGTTTTTGAGGTTAAATGATAGATTTATGAGCTTGGTTGTTAAATAAGACTAATATGTAAAGAGATTTTGGTTAATTTTGAGTTTAGGGAGTAAAATGAAAGTATGACAAATTTAACATGATATTTTGGTAAATTTTAATGCTTGAAGGTTGGATAGGGATGTATGTGTAATCGGTAATTAATAGGTCATATGCATGAAAATGAGCATGGTAGTGCAATTGAGATTGATAAATTGAATTTAACTATTATATAAATCAAAGATTGAATCATACAAAGGAAAACCAGGAAAAAAGAAAAATTACAGAATAGTCCCTACGAACCAACTCATTATCCAAATATATTAGGTAAGTCCATAGGGTATAGAAATGTATTTATACATATTTTTTACTATTGAATTGTGAGTATATATATGTAGCTAATTTTGTGAGTTGGGATTTAAAATGTTAATGCTAAGGTGAGTAAGGACCTAATTGAGAATTATTGAATACTTGTGAAACATGATTCATATGGACTTTTGAATGAATGTGGCTTGTTACAGCATGTGTACTGATAACATGGAAGTGCCCCTAACTTATAAGTGTTATGAATCTTGTATAAATGCCCGTTTGAACGTAATAAATGATTAGGATACGATTGACATGCCAATAGGGTTAGAATGTGCGCTTGTACGGGTTTGCACTTCGATGCCCCTGTTCACACTTTGGTGCCCCTGATTGCACAATCATGCCCTTGTTTGCACTTCGATGGCGCTGATAGCACTACAGTGCTCCTTGGTGTAGTGTAGTTACCCGAATATCTGAATTATTTTGCTATAGTTCATCGGATTAGTTAAACTTGTGATTAATTATCAAATGACTTGTTGATATATGTTAAATGCACGTGACTTGTTGAAAAAAACGAGTTTGGAAAATGTAGCGAAAAATAAATTTGGGGAAAAACTAGAGTTTTAAAATTTTTTTCGAAACAAGATCTTGGTTGTGATATCTAAAGTAATAAACACTTGATCAAAATTGTACCTTTCGATTTGTCTAGGATAAACTCTTTGACCAAGTAGTCTTCTCCGCTACCCTCAAGCTCACGTCTATCGAGTGTGGGCTCGCTTCGGATCAGAAATTTTTTTCACAAAAATTACCAATGAGGTAATTTCACAATTTCTTAAACTTTTGGGTCAAGTTATAAATCATTAAAATATCTCTAGAAATTTTCTAAAATAACCTCTTCAGAGAATTTTCTCTCTACAACTTTCTCTTGCATTCAAGTGTGTTTAAAATAATGACCCAAAGCTCTCTTTATGTTCGGAGAGTTTAGAGAGTTCAACTGTAACACCCTCTTACTCGGGTTCTACGCCGGGAACTGGGCCCGAGGCGTTACCGAACTCAAACTGCTTAATCGCCACTTAGGCTCAACGTCATTACTCGATATAACCTCATTCTCGACTTACGAGGCCTCACTCATACACACAAGGGCTCTTGAGACTAATCCGGAACTTTTACGATCCTTAAAATTTTTCTCTTTTATATAGGTCTCACACGCCCGTGCAAGATTAGACACGCCCGTGCATGAGTACACACACCCATGTCCCCAGACCGTGCCTAAAAACCCAAGTATTCTACCAAATGCCCCACGGCCATGGCACGCCCGTGCTTCCCAACCGTGGTGAACACTGACATCCCTCGCACGGCCTAGAGTCTAGACACACGCCCGTGTGGCTAGCCCGTGGCCAACACTGATGAATCCCACACGCTCTAGGCGCACGCCCGTGTGTCTACCCACATGGTCAAGGACAAGACTAAGTGTCAAGTTCTTTTCACCCTTCTAACATACACAACATATACTCATCTAACACCATCATAATCAACTTAAATTAAAGTACATTCTCACATAGAAAACTACATCTTTCTTTCATATAATGTAATAGCCAACAACCATGGCATTATACAAAATAAGCTATCCATCTATAGGCCAACACATCTTAGCCATTTACAACAAAATTTACTAACTTATCTAGCCCCTATACATGCCATATACAAAACATTAAGTTTCATGTACCAAAGTGTGCTGATATGTGGGCTATCTTTCGATGATCCTCGTATCTCGATTCAACGCTTTTAATCTATAAGACAAGGGAAAAGAAAGAGAGTAAGCTTTAAGCTTAGTAAGTTTACACATAAACACATAAGCAACATAGTATAAGCTAAGCAACTATTAGCATTATACCAACAAGTAATTCACAACTATGCTTACTCTTTCTATCCCTTACCACATTTCCAACACATCATGAGTCACATACTCACAACCATTGAAATGCACCCCTGCATTCAATATCACATTTACGTAATATACAACACAGTCAATCCACATAACTTATCCACACAGCTCATCCACACAGCTGGTTTACATGACTAATCCACACTACTCATCCACACAGTTAATACACACAGTCAATCCACACAGTCAATATCTCGGTGGTTTCGCACTTAGCACACCACATTTGATTAATAAGGTGGTATCGCACTTAGCCTACCACAATGATATTCGTAGTGATTCAGCACATAGCTCACTAGATGATATACCTCACGATAGCATCGCACATAGCTAGCTCATCATCAATATGCATTAGGATGGTATCGCACTTAGCCTACCATCTAGCATTATCACAACACATGCACAAGTCTATTTACCCAATTATTCATCTATTCACATCTATATTACATTCATTCTACTCGAACCACATAGGTTCCCAATCATTCTCATTTGTTCTCATTCATGCTACACCCTAGCTAGCATTTACAAATTGTAAGTATGAAGGCATTGTTTATGCATAGACTTACCTCGATACTCAAAAGTATTGAAATGTGCAATTTAGTCCACCACCTTGCTTTTGCCTCGGTTTCGATCCGGGCTTCGTCTTTCTTGATCTATAATGAATAAATCAGCTTATTCAATACACAAATTGACTAAATTGACCCACATCTCATACTTTAGCAAAATTACTATTTTGCCCCTAAACTTTCTCATATTTACACTTTAGTCCCAAAGGCTCGTAAAGTGATTTTTATTCAACTTTCTACTCTTTCATGCTTAGCGAACCACTTACTCAACTAAAACATTCATCAAATCTCACTAAATCACCCATGTATGACCAAACTTGAGATTTTCACAACTAAGTCCCTACATGCATTTTCATGGAAAACCACTTAGCAAAAGATGTTTCTACTACATCAAGCCTTCATATTCTTCCATAAAATATCAAAATACATGCATGTCATACATATGTACATTTTGAACATCCATGATAGCTCACCAAATAGCTATAAATAGCTTACTCATGCTACTAGGAACTTCAAAAATACGAAGAATATCAAAACCAAGGCTTAAGAGCACTTACTAGCAAGCTTGAAAATTGAAAGAGCCCTAACAATGGCTTCTCTAATTTTCGGCAGCTTGGGGGAGAAGATGAGTGAATTTCTATCATCTTTTCACCTATTTTAATCACTTAATTGATAAATAACCAAAATGCCCTTTTTGATAAACTTTCAATTTTAACTCATCCATGCCCATTTTTGTCCAAAAATTAGAATTTAGATAAATTGCTATTTAAGGACCTCTAATTAATAATCTAAAGCTATTTCACACATATAGCTTCTAGAAACACACATTTTGCAACTTTTGCAATTTAGTCCTTTTGGACAATTCAACCACAATTTCACAAAATTGCTTCATGAAACTTTCACACTAGCATGCATACATATTATAAGCCTCAAAACTCATTCATGACCCTCTGATTTGTGGTCTCGAACCACTATTCCGACTAGGCCCTAAACCAGGGATATTACAACTCTCTCCCTTTGAGATTTTCGTCCCAGAAAATCTTACCGAGAAAGAGGTTTGGATGTTGCTCTCTCATAGCTTCTTCCGTTTCCCACGTAGCCTCTTCCACGCCGTGTTTCGCCATAACACTTTCACTAGTGCTATGCTATTATTTCTCAACTGTTTCACTTGTCGAGCCAAGATCTTAATCGGCTCCTCTTCATAAGACATATCCGGTCTTATCTCTATTTCCGTTGAAGGAATCACATGTGAAGGATCGGATCGATACCGCCGCAACATTGACACATGGAACACGTTATGAATCTTTTCTAACTCTACCAAGCAAAGTCAACCTCAGAAGCTACGTGCCCAATTCATGCATCAGTAATCTCATATGGCCCTATGAACCTTGGACTCAATTTCCCTTTTTGTCCAAATCTCTTAATCTTCTTCCACGGCGATACTTTTAAAAATGCTTTGTCACCTACCTCAAACTCTATTTCTTTTCTTTTCAAATCCGATACGACGACTTTGGCCCAAGCAAGCGACTTTCAGACTAGTACAGATTACTTTCACTTTCTCTTGGTCTCTTTTACTAGATCGACCCCATGGATCTGCTTTTCTCGCTAAGCTCGGTCCAATACAAAGGAGTCCGACACTTACGCCATACGGTGCCATCGTATACTGATCGATAACTATTGTTATAGGCGGAATTCGACCAAAGGTAGATATCTCTCCCAACTACCTTCGAATTTTAGCACACAGCATCGAAGCATATCCTCAAGAACTTGAATCACTCTTTCAGACGGACCATCGGATTGCGGATGGAACGCAATACTGAAATTCAATCTCGTACCCATGGCCTCTTGAAACTTCTTCCAAAATCTCAAAGTAAACCTCAGATCTCTATCCGATATAATAGACACAGGTACACCATGCAATCTCACTATCTCTGCCACGTACAACTCAACTAGCTTATCCAGTGAATAATCAACACGCACTGGAATAAAGTGAGCCGACTTCGTCAATCTGTCTACAACAACCCACACAGATCTCTCTTTCTGAGTCGCTTGTGAACCCCGTCACAAAATCCATGGTAACCCGATCCCATTTCCATTCGGGAACCATCATTGGCTGAAGCAATCTCGAAGGCACTTGATGCTCAGCTTTCACTTGTTGGCAAATCAGACACTTAGTCACAAACTCTGAAATATCTCTTTTCACACTCGGCCACCAATACAACTTTCTCAAATCATTGTACATTTTTGTATTGCTCGGATGTACTGACAAGCATCCACTGTGGGCCTCATACAAAACCTTTCGAATCAACTCCTCATTTTTAGGAACACAAATTCTGTCACGATACATCAGACAACCATTCAAATCCACTTGAAAATCAGAATCACTTTCTGATCCGCACTTAGCTATCTTAGCTTGCATCTCGCTGTCATTTCTCCGAGCTTCACATATTTGTTGAACAAATAGTGACCTAGCTCTCAACTCTGCCAAAATAGCACCACCATCAGACAATGCTAAACTCACCCTCATAACTCTTAGAGCGTACAGGGATTTCCTACTCAAGGCATCCGCAACCACATTTGCTTTTCCCGGGTGGTAATCAATGACTAACTCATAGTCTTTCAACAATTCAAGCCACAGTCTCTGTCTCAGATTCAGATCCTTCTGATCCATCAAATACTTTAAACTCTTGTGATCCGTAAAGATTCGGTACTTTTCACCATACAAATAATGTCGCCAAATCTTTAACGCAAACACAATCGCAGCCAACTCCAAATCGTGAGTCAGATAATTCTTCTCATGCGATTTTAACTGCCTCGAGGCGTAAGCGACTACCTTACCCTCTTGCATCAACACGCAACCGAGACCATTAAATGACGCATCACTATATACCACGAACTCCTTCCCCGATTCTGGTTGAACCAAAACCGGTGCCTCACCAACATTGTTTTCGGGTCTCTCAAGCTCGTTGACATGTCTCAGTCCATTCAAACTTGACATCCTTATGCAATAGCTTCGTCATCGGGGTAGCAATCACAGAGAACCCCTTTACGAAACGTCTGTAATATCCCACTAATCCCAAGAAACTTTTGATTTCTGACACGTTCCTCGGTGGTTTCCAATCCATAACAGCCGATATCTTACTCGGGTCAACTCTGACACCATCACCTGACACCATGTGTCATAGGAATCCGACCTCTCGAAGCCAAAACTCACTCTTGCTAAACTTAGCATACAACTTCTTGTCTCTCAAAGTTTGCAAGACAATTCTCAAGTGCTCTTCATGATCATTTTCATCCCGAGAATAGATCAATATGTCGTCAATAAAGACAACCACAAACTTGTCCACATATGATCTGAAAATACGGTTCATCAGATCCATAAAAATCGCAGGTGCATTCGTCAAACCAAACGGCATAACCAAAAACTCATAATGGCCATACCTTGTCCGAAATGCAGTTTTCAACATATCTTGCTCTTTCACCCTGAGCTGATAATAACCAGACCTCAAGTCTATCTTGGAGAACACTGTAGCTCCCTTCATTTGATCGAAAAGATCATCAATCCTTGGTAAAGGATACTTATTCTTAACCGTCGCCTTGTTCAGTTGTCTATAGTCTATACACAACCTCATAGACCCATCTTTCTTCTTCACAACAATACCGGAGCACCCCACGGCGAGTAGCTCGGTCTTGCAAAAGCCTTATCTGTCAACTCTTGTAATTGAACCTTCAGTTCTTTCAACTCTACAGGTGCCATTCTGTACGGGGCAATTGAAATAGGTGCCGCTCCCAGAACCAACTCAATTCCAAACTCGACCTCTCTCTCACCTGGAGGTAATCCAGGGTAACTCTTAGGAAACACATCCGGGTACTCACATACCACCGACATCGCTTTCAAACCCTACTCCAACCTCTTGAGTATTCAACACAAATGCAAGATAGGACTCACACCCTTTTCTTAAACATTTCTCGGCCACTAAGGAAGAAATCATCACGGGTAGACTGTCCGATCCATCTGATTCAATTCGAACTACATCTCCACTCTCACATTTCAGTTCAATGAACTTACTACCACAGTTCACTAAAACACTATAGGTAGTCAACCAATCCATGCCTAGGATTAAATCGAACTCATCAAACGACAACAACATCAGGTTTGTCGAAAAATAATGATTCTCAATCAACAAAGGACAATTCTTACATACTTTGTCCACTAACACATGCTTTCCTAACGGGTTTGACACCTTAATCACAATGTCCGTAGACTCAACGGTCATACTCAAACTAGATGCTAATCTCATGCGAATATAAGAGTGAGTAGACCCTGGATCTATTAAAGCAATAACAGAGGTGTCAAAGAGAGAAAAAGTACCCGTTATCACATCAGGGGAGGATGCCTCTTCGCGAGTGCGAATGGCGTACGTCCTCGCAGGTGCCCGACCCTCTGGTCTCACAGCAGATTCCCTGGATGCACCTCTACCACTAGCCCCACCTCTTGGGTTCCTTGGTGGTATACCCCTCGTAGACACATCACTAGGTCTCACTTCTTGCCTCTCTTCCTTATCATCCTCTCTGGGACGATTCACGGATAAAGTGGTCAGGGGAACCACATTCGTAACATTTCCGACTGTTTCCCAAACACTCTCCGGTGTGATACCTACCACAACTAGGACACTCCAGTTTACTCTTTGTATTGCCCATACTTTCCATCGAGGGAGCTCGGACTCTCAAACCCTGACGAGTATTGTCCAAGTCTCGATGCGAATACCCCACTGAGGCTGACATCTAAGGATTCACTTCCTTGGATCTTTTCGACTGGGCTTGATACGACTTGCCCATCGGTCTCTTTCTCGCATCTCGGGCTTCACTCATAGCCCTCCTCTTATCTGAACTCAACTCTTCGGCCTTACTTGCCCTCTCAACTAATATCACGAATTCTTTCAACTCCAAAATGCCAACTAGGAGTTTGATATCCTCATTCAGCCCATCTTCGAACCTCTTGCACAAGATGGTCTCTGTCGATACACATTCTTGAGCGTATTTGCTAAGCCTAACAAACTCACGCTCAGACTCGGCCATCATCATCCTTCCTTGCTTCACTCAAGGAATTCTTTCCTTTTTTGGTCAAGAAACCTCTCGGCTTATATACTTCTTCGGAACTCTTCGAGAAAGAAGTCCCACGTCACCCGCTTCTTTTGGGACCACTAACGCCGCGTCTTCCACCGATGGTGGTACGCCGAATCTCTCAAAGAACGATACGACACACTTCAAACTCCTCGGTGTACATGAGAGCTCATCGAACACCCTCACCGAAGTTCTCCAACCAGAACTCCGCCCTCTCTGGGTCATCATCTACCTTAGCTCTAAACTCCTCAGCCCCGTGTTTCTTAATCTTATCCACCGGGGGTTTCGATATCCTCACTACATCCATACCTTGAGGAGCCACAGGATTTGGCTGAGCTATAGGAGGAGGTGGAGGAGGTTGAGCGTTAGGGTTCGCTCGAACGTAGTCCGAGTACCAATCACTCATCACATGGAGAAAGGCTTCTCGTGCCTCTTCCCATTGACCACTCGCCTCGGGTTCACTTTGCACCGGCACGATTCCTTGCACAGGAGCAGACGCATTACTAGCTGCTTCATCAGTAGTCAATGGATCGAAATCCATATTCTATATAAAATAAGATTTAAAATCATCAGAAACCACCACACTATCATTGTACACTTATGGCATGTATAGCTAGACTCTTACACCCACTACGGTAGTCCTAGAACCGACTAAACCATAGCTCTGATACCACTAAATGTAACACCCTCTTACCCGGGTTCTACGCCGAGAACCGGGCCCGAGGCGTTACCGAACTCAAACCGCTTAATCGCCACTTAGGCTCAACGTCATTACTCGATATAACCTCATTCTCGACTTACGAGGCCTCACTCATACACACGAGGGCTCTCGAGACTAATCCGGAACTTTTACGATCCTTAAAATTTTTCTCTTTTATACAGGTCTCACACGCCTGTGCATGAGTACACACGCCCATGTCCCCAGACCGTGCCTAAAAACCCAAGCATTCTACCAAATGCCCCACGGCCATGGCACGCCCGTGCTTCCCAACCGTGGTGAACACTAACATCCCTCGCACGGCCTAGAGTCTAGACACACGCCCGTGTGGCTAGCCCGTGGCTAGCCCGTGTCCAACACTGATGAATCCCACACGCTCTAGGCACACGCCCGTGTGTCTACCCACATGGTCAAGGACAAGACTAAGTGTCAAGTTCTTTTCACCCTTCTAACATACACAACATATACTCATCTAACACCATCATAATCAACTCAAATTGAAGTACATTCTCACATAGAAAACTACATCTTTCTTTCATATAATGTAATAGCCAACAACCATGGCATTATACAAAATAAGCTATCCATCTATAGGCCAACACATCTTAGCCATTTACAACAAAATTTACTAACTTATCTAGCCCCTATACATGCCATATACAAAACATTAAGTTTCATGTACCAAAGTGTGCTGATATGTGGGCTATCTTCCGATGATCCTCGTATCTCGATTAAACGCTTTTAATCTATAAGACAAGGGAAAAGAAAGTGAGTAAGCTTTGAGCTTAGTAAGTTTACACATAAACACATAAGCAACATAGTATAAGCTAAGCAACTATTAGCATTATACCAACAAGTAATTCATAACTATGCTTACTCTTTCTATCCCTTACCACATTTCCAACACATCATGAGTCACATACTCACAACCATTGAAATGCACCCCTGCATTCAATATCACATTTACGTAATATACAACACAGTCAATCCACATAACTTATCCACACACCTCATCCACACAGCTAGTTCACATAACTAATCCACACTACTCATCCATACAGTTAATACACACAGTCAATCCACACAGTCAAAATCTCGGTGGTTTTGCACTTAGCACACCACATTTGATTAATAAGGTGGTATCGCACTTAGCGTACCACAATGGTATTCTTAGTGATTCAGCACATAGCTCACTAGATGATATACCTCACGATAGCATCGCACATAGCTAGCTCATCGTCAATATGCATTAGGATGGTATCGCACTTAGCCTACCATCTAGCATTATCACAACACATGCACAAGTCTATTTACCCAATTATTCATCCATTCACATCTATATTACATTCATTCTACTCGAACCACATAGGTTCCCAATCATTCTCATTCGTTCTCATTCATGCTACACCCTAGCTAGCATTTACAAATTGTAAGTATGAAGGCATTGTTTATGCATAGACTTACCTCGATACTCAAAAGTATTGAAATGTGCAATTTAGTCCACCACATTGCTTTTGCCTCGGTTTCGATCCGGGCTTCGTCTTTCTTGATCTATAATAAATAAATCAGCTTATACAATACACACATTAACTAAATTGACCCACATCTCATACTTTAGCAAAATTACTATTTTGCCCCTAAACTTTCTCATATTTACACTTTAGTCCTAAAGGCTCGTAAAGTGATTTTTATTCAACTTTCTACTCTTTCATGCTTAGCCGAACCACTTACTCAACTAAAGCATTCATCAAATCTCACTAAATCACCCATGTATGACCAAACTTGAGATTTTCACAACTAAGTCCCTACATGCATTTTTATGGAAAACCACTTAGCAAAAGATGTTTCTACTATATCAAGCCTTCATATTCTTCCATAAAACATCAAAATACATGCATGTGATACATATGTACATTTTTTAACATCCATGATAGCTCACCAAATAGCTATAAATAGCTTACTCATGCTACTGGGACTTTAAAAATACGAAGAATATCAAAAACCGGGCTTAAGAGCACTTACTAGCAAGCTTGAAAAATTGAAAGAGCCCTAACAATGGCTTCTCTAATTTTCGGCAGCTTGGGGGAGAAGATGAGTGAATTTCTATCATCTTTTCACCTATTTTAATCACTTAATTAATAAATAACCAAAATGCCCTTTTGATAAACTTTCAATTTTAACTCATCCATGTCCATTTTTGTCCAAAAATTAGAATTTGGATAAATTGCTATTTAAGGACCTCTAATTAATAATCTAAAGCTATTTCACACATATAGCTTCTAGAAACACATATTTTGCAGCTTTTGCAATTTAGTCCTTTTGGACAATTCAACCATAATTTCACAAAATTGCTTTATGAAACTTTCACACTAGCATGCATACATATTATAAGCCTCAAAAACTCATTCATGACCCTCAAATTTGTGGTCTCGAACCACTATTCCGACTAGGCCCTAAACTGGGATGTTACATCAACTATGATTAAACTTAATCACTTTAATATTAAATTAATATAATATTTGCCAAAATAAATATTAGATTAAATTTAATAATAAATCTTATTAAAATAATATAATGTTTTTAAATTTAATATTAAGACAATCACTTTAATATTAAATTAATAAAATACTATTAAGATAAGTATTAAATTAAATTTAATATTAAACTATTAAAATAATATTATATTTGAAATAGTTAATCTAAAACCAAATTCTCTGGTAGAGTTCCAATTGGAGTGTAACTCTTTTACTGCTCAACCATCGAAAACCAACCATCGTCGGCCATCGAGCATCGCCGTCGCAAGCAAATGATGATCGCAAAGCGACACCCTTACGACACACTCGAGCTGGTTCAGCACGCCGATTTGATTCGAGTCAATGACGACCCGATCGATCTGGTCTAACCACCGATCGATACGGGTTGTGAAAGTGGATCGAAGACGTGACCTTTTGATCTTTAGTTTGACGCTCTCCCAACTGGGCTATACTCGCAACTGTGAGTAAAAATAATAATTACATTGAGTATGAATTGAATCGAATTTCCCTTACTTGATCAAACAACAAAATTCAAGTTCAATATATGATAAATAAGCTATGAATATTTTAAATTTTTTATTTCAACTACATTAAATGAACACTGAGGTATGGATATTTTAAAAATGTTGTGAAAGTTGATTGACCAGGTGACCCTTCAAGTATTTAGTCTAACACTGTCCTCTTTGGAACCTTTAGATCTTCAGTCTGACGCTCTCCCAACTAAGCTATCCTTGCAATTATAAGTAAAAATAATAATAATTATATTGAGTATGAATTGCATCGAATTTCCCTTACTTGATCCAACAACACAAAATTCAAGTGCATTAAATGATAACTAAGCTATGCATATTTCAAAAATGTTATTTGAGCCGAAACTAAAAAAGAGCAAAAAAGAAATTGATAATATCGTGGTAAAAATCAAATAGTTATTCCTATAGTCTGTCTTTTGACACGATCTTTCGTTTGTCTTTTGACACGATCTTGCTTTTGCTTTCTTTGTTCTTTGTTCTGTCTTTCTATTTTATTGTGGTAGGGCCTTTCGTTTGTTCTTTTTTCCAGGCTGGAATGGAGAATGCTTTGGCCAGTCTACAGTTGGCTGACGAGGAAGAGATTGCGTTTCAAGAGGAAGAAGGTTCGACGGATCAATCCTTTCATCTCTGCTTGGTGGGTCGCTGTGTAACTGAGAGTGCAGTCCACTTTCCCTCTCTTCGTAACAAATTGGCGGATCTTTGGCATCCTATAAAGGGTATATACATTTCTGATCTGGGTGAGAAACGATATCTCTTCAAGTTTTTTCATGAGGTCGATATTCAGAGAGTTATTGTGGGTGCTCCTTGGTTCTTTAACAACCATCTTTTACTGATTCATAGGATACAAGATGGGGAATATCCCTTATCTGTTCCTTTAAATTATTCTACTTTTTGGGTCCAAGTTCATGATCTCCCTCTAGGTGTGATGTCTGAAGATATGGCGAAGCAGTTGGGGAATTTTATTGGACAATATCTCGAATACGATACGGGGGTTTCTCTTCTGGGCATGCGCAATTTTATGAGAATTCGGGTCTGTCTCAATGTGTTGAATCCTTTGAAAAGGAAAAAGAAGCTAGTGATTGGTTCGGATCGCATTGTTTATGCCAAATTCTGTTATGAAAAATTAAGTTTGTTTTGCTTCATTTGTGGGAAACTTGGGCATGGGGAAAGTTTCTGTCCCCTTCGTACTGTATTAGATCCGGCTATTATAACTTTTGGCTGGGATATTTCCCTTAGAGTGGAGGTACGGTGGCAGAGCTCTTTGACGAGTAAATGGTTGAGGGAAGCCGATGGTTCGGTGTGTGGTGGTCCGATTATGGCAAGTAATCAAATAGGAGCGATTTCAGGGGGTAATGAGGATTTTGTGAGTAAACATGGGAGTGATTTGGTCCCAAGTAATTATGCTCCTAATTACCCTCTTTTAAAAAATCAAATGACGGTAATTAAGGATAATAATTTACGGCAGAATAGGGAGATGGTTGAATCTCTTGGGTTTGGTGGTGGTATTGGGCCTATGGACTCGAATATGATGGATGAGAATGACCCAATCCATCTTCTTAATGGGAAAAAATGACAATGTGTGGTACATAATGTTGGAGTCGTTCCAGGTGATGTCCCCGCTAGGGAGAATTATGAGTTATCAGCTGGCTCTGCTGGACAAAGCAGCCGGACGCAATGAAAATTGTTAGTTGGAATGTCCGTGGTTTGGGGAGATCACGGACGGTTAAAAGGCTCAAAAATAAATTACGGGCCATTAATTCCCAAATTTTGTTTCTTATTGAAACAAAACTTAATGTAAAGAGTATGGAGATGGTTAGGCTGAAACTTGGTTTTCCCTGTGGTATTGATGTTGGTGCTGACGGTTCAAAGGGTGGCTTATCCTTATGTTGGAAAGGAAATTCATTGGTTTCTCTTAGAAGCTATTCTTCTTTTCATATAGACACTGATATTACTGACTGTGATTATGGCGTCAAGTGGAGATTGACTGGGTTCTATGGTAATCCCGTGGAGAGTTTAAGGTCGATGTCTTGGGATCTTCTCTGCCACCTCCAACATAATAATACTGGGCCCTGGCTTGTGGTTGGTGACTTTAACGAAATTACCAGCTCTTTTGAAAAAAGAGGAGGTCGACTTAGATCGGAGAGTCAAATGGCTCAGTTTCGAAATACTCTAGAAGCTTGCGATCTTGTTGGTTTAGGGTTCAGTGGAAGATGATTCATGTGGGAAAGAGGGAGGTTTCAAGCCACAAATATACGCGAACGTTTAGATAGGGGGGTTGCTAATAGTGACTGGATGGACTTGTTTCCTTCGTATTCGGTCAAACATTTGAGCCATTCGTTTTCAGATCACTGCCCGATTCTTATTGACACGATTGGTAGAAGTCTTAGTAGAGAGAATTTCGGTGGTTGTCGTTTCAAGTTTGAAGCTAGCTGGTGTTTAGATCAATCTTTTGGTGAGGTTGTTCGTCATATTTGGTCTGAGACATGTGATAATGTGGTCGCCAAGTTAGCCAGATCAGGGTAATTTTTCAAATAATGGAATCACTCACGATCGCTAGAGCTTAAAAGACAACGTACGAGGCTTGAGGAACGGTTGAATTATCTTCAGACGCAGGACCCAAATGATGATATTTTGGAAGAAATAATGGAGGTGCAATTAGGCCTTAATTTGGAGGCGGAGAAGGAAGAAATCTTTTGGGAATGGCGTGCGAGGGTTAATTGGCTGAAGCACGGTGATAAGAATACTAGCTTTTTCCATCGAACAGCTATTTCTCGTCACTATCGTAATCGCATTGTAGGTTTTAAAAATGAGAAGGGAGACTGGGTTTCTAACCCGGATGAACTGTTGAGCATTGCTGTGAATTACTTTGGGGATCTTTTTACAGCTTCGAATTCTGCTAGTGATCATCGGGTGTTAGAGCTTGTTGAGCAACGGGTTTCTTCAGAAATGAATAACGAGTTGTTAAAACCCTTCACGGAAAGTGAAATTCGGGAAGTCGTACAATCGATGGCCCTTCTCAAGGCTCCTGGCATTGATGGTTTTCCAGCCTTATTCTTTCAAAGATACTGGGATATTGTTGGGAGTGATGTCTCGTCTTATTGTTTGGCGGTACTAAAAGGGGAGATTGATATGGGCGAGATAAATAAAACCCATATAGTGCTGATTCCTAAAGTTGACAAGCCCAAAAATCTCGCTCAGTTTAGGCCAATAAGCTTATGCAATGTGATCTATAAGATCATTGCTAAAGTTTTAGTGAACCGAATGAGTACTATTTTGGGCTACTGTATCAATGAAGCACAGGGCGCTTTTATTGCGGGAAGGTAAATTTTGGATAACACCTTGATAGGCTACGAGATATTGCACTCTCTAAAGTCTAGGAAGCATTGTAAAAAAAGGAATTTTGCGCTTAAACTTGATATGAGTAAGGCCTACGATCGGGTTGAATGGGATTTTTTGGCTGGTATGATATCGAGCTTGGGGTTCTGTCAGGAATGGATTATTCTGATCATGAGGTGCGTCTGCTCGGTTACATATACTGTGGGAATAAATGAGGGCATTAGTGATGTTTTCACTCCATCGCGAGGTTTGCGTCAAGGCGATCCTCTGAGTCCTTACCTATTTTTGATATGCGCTGAAGGTCTCTCAACTCTGCTTAATGAAGCTAAACAGAAGAGATCAATGTTAGGTGCTCCAATCGGTAGAGAACGGTTTACGGTTAATCATCTCCTTTTTGCAGATGACTGCATCTTATTTGGAGATGCATCGGAGGAAGGAGCACATACTGTTCGCAACATCCTTAATGAATACGAGATGGTCTCAGGTCAAAAGGTGAATTTTGACAAATCTCTTATTTATTTTGGAGCAAGTATAGATTATTCAGTAAGGACTCAAATTACAAACATTTTGGGAGTTAGGCTTGCTGTCAATCCAGAAAAATACTTGGGGCTACCAATGATGGTGGGCAAAAGGAAACGTTGGGCTTTTGCGAAATTTGTGGATCGTTTTCGTAAGCGGGTGTAGAGATGGGATTTTCGTTTGCTCTCGATGGGAGGGAAAGAGGTTTTTGTCAAGGCGGTCTTACAAGCCATTCCTATCTATGTTATGCAATGTTTCGAGCTTCTGAAAACATTATGTAATAAGTTGGAAGGCATCATGAACAAATTTTGGTGGGCGAATGGCAAGTCAGGAAAAGGTATCCACTGGTGCTCTTGGAAGGATCTCTGCTATCCTAAATTATTTGGCGGTATGGGATTCCGTGATTTGTCATTTTTTAACAAGGCTTTGTTAGCTAAACAAGCCTGGAGGCTACTCTCTCAACCAAATTGTCTTTTATCAAAGGTATTAAAAGCTCGTTATTTTCCTTTTAGTAATTTCTTATCTGCTAAGGTCGGGTCTTACCCTTCTTTTACTTGGAGAAGTATTTATGGTGCTCGTGATTTGATAGCAGATGGATTAATCTGGCGAATTGGTAATGGGAGGGAGGTGAATATTTGGAACGATCCTTGGTTGCCTGGCCCTGGAAACAGTCGATTGTCAGTGCAGAACATTAGTACTCAGTGGACTACTGTTAATCAATTAATAGATGAGCACTCGTTTACCTGGAAGGAAGATATTATTTATAAGGTTGCTGATCACGATCAAGCGAGACGTATACTTAATATTCCATTGCCTCAGACTAATGTTGATGATACTCTGGTTTGGCGCCATGATAACACGGGGGAATACACGGTCAAGAGTGGCTATAGGGTGCTACTATCTGGAAGCTCTCGGGTTACTAATCACATTTCGACCCTTGATGGTAATTACAATAACTTTTACAAGACACTTTGGGAGCTTCAGGTACCTTCTAAAATTAAGATACATCTATGGAGGTTAACTAGAAACTATGTACCTCATCTATGTAATCTGAACAAACGAGGGCTAATACGGGAAGTTGCCTGTCCGTTGTGTAAAATGGCTCCAGAAGATTCGGATCATCTGTTATGGTCCTGTGAGGTGTTGCGCCGTCTCTGGAACTTGATGAATATTCAGGCGAATCTGTCCAATGACATCTCAGATGGCAAAAACAAGTTGGTTAGTATGTTTATTACTATCTCGGCTGAAAATAGGAGAATTTTAACAATTACTTTCTGGGCTTTGTGGTTTACGCGTAACAAGTTAATTCATGACGGACGAAAGTTCTCTATTCAGGATCTTTTATGCTTTATACAGAGATATGCTTGGGAGTTAAAGATGGGCGGCGCGAATGACTCCCCTACACTTACTACAAACACTGTCTTATGGCGTCCTCCACCCTCGGGTGTTATCAAGTTAAATTTTGATGCTTCGTTTAACAAGGACTCTAATTCATCAATAGTAGCAGTAATTGCATGTAATGACAAAGGATTAGTAATGGGTGCATGTGTTTACCAGCATGTGGATATCGTGGATGCATTTGTGGCGGAAGCAAGAGCTTGCGAGCGGGCGCTTCTCTTTGCGATTGATATGGGCTTTAGGAAGATCATCCTGGAGGGGGATTCTTTAACGGTTATTAAGAAACTGGGCTCTGATCTGGAGGATAGATCGGTGATTCGTCCTATAACAGTGAATATTCGCAAGATGGAAAGATTTATTGAAGATATATCTTACAGCTTTATTCCGCGTAGAGGGAACCGTGCAGCGCATTGTTTGGCGACGGAGGGTCGTCACTGGTCTTTTCCCTGTTGCTGGGTTGAAGAGGTTCCTGGTTGGGCTAATCGCACTGTAGTTGCGGATTGGGAAGATTGGATCCGTGTACAAGGCTGATTGTTTGAGTTTTCTGGTGCTTTGAGGAGTGGAGAAGGTTCTCAGAATCTCCATGGTTTCTACCTTTTCAAAGCTGTCTCCTTCCCTTTCGACGATCTGGTTTCCGATGATGTTTTAGGGATGTTTTTACTGGGTTTTGTTTGGTTTCTTGGGAAGTATCCGGCAGATGTTTCTGGATGTTCTTTTCTTGTTTGTTCTGTTTCTGTGTGCTATGATTTTTTGGCTGGTTTGGCTATTGTCTTTTCAGTTTTTTGGTGTTGACATTTCTTTTTCTTTTTCTTTTTTTAATTTTTGTTTATTGTACTGTCAGGTGGTTGTTCCCTTGCAATTAATAAAGCTCAGTCTATTATTTGACAAAAAAAAACTACATTAAATGAAAATCGAGGTATGGATATTCTAAAAATATAGTGAAAGTGAATCGACCAGGTGACCCTTCAAGTATTTAGTCTAACACTCTCCTCTATAGGTATTTTTAAAATGCGATGAACGTGGGCCGAACATCTTCATTCTGAAGCTTTCCCAACTAAGCTATCCTCGCAACTATAAGTACAAATAAAAATAATTACATTGAGTATTAATTCCATTGAATTTCCCTTCCTTGATCGAACAACCCAAAATTCAAGTATATTAATGATAACTAAGCTATGCATATTTTAAAAATGTTATTTCAACTACATTAAATGACAAGTGCACTATGTATATCTAAAAAAACGACTATGAAAGCAGATCAAAGACGTGACCCTTGAAGAATTTAGTCTAACACTCTCCATTTATGGATATTTTTAAAATGTGATGAACTTGGATCAAACACGTGACCATTATATCATCAAATTGACGCTCTTCCAGTTGAGCTATCCTCACAACTGTGATTAAAATTAATAATAATTACATTGAGTATGAATTCCATCGAATTTCCCTTACTTGATCAAACAACCATTTTAAAAATGCTGTGAAAGTGGATAGACTAGGTGAAGTATTTAGTCTAACACTCTTTTTTATGGATATTTTTAAAATACTATGAACGTGGATCGAACATGTGACCTTCAGATCTTCAGTCTAACGCTCTCCCAACTGAGCTATCCTCGCAATATTAAGTATAAATAATAATTACATTGAATATGAATTGGATCGAATGTCCCTTATTTGATCAAACAACCAAAATTCAAGTTCATTAAATGATAATTAAGCTATGAATATTTTAAAAATACTATGAAGGTCGACCCTTCAAGTATCTAGTCTAACACACTTTTTTATGGATATTTTTAAAATGCGATGAACGTGGATCGAACACGTGACCTTCAGATCTTCAGTCTGACGCTCTCCCAACTGAGCTATCCTCGCAACTATGAGTAAAAATAATAATAATTAAATTGAGTATTAATTCAATCGAATTTCCCTTCCTTGATCCAACAACCCAAAATTCGAGTACATTAAATGATAACTAAGCTATGCATATTTTAAAATTGTTATTTTAACTACATTAAATGACAAGTGCGCTATGTATATTTTAAAAAAATAAAGGCTATGAAAGCGGACCGAAGACGTGACCCTTGAAGAATTTAATCTAACACTCTCCATTTATCGATATTTTTAAAATGCGATAAACTTGGATCAAACACGTGACCATTAGATCATCAATTTGACGCTCTCCCAGCTGAGCTATCCTCACAATTGTGATTAAAATTATTAATAATTAGATTGAGTATGAATTCCATCGAATTTCCCTTACTTGATCAAACAATCCTCATTAAATGAAAAATGTTATTTCAACTACATTAAATGAAAACTGAGGTATGAATATTTTTAAAATGCGATGAATGTGGATTGAACAAATGATCTTCAGCCTGACGCTCTCCCAACCGAGCTATCCTCACAATGGTGAGTATAAATAATAATAATTACATTGAATATGAATTGCATCGAATTTCCCTTGATCAAACAACCCTCGTTACATGATAACGAAGTTATGCATATTTTAAAAATGTTATTTCAACTACATTAAAACAAAACTAAGGTATGGATATTTTTAAAATGTTGTGAAAGTGGATAGACCCGGTGACATTTTAAGTATTTAGTCTAACACTCTCCTTTATGGATATTTTATAAAATGCAATGAATGTGGATCAAACACGTGACCTTCAAATCTTCAATTTGACACTCATCCAACTGAGCTATCCTCACAATACTAAGTATAAATAATAATTACATTGAATATGAATTGCATCGAATTTCCCTTATTTGATCAAACAACCCAAAATTCAAGTTCATTAAATGATAATTAAGCTATTTATATTTTAAAATTTTTATTTCAACTAAATTAAATGAAAATTGAGGTGGATTGACCGAGTGGTCACCCTTCATGTATTTAGTCTAAGACACTCCTTTATGGATATTTTTAAAATGCGATGAACGTGGATCGAACATGTGACCTTGAAATCTTCAGTTTGATGCTCTCCCAACTGAGCTATCCTCGCAACTATGAGTAAATAATAATAATTAAATTGAGTATTAATTCAATCGAATTTCCCTTCCTTGATCCAACAACGCAAAATTCAAGTACATTAAATGATAACTAAGCTATGCATATTTTAAAAATGTTATTTCAACTACATTAAATGACAAGTGTGCTATGTATATTTTAAAAAAAAAAGGCTATGAAAGCGGATCGAAGACGTGACCCTTGAAGAATTTAGTCTAACACTCTCCATTTATCGATGTTTTTAAAATGCGATGAACTTGGATCAAACACGTGACCATTAGATCATCAATTTGACACTCTCCCAGCTGAGCTATCCTCACAATTGTGATTAAATTAATAATAATTACATTGAGTATGAATTCCATCAAATTTTCCTTACTTAATCCAACAACCCAAAATTCATGTACATTAAATGATAACGAAGCTATGCATATTTTCAAAATGTTATTTCAACTACATTAAATGTAATGAAAATTGAGGTTTAGATATTTTAAGAATGTTGTCAAAGTGGATAGAAGACATGACCCTTGAAGAATTTAGTCTAACACTCTCCTTTATGTTTTAAAATGCGATGAACGTGGATCAAACATGTTACCTTCAGATCTTCAGTCTGACGCTCTCCCAACTGAGCTATCCTCGCAATACTAAGCATAAATAATAATAATTACACTAAATATGAATTGCATTAATTTTCCCTTACTTGATCAAACAACCCAAAATTCAAGTTCAGTAGATGATAGTTATGCTATGAATATTTTAAAAATGCTGTGAAAGTGGGTCAATCACCTCAAGTATTTAGTCTAACACACTCTTTTATGGATATTTTTAAAATGCGATGAACGTGGATCGAACACGTGACCTTCAGATCTTCAGTCTGATGCTCTCCCAACTGAGCTATCCTCACAACTATGAGTAAAAATAATAATAATAATTAAATTGAGTATTAATTCAATCGAATTTCCCTTCCTTGATCCAACAACCCAAAATTCAAGTACATTAAATGATAACTAAGCTATGCATATTTTAAAAATGTTATTTCAACTACATTAAATGACAAGTGCGCTATGTATATTAAAAAAAAAGGCTATGAAAGCAGATCGAAGACGTGACCCTTGAAGAATTTAGTCTAACACTCTACATTTATCGATATTTCAAAATGCGATGAACTTGGATCAAACACGTGACCATTAGATCATCAATTCAACGCTCTCCCAACTGAGCTATCTTCGCAATTGTGATTAAAATTAATAATAATTATATTGAGTATGAATTCCATCGAATTTCCCTTACTTGATCCAACAACCCAAAATTCATGTACATTAAATGATAACGAAGCTATGCATATTTTCAAAATGTTATTTCAACTAAATTAAATGTAATGAAAATTGAGGTGTGGATATTTTAAGAATGTTGTCAAAGTGGATAGAAGACATGACCCTTGAAGAGTTTAGTCTAACACTCTCCTTTATGTTTTAAAATGCGATGAACGTGGATCGAACACGTGACCTTTAGATCTTTAGTATGACGCTCGCCCAACTAAGCTACCCTCGCAATAGTAAGTATAAATAATAATTACATTGAATATGAATTGCATCAAATTTCCCTTACTTGATCAAACAATTCAAAATTCAAGCTCATTAGATGATAATTAAGCTATGAATATTTTAAAATTTTTATTTCAACTATATTAAATGAAAGCTGAGGTATGAATATTTTAAAAATACTGTGAAAGTGGATCGACCAAGTGGCCGACCCTTCAAGTATTTAATCTAACACACTCCTTTATATATAATTTTAAAATGCGATGAACATGAATCGAGCACGTGACCTTCAGATCTTCAGTCTGACATTCTCCCAACTAAGCTATCCTCACAATTATGGGTAAAATTGATAATAATTACATTGAATATGAACTCCATCCAATTTCCCTTACTTGATTCAACAACCCAAAATTAAAGTACATTAAATTATAACTAAGCTATGGATATTTTAAAAATTTTATTTCAACTACATTAAATGAAAACAGAGGTATGGATATTTTAAAAATGTAGTGAAAGTGGATCGACCAGGTAATGGATATTTTCAAAATGCGATGAACATGGTTCAAACACGTGACCTTCAGATCTTCAATTTGACACTCTCCCAACTGAGCTGTCCTCGCAACAGTGAGTGAAAATAATAATAATTACATTGAGTATGAATTGTATTGATTTTCTCATACTTGATCAAACAACCCGAAATTCAAGTTCATTAAATGAAAATTAAGCTATGAATATTTTAAAATTTTTATTTTAACTACATTAAATGAAAACTGAGCTGATATTTTAAAAATGTTGTGAAAGTGGATCCCACACCTGATTTGAGAACACATGGCCTCGTTTTAGATCCCAACAGAGGGGTTCGCACATGGGTTTCACTCACGGCTTCGCACATACTGGGGTTTTATCTATGTTCATCAATGCTAGTTCTCTACTTCCTATATTTATGAATTATATACAAAGATTTATGTTTAGATCCCACACTTGATTTGAGAACATGAAAACCTTAGTTTGGGAGAGGAAGTTGAAGATCCACTTGAGGGAAAGAGGTGATTTTTGAAAGCTTGAATCATTTTTCTTGAAATTTGATTTTGGTATTTGGTGGAGAACATGAACTTTTGGAATTGTTCTTGAAAATTCTGTGAAAATTCTAGGGTTTGAAAACTTGATTATTTATAAACTCTTTTTTCCTAATTTTAATAGGATTAGGAGTTATTTTAAAATCAGGGTTTGATTTGAATTAGGAACTAATTTGAAAAAGAAAACAATTTTGGGTTAGGCTATTTTGTAAATTCAACACTTTTATGGGGTAAAAATGTAAAAATAAAATATTTTGACTAAATGTTTACTAGGGATTTCAAACTTGATACCTAAGGATAGACTAAGGTCTAACCACTAAATCAACAAACTCATTCTTGTCAAATTTTTAACAAAAATAAATTTTAAGGTATTCTAAATTTTTCTTACCTTATGCTAACAAAAATTAGTTAATTTTACTCCTATTTCATCTAGGCCTATTTTTGGGATGTGGCACCCCCAAGCCATCTACCAACATTGTCTCTTGCCATTACGGCAGTTGAAGCCAACCTCGAATTCGGGGATCTCACCCCATCCATGTTCAGCTTAATGTACCTCAAAGGTGGAGATCGAGATTTCCTTTCTCAACATTGTCTCTGTCTCGTATTATTACTAGTAGAGGGCATAGAACTATGTTTAATTGATTTTGCCCAACACAACGAAGATTGAAGAATGTGATATACATCGAAATCTTCTCCTTGGAATACATATATTAACTTTAATTTAGTGTATTTGAATACATCAAACTCTAATCTTAGTTCAATTTTCACATTTCACTAAGCTTATTATTTATGTGGCACAAATTTTCATTAATTCATGTGTAATTTATTGATTAAAAAAAAATTAAATTATTTACACTTAGATTAAAAAAAAAAAATTTCTTGAGGGAAGATAATAAACCCATTTTTCAAATGTGTTCAATTTAAGTCTTATGAATGAAAAAGAAAATCACTTAGAGACCTTTCCCTTTATCTGAGGTCCGACACAATTTGACTTTAGATTAATCGGAACACAATTTGATTCTGGAATGATCAAAACTCAATCTGACTATTGATTAAGACAAGAAAAAAAAAAAAAAACCCAGAGATTGCTAAAGTTGAAAACTCATCATTATTTGCCCCTTTTTTTCTCTTTAATTCTAATGACAAATATTTCTGTGCTGAACCAAAACAAATTATGTTATGCTTTGACTGTTTCTAAAGCATTTAACTGGTTTGGGTGAGATTGTGGAACAGCTGAACCCTTAAAAAGCAAGAAAGCAAGGCTGCCAATGCAAAAATAAATGAAACAGCCAGAGCAGTGTGTCACAAATGAACCAAAATCTGTTCCTACTATGCATTGCCACCCTTCTCCATATGTTTTGTCAAATTCCTGCATCATAATACAAAATTAGGGTTAAAAAAAATCGAGAAAATTTTAAAAAATTATTTCGAACCAAAATGTTTGGTTCGATTTTATTAAATTTGATTCGGTTTTGTTACTGATATTTATTTAAGTGTATTTAGTTCGGTTCGATTTTTAGTTACTATATAAGATATTTTAAATAAAATTTTAAAGAACCGATAGAATTTTATTATTTTTTTCTTCTCAAAACTGATTCAAAACAAAAGGCATTGGAGACTAGGGCGAAGCCAAGAATTATATGATGGGGTGGAGATAAAACTAAAAAAGTTTGGGGGTCAAAGTTAAAAAATTTATTTTAAGATGACTTGAACTAAACTTTTTAACTTTTAAAAGGGACCAAAATTACAATTTTTTTTTTATTTAAAACAAACTAAAAAGATTAATCTGAACTATTTACATTTAAAAAGCACTAAAAAAACAATTAAACCATTAAGCCAAGGGACCAAGCTTTTTGCCTGCCTTGCCCCTTTTGGCTACGCCCCTATACATATCACACATGAAATGAATCATTGGTACAATGCCATGAACCTCTAATTCATGCTCGTAAATGGTTCAATTTCCATAAACATTTTGCGGTGTGTCAGTACAGTGATGGAAGAACTCTTAAACTTTTCAGTGATCAGGATTCAGTCCCCGACAATCTCAACTACAAAAAAGAAAAAGAAAATTTGCATTTACTTGTTATCTCACCTTCTTTACGAACCGTGCAACGTCGGTAGCTTCGGTGACGTCGAAGAAATCGAGGGCTTTAGCGGCAAGATGGAGGGCATCTTGCTGCATGGTTTGAAGCATATCAATGTCACCAATGACGACTTTGCCTTCAAGCATGGCTGATATAATAGATAATATGAAAGGAGTTCAACAAAGATTTGAGGTGATAAAATGAAAGCAAAAGTAGGGTATTTATGGATGAAAATAGAAGGCGTTAGGTGCCAATGGATCAACCAGGCCAGGATTTTACATTTTGTGGTCGCCAATAGATTCAATGGAATATACTGAAAATACCGCAAAAAAATAACTTGAATTTGATGGATTTTGACTCCACCCAACTTTATAGAAGTGGTTTTTTTTTTAAATTTTTTATAAAATTTAATAATATCTCGGGAGTTAATATATTATTTGAGGTTTAAACTTAGCAAGTGTTTTCTTTATGCAAGTTATTTCCTAAACTTAAGAATTGTTTCCGTATTGGAATTCGGATTTTTTTGGTCCAAGTTAGTTCGTTACATTTTCTTGAAAAAAAGTTTAGTTCCAAATGTGAACAATTTCTTAATTCAAGTATTAATTTGAACAAAAAATTTAGATCCCAATGTGAGAACTATTACCAAGTTTAGGCTCCCAAAAATTGGATGAACCCTATTTCAGGGGAACAAATTGGAGTTGTGGAATTTGTTCTTTAATTTTTGGGATCAAATTAGGGATAACAATGGAGTGAGACGGGGCAAAAATTGCTAAATCCACCATTGCTCCACAGTTGGCACACTCTGCTCCACCATCCGCCATGCTCTACTATGGATGTATAATATTGAAAACTACTATCACCTCCATGGATGTTATATGCATCCATCCTCAACCCACCTCACTCCACTTCAATTTAATTTTTGCTATTTATCTTTAATTTTTTCTATCTATTTAAAGCCAAGTAAATATTTAAACATAAATTCAAAAAAAATATTCAAACATAAAATATATGAATTTTTTCTATATTAAAATATTACATTTTTATCCTATTAATAGCTTACATATACAATGATACAATGTTAATTCATATAATGGAACAGGTTGGGGCGGGACAAGTAATTACTATAACCACTCCATACCCACTTCCAAAAGAAAAAATCTACCCTGCATCCACTTTTATATATATATATATATATATATATATATGCTCCATTCGAAGTGAATAGGTTCGGAATCTATTGAGTGATTCGGGTTTATCATCTCTGTAGAACTCAATTTCTTGCCCGGGCCCAATACCATTAACCAAAAAACCCAAAAGCAAATCAGAAATGAACAAAAGGAAAAAAAAACACACAGTCCATTACATTGGGCCCAAGTAAGCTAGCAGCCCAAACGTCCCAACATTTTCAAAGTCAGAAAACCCTAGGACGGTTGTTGGAGCCCTTGCGCCGCACGCCCCTCGCCAGCAAGGCCACTCCCCTCGCGCGCCGCTACCCGTCTCCGCATCGTACGCCATTACGCACGCCACCTGCAGCCTCCGTGGTATTCGTCCATGTTCCTACAAAATAGAAGAGGCCAGTTGTAAAAATAAAGGCTATAAAAGCCACACAAAATAGTGTAAAAGGAACCTTTTTTTTTGGGACGGAAATAGAGAAAAAAATTCAAATCCCGAATACAAACAGCAAGATCAGTGAATAAAATACCAGAATACTAAAAGGTTGCTTTTATTTTTTCTTTATTTTTCTTTTTCAGTATTTCTTTTTAAAAGGTTTTCTATTTTGTTATTTTGTTATTTTTTTATTTTATTTATTTTTAAAAACAATATACAAATAAAAAGAAGGGGAAAAATACCTTTTTCTCGGGTATTCCGGCTATCGTGTACGGTGGCCGGCGGCGGGAGCTACGGCAGAGGGCCGCCGGACCATGGTCTGCCCCAAAGGATTTCTCTCAGAGAGAAAGAATGAAAGAATTTTTTTTTTTTACAAGCAAATGGGCAAATGTTTTTTTGTTGAAAAAGGTAAATTTATACCCTGGTCAATACGACACCGTTTTGGTGCTGGGCTTAATGATTAAACGGCGCCGTTTTGCTTATATCCAGCCCGCGCGACCCGACCCGCAAGGAGGGTCCGCGCGTTTCTGGCAATTGGGCTATTTATCGCCCTGGTCCCTCCGTTTTTCTCAAATTTTTCAAATCAAGTTTTTATTTTTAAAATTTTGCCCCTACAATTCCATTGCGTTTGGAATCTGGTCCTTCCCCAGGCTGTGCGTTTTGGAGGCCAGGGTTAATTTCTTTTTCGGTCCCACTATGTTGCGCGCGCATTGCGATTTGGCCCACTCACTTTCATTTGTTTTAAATTTGCCCCAATGCTTCTGTTTTTAACCCAACTTAGTCTTTTTTTATTGTCCTATTTTACCATTAAATTGATTATTTTTAAATATTTTTATTACCATTTTTTTTATATGCATATTATTATAATTATAATTATATACTTTCTAATATATTTACTATTATTATATCTATTGTGGTTTACTTTAATTATTTTATTATATATTATTATTATATCTATTATTTTTTATTATTATTAATATACTTCTATTATTTTATTACTACTAATTTTTATTAATATTATTATTTTAATATTATTACTATTTTATTATTAATATTTTTTATTTTAAACTTATTATTACCTTTATTTTCTTACTATTATTTTTTTTGTTTTCGCTTATTGTTGTTATTATTCTATTATTGTATTTATTATTTCGTACTATATTTACCCATTTTTGCTATATTCATTAGCTTCATTAGTAGTATTATTATTATTACTATTTGTTTTATTTGTCACATACTATTTTTGCTATTATAGTATTTTTCCCCCTTTTTGTATTTATTATCATTATCCATTATTATTATCGTGTTTACATTTCCACATTTTTTTATTTTTGTTTTTTTTAATTCATAAAAAAAGGGTTTCGCAAGGGTAATATTACGTGTTTAGAAGTTCGAGAAACCGTGCCCAATCGTGCTGGGTTTCGATTTTTCGTTCGTCTAAATGACTAAATATCCCTTAAAGATTTTGATCGCGTTTTTTTAATAAGGCAATGTTTTGTGTTTGGAAGTTCGAGAGATCGTGCCCAATCATGCTGGGTTTCGATTTTCCATTCGTCCAAATGACCAAATATCCTTTGACGATTTTGACTGGGTTTTCTTAAATAAAGGCGATGTCGTAACCATTTTTTTTGATAAAATAGTAAACGACGCGGTCGACTCGATTTTTTTGAAAATTAAAAGGAAGGGAGTCGCCACCGATCTTTATTTGGGTGTGATCGGATCACCTTTGTTTTAATAAAACATTTTGGTTTACTAAAACAGTGCTTTTGGTCTACGAAAAGTTGAGAAAAATGGGTTTGGAAGTCTATTACGTGCGAGGAAGGATTAGCACCCTCGACACGCCCGAAATCGGTACCAAATTGATTGATCGATGTCCTAATGTTGAAAACTTTGGAATGATTTGGAAATAGATACTTTTTATTTCTAACACTTGAAGGAATTGGAAGAGACGTTAAGGCTCTCTTATTTTCGAAGAGATAAAGTATCATACCCAGTAAGTTAGGATGCGATACTTTGGGCTCCCAAAACTGAGCTTGCCTTTTGATTTTAAAACTCGGTTTTAAATTTGAAGAGGATATTCCGTTATTTGTCAGATGAGAAATCAGAACCCAGTAAGTTAGGGCTCGTTTTCTCGAAGGTCCAAATTAGGAATATTGCCCCTTATTTTAATAGAAAAAGAAACTTATCCAAGTATCTAGATGTCAAGTCCGATGAAGTTAGGCGCGACATTTTCGAATATCCGAGATCAAGTGTTTTGTTTAAAATTTAAATTGCGATTTCGAAAAGGATATTCCGTTATTCAGATTAAACGAGTAAAACCGAAATCCAGTAAGTTAGGGCCCGATTCCCTCGAATCTTTGATACGAAATATCGGTTATTTGAAAACTCGATGAATCGGGTAAAGGTTAATGTAATACGATTTGATAAAAGATAAATTACGAAGCTAGGTTGCGAAAAAAAACAAGAATGATATACGTAATAATACTAAGTTAACTAATTTAATAATAGAATGATGATAATAACAATGATAATAGTAAAATAAAGAATAATGACAACAATACATTTATAATAATAATTGTAACACCCCAAACCCGGCCCAAACACTACAACCGGATCTGGTATGTCACTAAGAAAAATTCTATCAAATCATGTCGTATTTTCAGAAAAGCCCAAATATGTTTTAAATAGAAGATGCTTTAGTAAAGTAAAATCCAAACTTAAATACATGCCTTAGTTTAATTAAAATAAAACTTAAATGACCTAAAGTAATAGAAGCCCATAATAAAACATAATAGCCCATGGCCTTATTACAACGAGATTTGAAGTCCATTAATTAAAAATATAAAATAAAACTTGAGTCTCTTTTTGCCAAATCTACATATTCTTCTGCATGGCCACCTTGCGTTCCTCTCCAACCCGGTCCGAATCACTAGGTATCACCTGAAATGTTAATTAAAAGGGTGAGTCGCGAGACTCAGCGTGCAACCCTCATGCACCACTAGAGTTTGGGCCTTAAACCCATTAAACAAAATAAACAGTGTAATAATCATAATAAAAATTAATAGCAAATAATATGTAAGGCCCAACCCGTTTGCCTAGGTTTCCATCCGCTACACACCCCCGTACCAACCGTACACACCATTGGGGATTTCTACAATCGACCCACACCGCTACACACCATGATGGCAGTCATGCTGCTCATCCACATATGATGGCCGAAGCCCTTATAACATATAATGGCGAAGCCCGTATAACATTTAATGGCGAAGCTTCGTATAACGATTCACGGCATTGATTAGCCGCTACATCGAATCACGGTAAAAACCGCTACACATATAACGTATAACTTCCTCCTTTCATCAACCCAACCCATGCAATCACATACAAGCATTTTACTTATAACATATAAGCAGATTATTTACTAACACTGGTGAACCGCTTTTACCCTCCTTGGGCTTTCATCAATAAATCGAGATGTCGGCAATTATCAAAACATATAAATCTTATGATCATGCATTTTATGATTAGATCTAGATGGTGGGGAAGTATTACACACACGATATCGCGAAATCCAATATTCTTAGTCGATGTCCTTGCTATCCGGATCTATTATCCTCAATGTAAAGCCTTGCTCAAAAGCGGAAAAACACACAAAGATTTAGCCCCTTCAACAATCGGCCAAGGTTAATAAATCCCAAATTACACGTTAAAACTAATAGATCCCTTACCTTGAAATCCGAAAGTAACACGATTCTATAACTTAGAGATCTATGCGATTGACTCCACTAAAGTTCCCTTGATTTCGGCACAAGTAGGCACCACAGGGAGTAATTCGGCAATCACAGGAGATGAGATCTAGGGATTTGGCTTTTAGGAAAATCCCGAGAAAAAGTATGAACAAGAGAAGGCTGATGTGTCTTTGGCTTTTAAAATACTTGAGTGAAGAGTTTGATTTCGACAAAGAAAAGAGAAGAAGAAAAGAAAACAAGAAAGAGACATGAAGATTTCGGCTAGGAAGAAAAAGAATGGAAAGAGTTTCGGCTTTTGAATCAAAGTGAAGATGAGGGAATAGGCTTAGAGATTTCGGCTTTTGCAGAGAATGAAGAAGAAGAAATTGTAGAGGGAAAGGCTAAGAATTTTGGCATAAAGAATGAAGAGGAAATTAGGGTTTAAATGCCAGAAACAATGAGATATCCTCCCCTATTTATAGAAATTTTGGCACCTATTGTTCAAACTCAAAAACGCCCTTCCTGATAACTAAAAGTCAAGCTAAAAGAAAAGGGAAAATTCGGTACCCCTTATCCACGAAGTAGCCGAATTCTTTACTCCTCTAGGTGATGGAATTTCAGCCAACTCTGCTCTCAGCAGATAGCTCCTAACTTTTCTCCTTTATCTAAATCTATTCATACCTTTAAAAGAAACCTAGATAGCACCACCTCTTCATTCTTTTATCAGCTATTTTATCCTTATTATCCACCATAATATCTATATTATTCACTAAGATAATTCCTTCTATTTTAGAGCCTTAATGCCGTCCAACTCCACCTAATTAATTGCCAAAAATTAGCTAACTTAAATTAAAGAATTTGGGCTCCATGAAACTCGGTCGGGCCTCCAATTGACGCCACCTCCTGCTCTCCTAGTGGCGCCATTTTGCCACTTTGGGCCACAAGCCCATTTGCGTCATTATTTGCGAGATAATATCCTATATACCTCATTCTAACAGGCTCTCCACTAGAGTGCCCAAACCGAGAAAAATTGAACTAAAGCCTCGGCCCACTTCCTGAGCCCAAACTGAACTCCTAATACTCAAATTAATTCACTACACATATTCACCCATTAAACACATAGGTCCAAAAATTCAGGATGTTACAGTTCTACCCCCCTTAAAGAAATTTCGTCCTCGAAATTTCCAACTAACTAGTAATCATACTACCTAAGTCTCACCACTATGTTTTCACTGCGCACTCTGATTTTAAAGCCAAAATAAACACTTAGGATAATATGATAGAGTACGCACCGATACTCGCATATGGAGCGTCCTCGTCCCCTTGTACTCATTCTACTGATTCGCGTTTATCTGATTAGAAATTTTATGAATTATTAATTTCTTCCACTAATTACCCATGAACAGTCTTATGAACAGACTTAATTGGCCCCTGCGCAAGGATGACACGCACAAATCGAGAAATGGTCCAAATAAACTGTAACATCCTGAATTTTTGGGCCTATGCGTTTAATGGGTGGATATGTTTAATGTGTTAATTTAAGTGTTAGGGGTCCAAATTGGGCTCAGGCTTAGGTAGAGGCCTTGATTAAAATTATTTGTTTGGGCATTATAGGGTTTAAAAGGTAGTATCTATGTTTAAAATACCAAAGTGGGCTTGTGGCCCAATCTTAGGAGGTGACGACACACAAGGGAGTAAGGGGCCCAAATTTAAGTTTCATGGAGCCCAATTCTTTTAATTTAAGTTAGCTAAATTTTGGGCATTAGGATTAGGTGGAGTGGATGGCAACAAGGCTAAAATTTAGGGATTTTAATGATTAAAATATGTGGATAATAAGTAGATAAAGGCTATTATTTAGGAATATTCTATATGAAATATATTTGGGCTTTTCTGAAAAATACGACATGTTTGACAAAAATTTTCTTAGTGACATACCAGATCCGGTCGTAGCAATTGGGCCGAGTTGGGGTGTTACAAATTGGTATCAGAGCCCGGTTCAAAACTCGGCTCTGGGGTTTTTTGGGCTCAAAACGTTTTCTAAAGTTGGGTTTTCAAAACATGCATATTTATACAGGTCTGTTAGCTCAGCATGGCACCTGCGTCTCCGGCCTAAGTCCGCCAGGTAAGTATTCTGAATCATTGTGTGATATAATATATGTGGGCTTGATGGGCTTTATGGGACGTAGATTAGTTAGATTAGAACTTGATGGACTTTAGGCCTAGCTGAAACAACTCTTAAAATCTCATAAGACTTAACTTCACTAAACAAACCCGTGAACGAGCCGCAAGACTAGGGTGTGGTAACGGGCATACGCATGTCTAGGAGTGGATTCAGGGAGAGCTTGGTACTTAAGCAGTCATAGCGACTCACCTCCTCTTCACTAGAATCCTACCTGGTGCGTGGTGACTATTCACCCAAGTTACGAGGACTTGTTGATGGGCTAAACCTTATAATTAAAACCCGAAAAGGACCAGCCACCATAGTTTGAAAAAAAAGAAAGAAAATTTCTCAGGTTTTGCAAAATTTTCAAAATACGTTTGATTTGTGAAAACTACCAACCAGCCATGAATTTGTAAAATACCTATGTTTTGAAAATTTACCCGAAAATCTCATGTTTATAGGAGTAACCCGGACTATGAAACTAGATTTTTCCCCAAAGTACCCTGTTTGAAAAAAAAAACAACAACAACATCGAAATATCCCTAGTTAGAAAAAATTACCAACCTACCCTCGTTTTGTCAAATGACCAAAATACCCCTGGTTTGTACAATTACCAAATTACCCCTGATTTGCAAAATTACTAAATTGCCCCTGATTGCAAAATTACCGAAATACCCCCGGATTTCAAAATTACCGAAATACCCCCAGATTTCAAAATTACCAAAATACCCCCAGATTATAAAATTACCAGAATACCCTTACTTCACGAAATCAACAAGGAACTTTATTATGAAAATTTACGAAAATACCCCTGTAGGATAAAATTATGAAAATACCCCTGGGTAGTGAATCAACAAAAACACCTTTACGTGAAGAATGTAAGTGCTTGGATGTTATTTGTATGATGTATGTGTTTTATTTTAGTTAGAGGTTACAAACTTGAGATGTGTATTGTGAATGCGAATTCGAAAGAACTACTCTTAAACTATTGTTCATAAAGCGTTGTTAAGTGGTTAATCGTGGAAGAAAACTAATAATTCATAAAATTTCTAAGCGGATAAACGTGAATCGGTAGAAATGAGTACAAAGGGGACGAGGACGCTCTAGATGCTAACAACAGTGCGTACCCTACCATAGTATACTAAGTGTTTATTTTGACTTTAGAATTAGAGAGTGCTTGTGAAAGCATAGTGGTGAGACTTGGGTATGACGATTAATAGTTAGTTGGAAATTTCGAGGACGAAATTTCTTTAAGGGGGTAGAAGCTGTAACATCCCCGAATTTTTGGGCCTATGCGTTTAATGGGTGGATATGTTTAATGTGTTAATTTAAGTGTTAGGGGTCCAAATTGGGCTCGGAGCTTAGGTAGAGGCCTTGATTAAAATTATTTGTTTGGGCATTATAGGGTTTAAAAGGTAGTATCTATGTTAAAAATACCAAAGTGGGCTTGTGGCCCAATCTTAGGAGGTGACGCCACACAAGGGAGTAAGGGGCCCAAATTTAAGTTTCATGGAGCCCAATTCTTTTAATTTAAGTTAGCTAAATTTTGGGCATTAGGATTAGGTGGAGTGGATGGCAACAAGGCTAAAATTTAGGGATTTTAATGATTAAAATATGTGGATAATATCTTTGATAAAGGAGGGAGGAGTTAGAGATAATTAAGTCTCTTTTAGATGAGCTAGTAGATTAAGATAAAGGAGAAAAGATAGGATTTATCTGCAAGGTTAGGTAAGTGTGAAATTTCTATAAATAGGGGAATATCTCTTCAATCAAAGCATCTGGGTTTTCTCTCATTCTTTTCTCTTCTTCTGCGAGTAAAAGCGAAAACTCCTAAAGTTCCACCTTCTTCTTCATTCTCTCTGCAAAGCCGAAATCTCTAAGCCTATTCCCTCATCTTCACTTTGATTCAAAAGCCGAAACTACACCTATTCTTCTCCTTAATATTCATTGGTCGAATCTCCTTAGCCATCTTTTCAATTTTTAGTTCTTTCAAAAGTCGAAAGCGCGATAGATCATCTTTCCGAGATTTTTCCTAGAAACCAGAAACTCATAGATCTCTAAGTTAGAGAATCGTGTTACATTCGGGATTTCAAGGTAAGAGGATTTGTTTATTCATATATATAAAATCGGGTAGAATACTAACTATGGCCGAATATAGAGAGGCCTATTTTCACATCTTTCGGCTTTTTGAAGCAAAGCGTAGATTGGTTTAGCAAGGGTATCTACATTAATCAGTGTGTAATACTTCCCCACCATCTAGATCTAATCATAAAATGCATGATCATAAGATTTATATGTTTTGATAATTGCCAACATCTCGGTTTATTGATGAAAGCCCAAGGAGGGTAAAAGCGGATCACGGGTTAGTAAATAATTTGTTTAAATGTTATAAGTAAAATGCTTGTATGTGATTGCATGGGTTGGGTTGATGAAAGGAGGAAGTTATACGTTATATGTGTAGCGGTTTTTACCGTGATCGATGTAGCGGCTAATGCCGTGAATCTATTATCTGAGCTTGGCCATTAAATGTTATACGGGCCGGCCATTATATGTTATAAGGGCTTGGCCATCATATGTGGATGAGCGACATGAGCGCCATCATGGTGTGTAGCGGTGTGGGTTGATTGTAGAAATCCCCAATGGTGTGAATGGGGTGATGCGGGCGTGTAGCGGATGGAAACCTAGGATTTGGATTGGGCTTTGCATACTATTTTTAATGTATATTAATCTTGATTATTTTGTTTTATGGGGCTAAAGCCCAAATCTAATGGTGCATGAGGTTGCACATCGAGTCTCGCAACTCAACCAATTATTTAACAATTTGGGTAACACTTAGTGCTTTGATTTGGGTGGAGAGGAACGCATAAGGTGGCCATGCGAGAAGAATATGTGGATTTAGCAAAAAGACTCAAGTTATTATTTTATATTTTTAATTGGTGGATTTTAAAATTTCGTTGTAATAAGGCCATGGGCCACTAGTTTATATTTTGTTTTATTTTGGGCTGAGCCCAAACTGAACTCCTAATACTCAAATTAATTCACTACACATATTCACCCATTAAACGCATAGGCCCAAAAATTCAGGATGTTACAATAATAGTAATGGAAGAAAAGATAATAAAAATAAAGATAACAGTAATAATAATAATAATAATAATAATAATAATAATAATAATAAAAATGGTGAAAATAGGAAATAATGATAACAAAATAATAATGCTATTGGAAAGAAAGAATAAAATAATAATAGTAATGGTAATGGTAATAACAATAATAATAGTAATAATAAAAGAAAATAGTAATAATAATATGTTAATATATATTAATAATGCTAATAAAAATAGCTTAAGTAGAAAATAATAATACATTAATAAGAAAAATGATGGTAATAATAATAGAAAATATAAAAAGAATAAATAATAATAATAATAATAATAATAACAATAACAATAAGAATACTAATTTTTATAATAAAATAGCAAAAATGAGTGAAAGGGATTAAATCGAACTTGAAAAGAAGTTTTGGGGCAAATCCAAGTAAATAAGAGAAAAAGGACTAAATTGCATGCGAAATTAACCGGGGGAGGGACTAAAATGGGAAATAATCCCTCCTTGCAAAAAGCCAGCAGACATCGGGGCCTAATTGAACTCAAAACAAAATTTCGGGGTAAAATTAAAAATAATGAAAACTGATTGCAAAAGCAGAGAAAAAAAGCGAAAAGGGCTAAATGCATAAATATCCCTTTGTGAAAAACACGCGGATCTGGAGCGGGTCGGGTGTGCGCTGGTCATAGGGGCAAAATGGCGTCGTTTTGGTGCACGAAGGCTGCCCAAAACGACGTCGTTTTAGAGGCCTATTTAAAGTAAAAATCCTTCAAAAATTTCATTTTTCACGCTGCTCTTTAAAAAAATTGATTCTTTCTTCTTTTTTTTCTGCGCAGGTTTGAAGTCAGGAGAGCATCCAGGCCGATGATCGCCACGCCTCATGCGCCGTCCATCATTGGCGGCGCATGGCAGTGCTGCAGCGGTGCTAGAGGTAAAAATTTCCTCTCTTTTTTTCTTTGTACTTAATATCTATACATGTATTTATATTGAAAAAAAGAAAGGAAAAAAGCTTCGAAAATAAAAATAAAATAAAAAATCACCTTTTGGCTTCATTTTTGTCTCCTTTGATATTTCGATTATTGTTCCTAATAGTGTTTTATCTCTGTTATTTTGGTATTCAAAATCTCTTTTTGTATTCCAAAAACTTTTCTACAATGCATTTTGTTTGGCTTTTTATAGCCATTTTACACGATTTATTTGACTATTTTTATCTTTGTCTTTTCTTGCTTTTTGCAGTGTTAGTGGAGCAAGTGGTGATGGGTGTGGCCAGGCGGTCTTCTTTGCAGTGGTCGAAGTCGGGGTCAAAGAGGAAGACCCTAGGTGCGGCGCACCTGGGGTTTGTTTATCTTTGTTGTTGTTTTTTTTTTTTTTGCTTAATGGGTATTGGGCTAGGGTTTTAGGTGGGTCTGTTAGTTGGTTTGGGCTCGAGGCGAGAATTGGCGTAACAGTGATATTTCATATTTGGGGAATTCAAGGAATCATGCCCAATCGTGCTGGGTTTCGATTTTTAGTTTGGCCAAATAGTGGAATACCCTTTTTAAATTGCAATGCATGAGTTTTGGAAATCACGAAATGATCTTGGTATCGAGGGTTTGAAACATCGTGTCCTATCGTGCTGAATGTGGCGTTTTATCTTTTCAGGACAAGAGAATTTCGATATCCAATTCGAGCTATCCAAACATTTTCTAAAGGATTCATATTTTAAAATCTCTTCCAATTTTCGATATTAGGACATTAATCAATCAATAAGGTACCAATTTTGGGCGTTACGAGGGTGCTAATCATTCCTCGTGCGTAACCTACTCCCGGACCCGTTTTCTTAAAATTCGTAGACCAAAACGTTTTCAAAAGTGGCCCAATCGCACTTCAAAAAAAAAGATTGGTGGCTACTCCGTTTTTCTTCTTGAAGTCGGCCCGTTTTTTTAAACAAAAAAATGGTTTCGACAATCTCTAGATTAAATCCATATTTTAAATTTTAAATAAAATAAAATCGAAGAGGGAGGCATCATGGGCAAATTGAAGGGGGTAGGCAATGATCTTAATCCTAAAATAGAAATCATGCAATTTAGTCCCAAAAATTTAAGTTAATATATAGGGTTACCAAAATTACAAGAGAACCATTGTGGTGGGATATTGCAAATTCGTGGATTACTCGTTTGTGGCTCATCAATATGGTTTGACAATGACGTTCATACTCTTATATGTCAAGTTCTGCCAAAATTTGTTACATTTCCCATTTGGGATTAAGTTTTGACATATCTTTCCATATTCTTTGATATAATGGTTTTATAAAAGACCCTTCAATTATTTTGGAAAAATTAATTAATTCTTTTCTAATTTTTTTTTATCTAATTGAGTTTTCAATTTAAAAAATTAATCGATTCTTGATATATTGCCCATGGAATTTAGGCAAATCTTCATCGATTCTTCCTCGCAAGTCGACCTTGTATAGTGCTTTGATGTCTTGGGGTGATGGCAGAATAGTTTGTCTAAACCCGAAATGTCGCAACACTCAACCGAATTCATGCATGTCCTCCATCGTGTAAACTATCAATGACACTTTCACGTTCCATATATTGGGATTGGCCAAAAATTCGACCAGGATGCATGCTTGAATTATCGGATCGGCGCACTTTCCTGCTACATAAGCAGAAAACATGTCTTACTGGACACATTTTCACTTTCTCTCTCCAAAATCAATTTATTTCCTTAAATATCCCAACAAACAACCTAAAACCATAATTTTTTTTAATAAAATTTAGCTAGGTAAAATGTGTTGAAGGAAAGAAAAATTAAAAAAGAAAAAGAAAAATGGATACTCTATGTTATTATTATTTTTTAAAAGGTTTAAAGTGTTATTATAGTTTTATTATTATAAATAAATTCATAATAATTTTTATGATTTGATAATAGTTCAAGTGTAATTTTACATATTATTTTATGAGTTAATAAAATTATTAAAATAAACATTTCAAATTTCTAAAATGATTTCTTTAAAAAACTGTACATGTCCACTATTTAAAATTCTTCCAAAATGTGAATAGAAGAATGAGACACTTGAACATGTTAGTGTGATCTGAAGTTGGTTTGATTGTTAAAACTTGTTAGTCCTTCATGACAATATCACATAATTACTCATATTTTACGTAATCAATTTTAAATTCTATCTTTTCAAATTATCACTTGAGCGGATTTAATAAACTCTCGTATCATCATTTTTCTGAAAATCAGAGTGAGGCATAATATTAAAGAAATATATTTGATTTCTTCAAAAGTTCCAACAGTAATCATAGCGAACTTTTATCATGATTTTTCTATGAAAAAATACATATGTTTCTAGCATTCTAAATCTTTCAAGGATTTCAGTATAAACTTCATTATATAGTCTTTCATATAAAGGTTGTAACAATAACCATTAGACACTTGCCAAATTTTCATGAACTGTCATACTAATAAGATATCTAAAATAATATCCACCATAAAAGAATATTATACATGTTATAATCAATGACATAACTTAGTAAAAAACTTCTGTCGAAACCATTTTTAAAATCGAGTTTTGAAAAAAATGGGGATCGACTTTTTTTAAAAATACAAAATGGGAGTCGCCACTAATCCTTTTTACTCAGGTGTGATTGGATCACCTTGAAAAACAGAAAACAGGTTCGGGAGTCGGTTACGTATGAGGAAGGGTTAACACCCTCATAACGCCCAAAAATTGGTACCTAATCGATAAAATTGTGTCCAAATGTTTAAAATTTAAAAATATTAAAAAAATTTGATTTCTAAAAAATTTGATCAATTTGCTTTAAAATATGAGAGTTCTTCGATCCGAAAGATTATAAATATTACATCCAGCACGATTGGACATGATATTCTTAAACCCTCGTCACTAAGATTATCTCATAATTTATAAAACTTATTAAAATGATATTTAGTTATTTAGCCAAACGGAAAATCAACACCCAGCACGATTGGGCATTATTTCTCGAATTTCTAAATACCAAAACATTGCCTCATTTTAAAAAACCTTTAAATAAAATATTAATTTTGTGAAAATGTATTTTTTATTTTAAACCATAACCATGTGGCAATATTACATTTGTACATTATCGAATAAAAAAACAATTATAACATGCTAACATTTAAGATAGGCAATAATAATATGAAATACTACGAATAATAATTCCTATACTAAAGCAATTACAAATATATGATGAAGTATAGACAAATATAATAAACAATAAAATCAACTATGAACATATTTCATGCAAATTTAAAACTTTCATGCAATGATATACAAAAAAACAAATGTATATATATATATTAAGAAAATAACTAATTTATGACTTTAAATAAATGTATATTTAATAATCTAATACATATAAAACTACATTTTAAATAAATAATATATTATTCCATATAAATAATCTTAGATAAAATAAAATTTAAAAATAATATAAGATATAATACTATATGATATACTATTTTAAAAATATATAATATGACAAATAATGTATAAGTTAGAAATAATGTATAATAAAATAATTAAATCAAATAATAAATAATAATTTAAAATACATAAAGATAATATATAATAAAAATATACAAGTTTAATAAATTAATATATGAATAATAAGGGTAATATAATATACTCAAAACAATTAACGAATATTATAACAATTTTAAAAAAAATAAAAAAATAAAAAAATGATATGGATAAAAAAAGTTAAAAAAAAATATGTCAACCTAACTCCCGCAATATGAGAATTCAACGAAATTCCTCTACCAAAATCTAACTCGAACGGAAGCAACTCAAAAAGAAACGAAGATGAGCGAAGAATAAAATAACAACAAGCCACAGAAAATAAGAACCCAAGAGGGAGAGAAATTTGAGTGAATGCTCTCAAGAATTCTTATTACTTTCAAACTCAAGTCATTTCAGTCCCCTTTACAATGAAGGGAGATGCCTCTATTTATAGTTGATCCTCCCCAAATCCAACATTACAGATCAATTACATCAACGGCTAAGATTAAAAGGTATCTACAAATTAAATCTCTAAGATTACAAAATCATATCTTTTAATATTACATACCATATCTTCTAAGATTGCATATCATATCTAAGATTGCATACCATAACTTCTAGGATTGCATATCATATCTAAGATTTGCATATCATATCTAAGATTACATACCATATCTTCTAGGATTGCATATCATATCTAAGATTTGCATATCATATCTAAGATTGCATATCCTTGAAGATTGTACTTCCATATACGTCAAGCTTGTAGATAGACCTTCAATCTTTTTAAGTAATGGGCCATTCCGATCGGGCCAAATGATATATTTTGGACTGGACTTGGACTTTATTTTGGGTTTATTATTAAGCCCGGGCAAAATTGGGCTCTTACAACTTCATTTCCACTACTGGTCCGAAAACTTTAAGAATTTAATTTTACTTGAATTGCGTCTTTCCACTTTGGCCAATCTATTCTATGTTTATATTTCTCGACAAATTTATTTAATATCTTCCTTTTCTTTCATTATTTCAACAATAATATTGAATGTAAAATCGTTGCTGAGAGCTTTCTATTCTCTACAATTCTATATTTTATTGTACTAACATAACTTATTGAGATCTCATTATTTTCATCGTTTCCATATTCAGGTACTTGGATCTCTTCTAGAGTTTGAATAATTATTTATATTTTGGGTTTCTTCAGGAGAACCCGCCTTTACTATATAACCATCTTGATTTATTATTATTTTTACGAGAATTTTCATATTTGAAACGAATGGATCTACCATGCTTCAACACATTAGCTGGTATTTAATACTTGATTATTCTTATTAGGTTAATAAATACATTTGACAATTAACTTACAATAAAATGAATTATCTTTTGAGCTTCTAGTTCAAATTACTTTCAATGAAGATCTAGATAATGATAATTCATCCAAGTAATTATTTCATCCAACTATTATTTCTTTCCCCCCTAGTGTTGGGAAAACTATCAAATCCAAACAAAAATCATGTCATAATTTAATATACAATTCATTCAAAGCATCTAATAATACAAGGAGATTCATAATTAATATATATCCCGAACATTCTTTGAATACCTATTTTTTTGTATTGCGGCGGAGCAACTTGAACATATATATATGGCACATTCAAAGATTCTAAAATGGATTGTATTTGGCTCCTTACCAAAAGCCAATTGTAATGGGGAGTATATATCATAACTTATTGGCATGATGCGTACAAGTGTCAATTAATGTAAAACATCATATCCTCGTACATATTCAAAAGTAGTGTTCTCAAAAGATATTATTTAGCTACTAATTGGAGGGATTTAATTATTAATTCCGCTAAACCATTTTATATGTATAAAAATCATGCTTTTGCATTAGTTACTCACACTGACAATCTACATATAATGATCATTGAAAGTCTGAGTAATAAACTCACCAACATTAGTAAAAATTGTCTCAATTGCATAATCTGAAAATTTTGTTCTTAAACAAATCATTAAACAATTAATCACGCATACGGCATGAAACACCCCACACCCGGCCCACGAGTTTGAACCGGATCTGGTATGTTCCTTAAATAAATCGGTTTTCAATGTTCTAAATAACTTAAAGAAAATTTGTGTAATTTTAAAAAAAAATTGTTTTGGGTTGGGCTTAATTTGAAACCTATTTAATAAATTCTGGAAATCCAACTTAAATAAGGTGACAAAATAATTTTTGGGTTTATTATTTTAAAAGAAATAAATTTACTTATCTTTAATCAAACATAAATTGTATCATATTCAAATAAAATAAATGAGAAATAAAGAAAATCCAATTGGGCCTTATGGCCTTATTACATCATTCAAACCCAAAATAAAGTACTAAAATTTCATAAAGTCCAAATTCCAAATAATTTCTTCAAGCGATGCATGGCCACCTTTAGCTCCTGCCGACCCGGTCCATTCCGCTCATCACGAAAAATAATTCCCCAACGGGTGAGTCAACAGACTCAATGTGTACATAGTACTAATTTCCAACAAATCGGGCATACAAGTCATATCAATATCATGTTCATACAAAATAAAGGATGATGCAACCCAAATCCAAACCTATTTGTCCATCCGCTACACACCACCCGTACCAACTTTGCATACCGCATGGGGACTACTAAGTCGACCCTCCATCCGCTACACACCATCGAAGGCGATCATTGCGATCGGCGTGCTCATCGCCCACTTATGTTGTGTCATTAGACCTTTGTATTCACTAGATGTAACCGAAGTTACCACTTTTCACTTTATGTGACCGTAGTCACCACTTTACGTTGGTGAGACCGTAGTCATCACCTTCACTTTCTTCCTCCACAAATATCCCGAATGCCCCAATTATTTCATAACATATTTCACATACTTAATTTTCATTCATGTTACTAATCACATGTTCAAAATATATCACATTCACAATCCTATCAAAAGTAGGAAGCGTGCACAGGTACTCCTTACCACATTTGTAGTGCTTAGCCACATTCACATACTTGTTACATATTTACATATCTAATGATTGCCATGCAATTTATTGAAAGTTAGTAAGAGTACACACCTTTTCGCTTAATAGTTTAAAGTGAATTCCGTAGAGCGATCTACCGATCTAGATCTTTCACTCCTATATTCGGCCATTAATTAAAACATATAAATAAACCTATTTGGTCTTAAAACCAAATCCTACTAGAAGTAGAATTACTTACCTAGTTGCCGAATTGATTTAATCAAGTCCCAACAGTTTCTAGAATTCCTCTTCCTTGAAATCGGCTAATACTAGGTATGTAACCATGTCGATTTCGGTTTTTGAAATAATGGAAAACACTTAAACAAATTATGCCTTGGCCGAATATCCCTTACCTTATGATGGGATTCCAAATCGAAGAGGATTCCTTTATAAGCCTGTTGAAATCCTATAACTTCGTGTTAGATTAGATCTAACTTTGAAAACGTGAATCATAATCTTTAACCACATATTTATATTTATAATCCTTACCTTAGATCCTTAGATTTCCCGAAAGATCCCCTTTTGATGTTGTGGATGATTGCCTCTTTCTTAGAATCCACAAAGATTTAGCTTAACAAAGAGAACGGAGAAGAAAAAATAGAAGAAAAAGAGAGGATTTTTGCTTAATGAAAATTCGCAGAGAGGGTTTTGCCTAGGAGAATTTTTGAGAGAGGAAGAGGAGCAAATGTTGATGAGTAGCCCTCCTGTCCTCCTTTTATAGCCAAAGTTATCAGCCTAGGAGTCCTTTACTTGGCCACCACTCCTCTTTTTGATAATATTATCTCTTTTATTTAAAAGATAAAAGCCTTTAATCCATCAATTATCTCCTCAATTATCTCATTAGAAAATAATCATTTATTTATCTCTTATTATTCACATATTTATGTGAATAAAACTCCTTTATTTATCTCTTATTATTCACATATTTATGTGAATAAAACTCCTTTATTTCTCTCTTATTATTCACATATTTATGTGAATAAAACTCCTTTATTTATCTCTTATTATTCACATATTTATGTGAATAAAACTCCTTTATTTATCTCTTATTATTCACATATTTATGTGAATAAAACTCCTTTATTTCTCTCATATATCCAAGTTTCCCGAAATGTTCAAGTTTCCATTTTTGGATCATTTCCAAAAATGTTTAGGTTTCCAAAAATGTCTAAGTTTCCAAAAATGTCCATTTCCATTTCCATTTTCATTTCCATCTCCATTTTCATTTCCATTTTCATTTTCATTTCCATTTTCATTCATTTCTAGGTTTCCAAAAGTATCAAAAATTTATTCATAATACTTAAGACTTGTCATTTCATACAATTGATCTGAAAAATGCATAGGCCCTTCCTAGGATGTTCTGATTCTAATTTCTTAAAAAAATTTCGTCCTCGAAATTTCCTAACTAAACAATTGAGGGTATTCTTTGTCGCATTGTCTCTTCTGGCTCCCACGAAGCTTCTTCCGATCCATGATTGCGCCATAACACCTTGACTAAAGGCACCGACTTCTTTCGTAGTGCTTTCACGTCACGTTCCAAGATCTGAATCGGCTCCTCCTCGTAGGATAGATCTGGCCTTAACTCCACTTCTTCAACAGGTACCACATGAGACGGATCCGATCGATAGCGACGTAGCATGGACACATGAAATACGTCGTGCATTTGATGCAACTCGGTGGTAACTCCAATTGGTATGCCATCGCCCAACTCGCTTCAGTACTTGATAGGGCCCTATAAACCTTGGGCTTAGCTTCCTTTGCGGCCGAACCGCATAACCTTCTTCCAAGGTGAGACCTTTAGAAACACTTGGTCTCCTACTTCAAACTCAATTTCTTTCCTCTTAAGGTCTGCGCACGACTTACATCGCCATCGAAGCTTCTTTCAACCGTGTGCGAATTAATTCCACCTTCTCCTCGGTTTCGCCACTAACTCACGGACCCAAAACGCGGCGTTCTCCTAACTCGGTCCAACAAGTTGGTGTTCTACATTTCCTTCCATACAATGCTTCGTATGGTGCCATCCGAATGCTTGCACGATAGTTTGTTGTTGTAGGCGAACTCCGCTAGAGGCAAGTAATCTTCCCAACTTCCTCTGAAATCCATCACACGACCTCTTAGCATATCTTCCAACACTTGTATAACCCGTCAGATCGCCCGTCCCGATTGTGGATGAAAAGTCGTAGTGAAGTCTAGCTTAGTGCCTAATGCTTGATGAAGTGCTTTCCAAAATCGAGACGTAAACCTTGGGTCTCTATCGGAGATGATCGACATCGGTACCCGTGTAGCCTCACGATCTCCGCCACATATAACTTGGCTAACTTTTGAAGGGAATAGTCGATCCTCACAGGGGATAAAATGTGCGGACTTGGTCAAGCGGTCCACTATCACCCATACCGAGTCCTTCTTAGTGGGCGTAGGGGAAGCCCACTAACTAAGTCCATGGTAATTCTTTCCCACTTCCATTGGGGAATCTCAATTGGTTGAAGCAATCTGATGGGACTTGGTGTTCACCTTTACTTGCGACATGTCAAACATTTCCCCACAAATTCGGTCACCTCTCGTTTAGTCGACCACCAAAATTGTTCCCTTAGATCTCTATACTGACTTGATGCCTCGGGATGCATAGCATAAGGACTACCATGCGCTTCCCGAAGAATCCTTTGTCTCAACTCCTTATCCTCGGCATACAAACCTTTTCCTTGTACAGTACTCCTTTATCATTGACGCCATAATCCTTTAATCCTCCTTGCCGTACATTTGCTGTAACTTAGTACTTAAGTCCTTATCCGCCAACCTGTCCCTCTTTCACCTCCTTCACCGGGTTGGCTTGACTTGTAACTCGCCAACAAAGCTTAGTCATCATACAAACTTAAGTGAGCGAACAAAGCCCTTAAATCCGACACAACCTTCCTACTTAGGCGTCGGCTACCACATTCGCCTTGCCGGATGGTATTCTATCGAAGCAGTCATAATCTTTCAATAACTCCACCCACCTTCGTTGCCTCAAGTTCAACTCCTTACGAGTCAACAAATACTTAAGGCTTTTTGTGGTCCGTGTAAATTCGACCTTTCTCCATAAAGGTAGTGCCTCCAAACTTTGAGGGCGAAAAACCACCGCCGCGAGTTCCAAGTCATGAGTTGGGTAGTTCACCTCATGCGGCCTTAAGCTGTCGAGATGCATAGCGACTACCTTTCCTTCTTGCATTAGCACACGCCCTAACCCGTGTGCGAAGCATCACAATATACTACGAAGTCCTTACGCCTCCGGTGAATTAACACCGGAGCTTTCACAAGACCTTTTAAGCTTTTCAAAGCTCTCCCGTTGCTTATCCGTCCACACAAGCGGTACTTCCTTCCTTAGTAACTTTGTCAAAGGTGCGGCTATCGACGAGAATCCTTCCACGAACCTTACGTAATAGCCTGCCGCCAAGCCTAAGAAACTTTCGATTTCAGCCACCGACCTAGGTGGTTTCCAATCCAACACCGCTTCGATCTTCCTAGGATCCACTCTTATTCCTTCTACGGATACCACATGTCCTAGGAACGCCACTTCCTTGAGCCCAAAATTCGCACTTTTGAATTTGGCATAAAGCTTCTTTTCCTTAACACTTCTAACACAACTCGGAGATGCTCATCGTGCTCCTCCTCCGTCTTGGAATACACCAAAATGTCGTCGATGAACACCACGACGAATCTATCCAAGTAGGGTTGGAAAACCCTATTCATCATATCCATGAACGCGGCGGTGCGTTCGTCAACCCAAACGGCATTACCACAAATTCAAAATGACCGTACCTTGTCCTAAAAGCGGTCTTATGAATATCAGCCTCCTTCACTTTCGATTGATGATACCCGACCTTAAGTCGATCTTTGAGAACACAATGCCCTTTTCGGTTGGTCGAACAAGTCATCTATCCTTGGCAAAGGATACTTGTTCTTGATGGTCGGTTTGTTCAATCGGCGATAATCTATGCACATCCGCATAGTTCCATCCTTCTTCTTCACAAAGAGAACCGGTGCTCCCACGGAGACACACTGGGTCGAATGAACCCACGATCCAACAACTCTTGGATTTGAGCCTTGAGCTCCACTAACTCCTTTGGTGCCATTCGGTAGAGGAGCGATTGACACGGGAGCTGTTCTGGTAGCAAATCTATTCCAAATTCCACTTCTCTATCCGGGGGTATTAGGGCAACTCCTCGGAAATACATCCTCAAAATCCCCTTACTGTTCTAACTCCCTTAACACCTTCCTATTCTCCTCTTGATGCACTCACGAAGGCTAAGAATGCCTTACCTCCTTTCTTAACCATTTTCTCGGCCAAGTCACGAAACTACGTTAGACAAGTAGTTCCTCCTTTCTCCGATCATCACTACTACCTCATCTTCCGGGTTCTTAGTTCCATACGTTTAGCCGCACAATCCAACATGGCTCGATGCTCTACTAGCCAATCCATTCCAAGTATAAGCTCAAACTCTCCGAAGGGTAATTCCATTAAGTCACCCGAAAGTTCGCCTCCTGAATCTCTAGGGGTACATTCCGAAAGATCCTATCTATCCTCACCGTTTGGCCTAAAGGGCTTACTACGATTATCCGCCTATCGTAAAGTTCGAGTCTAGGCCTAGTGTTTCAACCACACTACATGCAACATAGGAATGAGTTGAGCCCACATCAATAAGAGCAAAATAGGGTTTGTCATGAATAAAGAACGTCTGGGTTATAACATCCGCGCGTCTCCTCTTCCTCCGTGAACCGCGTAAACCAAACCCGGTTGCCTTGCTTGGCGTTAACGCGCACCTCTACCCCGAGCTCCACGGCCTCTGCCACTACCTCGTTGGCCGACCCACGACCTCTTTGAGGTCTCTTTGTCGCCTCTACCGGCTGGTTAGCATTCGAGAGTGCTGGTTGGCTCTCATCTAATAGCTTGGGGCAATCCTTAATCATATGGTCCTTGGACCCACACTTGAGACATCGTCCCGCCTTTTTCCAACACTCTCCCCGTGCTTCCTTCCACAATGTTCACAAGGGTGAAATTGCCAGCCCGTACCAACCTGTTGACTTTGTGACCTGTCAACTCTTGGCCTCTTGTGGCCTTTTCCAGATGGCCCAAAACCTCTTTTGGGTTTATTTTCATCCCACACACTGCTTGGTGGCGCCCTTAATTCCTCACCACTTTAGCCTTTTCCACCAAGGCAGAGAATTCCCGCTCCTGATGCGGTGCTATCAAAAGTCTCAAATCGTCCCTAAGTCCGTCCTCAAAACGAACACAGCGTTCATGCTCAGTCGCCACTACTCCTCGGGCATATCGGCTCAACCTCAAGAATTCCGCTTCATATTCGGTGATGGACTTACTTCCTTGTACCAACCCTAAAAAGCCTTCCTTTGCTCATCTATATACCGGTTCCCACATACTTCTTCCGAAATGCTTCCTTAGCATATTCCCGTGTCGATCTTCCGCCGTGGCACCGTCCCGAACGGTTAACCACCATTGATACGCTTCATCACGTAATAAAGTCTGCCGTCATCCCTTTCAACTTCTCCTCGGGGTCAAGTCGAGCTTATCCATGATGCGCTCGATTGCTTCCAACCGAGATCACCGGTATCTTGGGTGCCACTCCGATACTCCTCTAAACATTTCACTCCATTAGCACGGAGCCGCTCGAGCATGGACTTACGATTTCTGAATTGTTTCTCGCACCACCACCAATTCCAAAACTCGCAAAGATGACCGCGACACGGCATCTTCCTCATTCGAGCCTCGCCGCTCAACATTGGCGGTGGGGGTGATGGTGGTGGTGGTATCTCATTGTCGAACCTTGTCCCGATCTAACGGTCATCCTTCCTCTACCTCTTCCACGGCGACCACGTCCTCTTGAGCTCATTATCCACGAGATCGATTAAGGAATTTTATGTATTAGTATTCTTGTTTCACTTATTACCCATGATGATATCTTATGAAGAAGAGTTTAAGAGTGGTTCTTTCGTATTCATACATGCATACAGTCTTGCATTCATTCATTCATCCATCAACAAATATGAACTTTCGTTCATTCAAAGAAACGTTGTAATTCTTGTTGTTGTTTTCGTTATTTTGCTTTTCCACTACCCAGGGGCATTTTCGTAATTTTATCCCTGTGGGTATTTTCGTAAATTTTCAAAAATAAAAAGTTCCCTGGTGATTTTGACGAAAGTATTTTGGTACTTCTAAAGTTCCGGGGAAATTTTGGAAGAATTTTGAAATCCAGGGGTATTTCGGTAATTTTTTTGATCTCAGGGGCCTTTTTGATAATTTTTCCAAAAATCAGGGTAAATTTGTAAAATTTAATAAGTTAGGGATATTTTCCAAGATTGTAAAACATTGAGGGTTCCTTTGAGAGTTACACTTTTCAAAGCAATGATATTGTAAAAATTTTGGAAATCGTGGTCGTTTTGGTAATTTTGTAAGTTAGGAGCAATTTTGTAATTTTCCAAAATCAAGATAGTTTGATATTTTACAAATTAGGGTTTTTGAACATTTGATAAAGTAATGAAATTTTGTTAAAACTATGGGTGGTTTGGTCATTTTATAAACCAAAGGGTTTTTTTTTTTTTAGAAGAAAATGTTGTAAAATAGTTCTCATAAGTTTCTAAGAGTTTTAAAACTAAATTTTGGTTATACATTTTTTTATTTTTTATAAAAGAAAAGCGGCTAAGTCCCTTTCGGGTTTTATTCTTTGTGTTTAGCCTATGACCGAGCCCTCTTGGTCGGGGTGAACCAAAGCTACGCACTGTGCGAGATTCGAATGAAGAGGAGGTGAGTCACGCGGATCGCTTAAATACCAAGCTCTCACCGACCTTTCTAGACATGCGCACAGAGGTTGCCACACCACCGAGCCTTACGAGTTAGGGCGAACGAAGCTACGCACCGGGTAGGATACTGCGAAGAGGAGGTGAGTCACTAGGATCGCTTAAATACTGTGCTCTTAGGATCCAATCCTAGACATGCGTCACGTGGGTTGCCACACCCTAGCTTAATAACTTAGTCATAGGTTTGTTAAGTTCATTAAGTCTTATGAGTTTCAAGTGTTTGAGTAGTCTAATCCTAGGGTTCAAGTTCCTATCACACTATTCTACGTTCCATGCATTTGCTACCCTTTTACAATTCATAATTCACATAATCACACAGATGGTTAAAGGTACTTACGGTGGTGGATCATGGTCGGAGACTTAGGTGCCATGCCATAAAACTCGCTTATTTCAAAGAAATTCATTTGGGCTCGAATTGAAAACGTTTTGGGCCTCGAGCCCACAGTAGCCGAGAGTTTTAAAGCGGGCTCGATACCAATCAAACACACCCCACACCCGCCCACGAGTTTGAACCGGATCGGTATGTTCCTTAAATAAATCGGTTTTCAATGTTCTAAATGACTTAAAGAAAATTTGTGTAATTTTAAAAAAAAATTGTTTTGGGTTGGGCTTAATTTGAAACCTATTTAATAAATTCTGGAAATCCAACTTAAATAAGGTGACAAAATAATTTTTGGGTTTATTATTTTAAAAGAAATAAATTTACTTATCTTTAATCAAACATAAATTGTATCATATTCAAATAAAATAAACAGAAATAAAGAAAATCCAATTGGGCCTTATGGCCTTATTACATCATTCAAACCCAAAATAAAGTACTAAAATTTCATAAAGTCCAAATTCCAAATAATTTCTTCAAGCGATGCATGGCCACCTTTAGCTCCCCGCCGACCGGTCCATTATCGCTCATCACACGAAAAATAATTCCCCAACGGGTGAGTCAACAGACTCAATGTGTACATAGTACTAATTTCCAACAAATCGGCATACAAGTCATATCAATATCATGTTCATACAAAATAAAGGATGATGCAACCCAAATCCAAACCTATTTGTCCATCCGCTACACACCACCCGTACCAACTTTGTACACCGCGGGGACTACTAAGTCGACCCTCCATCCGCTACACACCATCGAAGGCGATCACAATGATCGGCGTGCTCATCGCCCACTTATGTTGTGTCATTAGACATGTATTCACTAGATGTAACCGAAGTTACCACTTTTCACTTTATGTGACCGTAGTCACCACTTTACGTTGGTGAGACCGTAGTCATCACCTTCACTTTCTTCCTCCACAAATATCCCGAATGCCCCAATTATTTCATAACATATTTCACATACTTAATTTTCATTCATGTTACTAATCACATGTTCAAAATATATCACATTCACAATCCTATCAAAAGTAGGAAACGTGCACTGGTACTCCTTACCACATTTGTGGTGCTTAGCCACATTCACATACTGTTACATATTCACATATCTAATGATTGCCATGCAATTTATTGAAAGTTAGTAAGAGTACACACCTTTTCGCTTAATAGTTTCCGTGAATTCCGTAGAGAGCGATCTACCGATCTAGATCTTTCACTCCTATATTCGGCCATTAATTAAAACATATAAATAAACCTATTTGGTCTTAAAACCAAATCCTACTAGAAGTAGAATTACTTACCTAGTTGCCGAATTGATTTAATCAAGTCCCAACAGTTGCTAGAATTCCTCTTCCTTGAAATCGGCTAATACTAGGTATGTAACCATGTCAGTTTTCGGTTTTTGAAATAATGGAAAACACTTAAACAAATTATGCCTTGGCCGAATATCCCTTACCTTATGATGGGATTCCAAATCTGAAGAGGATTCCTTTATAAGCCTGTTGAAATCCTATAACTTCGTGTTAGATTAGATCTAACTTTGAAAACGTGAATCATAATCTTTAACCACATATTTATATTTATAATCCTTACCTTAGATCCTTAGATTTCCGAAAGATCCCCTTTTGATGTTGTGGATGATTGCCTCTTTCTTAGAATCCACAAAGATTCAAATTTTAATGAGAGAACGGAGAAGAAAATAGAAGAAAAGAGAGAGGATTTTTGCTTAATGAAAATTCTATGAGAGAGGGGTTTTGCCTAGGGAGAATTTTGTGAGAGAGGAAGAGGAGCAAATGTTGATGAGTAGCCCTCCTGTCCTCCTTTTATAGCCAAAGTTATCAGCCTAGGAGTCCTTTACTTGGCCACCACTCCTCTTTTGATAATATTATCTCTTTTATTTAAAAGATAAAAGCCTTTAATCCATCAATTATCTCCTCAATTATCTCATTAGAAAATAATCCTTTATTTATCTCTTATTATTCACATATTTATGTGAATAAAACTCCTTTATTTATCTCTTATTATTCACATATTTATGTGAATAAAACTCCTTTATTTCTCTCTTATTATTCACATATTTATGTGAATAAAACTCCTTTATTTATCTCTTATTATTCACATATTTATGTGAATAAAACTCCTTTATTTATCTCTTATTATTCACATATTTATGTGAATAAAACTCCTTTATTTCTCTCATATATCCAAGTTTCCCGAAATGTTCAAGTTTCCATTTTTGGATCATTTCCAAAAATGTTTAGGTTTCCAAAAATGTCTAAGTTTCCAAAAATGTCCATTTCCATTTCCATTTTCATTTCCATCTCCATTTTCATTTCCATTTTCATTTTCATTTCCATTTTCATTCATTTCTAGGTTTCCAAAAGTATCAAAAATTTATTCATAATACTTAAGACTTGTCATTTCATACAATTGATCTGAAAAATGCATAGGCCCTTCCTAGGATGTTACACGGCAGGTTGCAATTTGATAACTCACATGTGATTATCTTATAGATGCATCTACTATAATAATATCAAAACATCCACTTATTGGATAAATGGACCTATATTTATTTCATAGATGCAACAAATTTAATATCAATTTTTGTTAATGAGATTAATAAATCTTCTCTGAAAACAAGCAACACTCGATAAATGAAAAATCTTTAGGTTCTTTAATAAATATTCATATAAATTCTTATCTTGTCCCATCATTATTGATTAAGATGGTCTGACCGATCATGCCAACTAATTAACATATTTAGACAAATGAACTTCTAGTTTATTATGCATGTGATTCAACAATACTAATGTAAACTTTTAGTTTATCATCACATGTGATTTAACCATACAAACATATATAATAACATTGTATCGAAGAAAACACGAAATTAATAAATCTAGAAGTAGTTATAGATGTCATCTTTGAAGCATTCAAACATAGACCATTAACCTAAATACAATAAAACCTAAGCCCAAGCCATGTAGATTTGTTGCAAATAGAATTTATCAATTTATCAAGTTTCAAAATATGCATAAACAAACATTTCCTTTGCATAGGTATATGTACAAAATTAAGCAAAGCGTATGAATATATCATAATTCCGCAACAATTAAAATCGAAAATCTAGTATGAAACTATTAACCTAAAGTTCAACATTAATCTTATTATCAATCTCCGTATCTTCTTCACCTTTCTACTTCTGGTGGTGAAAACAATTATTATGATCACCCCTTTGACAATTATTATAGTTCCACCTAACATGTTTACGTTTACATCTTTTGAATTTATTATGTATTGTTGCATTCACTTCAAGGAATGGAACAGATCTAGTAGGACGTGATTTATATTTTTTCATTTAATAACTTGTTATTTTATTCAAGATATTATATTAATTCAGAATATTTCTTAAAATCATTTTCACGGTATTGCTATTGCTGAAGCACATTTGAAGCATGAAAAGTTGAAAAAGAAATTTCTTTAACAAGTCCTCATTAGTAATATTATTCTCACATAATCTTAATTGAGAACTCATCCTAAATTCTGTAGAGTTATCATCACTCACAGTGCAACTTTAGGCGCATCTAATCATAACAAGTATTAGGTAAAATTGTCATATTTCGATAGCCATATTTCTCTTAAATTATTCCACGATTCAAGTGGATACTACACGGTCAAATTTTCTACTTTCAACCCTTCACATACAATTTTAATCAATTTCAACTTTTTAAACATTCTGAACAACAATAGTCAATCAAATATTGAAGCATTCAAGAATCATGCATAATATATTTCAATAATGGAATACTTCTCTATCATTTTCAAAACAAAAACAGGTAGATATTCATAGCAAGAATGATTCATACCAAATATATAATTTTTTCCTTATTCATAATCCCAATATGAGATCCATTACAATGAATACCTTTTAAACTTAATGAATTCTTTGAGATTGACTAGAAGATAATACATTAACCATCACAAATTTTGTTCCTTCATATATTAATATATTAGTTCTTTCGAAGCTTTCAACTAATTTTGTACCACCAAATATTCCATTAATTTTGGTTTGTTTCAGTACCAAATAAGATAAATACTTTCTACCTGTAAAGATAGTATTCATTATTACAATGTCAGTGAGACATATAATTTCCTTCCTCAAAAAATATTAATAAAGGCATACGACAAGTATGTAACCAATGATCATTCATATCACATTGATAAACTTTTGAAGGTTTATCATGTTTTCACTTCTAGTGATTATTACTATGCCACTTATCATATTCATGAGTATATTATTTAAATTTATTTTGATGCTTGCATTCATTTGGCAACAGATTTAATAGGACGGACGTACGAATAAATTTTTCATTTAAAGGACACTGATATCACAAAAGCTTATATCAATTTCATGAAATTAAAATTGTATCATAAACATAACAGTGGGTTTAAAAAAATTAAGGTGTTGAGAGAAGTCTAACTTCTTAACTACTTGAAATTGAAGTGTCACTAATAAATAAATAAATAAATCATCGCTTTAGTATTACACTAATAAATAAATAAATATCATTTTAATAGTCTATATCTTTATAATTTTTAAAGGATTAAATCAATTTTTTATCATTTAGGGGGGCAAAATGTAATTTTACTATTACTAATTTAAAACTTTATAAATTATAAATGGCCTAAATTGAAAGTTTACTATTTTAGGGGGGGCTTGGGTCTCTTAGTGGCTCCGCCACTGTCCACAAGTAGTGATAACGTGTTATCAAATAAATAATAAAGAAAGTAAATGAACAAAAAATAGGAGAACAGAAGGGAAGTATGTATTTTATTCATCAATAGAGATATTTTACGATGCTTCTCCAAAATTTATATTTATAGACATAAGAAGTATAAATAATATAAAATTCTACTTCTAATAAACATTAAAGTCCTAATGTATATATCAAACTTCTAATCCACTTTATAATAATAAAATATTTATAGCAATAGTTAATTTTTTATTTAATATAATAATGAATAATGCCAACATAACACGGGTTGAGCTTATATAGAATATTGAATCCATATTTTAGGTCGGATCAAATTTGAACCCGATTCAACCAAGCCCATTAACAGTGAACATCTATTTTTATATTAACCTCTTTATTTTTTTTATTATAAAAACACCTCTTTAGATTCTCTTAATTTTGATTTTGATCAAATTAGTCTCTCTAAAAAAATTATAATAATTTAATCCCTTTCAGTTTCAAAAGTGAACAACTAAAGACAATTAATCATGACAAATAATATTTTTTTGTCAATTGTATATAATTTAGATTAATATAATAACAAATTAAACTCTCAATGTTTACATATTCTAGCAATTTAATCCCAATCCCAAAAAATTTGAAAAAAATGTATAAGATTTAAAAAATCTAAAAAGTCGCAAAGGAATATATAAAAAAACCTGTAGCTTCAATATTAATATATAGAGAGAGAAATAATATATAAATTTTGAGAGTTAAATTTATTATTATAGTAATTAAAATTATGTAAAATTGAAAAACATCAATGTTATGATAAATTATCCTTATACGCTCATATTTAAAATTGATAAGAATTAAATTATTTTATTTTTAAAAATAATTAATTTACTCAATATCAAAATTGATAAACAACCTAAAATTAATTTTACCAATATTTTTAGTTTTTTCAAAGCCAAGGCCATGAGGAATGTGAGGTGACAGTAGAATCCCAGCCGTCTTTGATCATTCAGTTTTAGAAAATTATAAAATTCAAAAAATTTTATTTAAGTCATTGGGTTGTTAAATCATTATTGTATAGCCTTTTTTGTTTATATAGCCTACACCAATTAAAAGCCTATTTTCTTCTATTGTTCAGTTTTTTTATAAAATACTTTTGAACATCAGGAATTTGCTAATCAAAATCTAGATATTTTTTTTTTATTTTCGATACTGATTGTGAAATCAACTTGGGTTTAAGTTATATTTTACTCATCGATGGGTATTGATTTGTCGTACCAATCATCAAATCGTCACTTAGAGCTTACTGGTTGAATTTTTCTTTTAAAAGAAAAAAACTTAATAATCCACTGACTCAAACAATAACTTTTGAATAGTTCCGTGACTTAAATATTTTTTTTTAAATTGAATGATGAAAATAAAAATTTACTAATAATTTAATTTAATTTAATGATATTTGGTGTAATTTAGCCTTATAACAAATAAAAAGTAAGTGTAATGTTGAGATGGCAGAATCAAAACCAATGGACAGAATATCTACAAAAAGGACTTCTCCACTGTCTATGATTCTCCAATATAACAAATTATTTTTTTATTCAGTTCTTTTTTTTTTTTAAAGAAATGGAATACTATTTTGTAGGAATTTATAGAAATTCAAATTTGAAAAAGTAAAATAGAAATTTAAAAATAATATATTTAAATAATTGAATTTGTATTTATCATATGTAAAACGGATTTGCACAATAAATATTTATATATATATATATATTATAAATCTAATATGAATAGTAATGAAAATGTATAAAACTAAATATTACTTTAAATTTACGATGTCCAAACTTGTTACACCCCAATTATCCGGATTAAGGAGTAAGTTAATGAATAGTGCAAGCAAACCTCAAAAGAATTTTTCGTAGAAATCTTTTGAGCTAATAGTTGAATGGATCCCTCTTATTAATCACAACACCATACTCTTTTTATGATGTCACTTTGAAAGTGATAACAGATACACCATAATACCACCCTACATAACCTATATCATCAGATCACTTAATCACTCGATTTTTATCCACCAATAATAGCTCGACACATGTCATTTAGGGACAAGGGACTAAGAGTACATAAGGCTTAGAACAACAGACAATGGAGAGAGATCCTTTTTCCCCACTTCCTTCTACTCTTTCTCACTCCTCTTTGTTCTCATCTCCGACCATTCTATCTGACGGCTCTCCGTCTTGTACCAAACGATGTGAACTTTTCTTTTCCGTCACCTTCTCTACTTATCTCAAATCAATCATCGACAAAACTCATAAATATAATAGTAAATATATGTATCTTCGTTATAAACTTTCATCGTAATATGTTGTTGCGGTTATTATGTCGAATGATTTTTTTTCTTTTCATGGTTATTAGAATAAGATCGGATTGATCAATCGAACTGGTTGGACCAAAAATTGGTTAATACATTAATTCAAAGAAAGAGATTGAATCAATTAACTCGTGAATTGATATAAATCATTTGAATTAAATAAATTGATTGAAAAAAATTATTCCTTTTTTAAAAATATAAATTTTTAATAATTTATTTAAAAAATAGAAAGTTAAAAAACCACAGACTTATTAATCTGTCGTACCACCGGTGCAGTTACGAAAAACATTGCTGGTTTCTTTGCTATTAAGGAAGGTTCGTTGTCGAATGTCAACCGTTCCATGGAAGGCTAAAAAGTAGTGATTTTGGTGGCGGTGTGCAATCCCGCACTGACATCCAACCCAACACTCAACGTGTCACCGACAAATTCGTGTCGGTAACGCAACTCTGTCCCAACCAACTAGATTCCCCCCATTTGTCTCCCTTCAACATTTCCATGAATTTTGTATTCATTTTTTATGTTTAATTTGGGAAATCTTCTAATCCTTCTTTGCATCTTATTCGCCACAATCTTTTCTCCACCTCTCTTTTCGAGTTTTTCCCATAACCAACAACTTCGTTTTTATGTTCTTTGTTTCCTAACCAAGTTCCTTTTTTCAGTTTCCCTGTGAGCTGAAAGACCCACACCATTAGAGCACACACACAGGGCTGAGAGAGAGACGAAAGCAGTGGGGTTATAACTTATAACCATGGGGCGTCGTCTCTTTGCCTGTTTTCGTAGGGGTTCATCGTCTTCTTCAAGGAATGAAGTCCATGCCAATGGGAAAACCAATGGAACAGTGGTTGAAGCTTCGGCGGAAGGCCCAGTCCTGGTCGAGTTGTTCTCTTCACAGGGGTGTGTTACATCGCCGGCGGCGGAGTTGCTCTTGTCGAGGCTAGGGAGAGGGGATTTTCAGTTGGATGCCCCGGTGATTGTGTTGGCTTATCACGTTGATTATTGGGATTATATGGGGTGGAAAGACCCTTATGGTTCAAGTTTATCAACTGTTCGACAAAAGGCTTATGTGGAGGCTTTGAGGCTTGATACCATGTTTACACCTCAGGTTGTGGTTCAAGGCAGGGCTCAGTGTGTGGGTAATGATGAAGATACTTTGTTATCCACCATTGCCGGTGCTCCCAGGTTCCCTGCTCCAACATTCCAGGTTTCTATTACTTTTTCCCCCCTCTTTTGTTTATAATGTCTTTGATTTCCATCTTTTTTTTCATTGAATTATAAATTTAGCCCTTTGTTAGAATCTGGAAGTTTTTGATGATTTTGATCTGAAGATCCCAGAAAGTACCTGTGAAGATAAATTAAGAAATGTAGTAAGTTTAGGTAATGGATCCTCTGTTCAATTAAATAATCATTAACTCATGTCATGAACATGAATCTTGAAACTTTTCTAGGGAACCATGGATCAACAATGGAATACATATTTAGTGAATCAAGATCAAGCCTAGACCACCTCAACTATCAAAGATATATATTTGTTAGTTTATTATATTTTCTTCTATATTGCATGGGTAAAAGTATTATAGACACCCTTGTATTCGGAGTAAGATATATTTTGCATCTTATACTAAAATATGGGTAAATTAATCCTTATACTTTAGAACAAAGAGCGAACTAGTCATTCTGTTAAAAATTTTATTTATTCTTCCTATTAAAAATTGGTCTTGTACGTGAGGGACCACGTGTAACCGTCTAATTATTTCGTCAACTATACTAATTTTTAATAATAAAAATCAATAAAAATTTTAACAAATGACCAGTTTGCTCATGGACTAAACGTGCAAGATTAATTTACTCATTTTTTATTAAAATGGGCAAAATGAAATATGACTTCCTATGAGAAAATACATTGTAAAATGTATAGTCCCCAAAATTAAATGGTGAGTTGAGTTTGGTAAGCAAATAACAAATCTTGGTGGACGGAACGCATTTATAGGTTTCTCAATTGTCATAGTGGCTTTAACTTTAATTTCTTCTGTTTTTCACTTAATTCATTAAATAAAGAAAATGAGTTAGTAGAAACTAAAAAAATAAAAGAAAAATGGATTTTGGTTCACCCTTCTTTTTTCTTGAAGCATTTTTGCCCATGGATATTCGAACATTAGTTTAGATATAACCCTCCTATGCAGGGGACAACACCAGAGGGGAGGCAAGGCTTTGGCCTCTTAGTTACTTAAAACACTAGTTTTTGTTAGGGGTGAATGTACTTTAGAGGTCCCTCTATTATAGGGATCTGATCAAATTAGTCCCTCTACTATTAAATGGATCAATTTAGTCCTTGTATTGCTAAAGAAAATCGAATAAGGCCAAATTGGAATAGAATTAGCATTTACTATTTAAAAAATATCATTTATTATTTAATTGATTTAATATTTTTAAAGTTATGTGAATGAAATCTTTTGTTTGAAATTGAACTGCAATCAAAAGAAATAATTTTTAAGATATTCTTTATACAATAAATGTTAACTCTATTACATTTTGGACTTATTTGTTTCTTTTTATTAGTATAGGGACTATTAATTCATTTAGTAATAGAGGGACTAATTTGATTCAGTCCTTATAATACAGGGACCTCCAAGGTACTTTAAACTTTTTGCTAGTTAATAAGATGGTAAAAATGATATTTTGGCTCTAAAAATTTATAATTCAATCTCAAACTGTTAATATAAATTTCTAGCTTTATCCCTACTTCAAGCACCCTTTAAATACATAAAAAAAGCATATAAAATACCGAATAAGACGCATACTCACACCTAAAGGCTATTAGATATTGGCTCTCACTCGACACTCCCTCGTCTCTCGCAGTTCATCTCTTTGCCGAGTGCATAAATCACCTTCAAAATATAGCCTTGGTGATAGAAATTTTCCATTTTCCTTCCGCTAATGTTGTTGAATAGCGACACCGAGGCAGGTATTCCTTGAAAACAAATCTTTTTCATCAAACCCTTAGCCTAGTAAGCTAATGTCTCAAAATGGACTGACCAAATACTAATGCTTGTTTTTCTACACATGAAAAATGGATAATGACTAGGGCCACCATTAGTTGGTTTAAATTGAGGTAAATGTACCATGGAGGTCCTTATACTAGGAGGTGGATTGCATTTTGCCTCCTGTACTAAAAAAATGGGTCAATTAGTGTTTATATGTTATATCAAAGAGCAAACTAGTCCTACTTTCAAAAAAAAAAAAAAGAGAGCAAATTAGTCATTCTATTAAAAATTTCATCCATTTTAACTGTTAAAAACTGATCATTGTACGTCAGCACGAGGTACACATGGCATGTCATGTGTAAACTGTCTAGTTATTCAATCAGCTACATCAGTTTTTAACAATAGAAATAGATGAAATTTTTAACAGAAATGAACAGTTTGCACTTTGATTTAATGTACAGGAACTAATTTGTCCATTCTTTAGTGAAGGGGGAAAAATGTAATTTAACTCCTAGTACAGGTTCTTCTATGGCATTTTTACCTTTAAATTGGTTTAACTGGTCAAAACGAAGATATTTGGTTTGGTTTTTTCAGTTTTGAAAGTTAATCAGTATGAAAATCGATGTATTCGAGCAGTTCAGTTACTGAGCTTCAAATTTGATATCCGAATAGATTGAATTAACATAACCTTTTGATAATTTAACTCGTTTAGTCAGTTTATCAGAATGTTGTAACCAAGCTAGCATAGCAAAGATCAGTTCATACAATTCATGTTAATCTTTCATTGACAAGAACCAAATCTTAGATATAAAACAAAGAACTAAATTTCTGTCTTAAAACAGGCTAATTTTCAAAGGCCTACATCAGAGTCCTTACAAGTGACCTTAACAGGAGCTTTGAGGTCTAAAGTAGACAACAATGGTGTCAATATAATGGTGGCATTGTACGAGAGCGGATTGGTAAATGACTGCCCAGCAGGTGAGAACAAAGGGAAAGTCTTATCCAATGATTTCGTTGTTAGAAAGCTCGAAAAACTCTGTACTGTCAAAGACATATCTGCTAAGAAGACGGTCCATGGCACTGTTACTTTCACTCTATGGGATGGTTTCAACAGTAGCAAATGTTCTCTCGCCGTCTTTATTCAGAACAACTCCTACCAAATCCTTGGTTCTCAGAACTTTCAACTTCCAAATGATATTTGAAAATCAAGGGTTTAACCCGATCGATTCATACAGTCGGCGGTGTCCGATAGATTTAGGACTCGAATCCTGGTATTTGCACCCCTTTCTCTTGTGCCTAGATTAAGGCATCTTTTGTATAAAAAAGATCTTGAAGTATTGTGATATGAGTACAAATTTTTAGGCAATTTTCATATATAGGATGTGTTCTGGTTAGGGATTGAATTGTTTTCTTATTTCCTGCTTTTATGGTTTAGGATATGGAGGTTGGAGAGAGACATTTGCATTCATTATATGATTTTTTTTTTGGTTTTAACTCTCAATATTTTGCTGTTCCTTTTATAACTTTACTTGTTTCACTGTCATGGTTGAACTGATGAAGGCAGTCCAAAGCAGCAAAGGTTTACAATTTGTTCACTACTGTATACATTTGGATTCCATAAATCTTGATAAAAAATAAATATATTAAGTTGATAAATTTTGCCAGAAATTACAAACTACGATAATGATTATGATTAGAATTTTTAAAGTACATGTGAATATAATCTCAAATTTTAGATGAGTAAAGGGATTACCAACATGACAGTTCTAAGAGATTCCTCATATTTCTTCAACTTATCATCATCTCCAAAGTTTGTTAAACAAACCAGAAGAAGATGGAACACAAATTTTCTTAGCGTGAGAAGTGGAAGATGAAGATGAAGATCTGATATTGTTCTTAGCATGCTGTTGAATTGACCTTTGAGCATAAATCCATGTACAAATTCCTTGATCTTTCAATGCCTCAATAGCTCCAGTGCTAGCTGCTGCAATCCAAGCACTTGTTGAACAACTCATGGTTTTAATCCTTTTTGCTATACTTTTCAGATCAAATGGCTGTTTTTCTCTTAAGTAAATGGTAATGGTGGATATGAGGTTCTTATATAGTGACTTTATGGGGGGAAACCAGAGATGGTATTCAAATAAAACAAATGGTTTTAATTGTATCCTACAATAGAGACAATGATAGTAAAGAAATGAACAAAATCACCAAAGATAAGGTTTTGGATGGTTTGTTTTTGGTTCCTTTGGATTTGGGGGATGAACCCTTCACTATTCATATCCAATTTATTGGTTTCCATTACATCTTTCCATGAAAAATTGAAATCCTAATGTGACTTGAGAAGTGGATTGGCTTGTTCTCCATTTATATTCAAATTCTTCCCATGTTTTTTTGTTTTTGGGGTAGGAGTTGAAAAAAATTAGGATTTGAAGTTTTAATTTATTAAGTTTTTAATATAGATGAGAATAGATAAATGTGTACTTGAACATTTACAGATATCATACTTAATTTTTGCAGGTTTGAAAATTTTAATTATTATTTGAAGAAATTTGGAGTGTGTTGATGATAGATTTGCACATGACGGAGAGGATGGTAGAGATGCAGGGTTCACCCTGTTTAAGACAGAGCAGCGAATCATTTAGAAGAGTGATCAAAATTAAGGACAAGAAGGAATAGGTGAGAGAGGGGGTGAGAGAGAAAGATCCCCTTTTATCTACATGCTCCAAGTCTTATATGCTCTTAGTCTCTTATCTCGAGATGTCTCTTGTTAAGCTATTATTTGTGGGTTAGAGTCAATTGACCAAGTGTAGTCAGGTGATATAGGTTTTGGCAGAGTGACGCTATGGTGTGTCATTTGTCACTTCGAACAAGACATGGTGATAGAAGTCTAGCGTGGCAATTAACGAGTAAGGCTAATTTGGTTGTTGACCCAGAGCGTTTTTATGTGGGGTTTGTTTGTACCCTTTTTGGGGTGACCTTTAGGCCGTTCATGAGTTTACCGCTCAGTCCAAACAGATGGGATGTAACAAAGTGAATGCAGACATTAACCCATAAATTTTTATTATCAAAATATATTTTTTGGATATATAGTAAATTTAGAATGGACGGAAGATAGTAACGCTCAAATGTCGATTATTTGAATTTGTTTTAATTTTATGATTAATAAATTTCTATATTTTTTCATTAAGTTTTGAAATCCAATTCAAGCTTGCAGAAAAACATTATCATCATCATCTTGTATGAACTAAAATACTCCAATCGAATTTGTATATATGCAAAAGGGACCAAGTAAATAAAATACAGTGCTAAAGCGTGAACGGCAGGATTCGAACCTGCGCGGGCAGAGCCCACATGATTTCTAGTCATGCCCGATAACCACTCCGGCACGTCCACCGATTTTGTTAGGAGTCTTCATCTTTTATTTAATATTGTATCCCCCAAAACATACATTTCATTTTCTTTTTGCATTTAAAACAACTATTTATTTTTAAGATTATCTAAAAATAAAAATATTACCATCTCTTAATCTTTTTTATAAATTGGAAAAAAAAAATTCAACCAAAATTTTAATTTAATCAAATTAATTAAATGATATATACTCATTTTGGATATGTGATTGTCCATAAAAAAAAAAGTCTAAAAAATGTTATCTCCAGTCAAGGGTAAAGCTAAGGGGGTTGGTAGGGGCTTTGGCCTCTCAAAAAATAAAATTCACCTCTTTAGTTTCTTGAGCATTTGCAATCTCTTAAGTTAATTTAATAGTAAAATTATATTTTAACCCTTTTAAAAATTTAAAATCTAATTATACCTTTTCCAAGAACAAAAAGTTTATAGTTTAATCCCTTGAAAGTAGAGGTGATCATGGGTTGGGTTACCCGGCCCGACCCGACGGCCCGCCCGAAAAATGGGAGGGTTCGGGTAAAAATATAGGCTCGAAATATGGGTTTGGGCAAAAAATGAGGCCCATTTAGAAAACGGGCTGGGCTCGGGTAAAACTTTTTTGGCCCGAGCCCGGCCCGGCCCGGCCCGAATTATATATTAAATATATATTTTATTTTTAATCAAATATACTTTTTAAATTTACATATTTTTTATTTGTTTTTTTTGTTTTAATATTTGTTTTAAATTTTTTTATTTAATGAAAAAAGCTAAAAAAAATTACATATTTTTTATTTGTTTTTTTTTGTTTTAATATTTGTTTTAAAAATTTTTATTTAATGAAAAAAACTAAAAAATATTAATATGGGTCGGGCCGGGCCGGGCTCGAGTTTATCAATTTTCTTTCGGGCCGGGCTTGGACAAATTTTTAAGCTCATATTTTGGGCCAGGCCGAGCTCGGGCCTAGAAAACGGGCTTAATTTTTTTTGTCTGGGCCCGGCCCGGCCCGGCCCATGATCACCTCTACTTGAAAGTTGTAAAATTTTACATTAATACAATAAAAAAATTACATTTTTTAGCTCTCCTAAAAATTTAAAATCAAATTTGGCCCTTCAAAAAAAAAATTTAACTTTACTCCTATCTCTAATATTTAAACTTACGTTTTTTTTTTTAGGACTCAACATTTACTAGTATTATTATCTTTTTAATTATTTAATTTTCAACCATTCTAAATTTAGTTAAAGTACACTCAAACCCTAAAATTAAAATTCCATTATCAAAATCTTTAATCCATATCTGAAATCCCATTAGGAATGTTGTTCCAAATTCCATTGGAACTCCTTTTCACCTTTTTTTTTTTTTCCCTCTTCCCCACTATTCCTTTCACACATGATATGACTAGGAGCGTAACCAAGGGGCTGGCAGAGGCTCCGGGTCTTCTAGAATGGAAAATTTTTCTTTTAAGCCTTTTAAATTTTTTAAAATTTAAAATTAGTAAAAGTAAAATTGCACTTTGCCCCCCTAAAAATGATAAAAGTTTGATTTAATCCTTTAAAAATTATAAAGATATAGACTATTCAAATGGTGAAATTGAATTTTTACTGTCGTAAAAATTAAAATTTAATTTCAGCCCATACTAACAAAATTTTCCGCCTTCGCCCCTAAATATGATCATTTTGTAATCTAAATATTAATACAATGCTTCTTCTCATATAATATAATATAATATTTTCATTAAAATATTCCATAAGTCCATATATTCTTCATAAATTTAGAATTTAGTCTTTGTATTTCTATTTCTAGGAATTTAATCTTTCTACTTTTCAAATTTCAAAATTCAGGTCTATCTATTAACACTGTTAAAATTATTTTGTTAAATTCAGGTTCATTACAAATCTTTTTAGTTACATTGCTATCAAGTGAGTCTTTTTTTTTTATTTCAAAATGTCACACCGAAAAAATTAACAATATCAATAATTTGACCTAAATCTTGAAATAAAAAAGTAGAGGGACTAAATTCTTGAAAATAAATATATTAGGACTAAATTTCAAATTTGTGAAGAGTATAGGAACCTATAGCATATTTTAACCGTTTTCTTTTTCGAACTGTTCATTATAATTCGGTTTGGTTTTTAATTTTTCATATTATTATTTTTATTTTGGATTTTAGATTTTAGATTTTTTTAAATGTACTTTTTTTAATGACTTTTGAATATTTTTTGACAAAGTTTCAATGTCCTTTTTACATTAATATTTCTAAAAATCCAATAATTTTTCAAGTAAATAAAAAAATATTCAATAACTTTTATATGGTTATATGGTTTTTAAATATATATGTATAACTTTTAAAATATTTTTACGATTTTAAATATAAAATATTTATTTTATATAAAAATAAAATCCGATTCGATTTTGGGTAATTATAATATTTTAACTTGCCTTATATAAGCCGTTCAAATACCTCGATTCAAATAGATTTTTCTTGCTAAGCTCACTTGTACCAAAGTCATTTTAAAAGTTGGAACTGAAGGGAATTGATAGAGTTTAAGGGTGAGTTTGGATGGTGGATGCGTTTACCCGTGGTTAGTGTAAAAACAGCGGTAGCGGTGAGATTAAATACTGTAGCGATATTATAGCGTGAGACAAAAAATAAGCTAAACGCATCGCATCGCACCGCACCACACCCCACTGCCTATCCAAACCCACCCTAAGAATTAATTAGGATGGAGACTAAAGAGGCAAGGAAATTTGTCAACCGAACCTCCACATCTTAAATCTCGAGTTTCTCAAAATACAAAATGTTATCATATAATAGATTTCGACACTCGGATAATAATTTTCAAACTAACCTCAATACCTATAATGAGGAGATCATATGGTATAAAAGAAACACATTTCGATAAACACGTTGTGATGTCTTTTTCCGTAAAACTATTATGGAGGTTTATATATTAGGAGTCATATTACGTTTTAACTCCACTACTTAAAAATAGGCAAATTAGTTCCTGTACATTAGAACAAAGAGCGAATTGATCATTTCTATTAAAATTTTTCATCCAGTTGTACTGTTAAAAATCTGCGTTGTTAAGAAAATAACCAAACAATGACACGTTGCATGCCGCGTGTCTCTCATGTTGGCATACATGAACCAATTTTTAACAATAGAAATTGATGGAAATTTGAACAAAAGGACCAGATTGCTCTTTGATCTAATGTGCAATGACTAAATCGCCCATTTTTAATAGAAAGGGAAAAATGTAATTTGACTCCTAATACAAGGGCCTCCATGGTACTTTTACCTGTCTTTTTCTCTCTCAATTACATTTAGAAATGGTTAAAATATGTCATCAGTCTATGTACTTTTTATAAATTTGAGATTTATTTCTTATACTTTTATTTCTATGAATTTAGTCCTTTTACTTTTTAGATTTCAAAAATCAGGTCACTCTACTTTTATTTTAATAGCAGATGGACTTAAATTTTGAAATCTAAAAAATAGAGGGGTTCAATTACTAAAAATAAAAATATAAGGACTAAATTCTAAATTTATGAAGAGTATAGGGATTGATGACATATTTTAACCTTTAAAAAACGACCTCTAGAACCGTCCTTTCCAAAGCTCTATAATTTTTGTTCTTAAATAAAACCCCTACAGAACCCAAAAATAAAGAAAAGCAAAGTTCCACAAGAAAATGAATCACTCTGACAACAGCGACCACCCTCAGCTTCCAACCATCAAGATCCGTCATCCCTCCTCCCCTCACCACCCCTCCTCCGCAGCTACCCCTACTCCCACCGCCGGCGCCCGCCGTAAGATCGGTGTAGCCGTCGACCTCTCCGACGAATCAGCTTTCGCCGTCCGCTGGGCTGTCCAAAACTACCTCCGACCCGGTGACGCCGTCATCGTTCTCCACGTCTCACCTACCTCCGTACTCTATGGAGCCGACTGGGGTCCACTCCCCCACACCCCACAAAGCGCGGAAACCCCGGAGTCCCAGAAGCAAATAGAAGACGAATTCGATGCCTTCACGGCTTCAAAAGTGGCGGATTTGGCCAGACCCTTGAAAGAATCCGGGGTTCCCTTTAAGATTCACATAGTGAAAGATCATGATATGAGGGAAAGGTTGTGCCTTGAAGTGGAGAGGTTAGGGTTGAGCGCCGTTATAATGGGGAGTAGAGGGTTTGGAGCCGAGAAAAGAGGGAGTGATGGGAAGTTGGGCAGTGTTAGTGATTATTGTGTCCATCACTGTGTTTGCCCTGTTGTTGTTGTTAGGTACCCTGATGATAAAGATGGCGGGAGTGGTGAGCCTGTGGTTACCATTAAGGAGGCTGAGGTGGACGACGAAGCTTCCAAAGGTTAGGGCTTTAACTTTTGGTTAAATTCTGTTATTAGTCCCTGTACTTTGTAAAAGTTTTGGTCTGTACTTTTTGTATCGGTCAATTTTAGTCCTGTAATTTTTTACTTTTGAAATTTTAGTCCTAACCCAAACGGTAGCTGTTAAATCTGTTTGTTTAAATTCCATTACTAGTTTAGTACTATACTTACAGTTGTAGGTTTAGTCCATATTTTTCAATTGGATCATTCTAAGTCTTCAATTTTGAAATTTCAATTCAAATGACAGTTTTTAATCTATGAACTGAATTTCTAGTGAGTAATATGTGAAAATAACAAGCAGACGTGGTTTTACACACATGATGATATATTTGCCACATCAGATTTTGGAAACAACAAAATTTAACTTAATGAATTTAACAATTTGAAAAGTACAGGAACAAAAAGTGACCAAATTCAAGTACAGGGACTAAATCTACAACTTTCGCAAAGTACAGGGACTAGTAGCAGAGTTTAACCTTAATTTTTTGGTTGTTTCAGTTTGATTACAAATTTGGTATCTTTATACCTGTTTTAATGCTTATGTGCCTTTATAGTTATGAACTGCTATATAGGATATAGTAGCAAAGTCTCGTGATATGGTCCATGCTGGCAATCCTACATGCTTAACTTTGTTTGGTTTTGAATGACTAAAATTCGGCTCCTTGGCAGTCTTTTGACGTTTGATTTAGATGATTTTAGCATATTCTTTTCTTGGGTAATGTGTTTTTATTGTGTTACATGAATGATTAGGCTTCGAAAAGCTTAAGTTTATGTATATGGATGACCTTTATGTGATATAATATTTAAGTTGGCAAAGGTTGGCCTTTTGTTGGTGTTAATTTCGGCAGAATATGATCTATGTAGATCACCACATGTTTGTGACTTTGTGTTGGCATCAGAATATGGTTCCTTTAAATTTTTTTATAACTTAATTTTGGATTGTTTTACAAGCCTTTTCTTACTTTATATCTTAAATAGGACAAGGTAGAAGAATATGGTCTATATAGCTCATTTTACGTGTTGGAAGGTGTTTGGTTCGTGTTGTCCGTGTAGTTTAAATATTATTTAGCTTAGATTTTGTGTTAGATTTTTAGTGATGGCATGCTTGTTGAGTGGATGGGGTTGTTTTCGCCCCGTTTAATTTTGTAGATCGAGGTCGGTGATGGATGGACAATATAATTGATATATAGCAACAGTGTGTGGAATGCGGTGTGCTTGGTGATGAATTCATCATACATGTCACAGCTGGTTTGGTATAGCAAGTGAGGAATGGATAAATATAATAAAGATATGTTTATAGATATTGTTATAGAGTAACTAAGTAATTTGTAGTGCCTTGATACGAATAGTTTGTCCATTTAAGACAAAGCAAGTTGATTTTTAAGGAGCCGGATTCATTGGGATTGAATGATTGACTGTTGCTTAATAGGGGGACTATTGGTAAAAGTACCATGGAAGTCCCCATACTAGGAGTTAGATTGCATTTTGCCCTTTCTACTAAAAAAAAATGGACAAATTAGTCCCTATACGTTAGATCAAAGAGTAAATTAGTCCTTTCAATTTAAAATTTTCATTCATTTCTATCGATAAAAACTAGTGTGATTGATGAAATAACCAGATAGTTACACAAGGGCCTCCATGGTACTTTTACTGGGAACTCTCATAAGCTGTTTTTATGAAAATTAGATTATATAACGTAGTTACTTTAACTTGGAAATAGGGAGATAAATCCGCTTCGACGTGCTCATCTCTCTGGATTTATTTGTTAAAGCATGCTACCCTCCCTTTCTCTCATATTCGGGGGAACTTTATTTGTTTGTTTAGGCAATTGCTTGTGAAGCATGGTGAACTGTCTCTACCCTTTATACTTTTCTGGCAGAAATACCTAATAAACATGAGACTGCCTGTTTAGTGGCAAAGCTTCATGACTTTCTTTCATGGACTCTTGGTTTAAGTAGGAAAACTCTTGTAAATTGACATTGCTGTTTGATTCTTGTTTCACAGCAGATGCTTAGCAAGTCCTTGGTAATTGCAGCAGCTTTATTGCATCAGTAGCTGGTCAGTATCTTTATGTTGATCTTCATTACCTGTTTCTTTTGTGCAAACCCTGTCTGCAATTTGATTTTTCTTCCCTTCATCTTTTGCTTTCTTGTGGTGTACATAGCATAGTAGAAGGCTTCCAGTTGTGAAGAGAACTCAGGTAAAGTGGATTGTAGGGTTCTTCTCATTCTCCTGGGGTATATCCTCTTTGTATAAACTTGGTTGTTGAGGTCCTTGGCTTCATTTTTATGGCACTGTGAGGAGATATTGTTGTACTATACTATGATATAAATATAAAGATAAATCCAGTGTCAACATTTGAATTTTAGCATTTTGCGAGCTTTTATGTTTGCTTTGATACCATAAATTCAAGGGATGAAGTATGAATATACTCCATTAGAGCTTCCCCTTGCATTAAAGGGCCTTTTTCTCTGCATATAATTAAAGCAATGCTAATCTTTGAATTTTCTTGAAGTATTGTATTGTATTGGATATATATATATATATTTGGACATGGGTACGAGGATATGGATTTTGACCCTTTTGCTTAAAAAAATAGACATTAATTTACTTACGTTAGATTAAAGAGTAAAGTAATTTGTATTATTAAAAATTAACGTGATTGATATAATAATTAAATAATAACACGTGGTATATTACATGTATATATATATTTTAAATATTTTATGTTGACGTATAAAGATTAGTAATGAATAATATTTTTAACAAAACAATTTATTTACTTTTTAATCTAATATAGTGAAATGTAATTTAACTCTTAATAAAATTTTTTTATGATACTTTATTAAAAAAAATTAAACTCAAATACTAAATTATATATGATGCTTGAAGTGCAGTGAGGTTGAAAAATCAACATGCCAGCCACAAATTTCCTCACTCAAAAGGTAAACAATAAGAAAAGAAATTTCATGGAAGAATTTACCCATTTTTTATACTGATTTCAGTCAACTCTTTATGCATCCACCATGGACAGGTTTACACTGTTTTAGAGAAAGACTATCTAAATTTTGTTTTGGGTTTATTTGGATATTTAAACTGTATCAAATAAGGGAATTTGATTTTTAAAAAAATGTACCTAAATAAGGAATGTTAATTTATGTTGGGAGTTATCCAGTATAAAACAAAGATTATGAGCTTATTTGATTATAATTTGATGATAAATTTTTTGAATATTAATTTTATTATAGGTTGTTATAATATATGTTTTTTTTAATAAAAAAATAGAACTACTTTTAATCTTTCTCTAATTCTTAAATAAGAGAATAATGTGTTTCAACGTGCTCGAACTCACGCCGTCTTGTACTTGTAACAATGCTAATACTAATCGAGTTAAGATCAGTAAATTGAAGATTAAATTTATTTATACCTAAATTAATAGTTTTTTTTTTATCGAGAAAAGGGTGAGATTGTTTAAGTTCAAATATGAAACCTCTTTTTAAACAAGAGTTCAACACATTAGACTAATGACCAACTGAAATAAAATTAATAGTTAATACTACTCTTCTATAAAAAAACTATTTAAATCAATAAGTGTTGGATATAATGATAAGATACATTGCACCCTTAATAAGAGACGGAAGATCAAATTTTAGAGACGATGTTATTGAGATGAGTAATTACGAATCTAAATATGAACAATAAAATAGAGATTAATAATAATAATAATAAGTATTTGAGTATATATAAATAATATAATATTGCAGCTTTGATGGAACCAACTTTTATTTAACAGATAATGTTTAATATTTATATGATTATTTAAATGTAAAACTTGTACTTCATTACTTAAAGATCATTGGTTGGAAAAAGGTATTAGGTATTGAAATTATAATCTTCATATTTAATTATTACCATATCTATATTCTAATGATGATGGCAATTCCCACATCTCTCTCTCTCTCTCTCTATATATATATATATATTAGAGCATATCTAATTGATTTAAGAGAAAAGATTCCATGCAAGATAAAGTTACTTTAATGGTCTTTGTATTTTTTTTAAAAAATTAAGAATTTAGTTCTTATATTTTCAGAAATTTAATCTTTTATTTTTAGATTTTAAAATTTAAATCTAACTGTTAATACTAATATTTTTAAAAAAAATTCAGGTAAATTATAATATCTTTCTTTAATTATATGGTTACTAAGTGAATAGTTTTTTTTTTGTTTCAAAATGTCATAATAACAAATTTAATAAAAAATTAACAGTGTTAACAATTGAATTTAAATTTTAAAATCTAAAAAATATAGACTAAATTCCTAAAAATACAAATACACGGACTGAATTCTTAATTTTCGAAAAATATAACAATTATAGACACATTTTAACTTATGTACATATTTATATATATATATATATGTAATAAATTTTTATTTAAAAAAGTCGAATAAATATCTATCATATCATGCAATAAATAATTGTTTTTTTCAAAAAAAATATTGTATAATATGATTTTAATGAAAGTATATACTAATTTTGAATAATCTTTTTCATAGGATCATTTTATCAAAACACATAGTGCATTTTGAATAATCATTTTTTTTATAGGATAAAAAGGAAAAGCTTATATGTTAAAAAAGTCTTTAAAAAATACAAAAAAATAATAATTAAGCTCCTGTTTTAAATTTGTACTAAATTAAATCCTTGTCGCTAACCAAAATAATCAATTAAGCCATTTCGTTAACGGTTTTCATCATTGATCACGTTAACAGTTAAAATAAATTGATGGACCAATCATATAATGACACATGGTAGCTTCTAGTTTAATATAAGATAAATTACACCAAATGCCACTGAACTTTGGTTAATTTATAATTTTTGCCATCAATCTTTTAAAATTTACAAAGATGCCACTAATATTATCACGTTATTAAAAAATACCGTGGCATATTAAATGTGCCATATGTTTAAAAAATAAAATAAAAATCCCATAACTACGTATGAAAATAATTTTTTTTTGAAGAATAAAGACTGATATATTAATGGGCCAGGCTCAAAACCAAAACAAAGGAACAAAGGTCCAAAATAATGAGCAGTAAGTACATAAGAAAAAATAAGAAAATAAATTGACAGCAACAAAAAAAACTAGAAGATAAAACACCAGCAGACCTTGAACCCAACGCCACCGAAGCATGAACCAACAGGATATCAGATAAATGTCGCTTCCCATAAATGCGACGCTTGCTTGCTGCTCGGCACCAACGTAAGCACTGGGATTCAAAGAACCTTCCCAAGAACAAAGCAAAGAACCCCCTTAACTATCCAAATTCAATGCAACCTCTCCTTATTCGCAAGTGAAGACACCGAATCTGGAAAACCATGAACCCATTCCCCAAAGAAACCGATTCTCCTCCCCTCCAGAGCCAGAATATGAGCTACTCCATTGACGGCACGCGGCACAAAACGGTAAGAAATCATGTCAAAACTCAAACCCATAAGATAGATGTGGTGGGTAATCGATCTGATTACAGATTTGTCGTTTCCCCTCTTCTTTATGCTCTTAATAGCAGAGAGAGCATCTCCCTCCACAACCAAACGGCGGAAACCCATGAATTTCGCAAAGAGTAACGCCCTCTCACACGCCCTTGCCTCTGCCACAAAAGGATCTGCAACGTTCTCAAAAAGATAAGTCTCTGCCCCTAGAATAATTCCTGTATAATTTCTGGCTATGACTGCTGTTGTTGCTATTCTATCGTTACTTTGAAACGAAGCGTCAAAATTAATCTTAACAACACCATCCTCCGGGGCCTGCCATTGGTCCTGCAAAGAATGTTTAACATGATTTTGAAGATTTGTGTGAGTTAAAATAATATCTTGTGCATATCCCCGAATAAAACCCAACACCTCTTCGATTTGAAACTTAACCCCTTCGTGGATTAGCTTATTTCTTCGAAACCAGAGACTCCATAAAGAAATAGCAATGATGCTTTTTTGTTGATCTTCTGCAGCAGAGAAAAGTCGAGCGAAACACATTTTGGGATTTACATAATCGTCAAAAGGTTGGGTTCGGATCTGGAAATGAGCCCATACCTGTCGCAATATACCACAGGACCAAAGCAAATGATTTAATTTTTCCATATATTCTTTGCACAGAGGATAAGTAGAGTCAACGACCAGTTTTCTCTTCACCAGATTACAAGAGTGAGGAATCAAGTTGTTAAATAAGCGCCATACATGTATTTTTATTTTACTTGGGATGTTCAAACCCCATAGGCCTTTGTAGAAATCTTTAAAATCTTCATTGCTGGAGATGTATAAATTAGTGCGTACTAGAGATGTAGCTAGGGCCCTATACCCACTCCTCACTAAATAGACACCAGAACCCTCAAATTTCCACACTAATGTATCCTCCGAGCTGCCTCTAGATATCAGAATCGAAAGGATCCTGATTGCAGTGTCTTTATCAACAAAAGGTCGGATCGGATCCTCATTCGAGTAGTAGAATCAAAGTTGCATTAGATGATTAATGATGAGTCCACCTTATTCTAACTTCATGGCACGATATCTGTTATTCTCCCTTCCGGTAGCCAAGGATCGTTCGGATATTGACACGGTCGCCTTTGCCAATTCGCCACGGTATGCCTTCTTCGATAAGATCTCTAGCACTCTGGATGCTACGCCGGTAAAAGAAAGGTAAGATCCTACTTTGCATTTGCTAAAAATCGATGAACAGAAATAGCGCTTTTAACACTTTGGCTAAAAGACATTGTGGTTGAGTTAAAATACGCCAAACTGTTTAGCTAAGAGGGCCTTATTGAACAAAAATAAGTTTTAAAACCAAGACCACCATCCAACCACGTAAAACACAGTAGCATCCCAACAACTCCAATGAATACCGCTCTTCGTTTTATTATTGGCCCACCAAAATCTGTTCATAATATTTTGAAGCTGTGAACACAAATTCTTCGGGAAAAGAAAACATTGCATTGCATATAGAGGAGTTGCCTGCAAAACAGATTTTATAAAGACCTCTTTACCCCCCATTGATAAGTATCGTAGACTCCATCCATCAACATGTTTTCGGAATCTATCTTTAAAGTTAGCAAATGCCCATGCTTTCCTTCGGCCCACCATCATTGGCAATCCTAAGTACTTCTCTGGGCTTGATGCCACTCGAACCCCCAGCACCCTTGTAATGTCCTCCTTAACTTCTTCTTTAACATTGGCCCCGAAGAAGATTAGAGATTTGTCATAGTTAACCCTTTGTCCTGCATTGGACTCATACTCGCGAATGATATCTCGAACAGTTCGAACCCCCTCACATGTAGCATCTCCAAAAAGAATACAATTATCTGCAAAAAACAAATGATTAATAGAAACCCTTTCCCTCACAACAGTTGCACCCCTCATACAACCCCTTTGTTTAGCATCTTCCAAAAGAGTAGAGAAACCTTCAGCACAGATCAAAAACAAATAGGGGCTAAGAGGATCTCCTTGTTGCAAACCCCTTGAAGGAGAGAACCAGTCACTACACATACCATTAAGAGAAACCGAGTAGGACACAGAACAAACACATCTCATCACTAGAACAATCCAGTCGTCATGGAAACCCAAAGATTTCATCATTCCTGCTAAGAAGTCCCATTCCACGCGATCATACGCCTTGCTCATATCAAGCTTGAGAGCAAAATTCCCTTTCCTACCGCTCTTCTTCATCTTCAAAGAATGAATAACTTCATAAGCAATCAATACATTGTCAGAAATGAGCCTCCCTGGAATAAAAGCACCTTGAGCTTCATTGATACAGTCCCCCAGAATGTCACTCATACGATTGACCATGACTTTCGCAATAATCTTGTAAATAACGTTACAAAGACTTATAGGCCGAAAGTGAGCCATACTTTTAGGGTTATCAATTTTCAGAATCAACACAATGCACGTCTTGTTGATATCACCAAATTCCTTCTGCCCATTCAATATATCAAGACAATACCCAGCAATATCCGAACCAACGATGTGCCAGTACATTTGAAAGAAAATTGCTACAAAATCGTCGACCCCAGGAGCTTTCAAAGCTGGCATTGATTTTACTGCATTACAAATGTCCTCCTCCATAAACTGCTTAATGAGGGTTTCATTCATACTTGCAGTAATTCTTTTCTCCAACAACCCAAAAATATGATCATCCAACCCCGTCTCGGATGCAGTAAACAGCTTCTCAAAATAACCCGACGCAATCTTGATCATCTCCTCATTCGCCGAAAACCTATTGCCACTCTCATCTTCCAACTCAGCAATCCTACTCCGAACTTGACGTTGACCAGCCATTTTATGAAAGAAGCTAGTATTACGATCACCATTCTTTAGCCAGTTAACTCGGGCACGTTGCTCCCAGAAAAGTTCTTCCTTGTCAGCCTCCAAATTAAGATCCAATTGAGCTTCGGCAATCTCAGCTAAAATATCATCAGATATGTCTTGTTTATAAAGATAATTCAATCGATTCTCTAAACAGACCCGTTTTCTTTTATCATCCCTGTTTTTGCTTTTACTCTAAGCTTGCATTTTTTGTCCCAAAAACTCAAGTCTATTAGGTATACTTCCAACCGAGTCAGCCCACCAACCTCTAACCAATTCCTCAAAAGAAGACTCTAAGCACCATTTCGCTTCAAAGCGAAAGTTATTTAAGTGGTTCTTGTAATCAATTCTTTCCACACCCATGGTGTCTAAAAGAATAGGACAATGATCTGAGAACGAATGGGTCAAGTGATCAAACTGGAAACTTGGAAATAACTCCAACCAATTAAAAGTAGCAACCCCATGATCCAGACGTTCTCTAATGTTTGTGGAACTAAGTCTGCCCCTTTCCCATGTAAACCACCGGCCTCTGAACCCAAGGTCAGTAAGATTGCAATCCTATAAATCCATTCGGAATGCCAAGATCGAAGTTACGGCGCACGCGTCCCCTTTCTTCTCAAACGAATTAGCAATTTCGATAAAATCCCCCAAAACAACCCAAAGGAGGCTATAGTTGTTACCCAGTTGTCTCAGTAAATTCCACGACGCACTTCTACCCCTTTCATCCGGATTGCCATAGAACCCCGTAAGACGCCATTTATCTCCGCAAATTGTGTCATTAACCTCAACGTCAATATGATAGGAGGAAAAGCTTATGAGATTGACCAACGAATTCCCTTTCTATCCCAGCGACAGTCCCCCTCTAGAACCCATCGACCCAATATCAATGCCATTCTCAAAACCACATTTTAATCTGACCATTTCCATCTTCTTAGCACTTAATTTTGTTTCAATGAGAAACAAAATTCGAGGATTAATGGCTCAACTTATTTTTGAGCCTACTAACGATCGTGGTCTCCCAAACCACTTAACGTTCCAAATTTTAAGATTTTCATTGTTCCGTGACTCGAGCACCAGAGCTAGCCGATAAAATTGATGAATCACTCCCCACCTTTGAAACCAATGGAACCGAAGCTTCAACCACACTTCTCTGTCATTTTTTACCTTCCACAATAGCAATTGGATCATTTTCTTCTTCAAAGCCCAACTCCATAGGCCCATTCGTTATTCCCTCATCAGCCAAAGTCTCCGTACTCCAATTATTCCTCTGAAATCGCCCATTAAGGAAATATTGCTGATTGACGCCTAAAGGAATAAAATTAGGATCCACAATCTGATTCTCCATATTTCCATCCATTTGTCCCCTAAAATCATTCCCTACATTTAAAGAACCACCATAATTGGAACTTTTCAAATTTCCGTCAATTCTCAGAGTACCATCAGCTTCCCGCAACCACCGACTCGCCACCGTCCGTCTACACCGCGAATCAGTACGCAGTGATAAGTCCCAGCCGAAAATAATTTTGGAAGGCTCAATTCTTAATCGATAAGGGCAGAAGCTTTCACCATGTCCCAATCTACCACATATGAAACAAAACAAGCTAAGCTTTTCATATTTAAAATGGGCATAGACTGTCATCAAATTCCCAATCTGGATCTTCTTTTTTCGTTTCAATGGGACAGATATATCCAAGGATATACGAATGCGTATAAAAGCCTTAAACCCCAAGGAAAAGGTAGAAGTATCATATTCAAGAAATTTACCACAAAAATTACCAAATTGTTTGGCCATCACTTCTGTCATCAAACCCGGTGGTAATTCATGGACTTGCACCCAAAACTCAGTAAAATTAATCGGCATTGTTAATGGGTTTTCTCTATTAGGAATTCTTTGAACAATAAGCAGATGATTATTAAAGAACCACGGAGTACCGTCAAGAACCCTTTGCATATTAACCTCATGAAAAAACTGAAAAAGATACTTTTTCTCCCCAAGATCAGTAATGCAAATACCTCCAATAGGATGCCATAGATTTGCCATAGTATTCCTCAACGAAGGAAAATGGACTCACTATCCGTTAAGCAGTGACCAACCAAACAGCATTTGTAAGCCCTTTCCACCACTTTTTCTTCCTCGTGAAAAGCTTCCTCTTCATCGTCAAGAATACTCAGATTCGCCAGATCCTCCTCCATGAAACAGGTTCTGAGGGACCAACTAGTACCAAAGTACAAACGGAGAACACAATTAGTCGAAAGCCAACAAAAAAAGATCAAGCGCTAGAAAAAATTTTCGAAAGAAAAAAGAAAGAAGAAACGGAAAAGACGTGCCAAAAGGCAGACAGAGAAAACGTGCCAAAAAGGCAGACTCCGAAAACTGTATGAAAATAAAATTTAAACAACAAATAAAAGAGATTTTCCTTTCACCTAGAATGGGCAACATTCCCGCATTGAATACATTTAGGCTTATTAAGCCCACATTGTGTCTTAGTCAATGTATCCATACACTGAAACGAAAGAGGAGGATAAGGTGACGTCGTCGTTGCTGCAATAGTAGCTGCAACCATCATAATTGTCGTGGTGGTGGTTGTTTCAAGGGTGCTTTTCGTCGTCGATGGTGATGAGTCTGACATTTTAAATCACGATTTTCCTTGACGAGTTCATTCTTGGACTATCTACTGATACCCCCTTGCTTGTCGATTCATCCTTTCGCATTTGACTCCGTCTTGTTTGATCCCCACCTTGTTGTAAGGTGATTTTGAAAGAAGAAATTAAAGAGAGGAGAAGATGAGAAACGAGAGAGAAGTTCAGAGAGAAGAAAAACTGAATCTGGTTTTCAAATTTCATAACTACCTCTGCTCCCCCTAATTGGCTATTAAGAAAGGTAGAATAACAGATTGTAACAGTTGGCAGAATAACCATTGCCAAAACTACACCGTTTTATTAAACGATATTTTCCCCCAAAACGAATCATTTAAGCAATCATTGATTCCCCCCTTCAAATACAAAATGCACCGTACTACTAAAACAGTACTAAAACGCAACGTATTACAATAAAAGGAAATAACAATAATTAACAGAAATATGAAATGACAGTTAAAATTACATTCCATAACAAATACCCCTCCCCTCGAAGCAGATCCTTGTCCTCAAGGATCAAAAGCAGGAAACCTCTGTTGGATCTCTTTTAAATTCTTCCAAGTAGCATTTTCCAGAAATATGTTAGCCCACTCGATCAAGACTTCAGTGGTTGCTTGATTCCCTTTCTTGACCATGCGTCTGTCTAATACCTTGATTGGCTCTTTGAGAACTGCACCATCAGATCCTACCGGTGGCAACACTGGAGAACTCACTGCAGACCCGATATGCTTCTTCAACTGTAAAACATAAAAAGTGGGATGGATACGAGCAGTTGGTGGTAGTTGTAACCGGTAAGCAACGTGCCACACATTAGCTTTCACTAGAAAAATGACCAAAATATCGATGTGACAGCTTCTGGTTTCGAAATTTCCTCAAAGAATGCTATCAATATGGTCAAAGTATCAAGTAAACCAAATCACCTATTGCAAACTCCCTGCCAGATCTCCTTCTATTGGCTAGCTGCTTCATCCTTTTTTGAGCTCACTTCAAATGGAACTGGAGCACCTTCCTCATGGTTCCTCGGTGCTGTAAGGTACGATCTACTGTTGCAACCCGAGAGGCTCCAGACAGATAAGGAAGATGAATAGGATGGTATTGACCATATAAGGCTTCATACGGAGTGGTTTTAATGGCTGAGTGGTGAGTTGTATTATACCACCATTCTGCTAATGGTAACCAAGTAACCCAATCAGAGGGTCTTTCACCAATTATGCATCTTAGGTAACACTTCAAGCATTTGTTGAGGATTTCTGGCTGCCCATCTGTTTGAGGGTAATAGGTAGTGGACAGTTGAAGTTTGGTGCCCCAATGTTTGAAAAGCTCCTGCCAAAAATTACTAAGGAACACTCGATCTTTGTCAGAAACAATTGATTCTGGTAAGCCATGGAGCATGTAAATTTGGTTGAGATATTCATGTGCCACTGTAACAGTAGTAAAATGATGGACCAATGTAATAAAATGGCCATATTTTCTGAGCCTATACACTACCACCAAAATTGTAGATTTCCCTTTTGAAGCAGATAAGCCCTCCACAAAGTTTATATTGATAGTTGAACAAGCTTGATCAGGTATGGGAAGTGGCTACAACAACCTCGAAGAAGCAGAATTGTCCACTTTGCATCTCTGGCAAGTCATACATTTACGAACCCACTTTTTAACATCCTATGAAAGGCCCTTCCAGTACAATAAGCTCGAAATTCTATGCTTAGTGGCATGAACACCCAAGTGACCCCCTACTGATCTTCCATGGAAGAGATAAAAAATATGCTTCCTAAGCTGCTCATTGTGGCCCACCACAACCTTAGCTAATCTTCTAATCATTCTACCATCCCAAGAATACTTAGGGTGAAGCTCAGGATGGTCTTGAATTTCTTAACGCAATTTTTGGAGCTTAGCATCAACTCTATAAGAATCCACAATCTAATCCCATAGCTCAGACCAAGAAAGACTAATAGTACCCACACACTGAAAAATCTGATGGTTCTGCTCCTGAGGAATCTTGGACAAAGCATCTGCAACAGTGTTTTGAGTTCCCTTCTATAAAGAATGGAGTAATCATAACCCAGCATTTTAGCAACCCACTGTTATTGATAGGGGGTTATTGCCTGCTGTTCAGTCAAAAATCTCAGGCTTTGGTGGTCCGTTTTAATTTGAAAATGTCTTCCAATCAAGTAGGGATGCCTTTTTTTTTTGCTGCTAGGAGTACTACCAACATTTATTTATCATATATAGAAAGAGCCTAGTGTTTGACTCCTAGAGCTTTACTGAAAAATGCCACAGGCTTACCCTTTTATTGTAAGACTGCTCCTATCCCCTCCAACTTAAAGTACTGTTCAAGCTTAGACCACCATCCTCGAAAATTATGTTGAAAAAAAACAATTTTTTTTTAAAACAAGATCTTGGTTGTGATATCTAAAGTAATAAATACTTAATCAAAATTGTACCTTTTCGATTCATCTAGGATGAGCGCTTCGACCGAGTAGTCTTCTCCACTACCCTCAAGCTCACGTCTGCCGACTGTGGACTCTCTTTGAATTAGAAAATTTTTCACAAAAATTACCAATGAGGTAATTTTTTAATTTTTCTAAACTTTTGGGTCAAGTTGTAAATCAGAAAAATATCTCTAAAAATTTTCTGGAGTGTGTGAAAATAATGACCCAATGCTCTCTTTATATAGGGAGAGTTTAGAAAGTTCAACTATGATTAAACTTAATCACTTTAATATTAAATTTAATATAATATTTATTAAATATTATATTAATTTAATATTAAATCTTATTAAAAATAATAGAATATTTATATAGATAAACATTAAATTAAATTTCATATTAAAATAATTACTTTTATATCAAATTAATAAAATACTATTAAGATAAGTATTAAATTTAATTTAATATTAAATTATTATAATATTATTATTTTTGGAATAATTAATCTGAAATTAAATTCTCTGGTAGAGTCCCAATAGGAGTGTAACTCTTCCACTGCTCAACCACCGATGACCAACCGCCGTCGGCCACCAGGACGCCACCGTCACAGCCATTGGCACCGCCGTGTCCGGTGATGTAGATGTGACACCCTAACGATACCCCGAGCCGGTTTGACTGCTGCCAGTTCTATCAGGGTCAATGACGACCCGACCAGTCCGGTCTAGCCACTGGTTGGATCGTCGGCCTAATTTCACATACTGGGCCCAGTTCGACCAGTTTTTGGGTCTTGATCTAGATTTGAGCTCCCGAGTCCAATTTACGATATCAGATCTAATTTTTAAGCTCAATTACCTATTGGGCCAATTGTCTAACTCGAAAATTAACTTCCAAAAATATTTTATTAATTTTAATTGATTTGATTAATTTAATTTTACTTGATCAAAATTAATTTTTCCACAAATCAGTTAGATTTTCCAAATTAATTTTTCAAGAAAATTCTTTAATCAAATTCTCTAGTTGAACAATTCTTACGACCACTTAATTTAATTCCACATCGAATAAATCAACTCAATTAAATTATTCCCAAAGTCGTAGAACTTTCTTCTGATTGAAATGCAGTCCGATCGAGCTTTTGTTGAGCTAGCGGAGGGACCAATGAGACATATACAATTAGGCTCTAGTGATTGCAATTATGCCTAGAAGCATCGTTCCGATAATTCACAATTACTTAATCATGGAGTCAGTTCACAAGAAGTACCATGATTGAAAATTCCTTATTGTATACTCTTTACGAAAGCAATTCATCTAACTGCTTTGTCCAATGACCTCGTCATGTGTATGTTACCCTCATATGATATTCTTGATTCCTTTGAGTTAAATCCGTTCACTCAATACAATCCTATTTTATCTCATTGTCACCATTGTGTCTTCTTAATTATTAATATGATCACTGTTAACAAATGACTGTGATAAATTACTCGTTCGAGAACAAGTAACTCGTGGCCACGTTCTATATTTATCAATCCACACAATGCCAATGAGAGGATATCATTAACTCTTTAATTGAGCTATGAATTCCACTTTTGCTAGTAAAGCCGGCATACACAAGTCATGTACCCAACATACCGGCTATGGACTCGATCATCTTTAGAGCATAAGCATCCACTTATATCAAAGCACATGATTTGCATACGCATGGTCAGTAACTAACTCAGGATTTAGGTATATTACACCATGAACGTCACAAGTGAATTAATTCACAAACAAATTTAGAATTAATTCATCTTGGGTCCGGTCCAATGTATCATTCTTCTAATGAATACATCTATGTCTCTACTCGTAGAGTCAACTGCTCCGATAACCACGACTAGTCATCTCCCGAATTGGAATTGTAGACGCCATAATAATCCTTCTCAGTATTTGAATCAAATGCTCACTTTGATTCTTTTACGGGATTATGGACTCATTTAGATTATCTACTGAAGTAAGTTGTCTTTCTCGCAATGTAAACGCTCTTTACAGTGCCACTTATATTCAGTTTGAACTTTAGGCAATCAATGAGCTAATATTTGCTTGTTACAATTTTGCTATGCATGCAAAATATAAAAGACATAAATACAAAAGATATAATAGTGAATTGTAAAATTAAATTTTTTTATTTATTCATCGTTCAAATAAATAGAAAAGAGTTACATATTTCCTATAATATGGGCACATTTTCTAAAAATTACTCCCATCAAAATGAGGACAATGCACTCTAAAAAGAGTACTCCCAACATCCAAGTTGTTTACACGAGAAGACGCACCAGATGTCTTAGATCTGGTATAAAAGACACAACCAACTGTTCCCTTGATGAAAATCCTGGAGAGCTCTCGCCTAGAATTCCCTTTCCTTTGTTTGAAACCAAACCAGTAACCACAGTAGGAGTTTGGCCAAAGTACTGCTCAAACAGAGAATGGAGCTCTGAACAAAGCCCAAATTGTACCTCAGAACAGACCTCATCCTTAATCCCTTCCTAGAAATCCTTAAGACGTGCATCAATCTCTGTGTCCAGCTGATTGAACTTTGCTTGCAGCTGTGTAAGCAAATTTTGTATCATGAGAATCGACGAAGCTCTGATACCTTTGTTGCGAGGTGATTTTGAAAAAAGAAATTAAAGAGAAGAGAAGATAAGAAAGAGAAAAACGAGAGAGAAGTTCAGAGAGAAGAAAACTGAATTTGGTTTTCAAATTTCATAACTACCTCTGCTCTCCCTAATTGGCTATTGAGAGAGGCAGAATAACGGATCGTAACAGTTGGCAAAATAACCATTTCCAAAACTACACCGTTTTATTAAACGATGTTTTTCCCCAAAACGAATCATTTAAGCAATCGTTGATTCCCCCCTTTAAATACAAAATGCATCGTACTACTAAAACAATACTAAAATGCAATGTATTACAATAAAAGGAAATAACAATATTTAACAGAAATATGAAATGACAGTTACAATTGCATTCCATAACACACCGTTAGTTTCACACCCTAGACTTGTTCTGCTCATTTAGCCATCTCATCTTCAATGGGTTTGGATTTACGTTTCTAGAAGGAGTGAAAATGTTGGGGCTGAGCTTATCGAAATCAAGGGATAGCCTTAGGAGATCTATCGGCGAGTTCGGTCTTTAGGGAAAGCCACTGATGGTGGTGAAATTAGTGGCGGCTAGGGTTTTCTTGGAAGGAAAAGAACATGAAAAAGAAAAGAAGAAGAAGGGAAAAGATAGGGAAAAATAAGGAAAATAAATGAAAAAGAAAATAAATATTTTAATATTAAGAAAATGAAAAAAATATTTCTGGTAAACACGTGGCACATTTAATGTGCCACATTAGACGTGCGTTAGCTCAATAACGGTAGTGAACGATTAAGTGGTATTTTTGTAACAATACGATACATCAGTGGTATCTTTGTAAGTAAAGAATTGTGGTAAAAAATATAAATTAACCAAAGTTTAGTGACATTTGGTGTAGTTTACTTTTTAATTTTATATTTTCCCATAAAAATGATTAAAAATCATAAAAAATAATGAAAAAAAGAAAATTCATAAAAATTAAAAAAATATGAAAATTGATATAAACTTATAAAAATTATAAAATTAATAAAACATATTTAAAATATTTAAAAAATTATAAAAACATATTAAAATTCTACAGAAATCATAAAAAAATTGTAAAAATTATAAAAGTATTAAAAGTGTTAAAATTGATATAAACTTATAAAATTATAAAAAAAAAACTTGAAATTGACTGGATCAGACGGTTGGACCGGTTAGACCGAAATCGGCAAGGGTATTGGTCCAGAGAAAGCCATTAGACTGATTGACCTGGAAACTAGACGGTTGAATCGATTTTTTAATTTTTTAATGTTTTATTTAATTAAACTGGACGAATCGATCGAGCTGATAAATCAATGGCCTAATTGGTTTGACCACCGGTCTGGTTCTGGAAACCTTGGAATATTTCATTCTGACATATTCTAATAGTTGGATAAATAAATTTTGGTTTGATAAAAATATTAAACAATAAAAAAATCGGCTCAACCGATCTAATGGCTTTCCTTGGATCGATACCCTTGATGGTTTTAGGCTATCTGATCTTATTCAAGTTTTTATGATTTTTTTTATAATTTTTATAAGCTTAAATCAATTTTAATATTTTTATAATATTTTTACAATTTTTATTATTTTTAAGAATTCTAATACATTTTTTTAAATTTTAAATATTTTAAATAAGTTCTATTAATTTTTATAATTTTTTAATAATTTTAATAAGTTTATATCAATGTTAATATTTTTAAATTTTTAAATATTTTATTTTTAATTTTTTTATAATTTTTAATCATTTTTATGAAAAAAAAAATGTTAGATTAAATCAAAAGCTGTCATATGTCACCATTTGATTACTCTATTAATTTATTTTAACTATCAATGTGGTCAATGATGAAAACCATTGATGGAGAAGCTTAATTGATTATGATTATTTTAATTAATGATAGGGGCTTAATTAGGTACGAACTTAATACAAGGGCTTAATTGAATTTTTTTAATATTTTCTTAAGGACTTTTTTTTGACATACAAGCCAAAGAGAAAAATAGAAAAATTAAAAAATTAAAAAATAATTAAATCCCAACAAATTTCCACAATGAAGAGAATGGCAGCAAACCAAGGGAAAAAAAATTGAAGTACAAGGACCCAATGTCTCAAATTTAAAGAACGGAGACTAAATCTTAAATTTCAAAAGAGTACAGGGACCCTTGAGATATTTAAAAAAAACTACATAAGAGTTAGTGTGGGAGATAAATTAACGGCTCTGATCTCTGCTCAACCTACAGATTCCTGTGATTGTGGCTGATGCATCGTCATCATTGGTGATCGTGTGCTTTTGAAGCCTTTTTAAGTAACTGATGACAGCCGTTGATCTTGACCTTGTTTCACCATGATCTTGATTCCTAGCTGATTGATTAATTTCAGCTATTTTTGGTTGCTTCAATAATCTCGATGATTCCATTGACGATGATGCTTCTCCATTGGATGATCCTCTTGAGCTTACTTGAGATGATGAGCACCCAGTCTCATCCTGCATTTGTAAAAAAAAAAAATCACTCGGCTGTTTGGCTGCTTAGAAAATTCAAGATTAAATATCAAGTTCACAAGAAAATTAACTCTTTTTTAGCTCAAAAACTCAGATTTTAAATCAAATAAATTGTATAAAAAAATGTTTATCTGGATTATCAAATATATATATGAATAAATTTCCATCTAAATATAAAAATAAAGTTCATGCAAATCATAAAAAATAAACTCATTTTCAGATTCAAATATTTCTGAAAAAATTTCAGTTTTCAATATTATTAAAAAAGATAAAGAAAACAGAGTAAAAGCAAAAGAAATCGAACATACATCAGACCAAGAAGTAAGATTTTCTCTCATTCTCTTCAATCCAAAACCGCCGTCACCGTTGCCGCCGCCGCCGCCGCCATCCCCTTCATTACTTCTCAAAGACTTCAAGTTAGTTATCGGCTTCGACATTGATAGAGGAGAAGACTCCCCTGACCATGGAACCACCTGATTTTCAGCATCTTCAATCTCGGCCTCCTCTTCCTCCTCCGATTCTTCCACGGCGTCATTATCATAATCTCCCTCCTCCTCTTCTTCCTCCTCTTCACCATACTCTCTCTCCGATGACTCACACTTATTATTGCCGTTTACAACGCATGAATCACAAACAGAGACCGCGGAGCCGAGATTCCGACCAGATGCGAGCCAAGGAGTAGGACTTTGACAAACATGGCAAAGGAGGGTTCGATTATGCTTAGCTACGAGGAAGTTGGCTCCATGAACCTTGAAATCACAGTCCCAACATAAATTTGCTTGATCTGATTCACAGTGCATTCGAGCTAGCCTTCCACATAGTTCACACTTCCTCATTTTTATTTCTTTTCCGAGAAAATTTTGTGGAGTGTTTGGTTAAAAGAAAAGAAAGTATGAACTATTAACCCCACCCCCTAAATCTAAATCTTTACTATTTAAATCGTGTTAAAGGGGTAGTTTTCTTATGCTATTTTGTTAATAAAAACCTCTTTATTAGAATATCAAATCTATGGACTAAGGCAGTATTTTTAAGAAGATTTATTTTTTTAAAATAAAAAATAATATTTATATTTTATTCAATCAAAGTATATAAATTTATTCCCATTTTTTTGAAGTAAAAAAAAATAGTTGACCTAATTTCTTAATTAATGATTCTTAAAATTTTAATTAAATAAAATACATTGAAGGTCATTTAAATGATTGTTAAAGAAAATGATTATTAACTCGACTAGTATGGATATTATTGTCAATGCAGTAGGACGTGTATTTGAATACATTAAAGTACATTATCCTCTTATTTATAGGTTGAAAAAGAACTATGGACAGTTTTGGACATTTTGTCAAAAAAACGGTGGAATGCAGTGCAGTGCGTTTAGCTTACTTTTTATCTCACGCTATAATATCTAATCTTACTATCACCACTTTTTTTACACTAACCGCAAATAAATACACCGTCCATTGACACTCACCTTAAAATTTTTATCTTGAACAATTACTCTAATCCATTTTGGATTCAACTAATTCGATTGACTAAGAAAAAAAGTTGAGAATAAATTGGTTGCCACGTCATTAATAAAAAAAGGAATTTTTTATTGTGGTGGTTAGGTGGGCTGACAAATAGGAGCCGTAGGTTGGGTGCCACGTGGAAGACAATGGTAGATGGGCATTTATGCTTTGCTTCAAGATATTTTTCTTGAACAGGAGAAGATTTTATATCATGACGTGGCTGATTCTCCATACCTATCCCACGTGGACGAATCCTGTCCATAACCATCCTCCCCACCCACATGATCCCAAATCCCCATTCTTTTCACGTGGCACAGTGGGACCCATCTTTTATGTTTTCCCATGCTCTTATCACCTTATCACCTTATTAACTTATTTATTTATGGTTTTATTTACAAATTGATATCTAAATTATACTTTTTTTTTCATATTGGTATCAAATGACATTTAAAATATTTTTTCCTAAGTTAGTCAAACCGTTTGTCAAACAGTTAAGCCTATTTTAAAGAGGCTTAATCCACAAATTAATACCTAAATTATGTATTTTTTTTTCTTATTTTGATACTTAAATATTATGTTTTATCACGAGTGGTATCTAAACTATTCTTATTTTATCCAATTTACACCAACATGCTATATTGATTAAAAAAATTTCAACCAATAAGAGGTGTTATTTACTCCTTGAATGGTAATAAAAAGTGTTTATGGTCGTGTAGTGTAGCCAGCCCGAGTAAATAACATATTTTTAAAAAAAATTGACAATATTTTTGGAACCAGACGAGTGGTTGAACTGGTTAAACCAATTGATTCTCAGTTCGAATAGTCTCACTGATTCAAAGAAAATGAATTATTAAAAAAGAAAAATAAAAAAAATATTAAAAATTAGAAAAATCGGTTCAATTGCCAGTTTAACTATTTTTTTAGCTTGATTTAACCAACCTATACCGGTTCATAGGTCAATCAATTTTTTAGCTCTCACCGGACTGATACCCTAACCTATTCCCAGTCCAACTGATATGTTCTGGCTTAGATAATATTGAAATTTGGAACTTTTTTATATATATGTAAAATGATTTTTGATTTTTTAATTTTAAATAATTTTTATTTTTTTCCGTAACTTTAGATTTTAAAAAATATATATTTATAATCTTTTTATGTTTTTTTGTTTAAAAAATATTTTTTAAATATTTTTATTTATTTTTAAAGGGTAAAGACCAAATTGACAAACAATTATAAATATTAAGGGCTAAAAAGTTATTCTACCTTTTTCATAATAACCACTATGGTGTTAGTGCAAAAATACTAACCTAGGTGACAGAATACCGATTCAAATACTAACTAGGTCTAAAAAAATTAGGTAAAAAAATTACAAACAGATAAATTCAAAGGGTAATATATATATATGTGAAAGGATTGTATGAAACAGTGACGCCACGTCATCTGTATCCCTTTTCTAATAGATTTATGCCACATCAGTATTTTCATCCTGAAAAAAATCAAATCCAAATTAAAATCCTGAAATTCAGGATAAGAATACTGATGTGGCATAAAACTTTTAGAAAGGGATAATATCCCTGTTTCATACAATCCTTTCTCATATATATATATATATATATAATCCCTAACTTTTAACATCATACAATTCTACAAAATAAATATAATGTAACATAAAAATATTATAAAAATCTAATATTAATAAATACTTTTTTAAAATTCTTTTATCATGATTAAATTTAACGAAGTTAATTAAAAAGTTGTGAATATCATGTCTTTTAATTAATTGTTGTTATACCTCTTTACCATGGGACACGTGGTAGACCCATAAGCAATCCCACTTGAACTCCTTGTGGGCACCCCTCGCCCAAAGATGAACAAACCCATCTGTCACATGGCATCCCAAGAATAATGGTATTAGAGCAAGATAAACAACGACATAACGAGACCACGCAACATGTACAACAATGGAAACTAATCTGCAAGAGCAATACTTGTTGACACATGACCCTTGACCATTGATGTTTGACATGTTCGCACAACCATACAACCTATTGTATGACCCACAACGTGGCACTGTAGGACAAAGGACAACCCACTATATAAAGTTGTGCGCACGAGAGAACGAAAATCTTCTTCCTCCTTTCCCAAGCCGCTTATCTACTCTCCCTTTCTCCTCTTCCTCTTCACCGTCGACTCTCCGCTCTACGTGAGCGAACCGAACATCACGTCCCTCTACTTCTCCTCTTTCTTAACACTGGGTATTTTTTAATCTTTATATGTTTTGAATTTCGAAATTTCAGCCATGATCAAACAATAGCCTTTAATTTTGTTGAGTTAAAATTTTCTATTTTCGTAATTTTATGCGACAAATATTTATTATATATGTAATGCCATGCTAGCTTATGATTTCTATATAATACTCACAAAAAAGCTACGCCATTTTAGTTATTTGATTTAGCATCTATCCTTTAAATTGAGACTGAAATTTTAAAATTCGAAAATAGATTAAAACAAAGACTAAACCCACAATTTATACATAGTACGAGACTAAAATCAAATTTTAACTTAACATATTTAACTCTTAACATTTGAGTTTATACTAAAAAAAAATAAAAAATTAAAAAATATAAAAATTAAAATTAATTAAATTATAATACAAACTAATAGCAAAATATACAATTCATCATTAGTAAATAGATCTATAAACTAAAAATATCTAGTACCTTTTGACTAATCATCATTATTCATATGTGAAACACAAGTGCTTGTGTTGAGTATTAATGATAAAAATAGAATAAAGGAATCAATTAAGTCTTAACTCGATTGATATAGATATTATTGTTAATACAGGAGTAGAATAAAGGAATCAATTAAGTCTTAACTCGATTGATATAGATATTATTGTTAATACAGGAGGATGTGGGTTTTAATGCGTTGAAACGCATTAGAAAATAAATATTATCAGAATCTATAATGAGATTATTTTTTTAATTTTCTTTCATTTGATTGGATTTTGATGAATTTAAGATTGTAAAATTGAGGGGAATTTGATGGTGTGGTTCACATTGTGTGTAGATGTCAACGAGACACACAATTAAAGGAGGATTTTGGGAGATTGGAATTGACAAGTGAGTGAGAATAAATATATATTTTATTTATAGGGAAGAAATATGTGGAGGAGAATGGAGATTTAAAAGAGGGGCTTCGTTGTATATAGATTCCGTAGTAGGATATAATGTACCCTTTAAATGCAAAGATGTGTGTGACGCTTGAATGAGTGATGATGTAATGTGAGCCTTATCATCATTATTATTATTTTAAGAAAAGTTATATGATCAATTATTACATGCATATATTTTTAAATAATTAATTTAATTATTCGATTGAATCTTAGTTTGATTGGTAATGATATTATTATCAATGCAAGAGGACATGAGTTCGAGTATGCTGAAGCACATTATCCTCCTATATATGGGTTGGGGGGCTATGGATAGTTCTAAGTATTGTGTTAAAAAAACAAATATGATCAGAATTTATAATGAAATTGTTCAAAAAAAATAATTAATTAATATTTAAACAACTCTTCACTTAAAGTGAAATTTGAATTCAAAATTTTAAAATTCTTAATTTTTTGAGATAATGACTTATTTAGTCCTATAATTTTTATAAAAAATCGTCTTTTTAGCTATAAAACTTATACTATTTGTTAAATCATCTCAAAATGGATGAAAAAATTAACGTTTATTAATTTTGTTGACGTAACATTTACGTAAATGTCACATCAATAATTAATTAATTTTTTTATAGGTTTAAGTTGAGCATCATCCTTGATGATTATAGTAGATAATTGCATCAATTAAGGGCATGAAGTTCTATAATGAGGCATGATTTGGGGAAGATATTTAATTAGGGGATGAAAAAGATGGAATAAAATCATGTGGTTCTGATAATAGTTTTATTGAAATTAAGTGGTTAGTGGGGGTATACCTAATTGTAATAGCATTAAAAGAATTATTTAAAACATGTGTTAGAATAGTTAAAGTATAAAATAAAGAATAATTAGTATAAATTTAAATTTAAAATTAAAAAGATGAGTGAACATTCTTATAAAAAATAAAAAATTAAAAGGATGGGTGACCCGACCCATAGGTTTATTTCTATGTTATTTGATTTTTTTTTATATTTTTCATGTCCGTTTTACGGTTCATGTTTAGGGTTTGTGGCTGCTCCTCCCAATAATATCGTTTCCAAGTCTTGAGTCTCGTTCTTTCTTTGGGAGTTCAATGTGGCTTGCCACTACACCTAACATTCTTGGTATTTTATTTTATTTATTTTAATTACTTATATTTTGAAATAATTTAATTAGAATTGGGGAGTGGGTTGAATATGGACGAGTGTATAATAATAATTTTATGTTTTTAAAATTTAGTGATGTGGCAAAATTTTATTGGTGCCTAAAAGAAAATAATTTTTAGAATAATTCTAATATAAGTTATTCCTTTTTTATATTTACATTTAAACTAGTACTTAATGAATCTTAACTAATCAAGTCAAGCCACACCTACAACATTTATCAATAATAAAAGGCATAATGTCAAATTTAGTTTTAATGTTTATATTTTTTTGTCAATTTGGCCCCCAACCTTTTAAAAAAGAATTAAATTACCTTTTTTAAAATAAAAATATTAACTAAAACATTAATTTTTATCAAAGTTGGCATGGCAGTCTGTATTACAGTCCACGTGTACTTTGTGCTAACATAAAACTATTTATCTTATATGCCACACCCAGGGGCGAATCTAGGGGGGTTGGCAGGGGCCCCAACCCCCCTAAAATGAAAAAAAAAATTCTATTTATGCCCTTTAAAATTTTTAAAATTTTAAATTAGTAAAGGTAAAATTGTACTTTCCCCCTAAAAATGATAAAAATTTGATTTAATCTTTTAAAAATTATAAAAATATAAGTTATTCAAATGGTGCAATTGTATTTTTACTATCGTAAAAATTACAATTTAATTTCGCCCCCCTAAAAAATTTTTCTAACTTCGCCTCTGGCCACATCCACAAATAATTTAAAAGTTGTAAGAATAATAAAAAAAAATTCAAAATTTGAAAAACATAAAGAAATTCATAAAAAATAAAGTATACGTGGATTGCCATGTAGGTTGCTATATTTCAAAACTTAACGTATTAGTCAATATTTTCGTTAAAAAAAATCAATTCAACTCTTTTAGAAAGGTTGATGGTCATATAAGATCATTTTTTTTAAATTTTGAGGGCTAAATTTAGCTAAAAATAATAAAAAGCATTAGATTGACAAAAATGTAAACATTTAGAGCTAAATTTAGCTTTATGCCTTAATAAAAAAATACATTTCAATTACTATAATTTTTGGGGTAAACTACACTGCAAATCACTCTAATTTTTTTTTGACAATTTAGTCACTCTAATTAAGATAATTGCTCAAATTTGTCACTGTTGTTAAAAAATTTGTTAATTCACTGACAGATTGCTAACGTGACATTTTTTTTTATACTTTTGGCGAAAGCCAGAAACCTTTTTATAATTAGTTCAAAATATTTTTTTTTGTTTATTTTCAACTAAGGTTGCGTTCGGCATCGATTTTTAGATGAGCTTTTAGGGGAAAAAGTACTTTTATATAAAAAGCAATAAAGAACAGAGGTAAAAAGTAAAAGCTTTTTCAACTTAAGAAAAGTCCTTTTTCTCATATGAAAAAGCAGAAATTTGATGCTTTTTTCGGCCAAAAGTGCTTTTGAGGCTGATATTACTTTTTTAACCTTATTTGTTCTCTTCCTTTTTTTCCCATTTTTCAGACGTTAGAACCCATTTTTTCCCCTTTTTTCTTTTGTCTGAACCTTACTTTTCCTCTGGTTCTTCTTCTTCTCCACAGGTGAGTCTCTCTTTTTTTCTTCTTCTCTTTAAATGTTCATTATGCAGTAAAAAAAACATTAATGCGTTATATATTCAAATACATTTTAAAATAAAATAATACAAATGTGTTAAAAGCATTAATTAAAAATAAAAAATAATTTTTAAAATAATACAATTGTGTCAATATCTAATTACAAATATTTAATTATTATATTTAAATATTTAAATATAGTTTATATATTCTAATTAAATTTAATAAATAATTAATATTAATTGCTTAGAAATATTTAAAATTAATATTATATATTAAAATATTAACAATAAGTTATAATAAATTATTTCTTATATTTTTGCTAAAATATCATAATATTAACTAATTTGAACATTATTTAAATACATATTTGTTACTTTATAATATCATGTCTAAAACGAATATTTTATTTCTCAAAAACATTTTTTGACAGCAATACTAAACACTCAAATTTTTCAAAAGCACTTCTCAAAAGCATTGTAACATCCTAAATTTAGGGGCCCAAGTATTAAGTTTAATGAGGCCCAAATATTTTAATTTAAGTGAGTTAAATTTGGCATTAGGGATTAGTAGAGGTGGATGGCTACAAGGCTATAAAATAGGAGAATTTATGTGGATTTTTAAGTGATAATATCATAGATAAAAAGGAGAAAAGTTAGGAGCTTATCTTCAAGGGAAGTGTTGGCCGAAAATCCACCACCTAGAGGAGTGTAAAATTCGGCTACTGCATGGCAAGGAGGGTGCCAAATTTCTCCTCTCTTTTAGCTTGAATTTTAAAAGGCGTTTTGTTTTTAGCAGAGAGGTGCCAAAATATCTATAAATAGGGGCTAGCTCCTTGATTACGACATGAAAACCCTAAATTTCTCTCCCATTGTCTTTGAAATTCCCTAGCCTCTCCTCTCCAATTTCTTTTCTCCAATTTCTTTAAAAGCGAAACTCTTCTCCACTTTTTCCTTATTGTGCCGATTTCTCTAGGAAGCCGAAGCATCCATAGTCTTTTCTTCTATTCATCCTATTTGAGAATTAGTTCTATACTACGGCATTTAAATCTTCCATGGGCATTGCCGAATCCTCTCTCTAGTGCTAGCGAAATCTCCTATGCTAAGGTAAGTGTTGATTTTTGATTAGTTCTCATGATCTATTCCCGGTTTTGAAAGCAAAAGCCAAAAGCTAATAGTATAATGGTTTTATGATGGGCGGCAATTCGGGATTTGAAGGAAGCTTAGTCGACTAGACCTAAAAGCCGAAAATCATAAGTCTCAATTTCGGGATTTCAAGGAGAGGCCTATTTTTCGTAATTGTTCCGACTTTTAAGCAAGGCTATAGATTGAGGATAATAGATCCGGATAGCAAGGACATCGACTAAGAATATTGGATTTTGCAATATCGGTGTGTAATTCTCCACACCATCTAGATCTGTTTGATTAATATATGAAAATAAGTATTACATGTTTTGTTAAATGTCAGAAACCCCGTCATATTGGCGGGAACCCAAAAAGGGTAAAGCAAATCACCGAGGTTAGTAAATGATCCGATTAAATGTTATAAGTATACTGATTTTATGTGATTGCATGGGTTGGGTTTGATGAAAGGAGGAAGTTATATGTTGTAGCGATTTTTACCGTGATCCATTGTAGCGGTTCCTTACACGTGATCTGTTGTAGCGCTTCGCCTGCGTGATTCATTGTAGTGGCTACGGCCATGATCGATGATGAGCGCACGATCGCCATCAAGGCGTGTAGCGGTGTGGGTTGATTGTAGAAATCCCCAATGGTGTGAATGGGTGATGCGGGGCGTGTAGCGGATGGACACCTAGGATATGGGTTGGGCTTTGCATATTATTTTTGTTACTTATATTTTGATTATTCTGTTTTATGGGGCTAAAGCCCAAATCTAATGGTGCATGAGGGTTGCACTGCTGAGTCTCGCGACTCACCCTTTAATTTTAACCATCTCGGGTGACACTTAGAGCATCGAGACCGAAAGTGGAGAGGAGAGCAAGGTGGCCATGCGCGTGAGCTTTGAGAATTCAAACAAAAAGACTTAATCTAATTTTTTTATTTTCATTTAATTAATGGGTTCAAATTTCTTTGTAATAAGGCCATGGGCCACTAGACTACCATTTATGTCTTGGGATTTTGTTGGGCTTTTATTACTGGGTTTTAAGTTTTACGTTTTCAATTAAGTTAAGACCTGCATGAAATTTCGGTTTTTATTTGAAATCTACCAAGATAATTGGTTACTTAATATTTTATACTTTAATGAATTATTAAGCTTTCGAAATAGAGGTGTAAACCTAGTAATTATTTTCCAAAATGCGACATGTTATGTAAAATCTCTTAAGTAACATACCAGATCCGGTTGTAGCGTTTGGGCCGGGTTTGGGGTGTTACAAGCATTTCTCAAAAGTACTTTTCCACAGCACTTTTCAAAAGTATTGCCAAACTAGGTCTAAGACTAAAACTTTTAAGTTTTCTATTTTTCTTTTTCTTGTTGTTTGTTTCCTGAGAAAAGAAATTGTTAAAACTAACGTCGATAATGGCAATATAAAACGGTCACAAAACAGAAAGAAAAGAAAAAAATAAAGCACATAGATTTTATGTGGAAACCCTTTGGGAAAAAAAACCACGGGCAGAAGAGAAGAAATTCATTAATGTTGAAAAACGAATGATACAAGAGGAATTGTGACTACATCTATTTAAAGGTTGAAAAACCTTATTCTAATCAAAGCCAAATAGAGGAAGTGTAGTTCTATACCGATTTTACTTGTGCTGCATGTTCTACTCGACCTTAATCCCTCCACAGATCTCTTAATTTTACCATTGTATTATTTATTTAACAAGAATTTAGGTCACATAACTCTGACAACAATAGTAAAAAATGATGATAGTTTTGACTTATTTGAAAAGCCACCCCATTCTATGACATGGGTTTTTCCTTAATGTTGACGTGGAAGGATGGATTTTGCGAAAACTTATTTTGTTTCTTTGACCTATGCACATGCTCAAAGCATTTTACACATCATGCATGTTTATGTTGTTTAAATCATGGTTAACTGGTGCATATATTTGAATCCTGCTTTAGAGAACTCACCGGATGTCTGTTTTTGCAGGGGAACTTATACGAATAGTCCTCATGGCATACCTGTCGGCATATTGGACAGATTGGTGATCATCCGTACACAGGTTTACAGGTTAAATGGCTGTCCATTTCACTGGATCTTCTCCTTCAATCTGTAACCCTTCGCAAAATCCATCTTCCCACATAAAGAACACACACCTTTAAATCACAAATTAAGAGAAACCCATATCAATAGAATCATGGAAACAAGCAAGTAATGAGTGTCTTCTCAAATAAATTAAAACCATCCTCATTTGCTTTACTTTACCCGGGAAACAAATGACGAGAAAAGAAAACTTATAAGTTTTATGTCGCAAACAAATCAAAAAAATATTTTAGATTAATTATAGCGAGGTCCTTAGCTTTAGTCAATAAAAAATGCTACATTCGTAATTCGTTAGTGAATTAACGAAATTTTTAACGGTAATGACTAATTCAAAGAATTATCTTAATTAAAACTACTCCAGTTTAGAGTGTGATAATTTACCTATTTTTTTTAATGTTGGCAAGATTATTAGCATACTGATAAGAACTTGCATTGGATTGATAGATTCACTAAGAAAGACTTATTTATATTGAAAATCGAACCTGAACTTATAATTTTGTTTTTATAATTCTTGGAAATTTTTTGGATAAATTGCTCATATAATCATGCAAGTTTTAGTGTATTTCTGTTTTAGTCACTGATTTTTTTTTATTAATTTAATCTCTCTTATTAGATCAATTGAAACTTTTAGTCACTCTATCTTTAAAATCCTTTTGATTATCGAATAGAATATTGATGTGAATAAGTATAATAACAAATTCAACTCTTAACATTTAAACATTTTGTCAATCTGATCTTAATTTTAAAGATGGAATAATTAATATCCAAAATGCACGCATATATTCAACTTGCACCCGAGGGGGAGTCCCAAATATTTAATTGGCAAATCCCTCAAAAACACCATCGATATTTTTAGCCCATTTGTTAATGACATTCATATTAAGGGTGGGTTTGGATGGGCGGTAGGGTGTGATGCGGTGCGTTTAGTTTAATTTTTATCTCACATTACAGTGTCGTTACAGTATCTAATTTCACCGTCACCTCTATTTTTACACTAACCGCAGTTAAACGTATCGCCCATTCAAATCCACCTTAACACTTATTTTAAACACACACTAACGCATGACCGTACAAATAATATAATAAATATTCATCAGTTAGAAACGTAGTTTTAAGCCAAATAATTAACACATTAACGAATTCTAATCCAAATTACGTAAAAAGTGAGAAATTAAAATGATGGGTTGAATGTCAATTGAGGCTTAACTCATTTGGCATCGACATTGTTGTCAGTACAAGAGGACGTGGATTTGAGTGTGTTAAAACACATTATCATTTTATTAAAGGGTCGGGAAAGGACTACGGGTAGTTCTAGGGTTAAAAATCGTTATACTATATTTATACGAAAGAAAGTAAATAAAAAAAAAAATGGTGGGTTGAATGAAATTGGGAATAAAGAAAATAATTCTAAAGTTAAAACAAAAAATTATCAATATTTAAAGAATGTAGATACCTACCGCATGTCTACAAATAGTAGAATAATTATCAATTGGTCTGAAATGTACTTTTAAGCCAGATAATTAACACATTAACGAATTCTAATCCAAATTACTTAAAAAGTGAGATTAAAATGGTGGGTTGAATGTCGATCGAGTTTTAGTTTAGTTAATATCGGTATTGTTGTCAGTATAAGAGAACGTGAGTTCGAGTGCGTTGAAGCGCATTATCCTCTTATTAAAGGGTCGGAGAAAGACTATGTATAATTCTAAGCATTGTGTCACAAAACAAAGACTAAAAATTGTGATGCTACATTAATCTGAAATCTGAAAGGAAGTAAATAAAAAAAATGGTGGGTCCACAGCACTAAGTTCCAAATTATCCAAGATTATGTTTGGTGACATCAACTACCCTCTTATATTAATTTTCGGTTTGGGTTAATATATTATTTGGTACATAAATTTAGTTTTAGTATTCACATTAGTACTTGTGTTTTTTTGTCCCAATTTGGTACATCAATTTGGCTTTAATGTTTATTTTGGTCCTTGAATTTGTTTCCAATTTGATACTTGAGGTTGTTTTAGTCGCAATTTGGTACTTAAGTTTGACTTTAACATTCAATTTGATACCTGAATTTTTTTTTGATCCAATTAAGTATCTATGTTATTTACATTAGAGCACACCTGTCAAATATTCATTGAGCCACATGATATCATTGGTCTGGATACCAAACTGAACTTTGAAACTAAACTTAAGTACTACAATGGGACAAAAAAAAAAACTGATAGCAATTACTACATTAACCCTTGACTTTGTATTAATAACTTTTCTATAAATGAAGGATTAAATAAGTGCATGTTGGAAAATAATGGATATTTTGGAACTTTGAGGCATATTATTTATTGATAAAATTGAAGGTTTGGATAATAAATTATGGATTTATATTCTATATAATATGCTCAAAAATTTTGAGTGATGAATGATAAATTGATGCTCAAATTAAATAATAGTTTTGTCTCTTGATGAACAGTTGTATCTTTTGAACAATTGTATCTCTTGGTGAACAGATTCATTGCTTTTGGTTTAATATTGCATCTTTTCATTTATTGTGTCTGTTCACTTATATATATATATATATATATATATATTAACTTTGAAACAAAACTCTTCATGAGTCGGTCTAAAGCTCTTCATTCATTTCCTCTCCTCTATATAAAGTGAAGTTAGGAGACTTCCAAAACACATCATCAAAAACCATCAATCTCAAAAATTCCTTCTAAATTCATTCCTCTTGGTGATAGAGAAAGACAAGATTGTGTTCGATTGATCACTATTGTTGTGCTACTACTGTGATCGTTTGTTGTTGTATCCTGGGAGACAAACGTCCAACGTTACTCAAAGCACTGAAGAGAGGTCAAATCTGTCTTAAGGAAACTATTCATACAGGCCTCAACAAAATTCTTCTTCTAATTTTCAACTTTGTTCGGTTACAGGTATCCTGTTGTGTTACTACTACTGCATTGTATTGCATTATTATTGTTACTGACATATTGATACTATATACGATATTATATTTTTCTTACAGTGCATTTTTCACTATTTATTATATCTAACAATGATTTTTTAATTGAGAACCTTTTTCTATAGAAGTAAATTGTTAATATATACAAATTTAAATAATACCTTTTTCGAACAATGATTTCTTTAGTGATTTTGTTATCTATATGAAGCTCACTTTTTTTTCTTAAATTTTTTATAAATGGTTAAAATTTTAGTTTTGGTCCCTTTAATATATTTAAATTTGAAATTTAATCTTTATAATTTAATTTCTAACATAATTTGGTTTCTATATTTTTGTAATATTATTACTTAGTTCAAATAATTAATATCATTAACTTTTCAATTGAAATATTATGTTGTTATATATAATTTGAATATTTTAAGAGCCTTAGAGGTTGACACATGACTTTCCATTGTTTTAGGTTTGCATCGTTTTTTTAACATTATAAGACAATGGCCAAATTTCAACTTTGCCCGTTAGTCTATGCTAAGACTTGATATTTAATATATATTTTAATTTTTGAAACAATTTTGTCTCTCTATTATTATAATGTTATTAGTTAGTCTAAATAATTAATATTGTTAGCTATTTCAATCAAAACGCTGACGCCAATTATTCTTAAGAACACTATTCTAGCAAAAAAAAGTATTTTATCATGATGAGTTTGAATGAGTGTTTTTAAGAAAAAAAAATCCTAATTAATATTTTCAGCATTATTTTTATTGTTGCTGTAACACCTTAGACCCGGTCTAGACGTCTAGACCAAGTTTGGAGGGTTACAATACTCATACTAAAATCCATACTATCATAACACAGTCAAACGAAAACATTCCTATGTAACATTCAAGATAACAATAATTTAAAGCATATAATCTTCATAAATTCCATAAAAATGCAAATCCCTAGTGGTAATACTTAAAATAAAAGATAAAAGGTTGACCGAGCTCCCGTGACACCGACCCGATCAAGACTGGGGATCACCTGAAATCCAACCAAAAACAGAATGAGTTGTGAACTCAGTGTGTAACTGTAGTCAAATTATTCAGTTCATATTCATTTGTAAAGTAGTTATAATCAGAGATTCGGTTCGGTACAGAACTATTTACAATTCAGATTCAGAACAGATCAGTTGTTCACATATAGACATTTATATATATATATATATATATGCAATTTCATATATATATCGCAGATCAGATTCAGATGCAGATATTTCTAAACCCCATCCGCTACACACCATCTTCAACCATCCCAACACACCGTTAAGGACATTCAATGCCCAACCATCCCTACACACCGCGAAGTGTCTGTTTGACACGTTTACAGTAACACAGCTTAACTGCTGGATCATCTTGCGTCAAAGCGCCAGAATCAGAACTATTCACATAGTGGCTCAACCACTGGTTCAGAGTAGATTACTTCCTTCTTCACAACATCCCAACCCATGCATATGCAGAGTACAAATATTCATAATGCACTTGCAGTTATAACATTCATGTGTCTGTTATAGTGTATTAGAGAGTTCCCAATCAATCAAGTATAGATCATTCATATAATAGGAAAAATCATTATCAGTCATAGACCACATTTACGGCCTCAAAAATGGGTTTCGGGCCTACGTTATACTGCTACACGGCCATGTCCTTGCCCGTGTGGATCACACGGCCTGGCACACGCCCATGCCCTCAGCCCGTGTGATTCTAACCTGCAAACAGAGAGTTACACGGCTGTTTCCTTACCCATATGACTCACAAAGCCTGGGCACACGCCCGTGTGCTTACCCATGTGGTCCTAAGTCACAAACAGTGAGTTGCATGACCTAGACACACGCCCGTGTCTTATACCCGTGTGAACCCTGCACTATCTTGATCACACATGGCCTGGACACACGCCCGTGTACCAGCCCCTGTGGCCCCAATTCTATGAACAATGAGTTACACGGCCAAATGCACGGTCTGCCACACGCCTGTGTGACTCACACAGCCTAGTCACACGCTCGTGTGCCTAGCCATGTGGCATCGACAGTCACCATTTTCATTGACCGAAACTTGTAAAAATTGAGGTTTCCGATACGCACCTGATTACGCTTTGACGGGGAATGTTACGGAGACTACCCGGAACCTAAATAATCAATCATTAATCAATTATACCTTCAATTTCAATAATTTAACAAAATAACCCACCTTCAAAACATGTTGAAAAGATTCGACAAAATCCCAACTTGACTCGCATACTCACCTCGTACGTAATAGGAGAAATCAGACTAGCACGGTAGATTAACGTCTCTTGTATTATCTCTGCCTAAAAAGGTAACCAATCGAACAATTAAACAAGCATTCAAACAACCAAGCGAAAACCCTCCTCGACATACTATTGTTAACTCGGTAGAACTCGCAAACGAGAGGAAAGCGACAGAAAAACTTACTCAACAATCGCACAGTCGTCCTAACAGGCAATGAAGAATTCTCAATTAATGTAGAATTGAATCCCGAAGAAGGAAAAATAAAAGACAAGAAAAGGGTTGAAAAAGAAAAAGGAAAAAAAAATAACTTAGAGAAGAAGAAGAAAACGTAAAAGAAAAATGCTTCAGACTATTTAAAATTAACCACCTTCTTCCGAAAATTGCCAAAAATTATTTCCTAACGCATACTACAGGCTTCAAATTCAGAACCAAACAGCATACAAACGTATGCTTAACCAGTGAACCAGTAGGCTCATTCTTGTCACTAATTTACCTAAAATTGAACTTAACTATGGAACACATGGATGAAGGTTGTTTTAAAACAATCACAAAATTTTAGCAACGCAACTCAAACTCCAGACCTTACACATAGAAGCAGAGCTCAGAACCAGAGATACGGAAATCTAATTACTGCAGATTCTCACAATTAACTCTTAAATTTTTGGGGCGTTACAATTGTATGACTATCAAGTGAATATATATTTTTAATTTCAAAATGTTGCATCAAAGAATTTAGTAGAAAAAATTTAACCGTGATAATATCTAAATCTTAATTTTTAAAAAATTTACTCTAAAATTTTACACGAAGAGTTAATCAACTTAATGCTACTAAAAGGTGTCTCCTTTTGATGGGTACAAGTCAAACGCATGGTAATTGAAATGAGACAAATTTATATTGTTGAAAATGAAAGAAGAAATTTAATGAGAAATAGACAAATTCCCATTAATAAGGAAAAAAAATTATAGTTTCAACTCTTTTCACCTCAAAGTAAAATAAGTAAAAGAAAAACAATAAGAAAGAAGGGAGAATTAATAATTATCCCAATAAATTCTTTTACCTCGTCAAATTTAAATACACTTAAAAGATAAGGATACGATAAGAATAAGGTTTGTTGTGAATCAATCGGTCCCATTTTTTCTTTTGTTCTAAAAAACCTCTACAAAAGAAAAAAAAAGAAGATAATTGCAACTTCAATTCAAGAATTATTTGTGGGTAGAAAACTAATTAAAATTAAGCAAGTAAAAAAATACCACCAAACATACTGCATTTTAATTTTCCTAACTCACTGTCTTAAGCAGGGGCGAAGCCAGGGGGGGCTGGCATGGACCTCGGCCCCCCTAAAAGGTAAAATTGCTATTTAAGCCCTTAAAATTTTTTAAAATTTTAAATTAGTAAAGGTAAAATTGCACTTTGCCCCCCCTAAAATTATAAAAATTCGATTTAATCCTTTACAAATTAGAAAAATATAAACTATAAAAAATTAAAATTTCATCCGCCCCCCCTAAAAAATTGTCCTGGCTTCGCCCCTGGTCTCAAGTACTATTATGATACTCACTATTATCGACTCATAACCTGATTGAGTCCAGGTCGGGTTTTACACTGTTCGCACTTTAATTTCGGGTGACACTATGAGTTCGCATGTAAGGCACTCGCACCCTTCTATGAGACCACATGATGTGGGTTCACACACCATTATATAGGTGAACCCACATCGTATAAACACGTGTTAAATCTAGAGTAGGGTACGTGTCGGCATGCATGGAACCTACCTATGATATCACATCTATGAACAATAACCATATCATATAAATACACAGCTTCACCTATCCAAAGGATATATAGAAACACTCAACAATTTGGTACGATAAGTGTGGACAGACTTCCGATCTTCCGATCTTTAGATTGATAAAAAAAAAGAAACCAAAATGACTCACCCTAATGAGAATTTCTCCACTAACTTTCCTTCAGGCCTAGCAGCAGATTCGGGCACTGGCAATCGACCTAGTGAGATAGATCTTTTTGCTAGTTGGTTTGTTGATCGACTGGAAAATTTGGGTAACTCAGGCCATGTAGGTGCTTCCAACTCATTCGATCTCAACCCTCCCTCTGGTTAGGGATCATCACTTCCCTCTGATCAGGGAGCACCGCCACAACAATTGTTCGATTTACAAGAGCACCTGAGGTTGATGAAGGTGCAGATGACCCAACAAAGTACTAGGTTCGAACAACAACAAGTGTTTCAGCAGGAATTGTTAAAGCAGAACGAAGAATTGAGAAGGAAAATGTAGTTTGACAACTCTAATCTAGGGGTGAGTGTTCGATCGAATCGAATAAAAAAGTTTCGAGTTAATCGAGTTGACGAATCCTATTTTATCATCCTAACTCGATTTGAAATTTTCTCGAATTGAGTCGAGTGAGATGGAATTCAAATCGAATCGAATCGATTATATTTGTTCGAGTTAAATTTAAAAAAAAATGACTTTGGGTCCTTGTAACCATTGTCACCCATCGTAATCAAATTTGTTATTAACTTTCATCTCCTCATAATTTATTTATTAATATTTTATATATGGGTTAGCTTCTTTGCCTGTTTAGTTGCTTTAATTATCTTCTGATTTTTGTCACTATGTATTTTGAAATTAAAAAATATATTAAATATAAAAAAATATGATTTTTTTAATAAAAGTTATCCTAAAGATAAAACGTGAAATTGACACCAATATAAAATTTTAACACGAATATTTTATGGCATCATCAATAATTAAATTTTAACAGAAATTTATAAAGATTTAATATGATTAAACAATTCAATAATATAAATATTACAAAATGTGGAATTAATTTAATAATATAAATAGTATATATAAATAAAATTATTACTATTTAGGTTTAGAGATTTTTTTGGATGATTTTTTATTTGGGGATAAAGGGTGAAAAGTAAAAGTTTTGGGGAAAATAAAAAGTTTTGAGGATTAGGAGAGTAAAATTTTAGGGGAAAGTAAATGGGAGGAAAATATTCAAAAAAAAAATGGGGGATATGGGTTTGGGGTAGATGCGGGGTAGGATGGGAGGGGAGCAAAAGTTTTTGGGGGGAAAGTGGGAGGGAGTAAAAGTATTGGGGGAAAAGTAAAAAGGTTTGGGAATTTGGGGTAAAAATGTAAAATATTATAGTTTGGTATATTTAAATTATTCGAGTTATTCGAATTTAAAAATTAAACTTGATTCGAACTCGAAATTCGAAAAAAATTCGAGTTGACTTGAATAATTCGATTAACTCGAATAACTCGATTCTTTTAACTCGAAATTCAAATTTTTTTCGATTTTTTAGAGTCGAATCGAGTTTTGCTCAATCCTACTATGATCTTAAGAGCATGTTACACCTACCTAGGAGGAGGATGTAGGGGCACTTGCAAAATTGTGGCAAATGAAATGGATGCTCCGTGTAGAGAAGTGCGAGCATTGTATCCTAATGCCCAGGATATGGATTGGTTATTGAGAAGTCGCAATGGAAGTAAAAAAAAAACTACTGTCGCTGGTGTTGCTCAACCAATTTAATCATTCGGTAATTGAGAAGTCGTAAGCGAAGTTCGGTATTTGAATTCCCCGAGCAGCCAAAACGCGATTCGTTTCTTCCACATTCGTAGTGCAAACATAGGCCTTAGCCTCCATTGGAGTACTCACTTCACGGTGTTGCGAAGGGATGCTTTGAATAATACATCCACTTGCTCTAGCCCTAGCCATGGTGTTCTAATAAAACTAGAAAAAAATCGAAAGAGCAATGTAAATTTTAGGAAATTTACCTCTGAAATTGTTCTTCTAAACAATGACTTCTTCTCCAAAATCTCTGATTCAAACAATGTAATTTTTAGGGCTTAGGTAACTCCCTTTTAAAAGGTTTTTTTTTTTTTTTTGCACTTTAGCAATTCATATATCCAAAAATAAGGGCACAATCAATTTCATACAATTGTATCCCTTCTTGACACGTGGCGAAGTGTACATTGCAAGTTAAGGTATAAAACGTATTTAATAAGTTTCTCCTTAAGTTACCTTTCACCTCATAGAACCATGTTCCAAGAAGAGTCACTTTATAACTCTTCTTCGAACCAGGTGGGGGACAAATTGTTATGATACTCACTATTACTGACCCATAACCCGATTGAGTCCGATTCGGGTTCTACACGGTTCGCACTTCAAGTTCGCGTGACACTATAAGTTCGCGTGTAAGGCACTCACACCCTTCTGTGAGACCGCACGATATGGGTTCGCACACCATCATATAGGCGAACTCACATCGCATAAACACGTGTTGAACTTAGAGTAGAGTATGTGTCGACATGCATGGAACCTACCTATGACATCACATTTATAAACAATAACCATATCATATAAATACATAGCTCTACCAAGGACAAAAAAAAAAAACACTCATCATGTACTATTCTAACTTATTGTTCCATGTGCTGCTCGAAGAACAATGAATGAATCAATAGCATCCCAAACAATTAAAGTCCCATCACTATTTAGTGTGGAATATGACAAATGAAATTAAAGCTCTATTGTCTGATTTTGTTCTTACATGTTTTAAGAGCTGAAAATCATCTACCCCACTGCTCAATTAGCTTTGCAAATGCTCGTCAAATCTAAAAAAAAACAAGAGATTATTTATATTCCTAAGAAAACCCTCGACTAAATTGCCATTCAAGATTTCTTAGCCAACTATTGGCAAAGCCATCTTGGGGCTAGGTTGAATGTGAATACGATTGCTGAGCCATGATTCACAATTGAAAAAAACAAGAATTGTGGTAATACATACTGCTTAGCCGAAGAAAGACGATGGAGTGCACTAAATATTTTACGAGAGATCTCTTCCAAAACACTGGTATAACTATGGAAATTATGAGTACCAGCATGTAGATTTTAAATCCAAGTGGTAATATCAATCCATGTCCTTGAATCTTTTTTAGTGGTTTTGCTATTATCGCAAAAGGTGATTCCTTTTGATGGGTACAAGTAAGTAACGAAAAAATAAAATAATTTTAACTCTTTGCAGCTTTAAAGTAAAAGAAGAAAAAGATATATACACAAAGAAAGGAGAGAAAATGAATAGTAAGTGTCCCAAGAGTTTACTCAAAAGACAATAGCTTGGAGTATTTGGATAATATTCAATATGATACATGCAAGTACTGCCCAATTTTGTTTTTCATCGAAAAATGAAAATGAAGATTGTTATTAGATGCAATTCAGGCAACATGTGTCATATTTTATTGTGTAATGATTATAAGAGAAATAATTGTATAAAACAGAGATATTATCTATTTCTAATAGTTTTATGTCACATCAATATTCTTATCCTGAATTTCAGAATTTTAATTTAGATTTAAATTTTTTCAGGATGAAAATGCTGATGTGGCATAAATTTATTAAAAAAGAGATACAGATGACGTGGCATCACTGTTTCATACAATCTTTTTCATGATGATAATTATATATAATAATTGATAGTTGGATATTTTGTATTACATAATTTTTGAGACATGGGGTATTCGTATCATGTTTTATTTTTATGTCTTCAATGTCAAATTTGGGTCTTATAGTTATGTCATGTCAGGTCTAATTAGAGGTGAAATAAATTGGTCATGTGAACACAATCCTATCTTAGTTGCTTCATAAAATCATTTGACAGTATAAATTTCAATACTATGATTTCTTTCATAAAAAGGTATTTAAGAATCTTAGAATTTAGTCTAATCGATTGAGTCTTAATTCGATTGGTATGAATATTGTTGTTAATACGAGAGGACATGAGCTCGAGTATATTGAAGCATATTATCCTCCTATTTATGAGTTCGAAAAAGTTATGGGTAGATCTAGATATTATGTAAAAAAAAGCATATAGGATCAAAACCTGTTTTCTCTAAAAATTGTTGTGGTTCTTGTTAACTCTATATTATCTAAAAATAGTGGTGGTTTTAATTTTAGTTTTAATTTTTAGTTGTGTTCTGGTGTATATATGAGATCTAACGAGATAATAGTGTTGCAAGATCTATTGGGAACCATATTGGGAGGGCCTTATCATGATAGAGTATTGTGATGATGTTTGTAAAATTGGAATTCGAAATGATGATGAGTATAAGGCTTTAAGGAAGGTAGTCAGTACTGTACCGATAGGCATACCGTTTTTGTCTTGGTATCGGTACATACTGATACAAGTATGTTTCAATGTATTGTTTCAAGTTTATTGGTGTTTAGATATTTTTCACACACAAATATATATTTATTTATGGGAAAGGATTGTATGAAACAGTGACGTCATGTCATCTGTATTCCTTTCCAATAGTTTTATGCCACATCAGTATTTTCATCTTGAATTTCAGGATTTTAATTTGGATTTGATTTTTTTCAGGATGAAAATCATGAAATTCAGGATGAAAATACTGATGTGGCATAAAACTATTGGAAAGGGATACAGATGACATGGCGTCACTGTTTCATACAATCCTTTCTCTTTATTTATAATCTAATTTTTAGTTTCTTAATAAAGTATACATTATTTTGGTAAAAAAATAAATATATATGATATATGCGCAAATATAACTTAATTACATCTATATAAACATATTTATACGTAAATATAAGTTTTAAAATTATTAATTAGGTTCAATAATTTAATTTAATAACTATTAATTTTAAATGTAAATTATAAAAAAATTAAAATGGTTGAGAAAAAAAAATGGTTTAAAATATCAAATTTTTTTACCAAATGTTTTAATTTTGTATTGTGTCACTTCTTTATATTCTTATTGTTCATGATTCCTATTAATGACAATATTTTCTTAAAAAAATCTTAAAATTTAACATTTTTTCATTGATTTTAAAATTAACGCCAACGGTTAAAAATTTAAATGTAACTTGTTCAAGAGTATTAAAAAGATTATATTAGTAGGGTGATTTTTTTTTATTTTTTTTTGTCTTTCAAGTCTTTTTTACAATTTATGTTCAAGGTTCATGATTGTCCATGTTAACAATGTCATTTCCAAGGTTCGAATCTACATTCATTCCTTTGGAATGCAATGTATCTTATCATTATACCCAAAACTTGTTGGTAAATAAGAGATTGGTATCAGAATTTTAATTTTAATGTTGAATGATAGGATAAATTTCAAAATATACGGCTACTTTGATTTTGTGCAATTTCACATATAAAATGTTGATTTAATTCAGTTTTCATAAATCACTAACGCCGTTATTGATATAACAGCGTTTTACTTCTACATACTTGCATACGTAAATAATAATACTTATCCAATATAATCATAAATTGATGCATTTAATATGGCAAATAAAAAACTACTTGAAAAAAGCGCATAATTAAAACAAATACATTTTTTAAATATAAATAATTGAATCAAAATTAAAATTTCATCTGTAAAATTATACTAAATTAAAATTCTTGTATCAAATCGTATATACTATTTTGATATTTATCCCTAAATCTTATTATTCTTTTATTCTAATATACGTGTTATACGCACAATGGCTTATGTGTTATGATGTCCTTACATTTCAGTTGAAGTGAATATCACATAATAAGATAAATTATACAATATACAAAATAAAATATATTATTCGTCTCGGGTTCATAAATGGTGAAGTTAAAATTTTTAGTCCGTTTTATATTATTTTGTAATTAAAGTAAATAATATTATTAAAGATATTTTAGTTTTTTTATTTTTAAAAAAAATTAATTAAAATATATATGATGAAAATTTCACACCAATTATATTAATAAAAAAAATTAATTTATCACTCGAAGTTTTGTTTTGATATTTTTATAAAATTTTATTTTATTATGAATACGTTGTTATCTTCATCAATTATATATATCTATACAATTATTTAAACTCCCAATTAAATTAATGTTACGAACCGAATATCAATTTAATTAAAAAATTATAAAAATACCCTTTCGTATTTAAAATAAATAATCATATGTTCCAATATATAAAATAATTACCCATTTTTATTTTATCTCCTTGACAATGAATATATAAAGTTGTGGACACCAAGTTTCCAAATAAGAAATAAAAAAAAATTGAATTAGATAAATAATGAAAAATAAAACAAAAAAAGAGAGAAAATTTTGGATAAATACTTATTTTTGGGTGAACAAGAAGAAGAGACCAAAGCCTTAACAAAAATGCGGTTATGACGAATCGAAATTAGGCCACACTTGAGACGATGAATACTTTAATCATTAATTAAATTATACGAGGTTAGATTCTCAGCAAATATTAAATAAAAAAATTGGAAAAAAATAGTGGAATTAAAGATGTTTAGCTTATTTCTTATTTCTTCCAAGACATACTTTAATTCCATTGATCAACTGCATTCTTATCCCACAACAATTGATCAAAAACAACAAATTTAGATGAAGAAAGAAGAAGAAAACATAAGTAACAATTTTACACAATATATATATATATATATATATATGTTGCTTTGAAATAGCATCATATATATTCATCAACCCATTGCATAGAGGCATTGTTATACATTAACCCTGGGCTTATCCTAAACATGAGAATACAGAACTCAACCTGGTTCAAAGCCCCATCGCCATCCAAATCCCCTTCACTCAACATACACACGATCTCATCATCTCTCAAGTCGTTCAACCCCAGCACCACACTGTTCCTTTTCAAGCTCTCGAACGTGATCAACCCTCTTTCAACGTCCATCAGCAGCCTGAACCCATTGCACAACTCCATTATGAACCCTTCTGCACCCATACTCTCCACCATGGATGGAAAGTAGTCCTCGAAATCCACCGCAATGTCCACCACTTCCATAAAAAGAGAAGAGAATAAGACTGAGATAGGGTTTGGTTTTGGTTGGTGTAATAAAGGTGAAGAAGATAAAGAGGGGGATTTATATAAAGAGGGTTCTTTTTCTAGGAAAGAGTGAGTGATCATTGAAGACAATACAATTAAAATAGTGAGCTTCATGCAACTTTCAAACTTCACTATGAGGACCCTACTTCCATGAAGTTGGATGGGGGATATATACATGAACATGACTATATTGTCACACTATTGAACACGTAATTACAATTGTACCTTCCTACATTTCTATGCCATTTTTGGGTAGTTAAAGGGTAAATTCAAGATATTGGTATTAGACCCATGGTTCCATGTGTGCTTTAGGGATGAATTATTTGTTTTGTTGACCTTGATTTTCACTACTACACGTGGTTCCTATGGTTTCCCCCGATTTTAAATTATTCATTTAATTTATTTCTAGGTTTTCTTTTTCAAAGTAAAAAAGATTTGATAGTGATATGTTTCTTCCCCTAAGGTCTATGGGTGATTCATAGAGTTGCATTTCGTGTCTTGTGATAATTGATCAAGTGTCGTTTTAAACCCTAATTGATAGGACATGCTTTGATGTCAAAATTTGCTTATTAGTCCTTGCACTATATCTAAGTTTTAGATTTAATCTTTATAATTTATTTTGGTTTTTTTAGTTTCTCAATTTTAATTTTGAAATTTTAGTCCACATTAAATTTTACTATTTTTAAGACAGAAAATATATTATCGTATATGTAATGTTATATTAACTTGTTATTTTTACGTAATATAAAAAAAAATAGAGATCTCAAAATCCAAATCGCATGATGAGTTCCAAACATATTCGTTTTGAATAAAGTAGATTTTTTTTTTTGAAAAGTGAATCTGGGGCGGGTTGGGTAATTTTTTTTTTTAGATAGTGGGTATGAAGCGATTGTAGTAATTGTTTGCCCCCTCTTGTCCCACCGCACTCAACAATATGAAAAATACAATTTTATCTTTGTATATGTAATTATTAAAAGGGTAAAAATGTAATAATATGTTATGAAAAAACTCATTTTTTTATATTTAAATATTTTTTTGAAGAATTATATTTAAATATTTATTTTTCTTGAAAATTTTGAAAATATTAAAGATAAGTCGCAAAATATAAATTGAAGCGGAGATAAATGCATCCAACATATATAGAAGTGATAATGGTTTTCAAGAGTACATATCGATAATGAAACGAGATAAATGTGAAACAAAACGTACTAACTATGGAACAAGGATGAATTTAACAACATTCGCTCCTGACTCGCTCCATTACCATCCCGAGATAAGATAAATTTGATTCTATAGTTTTATTATATATATATATATATATATATATATCAAATTATATGACCCAATGCTGAGAATCTAATGATGAAGATTCGAACTAGAATATCTCTTGCTCATGTTACTCATTTCAGGATCTGGAGCCCCAAAACAGTTTCTTTTTTGGGAAACAGGAACCCTTTGTTTTTGGTTAGCAAGAAAAGGGAAATTAGGGAAAATTAAATATATGTTTGATTAAAAAAATCATATATGTTTGTAGTTTTTTAATTTTTTTTCACATTAATTTCATAGTTTAATATTATTTTTCAGTTTAGTCCTTAAATTTGAATTTTATTAATATATGATAAAATGAAATTATGAGATTATGTCAAATCATTTAAAAAAAGTTATAAAAAATATTTTTTTTAAAAATAAATTTAATTGATGATGTGACATAATATTAAAAATGAATATAAATAATTAAACTTCGAAAAACTCGCGTTACATAGATAATTATTATTGAATAAATTTATACACTATTAATATATTAAATACAAGTTTATATTAAATTTGTTCAAGGATTAAATTATTCATCCAAGTTTCAAGTTTAGCCTAATATGTAGGGGGAAGCCAGGGGAGCTGGCATGGGCCCCGACCCCCCCTAAAATGTAAAATTGCTATTTAGGCCCTTAAATTTTTTTAAAAATTTTAAATTAGTAAAGGTAAAATTGCACTTTGGCCCCCCTAAAATTATAAAAATTCGATTTAATCCTTTACAAACTATAAAGATATAAACTATAAAAATTAAAATTTCATCCGGCCCCCCTAAAAAATTGTTCTGGCTTCGCCCCTGCCGATATGTGAGGGGGTTTAAACAAAATGTTAAACATGTAAAATGAGCTTGGACAATAAAAATAAACATGTTTATAATATGAGTCGAGCTTGGACTTCCGACATTTAAAGCCTGAGTTTGGCTCGATTATTTTTAATATTTTAATATATTATATAATTTATATCAAAATTAAATTAAATCTATGCTAATATAATGTAAAGTTGTCTAGATTTAAAATTTTAATAAAAAATATAAACTAAGAAAATATTGAATTAAAAATAGCATGAATTAATTTTTTTTTTTAATTTTTCAAATATTAGTGAGTTTAAAATGAGTTTTAGTTAATCATTCACGCGTTACATGTGATTTTACACATTTAATATTTAATTAGTTTTTCTAAATATTTTACTTTTAATTACAACAATTAACGTAAAAAAAAATATTTCTTATTTGAATTATTGAATATAATTAAAATATATTAACTTATCAATTATAATATTATAATAAAAAAATTTCTTATAATAATTAAAGCATTTTTAACATATTCAACAAATAATATAGTTTCACTTTATGCAATAGACAAATATCAAATTTATACATGAACTTTGATCCAATGTGCAATTTGATACATAAAATTTGATTTGGTGCAGTTATACACATGAAACTTGAACTCTGATATTAATTAAGTGATCAATAATATGCTTAGAATTCTGTTCAAATAATTATTTAAAATATGTTCAGTAATACGATAGAAAATAAATGGTATTCTCGTCAATTTAAAAGTGTTTCGAAATTCATATTTTTATACATATAAATTATAGATAAACAAGTTTGAATAAAATTTAAAATCCATTAAATTTAGGCATGTATAAATTTTTATTAATACCATACAATAACCCGATGAAATCCACTTGTATTTTAAGTACATATAAATAGTGAGGCCATATTGATATAGATGGATGTGTGTTGGAGGTACTGGCATGTGATGGACTGCAATGTAACATCATGACAGGGGCTCGGCGTGGATGTCTAATTTGGATATCCCTACTTGATGTTTCTTTTTCATGAGCTCCACGACAAATATTAATTTCCTGTTTCCTCTTTTAAGGGACAATATTTATATAATTTATACAAAATCTCAAACTAATATTGTTTATATATTAAATTGTATATTTTTATAATAGTAAAAATATAATTTTACTATCTTAATATCTATATATTTATAATTTTAAAGGATTAAATTAAATTTTTATCATTTTTAGGGGGCGAAGTGTAATTTTTCCTTTATTAATTTAGATTTTTATAAATTTTAAAGAGACCGAAATAGAAAATTTTTTATTTTAAGGGGACCAGGATCCCTGTCAACCCCTGGCTATGTCCCTATCAGTAGAATTTTTAGATTTCACAAACAGGGTTAGAGGTTGACAAGTTTCCTATGATGATTTAATAAAATATTTTTAAAAATAAATATCTTTTGAAAAAAGACGCATAACAAAATTTTAAAATTATTTATGGAATAAAAAAAAGTACAGTACCAATGTACAAAATATTAACCCTATAATATATTTAATATTTTTATTTTATAAAATATACATTAGTGAAAAACTTGAATCATTAATTAGTTTATTTTATTTAGGTCCCAAAATTATTATTTTAGAAAAAAACTTTAAAATTTTATCTTTCTTTATATATTCTTTAAAATTTTTTTTAAAAAACTATAAATTTTGGAATTTTTATAAATATTTTGGATTTTTGAAAATTATTTTGAATTTTTTGTAATTTTTGTTGATAGAGATCAATTTTTTCATTTTCAAAATTGATAGGGACTAAAGAGGTATTTTTACAAATCTGTTATTCGAATTATTCGAGTTATTCAAATTGTAAAATTCAACCCGACTCGAATTTGAAACTCGAATAGCTTATTCGAGTTGACTCGAATAACTCGATTCAATTAACTCAAAATTCAGATTTTTTTCGAACCGAATCGAGTTTTACTCACCCTAATTTGCATAGTGATTGTGAAATTAGCAGCACACAAGGGAAAAGAGAAATCAAATCACACTATAGCTATGGTAACTTTTTGTAATTGAAATTTTGTTTTATCCAGACAAAAGGAAGTTTCAATGCAACTTCCTTCTAACATTTCCCCTTCAAATTAAAAGTACACAAAAAGTATAGCAACAACCCAATTATTTTCATGACTTCTACTCCAATTTCCACCTCATGAAAAAGATGAAATAAAAGATTGTGGTTCTTAGTGGAAGATTTTGTTTGATATTTATAAGCTTCTTTTCATTGAATTTTCCATCACTGAAATTCACAAGCAGAAGCTGCAGTTTCATCATTTTCTTATTTGTTATCATTGGAAAGTTGATGAAGTTTAGGACAATACATTTAAGGGGACATGATTTCAGTGATGGTTAGAGAGTTTTGGTGGAGAAAGGCAAGCTTATTATTTATTGTTTTTAAGAAAAGGTTGAAAAGGTACCAAGTTTTGAACTAAGGATTAGGGATTTCACTTTAAGCTAAATATTTTATTATTTATTGTTTTTAAGAGATGGTTGAAAGGGTTGGTAGGGATTTCACTTTTAAGGTAAATATTTTATTATTGTACCATATGATGGATTGATTTGAAAACTTGAACAAAGGACAAATCCGAGAAACTCTAGTTAGAGTTTGTATAATCCTCCATGAAAATCATCCTCACCTTGTTTAAAACACTAGATCTAGAATTATAATCTCTAGATTTATTTGAGTACAAGAAAAATTACTCAAATAAATTTTCCTAAATTTTGATGAGTAATTGTTAGGATCTAGTGTTGTTAGTGTAGTGATTACGTCTATATACTCATAATTTTTTTTCCGTACAATTAGTTTAATAAAACTCCATCGTTATCATTAATATCTTTTTTTTTATATTATCCTCAATGGTTTTTGCAGGCAAAACAAAATGAAAGTAAATATTGACTTCTTCATTTTATAACGTTTAACTAATGATAAGTTGCATTATGAGGTCGGATCATAATGCTAGAAGACAACTTATATTAGTAGATAATCTAAACTAATGAGCAAGTCGATTGAAAGACTAATATGTCGTCTATCAAATCCAATTGGGGAGATACCTTATCTTGGGTATTGGAGCAGATGACTTCTAAAAGATAGAGACATAGATGTGACTATCTGGACTGACAATACATTGGATAAGACCCAAGTAGAATAAATCTTAAATCTTTTTATGGGTTTATTCACTTGTGACGTTCATAGTGTGACTTACCTCAATCTAGAGTAAGTGACAGACTATGTGTGTGTGACTTGTATACTTTGATGTATTGGTAGCCTGAGTGCACTTGGTAATAGAGCCAAAAGATGGTATGTTAGGTATACGATCTTTAGATGACATAATTCACTTACAATAATGAAATTCATAGCTCGATAATGGGTAAATGATATCATCTCATCGACATTACATGATATATGAAAAATAATATGGCCACAGGTCATTTATCATAAGATGAATGATTTAATTACTATTTGTTAGTAGTTGATTTTTCATGAAAGAAGATATAATGATTACCATGAGATAAAGAGAAATTTTTTCTTAATATGTTCTTTTAATTCATTTTTAAAAAGAAAAGCGTTACAGTTAACTTAAATTTTGTGGCTAGGATTAATCCCTTTTTTCTAATCTCAAATCTATGGCTAATATTGCCTCTCACTTCAACACATATTACTAATATTATAGTTCTAATTATAACTCTTAGGAAAAGTTTAAAATACCCTTATTATGGTAAATTTGCATCTTAGCCCTATTTCTCTTATCACCTTTCCATTTAATCTATATGTTGCTTTAATAAAACTTATGATACTCTAATTTTAATGGTTCTCTCTAACGCCTAAGTAATATTTCAAAATGTGAAATAATTAAAATTTAATTTCTCGAGAATTTTCCATGCACTTCTTAGAATATTATTAAATTATGGCATCAAAGTTTTAGGGGCGTTACAACTCTCCCCTCAACAAATTTCGCCCCTGGAATTTACTTTAATAAAAAAACTGTGGATGTTGTTATCTCATCACTTCTTCGCTCTTCCAAATAGTTTCTTGCACTTTATGATTCCTCAATAGCAGTTTCACCATTGGAATTCTCTTGTTTTAGAGTTCTTAAATTTCTCGAGCTAGACTCTTGATTGATTCCTCCTTATAAGTCAAACCAGGCTATAGCTCCAATTCCTTAGGTGTTATGACATGAGATGGGTCAAATCTATATCTTCTTAACATAAAGATGTGAAAAAATTATGAATCTTATCCAACTTGGGTGATAAGGCTAGTCGATAAGCTGATGGACCAGTACTTTCAAGCACTTTATAAGGTCTAATGAATCTCGGACTCAACCAGTCATTTCTTTAGAACAGAAGTTCTTTCTTCCAAAGAGTCACTTTTAGGAACACTTTATTGCTCACATTATACTCAAATTGCTTCATTTTTTAATCTAACTTTGCATATTCTCTTTGTGCTTCTTTTAACTCATTGGAGAAGTTGATCTAACCCTTAACTCGACCAAAATGGCATCATCACTCCCAAGGCCAAATGCACATTCATTGCATTCAATTATGACAATGATTTTCGACTCAGTGTGTCTACTATTGCATTTTCCTTCTTAGGATGAGAGTCTATAATGTAGCCATAATCCTTTAATAATTAAATTCATCTTTATTGCCTCAAGTTCAATTCCTTTTAAGAAAGCAATTATTTCAAACTCTTACGATCTGTGAAGATATGACATTGATCTTATAATACCACACACCTGATTTAGTCGCTGAATCTAAATGTGTGATGTGACATTACGTTGCCAAAGTAACTCAAGCTATCTCATTCTTTTTATCATAATTTAATTCATAATTATCATTCAAACCAATTTAATCATAAATCATATTCACAATTATGCATTGATAATTTCTATGTTTCAAATTCACCATTGTAAGGAGTTATGAAAGGTCAAATTTAGAGTTAGGACTCGAATCCAAACTCAATTATCAAGTTCCAATGTTGTGTCTCGATAGAGGGGACTTATTGTCTCAAGACAGACCTTATTTTAATTTAGGGTTTTTTGCTTTGAAGTTAATCTATCTCAAGACATTAGAAATTGTGTCTCGAGGCATGGTTCCTTATGTATCGAGACCCCTTATTTTCTTATTTTAGCTTCGGTGTTTGAATGTCTCGAGACAAGGGGTTCTTGTCTTGAGACCTAAAACATGGCAAAACTTAATTGGCTTCGATGTTTCCTTGTCTTAAGATAAAGGCCGCTTTGTCTCGAGACTTAAATGGAATTGTCTTGAGACTATTTAAACAATGTATCAAGACATTAAACATATAGATAAAAAAAAGGTAAATTTTGTTCTTATGGTCTCAAGATATGTTCATACTGCCTCGAGGCTCAATGAAAAATAACCCTAAATGCACATTTTCAAGTGTTCAAACCTTACCAAAATATACTTTGAACATACCTAAACCATACTTCAATGTATGGTCATCAATTTAATACATACAAACACAACTAAACATCAACAAATCGTAACTGTCAATGCATCATCATTTAACCAACTAATTCACACATTCAAACACTTATAATCTAGCATAACTATCTACTAATCAAGGAACGAAATTCACCTTGATAAAACGTATATTCAAAGTATCAAATATACCAAAATGTTAACTTAACGTGCATGCCATTTCAACATAACACATATATACATACCGTCGAAACCATTTTTTGTTTGGAAAACGGGCCGACTTTAAAAATAAAAACTGAAGTCGCCACCAATCCTTTTTTGAAGTGTGATTGGATCACCTTATAAAACATTTGGTCTACAAATTTTAAGAAAACGGGTCCGGGAGTCGGTTACACACGAGGAAGGATTAGCACCCTCGTAACGCCCAAAATTGGTACCTTATTGATTGATTAATGTCCTAATATCGAAAATTGGAAGAGATTTTAAAATACGAATCCTTTAGAAAATGTTTGGGTAATTCGAATTGGATATCGAAATTCTCTTGTTCCGAAAGGATGAAATATCACATCCAGCATGTTAGGATACAATGTTTCGAATCTTGGACACCAATATCATTTCATGATTTCCAAAATTCATGCATTGTCATTTTAAAAAGGGTATTCCATTATTTGGCCAAACGAAAGAACCGAAACCCAGCACGTTAGGGCACGATTCCTCAAATTTCCAAACATGGAATATTGCCTTATTTTTGAAGTTGAGAAAACACAATAAAAAATTTTAAAAGGATATTTAGTCCTTTGGACGAACGAAAAATTGAAACCCAGCACGTTAGGGCACAATTTCTCAAAACTTCCGAGCACAAAATATTGCCTTGTTTTTAATTTTAGAAAACATGGACACAATCTTAAAGGATATTTAATGATTTGGTCAAACAGAAACTGAAACCCAGCACGTTAGGGCACGATTCCTTGAATTTCCCAACATGAAACATTGCCTTATTTAAAAAAAAACACGGTCAAAATCTCTAAAGGATATTTGGTCATTTGGACGAACAAAAAATCGAAACCCAGTACGTTAGGGCACGATCTCTCGAACTTCCAAACACGAAACATTGCCTTTAAAAAAAATCTTTTTCATAAACTCGGGTCGATGTAACCTTTTGAAATAACAAAAATCGGTTTAAACGTAAGAATGGTCATACTTAGCGAATAATGATAATGCGAACCCGTTAATAATAAAGAGTGACAATACTAAATGTAATAGGGAAAAAAACTAAAATAAACAATGGTATCAACAATAATGAAAATAATAGTGGAGGGAAAAAGAATTAAAATAGAAACGTTAATAATAATGAAAAGCGAAGAGTAGTACTAGTAAAAAAAACACAATGATAATCAAATAATAATATTAAAGTCAATAAGGATAAATGAAAGTACTAATGAAAATAGAAACAATAAATAGTAATGTTAAAACAAAATAATGATAATAAAATATAAGAAGTATAAAATATATGGTTATAGTAATAATAATATTATATATAAAAATAATAATAATATAAAAGTAAGTATAATAATAAATATTAGAAATAATTAATTTTAAAAAAAATAAAATAAAATAGGTGAAAAAAGGACGAAATTAAACTAAACATAAAAGTTTGGGGCAAATCATGGATAAAAAAAGGTTAAATTGCAACTCGCGTTAGAGAGTAGGGACTGAAAACACAATTATTCCAAATTCTTAAAGGAAGTGCCTGAACGCGGACCAAATCGAAGCGGCGTAAAAATTTAGGGGCAAATTTAAAAAAATAGAAGAAAGTTGAAAGGGGATGCAATCAAAATAGGGGCGCAAAAGAGAGGACCAACTGCGCAGTTTACCCATTTAGGGTAAAATTGCGCAAATCCACCTGTGGAACAGGTGATTGCGCGTTTCATGTTTTAAAAACTAAAAAAAAAACATTTCCTTCACTTCCCCTTTCTGCTTCAAAAAATGAAAAACCAGAACCCCCTTTTATTAAATTTTTTTTAGGGTTTGAGCCCCCCTAGTCCCTCCGTCGCCGCTCGTCACCACCGGTCTGGTGACCGATCACGCGTAAGACCGAAGGTAAGCTTCTTCCCTTTCTTTTTGTTTTGAATTTTTTTGAAAAAAGGTAAAAGAAACTATATATGATAGATAGGATTATAAAAATCACATTCGAAAATAGTTTTCTATTCAAATGTTTGCCTATCTTTTTAGATAGTTTGCTCTATTTGACTAATATTGTGTACTCTGTAAAAAAAAAATGTATTCTCTTTTTCTTTCTGTCTGCTTTGTATATTTTCTAAAACAAAAAAACCATCCCTTTTACACGTTTTTAGAAGGCTTTTATAGCCTTTTCCGAAGATCCCAAAAACTAAAACTCTAGTCTTCTATTTGTTGTGCTACTGCTTTCCCCTTTTTTCGCAGGTACGACGACGTGGGCGTGACTCGGGCGTTGGGGGCGCACACGATGCGGAGTAGGCTCTTTGGAGGCTTCATGCGCCGAGCATAAGACAAGGGCTAGGGTTTCTACTCTTCGTTTGGGCTTTGTGGGCCTCGTTTTTGGACTGTTTGTTCTTAGGCCTGGGCATAAATTTGGGCCCTACAGCTGCCCTTCTTTGCTCATTGTCGTGTAACGAGAATAGAGCAAAGACTTTAAAAGGGCCAATTTTGCCCCATCTAGTTGAATCTTGACTTTTTGATGCTTCCTTTCTTCAGGTAGCTTCATTCCATCCACTGCATCCTCAGGGGTATAGGATTTTTGTTTCGTTCTGCTCCACTACTGCTCAATGGAGATAGGATCTGCTATCTTCAGCCCGTTACCCTACTGCTTAGGGGATTAAGGCTCATCGTCATCGATCTGCTCCACTACTGCTTAGGGAGATAAGATTTGTAGTTTTCAACCTGTTACCCTACTGCTTAGGGGATTAAGGCTTATCGTCTTCGATCTGTTACCCTACTCCTTAGGGAATTAAGATCTGTAATTTTTGGCCTGTTACCCTACTGCTTAGGGGATTAAGGCTCATCATCTTCAATCTGTTACCCTACTGCTTAGGGAATTAAGATCTGTAATTTTCAGCCTGTTACCCTACTGCTTAGGGGAATAAGGCTCATCATCTTCGATCTGTTACCCTACTGCTTAGGGAATTAAGATCTGTAATTTTCGGCCTATTACCCTACTGCTTAGGGGATTAAGGCTCATCGTCTTCGATCTGTTACCCTACTGCTTAGAGAATTAAGATCTGTAATTTTTAGCCTGTTACCCTACTGCTTAGGGGATTAAGGCTCATCGTCTTTGATCTGCCCTCTTTGCGCTAGGGAATTAAGATCTGTAATTTTCGACTGTTACCCTCTTGCTAGGGGATTAAGGCTCATCGTCTTCGATCTGTTACCCTACTGCTTAGGGAATTAAGATCTGTAATTTTCGGCCTGTTACCCTACTGCTTAGGGAATTAAGATCTGTAATTTTCGGCCTGTTACCCTACTGCTTAGGGGATTAAGGCTCATCGTCTTCGATCTGTTACCCTACTGCTTAAGGAATTAAGATCTGTAATTTTCGGCCTGTTACCCTACTGCTTAGGGGATTAAGGCTCATCATCTTCAGTCTGTTACCCTACTGCTTAGGGTGTTAAGGCTTACTGTCTTCTGTAACTCCCATCAACTTTGCTACATTGTCCTCTGGGGAACCTACCTGTAGAATTAATTTCATGGGATCTATGCTTATGCCAATATGATTGGGATGTCATGCTCCTAACCAATGTATTGCGAATGAATGGATGAATGCCAAATGTCATGAGCATGATCCAATTTTTTAATTTTTTGGGTTATTATTGCTCATTTGCTTGTTAGGGTGATACCCACGACGTATGTCTTCTGTTCAGTTGAACTTCTAACAGAGAATCGAAGATGTAAATCCTTCGCTTAAACTCTTATTTCAAGGGTTCCGAGCCCTTTAAGCCTGGTGAGTTCTAAATAATTGTCCTGTTTCAGATTCCTGTATTATTTAGAAATTTACAGAGTAATATCTAGAACTTCTTTCATGAAAATATTAGTAGTTCATTGATCATTATTTCAATATACAATGCTTGAAAAAGAGATCATTACAATGGATAAGAAGGAAATTACTTAGGAGCATTGCTAGAAACAAGCAAGTTAAGCAAAGATAGCAAATGCAACCCAGAAGGAAATTTATTGGTAGTGTAAAATAAAATAGCAAGGTAAGATGGAAACTAGGTGCCCCAGATATCGCTGCATGAGCTTCTCTGTTCAAACTTCTTGAGGACCATTTTAAGCTCAATATGTGTTTAGGGGATCCGGAGTACTTTGTCGATGCCCCAAGACGAAACATACTTCCTCATTGTTAATTCAAGCCTAGCAAGACTATTGTATGTCCCATCATAATTTGATCATAATTTGAGCCGCCCTTTTCGGTTTTTCGACTCAAAGCCCATTTGGTCTCAAAGCGCCCATTACGGGTTTTCACTTTGGCCTCTCCTTTTTTTTTGAACTCAAGACGCCCCTTTTACGGGTTTTCGCATCGGTCCATTTTCCTTCTTAAGCGAAGTGTTTTCTGACTGAGTCTGCATTAATTGGGTTTGGCTGACTCTTGCGGTCCATCTCGGCTAGTACCAATGCTCCTCTAGAAAAGGCCTTCTTTTCAACATAAGGTCCTTCCCAATTAAGCATCCTCTTTCCTCTGAAGTCCTTTTGCATAGGGAGGATATTTTCAATATCAAGTCTCCTTCATGGAACATTCTGGGGTGGACTTTTTATTGTAAGCCTGCATCATTCGCTTCTGATACATTTGACCATGACGGATGGCTCTTAACCTTTTTCCTCGATCAGATTCAGTTGATCACACCGAGATTGAACCCATTCCACTTCATCTAACTTCAGCTCTGACAAAATTCGGAAAGAAGGAATTTTAACTTCGATGGGCAAGACTGCCTCCATCCCATAAGCCAATGAGAAATGTGTTGCCCCGGTGGAGGTCTTGACCAACATTCGAGAAGGATAGAGGGTAAATGGTAATTCCTCCCTGCCAAACTTTACAAGTCTCAATCATCTTTCAGAATCTTTTTGGATTTTTTTTTGTTTTTGTTTTTTTGAATTCGAATTCGGATTTTGAATTTGAATTCGATGACTGTTAACTTTGTAACTTTGGCCCATGAAGCGACCTTCACCCTCTTAACGAAGCAATTGATAATCACGAAGGTGAATTGGTGCCGACTAGATGCTTTTGACGAGATCGTCCCCATAACATCTATGCCCCCCGTATAGGGGAAGAAAAATAATGGAGGAATCACATAAGTCTTGTCCTCCTCAATTTGACATTCACGACATAACTGATATAACCTCCCTTTTATGGTAAACCAACAGTACCCGAATCTTATAATCGGCCTAGCTATCGGAAAACTCTTAACATGTGCTTTTTCGAACACTCCATAGCCTCCTTGCGCCTAGGCATATCTTGATAGATCATGCAAAGACATATTTGAATTCTTGGAATAACTTAATGATGTCTCGCTTCGTTTCTGTGGTGGGCAAGACTTCGATCTTCACTCCTTTCTTAGACTCGCAATGTCCACTGACCCTTTGTACGGTGGAGTCTATTTTCATCTTATTCTACCATCCTTAACAAATCAAAAGGTAAGTTATAATCTCAGACATCTTCAAAATCCTCAGATCCTTTTAGACCCATATCTCACTTAAAAGGGAGTCCGTAACAGCGTTGCTCATGTCTTGATATCTGGGCACCTATTGTAGGTACGAAGGCAAATTCCAAAGAATAAACGATTCTAAGGATGATGATCTATGATCAGGAATGATGGAAGAAAGAACATTCCAGATAACAAAAGAATATATAGTATGACATGGAAAAAAAAATGAGAAAATATCTGCTCAGCATGAAACACAAAAATGCATTTTTTATTGAAAATAAATGATGTTTGAACATGAGCCTATTTCACAAAAGATTCTTATTATTTTTAGGCTTAAAACAACAAGTGTGTTTTGAACATTACTCTGTGTTATCTCTAAAAACTACAGGAATTTCCTCCGCAGTCCAGTTGTTTAGAACACTTCCAAGCTCATAAGGGCGTATACGCGCTAAGTTTCCTTCTTTTGATCCCTCTTAAAATACGACGTTGATGCTCACAGTTTTCAACATGTCTTCAGTCGTTTCTTCATTCATGTTCTCCGGTCCCGGATGGACAATTTCTTCTGATACGAATGCATTAGATATATAGGGAAAAGTCATTGATCCCCATTTGACCTCGGCGGCCTTCTCTATCGACTCTCCTCCTATGGTACACACGTTTTCTCCTTAAGAAGAGTCAAAGAACTCCAGCTCTTTGTTATCCATTAACCCTTGCACTAGGGCCCTGAATTCGCTACATTGCTGGATCTCATGGTCCTTCTTATTGTGGAACTCACAGTAGTTCCTCGTACCCTGGGATTCGCTCCCCAACTCTTGTGGAACTAGACCTCTTTTCCGTATTTCCTTCCAAACCTCCCTCAATGGGGTTCTTACTTCAGTGACATTTCGTTTGATTCTCCTCCCCATGTACTCGACTATCGCGTTTACCCCTTTCTCGGTATGACTGGGTAACGAATTTCCCACACCTGGTGCGTCGTTGAATTTCACAACACCAGCCTTAATAAGCCTTTCGACTAGCCTTTTGAAAGGAAAACAATTTTCTATCGGGTGCCCCACTATCCCCGCATGGTATTCACATTGAGTGCTTGCATCGTAATATTTAAGATATGGGGGTTGCAACAGTTTTGAGTAGACAGGGGCTACAACGTGTGCGTCGAACAGATTTTTATACAACTCCCTATACGTCACGGGTATGGGAGTAAACTGGAATTTTTCGGTATCCTGCCTCGTGTTGGGCTCCTGCCTTGGTGAGGCTCTGCTTGGCGCGACCTCACTATCGATCGATCGGTAGTGATGATGGGTTTTGGATAACCCAAGCTCACACTACCTACTTCATTTTCCCTTTTTTTCGGAGCCGATCTTCTCGTGTTCTCTCCATCCTCTATTTTCCCACACCTGATCGCGTTCTCTATCATTTCACCGGACATCACTATGTCTGCGAGACTCTTAGTCGCGCTCCCTAACATATGATTGATGAAAGGTGCTTTCAGGGTATTAATGAAGAGCATGGTCATTTCTTTTTCCAGCAGCGGCGGTTGGACTTGTGTAGCGACTTCCCTCCACCTCTGGGCATATTTCCTGAAACTTTCACCCGATTTCTTCTCCATATTTTGTAGCGTGATCCTGTCGGGTGCTATATCAGTCACATGGCCATAATGCTTCATGAAGGCCTGTGCTAAATCCTTCCATGATTTGATTTGGGTGCAACTCAGCTGATTGTACCATTCAGCCGCAGCTCCAGTCAGACTATCCTGGAAACAGTGAATCAACAACTGGTCATTGCTTGCATATCCCGTCATTCTCCGACAGAACATTGTAATGTGGGCCTCAGGGCAGCTGGTCCCATTATATTTTTCAAATTCTGGCATCTTAAACTTTGGTGGGAGTACCAGATCAGGGACCAAACTCAACTTCTTAGCATCTACCTCGCATTGGTAATCAGCACTTTCCAATGCTCTGAACTTCTCCTCCAGCCATTTGCATCGATCCTCAAACTCCTTTGGGAGTTCTACCTTTGATTTTTATCCTTCTGCTGCATCATCAAAGTCAGGGACCGTGATTTTTGCCAAATTATCCCCGGGGTTGGAGCTTGAGCATATCGGGAAGTTTCCCGGTGCTGAGGTACCGTATTGGTACTGGGGTTTAATATTGACGGACACTCTTGGTGGTTGCACTTGGAAATTTATCGGGGCCAAGCCTGAAGGATAAGCAGATCCCTCATTATCATCTTCGGTATCGACCATAGGGCCTTTTCCTTTATCCTGCCCTCCAGTCAACAATTGTGTCAACTGGCTCATCATGCTTCTTTGGGATTCCAGCATTTGATCCCTCACATCCTGTTGGATCTTGGCCAACTGCTCTTGCATCTGAGTCTGCAATTGGTCATGCATCTCTTTCTGCATTTGTTCCAGTTTTTCCAACCTTTGATCCATAACTTTAGTTTTCCTTTGTGTGTAGTAGTGATGTTCCAGGGTAACTATAATACGATCTCTAGTTAATAGGATTCTTTTATGATAATTGATGCATATGATGCGATGTAATGCAAATGCAAATGAATGAATGCAAAAAGAAAGAGAGGCGTTGATTCCGAACTCAATTCCATTAGAAGAACTTTTCTAGAAAATGAATCTCTTTACATAAAACGGATTACATATGCGGCTTCGTCCTCATAGTCCAGGTGAAGACACTAATCATTTACTTCGTATCCAGACGTTATGGTCGTGTCCCATGAACCTTCTCAATGGATGTCTCTTCTAGCTCCTTGTTGCTTGATCCAGACCGTGACTCTTCACTCACTTATCCTCCGCGACGCTCATAAGCTTCATTAAGAAAGTCAAGACGTGACGGCTCTTGAATAGTCTTTGTCGCATTAAATCCTCGGGCAAAGTCTTGTATTCTCCTGCAGACTATCAGCCTTCTCTCGTTGTTTACCTGGACTATATTCGAACGACTGTATTATAACCCACTTTATCAAGTAATCCATTTCCTTATGACAAACTCTTCTATTTAGCAATCGAATATGAATCAACACCTCATTTCTATGATGATGAAATGTAATGTAGTTATAAACAAAAGAAAGCACGTTAGTGTCATATACAGATGGTAAAAATCAAACACCCATCCAGGTGACTGCTAGGGTTCAACATAGTTCTACCTAAAGTGGGCTCCTAGGGTTTACTATATGTGGTTTGGTTCTAAGGGAAAAAGGGTACCTGAACCAACAGATTCCTCGATCCTCACCCTTTATAGGCTCATACGGACCAAGTTCGATTCGGGGAATACATTTCCCTATGGTGCGCACGGAGATGAAAATCTCACGAAGACATAGGTGCGGATGTATCCCGAAAGCGATTCACTATCCTGCACGGAGGTGAAAACCTCACGAAGGAGTAGCTTCTCACTCTCACTTAAGGGTGTGACCACAACGGTCATGCAATATGATGCAGGAATATCCTATGAGACTCAAACCACAACAATCATATGACGCGACACAAGCTCATGCGATGGAAGAATCAAAATCAAATTTTAATTTTCGATAAAAGGACATCAATCAATCAATTCTATGGCTTGACTCTCTTATTCGTCCCCAGTGGAGTCGCCAAGCTGTCGAAACCATTTTTTGTTTGGAAAACGGGCCGACTTTAAAAATAAAAAACGGAGTCGCCACCAATCCTTTTTTGAAGTGTGATTGGATCACCTTATAAAACATTTGGTCTACGAATTTTAAGAAAACGGGTCCGAGAGTCGGTTACGCACGAGGAAGGATTAGCACCCTCGTAACGCCCAAAATTGGTACCTTATTGATTGATTAATGTCCTAATATCGAAAATTGGAAGAGATTTTAAAATACGAATCCTTTAGAAAGTGTTTGGGTAATTCGAATTGGATATCGAAATTCTCTTGTTCCGAAAGGATGAAATATCACATCCAGCACGTTAGGATACGATGTTTCGAATCTTGGACACCAAGATCATTTCATGATTTCCAAAATTCATGCATTGCCATTTTAAAAAGGGTATTCCATTATTTGGCCAAACGAAAGAACCGAAACCCAGCACGTTAGGGCACGATTCCTCAAATTTCCAAACATGGAATATTGCCTTATTTTTGAAGTTGAGAAAACACAATCAAAAATTTTAATAGGATATTTAGTCCTTTGGACGAACGGAAAATTGAAACCCAGCACGTTAGGGCACAATTTCTCAAAACTTCCGAGCACAAAATATTGCCTTGTTTTTAATTTTAGAAAACATGGACACAATCTTAAAGGATATTTAATGATTTGGTCAAACAGAAACTGAAACCCAGCACGTTAGGGCACGATTCCTTGAATTTTCCAACATGAAACATTGCCTTATTTAAAAAAAACACGGTCAAAATCTCTAAAGGATATTTGGTCATTTGGACGAACGAAAAATCGAAACCCAGCACGTTAGGGCACAATCTCTCGAACTTCCAAACACGAAATATTGCCTTTAAAAAAAATCTTTTTCATAAACTCGGGTAAAAAGTAAAAACGATGTAACCTTTTGAAATAACAAAAATCGGTTTAAACGTAAGAATGGTCATACTTAGCAAATAATGATAATGCGAACCCGATAATAATAAAGAGTGACAATACTAAATGTAATAGGGGAAAAAACTAAAATAAACAATGGTATCAACAATAATGAAAATAATAGTGGAGGGAAAAAGAATTAAAATAGAAACGTTAATAATAATGAAAACAGTAGTAGTACTAGTAAAAAAAAAACACTGATAATCAAATAATAATATTAAAGTCAATAAGGATAAATGAAAGTACTAATGAAAATAGAAACAATAAATAGTAATGCTAAAACAAAATAATGATAATAAAATATAAGAAGTATAAAAGATATGATTATAGTAATAATAATATTATATATAAAAAAATAATAATATAACAGTAAGTATAATAATAAATATTAGAAATAATTAATTTTAAAAAAATAAAATAAAATAGGTAAAAAAAGGAAGAAATTAAACTAAACATAAAAGTTTGGGGCGAATCATGAATAAAAAAAGGTTAAATTGCAAATCGCGTTAGAGAGTAGGGTGAAAACACCATTATTCCAAATTCTTAAAGGAAGTGCTGAACGCGGACCAAATCGAACGGCGTAAAAATTCAGGGCAAATTAAAAAATAGAAGAAAGCTGAAAGGGGATGCAATCAAAACAGCGCAAAAGAGAGGACCAATCTGCGCAATTTACCCATTTAGGGTAAAATTTGCGCAAATCCCAATGGAGCAGGTGATTGCGCGTTCATGTTTTAAAAACTAAAAAAAAACATTTCCTTCACTTCCCCTTTCTGCTTCAAAAAACGAAAAACCAGAACCCCCTTCTATTAAATTTTTTTTTAGGGTTTGAGCCCCCCTAGTCCCTCCGTCGCCGCTCGTCACCACCGGTCCGGTGACCGATCACGCGCAAGACCGAAGGTAAGCTTCTTCCCTTTCTTTTTTGTTTTCGAATTTTTTTTTTAAAAAAAAGGTAAAAAGAAACTATATAGGATAGATAGGATCCGCAAAAATCACATTCGAAAATAGTTTTCTATTCAAATGTTTGCCTATCTTTGCCGATAGTTTGCTCTATTTGACTGATATTGTGTACTCTGTAAAAAAAAATATATTCTCTTTTTCTGTCACAACTGTATATTTTCTAAAACAAAAAAACCATCCCTTTTACACCCGTTTCCGAAGGCTTTTATAGCCTTTTCCGAAGATCCCAAAAACTAAAACTCTAGTCTTCTATTTGTTGTGCTACTGCTTTCCCCTTTTTTCGCAGGTACGACGACGTGGGCGTGACTCGGGCGTTGGGGGCGCACACGATGCGGAGTTGGCTGCTGGAGGCTTGCGGCGCTGAGCATAAGACAAGGGCTAGGGTTTCTACTCTTCGTTTGGGCTTTGTGGGCCTCGTTTTTGGACTGTTTGTTCTTAGGCCTGGGCATAAATTTGGGCCCTACACATACAAAAGAGGTAGAAAATTATTCCCGAGCTAAGTTGTTAAGATTGGATGCTTGAACACTTTAACTCTCATTTGAGGCTTAGTATTGAATACTTAATGGTGCTAATATAATTTAAATACAATGCATTAAGAATAAACAAATCCGTACACTTAGTATTGGATACTCATCGGTGCAAATATAATTCAAATACAATGCATTAAGAATAAACTAAAGCAATTTAATTAACGTATACTACTTTAATTCATCATATCATTTTCCAACTTTCTTATCCATTTTACATTTCAATATCAACCTCAATGCTTCCTATATTTTCCCTTATTATTCGACGATGGACATTAGGACGGATACATAGATCTATATAACGAGTAAGTCCATGACCTTTTGGAAATTGGGACTGTTTTATTCTGCCATCTCGGGTTGCCTAACAATGATGGCTTTTAGTATTTGTTCGGATTGTTTATTTTGTCATCCCGGTTTGCCTAACAACGATGGCTTTTAGTATTTTTCCCATGACCCTCAATGAATTGAGGCTAGTAAATCACTATATCGGTGACCCTATGACATGCCAACTATACCCGAACTACGTCTAACATTGTTTAATGGGGCATTAACATCATAATCATCATTGTAATGAATAACATCATAGGATCAACATCTCAATATTTACACATATATCGAATTTATCATTCAAAGTTAGTAGGGATGGATACCATCACTTTGATGGATTTTCACATTTGACGTATCAATTGTAATACGCATCACTAAATACCAAATTCTCTTTTCTTGATTCTGATTGTGTTAACATTGGAGCTTCGGTCAAAGTAATATTCAATCTTTCAAAACTTTATTGGCATTTATTAGACTGCTCAAACTTAACAATTTTTTTAAGTAGCACATTTTTCTTAAGTAGCTTAGCCAATGGAGAAGTAATTATTGAGAATTCCTTTATAAATCACCTATAATAATCCGTCAATCCAAGGAAACTTTGCACTCCAGTTGAATTCTTTGGTGACTTCCAATCCATGATAGCAGTAATCTCATTTTGATCAACTTGTATACCTTCCACCGATACTATATGCCCTAAAAATGCAATTTCTTTCAACTAAAATTCACATTTGCTAAGTTTGACTTACAACGGTCACTCTATCAATGTTTGCTATACAATCCTCAAATGCCTATTGTGCTAACTATAAATACCACAATAAACTGATCTGAGTTCAATTAAAAGATTCGGTTTATCAAGTCCATGAAAACAACAGGAGCATTCGGAAGTCCAAACAACATACTAAAAATTCATAATCTTCAAAAATACACTTGCCCATTGACATATCTAATATTAACTATCAAGAATTCAAAATTAAACAAATATATTATTGTGTTTTAATCTCTTAAACAAAAAAACTTTCACCCTAAATCTAAAAAAAGAAGCTAAAGAAGCCAAATATATTTCTTCCATACTGAGGAATAGGCAGTGATCTAGGAACTCTCTAATTTCGGTAGTACTTTTTTTTTTTTGGTCTTCAGCTTCTTCTTTGCTTAAAAACAATCCTCTTTTGGAGTAAAATTGAAATTAAAATGCAAAGAATTGGACCAAAGATGAGAAGAAATCATGGCCAAGTCTCACTGAGTTTAGCTTGAAGCAACTCAATGTTGCCATGTCTGGCTATTCTTCTGATGACATAATGTGAGAACATGGTGAAAAAAAATCTGATCGTTGTTCCCAAATGGAAGCTCGTCAATGGCTATTAAGCTCGTCCGTTTAATACAATCTTTTGTGTTTCATATATTTTGGCTGAGTATCATTTATGAGCAATAATATGTTAGGAGTGGGATATTTATATAGCCTTTCCTCTCATGGTACAGATGCCTAGTTGTTGGGAAGCTAAATCATGAGGATCCCAGACATTTGCATCCAGATAGGATTGAAAGATGTGTTGGATTGGTAAAGAACCGGCCTACGTGTTTCTTTGTGCATGCATGCAGTGCTCTACTATTTGAAGGGGATTAGCTATTAATATCCTATAGTAGGGATAAGTTTGGTTGTATATGATGGGGTGTTTTGGATTTTTTGAACATTTTTATATTTATTATAAGTTTTTTTTAAATTAATGATATTATATTCAATAAATTAAAATTTTACTTTAAATTAAAGTTAGTGTTTTTTTTTTCATTTATCTTAATTAAAACAAGATAACCCATGTTATAATGAAATTGAGGTACGTACAGGGGCGAAGTCAAGGGGTTGGCATGGGTCCCGACCCCTCTTAAAATGTAAAATTACTATTTAGGCCTTTAAAATTTTTTAAAAATTTTAAATTAGTAAAGGTAAACTTGCACTTTGGCCCCCTCTAAAATTATAAAAATTTGATTTAATCCTTTACAAATTATAAAGATATAAACTATAAAAAATTAAAATTTCATTCGGCCCTCCTAAAAAATTGTTCTGCCTTCATCCTTGGGTACGTAGATATCAAAAATAAAGATTATTATAATAAAATAGATTTCAAGATAATATATTATAAAAGAGTAAAATGTAAAAGATGAATGGTCTTTGCTTTCGGGGAATTTTGTGGTAGGGAAGAGCCTTACAAGATCGAATAGCGGTGTGGGTCAGGCAACAAAGAAGGTAAGAAGGAGGACAAGTCCTTCGCCGGACATGGATGATCCGATAGTGGATGAAAATGATCAGAATATTAAAGATGTGGGAGTGGATAAATTGTTGTATAATTCTATGTTGATGGGAATTTCCCGTATGTCTATTTGCCAGAGAAGTTGGAGGAGGAGTTTGTACGTCATTGTCGAAACCATTTTTAAGGGTTTTAAAAAAATAGGGATCGACTTAAAAAACAAAAATGGGAGTCGCCACCAATCCCTTTTTACTTAGGTGTGATTGGATCACCTTATAAAACGTTTTACTTCAAAATGTTGATTTTAGTCCACGAAATACAAGAAAACGGGTTCGGGAGTCGGTTACGTATGAGCAAGGATTAGCACCCTCGTAACGCCCAAAAATTGGTACCTAATTGATTAATTAATGTCCTTATGTCGAGAATTTGAAAAGATTTTTAAAACAATTTTTTTTAAAGAATGTTTATATAACCCGTTTTGGAATATTAAGATACTTTTGTTCCAAAAGGATAAAATATCACATCCAGTACGTTAGGGTGAGGCATTTTAACTCTCGAAACTAAGATCGTCCCTTAATTTCCCAAAACACGAAATTAAAAGGATATTTAGTTATTTGGATGTACGAAAAACCGAAACCCAGTACGTTAGGGCACAATTTCTCGAACTTCCAAACACGAAACATTGCCTTGCTTTCTGAAATCCTTATCCCGAGATAACAAAACGTTATATTCAGTAAGTTAGGACACGACAATTTTGAATTCTCGAGAATATGTTTTTATTTAACTTTTAAGAGGAAAGTAATAGGTTCTTTAGACTCGAAGAGGAAAATCGAAACCCAGTAAGTTAGGGTACAATTTCTTTTGAACCCTAGAACGCGGAGTGTTTGCTTATTTTGAAAATAGGATAAAATGTAATGCCTCGAATAAAATGTGATATGGCCGTAATAGAATGAAAAACGAATTATAATAGACATGCATACTAGGGTAGAAACGAAGGAGATACTATAAATTACAATAATAAAAGAAAAAATAAATGAAAATTCAAACAAATAATATGCAATAAAAGAAAAATAGTAACAAAATGCAATAATAACAATAATAAAATATATTAATAAACAAATAATAAAATAATATTAATAATAATAAAATTAATAGAAAATAATAATAACAAATATAATTATAATAATAGTAAAAATAAAAATAATATTAGTAATAATAAAATAATAATAAGGATATTAAAATTAATAGTAATAATAATATAAAAATAATAATAAAAGTATATTAATTATAATAAAAATGACAATATATGTTAATATACAAATAATAGTAAAAAAAAAAAAAATAGAAATAATGAAAATAGCAATAATAATGGTAAAATTAAAAATAATAATAATAACAATACTAATAATAATAATAATAATAATAATAAATATAGCTATAATAATAATATATATATAAAAAATAATGGTCATAATAAAAAAAATATAAATGAATATGATAATAATAAACTTAATAAAAAATAAGATATAAAAAAAATAACAGTAGTGGTAATGCTAAAATAATAGTAAAAGCAATAATAATAATAATAATAACAATAATAAGAATTTTAAAATAAAATTAATAATGAAATAAAAAAAACAAAAGAAATAAAAAAAGGACAAAATTGAACTAAAAATAAAAATTTGGGGCGAGCCTGAAAAGAAATAAAAGGACCTATTTGAAAGCGCGAATGACATGGAAGGGCTAAAAGAAAAAATATTCCCTCCTTTCAAAATGACACCGTTTATTTAAAGGATTAAATTGAAATAAAATCAAAAGTGCGAGGTAAAATTACAAGCAAAAACAAAGAAAGGATTAAATTGAAAATAGTCAAAAAGGCGAAAGGGCTAAAAGCGCAAATAACCCTTCCGCTTTAAAACACGCGGATCCTTCGAGTCAAGTCGGTTAGGATTTTGGGTAAAGGCCAAACGGCGCCGTTTTGATGCTTATTACACTAAGCCAAAACGACGTCGTTTTGATATTACTATAAAAGTTAAAATTTTGACTAAAAATCATTTGCTTCTTTCTCTTTAAAAAAACAAACTGAAAAGCTTAAAAAAAAAAATGCTCTCCCTCTCCAAGTTCCCTGCCATTTCCGGCATGACCTCCGCTTGGTCATCACGTGCCGTCGCCACCATCGAATGTTGCCGCAGACACGGTGTAGTGCGCCAAAAAGGTGATTATTTATTTATTTATTTATATAAAAACTCTTATATATTTTAAAAAAGAAGAAAACCTTTTGAAGAAAGAAAAAAAAGAATAGATTCGAAGGAAAAAAATAAAAAAATAAACGAACAACCTCTCTTTTTGCCGATTCTTTCTGACTTTTTTATTGATATTGTATATTTTTTGTATGCTTTGTATATGCCCCCTTTTTACAGATTATGTTAGGATTTTTATAACCAAAAAATGAATAAAAAAATAAATACAAAATCTGTCTTGCTGTTTTCTGCATTTTCTTTCCTTTTGCAGGTGAACGACGAAAATGGGGGCGGGGTTCACGCGCTGATGGTGGCATGATGTCCGGTGGAGAGGGGCTGGTATGGAGGCGACGACGGCACCAAACTGTTAGCGTTAAGGTTTGCTGAAGTTGTTTAGGTTTTGGGCTCTTTTGGGCTTAGGGTTAGTTGGGCATGTATTTGGGCTGTAATCTGGACTAAAAAAAAACTGGACATTTGGTATTTTATTATTATTATTATTATTATTTTGTTTCTTTTTTTGAATGGTATGGGCCCGTGCAAAATGGGCTGATTACAGTCATGATGGAGATGTGGTCACGAAGTTAGTAGAAGGAATTTCGTCGATTACCTTTTCTAATCGGCTTTATAAGTTCATTGAAAGGAAGATGGCTAGAACCATTATTGTCAACCATCTTGGTAGGAAAATTGGTTTCAATGCTTTACTTAATAAGGTGACGACTTTGTGGAGCCCCAGACAACCTATACAACTTATGAACTTAGAGAATGGCTACTAATTAGTTCGGTTCCAAGGTGAAGGAGATTTTAATAAGGTGTTGGTCGGGAGGTCTTGGGTAATCTTTGGTCAATATTTCATTGTGCGTCATTGGTCACCAGATTTTTCGGCATCGGATAATGAAGTGGATATCCAAGTGGTGTGGATAAGGTTACCTTGTTTGTCAGAAAGATATTAATCAAAATTCTAGCTTCGTGTTATCGAATAAGCTATAGGGCCGGTGGTCAAACTTGATACTCATACAAATAGTGGATGGCGGGGATGTTTTGCTCAATTGACGGTATGTTTGGATTTAAAGAAACCATTGGTGATGAAAGTCAAGATTAATGGTCGTATACAACGAATTGAGTATGAATCTTAGCTAGTTGTGTGTTTTAATTATGGGCTTTATTGGCATAATTCTGATTCGTGCTCGGGGAGCAAGAATAAGGCATCGGATAGTGGTGTTCATGGGGAAGAATCGGTGGTTGAAAACATAGGTATTCAGATATGTGTGGAAGAGAAGAATTACGGGCAATGAGTGCTTGTTGTAATGCCCCAAAATTTAAATTTTTGTTTTTGCGGATGTATGACACAAATCTGTATCTGCTTCAGTGGTTAAGTGTTCTGGGAGTGTGTGAAAGGTCCTAAGTTCAAGCCATGACTTGGGCAAGTTTTGGTATTTTATGAATAAAGCCCAATCTTTGGTCAATAGGCTTTTATTTAATTTTTGATAAATATATAATAGAATGGGCTTGCTGGTCTGGTGGTTAAGTGGAGTGTTGGAGTGTTGGAGGTCCTATGTTCAATTCTCTGTGATGGCGTGGAGATAATATTTTTGTTCCAATTACGGCTAAGAGTTGTGTTGAGGCAAAATTCTGAGTAGTTATATTTTAGTAGGTTAATAGGGAGTGATTTTAGGAAATAATTGGGGAGAGGTTATCAAAAAATAATCTGATTATCTTTTTGTTGCAAAAAAGAGAGAGTAGAGTTTCGGTTTTCTCTCCAATTCCCCAAACTTTTTTTGAAGTTTTCTTCTTCTTTTTATTTTTTTCCTTCTCTGCCGATTCTTTCCCCTAGTTGCTGCCAAAATTTCCATTATTTTTTCCCCTTCCGTTTCTTTCCTTTTTTCTAATTGGTTTGGCTGTTCATCATTGATTGCGCGTGTTCGGTACGTAACAATTTTGTCTATTGTTAATCGTTCTTGGTTAATCTCTAAAAAGGGGATTCCTTTTTGGTGTTTAGGAGTTAATCAAGGGGCTGGTGGTTTTGATTCGACGTTGTGATTGTGCGAATTCGTGGTTACTCAAGTGAGGTAAGGGTTTTGCTAGGTTTTTAGTCGAGTTACTACTGAAATTGGTTGATTAAAAACAAATTAAGTGATTAATCTGGAGATATGTTGGTCGATTTTCAGGTTCTGGAGGCTTAGGAGTGCTTACGCATCAGAAACGATACCAGGTGTGTACCCGAAACACAGAAAATGAGATTCAACGAAAAGCCAAAATTGCTTGCTATCGAGAAATAAGAGAAATAAGAGAAAATGATGCAAAAAATTGTAGAGAAAGAAAATAAGGGTGTTATAAACTTGGAAATAAACATTTTGCACTAAAATAGTTTTGGACAACAGCAGTAGTCTAACTTTGAAAAATCATCAAAAATAGTGGGAATTGAGTTATAGGTAGAATAAAATATGAAATTAAATTTTATTGTATTTAGTTTTTCATGGAAGAAACAGTGTAAGCAATGGAATTGTAAACCATGAGATATAATAAATTTTGTGAGACAAGGTCAGAATGGTTTTGGGTTCCCCTGTTTTGACTTAGGAAAATCATCAAAAATTGTAAAAAAAAAACTAGGGGCTTAAATTTATATTTTTAAATCCTTAATGAGTCTAATTTCAAGAGAAACAAACAGAAACATCATCTAAATTCTTTACTAAGAGATAAATAATTTTTAGTAAGGAAAGGATGAAGTTGTCAAACAGCAAAATATGGATAACTTTAAAGATTTTACTATACTTATTTGGTAAACTATAAATTACGAAATTTTATGGTAGAAAGGTATTTGAGTCTAGTTTCAAAAACATTAAGCGGAGCTTAATTTGGAATTCTGTAGCTCAAGATATAAATAATTTAGTGATAATGACTCAAGTAGACAACTTTGAATGAACATATAAGTAAATAGTGAAAACGTATATGAGTATTGAGCTAGCATGGGTTACTTTAAAAATGGATCACACGGCCAAGGCCAATTTGGGCCGAGTGGGCCACACGGGCGTGTGGACCCACACGGGCAGATCACATGGGCGTGTGGGCCCATTTTTACTGAAATGTTTTTAAGGTTGTACGGGTCGCCCAAGTCGACTGTTAACCTACTGTAGGGTTGGTAAGCACTACTTAGACCCCTAAATGTGTGAAATTGACTTAATGATATCTGTGCTGGGCATGTTAATATCTGAACTGAATATATGTGCTAAAATTGCATAATAGCATGTCATCTATTGTGTGTTGCATTGCATTGGGTTGGGGGTTGTTATTCGGAAGAAGTGTACTGAAAGGCTTTAAGCCTAATTTCATTGCAAACAAATTTGCAAACCACTTGACAGCCGCATTCGGTACTAATTAGAGTGTAGGGATGGGTGGATTGATTATATCCCCACATGGAGTGTAGGGTTGGACGGAGATGGTGTGTAGAGGATGGTTTGGTAGGATTTTGCTACTGCATAACTGTTACTGCTACTGATACTGTGATGGGCTAAAGCCCTATTACATTTTTGACACTGTACTGTGATGGGCTAAGGCCCAAACTGTCACTGATACTAAAAAGGGCTTAGGCCCAAGATTGTTCAACCGTGCACTGTGAATACTAATTGTTTGTTTGTTTCTGCAGGATTACACACTGAATTTACGTAAACTCACCCTTTTTGTTTAATGTGCACAGGTAATCCCAGACTTAGACAGATCGGTGCGACGGAGGACTCAGCGGTGACCACAGTAATTTTTGGACTTCATGGTTTTCAATTTACGATTTATGATTTGATTATTAGGGTTGTAATTTAAGGACCTTTTGGGACTTTGGTTTTAAATTTGATTTTTTATTTATTTATTTTACTTTATGGATTTATATCTGCTGGTCGTAGAAAATTCAGTTTTCAAAAAGTTAAAGTAATTTCTAAACGCATGATCACCTAGATTGTTTTATTAAAGCTTCCACAATGAGGGATGTTTCAAAACAAATGTTTTAAATGAATAAAGACGAGTTCCTAAGTTCTAACAAAGGTTTACTAAAGATAATAACATGGAATGCTTTCATCATACCGACGAGGTTTCAAAAACACTATCATGTGACATTGCCAGATACGACCATAACGTCTAGGCTGGGTTTGGGGTGTTACACTTGTGGATTGAAGGCAAAGCGGAAGGGTACGTCATGTAGAAACAATAAGGGACGATGACTCCAGAAATTGATTAGGAGGTTCACGAATTTTAATTCTTGCAGTGGATCTAGGTGTCAATGATCCCTTAATCATGACCATGGATGGAGGGAATCAGCTTGGTCAAATCAAAATGCGTGATTTGGGGAAGAATTTTAATGTAAATTTTGGAAAATCTGGACGAAAGGAATCTAATTTGGGGAAGAAAGTGATGACTACTTTTAATGGGAAAGGAACTATGCTTATTAGTGGACCTAAATCTGGTACAAAGGCATTAAGGCCCATTGATTTCAATAATGGGTTGGCAACTAGGAAATGGGGGAATGTGTTTGATGATGGTTCTGAAATAGGCCCAATATATCCAAATGCTAAGGATAAGGGCTTTAATTTTTCACTTGTGACTTTTAAGTCAAATTTGGACAAAAAAAAAAAACATAGTGCAATTTGGGTAGTTAAGAGAAGGGAGTCTGAAGGTTCAAAGGGTAAAGAAAATCACATATTCCACTTTAGAGAATCAAGTGTAGGGTTTCTAAATCTGGATGCGCACGCAAGTGTAGATGGTGTTATCCAACAGATCGCGAGTCAGAAAGTGATGAATTTGCATCCGTATTTTCTAGAGTTCTCTGGAGTGATAGTGTTTTCGTCAACATTTTGAATTTGCATTCGTAGATGATTCATATGAGGGTTAGTAACAAATAATGAAATTTTAAATTTTTATGTTCAATAGTGTATGCTAGCCCATAACCAGTTAAGTGAAGTAAGTTATGGGATTTTTCGAATTCTCTTGCTGAATCGATCAAGGAGTTGTGGACTATAGCAAGAGACTTTAATTCGATATTGGAGCCATTTGAACGAGTGGGTGGGTAAATGAGCATGCGGAGTGGATATAGTAGCTTTTAGTCTTTTCTGTTTGATAATGGTATTCGTGACTTGAGGTTTAGCGGGCCTCAATTCACTTGGAGTAGAGGCAATCTGTCACAGAACTTGGGTAGTGTAACACCCCTTACCCGAGTCCGACATTGGGATCGGATACGAGGCATTACCGTACTTTATCCTAACTTGAAAATGCATTATTGGCTATCAAATTTCGTTCCAATTTAAAAAAATTTCTTCTTAAGCTTAACTTACGTATTAAGGGCCTACGAGGCCTTACACTTACTTTCGGAAGGCTTCAGAGTTCATCCGGAGACTATCGTTCTCTTTGAAAATTTTTACCTAGACAGAGGTCACACGCCCGTGTGACTTGGGACACGGGCGTGTGCCTTGTGTGACGAATCCTATTATCATGAGTTGATGCAGAGGACACACGGCCTATTAACACACCCATAGGGGCTGACCGTGTGTCACGTTCGGCCTAGACACATGGGCGTGTGACCGCTGTCTAGGTAAAAATTTTCAAAGAGAACGAAAGTCTCCGGATGAACTCCGAAACCTTCCAGAAGTAAGTGTAAGGCCTCGTAGGCTATTAATACGTAAGTTAAGCTTAAGAAGAAAAAATTTTAAATTGGAACAAAATTTGATAGCCAATAATACATTTTCAAGTAAGGATAAAGTACGGTAATGCCTCGTATCCAATCCCAGCGTCGGACTCGGGTAAGGGGTGTTACAGGTAGGGCAATGTGTAACTTGATTTGGGACTCGTTTGCGCTAAATTACTCAATACAAAATTTACACAGCTTGAAGTTGGATCATAGGCCGATTTTGGTTTCTCTCAATCCATTGCAAAATAGAGGTAACAGACCATTCCATTACTTAGCTAATTGGTTGCTCCATGCTGAGTTTAAGGGCCTTGTAAGTAACAGTTGGAAGGATGATATAGATGTGATTTCTAATTTGGAGATTTTAAAAAAAAAAGTTCAAAAATGGAATAAGCATGTTTTTGGAAATATTTTTGTTTGAAAAAGGAGGCTGATTTTGGAACATGAGCATATTCAAGGAATTTTGGAGTTTAGGGATTCAAATAGACTTCGTGATCGAGAAGTGAAATTACGAAACGAGGTAGATGATGTCCTGAAGTATGATAAGTTGTTATGGTTTCAAATATTTAGGACATAACAGCTTACAAATAAAGATAGAAACAAAAAGTATTTTTCATAGCTGTACTATGGCTAGGCGAAAGAAAAATAAGGTGGAAGGACTTAAAATTGGGAATGATGATTGGTGTTTTGATTCGAAGGTCCTACAACATGTGGTGGAATCTTTTTAAAGAGATTTATTTTTGGATTATTCAAGCAATGGAGCCTTGCCTAGTAGAGGTAGATTTCTTGATATTTCTCCATTAGAGAAGGATAGCTTAATAATGGGAATCAATGATGAAGAGTTTGCAAGGAAGTTTTTGAATGGGACCATTGAAAGCATCAGGAGTGGACAATTTTCATGCAAAATTCTTTCAGTCACAATGGGATACTCTCGGTGGTTCGGTTTGTTGTATGGTGCGGCAAGTTTTAGAAGGGCATCAGTTGATTCCATGGCTAAATAGAACATTACTGGTTCTTCTGCCAAAAGTTTAAAGTCTGGAAAGAATTTTGGAATTTTGGCCAATAAGTTACTGTACGGTGTTATATAAAGTTATTATGAAGGTGCTAGTTAATAGATTAAGGCCATTGATGGTGAAGATTACTAAGCAGAATCAAGTTAGCTTCGTTGCAGTAGAAACATATCAGATAACATTGTAATAGCACAAAAAACTATTCATTCTATGAGGACTTTCAAAGGAATAAAAATGGGGATGGCTTTAAAGATTGACCTGGAAAAAGCATACAATAGGGTTAGATGGGATTTTTTGGAAAATACATTGTTTGAAGCTGGACTACCACCTTTGCTAGTCACAGTGATTTTAAATTGTGTTTTATCGTCATCTCTTTATATCCTCTAGAATGGAGCAATGACGAATACTTTTCGACCAGCATGTGGTATTCGTTAAGGAGATCTGCTCTCTCCTTATTTATTTGTGCTATGCATTGAGCATTTGAGATATTTTATCGAGGAAGCAGTTGCACAGTGAAGTTGGAAGCCACTATTTTTATTTAAGAGAGGTCCGACCTTGTCTTATCTTTTTTTTTTTTTTGTAGATGGCCTGATTTTTTTTATGAAGATAGATATAGAGCAAGTATATGGTTAATAGTATCCTAAGTATGTTTTTTCATTTTTCGGGATAACAGGTAAATAGGAATAAGTTACAAGTGTTCTTTTCACCTACTATTCCTGATGAATTAGCAAAAGAAATATGCAATGATGTAGGTTTTGTATGTGTGGATGACCTTGGTATGTATCTTGGCATGCCTCTTTTTCACAAAAGAGTTGTGAGGAGTACATTCGAGTTTTTTATTGCTAAATTTCGAAATAAGCTTAATGGATGTGAAGCAAAGAAGCTGTCAATGGCTGATAGAATAACCTTGGTAAAATATGTGCTCTTAGCTATTCCAAACTACTTAATGAGTACGGTTCTTATCCCTCTTTTTGTGTGTAGGGAAATTAAAAAATTGGCTTGTAACTTTATATGAGGGAACTTCTTCGAAATCGAGAAAGCCAACTTTAGTGCCTTAGAGGATTGTTGTTGACTGATTGATGGTGGAGGGCTTGGGTTAGGAAACCTTGTGGACCAAAACAATTTTTTTTTTGTTAAAATTGGGATTCCAACTTTTCACTAATATAAAGGCTTTGTAGGTTCCAATTTTGATAAATGAATACAATATTTAAGGAGTGATGTCGATGTCTATTAAAAGTAACTGCTCTATCTAGAGATCTTTGATGCAGGTTTGGCAAGAGGTTCTCGATAATGTGTATTGAGAGATCGGAGATGGTCAATTGATGAACTTTTGCAATAATTTGTGGCTACGTCAAGTCCGCGCCATTATAGCCTTTTTAAAGGCTTAGAACAATTGGATGATACTCTACGGGTTTGTGATTTAATAGACAACAATGATAATTGAGATTTGGTACGGTTAAGGATTTTAGTGTCGGATAACATAGTTACACAAAGAAGAGCTATGTTACTACCAACCACTGATGTAGGATCGGATCGTTTAGTTTGGAAATGGATGTCTAAAGATAGTTTTTCCACTGTTGAAACTTTTAGGCGTCTTTATCCTATTGCAAATGCTGATATGTCTAAAGTTTGGAAGTTGATTCGGAAGGCTTGAGCGCCTCAAAGAGTTCGACTATTTCTTTAGTTATTACGAAATAATAGGTTATTGACAAATGGGGAGCAAGCTAGGCTTTATATGGTTAATGATAGCCATTGTTTGAGGAGTGGTCACACTGTTGAGTCCGGGTTACACGCTATTCGAGACTGTTCTTTTTCAAAATCGATGTGGGTCTCCATGGTGCCAAGGTCTACTCAGAATGCCTTCTTTGCTATGCAGTTTAATGATTGGCTTCTGTGGAATTTCCAGAATAAAGGGATATATGGAATGATGTTGAATGGAAAACTTTCTTTCCCAGACTATGTTGGTTTTTAAGGAAAAGTCAGAACAATTTTGTTTTCTCTAATAGTTATAATTGTGTGCATGAGATTGAAAAATCAAGTGTATTGTGGGAAAAGAGCTTTGTGAGCGGGAACACCAATCCTTTGTATACTAATCCAAAGGTAGCTGGTAGGTGTTGGTTTCCACTGGATAAAGGATGGATTACACTTAATATGGATGGAGCAGGGTCACTGAATGTCTCTAACGCTTGTATTGGAGGAGACTTTAGGGACTCTGATGCAAACTGGTTATTTAGATATTCGATGGTAGTTGGTAAGGATTCAATTTTTAGAATTGAGGCAAGAGTAGTGTTAGAAGGACTGCGCATAGCTTGGGAAAGGGGTTTTAGACAATGTAGAGCGTGATCATGCCCTTCTAGTGGAAACTATTCTAGCTGGTGGAGCTGCTATAGTAGAATGGTGGAACTAGAATTTATCCATTTGTTACTAAATCGAAATTGGAAAGTCCATTTTCGTCATATCCTGAGATTTCAAAACAAAGTTGCAGATTAAATGGAAAAATGTGAGTTTAATGGCAACGTGGGATTGTTCTCCTTTGAAGAACCACCAATTTTGGTACGTAATTTGTTGTTAGTGGATAGAATTAATCTTACATGAATTAATTATGTTTGTAACACCCCAAACCCAGCCTAGACGTTATGGCCGAATTCGGAAATGTCATATGAAATGAGTTGGAAAACCGTTGTCGTTGAATTAAAACCCTTTTCCAGTTTGTTTAGCCTTTACTACTATTATTAATTTTAAAGCTCTCTTTCATTTAATCATTTAGAGATAAAACGTATTTGTAGCGAAAGCTTGTAAAGTCATTGTGTTTAGAAGACCGTTCAATATATTAGAAAACATGTCTTTAGGTAAAACCGACAAAGTAAAAATAAGTTAAAACAAAAACCCAAACCAAAGCCAAATAGTTAAAACAGTCCAGAGAGTCCCAGAAAATACAAACTCTCAAATCTTAACGCCAAACTTAAATAAAAACTAAAAACAAATAAAACAGTTTGGCGAGTGGTCTCCGCTGCACCAATCTGCTTAACTCTGTGGATTACCTGTATAGAATAAAAGAGAAGGGTGAGTTTACAAAAACTCAGTGTGTAACCCCACAGAATTAAACATGTACACAAAAAACAGAACCAGTCAAATACAGACTCAGGCTTAAGCCCATTATAGATACAGATGCAAAGTCGGGCCTATGTCCGTTTTAGATACGGATACAGATAAGCAGATCAGAATCAGAAATCAGATATCCTACCTCGATCTTCTACACACCATATTTGACCATCCTTACACACCATGTGGGGTTTAAAACACCCACCCAGCCCTACACACCACGTTGTATTGATGCAGCACATATCAGATATAATACAACCGTGCTGTCAGATATTAGGCATAATCTACCTTTCAGAACACTTCCTCCAATATACATCAACCCATCCCAATCAAAGTATCAGACATGCATACAAAATTAATCAAATAAATCATGCTTAACATGCTTTCATAAACAGATAACAGATAAACAAATATAGGCATGCTCATAACAGTACATCAGTCTAACATAACACATAAGTTTAGGGTTTAGTAAGCCTTTACCAACCCCACGGTGGTCCACAGTCGATTAGGGTGACTTGTGCGACCCTATAGAAAATTTCAGTATAATGGGCCCACGTGCCCGTGTGGGCTCACACGCCTAGATTGACCTTGCCCGTGTGGATCACACGGTCTGGCCCAAAGTTCACACGCCCGTGTGACACATCTGTGTGGGCCCACACGCTCGTGTGGCCTACACACCCAATTTGATTTAGCCTATGTGGCCCACACGGCCACACTCCGGCCATCACATGACCGTGTCTTGCGCACGGCCTGGCCTTCGTTGATCACACGGCCGTGTCGTCGAATACGGCCATGTGGCGTCGACAGTGGGGTTTTTTGGCTTTCGCTGAATCTCGTTTTTCTAGGTTTTGGGTACACACCTAGTATTGTTTTGATGTGAGAACACTCCCGAATCACACATCACCTAAAATTGACCAAAAACCATCGAATTAGTCATTTCAATCGACGCTAGACCGAACTACCCCAAAAACGATAACCTTTTAATCCATCAAAAGCTTTACCTTCGAATCATTAATAGAGATTCCGCAACCTTAACGCCTCGATTGAAGACCTTCAACCCCTTAATCTTCTCCTAACACCAAAGGAAACTCGTTAATTAATGATTCAACAATCCCAAACAGAACTATACCTACCAAACTTACCAGAAACGAAGGAAGCGCACCAAAACAACGGACTATGGAAAATTGACAGCAATTAGAAAGCAGAGAAAACATTGGCAAGAAAAAGAAAGAAAAGAGAAGTGGTATAGAGTAGAAAGAAGAGAAACAACGTTAGATATTTGGGAAAATTCTGGAAAAAAGGAATTTTGAAAAAAAAAGAATAAAATCAAAATATTCCCAAATCCCCTAGTTTTACTCCCACTAACCCACTACTCAACCTCCTCAGAATTCCTATTTGACCTAAACTCTCTCGGTCAAACGAGAAAAATAAACTCCCACGCTCGCGCAAAAACTCGAACATACATAGACTCCTTACCACTCGAACCAGCATGCTCATTCTTATATGATTTTATAATTAATTTATTATAAGCCTATTGAGCAAGTAAAAGGCTTAAGTCAGAAAAATTCCAAAATTTATCAAATACAAGACTTAAGCTTAAGACCTGTTACATACTCCCAGAACCCTTAACCACTAAAGCAAATACACAGTTGTGTCACATCTTCACAAAAGCAGATATAAGAATTTTGGGGTGTTACAATGTGCTTTTTAAGGTAATCGTTTAAGGTTGTTTTTTTCTACAAAAAAGAAATATTATTATTATTAATTAGAGGCATAGTGGCTTATTTAGCCCTCCAATTTTATAAAATAATCATTTTAGTTTTTGATTTAATTTTTCGTTTCTTTTAACACTTCAACTGGCTTTTTTGTTAAATCACTCCAAAATAGATAGAAAAGTTAACAAACGTTAACTTTGCTGACATGGACATACGCGTGGATGCCACATTAGAAATTAATTAATTTTCACTATTTTTGAATTTTTAATAATTTTATAATAAATTTTTTATTTTTACAAAATTTTTAATAGTTTTAATAACTTTCTTATTTTTTTTTGTATTTTTAAAAAAATTAATTAATTGTTGATGTGAAATCTACGTGACAGTTTATGTGTATGTCCATATTAACAAAGTTAACAATTTTTAATCTTTCTATTTATTTTACGGTGATTTGACAAAAGAAAATATAAATTCAAAGCTTAAAATAAAAAAAAATTTAAATTAAAGACAAATAAAATTTTCTATATAAAGTTAGAAAATTAAAAAGTTATCCTACCTTGATTTGATGTCACTTTACTAACTTTTTTATTATTTTTTATTAAAATGGGCATACTTTTTTTATATAATATATAAGTATATACATTATCGTAGCAAAAAAGGAAAAAAAAACTTTAATTTTGTATATTATATTAGGTAGTATGAATATGTAATGGATATGTAAGCATTGCATCAAGTAATGGATAGATATTTGGATCAAGAGATCTTCAGTTAATGGCATGGTTTAGCTAAGCCTAATGATTTAGGATTTAAAAGCTGATTTAAGTATGTTTAAAGGAAAGATTCGGATTAATGGCGCGCATAATATTAATAATAGTAATATAAGAATAATACAAGAAATAAAATCATAAATTGACCATTTTTTTTTTGTCATTTTGGGCGTTTTTTAAGTCCAACAAGCGTCAGAGTTGTTGTTTCTGAAATTGGCGTTAATGTTCAGAGAGTTGAACTTCATGGTGGCACACTTTTTATTTCATCTCAGTAACTTGTCCACGAGTATCTTTGAGGAGGGAGGAAGAAGCACCAAGTGGAGGTTGAGTTTGGTGTGTTGTGATTTGGTCAGGGTTGAGGACAGGTTGCTGGGTGATCGGAGCAGGTGGTTGAGTTTGCGTAGGTGTTTGTTGGGTAAGAGGTGGTTGAGTCAATTCAGTCTTGACTCTTAAAAATAGAAATTAAAACATGTTGGTTTCATATCCTATGCTGTACAGATACATTAATGTGACTCTTCTTTGTGTTCAAGAAATGGCAGCTGATAGACCAACAATGTCGGAAGTTGTTTCTGTTAGATTTGTAAAATAAATCTAAAATAAAACTTAATAAATCAGGATCTATCATGTCAAATCATCAAGAATAAATGAAGAATAAAACTAGATGCGGAAGCGTACCTGAATCCATGAATTCTTTGTAGTTTTACCGGATTTTGGGGATTTGATCTTCCAAATTAGCACACAAGAAATTTAGAGAATATTTGCTCTCTCTTTCCTAATGATGAGATATTAGAAAAGATATCTTGTATATCATTTGGGGATCATAACCCTAATATTTATAACCTTGGCATATTAGTTCTAATCAAATTCTAATTAGCCCATCATTAATTAAAATTTGATTAGAAGAGTATCTACACATATTTGACCCATACTTTATTTAATAATTAAAAGCCTAATAAAATTCTAACCAAATTAGATCACTTTTAATTTGGACTAACCTATCATGATAATAAATAATAACATGTTCAAATTTTCCATCAGTTTCTTACCAATGAGCTCACAGTTCTAAATTCTCCCAAAAAGCCTGCCTTCTCTAATGCAAGGAGTACGACAAATAGTTCAAATCAACCTGAAAATTTTTCAGTGAATGACGTCACAGTTTCTTTGATGGAACCTCGATAATTATTTCGATTATAGCTCATGTAACACCTGACATCGAGAAATTTTTGAAAGTCCTACTTAAAAAGCTTAAGTAAAATGGTGCAGTTCAAATGCTTGGTTCCTAGTCTTGTCCATTAGAAGCCCTCTTGGCTATGAATGTACTTGTGTTACTTAAGAATTGGATATTGCACATGAAAGATATTACAGTATCTGTTTTGAATATGGAAGAATAACAAAAAGAACTTTTTTAATGGAAAACTAGGAAAAGTCTTTGGTAAAAGCTTGACCTTCCATGGTGTTTTTCTTTTACATAAAATAAAAAACTCATATGTAAGAAAACACGTGTAATACTAACTATTAATGGTTAACTACAATATTGTCAAAAAACACATGGCAACCGTGAGAAAATTTCCACGTATCTCCTTGCTTGTTTTTTCATGCTTTTACTTGCAGGTTTACAATGAAAGACTAGTTTCAGCCATTGATACCCTTTTCCAAGGTCAAAACATGAGGGCCTCAGGTCAGTTAGCATCTTCTTGAAATGCCTTTGAACTTGGGTTGTTTTCATTAGGATGAACAAATCTTTATTGTGTAGGTTGCCAATAGAGACCTTCCTTTCAGTGGTTCATCTATGATTCTCACTATCAATGGTGATGGATACCTTGTGATTGTCAGTGGCAGAACAAGTTATAGAGTGAGTGATGATCCATCATTAAGCTGAAACGTGAGTGCAACGCTGTTGGATTTTGGGAATTTGGGTATACTATGGCAGAGCTTTGATTACCCTTCAAACACTTTTTTGCCTGGGATGAATCTTGGTTACAGTAATAAAACTGGAAAAGCTTGGTCTTTAACATCTTGGTTAGATGAAGAAAACCCAATGGGGATTTTGAGTTCAAAATGGATCCTAAAAAATCAAATGGAGTGTTCCTCTTGTAGTGTACTGAAACATTATGAAGAAATCCCAGCCTTCTCATGCTTGGATTGTCCGCCATGTGACTTATGCTTGAACTGTCCGCCATATGGATTCGCCACTGCATGGTTGGTCATCTTGCAACACTCTCCTTGAACTCCATGCTGCGAACTCCAATGTCATATTACTTCATCTTCCCAATAGGCTTAGTTAGAATATCTGTTAATTGATATGGTGAACTGCAATGAACCAGTGTTACCTCATTTGCTTGTTCCACTTTCTCAAAAAATGATACTTTGAATGTTTATTTTTTTATGGAATATTGGATTCTTTGCAATTGCAACAATAGATTGATTGTCACATTTCATATTTCATATCTGTTGCTTCCTCTTGGTATATGTTCAAGTCATTCAATAACTTTCTTGACCAAATGGCCTGATTGACAGCTACAGCAGCTGCAACATCTTCTGCTTCAGCTATGGATTGCTTTCTGGAGCTCCAGCAAAAAGTACTTAACACTAGAGTGAGAAGTAACTTAACCTTTTCAAACTTCATAAACTTCACTCCATAGATCAATGTTCCTTTTGGCGGCTTTGTAATGGATTACATTTGTACCGAATCTGGCTGCAATTAAGTAAAGCAAGCATCCAACCAAGCTAGAAAATCTTTATAGATAGTTTGTACCCATGCTAGAAAATCTTCAAAAATTTTCATATTTTGGAAATGCGATTGTTGACGAGAGAACAGATTTTGGAAATAGGAGCTAATGACAATCCAAATTGTCTTCTTTCGCATTTCAATACCTCTGATAATTTTAATACAGTTGATGCGATTGTTTCGCCCATGATTGATTGTTGTGGCATTGAAGAATTAGGTATTTTGTATCCATTTAGTTCAAGACCTTTGGTACCAGTACCACTCCTCAACTTCCACAGGCTTATTGAGGTTAAGGTTAGCCTCTTTAGTTTCGTTGATAATGGTGACATTAATCATTTGTCTGAGTTCCGTAATTTCTTTCCTCGAATTATTGAATTTTCTATCTTCCAGCATTTCTCCGGTGCAATGCAAAATTTTCAATAACCTTGTTCTATGTTGGCCAACAAACATCCAGTCTCTTCCATGCTTCTGTTGTAATGTTTACACTGTGTTCCTCCATTTTGCTTCAAATTTAAAACTCCTTCGCCTTTTTCGTGGTTTTCGAACAGGGAAATGATTTGATAGATTGTGATCAGATTCGATTGCAGGCTGGTCGATGAAAGACTTAGTGGGAAGAGGCGGCTCCAAAAGCAGAGAAAGAAGTACCATATCAGCAGTAAGAACCCTTCTATGGTTCAAACAATCTCTACAAGCGGACGGAGGTACAGGAGAGAGAAAATCTTCATTGGTGTTTTAAATATAGTTTTTTTTTTTTTTTTTTCAGAAATTCTGTAATAACACATGGGTTTGAGTTGGATTAGATATGAAACCATGTCTGACATTATTGGCCTATTGATTAGTAGACTAATGTTAATGTTTATTAATGTTTGGGTTTCAAAACTGAAACTTGGAGCCATGACTATATCACCAAATGGATTTATTTGAGACAATTTTGGCTGGGTTTCATTGTTGTTTTCATGAAAACAAAGATTCAACCCCAGTTTTTTAACGCAACCATACAATAATCAGAACCCTTTCATGGCAACTGCCTCGGTCTCTTGAACTTGGAAGAACAACAAAAAAACAATTCCTTTTTTAATGGAAAACCAGGAAAAGTCTTCAGTCAAAGCTTGGCCTTCCATGGTGTTTTTCTTTAAACATAAAATAGAAAATATATATGGAAGAAAAGACCTGTAATACTAACTGTTAGTGACTGTCCACAATTAGCAAAAAACATGGCAACCCTGAGAAAGTTTCCATGTATTTCCTTGCTTGTTGTTTCATGCTTTTACTTGCAGGTTTACAATGAAACAGTTTCAGCCACTGATACCCTTTTCCAAGGTCAAAACATGACAGCCTCAGGTCTATTAACGTCCTCTCTAAATGCTTTTGAATTGGGATTCTTTTCACTAGGCTCAACAAATATGTATTTGGGGATTCGGATGAAGAATGTTCCAACCAAAGATATTGTGTGGATTGCCAATAGAGACCTTCCTTTCAGTGGTTCATCTATGATTCTCACCATCAATGAAGATGGATACCTTGTGATTGTGAATGGCAGAGCAAGTTATAGAGTGAGTGATGATCCATTATCAAGCCAAAACATGAGTGCAACGCTGTTGGATTCTGGGAATTTGGTTCTAAGAGATGGGAATATGGATATACTCTGGCAGAGCTTTGATTACCCTTCAAACACTTTTTTGCCTGGGATGAAACTTGGTTACAATAATAAAACTGGAAAAGTTTGGTCTCTAACATCTTGGTTGGATGAAGAAGACCCAAACAATGGGGAATTTGAGTTGAAAATGGATCCTAAAAATTCAAATGGAGTGTTCCTCATGAAGGGTACTGAAACATTATGGAGTAGCGGGGCTTGGACAGGTAAAGGTTTCACCTTGATTCCTGAAATGAGATTGAACTACATCTTCAACTACACCATGTATAGCGATGAAAACCAAACGTATTTTTCGTATTCGTTGTATAATTCTTCTATCATAACTCGATTCATCATTGACGTTGACGGACATATGAGGGAGTTCGTGTGGCTTGAAAGTTCTCAACAGTGGGGATTGTTTTGGTCTCAACCAAGACAATTCTGTGACATTCTAAACTCTTGTGGTCCATTCAGTTGCTGCAATGAGGATACTGCAAGTTGCCGGTGCTTGCCAGGTTTTTATCCATCGGAGAAGCAACATGGCCAAGATGGTGGATGTATGAGGAGTGTGCCCCTAACGTGCGGGAATGGAGATAATAAAGACGGATTCTTAATGATGGATGATGTGAGCTATCCTCTAAGTTCGACTCAGCAAATAAATTCATCATATCCTTTCCCTTCAGGGCCTCAAGTCTTGACGAACTATGATGTGAGAACATGTGAAGAAGTTTGCTTGAGTAACTGCAGTTGCAGTGCATATGCATGTAACACAAGTGGCCATTGCTTAATATGGTCTGGTGACATTCTTGATCTTCAACAACTTTCAGCAAAGGATCCAAATGGAGGTACAATCTTCATCAAACTTGCAGCTTCCGAAATTGACAATGACAAAGGTAGTTTCTTTTTAAAAACTTTTAACTAAATTGACCATTAAATTATTTCACATTCTTACTTTCTCGAATTTGAGTTCTAGGAGCCAATTGGTACCTATGGATAATTGCAGTTCCTCTTGTTTTATTGGTGCTACTTCCTTCATCTTACATCGTTATTCGGTGGAGGAAGAGTTTTAAAAACAAAGGTACTTTGTTTACTAACAACCTTTGTGAATTGATTCGCAAACTCGTTCGGTATTCGAATGGATGTACTTACATATGCAGACCTCTCTGTCTTTAGAAACAAGGGACAGAGAAGATCCAAGCCAGGATATACTACTCTTTGATATGGAGATGAGCATCACAACGAGTAGCAGTGGTTTTTCGGGTTCCGGAAACCCCAGAAAACGGAAGAGGAAGGATGCCCCATTTCCACTGTTTAGCTTTGATAGTGTATCGCTAGCTACTGATAACTTCTCCTCGGAGAATAAGCTGGGAGAAGGGGGATTTGGACCTGTTTATAAGGTATGAAGTCTCACATTTTAAGACTATTACCAGAAATGGAGTTCAGGTTCGAATGATTCTGATTGCAGGGAAAACTATTAAATGGACAAGAAATAGCAGTGAAAAGGCTTTCAAAACGGTCCGGGCAAGGTCTCGAAGAGTTAAAAAATGAGACGATGCTTATAGCAAAGCTTCAACATAGGAACCTTGTTAGACTATTGGGTTGCTGTTTAGAACAAGGAGAAAAGATATTGATCTATGAGTTCATGCCTAACAAAAGCCTGGATTCATTTCTTTTTGGTTTGCGGTTTCTGAATCCTTAAAAGCTTCCATTTTTTCTTTCCAAGATTTGCTTTTGGTAAGCAACATTTTTGTAAATTTGTCTCAGGTTCAGACAATCAAGGATTACTAGACTGGGGAACACGAGTTCGAATAATCGAGGGGATTGCGCAAGGTCTGTTGTATCTTCACCAATATTCAAGATTAAGGATCATACATCGAGATCTTAAGGCAAGCAATATCCTTTTAGACGGTGAAATGAACCCGAAAATATCGGACTTCGGGTTGGCAAGAATGTTTGGTGGTGACAAGTTACAAGCAAATACTAAAAGGATTGTAGGAACTTAGTAAGTGAAACTTGAAATCTTCACGACTTACAATATTATCTGCTAGTTTAAGTCTCTTTCACTAAGAATCTAATCAACTTTTGTATGAAATGATGAAAATATAGTGGCTATATGTCACCTGAGTATGCCATGGAAGGCCTTTTCTCCATTAAATCAGACGTGTTCAGCTTCGGTGTGCTGCTGTTGGAGATAGTGAGTGGCAAGAAGAGCACTGGCTTTTACCATAGCAGTTTTCTTAATCTAATTGGACATGTGAGTCACAAACTTTCTCCATTAAACCCGAAATCGATATTCTCATTAGAGTCCAAGTAACTTTTCTCTTTTTTTTTTTTTTTTTTTTTCATTTTAGCTTGAGTTTCACATTTAAACATGTTGGTTTTACTTCAGGCATGGGAATTGTGGAAAGGAGATAGAGTTGTTGAGTTGATGGATCCTAAATTGGAAGACCAAGTTTCATATCCTATGCTGTACAGATACATTAATGTGGCTCTTCTTTGTGTTCAAGAACTGGCAGCTGATAGACCGACAATGTCGGAAGTTGTTTCCATGCTTACCAATGAGCTCACAGTTCTAAATTCTCCCAAAAAGCCTGCCTTCTTTAATGCAAGGAGTACGACAAATAGTTCAAATCAGCCTGAAAAATTTTCAGTGAATGACGTCACAGTTTCTTTGATGGAACCTCGATAGTTATTTTCAATTATAGCTCATGTAACACCTGACATCGAGAAAGTTTTGAAAGTCCTACTTAAAAAGCTTAAGTAAAATGGGTGCGGTTCAAATGCTTGGTTCCTAGTCTTGTCCATTAGAAGCCCTCTTTGCTATGAATGTACTTGTGTTACTTAATATTGTTGTGTATGTTTTGAATATGGAAGAATAACAAAAAGAAAATCTTTTTTAGTGGAAAACTATGAAAACTCTTTGGTAAAAGCTTGGCGTTCCATGGTGTTTTTCTTTTACATAAAATAAAAAAACTCATGGAAGAAAATACCTGTAATACTAACCGTTAATGGTTAACTACAATTGTTAAAAAAATATGGAAACCAAGAGAAAATTACCATGTATTTCCTTGCTTGTTTTTTCATGCTTTTACTTGCAGGTTTACAATGAAAGAGTTTCAGCCATTGATACCCTTTTCCAAGGTCAAAACATGAGGGCCTCAGGTCAGTTAACATCCCTTTGAACTTGGGTTGTTTTCACTAGGATGAACAAATCTATATTATGTAAGTTGCCACTAGAGACCTTCCTTTCAGTGGTTCATCTATGATTCTCACCATCAATGGCGATGAATACCTTGTGATTGTCAGTGGCAGAACAAGTTATAGAGTGAGTGATGATCCATCATTAAGCTGAAACGTGAGTGCAACGCTGTTGGATATTGGGAATTTGGGTATACTATGGCAGAGCTTTGATTACCCTTCAAACACTTTTTTGCGTGGGATGAATCTTGGTTACAGTAATAAAACTGAAAGCGTTTGGTCTTTAACATCTTGGTTAGATGAAGAAAAAAATCCAAACAACGGGGATTTTGAGTTCAAAATGGATCCTAAAATGAAACATTATGGAGTAGTGGGGCTTGGACTGGTGAAGGTTTCTCTTTGATTCCTGAAATGAGATTGAACTGCATCTTCAACTACACCATGTATAGCAATGAAAACGAAATTTCGTTTTCATTGTATGATGATTCTATTATAACTCAATTCATCATCGACATCTTCGGACATATGAGGGAGTTTATATGGCTTGAAAGTTCTCAACAGTGGTGATTGATTCGGTCTCTACCAAGACAATTTTGTGACATCTTAAACTCATGTGGTTCATTCAGCAGCTTCAGTGAGGATATCGCCAGTTGCCAGTGCTTGCCAGGTTTTTATCCGCCAGAGAAGCAACAAGGCCAGGATGGTGGATGTATGAGCAGTGTGCCCCTAACATGTGGGAATGGAGATAATCAAGACAGACTCTCAAGGATGAATGATGCGAGTTATCCTCTTAAGTTCGACTCAGCAAATCAATTCATCATATCCCTTCCCTTTGGGGCCTTAGGTTTCGATGAACTCCAATGCGAGAGCATGCAAAGAAGCTTGCTTGAGTAACTGTAGTTGCTGTGCATACGCATATAACACAAAGTGGCCATTGCTTAAGATGGTATGGTGACATTCTTGATCTTCAACAACTTTCAGGAGTTACAATCTTAATAAACTTGCAGCTTCCGAATTTGACAATACATGATCTCATGCTGTTTTTTTTTTTTTTTTTTTTTTTTTTTTTTTTTTTTAAATATTTAAGTAAGTATACGGTTTTTAGGGTAAATTTAATAATCACTTTTGTTTGTAGCAGGTTACATTAGTCATTATATTTGAAATGTTACGTTTTAGTCACTTACTTTATCGTGTTGTAATATTTTAGTCACTGAGTGTTAATTGTTATTAACGATGTAACTGTAAGCTGATGTGGCACGTTAAATCATTATTTCAAATGAAAATTTTAGGTTAAATTATACAATTGATCCCTATATTTTTTTCGTTTTGAGCAATTTAATTTTTTCTTTCATATTCTTTGAACTTTCCTTCTTTTCTTTTTTTCATTCTCTTCTCATTCTTTTGCTGTTTTCCTCCCTTCACCATTTTTTTAACTTAATTTTTTTATGTTTTCCTTTTATTAAAATAAAACTTTTTCTATTTTAGGACTTGTTTTTTTTTTTTTGTGGATAAAGATTATGTTTCTGCTGTAAAGAATATGAGAAAAGAGAAATAAAGTAGAAAAAGAAAAGAAATTAAATTGTTCAAAAACAATAAAAGTATAGGGGCTAATTTTAACAAATAAAAAATATAGAAAAAATATATTAAAAGAGATGGAGAAGGGAAGAAATTAAAGGGAGAAGTAAAAGAGAATGGAAAATAAATAAAACTAAAAGAAAATAAAAAGAACATAAAAGAAAAAAAAAATTAAATTGCTCAAAATGAAAAAAATATGATGACCAATTGTATAATTTAACTTAAAATTTTTGTTTGAAATGATGATTTAATGTACCACGTCAGCTTACTGTTACATCGTTAACGATAATTAACGGCTCAATGATTAAAATATTATAACATGTTAACGTAAGTGACTAAAATGTAACATTTCAAACATAAGTGACTAAAATATAACTTAACGTAGACTAAAGTGACTATTTTGGTAGTTTACCCTTTTTTACGCGTTTCCAACTGAAAATTGACAACTTATGTTTTTCTTTTTTGTTAGATAGTTAAATGTTAGTATTTTTGTCCTTGGGTCCTGGGTTCGATTTTCTCTTACTCACGTTTGTATTTTTTATTTCATGTTGTTTTAAGTTTTTATATTTTATATTAATACTTTTAATATAATAGCTTTTTTATTAGATGGTTAAATAATTGTGATTTCATCCTTAAGTCCAAAGTTTGATTTCTCTTATAAGCATTTTAATATGCTGTATTTTTTATTTTTTGTTTTAATTAATGTTTATAATTAATAAATATATTGTTTTCAAGTTTTTTATTTTTAGTTAATAACTCTTTTATTTATAAAATCAAATAATAAGTATATAATTATTTTTTAAAAACATCAACTAATTCTTTAGATGTATTTTTATTTATATATAATATTTATATGTCAAATATTTATTTTCTCCACCTATATTGTGGGTATAGTTATTTCTGATATTATAAAATCAAATAATTATTTCAAATACGTAAAATATTTCAAATATCATTATGTTTATATGTGAAATATTTCAAATAGACATACAAAAATATATAATATGTCAATTTACTACACTCATAATATGGATTGAAAAATAAATACTACACATATAAAAATTTTATTTACTAAAAATAATGATATTTGCAATAATTATTTGATTTATAAATAAAAAATGTATTAATTAAAAAGATGACTTAAAAATAAAAAACTTGAAAACAATTTATTTATTAATTATAAAAATTAAATAAAAAAAGAAGAAGAAGCTTGAAACAACATGAAATAAAAAATATAAATGTAAGTAAGAGATGAATCAAATTCGAATTTAAAGACAAAAACACTAATATTTAATCATCTAACCAAATGAATTGAGCTATCAATTTTTAGTGAAAATGTGTTAAGATGTGTTTTCATCTAACATGGCTGAAAGAGCGCAATGTAAAATGTATTTCCACTTTCTCAACAAAAATAGCGTATCCCAGTAAATATAAAAAAAAAAGGCATACTTAAATATTAAAAAAGAAAGCACATTTCTTTAAAATAACCGAAGATTTCTCAATGGTATTTTGGGGGGGGGGGTTGGAGGTGGTGGTGGGGGCTTTGACAATGATAGACAAGGAAAGAATAAAAATTAAAGGGTAAAATCAGAAAAAAATTTAGAGTGTCGAAATTAATTTGTAATTTATATAATAGTAAAAATAAAATTTTATTATTTTAATAGTTTATATTTTTATGATCTTTAACGGATTAAATCAAATTTTTATCATTTTTAAGGGATTAAAATATAATTTTATATTTCCTGATTTAAAATTTTAAAAATTTTAAATAGACTAAATAAAAAATTTTGGAGGGAAAAGTCTTTGGTCAAGCTTGGCGTGCACAATGATGTTCTTTTACTTAAAACCAGAAATCCATAAGGAAAAGGATGACCTGCAACAATAACTGTTAATGGGTGACTTCAATATTAGCAAAAAGAACATGGCAACCATGAGAAAATTTCCATGCAATTCCTTGCTTTTTTTTCATGCTTTTACTTGCAGGTTTATTTATATATAATATTTATATGTTAAATATTTATTTTCTCCACCTATATTATGGGTATAGTAATTTCTGATATTATAAAATCAAATAATTATTTTAAATACATAAAATATTTCAAATACCATTATCTTTATATGTGAAATATGTTAAATATACATACAAACGTATATAATATGTCAATTTACTATACTTATGATATAAATGAAAAATAAATATTACACATATAAAAATTATATTTATTAAAAATAATGATATTTGCAATAATTATTTGATTTTATAAATAAAAAATATATTAATTAAAAAGATGAATTAAAAATAAAAAACTTAAAAAAATATTTATTAATTAAAAAATAACATGAAATAAAAAATATAAATGTAAGTAAAAGAGGAATCAAATCTGGGATTTAAGAACAAAAGCACTAACATTTAATTATCTAACTAAAGGAATTGAGTTGTCAATTTTTAGTGAAAACGTGTCAGGATGTGTTTTCAGCTGACGAGGTTGAAAGAGCGCCATATAAGACTCGTTTTCACTTTCTCACCAAAAATAGTGTATCCCGATAAATATAAAAAAAGCGACATAGTTAAATATTAAAAAAGAAAGCATATTTCTTTAATATAACCGAAGATTATCTTAATGGTTTTTTTTTTTTTTTTGGGGACTGGGGCTTTGACAATGATAGACAGGATAAGAATAAACAATCAATGGTAAAATCAGAAAAAAATTTTGAGGGTCGAAATTAAATTGTAATTTTTACGATAGTAAAAATATAATTTCATTATTTTAATTATAGCTTATATCTTTATCATCTTTAAAGGATTAAATCAAATTTTTATCATTTTGAGGGAGTTAAAATATAATTTTATCTTTACTAATTTAAAATGTTAAAAATTTTAAAGGGCCTAAATGGAAAATTTTCCATTTTATGGAAAAGTCTTTGGCCAAGCTTGGCGTGCACAATGGTGTTCTTTTACTTAAAATCAGAAATCCTGACCTGCAACAATAACTGTTAACAGTTGACTTCAATATTAGCAAAAAGAACATGGCAACCATGAGAAAACTTCAATGCATTTCCTTGCTTGTTTTTTCATGCTTTTACTTGCAGGTTTACAATGGAACAGTTTCAGCCACTGATACCCTTTTCCAAGGTCAAAACATGACGTCCTCAGGTCAGTTAACATCTTCTTTAAATACCTTTGAATTAGGGTTCCTTTCACTAGGATCAACAAATGTATATTTAGTGGTTCGGATGAAAAATGTTCCAACCAAGGATATCGTGTGGGTTGCCAACAGAGACCTTCCTTTCACTGGTTCATCCATGATCCTCACCATTAATGGCGATGGATACCTTACGATTGTGAATGACAGAACAACTTATAGAGTGAGTGATGATCCATCATCAAGCCAAAACGTGAGCGCAACGCTGTTAGATTCTGGGAATTTGGTTTTAAGAAATGGGAACCTTGATATACTATGGCAGAGCTTTGATTACCCTTTAAACATGTTTTTGCCTGGGATGAAGCTTGGTTACAATAATAGAACTGGAAAAGTTTGGTCTTTAACATCTTGGTTAGATGAAGAGGACCCAAATAAAGGGAATTTTGAGTTGAAAATGGATCCTACAAATTCAAATGCAGTGTTACTCATGAGGGGTAGTCAAACGTTATGGAGTAGTGGGCCTTGGAATGGGCATATTTTTGTTTTGATGCCTGAAATGAGATTGAACTACATCTTCAACTACAGCTTGAATACTGACGAAAACGAAACGTATTTTTGGTATTCATTGTATAATCCCGAATATATAACTAGATTCATCCTCGACATCGACGGACGTATAAAAGAATCTTCGTGGCTTGAAAATTCTCAAGAATGGAATTTGTATTGGGCTCAACCAAGACAATTTTGTGAGGCTTTAAACTCTTGTGGTCTATTCAGCAGCTGCAGTGAGGATACCCACAGTTGCAGTTGCTTGCGAGGTTTTTATCCATCGGGAAAGCAACAAGGCCAGGATGGTGGATGTATGAGGAGAGTGGCCCTAACATGTGGGAATGGAGATAATAGAGACATGTTCTTCAGGATGAATGATGTGAGGTATCCTGTAAGTTCAACTCAGCAAATCAATTCATCATATAATTTCCCATCAGGCCCTCAAGTTTCAAACTCCGACGCAAAAGCATGCAGAGAAGCTTGCTTGAGTAACTGCACTTGCAGTGCATATGCATATAACACAAGTGGCAATTGCTTAAGATGGTACGGAGACATTCTTGGTCTTGAACAACTGTCAGCAAAGGATCCAAATGGACGTACAATCTTCATCAAACTTGCGGCTTCTGAATTTGACAATGGAAGAGGTACTTGTTAAAAACTTTTAACTAAATTGACCATTAAATTGTTTCACATTCTTACTTCCTCATATTCGAGTTCTAGGAGCCAATAGGTACCTATGGATAATTGCATTTCCTATTGTTTTATTGGTGTTTCTTCCTGCATCTTACATTGTTATTCGGAGGAGGAAGAGTTTTAAAAACAAAGGTACTTTGTTTCTTATCGGCCTTTGTGAATTGATTTGCAAACTCGTAGCGAATGGATGTACTTACATATGCAGATCTCTCTGTCTATGGAAACAGGGGACAGAGAAGATCCAAGTCAGGATATACTACTCTTTGATATGGAGATGAGCATCACAACGAGTAGCAGTGAATTTTCAGGTTCCGAAAACTATGGAAAACGGAGGAAGGACCCTGCATTTCCGTTGTTTAGCTTTGCTAGTGTATCGACAGCTACCGAAAACTTCTCATTGGAGAATAAGCTAGGAGAGGGGGGATTTGGACCTGTTTATAAGGTATGAAGTCTATCATATTTTAATACTATTACCAGATAAGGAGTTCAGGTTTTGAATGATTTCGCTTGCAGGGAAAACTATTAAATGGAAAAGAAATAGCAGTGAAAAGGCTTTCGAAACGGTCCGGACAAGGGCTGGAAGAGTTGAAAAACGAGACGATGCTTATAGCAAAGCTTCAACATAGGAACCTTGTTAGACTATTAGGTTGCAGTTTAGAACAAGGAGAAAAGATATTGATCTATGAGTTCATGCCTAACAAAAGCTTGGATTTATTTCTTTTCGGTTTGTGATTTTATAAATCCTTAAAACTTCCTTTTTGGCCAAGATTTTACTTTGGTATGCTACATTTTTGTTTTTTTTTTTGCAAAATTTGTAACAGGTTCAAACATTGAAGGATTACTAGACTGGGGAACAAGAGTTCGAATAATCGAGGGGATTGCGCAAGGGCTTCTGTATCTTCACCAATATTCAAGATTACGAATCATACATCGAGATCTTAAGGCAAGCAATATCCTGTTAGACAGTGAAATGAACCCGAAAATATCGGATTTCGGGTTGGCAAGAATGTTTGGTGATGACAAGTTACAAGCAAATACCAATAGGATTGTAGGAACTTAGTAAGTGAACTTCAAACCTCCAGAAACTTACAATACTGTCTGGCATCTGCTATTTTTATGTCTCCTTCACTTGAGAATCTAATTGCCTTTGTGTTAAAATGATGAACATACAGTGGCTATATGTCGCCTGAATACGCCATGGAGGGTCTTTTCTCCATTAAATCTGATGTGTTCAGCTTCGGTGTGCTGCTGTTGGAGATAATAAGTGGCAAGAAGAACACTGGCTTTTACCACTGCAGTTCTCTTAATCTAATTGGACATGTGAGTCACAAACTTTCTCCATTAAACCCGAACTTGATACTCTCATTCGAATCCGAGTAACTTAGTTTTTTTTTTTCATTTTACCTTCAATCATGTTGGCTTCACTTCAGGCATGGGAACTGTGGAAAGGAGATAGAGTTGTTGAGTTGATGGATCCTAAATTTAAAGGCCAGGTTCCATGTCCTATGCAGCAGAGATACGTTAATGTGGCTCTTCTTTGTGTTCAAGAAATGGCAGCCGACAGACCGACAATGTCGGAAGTTGTTGCGATGCTTACCAATGAGCTCACGGTTCTAAATTCTCCCAAAAAGCCTGCTTTCTCTAATGCTAGGAATATGACGAATAGTTCAAATCAGCCTGCAAATTTTTCAGTGAATAACGTCACAGTTTCTTTGATGGAACCTCGATAGTTATTTTCGATTATAGCTAATGTAACACCTAACATCCCTCGAGTCTTAACTTAATTGATATAAGCATTGTTACTAGTATATGAGAACGCAAGTTCGAATACGTTAGGAGCCCTCTTTGCTATGAATGTACATGTGTTAATTAGATATAGCACATCATAGATGTTATAGTATATATTTTTAATATTTAAAATATTCATAGAAATAAGAAATATATTTTAATAAAATAAGAAATATTTTTTTTAAAAAAATTTGAACCAGCTAAAAGAATTCTATATTTATTTCAAAAAGGTAAAAATGCTATCAATTCAAAAATTAAAAGATCATGTTTATTGAATCTTAACTCGATTGACATGAATATTATTGCCAATGCAATAGGATGTGAGTTCGAGTGCACTGAAGCTCATTATCCTCCTATTTATGGGTTTAGGAGGAGTTATGAGTAGTTCTAGACATTTTGTCAAAAGTTTAAATCTTAGATACAACATTGTTGAGAGGGGCAGCCACGAACCCCGGATATGGGTAGGAAAACGGACATACATAACATCAAAAAATAATTAATTATAAGAGTTGGGATTATTAATAATGTAATTTAATACATTGACGGTTGAACATTTTAATTTCACAAATGAGTGAGGTTGGAATTTTTTTCACATATTTTATTTATTTATTTTAAAATTTTTTAAATATAACTTAAAAACACATAATAAAATCTTAATCCATTTGTGGAGTTGAAAAATTATGATGAGTTAAAATTCTCATATTGAAATGTACTCTTAGAGCTTAGTATTATATTACTAATATTTTAGAATCTATTTTCAACCCTTTTAAAATTTAATAAATTCATATACTCTCTTCATAAAATGGTAATATAAGACCCTATTTTACATGTTATTTTTTTTATTATCAAAACATCCAATCATATAATAAATTTGATCGAAATAATATTAAAAAGAATTAAAAAATAAAATATACAAAATCATAGTATGAAAAATGACATCTTATTAATTTTCATATTTAATGAAATGAAGGAACCCACCTTAAAAAAATATTTATTTATTTATTAATAATTAAGAGAAAAAATTGAAATTATTTGAGATCGAACCCAAATTTTTATGCTTACAATATAATTAAAAAATAAATAATTTTTAGGTACATAATTGAATTACATAATAATATATTGGAAGAATCTTTTCATTTATTCATAGTTATTTTTAAATTGGAAATCTTATTAAAATTTTAAGAAAAACAAATATAATAAAATAAATGAAAATCCTTTTATTTTTGCAATAATCCACTTTATTAAATAAGATAGACAACTTATAAAATGACTTAATCTGAGGGCTTACAACCCATAATACTTTGAGAAATAAAAACACGCGAAAAATAAGATAACAAAAGTTACCTAATATTAGTGACTTAGGCCGTGGATCAAAACCCATGATTAATGCACACAAAGTGTCTCATGGAGGTCAATTAATTAAATAGGGCTCATTTGACCCATTGAACTTACCCGATTCATGGAATATATGGAGCAACCTATCTACTTGAAATATTGGTGGCCTAATGAAGCATTTAAAGAAAACTAGGGTTGCCATCATAAATATGAAAACTAATCTTAGAATATTTGTAGTATTTGTCAAAACCATTTTTAATTTGAAAAACGGGGGTCGACTTTAAAAACGAAAATGGAGTCGCCACCAATCTTTTTTCGAGGTGTGATCGGGTCACCTTGAGATTAATCATTTTGGTCTACGAAATTCGAGAAAACAAGCTCGGGAGTCGATTACGCACGAGGAAGGATTAGCACCCTCATAACGCCCAAAAATTGGTACCTAATTGATTAATTAATGTCCTAATGTCAAAATTTTGAAAAGATTTTAAAACATGATCCTTTTGATTTTTAAAACTTATGTCCTTTAATTTTAAATGGACATTCAATTATTTAGATTTTAAAAGAAAAATCGAAACTCGGTAAGTTAGAGTACGATCTTTCGAATTTTCCAAACACAGAATATCCTTTGCTTTTTAGAAATCCTTGTCTCGAGATGATAAAACGCCGCATCCAGTGAGTTAGGACACAACATCTTAAATTCCCGAGAATAGGTTTTTTTATTTAAAAATTCATATGTTTTAATTTCAAAAAGAGTACTCAACCATTTGGACTTAATGAGAAAAATCGAAACCCAGTAAGTTAGAGCACGATCTTTCGAATTTTCCAAACACCGAATATCCTTTGCTTTTTAGAAATCCTCGCTTCGAGATGACAAAACGTTGCATCCAGTGAGTTAGGACACAACATTTTAAATTCCCGAGAATAGGTTTTTTTATTTAAAATTTTATATGTTTTAATTTCAAAAAGGGTACTCAATCATTTGGACTTAATGAGAAAAATCGAAACCCAGTAAGTTAGGGCACGATTTTCTCAAAACTCCCAATATCGAATATTGCCCTATTTTTTAATTTAAAAAAATCATGGATTTTGAAATATAAAGGTATATTTGGCCACATTAATAAATAAAGATTAATGAATTTTTTAAAAAATAACAAATCTAAAAAACAGATAATAATAAAAAAAAATGTACCAAACTTTCAAATAATAATGGACAATGTTAAAACAAATAATGTGAAAGAAAAGGATTTTGAAATTGACAATAAAAAACAATTTAAACAAATTCATGTATACAAATTTTAAAGTAGGTAATATATGTAAAAGTTTGAAATAAATCCAAAAAAAATAAAAAAAATAATATGAAATAGTAATATATAAATGAATTTTAAAATAAATATTATATAAGAAGTAAGTTTAAATAAGTAACATATAAAAAGAATAATTAATAATTAAACAATTAAATGGATAAATAAAAAAGGTTAAAAAAATGAAGATGAATGAAGAATAAAATAAGAACAAACCATAAAAAAAAAGAACGCAAGAGGGAAAGAAATTTGAGTGAATGCTCTCAAGAATTATTATTGCTTCCCCAAAACTCCTGTGTGCTTTACAATGAAGGGAGAGGCCTCTATTTATAGTTGAGCTCTCCCAAATCCAACAGCATGATCAATTACATCAACGGCTAAGATTAAAAGGTATCTACAAATTAAATCTCTAAGATTACAAAATCATATCTTCTAAGATTGCATACCATATCTTCTAAGATTGCATATCATATCTAAGATTTGCATATCATATCTTCTAAGATTACATACCATATCTTCTAGGTTTACATATCATATCTAAGATTGCATATCCTTGAAGATTGTGTTCCCATATACGTCAAGCTTGTAGATGGACCTTCAATCTTTTCAAGTAATGGGTCATTCCGATCGGGCCAAATGATATATTTTGGACTGGACTTGGACTTTGTTTTATTATTTTGGGTTTATTATTTTTTGTATGGGCCCGGGCTAAATTGGCCTATTACAGCTGCCCCTCTTTGCTCATTGTCGTGAAACGAGAATAGAGTAAAGACTATAAAAGGACCAATTTTGCCCAGTCATGTCGAGCCTTAACCTCTTGATCCTCATCTTCTTCAAGTAGTCTCTAACCCAACTTCAACTTCAAGGAGACAAAATCTACAATTTTTAGTCTGCTCCCTTGCTACATCAGGAAGATAAGATTACAATCTTCAGCCTGCTCCCTTGCTACATCAGGAAGATAAGATTCGCCATCTTCGATCTGCCCCACTGCTATCTCGAGGAGACAAGATCTACCATTTTTAGTCTGCTCCCTTGCTACATCAGGAAGATAAGACTATAATCTTCAGCCTGCCCCACTACTATCTCAAGGGGACAAGATCTGAACTTTTCAGTCTGTTTCCTTATTAACTCATGAAGACTTCAATCTTTAGTCTACTCCACTACCATCTCGAGGGAACAAAATTTGAACTTTTCAGGTTTGCTTTCCTTCTTGTCTCGAGAAGACTTCAATCTTGATCTGCTCCACTACCATCTCGAGGAACAAAATCGAACTTTTCAGTTTGCTTCCTTCTGCTCTCAGAAGACTTCAATCTTGATCTGCTCCACTACCATCTCTAGGGAACAAAATCTAAACTTTCCAATTTGCTTCCTTACTATCTCAGGAAGACTTCAATCTTCAGTCTGCTCCACTACCATCTCTAGGGAACAAAATCTGAACTTTCCAATTTGCTTCCTTACTATCTCGGAAGACTTCAATCTTGACCTACTCCACTACCATCTCTAGGGAACAAAATCTGAACTTTCCAATTTGCTTCCTTACTATCTCAGGAAGACTTCAATCTTGATGCGCTTCACTACCATCTCGAGGAACAAAATCGAACTTTTCAGTTTGCTTCCTTCTTGTCTCTGAGAAAACTTCAATCTTCAGTCTGCTCCACTACCATCTCTAGGGAACAAAATCTGAACTTTCCAATTTGCTTCCTTACTATCTCAGGAAGACTTCAATCTTCAGTCTGCTCCACTACCATCTCTAGGGAACAAAATCTGAACTTTTCAATTTGCTTCCTTACTATCTCAGGAAGACTTCAATCTTTAGTTTGCTCCACTACCATCTCTAGAGAACAAAATCTGAACTTTTCAATTTGCTTCCTTACTATCTCAAGAAGACTTCAATTTTCAGTCTGCTCAACTACCATCTTAAGGGAACAGAATCTGAACTTTCCAATTTGCTTTCTTACTATCTCAAGAAGACTTCAATCTTCAGTCTGCTCCACTACCATCTCGAGGGAACAAAATCTGAACTTTTTAGTCTGCTCCCTTGCTACATCAAGGAGATTAGACCAATGGCTAAAATCTGCTCCATTGCCGATACATAGAGATAGGATTCGCCAAATTTGATATGCTCCACTACTGCTTAGGGAGATAAGATCTGTGAATTCACCGATATTGCTATACCGTCCTCTGAGGGACATGTCCTGTAGACTCGGTTCCATATGCATATGTTTATGCCGAATGATCAGGATGCTATGATCAAAATGAATCAAATGCTCCTAGCCACATATGTTATGAACTCAACATGTCATGAAAATGATTCCTGATTAGGATGCAATGATCGGAATGAATGTAATGCTCCTAGCTAAATGATATTAGGGATGACATTTGCATAAATGCAGAATGTCATGAGAATGATCTTTTTTTTTATGTACAACAATTATGATACAATGATCGGAATGAATCAAATGCTCCTAATTGGAAGTGTATGCATGAGAATGATTCCTTTTTAATGCTTAGGTTGTCATTGCTCATAGTTCATCAAGGTTCTATCACTGATGCGTTACCCTGCTTTCTCGTTCAGCCGGTATCTTTGACAGAAAACCCAAAGAAACGATCATATTCTGCTCAGTAAACTTACCCCGCTGTAATTTTAGAGTCCCTTCCACTGTACCCTGGGGACATAAAATTTGTACCATCTTTAAATCATCCTATTGCAACTTATGGCTATAGGATCTGTATCAAATTCACCCCATCCCACTGCAACTCAAGGGTATAGGATTTGTAACTTGTTCAATTAATTGATCACTCCCAAGGTGACCTAACCAAATGTGTATGCATGATATCTGCATGGATGTAGAATATCATTTTTAGAGAATGATTCCCCTTTTACACTTAAGTTAACATTGCCCATTTTTTGTCAAGATTGCAATATTTTGTTCAATCCCCTTTCTTTGACAAAAATCCGGAGAGATAGTCTCAGTTTAGACTCTTCCTCCACCAATATTTTCATCCTTTAAACTTGGTGAGTTTTAAACAATAGTCCTGTTTCAAGCTCTTATATTATTTAGAAGTTTCCAGAGTAATATGTGTAACATCCTGAATAATTGGGTCTGTGCATTTTATGTGTTTGGATGCTTAAAATATTAATTTGAGAATTTGAGGTACAATTGGGGCTCAAATTGGGCTGAGGCCTTGTTTAAATATTTTGTTTAGACACTCTAAGGGATTAAATTGAAGTTGTAGTAGTTTAATTGACATATTGGGCTCGTGGCCCAGCAGCTAGGGGCACAGTAAGGTGAGCTATAAGTGGCGTCACTAGTGCATGAGGAAGGACCAAATTTTTGGTTGCTTGAAGCCCAAGTTATAGGGATAGATTTCGGCACTTAATTGAGTAAGGGGGGACGGCACAAGGCTATTTTTTTTGGGAATCTTATTATATTTATTTCATGTGGATAATAAGAAGATAAAGGCTATTATTTAGGGATTTAGTCTTTAAGGCTAATAAGCAGATAAAGGCTACTTTTGAGGAGATAACAAATTAAGATAAGGGAAAAGGGATAGGAGCTATCATGTGTGGCAGTGTTGGCCGAAAATCAATCTCTGCTAAAGGGAGGAATTGGTTTTCTATATAAAGAGGGGGTGTGCCGAAATTTTGAAGCCTCTCTTTTATTTTCTTTTCTCATCTTCTTCCTCTCAAAAGCCGAAAATCACCATCTTCTTCACCCTTTCTTCCTCTCTAAAATTTCCTGGTTGGCTGAATCTTTTAACCTCTATTGTTATTCTTATTTTAATCCCTAAAAGCCGAAATCACATCTCTATTATTCTATTCTTCTCCTTAATATTCATTGGCCGAATCTCTCTTAGCCATCTCTTCAATTCGTACATCTTCTAAAAGCAGAGAAATTCTTAGATCTCACTTCTGAAGTTGCCGAATTCTCTTCAAAGGAGTTTGCTTGTGCGAATCTTGAAGGAAACAATAGGTAAGTATTGATTTGGGATTTTAATGTTCTTCCAGCTTTTCAAAAGTCCTTAGTCGAATGGCTATTAGAAACTAAACTCTTATTTCACTCTTCTTTTCGGCATTAAGGATTTGAAGAAGGAGGCCAATCGCATAGATCTCTAAGTTATAGAATCGTGTTACTTTTGGGATTTCAAGGTAAGAGGATTTGTTTATTTATATATATAAAATCGGGTAGAATACTAACCATGGCGAATATAGGAGAGGCCTATTTTCGCAATTGTTCGAGACTTTTAAGCAAGGCTATAGATTGAGGATAATAGATCCAGATAGCAAGGACATCGACTAAGAATATTGGATTTCGCAATATCAGGTGTGTAATTCTCCACACCATCTAGATATGTTTGATTAATATATGAAAATAAGTATTACATGTTTTGTTAAATGCCGAAACCCCGGTATATTGACGGGAACCCAAAGAGGGTAAAGCAAATCACCAGGTTAGTAAATGATCGATTAAATGTTATAAGTATACTGATTTTATGTGATTGCATGGGTTGGGTTTGATGAAAAGAGGAAGTTATATGTTATAGCGGTTTTTAGTGCGGATGTTGTAGTGGTTCCTTACCGTGATTCATTTGTAGCGCCTGCGCCGTGATTCATTGTAGTGGCTACGCCATGATCCGATGATGAGTAGCACGAGCGCCATCAAGCGCGTGTAGCGGTGTGGGTTGATTGTAGAAATCCCCAATGGTGTGAATGGTGGTACGGGCGTGTAGCGGATGGACACCTAGGATATGGGTTGGGCTTTGCATATTAGTTTTGTTACTTATATTTTGATTATTCTGTTTTATGGGGCTAAAGCCCAAATCTAATGGTGCATGAGGGTTGCACAATCGAGTTTCGCGACTCACCCTTTAATTTTAACCATCTCGGGTGACACTTAGGGCATCGACTGGGCCGAGAGAGGAGAGCAAGGTGGCCATGCGACAGAGCTTTGAGAATTCAAGCAAAAGACTTAGTCTAATTTTTTTATTTTCATTTAATTAATGGGTTTAAATTTCCTTGTAATAAGGCCATGGGCCACTAGACTACCATTTATGTCTTGGGATTTTGTTGGGCTTTTTTATTACTGGGTTTTAAGTTTTACGTTTTCAATTAAGTTAAGACCTGCATGAAATTTCGGTTTTTATTTAAAATATACCAAGATAATTGGTTACTTAATATTTTATACTTTAATGAATTATTAAGCTTTCGAAATAAAAGGTGTAAACCTAGTAATTGTTTTCCAAAATGCGACATGTTATGTAAAATCTCTTAAGTGACATACCAGATCCGGTTGTAGCGTTTGGACCAGGTTTGGGGTGTTACAAATTGGTATCAGAGCTCGGTTCAAAACTCGGCTCTGGGGGTTTTTTGGGCTCAGAACATTTTCTAAAGTTGGGTTTTCGAAACATGCATATTTATACAGGTCTGTTAGCTCAGCATGGCACCTGCGTCTCCGGCCCAAGTCTGCCAGGTAAGTATTCTGAACCATTGTGTAATATAATATATGTGGGCTTGATGGGCTTTATGGGACGTAGATTAGTTAGATTAGAACTTGATGGACTTTAGGCCTAGCTGAAATAACTCCAAAAAAATCTTATAAGACTTAATTTCACTAAACAAACCCGTGAACAAGCCGCCAGACTAGGGTGTGGTAACAGCATACGCATGTCTCTAGGATTGGATCGGAAGAGCACAGTATTTAAGCAGTCCTAGTGACTCACCTCCTCTTCGCTGGAATCCTACCTGGTGCGTAGTAACTGTTCACCTTAGCCAAGTTAGGGTGTGGCAATGGGCATACGCATGTCTAGGAGTGGATTCAGGGAGAGCTTGGTACTTAAGCAGTCCTAGCGACTCACCTCCTCTTCACTAGAATCCTACCTGGTGCGTGGTGACTATTCACCCTAGTTACGAGGACTTGTTGATGGGCTAAACCTTATAATTAAAACCCGAAAGGGACCAGCCACCCTAGTTTGAAAAAAAGAAAGAAAATTTCTCAAGTTTTGCAAAATTTTCAAAATACGTTTGATTTGTGAAAACTACCAACCAGCCATGAATTTGTAAAATACCTATGTTTTGAAAATTTACCCGAAAATCTCATGTTTATAAGAGTAACTCGGACCATGAAACTAGATTTTTCCCCAAAGTACCCTGTTTGAAAAAAAAAACAACAACAACAACAACATCGAAATATCCCTGGTTAGAAAAAATTACCAACCTACCCTCATTTTTTCAAATGACCAAAATACCCCTGGTTTGTACAATTACCAAACTACCCCTGATTTGCAAAATTACTAAATTGCCCCTGATTGTAAAATTACCGAAATACCCTCGAATTTAAAAATTACCAAAATACCCCCGGATTGTAAAATTACCAGAATACCCTCACTTCACGAAATCAACAAGGAACTTTATTATGAAAAATTACGAAAATATCCCTGTAGGATGAAATTACGAAAATACCCCTAGGTAGTGAATCAACGAAAACACCTTTACGTGAAGAATGTAAGTGCTTGGATGATTTTTGTATGATGTATGTGTTTTATTTTAGTTAGAGGTTACAAACTTGAGACTGTATTGTGAATGCGAATTCGAAAGAACCGCTCTTAAAACTATTATTCATATGACTGTTAGTGGTTAACTAGTGAAAGAAAACTAATAATCCATAAAATTCTTAATCAGATAAACGCCAATCGGAGGAATGAGTTCAAGGGGTCGAGGACGTTTGCCGCGTGGACGCGGTAGGGGTAGAATAACCGCGCCGAGAGCAGTAGGGTCCGCCACGGGTCAGAAAGCGAGATGCCGGAGCTCGCTAGGGTGTAGAAGGAGAATTTCGGGATGAGGCGCTCGGAGATGATCTTTGTATCTCGAAGCGATGTTGAGGGTTTTAGAGAGGGTTCTTTGGAGTAGGCATAGGCACAGGAGCCGGAAATCACCGAGCGGCTTAAGGCCAATGGGGCAGAAGTGTTTAGGGGACTTTCTGGTGTAGCCCCTAACACAGCTGAGTATTGGATGGAAGTGACTGAGCGCATAATGGATGACTTAGACTTCACGATAGAGGAAAAGTTGAAAGGGGTCGTGTCTCTTCTTCGAGACGAGGCCTATCAGTGGTGGCTCACGGTGAAAGAGGGTACTGCCGCAGACTGTATTGACTGGGATTTCTTTAAGGAATCATTTCAAGGGAAGTATGTTGGGGCCAGCTATGTGGATGCACAGAGGAAGGCATTCCTGAATCTGGTGTAGGGAAGTAAGTCTGTGGCTGAGTACGAGGTAGAGTTTCTGCGCTTGAGCCGCTACGCTCGGGGAATGGTAGCAACGGAGTATGAACGTTGTGTACGGTTCGAGGATGGGATGCGAAATGAGTTAAGGGTTCTGATAGCACCGCAACGGGAGAGAGTTTTTGCTGTTTTGGTAGATAAGGTTAAAATAGCTGAGGAAGTGAAACGGGTCGAGAGACAAGAAAGGGATAAGGATAGGAGTAAGAGTAAGAGAAGTTTCGAGCGATCGGAGCATCCGGGAATTATCGAAAAGGCCTAGAATCGATGGGCGGCTCGTCTTCGCGACGGTCGAATCGAGCATGTCCTACATGTGGGAGGGCGCATTATGGGGAGTGCAGAATGAATGGCGGTGGATGCTTTAGGTGTGGATCCACGGGACATCCGATTAAGGATCGTCCTCGGATGGATCGGCATACAGCCATGGACGAGGTTCTCGATCAGGCTGGGAGAGTTGATCAACAACCACCAAGAGGCCGCAGACAAGCTAGGGGCGATAATGGTAGTGAACGCGGTTGTGGAGTACCAGGTAGAGGTGCAGGTTATGCTGAGGCGAGGCAGCCAGCGTTGGTCTATGCAGCACATCGCCAAGGGGAAGAAGACGCCCCAGATGCGAACAATGGTGCGTACCCTACCATAGTATACTAAGTGTTTATTTTTTTTGGCTTTAGAAATTAGAGTGCGCAGCGAAAGCATAGTGGTGTGACTTAGGTAGTACGATTACTAGTTAGTTGGAAATTTCGAGGACGAAATTTCTTTAAGGGGGGTAGAACTGTAACATCCTGAATAATTGGGTCTGTGCATTTTATGTGTTTGGATGCTTAAAATGTTAATTTGAGAATTTGAGGTATAATTGGGGCTCAAATTGGGCTGAGGCCTTGTTTTAAATATTTTGTTTAGACACTCTAAGGGCTTAAATTGAAGTTGTAGTAGTTTAATTGACATATTGGGCTCGTGGCCCAGCAGCTAGGGGCACAATAAGGTGAGCTATAAGTGGCGTCACTAGTGCATGAGGAAGGCCCAAATTTTTGGTTGCTTGAAGCCCAAGTTATAGGGATAGATTTCGGCACTTAATTGAGTAAGGGGGGGACGGCACAAGGTTATTTTTTTTGGGAATCTTATTATATTTATTTCATGTGGATAATAATCGAGATAAAGGCTATTATTTAGGGATTTAGTCTTTAAGGATAATAAGCGAGATAAAGGCTATTTTTGAGGAGATAATGATTAAGATAAGGGAAAATGGATAGGAGCTATCATGTGTGGCAAAGTGTTGGCGAAAATCAATCTGCTAAAGGGAGGAATCGGTTTTCTATATAAAGAGGTAAAATAGAAATTTTGAAGCCTCTCTTTTATTTTCTTTTCTCATCTTCTTCCTCTCAAAAGCCGAAAATCACCATCTTCTTCACCCTTTCTTCCTCTCTAAAATTTCCTGGTTGGCCGAATCTTTTAACCTCTATTGTTATTCTTATTTTAATACCTAAAAGCCGAAATCACATCTCTATTATTCTATTTTTCTCCTTAATATTCATTGGCCGAATCTCTCTTAGCCATCTCTTCAATTCGTACATCTTCTAAAAGCCGAAATTCTTGGATCTCACTTCCTGAAGTTGCCGAATTCTCTTCAAAGGAGTTTGCTTGTGCCGAATCTTGAAGGAAACAATAGGTAAGTATTGATTTTGGGATTTCAATGTTCTTCCGGCTTTTTAAAAGCCCTTAGTCGAATGGCTATTAGAAACTAATCTCTTATTTCACTCTTCTTTTCAAAGATTAAGGATTTGAAGAAGGAGGCCAATCGCATAGATCTCTAAGTTATAGAATCGTGTTACTTTGTGGATTTCAAGGTAAGAGGATTTGTTTATTTATATATATAAAATCGAGTAGAATACTAACCATGGCCGAATATAGGAGAGAGGCCTATTTTCGCAATTGTTCCGCTTTTAAGCAAGGCTATAGATTGAGGATAATAGATCCGGATAGCAAGGACATCGACTAAGAATATTGATTTCGCAATATCGTGTGTAATTCTCCACACCATCTAGATCTGTTTGATTAATATATGAAAATAAGTATTACATGTTTTGTTAAATGTCAAACCCCAGATATTGACGGAACCCAAAGAGGGTAAAGCAAATCACCGGGTTAGTAAATGATCCGATTAAATGTTATAAGTATACTGATTTTATGTGATTGCATGGGTTGGATTTGATGAAAGGAGGAAGTTATATGTTGTAGCGGTTTTTCTTGTGATCCGTTGTAGCGGTTCCTTACCGTGATCCGTTGTAGCGACTTCTCGCCGTGATTCGTTGTAGTGGCTACGGCCATGATCGATGATGAGCAGCACGACGATCGCCATCAAGGCGTGTAGCGGTGTGGGTTGATTGTAGAAATCCCCAATGGTGTGAATGGTCGTAATGGGGCGTGTAGCGGATGGACACCTAGGATATGGGTTGGGCTTTGCATATTAGTTTTGTTACTTATATTTTGATTATTCTGTTTTATGGGGCTAAAGCCCAAATCTAATGGTGCATGAGGGTTGCACACTGAGTCTCGCAACTCACCCTTTAATTTTAACCATCTCAGGTGACACTTAGGGCATCGGGCATCGGGTGGAGAGGAGAGCAAGGTGGCCATGCGACGTGAGCTTTGAGAATTCAGCAAAAAGACTTAGTCTAATTTTTTTTTTTATTTTCATTTAATTAATGGGTTCAAATTTCCTTGTAATAAGGCCATGGGCCACTAGACTACCATTTTTGTCTTGGGATTTTGTTGGGCTTTTATTACTGGGTTTTAAGTTTTACATTTTCAATTAAGTTAAGACCTGCATGAAATTTCAGTTTTTATTTAAAATCTACCAAGATAATTGGTTACTTAATATTTTATACTTTAATGAATTATTAAGCTTTCGAAATAAAGGTGTAAACCTAGTAATTGTTTTCCAAAATGCGATATGTTATGTAAAATCTCTTAAGTGACATACCAGATCCGGTTGTAGCGTTTGGGCCGGGTTTGGGGTGTTACAATATGCGAAACCCCTTTTATAAAGCATTATTAGTCCACTAATCGTTATTTCAATGCAAAATGCTTGAAAAAGATCATAACAATGGACAAGAAGGAAATTAGGAGCATAGCTCGGAACAAATAAGTTAAGCAAAGATAACAAATGCAATCTAGAAGGAAATTTATTTGTAATGTATTTTGAAACGAATAATTAAAGATAACAAATTCAAAATGGGTAAGATGGGAAACTAGGTGCCCCAGATATCGCAGCCTGAGCTTCTCTTTTCAAACTTCTTGAGGACCATTTTAAGCTAAATATGTGTTTAGGGGATCCGGAGTACTTCGTCGATGCCCCAAGACGTAGCATACTTCCTCATTGTTAATTTAGGCATAGCAAAACTACCACATGCCCTATCTCTGATCAAAATTTGAGCCGCCCTTTGCGGGTTTTCTGCTAAAAAAAACCCCTTTTGGTCTCAAAGCGCCCTTTGCGGGTTTTAACCTTGGCCTCTACTTTTTTTTTTGAATTTGAACTCAAGGCGCCCTTTGCGGGTTTTCACATTGGCCTTTCCTCTTTCAGGTAAAATACTTCTTGTCTGAACTTGAATTTGCCGAATTGGGCAAGTCTTTAGTATCCCTCTCGGTCAATATCAATGCTCCTCCAGAACAGGCCTTCTCTACAACACAAGGTCCTTCCCAGTTTGACATCTACTTTTCTCTGAAATCCTTTTGTAAAAGAAAGATCAGGTTCTCCTCGTGGAATTCTCTAGGATAAACATCTTTGTCGTAAGCTTGCATTGACCGTGATGGATAACTTTTAATTTTTTCTTCGATTAGGTTCAATTGGCAAAAATACTTCCATTCCATAAACCAATGGGTAAGATATTGTCCCAGCAAAGGTTCTAGCTGACATTCGATAATCATAGAAGATAAATGGTAACTTCTTTATGCCAATCTTTACAAGTCTCGGTCATCTTTCCTACAATCCTTGTTTTGTTTTTTGTTCTTTTTCTTTTTGGCTGCCTTTGTTGCTCTATGATATGGCGTCTGATCTTTTTTTTTTTGGAATTTGATGACTGTCAACTTTGCAATATTAGCATATGAAGCAACATTCACCCTCTTAGTGAAGTAATCGATGACCACAGAGATAATTCAATGTCAACTAGAAGCTTTTGACAAGATCGGCCCCATAACATCTGTGCCCCACATATAGAAAAATCTGTGAAGAAAATGGAAGAGTCACATAAATCTCACCTTCTTCAATTCAGTATTTGCGGTATAACTGATGCAATCCCCTTCCATGGTAGACCAACAGTGCCCGAACCTTATGATTAGCCTGGCTATTGTAGAACCATTATCATGTTCTTTAAACACCCTTATGGACTTCTTTTAAGATTTTCCCAGGCGTGTCTTGAGATGATCGTGCAAAATCATCTTTGAATTCTTGAAAATAACTCAATGATGTCTCCCCTTATTTCTGTGGTGAGCTGGGCTGATCTTCACCCTTTTCTTAGGCTCGCAATGTCCACTGACCCTATGTAAGGTAGGATCTATTTTTCATCATGTTCTACCATTCTTTAATAAATCAGAAGATATGTTACAATATCTGTCATCTTCAAAGTCCTGAGATCCCCTAGACCCATATTTCATTCAAAAAGGGAATCCGTAACAACGTCGCTCATGTCATTGATATCTGGGTACCTAGGTATGAAGGCAAAAAATCCAAAGAATAAATGATTCTAAGGATGATTATTTGAATGGTATGGTCATGAATAAATAATGAAAGAATATTCTAAAAAATAAAAGAATGTACAGTATGAAATGTAAAGAATGAAAAAATATTTGTTTAAAAAGATGCATTTTATTGAAATAAAAATTCTGGACATAAACCTATTTCACAAAAGGATTCTTATCATCTCTAGGCTTAAGACAACAAGCATGTTTTGAATATTACTCTAGATTAGTCTTAAAAATACAGGGATTCCTTCCCCAGTTCCATTGTTTAAAACACTCCCAAGTACGCAAGGGTTTGGAAACTCCGTTCCCCGGTTCCCTCATATCTTGTTGGATCTTTGCCAACTGCTCTTGCAGCTGGTCTTGGATGTCTCTTTGGAACTGTTCGAGTCTTTCTAATCTTTGATCCATATCTCTTGTCTTAGCTCAAGTATTGTTTAGTTTCCAGATTAACCTTCCCTCTTTCTCTCTTTTTCTGAAATAACTTCAACTAATTAGGGTCCCTTTTGTAAAAGTCTAATAAAAATGATGCAATGCAATGCAGATGCATGGAATGAATGCAAAAGAAAGAGAGGCGTTGATTCTGAATTCAATTCCATTAGAAAAACTTTTCTAGAAAGCAAATTTCTTTACATAAAACGGATTACATATGCGGCCTTACCTTCATATTCCAAGCAAAAACATCAATCCCCTTCTTCGCAAAGGTCAAATCTTGCAAACTTCTAATAGATGCCTCCACTAGCTCCTTTTTGCTTGGGTCGCGACTCATTACTCACTTATCCTTTCAATGCTTGTTAACCTCTTCAAGAAAGCCGAGATCTGGTAATTCTCGAATAGTTTTTGTCAGCTTGAATCCTTGGGCAATAAAGTCTTGTATTCCTTCACGGACTATCAGTCTTCTCTCGTTGTGTTTACTTGGACCATATTCGGACGACCGTATTAAAATCCACTTTATAAAGAAATCTATTTTCTCATGACAAACTCTTTTATTTAGCAATCGAATTTGAATCAATACCTCTTTTCTATTATGTGAATGTAATGCAATCAAAACAAAAGAGAACATGTTAGCACAAGAGAAATAAATAACAAAATAGGGCACCTATCTGGGTGATCATTAGGGTTTGGCCTAGTTCTACCTAGGGTAAGCCTTTAGGTTTTCTACATGTGGTTTAGCTCTAAAGTTGAGGTACCCGAACCAGTAGATTCTTCGATCCTCACCCATTATAGGCTCATACGGACCGGGTTCAGTTTAGAGGAATACATTTCCCTATGGCTGCACGAAGATGAAAATCTGACGAATACATAGGTACGGATGTATCCCAAAAGCGATTCACTATCCTGCACGGAGGTGAAAACCTCAATAAAGAATAGCTTCTCACTCCCACTTAAAAGGGTGTGACCACAACGGTCATGCAATGCAATGCAGAAATACTTTACAAGATTAGAACAACATGTAATAAAAAGGTGTAAGAGCCCAATTTTGACCGGGCTTTGAAATAAACCAAATAAAAAAAACCAGTGTTTTTTAATTGTCCATTTACAAACCATTTGACCCAATACCAGAACCCAAACTTAAACCCAAACGAACTACCCAGACCCAATACAAATGGCCCAAAATGGCCCATTAACCAAACCAACTTCGGCAGAAATCTAGGGTTTCCAGAAACCCTTGCGCCGCAGCCTCGCACCTAGGCCACCTTCCCTCGCGCCGCAACCCACGCACCTAGCGCAGCACCAGCAGCCTCTCGCCAGTCGCGCCTCAATCTACGCCCGAATGGTGCCCCATCGCTGCCGTACTCTCCTCGATCACCTGCAAGAAAATGAAACACGGCAGCAAAACGAATATGGCAATATTTTTATTTCTTTTTTTATCTTTATTTCGAAGGCTATAAAAAGCCTTGCAAGAATCTGTATTAAGGGGGTTCGAAATAGAAAGAGATATTCGCACATACACAGAGAAATAAAAATAATTTTTTCATAAAGGTGATTTTCCATTCTGTTTTCTTGTGATTTTTATTTTTCTCTTTCGATTTGTGCACGTATTATATAAAAAAAATATTAAAATAAGAAGGATAAGGTTTCATACCTTAAAGCCCGCAGAAGGCGACGGCGCGTGGAGCACAGGAGCAACGATGGCTGGAGGTTAGAGGACTTGTGAAGGCAGAGAGATATTTTTTTTAAGGGTTTCGTTTTTTTTTAAAAATGGCGTAGGAAATAATTTTCAGTAGCATTTTTTTTTGTTTATAAAGGCAATCGAAACGACGTCGTATTGGTATAGCCTATTAATAACCAAAACGACGTCGTTTAAGGCAAAGGATCCACGCGTTGACCCGATAACCCGGGATAGGATCCGCGCACTTTTGTAAATGGGTTATTTGCCGAATAATCCCTTCCGCATTTTTGAAAATTCACAATTATGTCCGAATAGTTTTTTTTATTCTTTAATTTAGCCCTAAAAAATTGTTTTTATTTCAATTAAGTCTCTCAGGTTGTATTAAGGGCCAAATGCATTACGACGCTGTTTTAAAAAAAAAGGCATAATTGCCTAATGAATCCCTGTAGTTTAACGCGAGTTTTAATTTAGTCCTTTTATATCTGTTTTAATTGTTATTTAACCCCTGTTTTTCTTTGTTTTATTTTATTTTTATCCTTTTATTTTATTCTATTATTTTACATTATATTTAATTATCGTTATATATTATTTGGTTTAATAATCTATATATTATTTTAATATTTATATATATTATTTATTATATTAAATTTTAAGTATTATATTATATATTAGTTTCAAAATTTGGTTTTGTATAAAATCTATTATATTATATAACCTATTTTATTTATATTATTTATTATATAATTTTTATGATTAGTATATTATGTATATATATGTTTTTATTAAAAATTATTATATTATTTACTAATTATTTTTACTATGTATAATCCTTATATATTATTAATTATTTTATATTATTTTATTATATATTATGATTTTATTAATTATCTTTATATTTGTTTATTATTGCTTTAGCATGGTTTTTATTTATTTATTTATTCATGTTATATTGATTATTTATTATTAATATAATTTGTAATTAGGTTGAATTGATATGTATATTATAATGTCTTACTCAAACCATTTTATTTTTTATAAAAATTTCTTTTGAATTAAAGCATTCTATTCAAATGGTTTTCAAAAATATGGTGATATGTGATATTTGAGGAATTTCGAGAAGAATTGTGCCCTAACTTATTGGGTTTCGATTTTTTCTCGTGAAACTTTAGGTATTACATATCCCTTCTCTTTTAAAAACCGAAATTTACAAATTTTAAATAAAAAAACCTATTCTTGGGAATTCAAAGCGTTGTGTCCTAACTTACTGGGTATGACGTTTTGTGTCTCGAGGTAGGAATTTTCTAAAATAAAGACGTGCCTAGTTTCGAAGTCATGAGATGCTATATCCTAACTTGCTGGGTATGGTGTCTTATTTCTTTGAGATAGGTAAGTCTGGGTTTTCTTTTCAACTAAAAAGGACCATTTTCTAAATTTTTACCAATTTTAAATAAAAAACCTATTCTTGAGAATTCAAAATGTTGTGTCCTAACTTACTGGATATGATGTTTTGTGTCTCGAGATAGGAATTTTCTAAGATAAAGGCATGCCTAATTCCAAAGTCATGAGATGTTATATCCTAACTTACTGGGTATGGTGTTTTATTTCTTTGAGATAGGTAAGTCTGGGTTTTCTTTTCAACTAAAAAGGACCATTTTCTAAATTTTTCAAATCTTCAATATTAGGACATGATTTTATCGATTAGGTACCAATTTTTGGGCGTTATGAGGGTACTAATCCTTCCTCATACGTAACCGACTCCCGAACCTATTTTTTTTCTTGTTTTTCGTAGACCAAAATCAGTATTTTGAAATAAAACGTTTTTTAAGGTGATCCAATCACACCTAAGTAAAAAGGGATTGGTGGCGACTCCCATTTTCGTTTTTAAAAGTCGACCCCCGTTTTTAAAATCAAATTTAAAATGGTTTCGACAAAAGGATCATAATTTTTCAAATCGGATTTTCAAATCTAGACAAAAGGACAGGAAATAATCAATTTTACGGCTTGACTCTCTTATTATGTCCCCAGTGGAGTCGCCAAGCTGTCGAAACCATTTTTAATTTGAAAAACGGGGGTCGACTTTAAAAACGAAAATGGAGTCGCCACCAATCTTTTTTCGAGGTGTGATCGGGTCACCTTGAGATTAATCATTTTAATAAAACATTTTGATTTATTAAAATAATGATTTTGGTCTACAAAATTCGAGAAAACGAGCTTAGGAGTCGGTTACGCACGAGGAAGGATTAGCACCCTCATAACGCCCAAAAATTGGTACCTAATTGATTAATTAATGTCCTAATGTCAAAATTTTGAAAAGATTTTAAAACATGATCCTTTTGATTTTTAAAACTTATGTCCTTTAATTTTAAATGGACATTCAATTATTTGGATTTTAAAAGAAAAATCAAAACTCAGTAAGTTAGAGTACGATCTTTTGAATTTTCCAAACACCGAATATCCTTTGCTTTTTAGAAATCCTTATCTCGGGATGACAAAACGTCGCATCCAGTGAGTTAGGACACAACATCTTAAATTCCCGAGAATAGGTTTTTTTATTTAAAATTTCATATGTTTTAATTTCAAAAAGGGTACTCAATCATTTGGACTTAATGAGAAAAATCGAAACCCAGTAAGCTAGAGCACGATCTTTCGAATTTTCCAAACATCGAATATCCTTTGCTTTTTAAAAATCCTCGCCTCGAGAAGACAAAACATTGCATCCAATGAGTTAGGACACAACATTTTAAATTCCCGAGAATAGTTTTTTTTTATTTAAAAATTCATATGTTTTAATTTCAAAAAGGGTACTCAATCATTTGAACTTAATGAGAAAAATTGAAACCCGGTAAGTTAGGGCACGATTTTCTCAAAACTCCCAATATCGAATATTGCCCTATTTTTTAATTTAAAAAAAAAACATGGATTTTGAAATATAAAGGTATATTTGGCCACATTAATAAATAAATATTAATGATTTTTTTTAAAAAATAACAAATCTAGAAAACAGATAATAATAATAAAAACAAAATGTACCAAGCTTTCAAATAATAATGGACAATGTTAAAACAAATAATGTGAAAGAAAAGGATTTTGAAATTGGCAATAAAAAACAATTTAAAAAAATTCATGTATACAAATTTTAAAGTAGGTAATATATGTAAAAGTTTGAAATAAATCCAAAAATAAAAATAAAAATAAAAAATATACGAAATAGTAATATATAAATGAATTTTAAAATAAATATTATATAAGAAGTAAGTTTAAATAAGTAACATATAAAAAGAATAATTAATAATTAAACAATTAAATGGATAAATAAAAAAGGTTGAAAAAACTAAGATGAATGAAGAATAAAATAAGAACAAACCATAAAAAATAAGAACGCAAGAGGGAAAGAAATTTGAGTGAATGCTCTCAAGAATTATTATTGCTTCCCCAAAACTCTTGTGTGCTTTACAATGAAGGGAGAGGCCTCTATTTATAGTTGAGCCTCCCCAAATCCAACGGTACAGATCAATTACATCAACGGCTAAGATTAAAAGGTATCTACAAATTAAATCTCTAAGATTACAAAATCATATCTTCTAAGATTGCATACCATATCTTCTAAGATTGCATATCATATCTAAGATTTGCATATCATATCTAAGATTGTAAATCATATCTTCTAAGATTACATACCATATCTTCTAGGATTGCATTTCATATCTAAGATTTGCATATCATATCTAAGATTGCATATCCTTGAAGATTGTGTTCCCATATACGTCATGCTTGTAGATGGACCTTCAATCTTTTCAAGTAATGGGTCATTCCGATCGGGCCAAATGATATATTTTGGACTGGACTTGGACTTTGTTTTATTATTTTGGGTTTATTATTTTTTGTATGGGCCCGGGCTAAATTGGCCTATTACAGTATTAATAGATTTGGTTTTGGAATCTTAGAGGATTGTGTAAATCCCTTAAGAATCTCCATTGTAGATTGGCTTCGATCTTGGCCATCGATGTAAATTAAACTGTATCGTTGGATCTAGGGAGCTCAATTATAAATAGAGACATTCCCCCTCATTTGTAATCATCTCATTCAACCCTATTGTACTCATTCATAGTAATTGAATACTATTGAGAGAATTCACTCAAACACCTTGTGAGTGTTGCTTTCTTGTGGCTTTTTCTGTTCTTTCATTGCTTCCTTGTCTCTGAGTTGCTTCCGCTTTATTTTTGGTGCCTTGGAGAATTTCTATTGTGAATTCTCACTTTTTTAAGAGTAAAGCTGACTTAGGCGAATTTGAACTGTAACACCCCAAACCTGGCCTAGAAGTTAGGCCCGAAACCGGCGTGTCATATTGAAGTGTTTTTGCGAAAAACCTTGTTTTCATTGAAAACCATTCTTAAACAATTTTGATTAAAAACCCAGCTCATAGTTGTCTTCCAAAATGAAGTGTATTAGGAAATCTGTCTTTTCGATTGTAAGTTAACAATTATTTAAAAATAAAACTTTTTACCAGCGGAAGCTTAATTTTGAATAAAACACTTGTTTTCAGAAAAAAATTTCACTTATTTTTATTTAAAAGCCCACTACCCACAACCCTGATTCCTTAATTAATTAAATTAAAAAATCCTCCACCATAAAACTCGAACCCGAAACTTCTCCAACACACCTAGACACTCCCAATTCATTAAACCCTTAAAGCTATCATGTCATTTGTCATTTTCTTGCTCACTTAAAAATTTTATAAGACCCAAAGCCCAATTCATCTAGGCCCAAAATTCGGGGCGTTACATGAACCCAAGAAATCACCTAAGGCTACACGAATTGCGAGACTAAAGTTCTAGCCTCGTGACAATTGGTATCCAAGCTAAGGTTCGAAGGCGTTGGTCAAGATGATAAAATGAGTAGACGATCAGATTGAGTCAATGAAGACTCGTGGGAAGGTTAGGAAAGCTAACTGATTGAGGGATATGCTATTAGCTTTGGAAGGTCAAGTGGTCAATCTTGAGGAATCTATGGGGGATGTGAGAGAGACACTCTGTAACACCTCATACCTGACCTGGTCGTCGGGTCCAAGCTACCGATGCTACATCTAATAAATTCAAAACAACATGTAACATATAATCATATAAATACATAAATAAATATCATTCAAGTACATAATTTATTACACAATCATTTTTGGGTCTTACACAAGCTTACGAAAGCTCTTTTGTTAACTCGAGCTTGAACTAGGACCAAATTGTAAAGTTTTGAAAATTCAGGGCCGGCGTTGCAACTTCACAATCTCCACATCGTGATATCTCCAACTCAGTAAGCCACATCACGACTTCGATCACACCAACGTCACGATGTCACTCGTTGTCGGCACTACATTGCAGCGTTGGATGTTTGTGGTCATGATGAAGTCCCTGTTTTTGGCAAAAATACCATTTTGGTTCCATTTCAATATATGTAATGTTATTTTATTTATACCATCTTATACTGTTGAAACCAAGTCAAATTTATACCATTTCATATCAAACAAATTACCTAACCAATTCCAACTAAATCCAACTCAAACATGATCTCAATCTATTCAAAACCAATTCATGACATTACTTGTATTCAAATACCAAATTTTACCTTTGACAAAACATATTAAGACATGTCATTCAACATTCAATACATACAATTTTCTACATTATACACATCAATAGCTTATAAGCCTTTAGCATGGACATCGACAAGTAATTATAAATCACATACTACAAGCATAAATTCCAAATATATATCCATCTCAATCATTCATTAACCAAGATACTTTTTCTACCTCAATCTTTCTCATTCCACATGCCAAACATATGATTATAGATCATCACTTAATCTAGCATAAAATATAACCAATATCATACATGTACCACAAAAGCAACACATTATACAAAATGACTATGTCATGCTAGCCAAGTTGTAAACACTTTCAAGTACTAAGGTACACACCAAGACACTTATATACATGCAACAACTCTAGATTCAAAATGATCGTATAACTACCAATTAGGTGATAGTGTGAGCTTTGAGAGGATCCGACTTAACGAGTTCCATAAGGTGACGATCTACAGGGCAAAGTACACAACAAAGGTAAGCATATAGGATGCTTAGTGACCTGTCGCCAATTATAATGGTAGTTTAAGTACATTTCAACACTTAACAAGCTTGTTTTATAAATATTTTATATTTAATTATTACATTTTTAACTTTAGTAGCTTAGGCTTAGATTATTAGCAAAATAAGCATTTTTACGTAATAATTGATGTTAGTTGACCTATTAGGCCAATAAAGGCCTTAGGCAATGCTAATCAGTCTATTTGAATGTGTAGGATGTGCATTTCTAAGCCGAAAAGCCTGAGGAACCATACCCAAGCTTTCTGAGACACAACATGTGAAACCAGAACTCCAAGCTCAAGAAATCGGTGTCGTGTCAGGACACACCTTCCCTTATGTCACAGCGTAGCACCTGTGTTGAAATGTAGCTTCCCCTGTGTTGCAACACAACCCCTGTGTTGAGATGTAGCCTGACCTGTGTTGCAACATAGCCTGAATGTGGGGTGCAAGCAGTGATGATGTCAGTAGTCGTATCTTGACAGATTTTCTCAGATTTTATTTATTACTAGCACTCAAATTATAAAAGGTATTTTAGGCATAATGCACACCAAAATCAGCCTATACAAAGAGGTTCCTGTAACCTTAATGGACATCAAATTTTAGACCTAGCCACATAGTTTTCTTTGTATTTTTTCTTTAGTAGTTTATTTTTCTGTAGTCGGGAAATATTATTCCGACGTGAAGACAATTGTAAGCGGAGTTGGTTCCAGAACTGCACTTCGATATATATTTATGAGCATTCTCTTTACTCTTTTATTTTATTTTATTTATTTATATTTCATTTATCTGACCAATTAACATTTGTATGAATATTGAGATAAAATCTTGTGCTTTATTTCTATCTTGCATGATTCAATTATGGTTCTGATTAATTAATTGAAGAATAAGAGTTTATTATAGAATTAGTTTATATAAATTATGTGTGCCTAAACTCTAGGATTGACGACCCTAGGAAGTAATCTAGGTTAAACGAGGTTGAGAGATAAGTTTGCCAAGTAAATCATAATTTATCTCAGTAAAGAAAGCAAGGTCGGGAGATAAGTGAGTATTTGTCGATTAGTTAATTAATAGAGGCCGGGAGGTAATACTGATTAATTAATAGCTAATTCACTAAAAGCCCGAAGTTCTGAAATTAGTTAATCTTCTGCATATTAATTAGAGATTTAATTGATAATAGGCTAGAGGCTTGCATTGTTGACACTAGGAATAGGAAATTCCATTAGGTTAATTTAGGTTTAGTAATTTAATTAGTTTAATCACTACTTTAATTTGGATTCACACTACTAACTTGTAAATCGATTAGATTAGTAATTATTATTTGTAATTAATTTAATAATAAGATTCTCCAATCTGCAATCCCTTGCGTACGATCCTCGGAATACTTCCCTATGTTTCGTTGTAACACTTTACTATATTACAATTTGACACGTATGCTTATGGATACTACTTACTTAATTTTATATATTTTTGGTGTGGTATTTTCTAGTTAAACGTTCATACGTTTGGCGGCGGTCACTTAGTAAGTTCGTATGTATTATAAAAAGCTTACCTTATTGTTACCTAAACATTTTAAGTTACCTTAACTTGACATAACTTTGCCTAGACATGGAAATAAAAACACCAACAAAGTGAGCATTGTAATCAATATCATTTAATACTACAAGCACTTAACATGCCAATTCATGTCACTTTTATGTAACTTATCTCAAATGCATATTCAATCAACAATCATAATATATTAATAGGTATACATAATTCAAATCAATCATCGGTGCTATTATCGATCATGAAAATTGTACCATTTACAATTCAATACATTCAGTGACTTTTCAATTTGGATATCAAGTTCATTTAATCACATTTCAAATTATCAATTTCATTTAAACTATTTTGCCCGATGAACCCTAGTAAACAAACTTGGATACATAGGTAACTACACCACACTAGTTGATCATCTGAGTTGTTTACATTTATATACATATGGTTACCCGTCTGGGCTAAACCAAAATCATGACACATTAGGTTACTCGTCTGAGCTATACCCATGTCACATAATACCCGAGAATCTGCAACGAATGTTGGATCTCGTTAATATTTGTAATAAATCACGTACAAGCGTGCACAAAACCCTATTAGTATCATAACCCTTTTCTAAGTTCACATGGGCTTCTTTTACACATTATTGTCACATTTCAATTCAGTCCAATTCTAGCCTTTCATACCAATTCGCAACTAATCAATCCATAGTCAAACATACATATAAAAAATCAAACACATAACTGCCTAAAATAATAAATTCTATATGAACTTACCTGTTCAAAACACCAAACAAGTTGATCCTTTAGGGACTAATCAACAATTTTAGCTAAATTTATTACATGTTTGATTAATTAATCTTTGTATGATTGCCCTTACGGTTTGTGCATGAAAACCAAAATGAATAAGTAAATATATGCTCCTTAATAACCTAAAGTTTAACTAACAATAAGTTGAATTATAAGAATGAATTATAATGCGAGAAGATAACTTTTATTAGTATGTAATCTAAATTGTCCATAGTCCCCAAAATTAGATTGAGCAATTGATTCAAATAAGTAAAGGATTATTATGTCGTCTATAAGTCTAGTTAGGGAGATAGTTTTTCTTGGCTATCGAAGTAGTTCACTACCAAAAATAGAGACATGGATGTGATTGTCTAAATTGACAATACATCGGACTCGACCCTGTTGGAAAAATTGTATATTATGGGAACTTTGAGGCATATTAGGTAAAGGTGGAGAGTTGAACCATAAAATTATGATTTCATATTTTACTCCATGAGACCTTTACAACGGTATTACATATACTCAAAATAGTTGAGTGATGAATGAGAAATTGATAGTCAAAGTAAGCTACTTGGAAATATTTGTTGAGGAAAAGTAAAAGCTTAGATCCCACATGTAACAGCACAATTTTCAGTGGTGTCAGAAATAGTGATTTGAGATCACTAAATCCGACAAGTGAGTTTGAAAATTTAAATAAATTAACATTTATGAGTCAAGTATGGCATTAGAAATATTTTAAAATTAGTGAAATTTGTGAATTAAAAGAATTTATTAGAAAAATTGGGTCGAAAATGAGGTATCGAGGCCTCGAATTCATAAACTGAGCCATAAATATTTTTAGAATAGTTATGGAGTATTATAATAAAGTTTCGTCAGAAAATTTTAACGTTTCGGTAGTCAATTAATTAAAAAGAACTAAATTGAAAAATGTGCAAAACTTGCTAAAGTGATTAAATAGCCTAATAGTAAATAAAGGAGGACTAAAAGGACAAATAGACCATCTAAAATGGCTGAGGCAGCATAACATGAAAAAAAATATCAAAGATATTTATGTGATTAGGGACAAAATTGGAATTAAAATAAAGTTTATATGGTCAAATGTTATTTTAATAGTTTCTAGACATTTTCTTCATCAATTTTTCTGTCAAAAACAGCCATTGAAGAGGGTTTGAGCTGGTCTTTCATATTTTAGCTTCAAGTAAGTTCAATTCTTACTTTTTCTTAGTAATTTTTATGTTTTTGTGACTTTTACAATTAGGTCCATCTATTGAATTCATTAATTTTTAATTTGATGAGTGACTTTAAAAGTTACCTTGAATGAGAGTTGTATGTTTATGATGAATTTACATGGATTTGAAGCTTTAATTTCATTAAATGATAATTTTATTAAGTGATTTTAATAGAAAATGGTTTTAGGACCTAATTGTGAAAAAGTTGTGAATTAAGGTTTGGTGCTGAAATTCTGATTTTCAAAGGTTGTATAGTAGCTTAGAATGATGAAGTAAATTTTTAATTGAGAAAGACAAGTTTAATTGAAGGATAAATTGATCAGGGACTAAATTATAAAAACTAAAACAATTTGGGGTAAAAGTGTAATTTTAAAAATTGAAGGGCATGAATTGTGAAGTGAAATGAGACTGAAATATGTGTGTTAATGAATGAATAATTTTATATTATAGATCAAGAAATCGGAGATAAATGAGGAAAAGAAAAAGTAGTAGAATAGTCCCTAAATTTCTACAAATTCTACCGAATGGTCCGGGTAAGTTCATATGGTTGAATATTTATGTTCAATTGTTAATTTAGGAATGATACAATATTGATATTTTGTATTTTTTCTATTGAATTATGAAAATTATAATAATGTGAAAATCGAATTGAAAGTTCAAATTAAGGGAAACGCAGAATTGAGTAAGTTCAATCAGTGATCAGTGACGAATTGACGGATAAGACCATGGTTAAACCATTGCAAAGTGTGAAGTGCAAGACCATAGTAGAGCTATGGCATAGTGTGAAAGACCATAACTGGGTTATGGCACTATGAAAGTGAACATAAGACCATGATTGAATCATGGCAGTTATATGTGTGTGCAAGTGTAAGACCATAGCTAAGCTATGGCAATGTGATAAAGTGTGCAATCATGGCAAGGCCATGGTAAAGTGTGTGCAAGACAAAAAGTGAATGTGGCATCAAGTGAACGACGTACTCAATTCCTTAAGACGTTCCCCAATTTGACAAATATTGGTAAGTGTTAATTAAATTTAAGTGTGGAAATTTAAATAGATATTGATTTTGAGCTCAATCATGTGATGTGTATTGATTGTGATTGTGATTGGCAGAAAATGATAGTAATTTATGTGGTTTATGAATTACTGTAGAATGTTTGGTAAGGTTTATCTTTACAACCTATGAACTTACTAAGCTTACATAAGCTTACTCCTGTGTGTTAAATGTTCTTTGTAGATTGACGTGAGATTTGTGGGTCGGATCAACACATCAGATCACACTATTCAGATTACTCCAGTAAATTTTATTATGCATCTTAAGGTTTATATGGCATGTATAGGGTTTAATTGAAAGGAAGTGAAGGTATTATAAACTTAGTTATCAACATTTTACACTAAAACAGTTTGGACAGCAGCAGTAGTTCAACTTTTAAAATTCACCAAAAATTGTGGAAATCTAATTAGAGGTTGAATAAAATATAGAATTAAAGCCTATTGAGTCTAGTTTTATATAGAAGAAATGATGTAAGCAAAAGAATTTTATTTTATGAGATATTTGAATTTTGTTGAGACAAGGTCATAATGATTCCGGGTTCCCCTGTTCTGACTTTGGAAAATCATTAAAAATTGTAAAAAAAAATACTTGGGTGTCTAAATTTATATTTTTAAATTCTTAATGAGTCTATTTTCAAGAGAAACATACGGGAATATCATCCAAATTTCATACTAAGATATAATTAATTTTTAGTAAAGAAATGTTGAAGCTGTCAAATAGCAGAACAGGGGTAAATTTAAAGATTTTACTGTACTCATTGGTTAAACCATAAATTCTGAAAATTTTATGATAAAAAGATATTTGTGTCTAGTTTCAAAAACATTAAGCATATCTTAATTTAGAATTCTATAGCTCAAGATATAAATAATTTAGTAACAATAACTCGAGTGGACAGCTTTGATATGAACATAATTAAATAGTGGAATTATGTGTAATTATTCAGTAAACTCCGGTAACATCCTGTAACCCTATTCCGATAACGAATGTGGTTTAGGGGTGTTACATTTATTGGTATCAGAGATTCGGTTTAGCTGATTCTCGGAATGAATGTGATGTGTAAAGTGTTTAGAAATACATGCCCTATAAATCTGTGATAGTGTGATCGGTATGATCCGATCTAATCTTTGTTTTTCTTATACTTTGTAAAGATGTCAGATAAATCTGAACATGATGAACGGGATGAAGTTAATAGTAGAGTGCAAACATCTGAACACGGGACAAGCAGTAGTGTCCCAATTTCTCCGATGCAACAACAATAACTTAAAAACATACTCTATGGATTCATGAATCAGTGGTTTAATGAGATAATGTTAAAAGCGATACTCAAGTACTTGATTAAATGTTGCTTATGATGAAGTGAGACTCATAAATGTATGAAATAAATGTTTTATAGTGAACATGTTGATGATAAATATTATGTCATATGTGTGAATATATGAGAATCAAATTTTGAGGCTTTACGACCTCCACCCCCTCACCTGTGTGTCTTATACAATAGAATTCATAAGATTTATATTGATTAAGCTCACAAATGGGAAACCGAAGAGTTCAGTGGCTGAGTAATTAATAATGTGGTTAGAACTGAGAATGGGTTAGGGGTGTTACACCACATTGGTTAAATACCAAGTGCGAGATGTGTATATATACGAGTAAAATTTTATATATTTTTTATTATAAACATAAACTTTCAAGAGTAATTATAAATATCCTATTGATAAATAAATAATATATACTTGTTTAGTTGTTGTAAAATTTCTTTTTGTTTGGTTGATGTTTATTTTATAAGAATAAAAGTAACAATTTTACATTGACATTAATGACATTGTACTGGGATGAACATAGGAAGTTTGTAAATTTCCTTAGCCTTGTACAATAATTTCATAACAAGGCTGCTATAATTCAAAGCAACATTCTAAACCTCGTCTCCGTTCCAGTTCCTTTTCACCTTAGGACCTGTTGGCCCTTCTTCCCCTAGCACTTCATCTGGAAGGCCATTAATAAATTTCTCAAAAGCAGTTTTAAGCTTTCCAGGCAATATTTTTTCCACCTTCTTGATCTCATCTGCCAAGTTATAACTAATCTTCGGACCCCATTCCCTGAAATAGTTGAGCCATGGCGGCTCAACAATGGTCGTGGAACCCAAATACTCAGCTGCAACTAATGAAAACTGGAGGCCTGTATCCATAACAATCTTACTCTTGGCAGTGTCATTTCTAATTCCTATCTCTCCACTTCCTTGCAAGACTAGTCCAGGTTTTGAATACATGGCATGGCCATGCAACGATGAATAGGTACAAGGCTTATTCCCACCTTGGAACTCAAGCTCTGATGCATTCACCCATGAACCTCCACTGTGTTCGGAGAAATACATACTATGTAATTCTCCATTAAAGTTGCTGACCCTTAAAGTCACATGCTCCCAGTCACCAACATGTTCACCTATCCTTCCTAATGAAATGTTGATGAATTCTACCTTAGCCTTTGCCGCTCCATTGAAGGGGTAAAACACCCATATCGCTATGTCTGAATAGGTTGCACCCAACATAGGTTTTACATGCAAATAAACTTGGGAGTTTTGCAAATCTCCTTTCTTTACTCTTTCCTTTGTTGCTTCGTCTATGGGAAGATCTAGCCAATAGTTACCATCATTTGCACCGCCTTGGGGAAGGTTTGAACCCGTTACCTGTATAGGAACTGGCTTGGATTCTTCTCCCTTCATATACAGTAGTGCCCCATTCACAAAGAACCAACTGACAGACGATGGGAGGTAAGCTTCATTAGGGTGGAAATAAATCCAAGGAGAGTAAGCTTGGAACAGTGTCTCGATTTGGCGTAGGTTAGGCATGTAAGATAAATTAGCTTTGACATTTTTCAAACATGGTAGAGGAGGATTTTGGGCGACAAATGTTCCTACACAAACTCCCATATCTTGGGTTCCTCTATTTATGGGCCTTGAACTGAAAAAGTTGATCCCTTTTGGATCTACTTCTTTACCAGGTCCCCATATCCATGTATCATTCTCAGTTTCATCCGTAAAATCAGACCGGACGCAACGTATTTTCTGCAGGGAAGGCTTGTCTTTGGTGTTGGTGATAACATGGCCAACTGCCTTGTATCCTTGTGGAGCAATAGGCAACCAGATATAACCATTGCCATCTTGCTTGATTTTCAAAGACTCACTGCTCCAGACAAGGGTGTAATCGATTGGTTGTTTTAGTAAAGAATCATCACCACTGTCATCTTTCGCTGCAAGAACCCACCCAGAAAGCAACCTATTGTTAGGCTGCCCATAGCAACCTAGCATGTAGTACCCATCTGGTATCGATGATGGTTCAAAAAATGAGGCCCCAAGATTTCCTGGTCCCCCTTCGTGAGTCGCCCATACTTTTGTGGAAGATGATGATATCCCGCACTGGCACACATGTATTCCACCAAGATCAATACTTCCACTCGCAAACCCTTCGCCTATAATGTAATCCATCATGTTGCGTACAATTATCAAATTAATATCTTTAAAGAAATGTTTAAATTCGTCAACTTAAATAAAACTTTGACAAAATATATCACTTCAGATCACATGTATTCTCATGTCGATAATCATTAATTTTTTAAGAGATAATATAATTTTTGGTCCCTGAACTTGATAAGTAGGTTTACTTTAGTACCTGTACTATTTTTTGATTTATTTTAATACTTGAACTTGACAACTAGGTCTACTTTGGTCTATAAACTTGAAAAATATAAAAGTTTGATGACGTGGCATTATGAGATTATGTCATATTATCACTTGAAAATTACAAAATTGATATAATGTTCTAAGTAATAATATGGTACAATTTCAGAATGTCACATTTAGTGCTAGTTTGATCAATTCTACCATTGGATCAACATAATTAATTAATTAATTAAAAATTCATAAAAAAATATCAAACCGGTTCAACTCTCAATTTTTATCTTGGTTTTCAATTTTTACCAATTTTAAGCAATTTCCGATTCAATTGGTTCAACCCCTTTATTCGGACCATTATGTCAATTAGCTCTCAGAATGTCATATCTTCAAATCTTGACAGAATCCAAGTTCAAGAACAAAAAAAGATCTAGTTGCCAAGTTCAAAGAGGTGCAGGTATCCAATTGAAGCTAGTTGCCAGGTTTAGAGGCCATAAATCATATTATCCCATGTTTTAATAATCATTAACGAAATGGATGAATTTGTAAAACTATATATCGATCCTTGAGTTATATGCAAGTGATTTAACCAGCCAAAGCCATTAGAGATGAAATAGAGAGAGAGAGAGAGAGGGGTACCTGGAGGCCATGTTGGTAAGGGAGATGGAAGCCTGAAAGCAGTTTCTATTGGCAAAGCCTTCTTCTTCTTGGAGACATCTGAGGAAGAAGAGGATGTAAGACAATTCCCCATTGCAGTGTTTTCAACGATGTGTTGATTGAATGTGAAGATAAAAAAGGGGGTGATTGAATGTGAAGATAAAAAAGGGGGTGATATTAACAAGAAGAATATTCTGTTTAGTGCGAGATGGGCAAGGGATTTTGGTACCATGCGAATATAACAACAGTAGAGAGAGGGCAGGGTAATGGATGTGAGTGACGTGCAAGGAAACTAAGCATTTGCGGGCTTTAACATGCTTGGGGACTTTGTTCAACCTCTCTTCTACACCAAGCTGCTTGTCTTTCCTTTTGGATTGCCTTGGGTTTTCTTGTATTATGGAACTACGTCTTAATATCATTATTATATACATAAATAGGAGTTCTTATACAACCCAACTTAGTACTTTGTGACTAACTCTCATAAAACTAGGCGTACATGGATGTTGAAATTAACCGAGGGTTATCCGCTTAGATTTGAAGGTTCGGTCGAAAAGTGAAAAGATTTGAGTAAAAATATAGGCCCAAAAGATAGGTCTTGATAAAAAAAATAAGGCCCGTTTTCTAAACGAGTCGAGCCTCTGGTAGGATTTTTGGCCCGAACCCGAATATGTTGTTTTGCTGTCATTTTGCTATTATATTGTTACTATTTTGTTGTAATTATTTGAATATTATATGACTCTTGTTTTATTATTAATTTTGTTCCAATTTTAAAGGCATTTGCTTACTGAGCTCCAACTATTTTAGTATTATTTAAGTTTAAAGATTTTTTTAATTTATTTTTAATTTGTTGAGAAATACTTATTTTAATGTTTGTAGTGTATTTGATGTATTATATTTTTAAAATTTATTTTTATCTAAAAAAAATTAATACTGGTGGGTCGGGTCAGACTCAGGTTTAGCATTTTTACTTTAGATCGGATTTGGATAGAATTTTAAGCTCATTTTTTGAGTCGATCTTGGGCCTAGAAAATGGACCTAAAATTTTTCACTAACCTAACCCAAACTCTGCTCGACCCATGATAAGGTCTAGTAACACGTGACAACCTCACATTTGATATATGACAAAAAAAAAAACCTCTTTGAGTTATGTTAGTTTTAAAAAAATTGAACGAATGGTCTAAGATTAAATATCTAGAGGCGTAGCTAGGGGGGCTGGCAGGGGCCCGGCCCCCTTAAAATGAAAAATTACTATTTAGGCCTTTTAAAAATTTTTAAAATTTTAAATTAATAAAGGTAAAATTGCACTTTGGCCCCACCTAAAATTATAAAAATTTGATTTGATCCTTTAAAAATTATAAAGATATAGACTATAAAAAGTTAAAATTTCATTCGGCCCCCCTAAAAAATTGTTCTGGCTTCGCCCCTGTAAATATCCCTTTTAAGTTTTTAAATTTAAATAAAATAACAAGACCCAAAATAGTAAATATCTCTTTAAATATATTTATTAAGTATTGGAGAAATTAAGTTGAAATATTAGCCTTATTTTTGTTCTTTTCCTACTTCATTATTTTCCTTTCTATTCTCTTCTTCCATGAGAGACTCAGTCGTCGTCATCATTATGTTGCCGTCCGGCCTCCATTCAAGTCAAAATTGGGACCAAACGATTCACCTTTTTCTCTTCTTTCTGATTCTCCAATTAGCTTTCTTGAAAAATGTTGAAGCTGGTAAATAAGTTGTTATTACAGCCCCTAGTATTTAGGGATTAGTTACTTGTAATTAAGTACTAAGTATGCTAAATAGTTACTACCTATCCTTTATATTACAATCAAGCTATAGCAGTAGAAAATACACTGGAAGTATTTTCATTCTATCTTATCTTTTCCATCGTTTTTTAACATGGTATCAGTATCCAGGAAAAAAATTTCCTTGCCTCTCTGATTTTTTTCATAATCTTCTTCAATGGCCATCAATTCATCTTCTCCTCTCATTGACTTTCATCACCCTCTTTACCTTCATCCTTCTGATACTCCTGGCACTATGTTGGTCTCTCATCAGCTTCTTGGTTTTGAAAATTATACTATATGGAGTCGATCTATGCATATCGCTCTTCTTGCCAAAAACAAACTAGGATTTGTTGATGGCACTTGCTCACGGGCTGATCTTCCAGTTGATCTTCATCCTCAATGGGACCGTTTCAATGCCATTGTACTCTCTTGGATCCTCAACACCGTTTGCCAAGAACTTTTAACTGGTATTGTTTTCGCTTCGAGTGCCTGCCTTGTTTGGAAGGATCTTCAAGAATGCTACAGTAAATTCGATGGGTCTAGAATTTATTATCTCCATCATACTATTTCTTCTCACACTCAAGGTACTGCTTCTATCTCCACGTATTTCACACAACTCCGCCTTTTATGGGATGAGTATGATGTTTTGGTGCCTTGCTCTCCATGTGGCTATGCAAATGCTCGAACCGCATCTGTCTCTTTTCTTCAACAACGACTCTTTCAATTTTTAATGGGTCTCAATGATTCTTACTCTGTTGTGCGAAGTCAAATCTTACTTATGTAACCGCTGCCTTCAGTCAATCAAGCCTACTCCATGCTTGTTCAGGAAGAATCTCACCGTCAGCTCTCTTATCCATTGCTTTCTACATCTGAATCGACCGTCATTTATTCCTCGACTACTCCCACTGATAGCTCCAAGCGCAGATTCAATGGCACTTGTGATCACTGTAATGTCCGGGGTCATAAACGTGAAACTTGTTATAAACTGATTGGCTTCCCTCCTGATTTTAAGTTCACTCGCAAAAAATCAGTTGCTACTAATGTCACCTCTTCGATTAATTTCGTTGACACTGTGATTCCCTCCTCTATTCAGACTACATCTGCTCCTACTTTAACATCAGAACAGTACCAGCAACTTTTGAATATTTTGCAGAAGGATTCATCTATTTCTGCTACTGCTCAGATGGTTGGTACGCTCTCTTCCTCTACATCATCTAGCTGGATCCTTGACACATGAGCTACCAACCATATGACATTTGACTTTCAATGCTTGAATTTTTCTGTTGTTCTTGCTCCTAACAGCTCGTGTGTTCAATTGCCTAATGGGAAACCAGCCCCTGTTACTCATGTTGGCCATCATATTTTTTCCCCCACTTATAAACTCACTAATGTTTTATACATACCTGACTTTAATTACAATTTGCTTTCTATTTCTCAACTTACTAAAGGCCTTAATTTTTTGTGTCTTTTTATCCTTCTTTTTGCCTTTTACAGGACCTTTGCAGTGGACGGATGTTGGGGATTGGTAAAGAACATGCTGGTCTCTACTACTTCCAACCACAACAGCTTTCTTCCAGTCTTGTACTTCCTCACAAATCTGCCAATCCTTCTTTGCCCATTGTTACTTCTTTTATGGCTTTACATAATGCTCCCCATGTATGGCATGCTTGCCTTGGTCACACCTCTATTTCCACAATGAAAAAAAATGTTCAATTGCAATCTGTTTTACATGATCTTAATGAATTATCTTCTTGTTCTGTTTGTCCATTGGCTAAACAAACTAAATTGCCATTTCCTCATAGTCTCACTCAAACAACTCATGATTTTTCTTTAATTCATATTGACCTATGGGGACCCTATAGAATTTCAACTCATAGTGGTCATCGTTTTTTCCTCACTATAGTTGATAACTTCACTCGAATGACTCGGGTCTACCTTTTGAGGACCAAGAGTGATGCATCTATTACTCTTAAACAATTTGTTGCCTTTGTCAAAACATAATTTTCAGCTGATATCAAGATCATTCGTAGCGATAATGGTTCTGAATTTTTTAACTCTAACTGCACACCTTTTTTCACCTCTCTTGGTATTGTCCATCAAAGTTCATGCGTCGATACTCCACAGCAAAATGGAGTTGCTGAACGCAAACATCACCATCTCCTTGAGCTTGTTAGAGCCTTGAAATTTCACTCTAATTTACCTTCTAAATTTTGGGGTGAATGTGTGCTAACAGCTTGCTACATTATCAATATCAATCGTTTACCTAGCTCTGTTTTGTCTTAGAAATCTCCTTATGAAAAACTCCACAAAACTCCTCCATCTCTCGATCATCTAAGGGTTTTTGGTTGCTTATGTTATGCCATCGTACCTCATTACCATGATAAGCTTTCCCTTAAATCTATTCCTTCCATTTTTCTTGGTTATCCTCTAGTTCAAAAGGGGTACATTCTCTTTGATCTTCTTTTAAAGAAATTTTTTGTTAATCGCCATGTCGTGTTTCATGAGACCGTTTTTCCTTTCAACTTTTCATCTTCTCCTCCTCCGATGTTTCCCATCACTACTTTTGGCCCCATCGAAGACTCAACTTTTCTTTCCAACCCTCCCATACCTTCTCCCATTACCTCCTCCGATTCTTCTTCATCCTCTTTCACTTTGGATTCTTCCTCATTTCCACCTTTACATCCACCTCCTACACTTCGAAAATCCACCAGAACCACTACACGACCATCTTGGCTACAAGACTTTGTATGTTCTCATCCATCCTCTTCACTTACAATACAAGGTTCGTATCCTCTTACTCTTTTTTATGATCATTTACCTTTACATACACACCACTTTGCTGCCACCATATCACACTTGTTGAACCACAATCCTATTCTGAGGCTATTAAACACAAGTGTTGGATAGAGGCTATGCAATAGGAAATTCAAGCTTTGAAATAAAATGGCACTTGGGAAGTAGTCTCTTTACCTCTTGGGAAAGCTTCCATTAGTTGTAAATGGGTATATAAGATCAAATATCACTCCGATGGCACTGTTGAAAGGTTCAAAGCTCGGCTATTCGCCAAAGGTTACAATCAACAAGAAGGTATTGACTTCCAAGACACGTTCTCTCCAGTCGCAAAACAAGTCACTGTCCGTACTGTTATTGCTCTTGCAGCACTCTTTCACTGGCCTCTTCATCAGCTAGATGTCTTCAATGCTTTTTTACAAGGTGATTTACACGATGAAGTATTCATGGCTCTTCCTGAGGGATTTCGCAACCAAGGGGAGAATAGGGTCTGCAGGTTGCTTAAATCTCTCTATAGCCTGAAACAGGCTTCACGACAGTGGAATTTGAAGTTGACTGAAACATTGATTTCACATGGCTACATTCAGAGCAAACATGACTACTCAATGTTCAAAAAAAGTATTGAATCCAAACAAGTCATCATGTTAATATATGTTAATGATTTGCTGATTACAGGAAATGACAGTAATTTGATCAATGAATTAAAAGGCATATTGCACAAGAATTTCAAGATGAAGGATCTTGGGAGTCTAAAATATTTTCTTGGGATCGAAATATTAAGGTCGGATGCGGGCATTGTGTTAAATCAGAGAAAGTATGCTCTCGAATTAATTGAAGATGCTGGTTTAAAAGGAGCGAAAGCAGTAGTCACTCCATTAGAGCAAAATCAAAAGCTTACAACAGTAGAATTTGATGAAACATTGCAGTTGAAAAATGATGATGAAGTCTTAGCAGATGCAACAATTTATCAAAGACTTATTGGAAGATTGTTGTACTTGACAAACACCAGACCAGACATTACTTATAGTGTACAACACTTGAGTCAGTTCATGCATAAGCCTAAGAAGTCTCACTATGCAGCTGCATTGAGGATTGTGAGATACATTAAAAGCAATCCGGGACAAGGAATTCTGCTTGCTTCTGATGGAGGTCCTATATTAACTGCATATTGTGATTTAGACTGGGCATCTTGCCTTATGTCTAGAAAATCAATAACGGGATACTGCATAAAGCTTGGAAGTTCCTTAATCTCTTGGAAAAAAAAAAAAAAAACAAAGTACGGTCTCAAGATCTTCAGCAGAAGCAAAATACAGGAGCATGGCATCTACTACTGCAGAGTTGAAATGGTTAAAAGGATTACTTGAAGAGTTGGGGATTAAAGGAAATAAGCCAGCTATGCTTTATTGTGACAGTCAAGCTGCAATTCAAATTGCAGCGAACCCCATTTACCATGAAAGAACTAAGCACATTGAAATCGACTGCCACTTTGTGAGAGAAAATATTCAAAAAGGCTTAGTGAAAACTGAACATATTTCCACAAAGGAACAGCTTGCAGATATTCTCACCAAAGGACTAGCAGTACAACAACATCGACACTTAACATCCAAGTTGGGAGTGATAGACATATATCACCCTCCAACTTGAGGGGGAGTGTTGAAGCTGGTAAATAAGTTGTTATAACAGCCCCTAGTATTTAGGGATTAGTTACTTGTAATTAAGTACTAAGTATGCTAAATAGTTACTACCTACCCTTTATATTACAATCAAGCTATAGCAGCAGAAAATACACCGGAAGTATTTTCATTCTATCTTATCTTTTCCATCGTTTTTTAACAAAAAAACTTATCAAAACTTTGAAAATTTTTCACAATCTTTAGAACTTTTCAAGCCCCGATCTGCAAATCTGACTGTTGAATCATCATGGAACTTCAACCATGGCTTCTCCTCACCACTTTCAACATCTTGGCCGTTCGAATTTCTGAAACGATGCTTAAATCTCAAGTGCTCAAAAACCCGAAATTGATCTTAGGTTTTGTTTGCTTCTCATCATTTTATTTTTGTTTGGTTCTGTGTTCTGGACTTATGGTTTTGTTTGTGATGTTAATTATTCTCGACTTTTCCTCTCGCACAATGGGTCAGGGTCAATAATAAAAATAATAGCAGTTTACACCCCATTCATATCCAAAAACATATCTATCTATAGTATAATTTTATAGTAATTTTTAATTTAGTCAATTTAATCCTTAATATTATAAAATTATCTTGCAGGCTTAATTAGGTTTTTAATTTAGTTCTTCAAATCAAATTCAAAATCATCAATTTCTCTATAATGACAACTTGTTATATATTTACTAATTGAAAAAATGGATGCATGGGTTAATTGATTTAAGTTCTCATGATGAAGAATCTATAAAAATTTGATGAAAATAGCCTGATTATCTTTGCAATTTGGTATGGTCGAATAAAGCTTTCAACAATAGAATTTTTCTCCTTTCTTTTGTTCTTTTAGTGGACGGTGGAAGAAGATGAATGTTTTTCATCTTTCTTTCCACTTAGTTTAGCATATATATAGGTTAATTAGTTTACTAATTAAGTTTATTAATGATTATTCTAATTTATTACTTAATTAATTTCACTAATCAAAAACAAGTCGATATGCATTGTATTTTCACTTTTCAATTCAATTTAATGGTTAAATAACCATTTAGGTCCTTTGAATTATTACTTACTAGATTTTTAAGTCTTTTTTAATTTAAAATTTAGTAAAGATTAAATTTTTATAATTTAATCTAAGTTTTAATTAATTATTTTCTTGATTAAATTACTTATACGAACTTCATCTTTACGGATTCGATTTACGAAAATAAAATTGTTTCTAAACCTTAAAGAATTTGGTCCTCAAAATAAGTAGCATATCAGCGGTAAGAACCCTTCAACAACACAACACCATGGTTCAAACAATCTCTACGAGCGGACGGAGGTACATGAGAGAGAAACAAATATGGGTTTGAGTAGGATACCATGTCTGACATCATTGACCCAATGATTATCAGACTAATGTTAATGTTTATTAATGGTTGGGTTTCAATAATTAAACTTGGAACCAGTCATATCACCAAAATAGGTTTCATTATGGATTTCATGAAAACAAAGATTCAACCCCAGTTTTGCAACGCAATAATATAATAAGAACCTTCTGATGGCGACTGCCTCAGTCTCTTTGAACATGGAAGAACAACAAAGAAACCTTTTCTTTTTTAATGGAAAACCAGGAAAAGTATTTGGTCAAAGCTTGGCTTTCCGTGGTGTGTTTCTTTTTATACTTAAACTCAAACTGTTAATGGAAGAAATTACCTGCAATAACTGTTAATGGCTGACTACGATATTAGCAAAAGAAACATGGCAACCATGAGAAAATTTCCATGTATTTCCTTGCTTCTTTTTTCATGCTTTTACATGCAGGTTTACAATGGAACAGTTGCAGCCACTGATACCCTTTTCCAAGGTCAAATCATGACGGCCTCAGGTCTGTTAACATCTTCTGGAAATGCCTTTGAATTGGGATTCTTTTCAACTGGCTCAACTAATCTGTATTTGGTGATTCGGATGAATAATGTTGCAACCAAGGATATTGTGTGGATTGCCAATAGAGACCTTCCTTTCACTGGTTCATCTATGATTCTCACCATCAATGATGATGGATACCTTGTGATTGTGAATGGCAGAATAAGTTATAGGGTGAGTGATGATCCATCATCAAGCCAAAACGTGAGTGTAACGCTGTTGGATTCTGGGAATTTGATTCTAAGAGATGGGAATATGGATATACTATGGCAGAGCTTTGATTACCCTTCAAACACTTTTTTGCCTGGGATGAAGCTTGGTTACAATAATAAAACAGGGAAAGTTCGGTCTCTAACATCTTGGTTGGATGAAGAAGACCCAAATAATGGGGATTTCGAGGTGAGAATGGTATCAAATGAAATGTTCCTCATAAGGGGTACTGAAATATTATGGAGTAGTGGACCTTGGAATGGCCATGGTTTTGACTTGATGCCTGAAATGAGATTGAACTACATCTACAACTACAGCTTGTATAGCGATGAAAACGAAACATATTTTTCGTATTCATTGTATAATCCTGAAACTATAACTAGATTCAGCCTCGATGTCGACGGACGTATGAGAGAATTTGCATGGCTTGAAAATTATCAACAATGGAATTTGTTATGGTCTCAACCAGGACAGTTTTGTAGCAATTTAAACTCTTGTGGTTCATTCAGTAGATGCTTTGAGGATACTCAGAGTTGCAAGTGCTTGCGAGGTTTTTATCCATCGGAGAACCGACAAGGCCACAATGGTGGATGTATCAGGAGTACGCCCCTAACATGTGGGAATGGAGATAATAAAGACGGATTCTTAGGGATTGATGATGTGACTTATCCTTTGAGTTCCATGCAGCAAATCAATGCTTCAAATCCTTTTCCATATTTAGGTCCTCAAATTTCGATCTCCGATGAGAATTCGTGCAAAGAAGCTTGCTTGAATAACTGCAGTTGCAGTGCATATGCATACAACAAAACTGGCCATTGCGCAATATGGTATGGTGACCTTATTAATCTTCAACAATTATCATCAAACTATCCAACTGGACATAGAATCTTTGTCAAACTTGCAGCTTCCGAATTCAACAATGGCAAAGGTACTTTCTGATTAAAAACTTTGAACTAAATTGACCATTGAATTGTTTCACATTCTTACTTTCTTGAATTCGAGTTCTAGCAGCCAAATGGGACGTATGGATATTTGCACTTCCTGTTGTTCTACTGGTGCTTCTTACTGCATCCTTCTTTATTTTTCGGTGGAGGAAGAGTATTAAAAACAAAGGTAATTTGTTTCGTATTGGTTTGTCTGAATCGATTCGCAAGCTTGTTCGATATTCGAAAGGATGTACTTACATAAGCAGGCCTCTCTGTCTCTGAGAACAGGGGAGATGGAAGATACAAGGCAGGATATACTACTCTTTGATATGGAGATGAGCATCACAGCTAGTAGCAATGATTTTTCGGGTTCCGAAAACTCTCGAATACGGAGGAAGGACCCTGCATTTCCGCTGTTTAGCTTTGCTAGCATATCGATAGCTACCGAAAACTTCTCTTTGGAGAATAGGCTGGGAGAGGGCGGATTTGGACCTGTTTATAAGGTATTAAGTCTATCACATTTTAAGACTATTACCAGCAATGGAGTTCAGGTTTTGAATGATTTCGCTTGCAGGGAAAACTATTAAATGGACAAGAAATAGCAGTGAAAAGGCTTTCGAAAAGGTCCGGACAAGGGCTCGAAGAGTTGAAAAACGAGACGATGCTTATAGCAAAGCTTCAACATAGGAACCTTGTTAGACTATTGGGTTGCTGTTTAGAACAAGGGGAAAAGATATTGATCTATGAGTTCATGCCTAACAAAAGCCTGGATTTATTTCTTTTTGGTTTGTGATTTATGAAGCCTTAAAATTTCCTTCCGCCCCTCCCCCCTCCCCCCAAGGATTTCTTTTGATAAGCAAAATTTGTAACAGGTACAAACAATGACGGGTTACTAGACTGGGGAACACGAGTTCGAATAATCGAGGGGATTGCGCAAGGTCTTCTGTATCTTCACCAATATTCGAGATTACGGATCATACATCGAGATCTTAAGGCAAGCAATATCCTGTTAGACAGTGAAATGAACCCGAAAATATCAGATTTCGGGTTGGCAAGAATGTTTGGTGATGACAAGTTACAAGCAAATACTGAAAGGATTGTAGGAACTTAGTAAGTGAACTTCAAAACTCCAGAAACTTACAATACTATCTGCTACTCTAAGTCTCTTTCACTTAAGAATCTGATCAATTTTTTTGTGAAAATGATGAAATATAGTGGCTATATGTCGCCTGAATACGCCATGGAAGGCCTTTTCTCCATTAAATCCGATGTATTCAGCTTCGGTGTGCTGCTGTTGGAGATAGTGAGTGGCAAGAAGAACACTGGCTTTTACCATAGCAGTTCTCTTAATCTAATTGGACATGTGAGACACAAATTTTCCCCATTAAACCCGAACCTGATACTTTCAGTCGAGTCTGAGTAACTTAGTTTGTTTTTTCCCTTTTTACCTCAAGTTTCACATTCAAACATGTTGTTTTTTACTTCAGGCATGGGAATTTTGGAAAGGAGATAAAGTTCTTGAATTGGTGGATCATAGATTGGAAGACCTAGTTTCATATCCTATGCTGTACAGATACATTCAAGTGGCACTTCTTTGTGTTCAAGAAATGGCTGCCGACAGACCGACAATGTCAGAAGTTGTCTCGATGCTTACCAATGAACATACAGTTCTAAATTCTCCCAAACAGCCAGCATTCTCTAATTCAAATCAGCCTTCAAGCAGGCCTGCAACACTTTCAGCGAATCACATAACAGTTTCTATAATGGAACCTCGATAGTTTTTTCGATCTTAGTTCGAAAGTTCTGAGAATCCGCCATGATATGTAGATAGAGTTAAGCAAATTGGGTGCGAGTCTGCTTAGTTCCATGTCTTATACGTTAGAAAGCCCTCTTTGCTAAGAATTATGATTTTCGTCCATCATGGGAATTTAGTCCCTATTGTACTCTTTTTTTTAGTCTAAGTCCCTATTGGGCTACAACTAAATTTGTAGTCGCGCCCAAGTTGGACAGCTAAATAAGAAGCAGAACTTTTTCGGGATTATTTTTTCATCCACAAAACTCAAATTCGATATCTTATTTAAAGGACATCAGACATTGATCCCTCTTATTTAGATATTCACGTCTAAATCGTTAACACATGATTAATATGTATTTATTTAAGCCAAAGTTTGAAATTTCTCAAGTTATTAAATATATATATAGATATATATATATTTTACTTTTCTTGTTTGACATGCAACAAATATTTATGGTCTTCTTGTGTGTTGTGACGATAAAAACTACACAACTTCAAATGTAGGAGGTCATGTATATATATATATATATATATATATATTTTCCTTTATATTTTAATCCAAATTTTAAAACCGATTTAATTAACCTAAATTTGATTTAGTTTGATTTAATCATAAAAGGTCATTAATCCAAATTCGTCCAATTAAAACCTAAAATTGATTGGAACTTGATTTTAGGTCAAATTGGTTTCCATATGAGTTTTTAGATTTTTTTTTTAATTTATATATTTGATTTAAAAATTATTCAAATTAAATTATTTTCTAAGAATAATTTTTAAAGGTGATATGTATTTTTTTAAACATTAATCTCATTATTGGTTTTTATCATATCTGTTTGTTTTGATACAATACCTAGAATTACTATATCCTAGACCTGTCCTTGGGCCGGGTTAGGTCTTGACAAATTTTTAGGCCTATTTGATAGCTAGGCCAAAAAAATGGGTCTAAAATTTTACTCAAACTTGACCCGAATAAAAATGCTAAAACTTGGACATGATCTGTCTGTATTAAAGTTTTTTATATTATTTTTTAAAAATATATAATACATTAAAAACACTAAAAATATTAAAATAAATATTTTCCAATAAATTAAAAATAAATTTTAAAAATCTTTATACTTAAATGACACTAACATATATGCAAATTAACAAGTAAATGCCTCTAAAATAGTAGCAAAATTAACAATAAAATAAGAGTTATACAATATTCAAATAATAACAACAAAATAGTAACAATATAATAGTGAAATAGCAGCAAAACAGTGATAAAACAGCAAAAAAATAGCAAAAAAAAATTCTTTTTACAAATTTGGGCCAGGTCTAGGCAAAAAAAGCCTTACCCGAGGCCTGATCCTTATTCTAAGGGGCCTTATTTTTTTTGCCCAAGCCCATTTTTTGAGCCTATATTTTTACTCAAACCCTCTCACTTTTCAAGTGGCCCAACTCATGGATAGGTCCACCATAGCCTCTCCCCAATTCTTAAATAGGAGGATAATGCTCTTCAACGCACTCGAACTCATATCCTCCTGCACTAGCAACAATGTCGATGCCTATCGAACGAAGACTCAATCGGCAAAGCATTATGTATTTTAAAACCATATTTGTACAAGAAGTACCGTATTAATAAATAATATATATAACAAATAACGTGTAAAAAATTATTAATAATGTAATTTGAATTATTATGAATTAATATTGATATTAAAATAATGATGATTCTTTTATTTTTTTAATATTAAAAATTTTACGATTAAATAGTATTAATATAACTAATTATAAATTAATTAAATATTTTAAAAAATATTTTGTAATTTCATCACTTTTTTTTAATTCATTAATGGTTTTTTAAAGATTTTAAATAAAAAGAATTTTATTTAAAAAGAATTTTTAAATATGTATAAATATGTTGGTATTGGTAACAAAAACGATACACCTACCGATATGATATTGACTATATTTTATCATTACTGTTGCAACAATTAAAAATAGGTATGTTTGGACATGCTTAATTTCGTATTGTGTTTCGATTTAAGTGTTTGAAGTAAAAGTAGAGGTAAGATTTGTATAAAAAAATTTGTTTACTTTATCCACAAATTGAAAATAAGTTCATCATTGTTTTTTTTTTTTTTTTTGATATCATCATTGTTTTGAAATCGTGCTTATTTTCAGTTGAATTTATCCGTTTAAAGAAACCCATATTTTCAATGGTAGATGCATCAATCTGTTAAAAGAAAAATTCCTGATGAGAAAAAAAAAAATAAAAAATCAATGCTTTGTTCTTCAAAGTCAACTAAAATCATCAACTTTGGACAAATTATTATATATCTTTACTTCTCTGCAATTCATCTGCCATTGCTAAATTAATAAATTAAGTACCTTTCAAAGTAACCCAAATAGTTAAAAGAAGCAAACACGAAATCAGTATGAACATATATGCAATTTTCTTTGTAGAAATCGTGGACTTTTATTTGTTTATATATATATTTTTTTTCTTTTAGAAAATCCCTCAATGACCAAGTCTACCAGTCTTTTTCTTAGAACAATTATCCAATTGTTTTTTGCTTAGAAATAAATCATTTCAATTATCTAACTAATCTTCTATTACCTTGTCAATGGATGCTACCTACTGCCATAGACGTTTATTCAACAAACAAGCTTTTGCTTCAGGTATTGTCTGTATGCCATTGTTTCTTAGCATTCAATACATACATACATACATATATATTCGATAATACGATAAAGGGTATCCCTTATTTTGATGTTCAAGTGCTTCTTAGCATTCATTTTAATGGTAGTCTATTACGTGTTTGTTGATTTGACATGATTCAAAACTTTGAACTATTTGGTAAACCAGACTCTAGATGATACTAAATTCGATCCGGTTTTTGTCGTCTCATAGCGGTTGGATTTGGACTACTAATCGGAAACAAAATGGTATCGAAAACCAGATTTTTGTATCCTTTTATCCTGCTGATGTTCTTATGTGCTGATGCTGCAATGGACACAATCAGACCAGGCAACCACTTGAATAGCTCAACAACAGTGGTTTCAGTTGGTGAAATGTTTGAGTTGGGATTTTTTCAACCTACAGATTCAGAACATTACTATGTGGGAATTTGGTACAAGAATATCAAGGAAGATCCAGTGGTTTGGATAGCGAACCGGGATTATCCGGTCACTGCTTCGGCTTTTTTCTGCATAAGCGATGATGGCAACCTTGGGATTAAGCAAGGTAGGATCATTTACAGGGTGACAGATATGACATTACCTAATGCAAATGTGAGTGCTACATTGTTGGATTCAGGCAATCTTATTTTGAGAAATGAAAATTCTAGCATATTATGGCAAAGCTTTTATTTCCCTTCTCATACTTACTTGCCCGGTATGAAACTCGGATACGATACAAGGATTCAGAGCACTTGGTCGTATGTCTCGTGGAAGAGCTCCAATGACCCGAGTCCTGGAAATTTCACCCTCAAATTGGATTCCGGACCTGAAAAACAGATCATGATCTTGAACGGAGATGCGATATACTGGAGATCAGTTAGGACATGGGGAGATAGCGGCAACTTCTTTGAATTCCCTGTTGAAACAAGGTTGAACATGTACAACTTTAGCTTTGTTTCGGAATCTGATACGGCTTATCTCACTTACAACATCTATAGGAACGACACGATCAGTCGATTCACGATCGATGCAACGGGACAATTGAGGCAACTCTTATGGTTAGACAACGAATGGAGCGTGTTGAACAGTCAACCGGTGCAACCGTGCCAAGTATACGCTTACTGCGGTGCCAATTCGAGCTGCAGCAACGTTTCATCACCAATTTGTAGTTGTTTACCAGGATTCAAACCGAGTTCGGTTGAGTTTTGGAACAATGGAGATTTCAAAGAAGGATGCTCAAGGAAAAATGAATTGCAATGTGGCAAGAACGATGGATTTCATATGCTTACTAAAGTAATATTGCCACAAAAACATCTGACACTAGAGGTTCAAAGCTTTGGTGACTGCAGGTCATCCTGTTCGAGTAACTGCTCGTGTTCCGGTTTTTCGTATACCGATCGGAATTGCTCGATATGGACCGGAGAACTAATCAATTTGCAGCAGCTACCAGTTAATAATAGCTCTGGAACAGATTTTTATCTCAAACTAGCAGCAACTGATTTGGAGACTAAAAGTAAGATCAATTGTAACATTTTTTCATATTTGGATTCAATGGTGGAAAAAGACATAATTAACTTGTTTTGTTTCTTGGAATTGAAGAAAGCTCAAGTAACATGAGGAGAACAGTTATTGTATCAGTGACAGTAACTATGACAGTTTTTACTTCAGCATTTTGCATTTGGCAAGTGAAGGTGAAGAGAGATAAAAGAAAAGGTGAAACTTTAGACTCTTTTATTTTGTCTCAAGTATTTGTATCCGACACTAGTGGCACATATTCGTGTTTCATGTTATGTGTTATATGTACTCATTCATATGGTTCCTCAACTGTTAAACAAGCAGGGCAAGACTTGTTATCATTTGAAGTTACTATGAGTCCATCACATACCAAAAAGGAACAATGTAAAGGAAGATGGCAAGTGGAACATGAGAAGGAAGTGGAAATTCCATTATTCAGCTTTTCCAGTGTATCTGCTGCTACTGATAATTTCTCATTCTCAAATAAACTTGGAGAGGGTGGTTTTGGACCTGTATACAAGGTAAATTTCATAGATTTTGTTTGAAAATTCCAATATTTCCTCAATTTGAATTGGATTAATTCGGGTTTTAAGATTTTGATCCGGGTGGTTTTCGACCTAGATTCTAATAAAAATTATGATTATAGACATGTGAGTCAAGTTCGTCGTGTTGGTTTTAGGTTGAGATGATTTTAATTGAGTCAATTTGGGTTCTAAGATTTTTAGTTTGATTTTTGAAGTTCAGGTTCAGACCATTTATGTTTGAGGTTCAGATTTTCCGGTTGTCTTATTATGAGTTTGAATTAGAGCTGATCATAGACCGAGTCAGGCTAGTGCAAGAAATCAGGCTCATTTTTATAGGCTCGGGCCTGACCCGACTCGAAAATAGGTCTACAATTTTGCTCAAGCTCAACCCGAATAAAAAATATTAAACCTGGGCTTCTATTAATTTTTTTAGATTATTTTTATATAAAAATAAATTTAAAAAAAATATAATTCATCAAATAGACTAAAAACATTAAAATAAATGTTTCCCAATAAATTAAAAATCCATGTAAAAAAAGTCTTTATAATTAAATAATACTAACATAGTTGCAACTTAATAAGCAAATGCTTCTAAAATAGTAGCAAAATTAGCAATAAAGTAAGAATTATACCATACCCAAACAATATCAATAAAATAGTAGCGATAAAATAGCGAAATGGTAAAATAACAACATTACAGTAACAAAACAACAACATAACAATAGTAAACAATATCAAACAGCAGCAGATTTTTTTTTTTTTGTCAAATTCGGGCTGAACCGGGCACGGGTAAAAAAAGTCTTGCCTGAGGCCGAGCATATTTTCTAAACAGGTCTTATTTTTTTTGTCCAAGCTCATTTTTTAGGCCTATATTTTTTTCCAACCTCTCTCACTTTTCGGACGGGCCTTCGGGCTTGGGTAGGTGACCCAGCTCATGATCAAGTCTCGTTTGAATCATTTTGGTTCTGGTAACTTATACCCTAAGTCATTTTACATTCAAGTTGTTTTAAGTTTAGAGGTGACCATGAATCGGGTTTAAATATGATATTAACACACTTTATACTCCTTTAAGCCTAACCCGATCCGAAATATGGGTTTAAAATTTTTACCCAATCCCACACATATATATTTATAAAATAATTAATTCCAACCTATTTTAAACACGTCTATATTATTTCTTTGCTTAAATAAAATTTACCCATAAAACTTTACTTTGATAGGTTGACATTAATATTTCAACCTTGAACAAATATATTCAAATCCAGTCTATTTGGTTTTAGGTTGCACAGGTTGAAGTTTTAGTCATTTTATGGCTATGAAGTATTGACACTTCTTTTAGGAGAGTGTCCAAGTGTCGAACAAGTGTATATATATAACATATATATAACTTTAACACAGTAGATTAGATTTTCAAATCCGAAGTCTAAAGTGATATGTGAAAACTTAGATGAATATGTGTAAAGCACCTTAAAACGTGACATTTTCGAATCAAATCACTATTTAAATGTTATACAAGTGATCACAATTTTATGAAATAAAATCATGTAATCTGCAATTGTTAGTATCACATTTGTGTGAGAAATTTCACTGGGAAAGGATTGTTCTTTTTCAGGGAAAATTATTGAAAGGGGATGAAGTAGCAGTGAAAAGGCTGTCGAGACAATCTGGGCAAGGTTGGGATGAGTTAAAGAACGAAGCAATGCTAATAGCGAAACTCCAACACAAAAATCTCGTCAAACTTCTTGGTTGTTGCATTGAAAGAGAAGAAAAGATTCTTATCTATGAGTATTTGCCCAATAAGAGCTTGGATACTCTTCTCTTTGGTAATTACTTCTTGTTATTTCAGTATAAAGATGTAACATTTCTATAATATGTTAGTCGGATTTTGAGGTGATTGTCGGATGCAAGTATTTGTCTGATAACACAACTATATTTAAATACCTAATATTCATATATGAATATGTGTCAAATACGAATACTTTTGTGAAAATTAAGAGTGCGTCAAACATAGGTTCTCATGCTTTGTCACTTGGATGTTCATTTTGTCTATTAAATCCATGAAGGTACCAATGCAATGGTTACACTACCTTGGAAAACTCGAGTTCGAATCATCGAAGGGATTGCTCAAGGTCTTCTTTATCTCCATCAATATTCTAGGGTTCAAATTATTCACAGGGATTTGAAGGCCAGCAACATTTTGTTGGATGAAGATATGAACCCTAAAATTTCGGACTTTGGGATGGCTAGAATTTTTGGAGGCACAGAACAACGAGCAACTAAACGGATTGTTGGAACTTAGTAAGTAAATCATGTATATACATTTATAACATCAGTGAACTTAGGGTCATAAGCACGTCTTTAAACTGTGAAACATCTCGTTTATTATGATTGTAGACGTACTAAAAAAAGTTGAAAATCACCCTTTATTATGAAATGCAGTGGTTACATGGCTCCTGAATATGCTTTGCAAGGCGTCTTCTCAGTGAAATCAGATGTCTTCAGCTTTGGAGTTTTGTTGTTAGAGATTTTAAGTGGCAAAAGGAACACCGGTTTCTATCTAAGCAATTCTCTCGATCTCATTGGATATGTAAGTGTCATAACTTCAGTCACACGTAACCCGAGTTAGGGATATTGTCTGTAAATGTGGATTCAATTATAGCTTTACGAAACACTGGTTTCTATTGAACAATTCTTTTAATCTTATTGGAAATGCGAGTATCGGAACAAAAGCCTGAGTTACGAGATATTGTCTACTTCAACTTGGAAGTCTTTGTGAGCCTTTTGGGTCAATGTGGATTCATTTGTAGTTTTATTAAACTTTTGTTTTTCAGGCATGGGATCTTTGGACAAGCAAGAGGCCACTAGAGTTTATCAACCCTGAAACGCATGATACGTATTGTCCAATTGCAGCAACTAGATACATGAATATTGCACTCCTTTGTGTTGAAGAACGAGCGGCCAACCGACCGACAATGTCGGACGTTGTCATGATGTTGAACAATGAACTCACCGTCTTACCTTCTCCGTTGCAACCGGCTTTCTCGAATGCCCGAAATGTCCAAGATTCAAGTCAAAGCATCCCAGAAACCTCTCAAAATAAACTTACAATCTCAGTTATTGCTGCTCGATGAAACTTGTTTGTTTTGTTTATTCTATTTATTTATATGAAAACTAGAAGATCAAGAAATTGAATGTTTGATTGATTTGGCTATTGAAGATCTTCCTTTCTGCCATATAAATTATATGGCAGAAAACTATAAGGGGACCTTCAAGAATGTATATAGAATGTAAAAACAGTGTACATCTTTTTCCTATGGCAGAAAATTTTGTAATTGGATACGTCTTTATTATATCTGTAAATTATCTATTCAAAGGCTGTTTCAACATTTGAGAAGATATGGACAAAATTATTAGATCAAAAAAATAGGCTATGCAAAAATTATTAGTCTTTGTGCCATCAACTTCTAGTTTTTATTGTTCTAGATTGGTGAAATTATATGTAGGGACCCAATTTAGTCCAGGCCCATTAAACCAAAAACCACAAATAAAAAAAAATAATAATAATAAGTCCAGTCCAATTTTTACAAAGCCCAAATGTTTATAGGCCCAAAACCCAAACTAATGAAAGAAAGAAGCAGAAACCCTAGATGCGCCGCTGCTCCCTCCTCAGGCGTACCGCCTGCGCCTAGTCCCGAGGCCTAGCTCACCCCCTAGCGCGCCTTTGCCGTCGTTTCACCAAAATAGCAAGGCTCGCCCTCCATTGACCACATCAAAACCTGTAAAAAGGACAGAAACACAACAGAAACCGCTACAGAAGAAACAGTGCAAGAACAGTGACAAAACGAAAGCAAACAGTGTATAAAAAAACAATGTAATCGGCTATAAAAAGCCGAATATCATCAATGTATTTTTTACACACGAAAGGAATACAAAAACAGGCAATATTAATAAAAAAAAATTCAAAGTAAAAAAGAGGTGATTCGTCTTCTGTTATCTTTTTTTTCGGTAAATAAAACATAAAACAAAAGAAAAAGGGCTGAAAAACTTACTTTTTCCCGTACCTCACCACCATTAGGACTCCTCTCCGTTCGCAAAAGCCAAGGGACTCCTTCGGGGTTTCAGTTCGGGCTTCGTTTAAAGGGAATACGAGGGGTCAGAGGGTGAAAAGGGAACGGTGGCTCAAACTTTCTCTTTTCTTTTATATTTTCGCCTCTAGATTCGAAATCTAGAGTAAAAAAGAAAAAAAAGGGTTTTTTTTAGAACTCCGGCCACCGGAGGCGACGGTCGTCGTCGCCGATGACCGGTGGCCACGACAGATTGACGGCCGGAGTCTTGGCCGGATTTTGAGAGGGAGAGAGAGAGAACAGAGAACCAAAATAAATTTTTTTTGTTGTTGTTTTTTAAACTGCGACAAAAATGGCGATTTTTGAAGTTTTTTTTTCGCATTTATACTGCCTCCATACGACGTCGTTTAGGGCAGGCTTCTGAAGCCCTAAAACGACGTCATTTCTTCGCCTTTAAACCCGCGCTTTGACCTGACCCTACCTAGGATCCGCGTGTTTTTGTGGAAGGGTCTATTTGCGCGATGGGCCCTTCCACTTTTAAGGCTTAATTCGATCGAGTCCTGTCCCTTTTTATTGTTTTTTTAATTTAGCCATTCATTTTTATGTTTGATTCAATTTGGTCCTTAGACCATTTGGGAAGATAGACACCTGAAACGGTGTCGTTTCGGGTCAATCCGATCCGCCTGAAGGATCCGCGTGTTTTTTATTTAAAAGGGATATTTGCGCATTTAACCCTTCCTTTTTTATTTAGTTTTAATATAGTCCTATTTTTATTTTTTTTTACTTTTTAAATTTATCCGCACAATTTTGGTTTTCTTTCCATTTCGTCCAGATTGAAACGACGCGTTTTGTGGGCCTGGGAATAATTTCCTAGTTGGTCCCTGCCCTTTCCTGCGCTTCTAATTTTAGCCCTTTATTTTTAACCTTTTATACTTTATTTTTCTTTATATTTATTTATTTATATTTATATACATGTTTTTATTTTATTTTATTTTTCTTTTTTCACCATTATTATTATTATTTGATCTATTATTGTTATTATTATTTATTTATACATGTTATTACAAATTGTACTCTTAATTTCATTTATGTTTTAATTTGGTTCTTCATTTTCAATATTTTATGTAATATTTTCCTCTATATTTATTTATTTATTTCTTCGTCTTTATCATATTTTAAAGTTGATATTATCATTTCATGCGCATATTTTGTCATTATTATTACTATTGTTATTATTATTATTTATCTTGTCATTTATTTTATTTTTCTGATTGTTAATATTGACATTAAATTAGTATGCATTTATATAATTATTGCCATTATGTATACTAGGAATCATTTATTAGTATATTTACGTTGTCGTCATTCATCAACGTAATATTTTATTTGTATATCATTAATTTTTACCCAAATACGTCAACAAGATTTTCAAAAATAGGCAATGTTCCGTATTTGGAAGATTCGATAAAATCGTGCCCTAACTTACGGGGTTTCAATTTTTCTCGTTGAACTCGAATAATCAAATATCCTTTCAAAAATTAAAATATATAAGATTTCAAATAAAAAAGAAAAGACAAGCTTATTCTCAAGGATTCGAAGTGTCGTGTCCTAACTTACGGGACGTGACATTTTGTTGTCAAGAGATGAGAAGGTCTTTAGCATATTTTCCGTTTATTTCAAGCAATTCGTAAGCAAAATTAACATCAATGCAAAGAGGGATCGTATTTTCAAATCATTTTCAAGTTTTCAACCTTCGACATTAAGACACGAATTAATTAATTAGGTACCAATTCTGGGCGACACGAGGGTGCTAATCCTTCCTCGTGCGTAACCGAATTCCGAACCCGTTTTCTCGAATTTCGTAGATCAAAATCGTTGTTTTAGTAAATCAAAATATTTTATTAAAACGATCAAATTACGAGGTGATTCGATCACACCTCAAAAAAAAAGATTGCTGGCGACTCCCATTTTTCATTTTTTTAAAACAAAAGTCGACCTTTCAAAAAATGGTTTCGACATTATAATTACGATCTTCTTAGCAATTATAATTGAAACTTAAAAATCGAATTTTGATTTTTAACGCCTTGAGGAAGTCAATATCTACCCTTTGGGAAGTCTTGGTTTTCATCCCTTTATTTGATTCTTTGAGTTAAAACCTGCTCTCTAAGAATTCGTGAGTTCAAGAATAATGGAGAATATCAAATGGTAAAAAGCATCAAGGTTTTGGACTACAGTTCAACTGGATTAGATGAATTTGAACATATCCAGAGTACCCAACATCGAGTTTTGCACCACTTTTCGTCTTGAAACCTCATGTATTTTATTTGATCAAGTTTATTACTTAAATATCACAACAAATTTTTGTTCTTAAAATTCCATCGCCCCAACTAAATTAATTTTCAAACTAATTTTTCCAACAAAGTATTCATGACAGACCTTGTATTCTCAATCTATTCTACATGGGCAACTTCACTTTTAAGTCGATTATCAATCTCTGGTTGATCTATATAACAAGCTTGTTCTTATGAGGTCACATTTTTCTTAGCCGTTGGGTTCATTAGATCATTTAAAGCCTCATGGTGCACCAATTTTGTTTCAAAAGAAGCATGATGGGTCATTACAATTGTGCATCGATTATTGAGCATTCAATAAGATTATTGTGAAAAATAGGTATCCAATCTCACTCATTGCAGATTTGTTTGATCAACTTGGTAGTGCAAGATGGTTTACCAAGTTAGATTTGCGGTTGGGGTACCATCGAGTTAAAATAGCTAAAGAGGATGAACTAAAGACAAATTGTGTGATGTACTATGGCTCGTATAAGTTTCTTGTAATGCCCTTTGGACTAGCTAATGCTCCAATGACATTCTGCACTTTGATGAATCAGATACTTCAGTCTTTCCTTAATTATTTTGTGATTGTTTATCTTAACAATATTGTGGTGTACAGTAAGTCACTTATAGAGCATGTGAAGCATTTGAGGAAAGTGTTCTAAACCATGCAAGAGAATGAGCTTATGTCAAGGAGGAAAAATGTTCATTTGCACAGTGTAAGGTACTTTTCTTAGGCCACATTGTGGGAGGTGGCAGAATCTGGATGGATAGGGCTACAAATGAATCGAGTTTGAATGAACAAACCTCTATTCATGTTTGTTTGTTTATTTTTAAGCTTGTTCCTGTTCAGTTTGTATTCGTTAAGAATTTCAAACTTTTGTTCATGTTCGTTTATTTAAAATTATGTGTGTTCATGTTTGTTTGTTTAATGTTCACGAACATGTTCATTTATCTTAATCGAACATGTTCACGAACAATGTTAAAAAATAATAAACAAACAAATAAACAATAAATACATACACACATATATTGTTTAGATATAAAACAGTCGAATATAAATATTAATAATTATATTATAAATGAAAAAATGCAAACCAAGATAATCTGATTAATATATACTAATGGAATTTTTAAAAGAAAATATCATTAATAAATAAACAAGTCATAAACGAGCTTGTTCGTGAACATAAATGAACCGAACACAACTCTGCTCATGTTCGTTCATTTATTAAACGAACATAAAAAATTTGTTCATACCCATTTATTTAGCTTAATAAACGAGTATAAACGAATGTCATACAAACAGTTCATGAACAATTCATTGAACGTTCTGTTCATTTACACCCTATGGATGGATGAGAGCAAAATTCAGGCTAATGTTGATTGGAAGCCACCAAATAAGGTAACAGAGTTGAGGTTATTCCTTGGGTTGGCAAATTATTACCGACGCTTCTTTGAAGGTTACTCTAGAATCATCGCACCATTGACAAATTTATTAAAAAAAAGGGAAAGTGTAGGATTGGAGCCCTTAATACTAGAAAGCCTTCGATTAGAAGTGCTTTTGAGAAGTGCTTTTGAAAAGTTTGGCTTAAAATTTGAGTGTCTAGCATTACTATCAAAAAGTGCTTTTAAGTAATAAAATGTCCATTTTAGACATGTTATTATCAAGTAACAAATATGCATTTAAATAATATTTAAATTAGTTAATATTATTATATTTTAATAAAAATATAGATAAATTATTATTGTAGTGGGCCATTTTTGCCCGACCCGCCAGAAAACAAAACAAAATAAAATTCTTAAAGTCCAAATTCAAAAAATGTCCATTTACAAAAAGTATCAGACCCAAAACAACCCAAATAGTTTAAAAAATCAAAGCCCAAAATTACAAGGCCCAGTGGCCCAAAATGTAACACCCCAAACCCGGCCTAGACGTTATGACCGGATCTGGTATGTCACATAGAAGGGTTGTTTAAAAGCTTGCGCGTTTGTTAAAAAGTTTGTATTCCTTTTTGAAAACTTGAGCTTTGTTGTTTGAGAAAAATCAAATTTGTTTTTGTGGTTTTCTTGTAAAAACATTATTGTTGTTATCATTGTTATTATACCCCAAAACTCGTTTATAACAGAAATCAATTTCAGTAAATTACGAAAATGTGATATATTTGAAAACAATAGGTGTCGTTTTAGGAAAACTACGTATTTATAAATTTAGCAGTTATCAAGGAAAACTTAAAAGAAAATAAACCAATGGCCTTATTACAGAAATGTTAACCCAAATCAATAATTAAACTAAAATAAAGCAAAACGTAAATTTACTAAGTTCACGAGAATAATTCCCGGTGTATGGCCACCACAGAGTCCTCCACAGCTCAAAATCCACTAACGCTGGGGATCACCTGCAAGGTTGAAACAACGGGGCGAGTTACAAGAACTCAGTGTGTAATCCCGATTCCAGTCACAGTCATGGTCTCAGTCTGGGCCTAAGCCCCATACAGTATCAATTTGGGCCCACAGCCCCAAAATCATGGTAATGCAAACAGAAAATGCAGCCCCCAACCTAATAGTCCATCCGCTACACTCCACACGTACCAGCCCTACACTCCATGTGGGGACCAAGTCAACCCACCCAACCCTACACCCCAAAAATGCAATGAGTCGCGGTATAAACACAACAAAGCCGCAAGATGCTCGTGATATGTGGCTAAGCCACTGAAATCAGTATATTGTGGCATGGCCACCAGTACAGCACTTCCTCCAACATTATAACCCATCCCGATGCAACATGTCATGGCATATTAATTCAGTGTATGCAAAATGTGTCATCTTGGAAATTAATCAAATTACACACAATCATACCAAATCTGCCCCTAAGGTATAACAGCAATTTTACCCAACGAGGGTATCACAGTAATTTACCCACTGAGGGTATTTCAGTAATTTACCCAACGAGGGTATTTCAGTAATTTACCCACTGAGGGTATTTTAGTAATTTATCAATTTACGGCTTTTCAATAGCTTACTGTTGCCTCGAACGACACAGGACCCTTATTGAGTCTCTACGGGACTAATGGGCCTAAAATCTATTTCAGGCCCAAATGGGCCCACACGCTCGTGTGGCCCATTTCGAATGGTTTCAGTCTCAGATTTCCAGATTTCGCAATCGCACTTACCTTTTGACGGTTTTCCACCAACTTCACCCATGTGGGCCGGAAAGCCCATTGGGCCCGTTAAGCCCGTATCGGCTCGGTTAGGCCCGTTACAGCCCCAATGTTGCGAGAGCGCTCATGACACTCTCAACGACTTACCGTCACTACTCGTATCTCGATTTACCACTACGAGTGCTTGCACGCTCGAGTGGCACAGATGCCGGTTTTCTAGCTTTTCAACTTTTGGCCGATTCGCAAGTCATCACATGCAGTCATTCAGAAGGTTGTGAGATTACACACCTGATTACGCAGAGAACTATACACTCATGATCGTCGTCACCCTCACTAGCGCGAGCAACCGCGATTTGTCTATCTAAATCGAATGACGACGCCATTCCGCATCCAGGCGGAAAGTCCCGAACCGCTAACACCCTACGCTGCTTGATCTTGGGAGCAGGGGCTACGAATCCACCTCCATTAGGCCCTTTTCCTGATCCCCCCTTAGATTGGCTACCACCAACCTCCATGAAGAACTCCTGATTAGTGAGCAGCAATCTCCTATCACTCCTCAAGTGGCCCCACAAAATGATCTCCTTCAATAGTATGACAAGATTCGGCTTTGCCTCTCTCTTGGCTAGAGCAACCGATTACCTACACTGGTTGACGTTCAAGGGGGTGTTAGCATCTATCACATTCGGCACTAGGGAGAGATTTAGTAAAGACAAGTGTTACCTACCCTTAGATTCGGCAACAGCAGCCCCTTTGAAGAAGAGAAGTTTAACCACTCACAGCCCTCAGAGACGACGATTACTAGGAAGAAAAAGAAAGAGTTAGAGTACGTAAAGAATAAAAGAACATGATTCGGCCTACCCCCAAAATGCTGGCTTAGTACCTTGAAGAGAGGAGTATCACAACACGAGAAATGGATGAGAGGAGATTCAGCAGTTGATTTCAGATAAAATCGGCCTTGATCACAGAAGAGCCGAATATCAATGTAGATTCGGCTAAAGCAATGAAATGAGGAACCGCTTCAAATGGGAGAAAAGAAAAGATTCGGTCGAAGGAGGAAAATAGTAGAAAAGCAATGGAGAAGAAGAGAGGTTTCAGCTTTGGAAGAAAAGGGTTAGAACAAAATTCGGCAATAGAGGCTTAGGCGTCTATAAGTGAAAAGAATAGTGTTTGAAGAACTGAGAAGAAAAAAGAATAGCAAATTGGAATTTCGGCAAAGAAAATTAAAGCCCGACGTCCCGAAATACTATAGTCGAATAATGTAAAAGGTACAAAAATCACTCAGAGAACACTTGAGGAAAAACGACACCCCTCACACACAAGACCGAAAATGCTCTCTTAGACCCCTACTCAGCCGAATTTCTCCCTCTCACACCCCCACTCCCCTAAATCCCACGATTTTTTCCCTTTTCTGCTCCACCATTCACTCTCCATCACCCGTTCAAACAAATTTGACCAATTCAAATCTTTACCAAGTAGAGTTCCACTCCAACTCCACCTCTTCCCCTCCTTGAGCACAAAATAAAACCCCCATAAGCTACATGTGTGATTCGAACACTCTCCCACCTTGCTATCATACTGACACCACCACCACACCACCATATGGCCATTTGTGTCTTAAAACATGCACAACAAAAATTAAGCCTACAACTAAAGTCTAATTCCCTTTAAAAGAAGATAATCTAAAAGAAAAGTAAGTACCAAGACTAGAACCTTGGATCCCTTGCTTCTCTGTGGCGTCACTCCCATGCTCCCTAAGTGGCGCCACTTTGCCATTTCACCACAACTCCTCTTGTGTTAATAAAACACACATTATTGTCTATATGCCCTGCCTCCACAAGCTCTCCCCACTAAAAGCCCAAAAACTAAAATTTTTCTTATAACCTAACTTGAATCCGGGACTTCATAGAAACCCCGTAACCCTACAAAATCACCTTCCTAACAAGTCCAACTTGAAATAATGTCGTTCTCATAATCCCAAAAAATTCTAAAATGTTTCTACTCTCAGGGCCCGATAGGCCCAATTCTCCTAGGCCCAATTTTGGGATGTTACACAAAATGCTTGAACATTTTCAGCAGAAACCCTAGCCCCTAGCCCTTGCGCCGCTGCCTCCACGTGCCGAGCCAGCGCACTTGCCGCCCGAGGTGACCTCTCTTGCACCAAAATGGTGGGTTGACCTCGCCAAAACCTGCAAAAGAGACAAAAAAAAGGCAGAAACACAACAGAGAAACCGCAGCAGAAGCAAGGCCAAACAGTGCAAGAACAGTGACTAAACAATGTGTAAATCGGCTATAAAAGCCCCCCATTATCAATGTAATTTTTTCGACACACAATATTAATAAAAAAAATGAGAACAAGAATTTCAAGAGGTGATTTTTTATCTATTATTTTATTTTTTATTTTTTTAAAGGCATAAAATAATAAGTAAATATTAATAAAATCTTACTCGTCGTTTGGTCTCCACACCGTCGTCGGCGTTTCTTCCGATTCTAAAAGCCATCGAATCTCTTGGGATTCGACCAAGGCTGCGACGGAGTATACTGAGAACCGAAAGGTTTTCTTTCTCTTTAAAGGTTTCGGGTTTATTTTGATTTTTTTAACTCCGGGCCGGAGTTCTACGTAAAAAATACAAAAAAAGGGATTCGGTGATTTTTCGACCACCATGGACGGCGGCCGCCACGGTGGTCCGGCGACCAGAGCCTAGGCCAGATGTGGGAGTTTTAAGAGAGAGGGGGGAGAGTTTTCTTAGATTTTTTTTTTTTTGAGGGATGAAATGATTTTTTTGTAAAAATTTTGACTTATATAAGCGAATAAAACGGCGCCGTTCTGGGCCAGTGCGCATAGACGTCAAAACGACATCGTTTTGAAGTTAACCCGCGCGTCGACCCGACCCGATCCTAGGATCCGCGTGTTTTTGATTTAGGGTATATTTGTGCGAATGGTCCTTCCACTTTTTAAGTGGATTTCAATGTGGTCCTTTTTCCTTTTTTAAATTTGACCATTTAATTTTATTTCATTTTCACTTTGGTCCCTAGACCATTTTAAAGGAGGGGTACTTGAAACGGCGCCGTATCAGATGACCCGATGACCCGAATCTGGCCCGACCCGATTCAGACCCGCGTGTTTTGATAAGGTTATGGTTTATTTGTTTCTTTGGTCCCTCTATTTTTAACTGCTTTTAAAATCAAATCCTATTTCTATTTCTTTGTCTTTTTAATTTTTACCTTGTAATTTTACTTTTATTTCATTTCGGTCCCTCGACTTATCAAGGGAAATAGCGCAGGTTTTGGGATATTTTCCCAATTAATCCCTCGTATTTTTTGCGCATTTCGAAGTGGTCCTTTGTATTGTTTTACTACTCAATTTATTTTATTTTATTATGTTTTATACTTGCAATTTTGTCTAAATTATAATTTAATCCCGTGTTCATTTAATATCAATTTTTTATAGATTTTATATGTATTATTTTTATCTATTTATTTATTTGTTCACATATATATATATATATATTCTTTTTTTATTTATTTATTTTCTACTTCTTTCTTAGTTCATATTATTCTTTATTTCTTTATTTGTGCATATTTTGTCGCCCCATTATTATTATTATTATTATTATTATTATTATTATTATTATTATTATTATTATTATTATTTTATGTCTTGATTATTGATATTAGAATTAGAACATTATTTCATTTATTTATCTATTTATTATCTCTTATCCTTTTTATATGTATAATATATATATATATGATGTTTATGTTTTTCTTTATTTGTGCACTTGTCTTTCGTATTATTCTTACTATTATCATTTACATTATTATTATTTGTTTTTCCTCATTATCATTTAATTAGTATAGAATTAAAAGTTATAATATGATCATTGTTTGTTTATTTGGTGTTTTATCATTATATATTATCAACATTTTTGATATCTTAATTTTTTGTATATCATTGGTGTTATCATTTCATTTTATTGTAACTATGTCATGAATCGTGTTTAAACATACTTACGCATTTTTTTACTATGCCCGAATAAACTAAATATATATCGTTTTAAATATTATATTATTTTTTATCCAAATACGCCAACAAATTTTCAAAAAATAGGCAATGTTCCGTATTTGGAAGATTCGACAAAATCGTGCCCTAACTTACGGGGTTTTAATTTTTCTCGTTGAACTCGAATAACTGGATATCCTTTCAAAAATTAAAATACATAAGATTTCAAATAAAAAAGAAAAGGCAAGCTTATTCTCAAGGATTCGAAGTGTCGTGTCCTAACTTACGGGACGTGACGTTTTGTTGCCACGAGATGAGAAGGTCTTTAGCATACTTTCCGTTTATTTCAAAGCAATTTGTAAGCAAAATTAACATCAATGCAAAGAGGGATCGTATTTCTAAATTATTTTCAAGTTTTTAACTTTCGACATTAAGACACGAATTAATCAATTAGGTACCAATTTTGGGTGTCACGAGGGTGTTAATCCTTCCTCGTGCGTAACCGACTCCCAAACCCGTTTTCTGGATTTTTGTAGACATAAAAACATTGCTTTGATAAATCAAACATTTTGTTAAAACAATCAAACTACGAGTTGATCCGATCACACCTCATAAAAAAATTGGTGGCGACTCCCATTTTCGTTTTTAATAAAAAGTCGACCTTTCAAAAAATGGTTTCGACAATTATAACTTGTTGTTAATATTTTAATATATGAAATATAAATTTTAAATATTTTTAAGCAATAAATATTAATTATTTAAAAAATGGATTTAAAATTTTATCCAAATTCGACCTATATTAAAAATGTTAAATCTGAACTTGACCTGACTCATTCGTATTTTTTTTTTAGATTATCATTTTTATATAAAAACAAATTTTAAAAAATATAATACATCAAATACACTACAAACATTAAAATAAATGTTTCCCAACAAATTGAAATATATTTAAAAAAAGTCTTTATACTTAAATAACATTGCAATAAAATGCGTTTAAAATAGTAATAAAATTAACAATAAAACAAGAGTTATACAATATCCAAACGATAATAACAAAATAATAGCAATATAATAACGAAATGGCAGCAACACATCAACAAAACAATAATAAAACAGTTGATTCAGGTCGGATTCGGGCCAAAAATCCTACTCGAGATTCGACTTATTTGAAAAATAAACCTTTAGACTTAGACGAGTAAAGTAGATAAGATGTAAACCCTATGCTGAATGAAAATCAATGGCCTTAATTATTGAGAATTGATGGAGATGGAAGTCTTATTAATGTCGTAAGCAAAGAGGACTAGTAACTCAAAATGGAAACATGATGGTCAGCTCAAGTGTGTAAACGCCGCATATGTGAAACTTTAGTCAAATAAAATTAAAAGGAAAAAAAAGTATTAAATAAAATGAATAATAATTCAGAATATCGAATTTATCATCCGTAAAAATAAATTAAATTTAATTAATAAATATTTGGAGATAGATTAATTGAATATTTTTTCGTTTTGATGATTCTAATATTTTATTTTAGATAACTTATTTTTATTAAAAATATTATTTATTTCTTGAGTTAGAAATTCGTTTTTCTTGTCTTCTATAATTAATTTTTTTTTTATTGTGTTTGTTCTCGTAATAGATTTTTTATTTTTTTTGTTAATTAATAATTTGTCTACGTCATAGATTGAATTTGAAGAGATGATTTGTGAATCATCTTCTTATTGATTATTGATTTTTTTTAGTGTCGCCCAATTCATATATTTCTCTCAATTTTGAAAAGTCTTTTATTATTCCCTAGAGAAATAGAATGCTTTGAGTGGTCCATTTTCTGTTTCTTTTGAGGCTTTTCAAAACATTTTTGTTCTTTTATTATTTCCTATAGAAATAGGAGAAAAGATTATACGAAACTATGATTCTACGTCACCCTTATCCCTTTTTCAATGAGAGAATGATAAATCAAAATTTTCCTCTTGATTTTCAACTTTTTCCTCAAATAAAAATTCAAATCAAACTAAAAAGACTAACAATCAGGAGAAAAAAATCCGATTTGTCATTCTCCCAATGGAAAGAGATAAGGATGACGTAGAATCACAATTTCATACAATCTTTTCTCTAAAAATAGAATGCTTTGAGTGATCCATTTTTTTTTGTTTCTTTTGTGGCTATTCCAAACAATTTTGTTCTTTTTTTTTAATTGTTAAAGCTATAAAACATTTTGTTTTCCATTTTTTGGATTAATTAACATTTTTACTAGCCCCTTTAATTTTAATTTAATTAATTAAATTTAATAATTTTATCTAAGGAGGTCAAATTCAAATTGTTGTTCAATTTTTTTTTTTCATTTCGGTGTAATTTTCGACCTAACAAAAGTAGAAGCACGCTCTATAGGATTTAAACCTACAACATTAGATTTTGTAGACCCACTTTCTACCGAACTGAATTAAGAGCACTTTCTTATGATAATAAATAAGACTGCAAAAAAAATATATTTTATTTTATAACCCAAATACATTAAATTCCTACTATTATTTAATATTTTACTATTTTTTTCTTAATTGAAGAAATAATTGGAAAATAAAACAACAAATATAAAATTGAATAATAACCCCTAATAGAGAACGGTACGATACGATTTGATTCAACATTTCGTTCGTTCAAGTTTGATTGTGTCATAGCTCCATAATTAATTCGAATAAAGTTTACCATTGGATTAACTGCATTGCTGATATCAAATAGTTTTTTAGAATATTCGAATTCGAATATGATTTAATTTTTTAAAAAATTTAAATATTTAAAATTATTTCAATCCACGTTATCTATTAGGTTAAAATATGCTATAAGTCATTGTATTTTTTAATTTTAGAATTTAGCCCCTGCACTTTTATTTTAGCAATTTAATTCCTCCATTTTTCAGATTTTAAAATTTAGGTCCAACTATTAACGATGTTAAAATTATTTTGTTAAATTCAGGTTTATTACAATGTCATTGTTTTAGTTACATTACTACCATGTGTGTTTTTTTTCTTATTTCAAAATGTCAATCTGAAAGTACTAAATTCCTAAAGAAGAGTACAAATACTTGAAAATTTTTATAGGCCAATTAAATGGGTAGATATTAGCCACGAGTTTTAAAACTTTCATACCTAACACGAAAATCAAACTTTCAATTACTAATTAAGATAAAAAAGACACTTACCGTCTCACCTAACTTCAGTCTTGTATCATATATTATTTTTGTCAAAACATAGAAAAAGAAAGAAGAAGACTAAAGCAACCCACGTTTTCAATGATAAAAGTGTAAAGGGCCCATGCAATGACTTATATGAACCAAAAGCACACCACAAAGACTTCTCTTTCTTATTTTACGTTAAGACCCTCCTTTTTAACGTATATCTTATATCAATAACTTCCATTAATGTAAAAGCTTCTCATTAATGGAGATTCTTTGGTGGTCGACTCTCTTTTTCTTCTTCATTTTCAAAGCCTCAACAATGAAAGGTGATTTCATTAAAGACGGCGGTGAAACACTTGAATCCGAAAACGGAACCTTCGAAATGGGTTTTTTTCAGTCCAGAGAATTCGAACAACCGATACGTAGGAATATGGTATAAATTTTCAAACACCACGGTCGTTTGGGTCGCTAACAGGGAAGCTCCGGTTTCAGATAATAATGGAGTTTTAAGCTTCGACAACAATGGAATCCTCACACTTTTCAACGAAACCAACGGCGTCATTTGGTATACTAATCCAAACACATCAAGAACTCCCCATGAACCTGTTCTACAGCTTTTCGATTCAGGAAATCTCGTAGTGAAAGAGAAAAACGAGGATGATTCAAAGAATTTTTTCTGGGAAAGTTTTGATTTTCCTTGTGATAATCTTTTACCAGGGATGAAGATTGGGATAAACTTACTCACTGGTTTCGAATACTATATATCGTCATGGAAATCATCAGATGATCCATCACAAGGTCAATTTTCATTAAGGATCGATCCTCATGGTCACCCACAAGTTGTTTTGAAGAAAGGATCGGAAACAGTTTACCGAGCAGGTTCATGGGACGGTCATTATTTATCAGCTCGGAAACCAGATGATAATCCAATTCCTTTGTATTCATATAATTTCGTGATCAATGAAAACGAAATTTACTTCAAATCGGAGCTGAAAAACAGTTCGTTTATTTCCAGGTACGCAATTGATCCATCTGGTTTAATGCAGCGTTTCATATGGAACCAAAGGAAGAATGAATGGCAAGTTTTCTCGACGGCACAAGCTGATGGATGTTCTACTTATGGGTTATGTGGATCGTATGCGAGTTGTAAATCCGGTAGGTTTCCACTGTGTTCGTGCTTGGAAGGGTTTAAACCAAAGAGCTCGATGAATACGTCGGATGGATGCAGTCGGACGACGGAGTTGGGTTGTAGTGGCGATGGGTTTTTGAAGCAGAGGCGGTTGGCGTTACCGGACACATCAAAATCTTGGGCTAATGGTAGCATGAATTTAAAAGAATGTGAGGAATTTTGTGTGAAGAACTGCGCTTGCACGGCGTATGCGAATTTGGATGTTACAAAAGGGAGTGGGTGCTTGGTTTGGTTGGATGAATTGATTGATATAACTGAGTTTTCACTGGATGTCCAACCTCTTTACATTCGATTGCCTATATCTGAGCTAGGTAAACTTCCTTTCCAACTTCCCTTCCCACCATCGATTTTCGATTCAATTAATTTTTTATTTAATTATTTAAAAAATAAAAAATCTGATTCTATAAAGTAGGCCAATTGATTTGCGGGTCAACATAAGCAAATTGAGTCCGTCTTAAAAGAATCGTAATAATTTAATTCCTGTCACTAAAGATAATTAATCGTATCAATTATGAAAACAAATTTAGCTTTAAAATTTAAGCGTGCTATTTATTTATATATATTTGAGGCTAGAGTATACTTTATATATTCTTTTTGAATTTTATAGTTTTTTTTTAAATTTTATATATTTTTTAGATATTTCTTTTAGAATTAGGATCGAATTGATAAAATATGTTTATATAAATTAAAATTATGCACGATTAATTGAAAATTTTAACTGCCATTATTACTTGTCTTTAATTGCTCATTTTCGAAATTGATAGCGATTAAATTACTCTTATTTTTTTAAAGAGATCAATTTACTCGATATGAAAATTAAGAGATACTGAAAATGTCTTTTTACCAAGTTTTTGACTTTTTGCCTACATTTGGGATGAATTTGGGCTGGGGATTGTTAATGTAATATTAGTTGGGCTGAGCTTAGATTTCAGTGGAATTAGATCTGCTTGGGCCGATAGTTTAAGTTTAGATGAGATCATTTTACTTTGGGCTTTTCGGTCAGAATTTATTTAAATTTAATTATAATAAATATAAATGTAAATATAAAAATCATTTTATAATATATGTAAAGTGAATACAAGTCCGTCTAAATTTAGACTAAGATATTAAAAAATATTTTGAAATTTGACCCGACTCGATCCATAGACAAATTATATAAGACAATAGTAACATGTAATTATTAAAGGTGTTTGCGGGTTTAATCAAGTAGGGTTTTGGATTGAAATTAGTTTATACATGCTAATAGCAGGGGCGAAGTCAGGGGGGGCTAGCATGGGCCCCGGCCCCCCTAAAAGGTAAAATTACTATTTAGGCCTTTAAATTTTTTTTTAAAATTTTAAATTAATAAAAGTAAAATTGCACTTTGCCCCCCCTAAAATTATAAAAATTTGATTTAATCCTTTACAAATTATAAAAATATAAACTATAAAAAATTAAAATTTCATCCGGCACCCCCTAAAAAATTATTCTGGCTTCGCCCCTGGATAATAGTATCCCACATATTTGCCTTAGTCCAGTCCAGTTCAGCTCGAATTTTGCATAAAATTATTCAGAATCAAGTTGCCATTTTTAAAAAAAAATGTTATTTTTATTTAAGTTTTAATAATTAGAGATTTTTATATTTATTAAAATTTGGAACCTAGACAATTTATTGTATTTTGAAATATGTACATTGTAATATCGTATATTTATTTTTTATTTGATAAAAATGATGTAATATACAAAAGTGGGATGAAATAAAATATTATAAAATTTAAAAATGGTTCAAATTAAGCTCGAGTTTTGAAGTTAAAATCTCGATTCTTTTTTTTTTGAACAATCTCATTATAGGTTTTGATTATATTTGTTCTTTTTGATACAATGTCTAGAATTACCTATAGTCCCTCCCTAACCCATAAATAGGAGGATAATATGCTTCAGCGCACTCGAACTTATATCATCCTGCATTGACAACAATGCCCATGCCAGTCGAGCTAAAACTCAATTGGCAAACTCGATTCATCTTTTAAATGGACCTGTTATTTGATGAATATTTGTTTTCGGAAAAATATTTCAGATAAAATTCAAAGAAAAATGGAAAAGAAGAAGGCAGTGATAATAGCCATCTCCATCATAGTACCTATGGGATCCATGGTAACATTGTTTCTCTTATACAAACTCAAGAATAATCTCAGCAACAAAGGTAAACCAACATTTTTCCTCAACTTCTATATTCAGACACTTATTTTCGACATGTTTTACGAGTAAACTAGTTTATCTATCGACAGTTTAGTTTTTGTATATTTAATTTTGAATTATATAAGTAAAATTGAAAATAACATTAAAGTGGTAAAAGTATCTAGGTTCGTATATTAAGAGTGAGATTGTGTTTTGCTCCATCTACTAAAAAAATAAGTAAATTAATCCATGTGCGTTAGATTAAAGAGCGAATTTATCATTTCTGTTAAAAATTTCATCAAATTGTACTATTAAAAATTGGAGTGGTTGAAGGAATAACCAGATTTGAGACATTGCGTGCCACGAGTACCTCGTGTTGACGTATAGGGTGTAACACCCCTTACTCGTGTTCGACGCCGGAACAGAGTATGAGGCATTACCAAAGAGTACGAAACACTTACAGATTATTTAAACCATTTATCACTCAAATATCAAAATTGATTATAAAAGTTCCTTTAACGAACCCTTGAAGTCCAAATCATGCATTGGGATTGGGTCGGGACTGAATTTGAATCGTATAATTTTTTTTTTTTTTAAATCCTTAAGTTTATCTCATTTACAAGAGTCCCACGCCCGTGTGGCTCACATAGCCGAGCCTATAGGGCGTATAACTCTCTGACTTGCATCCGTGGAGAAACTTGAGTCACACGGCCTTAGTACACGCCCGTGTTGCTTGGCCGTGTGGTAAAGTTAATTTTCATAAATTATGATATTTTTCAAGCCATATTTCTCACTCATTTGACCCTTATTCTTCACCCACATTTAATACATACAAAAACCAATTTAAGATATTCAACTGAGCCCTATACTTAATACGATTTGTTAGTCGTACACTTCATATAAATAACAAGAAACGTATATGGGCTCAATTCTCATTAAATTTCTCTTGTACTTGTACTTTTTCATCCTATGTATTCATATTGCATATAACAATCGCACCTCTGTTTTTCATATACATTTTATAACAATTTGTCTTGGTTTCAAACTATTTCATATTTGAGTTTTACTTATCCAATCATTTGAAACATCATCTTTATACATATAGTGCACTTGAGATGCAAAAATTCTATAATTATGAATGAACACATTTATTAAACACATTCCATGTTTGTATATATTATAGTCTCATATTTCCATGTATCATTTACCATCATTTCCTCGTATTTTTGACAAATACATGTAACAACTCATAATCATGCAATTCACTACTTTTTCTGCCAATTACAATTTAAATTGGCAACTCACTTATTGAGCCCAATTTCAATGTTCTCTAAAATCCATTAGGATGTATGCATCCATCAATAAATTCTATGTACAGATATCATCACCTCATATTTTCACATACATTTACTTTCCATATTATGAACTCAAATAACATACACAAGACATACCAATACATTCCAAGTACATTTTCATAATATTTCATTTCGAATTTAGATTATGTCATTTTAGAACTCTTCTCATTAACTCATTCGGAATACCATTTCATACGGATAATACACTCAAGGTTGTACAAATATATAATTACAAATGAGCTCATTCATCAACCAAGTTATATATTCATGTATCATCAACTCATATTTCCTTATATCACATAATTCTATATAACACTTACCAACTTCGTCAAATTAGTAAAGGTCTTACGGAATTATTCTGCACCAGTATGCATTAAATTTCACTGATAATCACTGATTCCATAACATAGCTATGGTCTTTCATCTTAAACACGTACCACACCGATGCCATATTCTAGATATGGTCTTACACGGAAATCACTTGTCACTTGTAGCCGAAGCTACCTCTTTTCATCGATCGTAGTGGCGGAGCTACCACTTTTCACCGATCGGTAGTTTGAAACTATCACTTTTCAGCGATCGGATAGCCGAGCTACCACTTTTCATCGATCGGTGCGCGGAGCTACCACTTTTCACTTGATCGGTAGCCGAGCTACCACTTTTCAGCGATCAAGTAGCCGGAGCTACCACTTTTCAGCGATCGGTGGCGGAGCTACCACTTTTCGCGATCGGTAGCGGGAGCTACCACTTTTCACTTGATCGGTAGCCGGGCTACCACTTTTCATCGATCGGTGCAGCGTGAGAGCTACCACTTTTCACTTGATCGGCAGCGAAACTACCACTTTTCACTTGATCGGCAGCGGAGCTACCACTTTTCACCGATCGGTAGCGAAACTACCACTTTTCATCGATCGGTGTTTGGAGCTACCACTTTTCATCGATCGTAGCCGTAGCTACCACTTTTCACTTTTCACTTGTCTTGATCGGATAAGTGTAGCGAAGCTATCACTTATCACTTGTTGCCATGGTTCAACCATTGTATTTTCCGTCAATTCATGTTGTCACTTTGAACTGAAATGCTCAATTTGATCATCAATACATATGAAATAACACATCATGAAATTCATAAAATTAACAAATGATCACTAAAATTTAGCCATATAAACTCACAAGTTCAATTTTTGTATTATAACGATAATCATAATTTCATAATAAATATTCCAAATAAAACATTATATCAATTATAATCGAGCATGTAATCAATTTATACACAAGTCATTCATATATTATTTTCCCTCCTCCTCCTCTCCATCCACATCCTTAGTATAAACAACACACTTGTAAGTAACATTTTCTATAATTTTCACTATTTACTCATGTGAATGTTCAAGCTGTCCATCTGTGTTATATTCACTAAATTATTTTTATCTCGAGCTACAGAGCTCTAAATTTCAAACCGTTAATTTTATTTGAAACTAGACTCACATATCTTCTTACCATAATTTTTCAAGAATTTTTGGTATGGCCAATTAGTACAGTTTATTAGTTAAGTTCTCCCCTGTTACACAGTCCTACTGCTCTGACCTCTCTTCACTAAAAATCAATTATCTCATAGTACGGTTTTCATATAGTGTTTCTGATTATTTCTAATGAAAATAGACTCACTAAGGAATACAAACATATAAATTATAACTCATAATTATTTTTGTACAATTTTTAGTGAATTTCTAAAGTAAGAATAGGGGATCACGAAGTTGTTCTAAACCAGTCTTACAAAAATTTAAATATCTCAATATGTAGACTTCCTTTACCTGATTTGTTTCTTTTATATGAAAATAGACTCAACAAGCTTTAATTCTATATTTTACTCGGATTCTAATTCTATTTATACAATTTTTAGTGATTTTTCAAAATTATACAACTGCTGCTGTCCAAAACTGCTTTAGTATAACATGTTAATTTCTATTTTGTCCCAAATTCCACATTTCATACAATTCAATCCTTGCTCAATTAACCCCTCAATTTAGCTAATTTTCTCATTTAATACTTTTCTCTATCATTTTAAACTACTTCATAACCTTTGAAAATCAGAATTTTAACTCTAGGCCTTAATTTCAACTCTTTCACAATTAGGTCCTAAAATCAATTTCCATCAATTTTACTTAATAAAATCATCATATAACAAAATTAAAGCTTCAATTCAATATTTATTCATCATATTCTTCCAGCACTAATCCACATCAACTTTAAAAATTAGCTATAGAATCAAAAACTAATGACATAGTAAGTAGGATCCAATTGTAAAAGTCTAAAAACATAGAAATTTCAAGGAGAAAGTAAGAATTAAACTTACATGAAGCTTGAGTATGAAAACCAGCTTGAAACTCTCCCCCATGGCTGTTTTTCAGCTGAATAAAATGAAGAGAAATGAAGAGAAATCTAGATAATTCCAATTTGGTCCCATACTTATTTAACTAATTTTGACAATTTTCCAATTTTACCCTTATTTCATCCATTTCCTGATTTTTCTCAGCTATTGCCGCCCAAAATATCTCCTTTGGGCTTATTTTCACTTTAGGTCCTTCCTCATTTGACAATTAGACTATTTAATCCTTTTAGCAACTTTTATACACTTTTCATTTTAGTTCTTTTTATTTAATTAACCACCCAAACGTCAAAATTTTCTAACGAAATTTTAAAACTACCTTATTGACATTCCTTAAATATTCATAAAAATATTTATGACTCGGTTTATAGCACCGAGATCTCGATACCTCTTTTTCTCGATTTCTTGACCAAATAAATCTTTATAAAACACAATTTACTATTTTAAAAACATTTTAAAAGCTACATTTGACTCGTAAATATTAAATAAATATAATCTACGAGTCCATTTCTCAGATTTGGTGGTCTCGAACCATTATTTTTGACATCACTGAAATTTGGACTATTACATAGGGACTAGTTTTTAACAGTAGAAATAAATGAAAATTTTAACAAAAAAGACTAATTTTTTTTTATCTAACATAGAGGGGGGTAAAATGCAATCCAACTCCTGATACAAGGGGCCTCCATAATATTTTTACCTATTAAAGTTGAATATTAAAAAAATCATGTTTTAAAGTGACAATAAAAAAAAGTGAGTCATTTAGTCTTTATATATAATATTTTGAAACGGTGAGTATTTGGGTTTTTTTGTTCGCAGCCTTAAAAAATTGACGTCTGTCTTTTTTTTCTTAAATATATTTTTTTAATAACTAACTATACCCTATAGGACACTTGTCAAACTCTTGACCCTACTTTGCGGAATTTAAAAACTCTACCGACAATGTATCAATATTTTTCCATTCTAAGAACACAAATAACATATTTTAACATTAAACCTTATTGTGTTGATAAAATTACTTGCTTTTAGGGTATAAATAAATTACACTTCTCCTAATAATATATCTTTTCAAACATGGATATGAGATATAATCTTTTCAATATATAAAAATTTTACTAAAAAACGTAAAATATGCTAATGTAATGCGTATTCAGCACTCATACTCGAGTTAAAATAATATAAAATTTATTGTAAATTCTGAGGCAGGTAAAACTAAGGAAAAGATGGAGATGCAAATATTTGAGTTTGCAACTATAGCCAATGCAACAAATAACTTCTCAAGCAACAACAAGTTGGGACAAGGTGGATTTGGTCATGTATATAAGGTAATTATGAAGCAATATCTTATGTTAACTTGATTGGAAATCGGTATCGAATATAATACTTCAAAGACATTTAAATAAATATCTAAATTCATTCGATTTCGTGTTTAGTGACATTTTTTGAATGAACAGGGTATGTTGAAAGAAGGGAAAGAGATAGCAGTGAAGAGACTATCAAAGGATTCAAGGCAAGGATTTGATGAATTCAAGAATGAAGTGACATTGATAGTTAAACTTCAACATCGGAATCTGGTAAAGCTATTTGGTTGCTGCATTAAGGGAGATGAAAGGATGCTAATCTACGAGTACTTGCCAAATAAAAGTTTAGACAACTTCATATTCGGTTCGTAACTTCAACTTAATAATCTTTTATTTAGGCTCGATTTTAAGTATTTAACATTGCTATATTTAATTTCTCTAAAACCTGTCTATATAAGCATAAAAACCTGATTTATCTTTGCGATGGTCAACGTTAACATTTAAGGCTCAAACCTCGCTAAGTTAGTCTTCAATTTTTAATATATTATATGAAAGTAGTTAAATATATAATATAGGGATAAATATCAATATTATAAATGAATTTTGATTCAATGTGTAATGTCAGACATGAACTTTGATTTTCTGCAATTTTAAACATAAAATTGTGATTTGATTTTATTTCCACAAATCACTAACAATATTATCGAATTAACACCATTTTATAGTAATTCGATATGAACATAAATGTAGGTTTTTATTTCTTTAAATGTGCACAATTGAATCAAAATTAAAGTTTCATGTCTACATATGAACTACAATTCAAATTTCATGGGTATAATTACACCAAATCAAAATTCGTGTATTAAATTGCACATTAGACCAAAATTCATGAATAAATTTAATATTTATCCCTAAAATATAGTATAAATATTAAAAATATTTTTATTATTAAATATTAAATAAAAACATATATAGTTGAAAAACTATGGACAATCCTAAATGGAGATTTTGAAAAAATTGGCTAATATCTATATAGTTGACTTTTTATAAGGGCTTAGTTTGATCAATGAATACCTCTATTTTATATTCATGTTCGGATATAAATCAAATATGGGTATCAAACAGAATATTTCATAAAAATTGAAGAGTCGAAGTTATATAAGTTTTGGACATGAATAAAAAAATAGATAAGATTGATTGTTTCGGTCGATTGAATAAAATATAACGAAGTCAAGGTACAAATTTAAGTAAGGAGAATGAATTATCATTGTGGTATAATCAACAAGTGACTTTAACCATTGGTTGCTTATATTATTCACGATTGATCCGATGATTCAACTATATAAATCAAAGCAAAAATAAGTATAAGGAATAAAATTGATAATAAAAAAAATCGAGAACTGAAAACTAAAAGTCCAACCAGTTTGGTTTTTTTAGCATTGCTTTTGCCCTCTATGAATCAACTGAGAATGCAACTAAGTTTGATCATATTCGTTGCAGATAAAACAAGAAACAAATTGTTGGACTGGGAAAGGCGATTTCACATCATAGATGGGATTGCTCGAGGACTTCTTTATCTTCATCATGATTCCAGATTAAGGATTATTCATAGAGATTTAAAAGCAAGTAATAAATTATTAGATAATGATATGAATCCCAAGATTTCTAAAAATTTCAGGCATGGAGATTGTGGACAGAAGGGAGGCCATTGGAACTAATCAATATAACAATAGGAGATACTGGCAGAGGCAACGCCACCACCAGCGATGGCACCTACATTACAAGTGAAATTTTAAGATGTATTCATGTGGCTCTCTTATGTGTGCAACAACGCCCAGAAGATAGACCCAAGATGTCATCGGTGTTGCTTATGTTAGGCGGGGAAAGTACATTACCTCAACCGAATCAGCCTGGTTATTTCATCGAAAAAGATCAGCTGCCATCAGCGACGGTAGCCGATTGTAGATCCAGGAAACAATCAACTTCATCTAATGAAGTCACCATTACAATGTTAGATGCCAGATAGAATTAGAGGTTCATGACGCTAGAGGCGAGACTGTAATTATCAAAGCGCAAATTATTGAGTCAACTGCTATTATTTAAATTAGGACTAAAATTTCAAAATTCAAAAAATATAAAACTAAAATTAACAAATTCAAAAATTACAAAATTAATTTTCATCAAATTAAAGTCTACACTTCCAAATCCAAATCATTAACGCTTCTTTTGGTTTCAAAAGCACTGTCATTGCATCAGTTTAGTGCCTTTTATTGCTCAATTGGATTGGAGTACAGCAAGGTGTTTTGGATTAGGCACTTTAACGAGACATTGTTGTTCGCAGATTACTTGAGTTCGAATTTAAAAAATATTTGAATTCAATTTGATAATTATCGAGTTAAGCTTGAGCAATTTAAGCTATTAGTCAAGTCGAATTCGGGCTTAGTAATACTTGGCTCAATCAAATTGCGAGTCTTATCAAAATTTTTTTTATTTTTTAATATATATTTTAAATATTTTTATATTATTAAATGAAATTATTGCTCTTAATAGATATTATTAACCCTAAGCTTAATCATCGAGCTAAACTTGAGCTCAAATACGTACAAGCTTAATCAAGCTCAAATTCAAGCTTGAATACAAAAATTAATAAACGAGCTTAATCAAGCTCGAGTAGCTTGAGCTTAAAAATAGATGTTTGATCGAGCTTGAGTCAAGTATCAAGCTTTGAATTTTGAGTCAAGCTCGAGCTTGACAGTATTCAGGCTTGGCTCAACTTGGCTCAATTACACCCTTAGTTTGGATGATTAAGGGTCAATTAATCATTAAAGTTGAAAATGTTGTGAAAAAAGTACTTTCAAAAAGTTTGACAATCTTTACTATTGTTGTCAAGAAATACTTTTGAAAAGATAATATGTTTTAGATACAATGTTGTAAAGTAAAATATTTAATGAGAGATAAAAAATAATTTCATTAAAAAAAAAACACTTTCAGCTAAGTTGAGGAGCTAAAGTTATAATCATACCTAATTTTTTTAAGAGAGTTGATGAAAAAATTCATGCAAACATTGAAATTTAGTGGACTAATTTTAAGCAAATGAAAGTAGAAAGATTAAATTCGTAAAAATTGATAAATACATAGATTAACCTATATATTTGGTTGAAACCATGACATAGGCAAGGGCGAAACTAGGGGCTTGTAAGATCCCCGACCCCCCTACAATGAATTTTTTTTATTTAGGTCCTTTAAAATTTTTAAAATAAATTAGTAAAGGTAAAATTGTGCTTTGGCCCCTTAAAAATATAAAAATTTGATTTAATCATTTAAAAATTATAAAAATATTAAAATGGTGACATTATATTTTGTCTATCGTAAAAATTATACATTCATACATTATGTCTAAAGAGAACTGTCTAAATAAAAAATCTATCATTTATTGTCTCGAAAATTTAAACTCGAATAATAAATTTTATAAAGGAGTTTTCCTTATTCACAAAAGTAATCAGATGTTTAATGTCAATCACGTTCATAAAAAAGAAACTTCTCTTTATGTCAAAGTACTGGAGTCTTTTTATCACTTCATAGATTGCTTGAAGAGGAGTTTTTCAATCATCACCCTCAAAAGGATAATGCCTGGATGTGACATGGAATTGAATGATAATGTAGGATATAAGCATCTGTCGTTATGGGTATGTTTAATTATATATATATATTTGAAAAAAATTGCCTACCTTCACCCCTGCACACAAAAGGTCCTTTAAGGCTCATGGGGATATGTAATTTTTGTTGTGAATCCAGGACCACTTTTGCCTGCTAAATGTCTTTGTTTTAATCATATAAGTAGTGCCAATTTATAGCTAAGCTAAAAGAGATTGCTTCACAATTTCTTTTAAAACTTTGTAAACAAGACAACAAAGTAGAAAGCAAAGAAGAAACATTGAAACATTATGGAAAGGGCTGTGTAATTCATGGTTGTCACCTCACATGCATGTGGTTTAAAAGGTTTGAAAGTAGTTGCTGATTTCTCAAAGCTTTGTCACCCGAAAATGTTTTTTTTTTTTTTTTTTAACTTGAAGCAAGGATTTTTTTTTTATCATATTAGATATCTTTTTGCATGTCAAATATCGATTGAATCATATATGAAGTGACAATCATATCTCAAACGACAGAAAAAGACGTCTTGAAACTCAATTGTGTTACCTAATGAAAGGGTGATGAATACTTGAAGCAATAGCCAATTTCCATTCTTAGGTGGGCCTTTTATCTCTTCTGGAAAAAATTATGAAGATATATACGATGATGATGATGATGATGATTTTTGGTATGGAGGTTCCTGTTTGTTCAAGGGAAAATAAACTAAAAACACCATAACCCCATGCTTTCTTTTCAATATATGTGGGAAGTTTGTCTTGTTTTTGGAGGACATTGAAAAAGAAAAAATAAAGAAAAAGAAGAAGTAAATTTTGCTGCTAGTTCTTGTACTTTGTGAAACTTGTGAATTTAATCCATATTATTTGATTTGGTCATTTTTAGTCTCTGTATATTTTTAAAAATTTTAAAATTCAATTATCACCAAACAATAATTGTTTAAGTTCTGCTATTTCCGGAATCTAATGCCTCAAACATAATGTGTAATGCCATGGCATATTATAAGTACTCACTAAAAATCTAGTTATTAGGTTAACTATGGCATTTGCATCAAGGTTAAAATTTTAAATTTTGAAAAACATAGTAATGTAGACTGGTCCAATACCCACAACCGTGCATATTGTATAGGATTAGTAAATGAATTTAACCAAATAGATTTAACGACTATTGATTGGTTTAAAATTAAAATTGACCAATTCAAAAAATATATAAACAAAAATTAATCAAATTAAAATATAAAAATGTACGAAGTCATAAAAAGTTTAGTCCAAAACATAAGTTTGTAAAAGACGTAATTCTTGAAGAAACATCATCATCTCCATCTCTTTTTTCAAAGAGTTGTGTCGTTAAAGCCTAAGGAGTAGTCAGGGATAATGTTGGGCATAATATCATTATATGATAAAGAATATAATATTAAAAATATTATTAATTATTTAATTTTTTAAATTCCATAAACGAATTAATGCCATATTTTATTTATGAAATTGACAGATGGCGATACATAGTAGACTTTAATTTATTATTATATTTTTCACATAAAAATTATAAAAAAATTCATAAAACCTTATTAATATTATAAAAACTTATAAATATTCTAAAAATTATAATTTTAAATAAAATTATAAAATATTAAAAATTTATAAATTTATAAAATTTTATTTATTGGTTCCTCATTTAGAAATTAATCCCTTAAAATCAAAATGAACACGTGACATTAGACCAACCGTTGGATAATGAGAATAGTTATCAGAATCAATGTTGTTTGAACTGGACAAGATTGACTAGTTGGACATCGAGTTGGTAAGGTTGTTGGACCAAACAAAGCCATTAAATTGGTTAACATGAAAATTGGTACGAACCGGTTGAATCGGGCAATTGAACAAGATTTTTAATTTTTTTTTAAATTTTAACGAATTATTTAATTGAATTGAACAAACCGGTTGAATTAATGGCCTGATCGGTGTGGCCACTGGTCCCGTCCAAAAATACTCTATATCATATAATACTTAGAAAATTATTTCTACTGTACTATACCTAAAAAAATTAGAAATACAAATTTTATAATAAAAAAACAATTTATCAATAAAAATAAGAGCAGCAATTATTAACTATTCCCATTATTCAATGGTTGATATGATGTCATGTGTTTATTATGATTTTAGGGGTTTAAATGACTTTTTTTATAATTTCTATTTTTTTAATTTTAATAATTTTTTAATTTATTAGATATTTTATATTTTTTATAATTTTTTATGGTTTTTTTAATTTTTCATAAAATTTTAAATATGTTTTTATTAATTTTATATTATTTTATATTATTTTTATAAAGTTTATATCAATTTTAATTTTTAATAATTTTTTGTAAAATAATTATAATTTTTTAATATTTTTATGAGAAAATATAATATTAAACTAGAAGCTATCATGTGTTACAATTTGATGTCCATCAATTGATTTTAACAATCAATGTGGTCAAATACGAAATCATTAATAGAGGAGCTTAATGAATCCTTTTTGCTGACCACAGAGACTCAATAGGGTGTGAATTTAGTACAATGGCTTAATTATTATTATTATTATTATTATTATTATTATTATTTTCTTAAGGCTTTTTGTTTCTATAACTCTATTAATTATTGATCTAATTTAATTTTAAAAATAATAATATAAATTAATTTAATATATTTTAGCATTAAATATTATAAACTCTTGAATTTTTTTTTAAACTTTTGACTAAAGCTTGGGACCTCTCCATAATTAATCTAAAACATTATTTATTTATTTATTTATTTGTAATATAAGAACCATCAAATCTCACCGTCACCCAACAAGTGCCAATGTCCAATAGAAACCACCCATCTTTTACTCTCCTATCTCTATCGCTCCTCACTCCGCCACCCCTGCACCATAAAAACCACTTTACACACTGTTTCTCCAACATGCTTCTTCAACCTAGGCTTACCATTACAAAAATTTGAAAATGAAATTTACTTTAAAATATTAATTTAAGTAAAGGGTAAACTACACCGCATGTCACTCTAAAATAGTATTGTTCCTATTTTGGTCACTTTAATTTTTTTATCAATTTAGTGGCTTTAATTAAGATAATTGCTCGAATTGATCATTGATGTTAAAAATTCGGTTAATTCATTAATAGATTGCTAACATGGAAATTTTTATTTACTTTTGGTTAAAGCTAGGGACCTCTCTGTAATTAGTCTGAAACTTTTTTTTTTTTTGTTTATTTGCAACATAAGAACACCAATCCTCATCATTGCTCGACACCTACCATAAGAACCAATCTTTATCACCTCCCATCCCCTGCTCCCCCATCTCTATCTCTCTTCACTCCACTGCCCCCATACCATAATAGAGAAAAAGCATCCAGTTTTCAATTAAGAAATGGTGAGGATCTGGGTTTAATTTTCTTCTAGTTTATACGATCTGTTGTTGTTGCTGCTGTTATTGTTGTAGCTTCTGCTTTGTGCTCTCTTTTTGTTTGAAAGTTGAAACTATATATAAATCATGTTCATGTGTGGATACATATGCAAGTCAACATCTAAGCAAAGTTAGAACTTATTACAAAAGTTGGTAAAAAAATGTTAGAGATTCACTCTAAAAAAAGTGACAAATCCAGTTCATGAATCATCTTTGTAACAAATTCAAAGTTTAAAATTCAACATTTGCAACCCTCACCTCTTTGTAATGGTAAGCTTAGGTTGAAGAAGCATGTTGGAGAAACAGTCGTATAAGGTGGTTTTTATGGTGTAGGGGTGGCAAAGTGAGGAGCAATAGAGATGAGGGAGTAGAGGATGGGTGGTGATGAGGATTGGTGGTTTTTATGGTGAGTGTTGGGTGGCCATGAGGTTTGATGGTTCTTATGTTGCAAATAAACCAAAAAAAGTGTTTAGAACTAATTATGGAAAGGCCTTAGTTTTAGTTAAAAGTAAAAAAAAAATGCCATGTTAACAATCTGTTAGTGAATTAACGAAATTTTTAAGAGCAATGACTAATTCGAACAATTTTTAATGGTAATGATTTGATGTGTAGTTTACCTTAAATAAATAATAATCTTTCTTGATTCCGTAAAACTTTAAAAATCTCTAATTTTTTATTTTCTTTTTAAATAATATTTTATTTTATTTTTAACATTCATCACTTTTCTTCCACCTTCCTTTTTTTAAGTTAATAAGAAACTTCCCTTCTAAATTTTAGAGACACCTCATATGTACTCTCTTGAATTATGATCGAAGAGACAAGATTCCATGATTATCCTATACTGGAGTGGTGGGAGTGTTTCTCCGCATGATGTGGTGAAGTAACAGATCTAAGACTTTGGATCTATCTTCAGTGGAGTTTTGATCAGATTGTTGCTTGATATTTTGGCGAAATCTTGTTGCTACTTTTTTTCTTAACTGTTCTTTGATTTGGCACCAAGAATTTTGTGTCTTTGTGAGTCGAAGGAGGATTGATTTTCTTCTAGTTTTTAGGTATCTATCAACTTTAATGGTTTAGCATCAAGCTTGGACTGTCTAATTTATAAAACCAAATCTCTATTTCTGAGTTTGTGATTAACAAATTTAAATTGTGTTTGGGAGTGGTTATGCTTTAAGTCGCGACAACAACCTCCTTTTCATATTGGCCTTCACACGGCCTTACACACGCCTATGTGGCCCACACGATCCAATTGATTCAGATCGTATGTCCTACATAGTCCAACACACAACTTGTCACACGACCGTGTGGCGCACATGGCCGAGTGGCGCACACAGCCTAGCACACGGCCGTGTGACGTCAACAGAATGCATTTAAGCTTTTCGTCGTTCGTTATTTTTTGAGTTTTACGTTACACACCTTTTTGATTTTTGAAGCAAATACCACGACAAGAATTCCATAACCTTAAATTGACAATTCACACAAATTAATTAACATGATTTTACTAAACCCGAAACGCTAATTCAAAAGAAACAAAGTCAATAATCAAACTTCATTATAGTGAAATCATCCTCTAACAATAATTAGCCACTTACCCTTGAAAGAACGACAGCACTCTAAATCACAATTAACTCGCTAAAGGAATTGATGTACACACGCATCACCTAGATAAAAATTAGTAACAATAGAAAACGTGGCACAGAATCGAATTAATAGAAACATCAAAAATATACACACGCTATGGAAAGAGGAAATCAACAACACTTACACAATAATGAATCCTTCAAACTTCTATCGAATACGCACTGTAACAGCTCGTTTTCAGTGAAATTGAAATAGTGGTTTCGGGACCACAAATCCGAGTTCAGAAGGAAAATTATTTTACTATTATTGCATAGTCTGCATTATGATAGGAATGTCGTATAAAAATTCCGTTAAGAAAATTTTACCGATTACATGTTTAATTGATAAAAGGACCAAATTGCATAGAATGCAAAAGTAGAATTCTAGTAGCTAAAGGGATCAAATAGCTATGGAATTCAAAATTGGAGGTCCTTATATAGCAAATAGGCCATTAAGAGGAGTTAGTAGATAAGTATGATGATTCATCAATGGAAAATTAAATAAAGAAAAGGACTAAATTAGAAATAGAAATAATTAAAGATGATAAAAATCTAATATCATCTTATTTCATCATCTTTCCCAAAATTAAAACATGGAAACCCTAGCCATGGAAATTTTGTTTTGAGAAAACTTATTTGGCTTAATTAGGTATGTTTCTTTGTCCCGTTTTTAGTAATTTTTATATTTCCGAGATTGTAATAACTTAATCTAGCTATGTTGGGGATTAATTTGCAAATTTATTAAGGTATTAAAGTTTTTCCATGGATAAGTATGAATTAATTATGAAGTTTTATGGTAGAAAATGAAAGGTTGTTGATAGATAAACAACTTTTGTAAAGGGAATTTTGATGAAATTATGATTTAGGGACTAAATTGAAAAGATGTGAAATTTATGGAAAAATTCTAATTTTTTTGAAATACATGGACTGTTATTGTAATATGTAAAAATCTGTTAGGCTTGGAATAAGGATTAAATTGCACGAATTTTATTTTCCGAGCCTAGGGACGAAATCAGAATTAATTAAAAGTATAGGGGCAAAATGGTAATTTTTCCTAAGATGTGAATTGGATCGAATTGAATATGAAATGTATTAAATTTATTTTAAATTCATTCATTTAGATCCGGATAGACCAAATACAATGTTAGAATGAGGAAAAGAGAAAGTAGTGAATTAGTAACTTTTGTGTGCACGAACATTGTCAAGGTAAGTTCGTGTAACTAAATTGTGTATTTAAATGTTTTAAATTAAATATTGTTGTGTGTGGAATGTATAATTTCCATGTATAAGTATTGAACACATATCCAAATATATCCGACAAATATTAAGTTTCGTTTGAATAAATAAAATTCGATGGATACAGGGTTCTCGTATTGGTTGTGGTCCTGCATGTGTTGCGGACACACCACAGCTCAAAAGAGCATCCCGTTATTAGCTCTTATGAGCTTCCCGTTAATAGCTCTTTGGAGCATCCCAATTTGGTTGTGATCCTACATGTGTTGTGGACACACCGCAGCTCTTACGAGCGTCTCGATATATGGCTCTTCGTGAGCTTCCCGATTAAAGGCTCTTTGTGAGCTTCCCATTAATGGCTCTCCTGAGCTTCCCGATATTGGCTTACTTGAACCTTCCCGACATTGGCTCGTATGAGCTTCCCGATAATGGCTCTTCGGAGCTTCCCGTTACATGGCTCACATGAGCTTCCCATTATATGGCTCGAAAGAGCTTCCCGTTTATGTACTCGTATGAGCATTCCTGAATATGAATTGACGGATTACAGATTTGTACACTTCATGTGTACTACCCGGGTATCCATCGATATTTTAAATGATTCAACGGGCAAAATCCTGATATTAGAAAATAAATGAATTCAAAGTGAATCGTTACCTGTATATACACGAGGTACATGGAAATTTGATATGGATGAGCTCATACATGATTCTTGATATTCATGTGAAATAAATGACTAGCATGTTTGATGAAGTTGTGTGTTTAGGCTACTAGCCACTTTACTTTGGATGTATTTTGAATGTTTACTTGAAATGTAAATGCATGGTAAGTAAATTTTCTGTTATACGAACTTACTAAGCATTAAATTCTTACTCTGTTTTATTTCCTATGTTTTATAGTACTCTGAAGCTCGTAAATGTTGGAAGCTGGTCAGAGCCACATCACACTATCCATCAGACTTTTTGGTATATATGTCGTAAAATAATTTTGTTTATAATGGCATGTATAGGCTAAATATAACCAATAATGGTATTGTAAATGTTTGGTTGTAACTAGCCATTGGAATGGCTTGTGATGGACATATTTTGATGTACTTATATATGGTCTTAATATGTTTGGTAAGTCTTTGAATTGGTTAAGTGATAGAAATCATATAGGCTCATTGTTAATTGATTTGAGTTAGTATAATTGGTAAGATATACATGTATGTGAATTGAGTCAATTAGAGGAAATTGATTACTTAGACATATGGGATGTTATAACATGTCCTAAACATGGTTTTAGTTTGATTTGAATGATTGGTATTGCCTTGTGAATGTGTTAAAGTGTTGATGTAGGTGGAAGATAATTTGGGTGAGAAAAGTGGCCATGGAAATGGCCTATTTTCGTCCACACGGGCAGAGACACGGGCGTGTGTCTTAGCCGTGTGTGACACACGGCCTAGCACACGGGCGTGTGATATGGCCGTGTATCCTCTGCATCTTAAAAATTGAGAAACAAAATGCTCAAAATTATCCACACGGCCTAGCACACGGGCGTGTGGCTTGGCCGTGTGACTCCTACACCTAATTAATGCAAGTCATTATGCTCACACAGCCTAGCATATAGGCGTGTGGCTTAGCCATGTGACCCAAGTTAGAGAGTTACACGGGTATTGACACGGGCTGGGACACGGCCGTGTGCCCCTATTTCGGAATATCCACATGGCCTGAGACATAGATGTGTCTCTTGACCGTGTGTGACACACGGCCTGGCCACACGGGCGTGTGTCCCCTGCACCTAGGAAAAAGTTTAAAATTTTCTGAAAAATTCTCTAAGTACCCGGATTACTCCCGACTTATTTCTATTGCATATTTTGGGCCTCGAAGGCTCATATAAGGGACAATATGATTGATTATGATGGATTTATGACATGAATGAGAAATGATATGAAATGTTTGTACTTGATTTGTAAACTCCGGTAATGCTTTGTAACTCTGTTCCGGCGATGGATATGGGTTAGGGGTGTTATACGCACAACACGGAAAATAGTAATAACGAATTACGCCACAATGAAGTAGAGTTACCGAAAGAAAAGAGTCGAAGGTGATGTTTGATTATCCTTCTTTCTTATTTTTTTTAGGTGCGCAACCACCAAAGAGAGAAAAAAAAAAATCAAAATTGAGGAATGGCAATATGGGAAAAACTAAAACTTGAAAGAAAATGGGCATGATGTGAGGAAGTGGGAAACAAAGTGGAAATCATTATTTTTGTTTGTTTTTTTTAACTAATTAACAATAATATAAATATTATCTTATTATTTTTTATATAAAAAAAACAAACTAACCACTAAACCCTTTATTTAATAAGTTAATAGATTAATCATAATCCAATTTTAACACTACCACATCCACTTAAGCGGCACAGTGCATGGGAAATAAAAAAAATATTTCCACTTGCTCGCGCAGGAAATCAAACACGGAACCAAGGTAAGCTGAAACCTTACCATTGAACCAACAAGCTCATTTTGTCATGAATTAGACATAAAATAAATTTAATCAAACCACCAAGGGTAGGAATTGAATAAAAAAATGAAAAAAAAATTAAGGGAAGGATTTGAACACAGAACCTCCCACACACATCCAGAACACTTAACCATTGAACCAGATCAATTCACTTTACAAAATTTTCACAGTCATAACTTAAGAATCAAGACACGACCATTCTTGGTTTCACTAATCCAATTTCTTCTAAGCTGAATTTTTAGATGTGACAAAGAATAGATGAAATCACTTCAAAAGAACGAGACTTGGTGGCTAGTAAAATCATCCATCGGTAAGAATATAGTTGGTTGCAAATGGGTGTTTAAGAAAAACGAAGGTTCAAGTTCGAACAAAACTAGGTACAAGGAAAGATTGGTCGCAAAAGGGCTACAATCAAGTGGAGGGATTTTGTTTTCATGATGTTTTCTCTCCCGTTATGAAACATACAACCATTCGGACGCTTTTGGCCCTTGTTGCATCAAACAATATTGAGTTAGAGCAATTAGATATAAATATCGTTTTCCTTCATGGTGACCTTGAGGAGGACATATACACGCAACAACTGAAAGGCTTCAAACCTGAAGGTAAGAAAGATCATGTTTGCCTTCTTAAAAAATCATTTTACGATCTGAAGCAGTATCATTGGCAGTGGTACAAAAATTTCAACTACTTCATAATAAGTATTGGTTTTTCACGAAGTATGATAGTTGCATATAATGCAATGTCTTGATGATGGTTCATTCATATATTTGTTGCTTTATGTTGATGATATGTTGATTACAACTAAGGATCCATTCGAAATTGTAAGACTTAAAATCATGCTTAACTCTAAGTTTGAGATGATGGATTTAGGTAGAGTGAAGAAAATTTTGGGAATAGTAATTTCAAGGGATAGACGTTTCGAGAAATTATTTTTATCACAAAAAAGGTACATCAAAAAGATCCTTGAGCAATTTGAGATACAAGAATCAAAATTGGTAAGTACTCCCTTAGTTGCACATTGTAAATTGTTATTTTCAATTTCTCCCTAAAACGAAGAAGAAGAGAGGTACATGTCAAAAGTACCTTATTCAAGCACAGTTGGAAGTTTGATGTATGCAATGGTATGTACTTGTCCCGATATTTCACATACAGTTAGTGCTATTAGTAGATATGTGGCCAAACCAAGTAAGTTACATTGGCATGCAATTAAGTGGATATTCAGATATTTATGAGGTACTTCTAACATGTGTTTAGAGTTCGGAAGAAGCATAAAAGGCTTAGTCAGATATGTTGATTCAGATTATGTAGGAGACTTAGATCGAAGGAGGTCTCTCACAGGTTATCTATTCACTTTTGGAGATTGTGCATCAATTGGAAAGCAACACTTCAAGCTACAATAGCCTTATGTACTATTGAAGCAGAATACATGGAAATTACAAAAGCTGTAAAAGAAGCGATTTGGTTAAAAAGTCTATTTAGTGAACTAGTAAGTGAAAAGGGTCAACTGTCATATATTCTAATAGTCAAAGTGTCATACATCTCACAAAAGATCAAATGCATTACGAAAGGATGAAGCACATAGACATTCATTATCATTTTGTTTGAGAAGTGATCATTTAAGGGGATGATCAGATTCTTAAAATTGGAACAGAATACAATCCACTCGACATGATGACAAAGAGCCTCCCAATTTCAAAGTGTGAGCACTGCTTGGACTTGGTGAGTTTTCAAAAAAGATTAAATTAGGCCTATAATAGGGCTTGACAAGGGACTTAAGTCAAATAAAAGTCAAGGTGGAGATTTGTGGAGTTATGTCTCGCATTTTCGGACTAAATAGTGTGTGACGTCGCAATAAGGAAGTGTTCTTCGTCCCGATGAACAGCCTATGTCATAACGAGAAGAGAGACTTCGTCCCGACGACCGAATGCCACATGACTACATAACGACGTGCACCTCAAGTTTTTCATCTTTTTTTCCCTGTTAAACTCTGTTTTTAGTTTCCCAGTTGTACTCTAATTAACCTAAGCATATTCTAGTCATATATGCTATGAATTTTAGCCTATAAATAGACCTTAGTTACTCTATGTTTTACATAACAGAAATATTAAGATTGAGAGAATTTTGTTCTTTGTTTTGAAGGGTTTTTCTTTTAGGGCTTCGGGTTTTCCTTTAATTCTCTCAATCTTTTGTACTCTGCTTTATTACAGTGAAATCTCTTGTTACATGTGGTTTTTTATCCTCTTTTGAGGAGTTTTTCCACATAAAATTTGTGTGTTCAATCTTTTCGATTTTACTTTATTTACTTGTTCATTGCATAACACGGGTCATTTCCCAAAAGAGATCTATTTGAATAAGATTGGCATAATTCACAAAGTCATTAAGCAACTCCATGATAAAGAAACCCCATGTTTTTCATACTGGAATTGAATCACATTAAAGTCCCCTACACACATCCAATTTTTCTCATAGTAGGAAAGTTGAGACCAAAGCCCAACATAATAGGACAAGAAGAGAAAAAAAATCCTCACTAACCTTGAGCATATAACACCCCTAACCCGTAACTATCGCAAGTTTAGTGTTAAGAGGCATTACCGTGCAATCAGAAACTTTTACAGACATTTCATAACATAATCTGACAAATCACATCAAAGTGTCCCTTAAATAGGTCTACGAGACCTTAATCATGCTTTAGTAAGGGGCCGGGACTAAACCGAACACATACGGAAATTCTCAGAAATTTAAAAGTTTTTCTAAGTTACAGAGGTCACTGCGCTGTGGTGTGGGCGTGCCATGTGCCTCCCACGGCCACAGACACGCCCATGTGCCCGAGCCGTGTCAAAACAGGGCATACATACTGACTTGTCCACATGGCCATGGACACGCCCGTGTGCCTCACCCGTGGTCGAGCCTGACTTGCATCACAAACCCAGTCACACGCCCGTGTGTTCAGCCCGTGGTCGAGCCTGACTTGATTTTGAAATTCAACCACGAAGGACACGGTCGAGCTACACGCTCGTGTGCTCAACCGTGTGGGCAAATATAGGCCATTTGCAAGGCCAAAATGCCACCCACACATTGGGTCATCCTTACAAGCACATATAAGCATATTTCCCTACCAATTGGCAACAAAAAACATACCAAAATGATCATCATAACATCCCATTCAATACCATTTCTAAACATACCAACTATTATGCCAATTAGCTCAACTAATTCACAAATAAATCCTTGCATAATTTACCCACATCTTACCACATTAATAAGCTAAATTTGCACCAATAACTTACCATTACCTTGACCTTTTCATATTCATGAAATCATACCTAAACCAAACATCATATAGCATAGCATCTCATTCATAACACAACCACTTATCTAGCCATATCACATGACTATGTACACATATCACAAACATAACTCAAAGTAACTAGCCTATACATGCCATAATTTAGTATATACATTTTCAAAAGGTACCAAAATAAATTTGAGTAGTGTGATGATGATCCTCGACGGTTCCCCGAGCCTTCAGTAGCTTTGACGATCTATAAAACAGAGCAAACACACACAAAGTTAGCTTTCCAAAAGCTTAGTAAGCCATATACAAATAAACTTAACATAAATGCATATAACCATATTGATACAAGTCAATAATATTTCTTATTTGCAAATCCATGTCATCTTATTTGGCTCATTTGCTTAGCCATTGCTTATCCACATTCCTTAACTCAAGTATCACTTATACTCATAGCTCATTCAAACATATATTCACATATTTCTCATCAAATTTATACACATATTCACTTTAGTAAGCTCATATAAACACTTACCTTTCATACACACATAGTGTACTTTTCACACGTACCTGAATCATTTATACCTTTCACAAAGACATTCATTTCTCGGACATGCCCGTTGAACCGTTTGAAATCTAATAGGATACTCGGAATGCTCAGAATAGTCGTACAATGCCAATGTCCCAGACGAGGTCTTATGTGTACTCAGATATCGATGCCACTGTCCCAGACAGGGTCTTACACGAATCAATTACGATGCCAATGTCCCAGACATGGTCTTACACGAAAATATCATATTGATGCCAACGTCCCAGACGTGGTCTTATACGAAATCTCGAATCAATGCCAACGTCCCAGACGTGGTCTTACATGATATCACATATCGGACACCTATGTCATGACATATGTAATCCTGTCTATTCCTAGGTTCGTACGGGACTTCTCGGACATTAATAACTTGTCGACACTTTCTCGAATTTCATACACATAACCTCTCGAGCATTATTCATAGCAATCTAAATTTCATAGATGCATAAATACTAAATTAAAATACATTTATTTGTATATCAACTTACCTCGGATTCGGATTAAACGAGCGATTTTGACTACTCGATCACTTTAGATTTCCCACGATCTAAGTTCGTTTTCTTCGGTTCTTGATCTATACATATTCAAATTTAACTCATTTATTCACTAATTCATTCAATTTAATCCAAAAACACATATTTAGGGGATTTACAAATTAGCCCTCACATTTTCACATTTTGACATTTTAGTCATTATTACACAAAATCACAAAATACACATAATTTGCTTGTACCATGCTTAGGCCGAATATCACCCATGATCATACAAGTCCATACATTTCATTTATTTCACAATTTAGTCCCTCAAAATATTATTTTCTCAATTTAGTCCAAATTACTCAAAATCACTAAAAATCCAAAGACAAAACATATTAATCTAACACATATATTCCATATTTTATCATCAAACATCACAAAACTCATGTGTTCATCAATGGCACATTTCATAATCTTCATCAATTCACAAAATTGAGGCATGGGTTTTGAAGAACATAAAGCAACGATTACAAAAACGTAGAAATTATCAAAAACTGAAACAAAACATACCTTAATCAAGCTTTATCAATGCCGAATGTTTAAGAACTAAAACCCTTAGTTTTCTTTTCTTGTTTTCGGTGGATGAACACAATTAAAATGGCCACCACTTTGTCTTTATTTTATTATAATAACATTAATATACATTTTACCATAATAGCCTTAATGAAATTAATTAGAAAACCATGTATCACATGTCCATAACCATCCACTACATTGTTAAATGGCTAATTTACAACATAAGGCCTCATACATAAGAAGACACATCAATTAGGTACTTAATCAAATAGAATGCTACTTTTACATTTTATGCGATTTAGTCCTTTTCTCAAATTAAACACACATATGACAAAATTAATTCACAAAAATTTCACACATGCTTAATCATATACTGCAGACACAGAAAATAATATTAAAATATTTTTCTAACTCGGATTTATGGTCTCGAAACCACTATTCCAACTAGGGTCTAAACCGGACTGTTACAATTCTCCCTCCTTAGGGATTTTCGTCCCCAAAAATCTTGCCGTTGAATAAGTTAGGATATTGCTGTTTCATTATATCTTCAGGCTCCCACGTAGCCTCTTCCACTCCGTGGCGATACCACAGTACTTTTACTAACGAGGTTTTCTTGTTTCGCAATTCTTTCGCTTCACGAGCTAAGATACGGATTGGTTCTTCTTCATAAGTCATATCAGATCGAATTTCAATCTCAGACGGAGTTATCACATGTGATGGATCGGATCTGTATCGTCGAAGTATTGACACGTGAAATACATTATGAATTTTTTCCAACTCAGGTGGCAACAATAATCTATATGCAACAGGTCCAATGCGCTCGATGATCTCATACGGTCTGATGAACCTCGAACTCAACTTGCCTTTACGTCCGAATCTGAGTACTTTTTTCCATGGAGATACTTTTAAAAATACTTTATCACCAATTTAGAATTCAATGTCTTTTCTTTTCAAGTGCGTATAGGACTTACGGCGATCGATCGACGCTGCTTCGGACTATCACGGATTACTTTCACTTTACATTCGGTGTCTTTTATCAAATCAACCCGTGTATCTTACTTTCACCGAGATCACCCAATACGAGTGTCCGAGCATTTACGTTCGTACAAAGCTTCATAAGGTGCCATTTTGATGCTCGATTGAAAACTATTATTATACATAAATTCAATCAATGGCAAATCTTGTTCCCATGCGTACCATTAAACTCAAGGATGCAACATCTCAACATATCTTCGAGAATCTGAATAATCCGTTCGATCGACCATCCGTCTGCGGATGAAAAGCTGTACTGAAATGCAATTTTGTACCTAAAGCTTCTTGCAATTTCTTCCAGAATCATGATGTAAATCTCGGGTCTCTACCAGATACAATAGACAATGACACTCCGTGCAATCTCACAATATCAGAAATATAAAACTCAGCTAATTTATCAAGTGAGTAATCAGATCATACTGGAATAAAATGGGTAGATTTCGTCAATCGATCAACTACGACCCAAATTGTATCTTTCTTTCTTGGAGTCAAGGGCAATCCAGAAACAAAGTCCATCGTAACTCTATCCCATTTCCACTCGGGAATCAAAATCGGTTGTAGCAAACCAGATGGAACCTGATGTTCAGCTTTAACTTGCTGACAGACTAAACGTTTCGACACAAAGTTAGAGATGTCTCGTTTCATACCAGACCACCAATAGTGTTGCTTCAAATCATGATACATCTTTGTACTTTTCGGATGAACATATAAGCGACTGTTATGTGCTTCATTCAAGATCAACTGAATCAACTCTGAATTTCTTGGAACACAAATCCGATCTCTGAATCTCAAACAATCACCATTATCCACTCGAAATTCTGAATCAGAATTCAAATCACACTGAGCTCGTTTTGCTAATATTTCCTTATCAACTTTCTAAGCATCACATATTTGCTGTAAAAACAACGGTTTCACTTTCAACTCATCCAAAACTGATACATCATCAGACAAGTCCAAATGGGCATTCATCGCACGCAATGCAAATAGTGATTTTCGACTCAATGCATCAGCAACAACATTTTCTTTTCTCGGATGATAATCTATCACAAGCTTGTAATCTTTCAACAGCTCTAACCATCTTCTCTGACGCAGATTCAAGTCTTTCTGAGTCATCAGGTACTTTAAACTTTTATGATCTGAAAATACGTGACATTTTTCACCGAAAAGATAGTGGCGCCAAATCTTTAATGCAAACACAACCGCAACTAGTTCAAGATCGTGTGTCGGATAGTTCTTTTCATGCGATTTCAGTTGTCTCGAGGCATAAGCTATAACTTTTCCTTCCTGCATCAAAACATATCCCAGACCATTTATTGAAGCATCACTATAAATCACGAATTCTTTACCAGATTCTGGTTGTACCAAAACTGGAGCTTCGGTTAACAGAGCTTTCAACTGATCAAAATTGTTCTGAAATTTATCGGACCATTCAAATCTCACATCTTTTTGAAGCAATCTAGTCAACGGAGTAGCTATCATCGAGAATCCTTTTACAAACCGACGATAATAACCAGCAAGTCCCAAAAAACTTCAGACTTCAGACACATTTCTCGAAGGCTTCCATTCTAAAATGGTTGAAATCTTGCTCGGATAAACTCGTATACCAGATGCTGATACAATATGTCCCAGAAAACTGACTTCACGCAACAAGAATTCACATTTACTAAACTTTGCATTCAATTGCTTTTCACGCAGAGTCTGTAACACAATACCCAGATGTGCAGCATGTTCAGTTTCATCTCGAGAGTAAATCAAAATGTCGTCAATGAATACAACAACAAATCGATCTAGGTACGGTCTGAAAATTCTGTTCATCAGATCCATAAAAATAGCAGAAGCATTTGTTAGTCCGAAGGCATAACTAAAAACTCATAATGCCCGTACCTGCGTCAAAGCGTTTTTCAGAATATGCGAATCTTTTACTCGCAGCTGGTAGTATCCCGATCTCAAATCTATCTTTGAAAACACTGTGGCTCCTTTCAGTTGATCGAACAAATCATCAATTCTGGGCAAAGGATATTTGTTCTTTATAGTCACCTTGTTCAACTGACGATAATCAATGCACATTCTCATCGTACCATCTTTCTTTTTCACAAACAGAACAGGAGCACCCCAAGGTGAAAAACTCGGTCGTGCAAACCCTCTATCGGTCAACTCTTGCAACTGTGACTTTAATTCTTTCAACTCTATTGGTGCCATTCTATACGGAGCTATCGAAATAGGAGTTGTTCCTGGATACAAATCAATACCAAATTCAACTTCACGTATCGGAGGTAATCCCGATAATTCTTCAGGAAATACATCAGAGAATTCGCAAACTACTGGAACTGATTCAACTTTCTTTTCAGTTACTTTCGAGTCAATCATATAAGCAAAATAAGCTTCATAACATTTTCTCAAATAATTCTGAGCTTTTAATACAGATATCACAGTAGGTAACCCATTCAAATCATTAGACTCAACCCGAACTATTTCATCATTCTGACATTTCAAATCAATGGTCTTTCTTTTGCAATTCACAACAGCACCATGTAGTGTCAACCAGTCCATACCCAAAATTATATCAAACTCATCAAATGGTAATATCATCAGATCAGCTGGAAAACAAACATCTCGAAACATTAACGGACAGTTCTTGCATACTTTATCAACCAGAACATTTTTACCTAAGGGGTTGATACTCTAATAACAAGTTCAGTAGACTCTACAGGTAAAGTCTTACTGGATACTAAATTCATTCATATATACAAGTGAGTAGAACCATGGTCTATCAATGCAATCACAGAAGTATCATAAAGAGTAAATGTACCCGTTATAACATCCGGAGATAAAGCTTCCTCACGAGCTCAGATGGCATATGCTCTGGCAGGCACTCTGGCTTCAGATCTCGCAACTGAATCATTCGTAATTCTCTGACTACCACTGACATTTCTTGCATTTTAGGAAGGTCTACCTCTCACTGAAACATTATCAGATCTCGAATTCTGAACAATCTCTTGCTCAACAAACTCTGGGCAATCTCGGATAAAATGGTCCAACAATCCGCATCTAAAACAGGCTCGATCATTTAATCTACAACTTCTCGGATGTCTTTTACCACAATGTTTACATTCAGGTCTCTCGGATTGGACATTTCCAACACTAGCCATCGAAGTTGCTGGAGCTTTAGAATTCTGCTGTAATCTCGCACGATCTCTATTCGAATGTCCCACACTAGCCTTGGAATGGCCATATTCATCTCTGAATTTCTTTGATGCAGACTGAAATGATTTACTCGGAATCTCTTTCTCACATCTCTAGCTTCAGACTCAACTTTCCTTTTATCTTTCCCAAGTGCCTCAGCCTTGCATGCTCGATCAACAAGCACAACAAACTCTTTTATCTCCAGAATCCCTACTAGTAACCGGATATCTTCATTTAGGCCGTCTTCAAATCTTTTTCACATAATTGCCTCAGTTGATACACATTCTCGAGCATACTAGCTTAATCTCACGACCTCTCATTCATACTCAGTCACGGTCATCTGACCCTGTTTCAACTCAAGAAATTCTTTTCGTTTCTGATCAATAAACCTCTGACTGATGTACTTCTTTCTGAACTCAGACTGGAAGAAATCTCAAGTAACTCGTTCCTTTGGAACCACAAAAATCAAAGTCTTCCACCATTGATAGGCTGCGTCTCTTAACAAAGAAACAACACACTTTATACATTCTTCAGGAGTCAGTGACATTTCATCAAATACTCGGATAGTGTTCTCGAGCCAGAATTCCCCTCTCTCAGCATCATCATCACTAGTGGCCCTGAACTCTTCAGCCCCATATTTACGGATTTTGTCGACCGAAGGCTTATTCAACAAATTCAGATTCATAGCCAGAGGTATAGCAGAAGTCTGAGGTGGATTAGACGTGGGCGGAGGTTGTGAAACAGCCGGATTAGCTCTTACATACTGGGTGAACCACTCGTTCATCATTTGGAAGAAAGCTTTTTTAGCTTGTCCCTCTTGACCGCTAGTAGCTGGTCTCGAATCAGATAGCGCTGTCCCCTAAGTGGAAGTAGGCGCATTGCTTTCTATATCATCAGCTACGGCTCTTTCGGGATCCATTACTATACGGAAAACACATTTTACTCGTCAGGATTCATCACACTATCACATTTCATATATATGGCATGTATAGCTAGACTCTTATACGCTACGTTAGTACGAGAATCGACTAAACCGTAGCTCTGATACCAATCAAATGTAACTCCCCTAACCCGTAACCAACGTTGGTTTAGGGTTAAGTGGCATTACCGAACAATCAGAAACTTTTACAGACATTTCATAACATAATCTGACAAATCACATCAAAGTGTCCCTTAAATAGGTCTACGAGACCTTAATCATGCTTTAGTAAGGGGCCGGGAATAAACCGAACACATACGGAAATTCTCAGAAATTTAAAAATTTTTCTAAGTTACAGAGGTCACACGCCCGTGTGGGCAGGCCATGTGCCTCTCACGGCCTCAGACACGCCCATGTGCCCGAGCCGTGTCAAAACAGGGCATACATACTGACTTGTCCACACGGCCATGGACACGCCCGTGTGCCTCACCCGTGGTCGAGCTTGACTTGATTTTGAAATTTAACCACGAAGGACACGGTCGAGCTACACGCTCGTGTACTCAACCGTGTGGGCAAATATAGGCCATTTGCAAGGCCAAAATGCCACCCACACATTGGGTCATCCTTACAAGCACATATAAGCATATTTCCCTACACAATTGGCAACAAAAAACATACCAAATGATCATCATAACATCCCATTCAATACCATTTCTAAACATACCAACTATTATGCCAATTAGCTCAACTAATTCACAAATAAATCCTTGCATAATTTACCCACATCTTACTACATTAATAAGCTAAATTTGCACCAATAACTTACCATTACCTTGACCTTTTCATATTCATGAAATCATACCTAAACCAAACATCATATAGCATAGCATCTCATTCATAACACAACCACTTATCTAGCCATATCACATGACTATGTACACATATCACAAACATAACTCAAAGTAACTAGCCTATACATGCCATAATTTAGTATATACATTTTCAAAAGGTACCAAAATAAATTTGAGTAGTGTGATGATGATCCTCGACGGTTCCCCGAGCCTTCAGTAGCTTTGACGATTTATAAAACAGAGCAAACACACACAAAGTAAGCTTTCCAAAAGCTTAGTAAGCCATATACAAATATAAACTTAACATAAATGCATATAACCATATTGATACAAGTCAATAATATTTCTTATTTGCAAATCCATGTCATCTTCTTTGGCTCATTTGCTTAGCCATTGCTTATCCACATTCCTTAACTCAAGTATCACTTATACTTATAGCTCATTCAAACATATATTCACATATTTCTCATCAAATTTATACACATATTCACTTTAGTAAGCTCATTTAAACACTTACCTTTCATACACACATAGTGTACTTTTCACACGTACCTGAATCGTTTATACATTTCACAAAGACATTCATTTCTCGGACATGCCCGTTGAACCGTTCGGAATCTAATAGGATACTCGGAATGCTCAGAATAGTCGTACAATGCCAACGTCCCAGACGAGGTCTTACGTGTACTCAGATATTGATGCCACTATCCCAGACAGGGTATTACACGAATTAATTACGATGCCAATGTCCCAGATATGGTCTTACACGTAAATATCATATTGATGCCAACGTCCCAGACGTGGTCTTATACGAAATCTCAAATCAATGCCAACGTCCCAGACGTGGTCTTACATGATATCACATATCGGACACCTATGTCATGACATATGTAATCCTGTTTATTTCTAGGTTCGTACGGGACTTCTTGAACATTAATAACTTGTCGACACTTTCTCGGATTTCATACACATAACCTCTCGAGCATTATTCATAGCAATCTAAATTTCATAGATGCATAAATACTCAATTAAAATACATTTATTTGTATATCGACTTACCTCGGATTCGGATTAAACGAGCGATTTTGACTACTCGATCACTTTAGATTTCCCACGATCTAAGTCCGTTTTCTTCGGTTCTTGATATATACATATTCAAATTTAACTCATTTATTCACTAATTCATTCAATTTAATCCAAAAACACATATTTAGGGTAATTTACAAATTAGCCCTCATATTTTCACATTTTGACATTTTAGTCCTTATTACACAAAATCACAAAATACACATAATTTGCTTGTACCATGCTTAGGCCGAACATCACCCATGCTCATACAAGTCCATACATTTCATGTATTTCACAATTTAGTCCCTCAAAATATTATTTTCTCAATTTAGTCCAAATTACTCAAAATCACTAAAAATCCAAAGACAAAACATATTAATCTAACACATATATTCCATATTTTATCACCAAACATCACAAAACTCATGTGTTCATCAATGACACATTTCATAATCTTCATCAATTCACAAAATTGAAGCATGGGTTTTGAAGAACACAAAGCAACGATTACAAAAACGTAGAAATTATCAAAAACCGAAACAAAACATACCTTAATCAAGATTTATCAATGCCGAATGTTTAAGAACTAAAACCCTTTGTTTTCTTTTCTTATTTTCGGTGGATGAACACAATTAAAATGGCCACCATTTTGTCTTTATTTTATTATAATAACATTAATATACATTTTACCATAATAGCCTTAATGAAATTAATTAGAAAACCATGTATCACATGTCCATAACCGTCCACTACATTGCTAAACGGCCAATTTACAACATAAGGCCTCATACATAAGAAGACACATCAATTAGGTACTTAATCAAATAGAATGCTACTTTTACATTTTATGCGATTTAGTCCTTTTCTCAAATTAAGCACACATATGACAAAATTAATTCACAGAAATTTCACACATGCTTAATCATATACTGCAGACACAGAAAATAATATTAAAATATTTTTCTAACTCGAATTTGTGGTCCTGAAACCACTATTCCGACTAGGGTCTAAACCGGACTGTTACAGAGCAAATCTCAGCAAGAGAAGGAGATTAAAGATAGAAAACCTACTTAACCAATAATAAATACATTTAACCATATTAAAAATTAGGTTATAGAGTAATATTATATGAATTAGGTTACATGACTTTGCTATGTATATCTATATTATATTTAATTATTTGATTGAGTTGGTGTCGCAAGTTAATCGAATAATAACTTAATTGAGAATGACTAAAATCCATTATTTTACAAAAAAAAAAAATATTATTATAAAGGTGCTTTTTTATATTTTATATAAAACATATAAAAAGAATTTAAATAAAAAAACCCACACTAAATGATATTTGAACCTAAGACATTTTACTCTCTAAAACATCAAATTTATCATTTCAACCAAAATCACATTATTTTTTATATCAATTCTTTTAGATACACGCTCATGCACACACACAGAGAGAGACTCAGGGTAAAATACCCAAATATACCAAAAAAATATAAAATTTACGGAATTGGGCCGGTTTCTGGAAAATTTACAGAAAAGGGTCATTTCCCCACAAAACGCGTCCACGTCAGCGCGTTTTGTGGGGAAATGGCAGCAAAGCGCGTCCCCAGGGGCACGCTTTAGCCCTTCAACGGTAAAAAAAAAAGGTCAAAATATTTTTGGCCGTTGGGGGCCCAGCGGTAAAAAAAAACCTATAAAAACCCCCAACCCTTTTATTTTTTTCACACTTTAATCCTTACTCATTCTTCTCTCAAATTCCTCTCAAAATTCTCTTTAAGTCCTTCAAACTTCCTCTGAAATTTCGAAATAGTCCTTTAATATTTACAAAAAAGCCCTTTTTTTAATTTTTTTAATATATTTTTTTTGAAACTTTTAAAATTTTCGATCGTATTACAAATGACCGGGGATTTACTTTGTCTAGACAACAAGCACATCTCCGTCGATCAAATGCAAATGGTAAGTTTTAATTTTAATTTTTCAATATTATTTAATATTTTTTAGGTTTATGCAATTTTAATTAATTTTTATTTTATAATTTTTTAAACGAAATTGTAGATCGGGTGTTGCAATGTTATATTCGCAATATGCATGGTCCCCCATCGCCGTTGATCGAGAATTACCTGCGGGAAGCGGGTTTTTGGCACATGGCCACGATAGGCCGGGGGGTCAAGTTGGAGCCGACTTTGATCAGTGCGTTGATAGAGAGGTGGAGACCCGAGACGCACACTTTCCATCTTCCATGCGAGAGTGTACCATCACTCACGGAAGATGTGTAGTTGCGATTGGGATTCCGGTGGGCGGGTCGGTAGTCACCGGGTCCGCAACTTCTACCGATTGGATGGCCGTATGCTACGAGCTTACGGGTGTTATTAGGATAACATTCGGGGAGGTCGATCGAGATGGCACAGTTACGAGACACATTCCCGGAGCCGAATGAGGTTCGACCGAAATAGAAAGAATACGGTATGCTCGGGCATACATTCGGAGATAATTTGAGGTTATCTCGATCTTTGGACTGTCTAGAAACCTCATTACACTTGAGATGGTCTTTGAAACTTGTTGATTTTAGAGCGGTGGTGAATTGAGTTGGAGGTCTGCCGTGCTATCGAGGTTGTATCGGGAGATGTGCGTGACGCGCATGATCGAGTAAAGCAAAAATCGGAGGTTGCCTATCACTACTGCGATCATGGTCACGTTTCGATTTCTATTTTTACGTCATCGACTCGACCACCCATATTCATTCCCACTGATAACGAGGTAAATTTAATGTTATATTTTACAATTATTACGTAGATTTATAGTATAATTGTATGCTAAAAATTTATTTAATTAGGTGGAACCATTCAGCGAGTTATGCTAGAATACCTACCTCGCTTGAAAATATACGGCTTCTATTGGACCAACGGTCAGAATCACAAGTAAGTTTCGAATTTCGTATTTATAATTTAGTATTTCGTATTTACTGTTTAGTATTATGTATATAACTAATATTTTAGTAATGTTAATATAGTTTCAATGGACACCGTACGAGGATCCGGCAATTGGCAAGTAATTCGGAGGAGTTCTTGCAAAATCCAAACAGTTGGCACGTGAAGGTCCTATTGATCAACTATGCGACCGTGGAGATGCACCAGTCAGATCGGGTTCTGCGACAATTTGGATTCCGGCAATCGATTCCCGTGCCACCTGAGGTTCTCGATGATGAGCACAAAGTGGACTTACAGCAGTTACACACGGATTGACCAAGATTTTGGTCAGCATATATCGAGATGTGGGAGAACCGGTATGACTATTTACCTATCCGGGAACCGATCGTCGTTCCTGAGTTAGCGTGCGTGCCAGAATACATGCCATGGTTTAGGATCCATGGTAAGCCATATTTGTTGTCGGAAGAAGAGAGGCGACGGCAACTTTGTCAACAAAGGGAACGTCGGGGCCCTTTAAATCCAAGGAGAAGGGGTGATGAGACGGGGTCATCAACGGCAGCGAAACACGATCACAAGGCCATCATCAACGGTGCCCACACGATCAGGGCCCATCGAGTTCACCGACAACGCCGACATCACGGCCTTTACCCTTTTATGCGGTCGTACCCTAGCCCTTATATGTATCCTAACCCATATATGTTTCCTTTCCCGCCCCACCCGAGTTGGAATGCATGGCGGGATCGAGTCCGTTTCGACTACTCCGACCGCCGGCCGATCTTGAGGCCGTCGTCGCGTGAGGATCACAGGAGGCGCCGTCGGGAGCATTTCTTTTACTAGTCTCCTTCGCCATACGGATTCGGACACCCCCGCCGTGGTTTATGCAAACACCTCCGGGTCGTTATTTTATCAAGGTGGGCCATCCTCGCAACACCCACAACTGGACCACCGCTTCGGATCGGGCTGGAATCCCCGCCGAGGTTCCACGACCCCGCCGGAAGCTAGAAGAAGGAGGAAACCAGCACAGAATCGCCGACTACCCCGTGTGGCACTTGATTCCGACCTAAGCATCAACATTGATTCGGATGAGCTTTTTATTTTTTAAATTATAATAAATTTTTTAATTTTTAATAAAAAAAGTTGTTTTTTATTTGTGTTTGTAATTTAATTTTAATATCTTCACTAAAATAGAAGTTGTTTATTTTTTTGTATGTAATTTAATTTGAATTTTTTAATAAAATAAAAAGTTATTTTTATTTTTTATTTTTTTAATTTAGTTTTAATATATTTAATAAAATAATAGTTGTTTAATTTTTTTATTGTAATTTAATTTTAATATCTTTAATAAAATAGAAATTGTTTAATTTTTATTGTAATTTAATTTTCATATATGTAATAAAATAAGAAGTTGTTTTTTATTTTTATTTTTATTTTATTGTAATTTAGTTTTAATATATTTAATAAATAAGAAGTTTTTTTATTTTTATTTTTTTGTAATTTAGTTTTAATATATTTAATAAATAAGAAGTTTTTTATTTTTTATTTTTTGTAATTTAGTTTTAATATATTTAATAAATAAGAAGTTTTCTTTATTTTTATTTTTTTGTAATTTAGTTTTAATATATTTAATAAATAAGAAGTTTTATTTTATTTTTTATTTTATTGTAATTTAGTTTTAATATATTTAATAAAATAATAGTTGCTTATATGTTTTTGTAATTTAATTTTAATATCTTTTATAAAATAGAATTTGTTTAATTTTTTTTTGAAATTTAATTTTAAAAATAAAAGTCCAATATTTGTGGAAAGGGGAAAGCGCGCCCCTGTGGACGCGCTTTGTACCACATCAGCAAAACGCGTCCATGTAAGCGCGCTTTTGCTGATGTGGTACAAAACGCGTCCCCAGGGGCGCGCTTTGCTGCCATTTCTCCACAAAACGCGCTGACGTGGACGCGTTTTGTGGGGAAATGACCCTTTTTCGTAAATTTTCCAGAAACCGGCCCAATTCCGTAAATTTTATATTTTTTTGGTATATTTGGGTATTTTACCCTAGAGACTCATGCCAAAAGCAATTGAAATTTATTTTTATAATGAATAAGGATTAAAATTATCCAAGAATCAAATTCGAAATTCATACGGACTGAAAACTAAACATACATTCTTTTATCACTTTACCAATAATTAATGGAAAAATTAATTAAATTAAATTTTAGATCAAACCATTGAAACACATATATAAAGACAATACAAGACCTGAGAAATATTTGTAAATTCAAAATTTTATAAAATTACAAACAAACAAATTTATAAAATTCAAAGTTTAGGATTAACCTCTCACCTCAATTTATATTACAAAAATGTGTTAAAAGACCTTGTTGATTATCTAAAAGAAAAGATTACATCATTCTATAAAATACTATATGATATGAAAAAAATAATATCAATATTACATAAAAATATAGGTAAAAGTATTATGAAGGTCATTGTACTAAAAATCAGATTGTATTTTGCCTCCTCTACTAAAAAAAAAAGACAAATTAGTCTCTATACGTTACATCAAAAAGTAAATTAATCTTTCTGTTAAAAATTCATTCAGTTATATTGTTAAAGTCTAGTCCATGTATGTTAGAATGAGGTACCCACCATGTGTAACTGTTTGGTTATTCTGTCAGCCAGACCAATTTTTAACAGTTCAAATGGATGAAACTTAAGGAGCAGTTTGCTTTTTGATCTAATTTATAAGGATTAATTTACTCATTTTTTGAGTAAAATAGCAAAATGAAATCTAACTAATAGTATAGGGGCCTCCATGGTACTTTTACCAAATATAATACATATAAAAATTCAGAGAACACATTTTATTAATATCATATCATAATGACTAATTTGGCCCTCCAACTTTACAAAAAAATCATTTTAGCCCTCTATTTAATTTTTTTACCTCTTTTAGTCCTTAAACTTGTGTTATTTATCAAATCACCCCAAATTGGATACGTTAACTTTGTTGATGTGGGATACACGTGGATGCCACATTAACAATTAATTAATTTTTAAAAATTTTAAAATTTCAAAATGATAAAAAATATTTAAAAAGTATAAAAATATAAAAAAAATATTATTTAATTTTTAAAAATTAATTAATTACTAACGTGACATACATATGGGCTAAAACAATAAAAAATTTAAAAAGAGGACTAAAATGAAATTTTATAAAATTTAAGAATCAAATAAATATGATGTATAGAGGAATTTAATTTTGATCAGCATGTAGCATGAGGGACGTCATACCCATTTTTGTCAGGCAGCCATTTGTTTGATTTGGCAAAGTCAAAATGCCATTGTGATTCCGAGCCACCTTAATTTTACATTTTCCTTTTCCAATTTCCACTTTTTTTCTAATTGGACCCTCATTTCCATTAATCCTCTTAAAATATCCTAATCATAATAAGTCAATTCTAAATCAACGGCTTTGCTGATATTAATTAAGGATTTAATTCACTTTTATTTCTAAAATCAACCACTATAACCTAGGAAAAGTCAATTTTGGTTTTGGATTAGATTAGTTTAGATTGGGTCTAACTTAAATTTCGAAACTTTTGGATATTATTTCGAGTTTTAGATCATTTCATATTTGAATTCAAATTGTTTCGTATTGGGTTATCTTCAGTTTAATTAATCATATTAGACGTAACTGTTTAATCCTTGTATATTAGCATGAGATACATGTAGCATACTAGGTGCAACTGGTTAGTTATTTCGTCAGTGACGTCAATTTTTAATAGATACAGGGATTAATTTACAAATTTTTGAAGTAAAGAAAGCAAAATACAATCTGACTCCTACTAATAAGGGACCTCTTAAATACTTTTACTGAATATGTATCATTGTGATAAGAATATTTTAAAACTCAACTATCATACAATTAATGAAAATTAAAATTGGGTACACCTATAACAATCAAATCCAACCTTATAAAATAAAAGAAATTTAAATGACCAACAAATTTTAATAAATTAAAGTAAAAGAAAAAAAAAAAAAAAAAGTAAATTATGAAATCTTCTAGATAAGTAGTAGTGTTGTTGTATTTATTTTATCAACGACAAATAATGATGAGCGTGACAACAACATGTCATCATTAAATTAAATTTATTTTTAATCCTTTAAATAATTCATAATTAAATTTATTAAATTATTCGAATTATAAAAAAAAATTATTGGATTAATATGTAAATTTATCTTTTTATCGTTATACTTTAAATGAAAATTAAAAATTTACCACTATACTTTAATTTTATATTGAAATTGAAGAAAAAATATTTTTTTATATTTTACTTTGATATTTAACAATAATAAGTTAATTAATATAATATTAAAAGTAAATAAAAATTATTATTTTATAAAAAAATTATTTTTTCTTTTACTATATATGTATTTTTAATTTTCGAGTTTTATTTCATTAAATAGAAATTTTAATTTAATTTTCTGATTTTTAATATTTATAAATAAATTATTGTTAACTATTAAAATAAAATATTTGAAAGAAATCATCAAAATTAATATTAAGTAAAATTTAATTAAAAATTGAAGTTGATGGTAAATTTTAATAAAATTTAAAGTTTTTAGTGGTAAAATTCAATTACGTAAGAGTTTACTTATAGTTTCAAAATATAATGACAAATACTGATGAAAATAAAATATAATGGTAAATTTTAATATTCACCTATAGTATTTAGCAGATTTACACTTTAACAGAAGTTTATTAAACCGAAACTCCATTTAATTTATGAATAATAAATTTATAAATTTATTTAACTCAAAGTAAAAAAATATTTTTTAACTTAAAATCATTGTTTTCAAATTGAACCAGACCCATAGATCGGTTTGGTTAGACTGAGATCAAGTTGAGATATTGATTTTGAATAAGAGGTTGAATTGGTAGATCCACGAATCAAGCTAATAAAATGGTTCAATTGATTGAGCCGATTTTATCTATTTTTTCAATTTCTTTAATTTTTATACTTTTTTAATAATTTATTCAATTTAACCGAACAAATTAATAGACTGTGAACAAATAGTCCAATTGATTCGACCGTCGATCTCTTCAAATTTAAAATCAAAACTAATTTCATTTTAAATTTGATAATTCATAATAATATAAAATCCAAACCCTAGGAGTCAAATAAATAATTAAATAATAGAAATCAATTTTAATATATATATATATATATATCAAACCAACCGTGTGCAACTATAAATACAGCTTTTCGGCTTTCCCATTTTGCCTCATTCTCCAACAAAATTTTTTTAGATTAAATAAAAAAAAGAAAGAAAAAAGATTTTTTTTTAAAAAAAGAGTATATTTTTGGTGGAGATTTTCAGAGGAATTCATCCATGGCAACCAAAGTGTATATTGTGTATGCATTATATTCTCTTTCGTTCTATCTTTTTTTTTTTTTAGGTGTGATTAACTCTTGGGTTTGATCTTTGACTGATTTCTACTTTGGCAGAGTTTGATTCGTGATTATTTTCGTTTTTTTTCTAATATTTTCTTTGAATTTTTTTATATAAGTTTCTTTGTTTTTTTTTTTTTGTCACTCTGCATCTGTATTTTTCTATACTTTTTTAGCATATAATTTAACAGAAAGCTAGGAGTTTCAATTAGTTTTACAAATTAATTTTCTATCGTATAGTTGGGATTTGATAAGCTGGAAAAATTCGATGTTTAATTTTCTGAGTTAGAAATTAATTTCCAGTTTGATTCCGGGAAATGCAGTGTCAATTTAGGGGTTCTTTTAATTTTTTTGTTCTTCCCGTCCGTTGATTTCTATAGTCATATTTAGTTGAGAAATAGCCTTTGAAGTGACAGATGCTAGTAGTTTCAATGTATTTTTCAATCTAATTTGTTTTGGGAATGTGATCAATGTAGCTATTTTATGATCAATAAGGTCAAGTCTTAGATTAAAGCGTAGTGTTCAAATCGATTCTCATTATGCTCAATTTGATACGTTAGAACAGCTTTTAGTCAGGAAACCATGATTTATTAACCGGATTCAGCTTTTCTTTAATCAGTTTTGTTCCTTCTTTCTTGAAAATCTGTGTTGCATATAGATTTGAGTTGTTAACAAAAGCAATATATTTTGTTCTGGTTTGGAGATTTTACCTTTAAAATCCTTGTGTTTTCTGGGTTTTTCTTGTAATCATTAATTGTGTGTTAGTTACCTGTATTAAAAATGAAATTTTATGTCCATTAACAAGGGATTTGTGTTCAACTGTCTGATATGGTTTGATAACTAAACCATATAACCCTTGTAAAGAACTTTTATTTGTTGAACAATAATATGGAGGTAGTCAGGTAGTTGTCGGTTTTGAACGGGTCCTTTTGTTTACTCACCTACAAGTCGTCCGTCTTTCTTTAATCTTTAAATGCATGATGGTACCTGTATTAAACATGAAACTGTATGTGCATTAACAAGGGATTTGTGTCCAACTGTCCCAAGTGATTTGATAACCAAAACATATAGCCCACCTCCCAAGTCACAGCTATTCCCTATATGTATACTTGACTCAAAATCATGCAATGTAGATTTATATACTTGTAGACCTGTGGATGCTTTCGTTATATGCTTATAGAATTACATTTTATGTGGTTTGCCATGTCTTAGAAAGTACCAAATGTTGGACTTACATTTGGTATGCTTATAGAATTACTATATTACTGTAGAATGTAGATTGTATACACTTGTGGACCTGTGGATGCTGATGCTTTCGTTATATGCTTACTTTGTGTTCATCTGTTCTGTCAGAACTTACAAGCAATGGCATTTGTACTTTTCCTTTCCAATTAACATGAGATAAATTTCATAGCATCATTTGCATTCAACATTTGGCATCTAATCGTTATAATAAGCTATTATTTAAGGCATAGCATGTTCTTTAATTTAGTGATTAGGTCCACCCTATGCAACTATTATCAAACACTAAATCTTCTGGTTTGATTTGGCTTTGCTATCAACTCGTAGTTTATGACAGCATTCACCTTACGGCTCTCTGCCCTGAATTTTTTATAGTTGAATAGTGGTGTTAGGTAAACTGGGTGAGTGGTACTGGATTTAACTGTTATAGGAGAGTTGTAATGTGAGATGTTATCCGATATTAGGAATATATAGTATAGCTGCACCAAGTTGGTTGCCTGTGTTAGAACATGAAGAAGTAGGTGTTGAGAGGACAAAGCTATTAGGAGAGATTTCAATGTATTGCCTACCTATTGCAGCAGATTTGGATAAATTTTGATAAAATCTTCTCATTGCTGTTACAGATACTATTCCATGTACGGACACGTAGAAAAACTTGCAGAGGAGATAAAGAAAGGGGCTGCATCTGTTGAAGGTGTTGAAGCCAAATTATGGCAGGTAATAATGGGGCTCCATATGCTGCTCTGGTTTGAATAACTTGCTTTCTTTTCTTGATTGACTAATGTCTAGTTACAATTCATTACATAAACATGGTCTCAACTGTTTCATCTCGATCGAGATATTTCTCATTTAGTTAGTTTTTAAAAAAAAATCATTGAACTCATTCCCTGTAAGAAATCTTTGTCAGGAGTCATGTTACTTGTATATGGTACTGTCCATTAGTTATTAGAACTTGTGGTTCTCTTGGTTTGCTTGTTTTTGTAGATGAAATCATTGCAAATATGCTTTATGTTTTGCACGGCCCTCCTTGATTCGAGTCGTTGCATTTAATTTGTTTAACCGAGTTTTGTAAAGCTCGGCTGTTGCAAATTCAGTTAGATAAGTGATTATGTTTGATCATCTGTTAAACATCATTTATGTGGTATAGGTCTCTGAGACTCTATCGGAAGAAGTTCTCGGAAAGATGAGTGCACCACCAAAAAGTGATGTACCGGTTATTACACCGAACGATCTTGCTGAGGCCGATGGGTTTGTTTTTGGTTTCCCGACAAGATTCGGAATGATGTCTGCACAATTCAAAGCTTTTCTGGATGCAACCGGAGGTCTATGGAGAACTCAGCAACTTGCAGGAAAACCTGCTGGGATCTTCTATAGCACCGGATCACAGGGCGGTGGACAAGAGACTACAGCGTAAGTTTTCTTATATCGAAATGGAACAACAAAAACATAACTAGTATCTGAATCTATTTTTGGTTTTTAACCACAGGTTGACTGCAATCACTCAACTCGTTCACCATGGGATGATATTTGTTCCCATCGGATACACCTTCGGTGCTGGCATGTTTGAGATGGAGCAAGTGAAAGGTGGAAGTCCATATGGTGCTGGAACATATGCCGGGGATGGATCAAGAATGCCGTCGGAACTTGAGTTGGCACAAGCTTTCCACCAAGGTAAGTACATAGCTGGCATCACAAAGAAACTCAAGGCAGCTGCCTGATTTGGATTTACTATAAAAACCACAATTTGTCTTTTCATTTTATTTTATTTTTTTTTTTTACATATATTGTACAAGTTTGAAAACAATAAATTCTTCATGTATTGCATGTATGATTGTATGTGTGTTACACCTTTTAACCATACATTGGTTTCGATTAATGCCAAAGTTTGCTCATATATTTTGTATTATTACTCGTCCGGACTCTGGTACGACAGTTCTTGAATGTAATGTGGATTTTTTTTTTTCCTTTAGTATTTCTTTGGTTAAATTCTCCTATTAGTTCCTACACTTTGTGAATGTTGTGAATTTAGTCCCTGTACTTTAATTTGGTCCTTTTTAATCATTGTTCTGTTTAAATTTATAACTGTGACAGACATATTATCATGGTAACAATGTATCATCATTGTAAAAATGTATCATTGTTTTTCTCTTAATTAAGAGAAAAATGTATCATCATTGTAAAAATGTATCATGGTAACAATGTAACAATGTATCATTGTTTTTCTCTTAATTAAGAACTCAGGCCGTAAAAATGTATCATCATAATTATATCATATAAATATATTTTTTATTACTTGATTTTTATTTTTATACTATAAATTGATTTAAATAATTTATCATGGTACTTAGTTTAAGTACCATATACATGTCAAGCATTATAGGGGTGGTGTTTATTCGAGATGCGAACAATTAAACGATTACAACTATGTTTAAAAAATTATGTATGTGTAATTTTAAGGATTATAACTTTAATATATAACTTTTTCACATTAACATTAATTTATAATCAATTCATCATCAATTAGAAATTAATTATTGGGCCGATTGAGTTTTGGCTCAGTTGGCATTAGTATTGTTGTCAGTGCAGAGAACGTGGGTTCGAATGCGTTAAAGCGCATTGTCCTCTTATTTAAGGGTTGGGAAGGAGCTATGAGTTTAGGGTTTAGGCTAGTCATTGTATCAAAAAACAATGTCATTTTCTTGTTCCTGGATGAGTTTCATCAATTTTTTATTCAATTTTTTTAGGTTTATGCTCTACTCTGAGTAAAGATCCACCTGATTTTGATTTGCGCATATAGGACAAATGACCCAATACCACGTCTTTTTGCTATGATTTCATTTCCTTTTTTATTTTAATTTAATTCCTTTTTTTTCTTTTATGTTTTCTGCCAAATATTCAATGTATTTCTCATATTATTCGATTAATTAATAGTTTGAAATCGTTCTTAATTCTATTTCGAATTTGTAAATAAAAAAGATTTATGATTATGATATAGGTGGTAATCATAAATGTATTACCAATTGGGTTACATTAATTGATCAATTAGAAGTTCTTAATAATAAATTTGAAAACACAAAAGGATTTAGTGAGCATATTTTCCTTTTTCAAATAGTTTACAAAGTAATTTACAATAATTAAAAAAGTTGAATAAAAATGAAACATAAAAAAAATTTAGGAATACAATTTACAACATTAACATACATTAAAAGAAACATAACACCAACCAAAGTGGAAGCATATGGTTGCTAGTTGTTGAAGTATTACCCACCCATAAATAAGAGCATAATGCATTAATTTCAGCGCACTCGAACTCAAAATTCATGTCAATCGAGTTAAAACTCAATCAACTGATATACTTATTTTTACTCCAAATGCAACATGAGTTAATTCTTCCTTCAATGAGTTTTGTTATAATCGTTCCCGAGATGATGAATATGAGGAAGAGATGATCCTTGCTTGAGAAAAATATTGCATCCATCCTAACATTTTCATTAGAAGGGAACTTGAGGAGGAAGACTATACCTCCTTATGAGTGGGCTAATTTTTACCTAAAATCTTTTTGAAATGCGGAGATAGCGTATTAAAGAGTATCTCTTGCTTATTCATTACTATCTTAGAATTTGATTAAATGTTTTCAAATATAATTTTACTTGAATATAACTTCTTAAATTTACACTAAACAAATAATATTTTATCAGTAGTTGAAGACCATTTGATGAGTTTTTATTATGGAATGCAACTCCTTTAAAAATGGAACAATTTTTTTTAATATAAATAAAAGCAAAAAAAAAATCAATGAATAAAAAAATTAAAAAATTAAAAATTAGTAAATAAAAATAATTATAAAATTGGAAATAATATATTTTTTTCGGTAGAATAGTGAAAATATTTTTAAATTGAAAAAATAAAATCAATAAATAATACTAATTATAAAATTTCTCACACATATAAAGGAAAAATTCAAGCTGCTTGTAACATCCTAGATTAGGGGCTATGCATTTGGTGCATAAATTCGTGAGTTAGTAGGCTCAGTGAGTGGTTTGGATGTGTTTTAGGGGTTTTTAAAACTCTAGGATAAAAAGGGAGTGTCTTAGGAAAATTTTGTTTTAAGTGCTTAAAAGGAGAAGCTAGGCGATGGAGGCCTTAAAGGAAAATTGTAGAAGGTTATGGACATGAACTTGGGCTTAGTAAAGTGGCTTGGGACGCTACTTTAGGGGCTTGGAGGCCTGCGTCAAAAGGGAGTGCAGGGGGGAAGAGGTTCGAGTAACGCGGGGCGCATCAAAGACATTTCTTTTTGCGTCTGGAAGGGGAGCAAGGCCAGGGAGGCCTTAAGGGTAATTTGTGGGCGTTTTAGCTCATAGAGATGAGCTTGGTAAAGTGGCTTAAGGGTGCCACTTAAGGCCTGGGTATGACGCCAATAAGGGCCTTGGTTCGCGTTGCAGAGGAAGCGAATGGGATTTTATTTTTATGCGTCAAGTAGGAGCTTGGCTTGGGAGGTCTTAAAAGAGTTTGTGGCGGGTTTATGTTATAAAAACCGCCACGGCAGAGTGGCTTGGAGCGCTATATGCGGCTTGCGGCAACAAGGGCTTTGGTTCGAATCCCGTTGGTGGCATGGGCGTGTTTTTATTTTGCTTTGGCGTTAGGACAAGGGGGAGCTTGGGAAAGAGGTGTTAAAAGAATTTCAGGGTGAATTATATCACAAAGAGGCGTCTTGGCAGAGTGGTTGGGGCGTTATCTGCAGTGAAGCTCCAGCAGGTCCCGGGTTCAAGGCGCGGGAGCAGCAGTTGGGTGTTTTAATTTTGGCTTTTGGCGCCAGGAAAGAAGGAAGCAGTGGACGACACTTGGGACTTCTAATTGGAGGAGGATTCTAATTCTCCTATTAAATTTCGGCTAGATAAGTAGTAGATAATTGTTAATTTATTTTTATTTAGATTATTCTTTTATATGTAGATAAGAGATGATTTAAGAGGGATTAATGATGGATAATTTTTATTCTATTAATTAAGGTGGATTTATTTTAAGTTGATAAATAGAAGATAATTATAGATTTATTTTATATATTTTGAATATGTGTTCAAGAGTTATTATAGGAGAAGGAAGTGGAATTTGAGAGGAGGTAGGAGTGCCGAATGTAAGTAGTATAAATAGGGGTGACCATCCTTTAACTATTCTTTTCTTCATTTTATTTTCCTTGGCAGAAAATTGTTCCTCTAATTCTCTCTTTGAGCCGAATTGCTTCTCACTTCTTCTCCCTATTCTTTCTCTTTTCTTCAACTTTCATTCTACATATTTTCTTGGATAGCCAGAATAACCCCTTGCCATTTAGAAGCCATAGCCGAATTCCATAGTGGCCTCATTCTCTCTTCTTGTCGCAAGACTTAAGAGCCGAAAGCGTTAGTGTGAGTCTTTCTTCTAGCCTCTTCAAGTAACGTGTAGTGGTAAGTGTTTTCACCTTTCATAATCGGCTTTCTTTTCTCTTCTTGGTGGTGTAGAAATCAAGGGTAGGACCTTGATTTCTAGGAATGGCCGAATGGGCTTAGGGCCATATTAATGCATTTCTTTTGTGTGTCGACGTTAGGGACCAGTTAAAGAAGCTTATAATGATTCGACTACTGCAAGGTAAGCCATTGTAGTTTTGGCCTAAGGCCATATTTTGTCTTATAAGTGTGACCGATTTGACTATGATGGAATAGGGACAAATCGACAGTGGTTAAGAGGAACTTTCGGGATTTCTATTCGTTTTGGGTAAGATTATTCGATAAGCCCTTGGATTCGTTATGTTAGATTATAATATGGATGATTAACCGTTTGATGCTGATTAAGTGTTGTCGATGGATTCGAGTGTTAGTCAAAAAGGTAAAGGAGTAGCCCCTATCCCCAAGTTTAAAAGGAGAGCAGTCTCTGCAGTGCGAGATTGGCCGCTGGGGTGTGGGCCAGCGTCCGAACAGCAAAGTAGGCAGATAGCCGTAGTGTCGCTTAGTGATAGTATCGGGATTGAGGGCGTAACGCTACAAGTAATCAGGTGTGTGATTAACCCACCGTTTTTCGGGTGTTGCTATATCTGTATGTGTTGGTTGTGTACTAACAAATGCAGTGAAAGTTATGAGATGGATACCCTAAAAAGGGGTATATCGATAATCAGGTTAGTGTTATCTGTTGATAAGAATGTGAAAGTGTCGATGTGAATGTAACTATGCCTATGGAAATATGATTGTCTGCCTTAATGACATGTGCATGCATTTATTATTATACCATTATTACATGTGCATGTGAATGGGTTGGGATATGAAAGAAGGTACGGGTGTACTTCGAGTACGTGGTTTGATGTTAGCCTTAAGCTACATCGTGGATTGATTTGACTAAGGTCACGTTGTGGATTAATTGCGATTTAGTTCGCGTGGCTTGATGAGTAGCTCTGTGCTTCATCGTGGTTGATATAAGCTTTGTGCTATATCGTGGTTGATGAGTGACTATGTGTCCCATCGTGGTTTTGGTGTTAGCTACGGCTACATCGTGGATTGGCGCTGACTGAGGTCGCGTTGTGGATTATTGTGCTTAATTGCACGTGGACGGCATTGATTGCCTTTGGAGTGAAAAGGAGAGGGTGATTTGTTAATCCCCGGTGTGGTAAATTTGGATAAGGGGGTGTGTAGAGGATGGACCCTAGGCTGGGTTGGGCTTCATAATTGCATAACTTTGCATGTGAATATATGTGGAAATGGGCCAAGCCCAATACGTGATGTGGATTAATGTGAAATGGGCCAAGCCTAGTATGTGAAGTGGATTCAATGTGGTAATGGGCCAAGCCCAGTATGTGGAAACATGTGGTTAATTACACTATTATAAGAATGTGATATGGTTATGGGCCAAGCCCAATATGTGAACTCTATTGATATGGATATGGGCCAAGCCCAATAAGTGAACTCATGTAAATAATGTTGCATTAATATCTGACATGTGGGTAATTATGTGGTTAACATGTGGGTGGAATTCAGTGGTTTAATTACACACTGAGTCTGTATGACTCACCCAACCTTTTAAACATCGCAGGTGATATGATGATCGGACCGGGTTGGAGTGCATACGAGGTGGCCCATGCAGAAGACGTTTTGATTATTTCAATCAGTTTATTATTAAGTACTTTGGTTTAAGTAATTATTGTAATAAGGCCCAGTTAAAGTATTTGAGCATTTTATTATGTTTAAGCTGGATGACTTTTAAATTAATATTTGGAAATGTTTAAATTTTCGGCAATTTTATACTTGGAAATATTTATTAAAGTTTTAATCCGGATATTTTTATAACAACTTGATTTTTACTTAAGAATGTTTTAAATTACGAAAATGTTTTATTAAAGGCAACAAATTTTTAATGGTATTTACTTTTAAGCAAGAATATTTTCAAACGTTTTCCGCAGTGGCATTTCAAATTCGGTCGTAACGAATGGGCCGGGTTTGGGGTGTTACACTGCTACCAAAATTATTTTGATGCTAAATGGTTTATTATAATTTATAAAGGTAATTAAAGTGAAGAAAATAGAAATATTTGATTCAAATATTCACCTAATATTTTATATATGTTATTGAGTCTTAGCTCAATTGGTATTGACATTGTTGCCAGTGTAGGAGGACGTGGGTTCGAGTATGCTGAAACACATTATCCTCTTAAAAAGGTAAAAAAAAGAAAGATATTCTCAATGTTTCAAATAATAAAAAGTGTTATTAATAATTTATATAATGTATTGTTTTATAACTTAGAAAGTAATAATTAAAGCACACTTATAACAAATTAACAATCAAAAGTATAAATATAATAATTTATAAGGAGTAATTCTTAAGTTTCAATGAATTTACCAATAGAATATATAAGGACTAATTATGTAATATTAAAAAGCGAAATACTTTAAAAATATAAACTCGAAAAGACTTATGTTGCAAATATCCCTTTTGTATTTCCTTTAAATACAAGAATGTAAAAGTTAAGATTATAAAATACCTTGAATATAATGTAGATTATTCTTCTTAATATAAAAATGTAAGGAGAAATTAAGTTAGAAAATTGTAAATTAGTAAATGTTGCAAATATCCCATTTATTAAGAATGATTGTTTTCAAATTTTTTAAGTTTAAAATAAATTTAGTCAAATTATTAATAGTTTTACCCTTCTCATAATTGTAGTTTATTTATTTTATTCTTATAATCTTAATTTTATAATATAGTTTTATCGTGGATTAATTTTAGATATCAAATTTAAATTTGTTGTTTTAAGATAAAGGATAATATATGTCAAAACCATTTTTTGGAAAAACGGAGGTCGACTTGGTTTTTGAAAAATGAAAACAAAAAAACGAGAGTCGCCACCAATCCTTTTTTGCTGAGGTATGATCGGGTCACCTCGAAAAGTGGTTGTTTTAAATAAATAGTTTGATTTATCAAAACAACAATTCTGGTCTACGAAAATCCAAAAAAAGGGGTTTGGGAGTCGGTTACGCACGAGGAAGGATTAGCACCCTCGATACGCCCAAAATTGGTACCTAGTTGATTAATCAATGTTTTAGTGTCGAAGATTTGAAAACTTGAAAGAATTAAAAAATACGATCCTTCTTTTATGGTGATGCCAAAAAAATCGTTTGGATAAATTGAAAATGTGTGGCAAAAGCTGTCTCGTCTCAAGGTAAAATGTCATATCCAATACGTTAGGACACAACACCTCGACCTTCGAGGCTAAACTTGCCTTTTATTCGAAACTCATGTATTTAATTTTGAAAGGATATTCGGTTACTTAGAATGAACGAGAAAATCGAAAACCCAATACATTAGGGCACGATTTCTCGAGTTTCTAAATACAGAACATTGCCTTAGTTTAGAAAATCTTATCTCGATATAACAAAACGTCACATCCAATGTGTTAGGACACGACGTCTCGAATCCTCGAGAATAAGTTTTTTATTTAAAATTTTTGTATTTATTTTAAAAAGGATATTCGGTTATTTAGATTAAACGAAAAAATAAATCGAAACCCAATACGTTAGGGCACGACCTCTCGAATTTCTAAATACGGAATATTACCTTTATGAAAGAAATCAATTTTGTATCGGGTAAAAGTTAATATAACACAAGTTTGTAATAAAATGTAAAAACAAATTACAAAACTAATATGTGTAGCAAAATAGTAATAAATGCGTTAGTGTGAGTGACAACATAAAGGACGAAAATGAAATAAATGAATAAAACGAGTAAGCTAAAAAATAAGAAAGAAAATAATAAGCAAGCTAAAAAACATTTAATATTAAAAAAAACTAGTAAGAAATGAGAAAACGAATGAATAATATGTAAAATTAATAATAATAATAATAATGGTAATGATAATATCAATGATAATAGTACAAGTGATGAATAATTCAAAGTTTGAAATAATATAAAAGGATATAAATAATAATAATAATAATAATAATAATAATAATAATAATGAGAATGATGATAAAAATAAAATGAGTGTAAATAATATGTAAATAAATAAAAGGAATAATAGTAATAATAACATTAATATTACATTAATATAATGGTAATAAAAAGAATAATAAAAATAATGAAAATAATAATAGTGATAAAAATAAATATGCGTATAATAGAAAAATATGATAATATTGAAATAATAATAATAATATATTTATAATAATATTAATCGAAAATAATAATGCTCATAAAAATATAAATAATAAAACATGTTAATAATAATAATAGTAAAAAGGTAAAAAGAGGATAGTAATAATATTAATAATAAAAATAGTCGAATAAATATAATAATAGTTATAATAGTAGTAATAATAATACTAATAATAAGAATAAAATAACAATAATAGTAATAATAATGGTAATTAATAATGACCATAATAATAATAATGATAGTAGTAGTAATAAAAACAATAAAGAATAATAATAGCAATAATAATAATAATAATAATAATAATAATAACAATAATAATAATAATAATAATAATAGGGATGTTAAATTAATATTAATAATAAAATAACAAAAAGGACTAAAAAAGACTAAATTAAAATCAAAACAAAATTTTGGGTGAAAATCGGGAATGAAAAATAGGGTGGAGGATCAATTTGTAACGCGCACGAAGGAAAGGGGACCAAAAAGGAAATTTATCCAGGCCTCCAAAGTTCCTTTAAGGGATTAAATTGAAATAAAAACAAAATTATCCGATAAAATTAAAAGAAAAAAACAAAAAAGGACTAAATTGAAAATGGTAGAAAAAGCGGAAGGGTCAAAAGCGCAAATAATCCTTCTGCTAAAAAAACACGCGGATCCTAGGCGGGTCGGGTCGGTCGGATCGGGCCAAGGCAAAACGACGCCGTTTTGGGCGTCTGAGGCCAGTCTCAAAACGACGTCGTTTTGGAGGCCTATATAAGTCTGATTTTTTTTTTTTTAAAAAAACTTCATTCTTCTCCTTTTCAGAAAAAAAAAAAATTCTCTCTCAAATCCTCTCTTGGCCCTTCCAAGGCCGGCCACCGTCCGACCGCCAGACCGCTGAAACACCCCACACCCGGCCCACGAGCTTGAACCGGATCTGGTATGTTCCTTAAATAAATCGGTTTTCAATGTTCTAAATGACTTAGAGAAAATTTGTGTAATTTTAAAAAAATTGTTTTGGGTTGGGCTTAATTTGAAACCTATTTAATAAATTCTGGAAATCCAACTTAAATAAGGTGACAAAATAATTTTTGGGTTTATTATTTTAAAAGAAATAAATTTACTTATCTTTAATCAAACATAATTTGTATCATATTTAAATAAAAATAAACAGGAATAAAGAAAATCCAACTGGGCCTTATGGCCTTATTACATCATTCAAACCCAAAATAAAGTACTAAAATTTCATAAAGTCCAAATTCCAAATAATTTCTTCAAGCGATGCATGGCCACCTTTAGCTCCTGCCGACCCGGTCCATTACTGCTCATCACCTGAAAAATAATTCCCCAACGGGGTGAGTCAACAGAGACTCAATGTGTACATAGTACTAATTTCCAACAAATCAGGCATACAAGTCATATCAATATCATGTTCATACAAAATAAAGGATGATGCAACCCAAATCCAAACCTATTTGTCCATCCGCTACACACCACCCGTACCAACTCGTACAATCGCGGGGACTACTAAGTCGACCCTCCATCCGCTACACACCATCGAAGGCGATCATTTGCGATCGACGTGCTCATCGCCCACTTATGTTGTGTCATTAGACATTGTATTCACTGGATGTAACCGGTTACCACTTTTCACTTTATGTGACCGTAGTCACCACTTTACGTTGGTGAGACCGTAGTCATCACCTTCACTTTCTTCCTCCACAAATATCCCGAATGCCCCAATTATTTCATAACATATTTCACATACTTAATTTTCATTCATGTTACTAATCACATGTTCAAAATATATCACATTCACAATCCTATCAAAAGTAGGAAACGTGCTGGTACTCCTTACCACATTTGTGGTGCTTAGCCACATTCACATCTTTGTTACATATTTATATATTTAATGATTGCCATGCAATTTATTGAAAGTTAGTAAGAGTACACACCTTTTTCGCTTAATAGTTTCCGTGAATTCCGTAGAGAGCGATCTACCGATCTAGATCTTTCACTCCTATATTCGGCCATTAATTAAAACATATAAATAAACCTATTTGGTCTTAAAACCAAATCCTACTAGAAGTAGAATTACTTACCTAGTTGCCGAATTGATTTAATCAAGTCCCAACGATTGCTAGAATTCCTCTTCCTTGAAATCGGCTAATACTAGGTATGTAACCATGTCGGTTTTGGTTTTTGAAATAATGGAAAACACTTAAACAAATTATGCCTTGGCCGAATATCCCTTACCTTATGATGGGATTCCAAATCAAGAGGATTCCTTTATAAGCCTGTTGAAATCCTATAACTCCGTGTTAGATTAGATCTAACTTTGAAAACGTGAATCATAATCTTTAACCACATATTTATATTTATAATCCTTACCTTAGATCCTTAGATTTCTCGAAAGATCCCCTTTTGATGTTGTGGATGATTGCCCTCTTTCTTAGAATCCACAAAGATTCAAATTTTTAACAGTAGAGAACGGAGAAGAAAATAGAAGAAAAAGAGAGGGATTTTTGCTTAATGAAAATTCGGCAGAGAGGGGTTTTGCCTAGGAGAATTTCGCAGAGAGGAAGAGGAGCAAATGTTGATGAGTAGCCCTCCTATCCTCTCTTTTATAGCCAAAGTTATCAGCCTAGGAGTCCTTTACTTGGCCACCACTCCTCTTTTTGATAATATTATCTCTTTTATTTAAAAGATAAAAGCCTTTAATCCATCAATTATCTCCTCAATTATCTCATTAGAAAATAATCCTTTATTTATCTCTTATTATTCACATATTTATGTGAATAAAACTCCTTTATTTATCTCTTATTATTCACATATTTATGTGAATAAAACTCCTTTATTTCTCTCATATATCCAAGTTTCCCGAAATGTTCAAGTTTCCATTTTGGATCATTTCCAAAATGTTTAGATTTCCAAAATGTCTAAGTTTCCAAAAATGTCCATTTCCATTTCCATTTTCATTTCCATCTCCATTTTCATTTCCATTTTCATTTTCATTTCCATTTTCATTCATTTCTAGGTTTCCAAAAGTATCAAAAATTTATTCATAATACTTAAGACTTGTCATTTCATACAATTGATCTGAAAAATGCATAGGCCCTTCCTAGGATGTTACAACCGCCGATGTATCATAAGTGGGCTCATTTGCCGGCACCACCGTCTGTGGTGGTCGGAGTCTCAAAAAAGGTAAATTTTTTTAATTTTTTTTTAACAATATACGTATACATATATATGTCTATATTTATGCGTAGAACAGTAAAAGAAGAAAAAAAGGGTAAGAGATTCGGAAACTAAAAAAGATACAATCACCTCCTCACTGATCTAATTTTGTTGTTCTTTTGGGTTTTAGATGTCTATTACTCTTGATTTGGTAGCGTTTAAAAATCTGAATGCTGGTATTTTAAAAGATTTGTTTCTTGTATTGATAAAAATGGCCCCCCCTTTACATGGTTTTTTTGTTCGGCTTATATAGCCGTTTACATTGTTATTATTCTTGCTCTCTGTCTTTTCCTTTTTAATTTTGCATGTGCAACTAGGTGAGCGGTGGAGGGTTGTGCTCGCAGTGGCGGCGGTGTCAGATGGCAGAGGGCGGTGGGTCAGAAATGGCAGCAACTAGGGCGGCTAATCTAGGATTTCTAGGGTTTCTTAATTTTTAGTTTGTTATTGGGCTGTTAATGTTTGGGATAGGTGTGATTTTGGGTTATTGGGGCTGTTTAGGTTTTAGGTGGGTTTATTTGGGTTTAGGTGTTGTATTAGGTTTAGTCATCTGGGGTAATGGGTTGTAGAATAGGATTGTAGGCCCGGGCAAATTGGGCTATTCACAATATATTATTAAATGACCTCGTTTCGAAAAATGGGTATCATTAGAGTACTAAAATTTTTCTCACGTGTAATCGTATTCCTGAACCTAATAAAAATTAATAAAATATTTAAAATTATAAAAATTAAAATAAACAATAAATAATTACATCAATAAAATAATGAAAAAATATTATATATTATTTTATTGATAAAATTTTAATTTTTATAGAATTTTATTCATAAAATTATATTTTAACAATTTTTAAAAAAAATTTATAAATAACAAATAAATCAAATTTTAAAGGTAAACTACTAAAATAGTCACTTTTGTTTCCCTCAGGTTACATTTTAGTCACTTATGTTTGAAATGTTACGTTTTAGTCATTTACGTTATCGTGTTGTAACATTTTAGTCATTGAGCGTTAATTTCCGTTAACGGAGTAACAGTAAGCTGACGTGGCACGTTAAATCATTATTTCAAATGAAAAATTTAGGTTAAATTATGCAATTGGTCCTTTTTTTTTCGTTTTGAGCAAATTAATTTTTTTTTCTTTTATGTTAAAATAGAGGGAGAAGGAGAAGAGAATGAAAAATAAAGAAAAAAAAGGAAAAACTAAAAGAACATAAAAGAATAAATTGCTCAAAAAAAAATATGGGGACCAATTGTATAATTTAATCTAAATTTTTTGTTTGAAATGATGATTTAACGTGCCACGTTAGCTTACCGTTACACGTAATCGTAAGTGACTAAAATATAACATTTCAAACATAAGTGACTAAATGTAACCTAAGGGAAACAAAAATGACTATTTTGGTAGTTTACCCAAATTTTAATTATATAATGTCTTTAATAGTTATTTTCTATTTTCACCTCACCGCTACAATTACACTTGAATTTAAACACACATCCCACTGCTGATTTCACTACTATAGTAACTAATTTTATTGTCACCATTATTTTAAACTTCACGAAAAACAATCGCATCGATCATTCAAAGGAAGCCTAAATAAATAAATATATACCAATTCAACCACTATCTGAGATTAAAGATTCTTTTATTTATTTATTTATGTATTTTATTCTTTACTTTGAAGTAAAAGAAAGAAAAGGAGATTTATTAGACCATAGAATCTCATAAAGCTCTTCATGATTACTCTATATGTCAAGCTTTTATTTTCTTTTTAGATTAAATAGTGGGGTTTCTTGGAAATTTTCAATTAATTAATTAATTAATTTTGTTAAACATGAGGTAACCCAAACTTTACACTCAAGCTATAGAAATTAGAATGAATCAAAATATGACATGTGGCACTTTTATTTTTTTATTTCTTCATTATTTTCTTATTTATTTGTTATTTTGAGATATTTAATAGATATTTTTCTCTTCATCTTTACCTTCCAATAGAAGCTCCTCAATGTGTCCACTGAATTGGAAAAGCACAAAAGCATGATTGATTCCTCCAACTCTATATGTATTATCATATAATAGTAATAATGTTATAAAATTAAAAAAGAAAAGGCCTAGAAGGAGGAGTTGGTGTGGGTCACCTTCTGACTTCCACTAACTTGTATATTCCAAAAATAATAATAGTAATAATAACAAAATTAAAAGCTAGATTTCCAAAATCAAATGCCATAACCCCACCCTCAATTTTTTTTCTCAATTCAATTATTCTTTTCATTTTTTTTTCTCTTAAATTAAAGCTCTAAGCTAACACTAGAGCTGTCTATGGGCCGGGTCAAATTGGGTTTTGTCAAAAATTTAGGCCTGCTTGTTAAGCACAAGCCCAGGCTCGAAAAATAGGCCTAAAAGTTTACCCAAGCCCAACCCGAATAAAAATGTTAAAATTCGAGCTCGACCTAACCCACCCGAATTATTATTTTTATATAATTTTTTTAAAATATAATATATCAAAAATACTAAAATAAATTAAAATAAATGTTTCCCAACAAATTGAAAATATATTTATACTAAAATAACACTAAGATAAGTGTAACTTAGCAAGCAAATGCCTCTAAAATAATAACAAAATTAATAATAAAACAAGAGTTATACAATATTCTAACAATAACAACAAAATAATAGTAACATGATAGTGAAATCGTAGCAAAACAGTGAGAAAACAACAAGAAAATGCAACAAAACAAGAAAACAAGAAAATAGCAGGTTTTTTTTTTTTGTCTTTTTGCTAATCCAGGCCGGGTCGGGTCGGTTTCGGGCAAAAAAATCTTTACCCGAGGCTTGACCCGTTTTTTAAACGGACCTTATTTTTTTGCCCAAGCCCATTTTTCGAGCTTATGTTTTTATCCAAACTCTCCCACTTTTCAAGTGGGCTTTCAGGCCAGGCTGGATGGCCCTGCCTATGGACAGATCTAGGTAACCCAAAAAGCTTTTTTTTTTTCTTTATAAATTAATCTTGAATATCTTTTCCTAAACTCAGCAAGAACTGTTTCTTTAATTCACAGTATAACTATTCTCATAATAATTATTCTTAAATTATTACAAACAAATTACTATGTTTCCCAATGGTCTCCTATAGTGCCTAAATCTTTGCATAATTTTATCTTTTCTTAGCCTTATTCTTCTTTTCCTTTTCGTTTCCTTCCCTTTCTCTCAATTCTATGATGATCTTCACAGTTTTTTCCTTCATTTTCCATCTTGGATTCAACATTGAAATCTGGGTTTTTTCCTTTTCCTTTCAATTCGACCGGTTCAAGGGCGGGTTGGATTAATTTTGAGTATGATTAATTTGAATTAGGTCTATTCGGATTTTAAATTATCTGATTATTTTGATTTGGATCAATTTAGGGTTTGGATTATTTTTGAATTTGGGTCATTTAGATTTAAGGCTTAGGTTTTATCTAGTCAGGTCATTATAGGTTTAGATAATTTCGAATTCTAATGACTTCAATTGTATCGCTTCGAATCACTAGTTCTGGTCATTTTGGGTTCGAATTGTTTTAGGCTTGAATTAATTTTAGGTTTCGATCAATTAGGGTTAGGGTCTGAGTTGTTAACTTTTTATAATCAAATCAAATCAGATCGGATTTTTGGCTTCAAGTATCCTAATCATCTTCGAACAACTTGTCGAGGATTCCTTCCTAATAAATATTTATAAACAATATCTCTTCCATTTCCATATCTATGCCCCCTTTTCCCATCATTTCTCTTCCTTTCTACCTAAATGTTCCTCCAAATGTTGGTGTCCAAAAATCAACTGTCGACTCATGTGTCATCGGGAACGTGCTCGAGACCGGTACAAGGCATAGTCCACGACTTCTTAGGTCATGCTTAAATCCTTCAAAGTCCTTTGACTTCTCACAATTCTACATAAATATTGAAAAAATAAAAATATAATCAATTACATACCAAGAATTATAATTGCAATCACAGATATATTTTCGATCATACCACATCTATCACAATCAATTACGATGAATAACAACATTAACATGAGTCGAAAAATGAACCTGTTGTTGTTGAGTGGTAGCTCCAGTTTTCTTGTATGGGGTACTTAAAACCTAAAAAAGTACAATAAAGAAGAGAAAATTTTGAAAATTAATTATATATTAAATAAAAAATAGAATTTGATTTTGTTCAAATCGAATAATTGCGCAAACAAAACCAAATATATTTAGATAATATCCTAACTGAATTAAATAAAACCAAACCAAATCTGAATAGAATAAAAATTATAATTTAAATCAATTTTCGATTTTTCTTACTTAATTCCAAGAGTATGTGTTAAAAGGAACTTACATTGATTTGTTTATGGAGAAATTTAATGTATTCAATGACTTCAGATAACACCGATGCTGTATCAGTCTACAAATAATGAAAAATAAAATAAATAAAAAAACAAATATAAACTTCCACGAAATTTGAATTAAAAAATGAAATTTTTTTTATGAACACCATATAAGGGAAAAAGAATCAGTCCCTATACTTTAATTTGGTCGTTTTTAGTCTTCGTACTTTTTATATTTTAAAATTTTAATCGTTACCAAATGATAACTGTTAAATTCATTAAGTTAGGTTCTTTTATTTTCAAAATATGATGTGGCAATCATATTATTATATATTTAACGCCATATCAACTTATTAATGACTGACATTTGCGTCAAAATTGAAATTTTAAAATTCGAAAAGTATAAAAAAATATAAAGACTAAATTAACAATTTTTATAAAATACAGAGACTATCATAAGAATTTAACCAATAAATTAAGATGATAAAGAAAACTCACTTTTCCAAAAGGTGAAACCAATTGTTGGAGTGCACTGATTCTATCTCCCATCTTCTCTTTTCTCACCTATATTTTCAAGGAACCCAAACAAAAAAAAAGTTACCAAAGAAAATAAAAAGGGAAAATCCCAATTTTCCAAGAAACTAAAAAAGAGAAAGTTGAATAAAAGTGATTGCATTGTACCTTAAAAGCTGGCAAAGATGGGATTTCATTTCGAGGCCTTTTAGTTGATGTTTCGTTTCCATTTTTCTTTTCTTCAGATATATTATTCTGCTGACATTTGAAGATAAAATAAAGAATTTTAATATACAAAATATTGGTAAAAGTATCATAGAGGTCGTTGTACTAAGAGTTGGATTGCATTTTGATATCTCTCTTCAAAAAATATGTAAATCAGTCCGTGTGTGTTAGACCAAAGAGCAAACTAGTCATTTTGTTAAGATTTTCATCGTTTTTACTGTTAAAAACTGGTCTATATATGTTAGCATTAGGTATACGTGACACATCACATGTCATTATCTGGTTATGTTATCAGTCACACCAATTTTTAACAGTACAAAAGGATGAAAAATTTAATAGAAATGATCAATTTATTCTTTGATCTAATGTATAAGGACTAATTTGCCTATTTCTTGAGTAAAGGGGACAAAATGCAATCTGACTTCTAGTACAAAGACATCTATGATACTTTTACTCAAAATATTCCAAACCCTAATTTAGAAAATAAAAAGATTCTTCAAACCCCCAAAAAATAATTTATTTACCTTTGGTTTTTCATCAAAATTTGGTGTTGGAAATGATGGGAAAAACCCAGGTGGCCTATGATCAACCATGGGAGCTGTTGTTGTTGCTGCTGATGGATTCCAAAAAGGAGCATTGTTTGAGAAATGTAATTGACCATTTTTTGGTGGTGAATTTTTCAAGAATTGAGGGACTTTAGACCATGAATTTGGCAACAATGGATCGTTGTTGTTCATCCCATATTGGTAATTGATTGAACGATTCTCGTAGGTTTGATTTTCAGACCCTAATAATCCTTGTAAAATGGTTGAAGGACTTCCATATAAAGATGTTGAATCCATGTTGATAATAGTGCTATCACTTGAACAAGGACTAAATTGTGATGATGATTGATGCTTAAACCCCATCATTTCTTGGTGATAATTTGGATTTGAAGCATTTAAATTATGTTCTTCAAGCATGGATTTGAAACTAGTCTTACTTTTATGATCCCCACGCCTGTGAAAACACACACAAAAAAATAAGGTTAAATTCTATCATTAGTCCCTATGCTTTTTGAAATTTAAAATTTTAGTCTCTATACTTTTCGAAACGGTCAATTTTAGTTCTTATACCGTTTTGAAATGTGAAATTTTAGTCTAGACTCTCAAATTTTAGTAGTTAAATACGTTTGTTTAAATTTAATTACTAATCCTAACTATGCGTACAGTTGCACATTTATTCATTATTTTCCAATTTGATCATTTTAAGTTTCTATGCTTTCCGTATTTTGAAATTTCAATTTTGATGCAAATGGAACTTGTTAATCTATTAACTGAACTTTTAATGAGTATAATATATGAAAATAACAAACTAATATGATAGTAACAGAACTTAGTGAATTTAATAGATACCATTTGGTGAGTATCGAAATTTAAAATTTTAAAAATTATAGGGACTAAAAATCAACAAATTAAACAATAATAAACATGAGTGTATTTGAGTACTTACATAAAAGCTTGGGTCCAATCCATGGCTTGAGAAGAAAGTCCAAGTCCCATCATATGTAAATCAGGAGCTGAAACTGATGATGATGAGATGGAATCCATGGGAGCTTTGATATCAGCCATTTCTGGGTTCCAACCACCAAAGGTTCCTAAGCTATTGTTTAGAACAGAAGATGAGGAAGAAGAAGAAGAAGAAGGTGCAGCTGTTCTATCCCACCAGTTTGGTCCTGGATTGAATTCATCTGCCATGGCTGAAACACCTTGATTCTGCCTTAGAAAGTTTGATATGATGACTGTGAATGCTACTTGTTTGATTTGGATTTTGATTTTGAGGTTTTTCTTTTTGGGTGTTTGGGGAAGGTTTGTTTGTTGGGTTTTTATGGTTGCATCAAATGATGGAAATCGAGTTGCTGCATCTCTCATATATATATATATATATATTAAGTTTAATTAAGAAAAATTAAAAAGTAAAAAAATTACTCGAATCAATATATTTGGACAGTTTATAGATCGCAAGTTTGAGAACCACGGTTATCCGAAAACAACCCAAATTCTATTTTTTAAATATATAATTAATTTTGATTATTTATTTATATAAAAATATATATTATATATTTAAATTAGTGAAAATAATTTAAACATTTTTGAAAATTTATTTTTTAGAAACATTTATGATTTTTTTTAAAAAATATGTTAAATAATATTTAAAATTCATCTAAAAATTTAAAATAAAAAATTAATATTAAAAAAACTGAGAATCAAACCAAGCCAAATCGAATTATGATAAAAGGTTTAAAAAAATTCAAAAAAAACTCGACCGAACTGATATCATCTTTTTATTGTAATATTTTATGTTTAAATTTTATCATATGCAAATATTTTCTAAATTTTATATTAAAAAGTAAAAATATTATTAAAATAATATTTATAAAAATATTTTTTTAATAATATACAAATAAATTAAGATTGGATTAATGAAAGTGGTAAGGAGAAGAGGAACATGGTTTGACATTTCAGGGGGGTGATAAAGACAAGGGGAAATATCATATTGAAATTGAATTTCTTTTTCTCTTTCTATTTTAGTTTTAGATTTTGATATTTTAGATGCTTTTTAACTTTATGTTAAATTTAAAATAATATATTTTTTAAAAATTTATATATATATATATATATATATTTCAGTCTTCTATTTTTATATAATTTTTGGTTTTCTAAAATAATATATTTAGGAATATAAATTTGTAACTATTATTGAAAAATATATATTTAGGGTCTATTTTGTCAAATTAGTTTTAACACAATGTATAGATTTATTTATAGTCCCTCTCCAATCCATAAATAGAAGGATAATGCACTTCAGCATACTCGAACACGTCCAATAATAATTTTCAAATAAAGATAATAAAAAAATAATTTTTAGAAAAAAATTGTATTATATTATAATAAACTCATATGGTAAATATAATATATTTTTCAATTAATATATGTAAGTTTTTTTTTTTTTGAAAAATTGTAAGTATAATCACAATTGCAAATGTAAAAACTATACTCATAATTAATTATTATAAATCACAAGACATGATTTACATATGTTGAGGCTCAAATTTAGTATCTTAAAATTTTTAAGGTCTTAACCTGCGAATTAAGTTAAGGCCTCGTTGGCTCTGTGAATTTATTTTTAAAAAGTTATGGCTTAATGCTCATTTTGACTCCTAAACTATATATATTTTTCACTTTGATACTTAAACATTTTTTCGTCTCACACTTTGGTACTTAAACTATCATTTTGTTACTCAATTTAATCTTATTTTTGTAATGACGTTAAAAAAACTGGTTGACATGTGGTGCCAATCAAAGCGCCACATGACGCATCCAACCAATTAAAGTGTGTAATGTGACATTATGTATTAAAATTAAAAAAAAAATTTAAACTTAAATTCAGAAATAGAAAAAAATATTAGAAAATTAAATACTTTTAAAAATACCTTTGATTTGGCCAGTCATTAATCATCATCGACCATTGACTAGCATTTTCTTTAAATTTAAATATTTCAAATTTTTATAATTATTTTAAAAACATATAATTCCTTGCAATTTTTAAGTTAACCTTTTTCAGTTTTTCAATTCCTAGACTTTATATTTTTTAGTTAAATTTTTTCTATTTTTAAAATTTTTAATTCATTGTTTTGAATTTTAGAATTTTAAAAAAAATAATTTATGAAAAATTTTCTAGAATGTATATTTTTGAAAAGTTCTTTTTTCAATTTTTTTAAAATTTAATTTTTTAAATTTTATAAAATTTTCATTTTTATATATTATTTTGGCTTTTAAAATATATATTTATAGATTTTAGAGTTTTACTTTTAATAAAAATTTATTTTTTGAATTATTATATAGATAATATTAAATTTTAAAATAAGACTGAGGTGGTGCATTCTAATAGTGCTACATGCCAGTCTTCTTTTTTAACGTCGTGGGCCAATTTAGATAACAGAGGATAGTTTAAATATCAACGTAAAAAAAAAAAATTAGGTACCAAAATGTGAAAATAGGTATAGTTTGGGGACCAATGTGAGCATCAAGCCAAGAATTATAGTTTGGATTTGTATTTTTCTTCCCTCTTAACAATTTTTACACAAAATGTAAAATATTTCAAGCTTAATTTTAATTTAGTTATATATTAACTTTGAGATGAATTCACCTTTTTTTCATTTATGTTTTCACTTTTATATATTTTTAATCAATTTTTTCATTAAAATCTTATAAAAATGGCAATGAATTAAATTTAAATAAAAATAATTAAATTGATGTCAAGATTAATATGCAAATAAATTAAATTTAAATTTAAAATACTTAATTTTAATTAAAATAAAATATATATTTTTATGAAAAATTCAAAATATATTTAAATTTATATTATTTCATTATGTAATGAAATTGTTATTATTTTGTAATTTAAAATGAAGAAATGAATAAAATAAATAAATAAATAAATAATACATAGATAAATAATAAGAGAATAGTTGTCTTTTTATTTAATTGTTGTTTAGTAAATAGTTGCTTATGAGATTTTCTCCAAACTTATGGGGCAATTGGGTATTCTTAAAATCACAGGGGTAAGTGTATTTTATACTAAACCAAAAGGGATAAGTGGTTTTTACCTTATATATATATATATGTTTAAAATACATTTTTAAAAAAAATTGGTTGAAATGGTAAGGTTAAATTTTAAAAAAATTATAATATTCTATAGGTTGAAATCTTACTACATGTAAGTTTTTATTCTATATAAAAATATAAAAAGACAATAACACTCTTATACTAATATAATATACTTTGTACTAGAGGTGCTCATGGGCCGGGCCGGGCCGGGTTCAACTAAAAATTCGTGTCCATTTTTGGGCCCGGTCCGGCCCGCCCGTATTAATTTTTTATATTATTTTTAAATATATATAATACATCAAAAATACTAAAAACATCAAATAAATATTTTCCAACAAATTGAAAATAAATTTTAAAAAATATGTAGACTTAAATAACATTAAGATAAATGCAACTTAACAAGCAAATGCCCCTAAAATAATAATAATAAATTAACAGATGCCTTTAAAATAATAACAAAATTAACAATAAAATAAGTTTTATACAATATCCAAACAATAACAACAAAATAGTAGCAACATAATAGTAAATTGGTAGCAAAATAGGGAGAAAACAACAAGAAAATAACATTCAAAAATAAAAAAAAATGCAGATTTTTTTGTCCTTTAGTGAATTCGGGCCGGGCGCGCTCGAGCAAAAAATGCCTTACCCGAGGCCCGGCCCATTTTTTAAACGGGCCTTATTTTTTATCCAAGCCCATTTTTTATGCCTATATTTTTGCCCAAACCCTCACACATTTCGGGCGGGCCAGGTGGCCCAACCCATGAACAGGTCTACTTTATACACATAATGACTTTTTAGTTATTTTCAAGTGAGATGGTCTCTCATAATTATATAATTTAGGGTAAATGTAAAGTGATTGTCGAATTATGTGCAAGTTGACACAATTACGACAAGTAATAAGCAGTAACCATATGAGTTATCGTCTTCACAGGGATTGTAAAATGAATTATTTGCAAAATTAATTATTAACAACTTAGTGTGTGACAATAAAAAATATTGGTGTAAGATAAAATAAAATGTAACTAGTTATCCTAAGTGTGCAAATAAAGTAAAATAAACACAATGCAAAAGAAGATAGTAGCAATAAATTTTAACACAAGATTTAACAATAATGACATGAATATGCTAAACAATTACTTTCTTTAACAAATGATCGACAATTATGTTATAGAATATTACGATATATCGTGGCAATATGCAAATTCATTAAACCAAATCTTTAATTCATAGGCTTCTCTCGAAATTCTACTTATGTCTTTTAGTTATTTTGCATATATCTATGTCAAACTAACCTTAAGACCACCCCTCAGGCCTAACAAATAGTTTATGCAAGTAGCAATCATCTTTTGATATTGACATGACATGCATCATTCTAGAGGTGTTCATGGGCCGGGCCGGGCTCAACTAAAAATTTAGGCCCATTCATCGGGATCGGGCCGGGCCGGACCCAAAAAATGGGCCTAAAATTTTTCCCAAGCCCGACCCATATAAAAATACTAAAACCCGGGCCCAGCCCGGCCCGCCCGTATTAAAATTTTATATTATTTTATATAATTTTTAAATATATATAATACATCAAAAATACTAAAAAAATCAAAATAAATATTTCCTACCAAATTGAAAATAAATTTTAAAAAAATATGTAGACTTAAATAACACTAAGATAGATGTAACTTAACAAGCAAATACCTCTAAAATAATAATAAAATTAACAAATGCCTTTAAAATAATAACAAAATTAACAATAAAATAAGTTTTATACAATATTCAATCAATAACAACAAAATAGTAGCAACATAAAAGTAATATGGTAACAAAATAGGGAGAAAACAACAAGAAAATAACATTCAAAAATAAAAAAAAAATAGCATATTTTTTTGTCATTTAGTGAATTCGGGCCGGGCCCGGGCCAAAAATACCTTACCCGAGGCCCGGCCCAATTTTTAAACGGGTCTTATTTTTTGTCCAAGCCCATTTTTCGGGCTTATATTTTTGCCCAAACCCTCCCAAATTTTGGCCGGGCCGCCCGGCCCATGAACACCTCTACATCATTCAAGTCTTTTGTCCGTTGACTATTAACTCTTTTCAGATTAAACAGTTAACTCAATTACTTACCAATGTTGGCCATACATTTATAAGTGTTAATATAAATTCTACTTGAATGAATGAATAAACATTTGCACAGAACATTCTAAATGATAAATCAAGAATCACATGTCAAAGATGCATAATTATTCTAGTAAAAATAGACTTAAGCCATAATCATTAAATTAAGAACATAAAAATAATTTGTATGCATGTTTATCAACACAATAACAAAAGAACAAATAAGAGAGAAGAAAGAAGAAATGTTGAGGGAGTTATCCATGGCCAATGCACAATAAGAAGAGATAACAGCCGAATGGAGTGGTGTTTTGCAACTGTTGTAATCTACCCAATTTGGCCTAGACGTTAGACCGAATTCAGGATATTACAATGGTTACCAAGATGGCCCGGTAAGCTATCGGAGTTTATAAAATAGACATTTTAAAACATTTGTTTATTTTCAAAAGAAAACTTAGTCTATTTTTATAAAAGCTCACGAGTTATCAAGGAACTAGTTTCGATTAACTATGTAACGATGTCTACTTTTCTTTTAAGAAAACTTAGTTAATTTCCTATTTATTTGTTACTCAAAATCTTAAATAAAATTTAGCAGCGAAAAAGTGATACTAGTTTATATTTTTAATAAAAACTGAAGTTCATGCATAATTAATTATTATTCATATTTTAATATCCTAAAATCAAATTAAATGTCATGCATGCTAAAAGAAAACAAATCCTAAGTCCCATGCCACAGTTCAGGATAAAACAATACAGTCTCTGAATAATAAAAATACCAAATAATAATTTTAAAATATTTTAATAAATAAAATCGAACCGAGACCCTCTAGATGCCTTGACCACGTCCTAACCTGATGGGTTATCTATAGAGATGGAAATACAAGGAGAGTGAGCTATAAAGCTCAGTGTGAGTTCAATCACAAGAAAAACAGTGCAAACAACAGATATAGTATACTGAATGATAAGGCATAAAATAATCATCATCGAGAAATAATTCAAAGTATGGTTATTTCGGATCAATTCAACACAGTATCATCACGAAGTTCTCAATTTTATTTGTACATGCTAATGAATGCAATGCAGTTTCAATCTAACATAAAATGTCCTACCTAACTCCACTACACTCCACAATAGGAGTTCCTCAGAACTCTTCTAACTTTACACCATGGTGTGGATAAACCACTAAACGTTGCAAATGAACTGCTAGTATAGTATGGATAAACCACTATTTGGTGTAGAAAAAAGTTGCTAATGCGGTGTGGATAACTCACTCGTTGTTGTGGATGAACCACTTGAAATAAATAGGGTGAATGAATCATCAGAGTTTTTGATAAACAGTTTTTGTAGACAAACTACTAGTAGGTTGTGGGTGCACAACATATTTGCATATTAAAGTTACTAGTATAGTGTGGATAAACCACTAATTGGTGCAAACAAGCTGCTAATACTTCCTCTGTTCATACCATCCACCCCATGCAATGCAACATGACATGCTATAACAGATTAGTACGGTAGCATTAACATGCCTATGACAAGTATATACAATAGCAATTATCATGCTTATAATAGATCATAACAGTAGCGATAAACTTGCTTAAAGTGTATTCGGTTTAACGATAGCAGTAGGCAAGTATGTCATACAATCAGTAACACAATTGTATGGAAAACATTATTAGTTCATCAGAATCACAGTGGTAGTAAACCAATAATATTCTCATATCAAGCATAAGAAATAATAATTCAGTCAATCAAATCATGGATTCCAACATTATTCATATTAACCGAGACTTAATTAAACAAAATAAAACACTAAAATAGTTCGAGAACATTCAGGGACTAAACTGAACAAATCATAAAATCCTGGGTAAAACTGTAAAACAAGAGATACACGGCCGTGTGGGAAGCTATAGGCCGTGTGGAGAGGTTACATGGTGGTGTGGCCAAGTCGTGTAATAGGTTGTGGTCATGTGGTAAGCTGTGTGGAAGGGTCTAGGCTGTGTAGTTCATGAACTACACTAGGGTTTCTAGGGCGCATGGTCGTGTGAAAGACAATGTGGTCTACCCAAGTGGTTTACATGCCTACGTGGCAAATTGTGTGCCCCTAATCCTAAGCATAATTTGCCCCGATTCAATTGTAAAAGAATACACACCTTTCGTCGGGAGTCCAATTGATGTTCCTTACGCTCGATTCTAGTTCGACACACCTAAATTAGGTCCTTCAAACGACATTTACACAAGAATTCATTGGTGAATTCAAGATTCGACAAGATTTGTAAAAGATTTATCAAGATTTCAAATGAATCGTTTGATTGAATTTAATATTAAAGTCAGGTAGAACTATTATGAGAGTTCAGGATCTAAATTTCGAAATGAGATGTATTTACTATTTTTGGCAAAGATCAGAACACTATTAATGACAATTACGAAATTGGTAGAAAAATAATGATTGTATTGTAACACCCCAAACCCACCCTAGACGTTATGGCCGAATTTGACGATGTCACATGATAGGATGTTTGAAAACCATTTCATCACAATAAAACTGTTTTCATTTAATTACTTTTCCTTATCTCTTAGTAGTTCCAAAATTTGTTTTACTTGTTTAATCAATTGTTTAAAACGTCACTCGTTGCGGAAGCTTTAAAAATAATTTATTTTATGAAAAACTGAGTTAATTAAGTAAATCTGTCCATTTTAGGAAAACCCATTTGTTTTAGCGAAAATCGTTTGTTCGTTGAGTTTGTACAGTTATAAAATCCATGAAAATCATAATAAAGAAAAAGTCCAAGGAAAATCCCAAATTGCATCAAAACCCAACAATAATAGTAAAAATAATATAACCAGAAATCAAAACAGATAGTTTTATTAACCGTGGCACTGTTGAGTCTTCCGCCGCACCGTTCCGTCTAAGCTTGGGGATTTCCTGATCACATTAAACAGAAAGGGTAAGTTTACGTAAAATCAGTGTGTAATCCCCATAGAAAAACATGCATACAGTCAATTAGTAGTAAACAGTCAAATACAGTATGGGGCCTAAGCCCATTACAATTTCAGTAGTAGTTTGGGCCTTAGCCCATTTCAGTTCAATATCAGATATACATTAGGGCTTTAGCCCATCAAAGTAACAGTAATGCAAACAGTAATCAGTAAATAGAGTCCTACCCACCAGCCTCTACATACCATCTCCGTCCATCCCTACACTCCATGTGGGGTTTATAACACCCACCCATCCCTACACTCCAAGTCGCACCGAATGCGGCACATATCAGTAAATTTGCAGCCAAGCTGCCAGATATTAGGCTTAAGAGCCTTTCAGTACACTTCCTCCAATCATAATCATCCCCACCCAATGAAATGAAACATATAGTATATCATGCTTTTATGTAACAATCAGTCATTCATATATAATTATCAGTGACCATGCATAATTTATCATGCTCAATACATGCATTACATACAGTTAGATCACATATCTTGGGGTCTAAGTAACGCTTACCGACCCTACAGTAAGTTCACAGTCGACTTGGACGACCTGTACAACCCTAAGAAACATTTCAGTAAAAATGAGCTTACACGCCCATGTGGCCTGCCCGTGTGAGCCCACAGCCTGTGTGGCCCACATGGCCCAATTTGGCCTTGGCTATATGGATCACACGGCCTGACCCAAAATCCCACACGCCCGTGTGAACTACTCGGACCCAAACATCCGTGTGGCCCACACGGCCCAAATCAGTCTAACCCGTGTGTCGTACACTGCCTACCTGGCCATCGCACGGCCGTGTCTTGCGCGCACGGCCTGGCCTCGTCGATCACACGCTCGTGTGGCATCGACAGTGGGGTTTTCGGTTATCACCGAAACCCTATTTTCTACATTTTCGGTTACACACTTGGTTTCGACTGATGCTACAACGATCCCTGAGCACTCCAGAAACTAAAAATCGTCATCCTAACACCCAATTTCAGTAACATTAAGAAAACCTAAATGGGATTGCAATGTGACGTTCATACTTTGACTATGAAACCCATACATTCGATCGTGATGAGAATCCCACGCGCTTAACTCGTCGAATGGAACCGATGTTTAGTCCCTTGATTGCTTCCTAGACATAAAAAGGAACCCCTCATAGAAAAAATTCAGAAAGCGTTTAGAAAAGCAAGCACTTGAACTAACCTACCGTTAACACACAAACGATATGGGGATGACAGGATACCGATTTGGTTACAAAAAAGAAAGCAAAAAGAGGGAAAAAAACAAAAGAATCGAGAAAAACGAAAATAGCTAAAGGAAATCGGCAGAGAAGGGTAGGGGAGACGTCAGAAAAAAATGGTGGAATAGGGAGGAAGAGAATGCCGAAAATTTCCCCAAAGGAATCCCAACTAAACCGATAACTTCCACATCCCTCAATTTTCTCCCATTTACCCCTCCATCACAACCACTTCAGAATTCCAATTTCAATCGAACTCATCCACACGCTACACGCCCCGTGCAAAAAGAATTCCCTTGCTCGCGCAGGGATTCGAACACAAGGCCTCCATCCCCCCCACCTCTCCACTTATCCACCAGACCAGCAGGCCCATTCTGATGTAAACTTACAAACAATTACTTAAAAGCCTACTAGCCAGAAATAGGGGTTAAGTCAGAAAAATACTAAAATTTGCCAAAGTCAGGGCTTGAACTTAGGACCTCACACACACACCCAGAACACTTAACCACTGAAGTATATACACAGTTGTCACATTTTCACAATAACAAAAATAAGAATTTTGGGGCGTTACATGTATGGTGGATTATTTGATTTGGGAAAGAAAATTAATTAATAAAAATTAGGATGAAAATATAGTGTAAAGAAAAAGGAAAAAATAAAAAGAGAATAAATAGAAGGATGGAGAGAAAATTCTTTTAGGCTTTGATAAAGGGCAATATGAAAATCCAATTAGGAAAAGGATGGTGGAATTCTAATTCTATTGGGATTTTGAGGAAGGGCAAGACATGAATTCTAGTTAGGAAAGAATTGGGTCAATCCTAGGGTTTGTAAACCTTAGGGTCTACACATGTAAATTTCCCCAAATTAGGAGCAAGGGGCGACAATTTTCAAATTCCCTTATTTTTGGCTGAATTTTCAAAAGAAAATGGTAAGGAAGGATATAATTTGAACCTAGGAACACAAGGAAGGAATGTTAACTCTTAACCATTAGGCTATTGCCCATTTCTTATCTAGTTTTTAATCTCAATAGTATATATCTTGTTTTTGCTAAAATCTTAAAATTAAAAGGGAAAAAGGGTGCTCAAACTTGGGTAAGAAAGGTAGGAACAAGCATGTTTAACCATTAGGCCTAAAGCCTACTTCTTATTTAGTTTTTACTCCAAATATTATTTGTTTTAATGTGTCCTTTATGCTAGATTGCTGAAAATTAAAAGAAAAAAATAGGATGTATGGGGTTTGAACCTAAGACTTTTAGGATAGGAGAGTAGCACTTAACTAATAAGCCTATTTAATTTTTTTGTCTATCCAATGCAATTAACCTATTATATTTTTAGGCGTGACAACTATTTCTTGCTTGCTTCTCACGGTGGCTCTCCTCCTCTCCTAGGCATCACTCTTATCTAAAATGCCCTTAAGTTTTGCCTACTTGCTGCTATCAAACTTTAAGAAAGTGTTTCCCTTTCTCTTCTTTTATTCTCTAATCTCTGTATTTTTTTTGTCTCTTGTGTGTCCCTAGAGGTGTAGAAATACCCCTATTTATACAAGATAAGCCCCCAATGTCCCTACCTATTTTAGCAAGATTCTCCCTTGGAAATCCCCGTGTTGGTGGTCGACCCTTGACTTGAGGAGAAGGAGTGGGCAGTTACTTAATTTGAGGAGAGGAAAGCCCTTGAATATCACCATGTTGTTGCCATCCCCTTGATTTCCTCAAGGAGGATCTGGTTGTTCTTAGAATCAAGGAAGAACATGTATTGAACGATTTGGGCATGTGAGGGATGATTTTGGGCCTCTTCCTCTCTTAATGGGCTTTTTCCTTCTTAGTGGGCTTAAGATGAATTTTCTAGTCCAAGAAACTGGATTAGGATGACCCAAGCTGTATAAGCCCAATCTATTTATAATCCCTTTTCCCATAGAGTCCAATTATTTCCTCAAAAGATGAAAAATCATGTATTTAGCATAATAATTAGTTAAAATAACACATTTTTCATAATATTGATTAACATAACAAAATTATGAGTAAAAACTACAAAAAAGTGTTATCAACTACCTAGAATTTGCAAAATTTATATGTTAAAAAGTGCTTAAGATAACTTTATATTTTAAAGTTATCAGTAAACTGCATTATTAGTCATGTAACTATTAGCGTGTTTTTGTTTTGTCACCAAACTACGAAGTTTTCAATTTTATCACTAACGTTTTCTATCGGTTTTGTTTTGATCACCCTTCGTTAAATTGTTAATGGAAATGATGACATAACCTTTTTAATTGGGACAACTAATAGTGAAATATAAGGTGATTAGATTAAATAAATAAATTACAATTTTAATTTATCAAATTTAAATTAAAAAGTAGTATTATAGATTTGTTAAAAGATATAAAAGAAAAAAGTTTTGAAAAGAATGAAAAATCAATATATCAAAAAAAAATTATACAAAGTAAAAATTAAATATATTATTGCATTTTTCATAATATAATTATACTTAATAATGAAATTACATTGATTGTTTTTCTATGTGTTGAGGCAAGTTGTGGGATTCTGTGCTAAATGGCACTCGACAATGTCCACTACAAACTGTCACTGAAATAGTGAAGTTACTTGCCATATATAAGTTGGCAATTTAATGAAACAAAATCTTTAGACTAGTTATTGTGCTAATATTTTGAAGATACTATAGTCCGTATATGGAAACCAATCCTTGGCTAGTGAAGATTGGTTTCGGTTCGAATGAATTAAGACAAACCTTGTTTTGTGGATAATTTGTTGGGATGGTAATTCTGATTTTGGAAGGTCATATCTTCATCAGATTATACTTTTATTGGTTTGATTATAATTTTTGTTTTTAAGAAGTTACTTTTATTTAGTTTCTATATTAGCGAGTCGATATTTAAAAAAATTTATGAGGCCTGTCTAGGTGTTTTATGAGATCATATTAAGAGCAATTGTATTTGTTCATTGAGGAACTATTTTTTGTGTGAGTGCAAACTAAATTGTAAACATTGAGTGCTTACTGTCTAAATTCTTAAAGGGAGGATTTGGAGGTAAGTGTTCTATTTTTAGGTACAAATGGGAGATTACTATACTTGAGGAGTGAGAGAGTGTGATTCACTTATTGTATTATGGATTGAAAATAGTGGAATTACTCACTGAATTAGGCTCCGCAAATATAGGGAAACCAAATTGCGTAAACAAATATTTGTGTTCTGTGTGTTTTGTTTGCACATATTTTGCAATGCCAAGCCATAGTGGTCACGACAATCAAACATTTCCATTAACTGTTGTATTATTCAATAAACATCAACTGCAGGAAATAACACTATGTACTCTTTTAAATCATCAAAGAAAACAAAATAATGAAACAATAAGTTTTCTAAATTGGAGATTTTGCTTCATTAACAATGAATGATATACAAAGTTAGTGACAATTCAAATTTATTATGTAAAAAATTCAACATATTGATATCATGAAAACCAAAACCCAATATGGCATTAGTTATATGATCTTCACAAACCAAAACCCAATATGGCATTAGTTATATGATCTTCACAATATATAGAATTACTGATGTGGAATAGGATTAGGTCAATGGAATCGATGAAGTACACTACGATAAATTGATTCCTCCCTTCTTTTGTTATACAAACCTTTAACAATGGAGGCTATAAATTTTCCATTCGTTTTAACGTGTATTTGTAATATGTAGAAGGAGTATCAATTTATATATGATCAACTTTTAATTTAGTATATTTATCAAGTAACCAAAAGAACAAATAGGATTTGATTTTTCTATTTAAGTAAATAACATCAATCATCTTAAACTAGGGCACTTAATTTTAGCCTTAATTGGTACACAATATGGGTTAAAATCTTATGTTTTTTTTCACTTGGTCCAAGATGATAAAAATAAACTTTAATAGCACAAATGTTGAGCATATATAACAAAATATAATATCCATCATTATTATCATATTGTAGAGGATTGCAAATGTGAGTTACGGTGGTTGTATATAGTTTAAGTTTTATAATCTCTTTCACATATGACAACATTACAACTCAATATAATAAATCCTTGATTAATACCCATAACACATCATGGTCACAACAATATCTTAGAAATATTTTTATTTTGCACATAATTTCAAATAAATTATGTGCAAATCAGAATCATGGTAATTGGGTTCAAAATATCACATTATTATCAAATATTATCCATTAATATATAAAGAGCCTTTTTATGTACATGCTTTTTAATGTATTTGGTTGTAGGCCTTCAATTGACAAATCTACAATGATAAGATTAGTTTTAATGTGCTCTAATTTCTCCTTAACAAAAATATATTTTAATGCCATATTCTTTTGCACATTTGGGATATTTGTCATTCTTGGAGAAAAATATTGTTATGGCATTATCACAAGAAATTTTTAGCAGTTTGATAATGTTGTCAGCTACCCCCAAGTCCTTAAAAATTTTTGCAACTATAATGCATAAATATTGACCTCAAAACATGCCACAAACTCTGCTTCCATAGTATATAATAAGATATGATGAGTTGCTTACCAATTTTTCATGATAACTAACAATTCTATTGTGAATTGCAGTAACTTGTTGGAGATGTATTTAATATTAAGTCTTACTTATTTTTATTTATTTCTCTTTCGTTGTGCTTTATTTTCATATAATTTATGTTGCTTTCAAATCTACAAAGAGCTAAATTGATTGTGTGATTGGGAGATTCATAGTTTAATGGCTTAGTAATTGAAATAGGATTAAAAACTGATTGAGTTGAATACTCTCTTAAAAACTATGAAAAGAAGAATAAATTAATAAATTGTTTCAAAAATTATTAAAAATCATGTCTTGAATGAACCCGAACAACTGTTTGTCCAAATTCATTTTGAATGTGGGTTTTTAAATAATCATTAAAAAATTTCTAATAATTATTTAAAATAAAAAATGCAGCCACATGTTTAGCCATTTAATAATGATCTAAAAATAATGTCTAGAATGAACTTGGACTAACTGTTTTCTAAGTTCAAATGCAATTGGATAACCATTTGCCCAAGTTTACATAGGGCGTGGTTTTTAATCCTTTAAAACATTTTAAAATTTATTTTTAATAAAATTAATATTTTTTTTTAATTTCTTATAATTTTTAATAATTATTTAAGTAATTTTCTATAAATTTTTTATAATTATCTAAAAGGTCATGTCTAGGATGAACCTAGACAACCTCTTGTCCAGGTTCAAATACATCTAAACAATTATTTGTCCATGTTCATCTTAGATGTAGTTTTCTAAATAATTATTAAAAATTATTTATTCTTTTAAATTTTTAAATATTTGATAACGTCAACAAAAATTTGTCACACTAGTATTAGGTACATGGTGCGTGGCACTTGGCACTATCTGGTTGGATCGTTAACTACGTTAGCAAATTTTGATGTCAAACATGGATAGTGTTAGTCAAGGGCTTGATTGATTAATTTTTCAGCTGCAAGGGTTCAATTGGGTGCAAATTTTTCATGAAGAATTAAGTATTTTTTTCTAAGGGCATTTTTACCATTAAGCCTAATTTTTATTATATTTATTTGCAAGAAAACATAAAAGTAGATATTTACATGCACAATTATATTAATTTTGTTATTATCACATATATGGGCAACTCATTTTATCTAATGAAATGCTAATACATATAACTAGTTTATATTCTCGTATGATGCACAGATCGATTATTGATAATATTTTTTATAAAATTAGTTTTTGTTTAAAATTATTAATGAATTGAAAAAGTTAATGTAATTATAAGATATTTTTAAAAATATTCAACTGATTTGAAACAAGTTATATTAATGTTATTTAATCTTAAAAATATTTGATATTAAAACAATAAAAAATCATCATGGTTTGGATATTAATTTATTATATTTAAAAATATAAATTTAATTTTCTCATCAACTAATAAGTGTTAGGTATAGTGATAAGATACATTATACTTCAAAAGATAGGACGTAAATTTGAACATTGAAGACGATACTGCTAGGATGAGTAATCAGTTAAAACGGACATGAATAATATCAAAATAATATTTATATAATTTAGAGAGAGAGAAAGTAAAAAAAATGAGAGGTGATATTGTTTTTTTTTTTTATTTAAAGAAAAAGAAAAAAGGATTTTGACTTTAAACTAGAGAGAGGGTGTGATTTAAAAAGTCAAAATTCCCATAAAAACAAAAAGGGGTAGGTGAGTGGCGGCAACAAAGACAGGATTAAATACAAACTCAACTAGTAATTCCATTTTAGAAAAGCCTTTGAAATTAAGGAAAAGTCAACGAGTGGGGTCCAAGCGGCGTGCGCGCGTGCAAAGACAGTTGGACCCCACAGTCTCAAATTCAGAGCCCCAAAAATGACCATTTTTTATTTCTATTATTTCCTGTTCTCCTACTTAATGATTTCCACCACCTCTACCCCTTTGTCTCCTCCTTTACATTGCACGTACCCATCACCTAATTTATGTCATATTCATTATTTCGGTAAAACATATTAAAATTAGTAAAATTTTAGGTGAACTGATTTTTGGTTTATTTAAATTATTTTTTTATTTCAAGATTGTATATTAAAATATATAATCATATTATTATAATAATTTTTTTGCCGATTATGTCTTAACTCGGTTGATATTAACATTGTTATTAGTGTAAGAGGATGTAGTTTCGAGCATATTAAAACACATTTATCCTCCTATTTAAAAGTTGAAATGAGTTATGGGTGGTACTATAGATGTACTTATCCATATAGTTTTAACAATTAATTTGTTAAAAAAATAAAAATATTGGGACTAGTTTTAACAAATGACAAACATAGAAAAACTACGTTAAAAGAAATGGAGAAGGGAGAGAAACAGAGTGAGAAGCAGAAGAGAATGAAAAATAAATTAAAAAAATTAAATTGCTTAAAACGGAAAAATATGGGGACTAATTGTATAAATTAACCTAAAATTCTTGTTTGAAATGATGATTTAACGTGCCACGTCAACTTACCGTTACACCATTACAACACAATAACGCAAGTAACTAAAGCATAACAGTTCAAACATAACTGACTAAAATGTAACTTGAGGTAAATAAAAGTGACAATTTTAATAGTTTACTCTAAATTTAATTTCATGATTAACAAAAAAAAATATTTGATAAATTTAATTTATTATCAATTAAATAAATGAATCATAAAAAAAAAACTTGAAACCCCCAGCGTAGTGGGGATTCAATACTAGTTTGGTTTAAAATTTAAAACCAATGGTGGATATTCTTTTGATTTATATGAATAAAATTCACTAAATAAATAAATTAAGAGGTAATAATAATTATAATGAACCTCATGTGATGGCCTGATGGTCAAGAGTATTCACTACCTTAGATGTAGTTTGGGTTCGAGTGATGTTAATCGTTTTGGTTGTTCGGGCTTTACCTTGTTCATTTCTTAATCTTTATTATTTCATTTAAAATCATATTTAATTTTTATATAATTTTTTAAAATTTAATAATAATTTTTTTTCATCCATATTATGAATGTGCCTATTTATAATATTCCTAATAGGTCCCACAATGGTGCACTAAATACTTATTTTTTTCTTAATAAATTTCACTCATTATACTTATTTTTAAGAAATAAAAAATGTGCTAAGTTAAAGTTCAAATTAAATTGGAATTGGATCGGATTTGAAAATTTGTTATATTGTTCAAAGTATAATAAAAATATTTTAAGAAATTATTAATATGTAGAAACCAATTTCAACACTCAAAAAACATCAAGTGGTTTCCATTAGCACGTGTTATTTTTTTCTTCATAAATCATAGTCAAAACACATATACAATAAGAGGCGATTTTAGGGGGTTGGCATCGACTCGGCCCCCTTAAAATGAAAAATTGTCATTTAAGTTTTCTAAATATTTTTAAAATTTTAAATTAGTAATAGTAAAATTATACTTTGGTCTCCCTAAAATTATAAAATTTTAATTTAATACTTTAAAAATTATAAAGATATAGACTATAAAAAATTAAAATTTCATTTGGCCCCCCTAAAAAATTATTCTGGCTTCGCCCCTGTATACAATCTTCAAAATCATCAATTTATTTGCGGTTAATATCATCCAGATAGTGTTAAAGTTGTGTGACATAAATCCTGTTTGATTCGGTTTGAAAATTTTGAGATGCAACTCATTTGTTAAAGAAATAAAATAAAGAAGTAAAATTGGGGATCTATGAGGGCGAAGGTCCGAGGGCCAAAAGTCCTCGCGGTACGGATCTTGCCACACAAGTTGAATTCGTATAAGATTATACTTCTTCTATTAGACGTTGATTAAAAAAAGGCCGTTTTAACCCTTAAAAATTGTGCATAACCGAAAACCTCTTGTATTTTTGTTTGTTAACATTAGCGAATTTTTCCTCCTCTGCTCGTGGTTTTTCCCGATAAGGGTTTTTCATGTAAAATTTGCGTGTTCTTATTTTTCTTTTTTATTACTTTGCGATTATTCCTACTGCCATTATTGACGTATAGTATAAGAGATATATAAATTAATTTTGTTTTGATATTGATACATATCAATATTGGTATTGATGTATTTTGTTGGATATTTTTTTATTTATTATATTCTTAAAATAATTTTCATATATAACATATATATTAATATATCTCAATTGCATAGATATAAATATATTTGTATTAATGAGTCATCGTAATCATGTTAATTTAGATCCTATTTCATTTATTTTGGAATAATTCTTTGAGTAAGTTAAGAGCTATTGTTAAGTTTTAGAATATTGCATTTTCTTATTTTAGTTAATAGATTATGACATTTGCATGTTTTTAATTTCTTTTGTTAATCGAATGTGATTGGAGGTCTTTTTATAGATGTTATGAGTTTTACAATGAAGAATTTGAATTAAGGATTGAATTGTGGAGCCAAAAAAGAATGAGGAAAAGAAAGAATAGGAGGAGGCAATTTCTTTCGGCGTGTTGGGTCTAGCACCTTAGCGCTAATTCATTCAATCATGTAACATTCTTTATCCGGTCCGAAAATTGACACGGATATATGATATCGTGTTGACACTTTCTTTGTTTTTACAAAAATTTCTTTTCATAAAACATCACTTTCATCACTTACTAAAATCCTGTAATAAAATTTTGAATCTTTACAAAGCTTTGAACACATTTTTAAAATCATTTTTGAATCATTTTCTAGGTATTTGAACATGCCCAAAACATAAATCGGGGTCTTGAAAACTTAAAACGACCAAAAATACAGGTTGAGCAAGTGCAGTGGATCAAGTCTGGAGACTTGAATGGCAAGTCTTGAGACTCAGCCTGTAAGTCTTGATACCTAGGCCATATGTCTCGAAACTTAGTTGGTTCACTGTAGCATTTTAGCTACCGACTTGCAAATCTCAATACCTCTAGTCTCAAGACTTGATGCAAGGGATCTCAAAATTGGTTAAAAAAACACTTCAAATCATCTCCTAACATCATCATATTGTACCAATAAGTTCCAAATCATTTTAAAACCATTTCGAAGCTCACTTATACACGATTTCAAGTCATGCTCATAATCATGTTAATTTAGATCCTATTTCATTTATGGGTAAATTACACCAACAGTCACTCAACTTTGATCTCAATGACAAAACAACCACTCAACTTTCAATTCAGTCACTCAACTTTCAAAAATAACAAATCAATCACTAACATTATCGAAAAGTGACAAATCAGTCATCCATTAACATTTTCTGTTACATGCCTAATGGGCTAGCTGACGTGGTCAGTTAATTAACTGATATGACCAATTAACTTGCCACGTTGGACTTGAGTCTTTCCCCCTCTTTTCTGCATTTTTTTTTGTATTCCATATCTGGAATAATATAATTTGGTAGAGTTTGATTTTGAAGTTGAAGGTTTGGGTTTTATTATACTCGTTAAGTTTTACCATCAAACCACACCAATTATACTCATTTTCCCTTAAGCAAAAGAGACATTTGCATTGTGATTTGAGTTCTTTTTATAGATGTTATGAGCTTTACAATGAATAAATAGGATTAATGATTTAATTTCGAAGCCAAAAATGAATGAAGAAAAGAAACAATAGGAGGAGGTAATTTCCTCCGACGTGCTGAGTCTAGCGCCTTAGTGCTAATTCACTGATCTGCAATTGTTGAAACTATGTCATTTCACTAAGGACAACTTAATATTTACACATTTGGATGAGAGTTTTACCATAAATAAAACCTTAAACATTAGTAATTAGCAGAATACAAAAAAGGAAGAACTCATTGGAAGAGAGTCTTAAAATCATTTTTGTTTTTATCTCTTTTTTTTTTCTTTAATTTGTATTTGATGCAAGATTATTCAAAGGTATTGATATTGTTTCCTAAACTTACAAAGAAGTTAACTTTGTTGTTCTTAGAATGATGATTGATCTTATTTATTTTCAATTGATCATTTTCTCTTCAATTATTTTGTTCTATATTTAATTATTTATGTTGTCTTTTGTTTATTTAATGTATTTGTTTAATCATCGAGTTGTATTAATTTGATAGCCTTGGAAAAGAACATTAAGGTTTAGATCTAGATTGAATAGATTGGGATTAACTTTAATAGAATAGACCAATGAGTCAATTTATAGTTATAGGAATATACTAGAACCCCAAGCAACCATGTAATACCCCTTTCCCGGTTCAAAAATTGACATGGATAAGTGATATCGTGTTGACACTTTCTTTGTTTTTACAAAAATTTCTTTTCATAAAACATCAATTTCATCATTTAATAAAAATTTGAATCTTTCAATTTTTAAAATCATTTTTGAATCATTTCCTAGGTATTTGGACATGCCCAAAACATAAATCGAGGTCCTAGGAACTTAAAACGATAAAAAAAAATAGGTTGAGCAAATGCAGTGGAACAAGTCTGGAAACTTGAATGGCCAGTCTTGAGACTTGGCTTGTAAGTCTCAATACCTAGGCCATAAGTCTTGACACTTAGGTATTTAACTGTAGCATTTTAGCTACTGATTTGCAAATCTCAATAACTCTAGTCTCAAGACTTGATGCAAGGGACCTCAAAATTGATTAAAAATGTAACACCCCAAACCCAGCCTAGACGTTACGGTCGAATATAGAGAAACCAACTTTAGAAGTTTTAAACCCAACTTTAGAAACCATAAATTCTGAAAATATTAACTTTAAGCAAAACACTTATACATTATTTTTTGGAAATTACACACAGAACATATTTATTTTACAAAAAACTCCTAACCTGATCTCGTTTGAAAACTCCTGATTTCATTGCGTGTTTCAAAAATATAAATATGACAGCTCTTACATATTTTAGAAAAACTTATACTTGAATACTTTTCTATCACAGTAAAACCATCAAGTCATGTAGCAGTAGATTTTTCTTTTTACCAATTTTAATTTTGAAAAGCAATTTCGAATCTGATAAATCTTACGTTATCGTCGTTTTACATTAAAAATACCAAAATTCGACGAACATGAACAGAAACCATAAAACAAATTTACAAAACAAAAGATCAGAAATAAACTAATCATAAACCGATTTATTTACTTAACTAGAAAATCAATTCGAGCTCTCGCACGCCGTCTAGTCCTAAGTTTATAGAACACCTGAAACGTATTAAACAAACGAGTGAGCTAGAAGCCCAGTATGTAACACATCCAAGCAAAAAATTAGAAACACATACACAAACAAATACATTTTCATATACGGATTCAGACATATTCTCATATACGGAATCAGATGTATTCTCATAATCAAATGCAGATGCTTATACAAATTCAGATATAGATACAGACACAGATCTTACCCTCATCCGCTACACACCAACTCCTTCTAAACAATCACATCAATTAGGACTACAAAAGTTCTTCCATCCTATCATTCTGGGTCGTGGTGTATGTCACTCATATAAGTGCAGCTGAGCTGCCAGACAGAAATGTTGCGGTAAACCGCCAGAATCATATATATGTGGTTGAGTTACTATAATTGCAGTCAAGCTTCCAGAACAAATATTGCGGATACACCGCCAGAAGGTGCAATAATACTGCCAGAATCACACTTCCTCTATCACGTATATTATCCCACCCCAATGCACATGCAAATATTATCAGACATCAGGTGCACATATGCCATACATATTTTTCACATCAAAACATGCTAACATAATTATTAAATCACAGGCCATATACAAATTTCACATTTTAGAAATTCTTGTAATTGAAATACAAACAATATCCCTATCACAAACAATAGCAAAATATCAGATTTCACATTTCAGAGTCATTTTTAAGCCAAACGGAACCCACAGAAGGTCTAATTACAAATTTCAAAGTCAAATGGGCCTAGGTGAAACCACACGGCCTAACACATGCCCATGTGACCCACACGACCCAAATAGCCCAACCCCTGTGACACACATGGCCATGTGGCTCACATGGTTTGGCACACGGCCATGTGACACCGACTGTGCAGTTTTCAGCTTTACGTTGTTTGCTATTTTTCGAGTTTTCTGTTACACACCTGGTTGTTTCTAATATGCAACACCACAACACACTTCCAGACCCTAAAATGACTTTCCATTAAATGAATTAGCAAACGAAATGAATATCCAATAAGAGGAAATGTCCTCTTCTTCTTAAGATTCCTTGTCAAAACAATAGAACATCCAACCCTTATAACTACAACCGCCCCCAACTTGGTGTTCGATTACTTACCCCCGAACGGAAAACAATTTCCAACAAAATTGATGTGTCTTTAACTAACTATGATCACAATAAAGGCAAGCGCACCTATCGTTTAATAGTATAGTTATGGTAAGACCGGAAATATCGTATCCACAAGGACCAAGAGTACTAGTAATTACTATCTTCCTATTATCTAGCCTAAGAATTGGAGTGATTTCTTTTAAACTAAAACTAATTAAAAGCACGACAGAGAATGAATTGGGAAAAATACTTTTAGACAATTTTATGAAAGAGGCAATACCCAAGAAAGAATCCACCTAGACTTCATTTATTACTTCTGATTCATACGATTTATTCACTTGACTTAATCCGTAGAAATCCCTAATTTATGTTAATATCTCCTTCGAGACTAAAAACAACTGACTCTAGGTTGATTAATTGAAATTTCTTTCTAATTAAAACCACTATTGTCGCATTAACTCGATCTATGGTTTCCCTTATTAGATTTTACTCTAATCCGACAGATTTATGTCGCCCTATTTCTAGGGTTGCAATCAACTCTACTTAATTGTGTTGATCTACTCTTAAACAGGGACTTTTGCTCCTCTGAATAAGCACATTCGACTTGAATCAATAACCTGAATTATTAAAGCAAGAATAAGAACTCACAATTAAGAATAAGAACAAGTATTTATCTTATAAATCAAATAGTAATAAGATCCATCTTAGGTTTCATCCCCTCAGGTATTTAAGGGATTTAGTTCATACTGGTAGAGGGAAACATCTTAAAATAAGGAAAACTACAAAACATAAGAAAACCCAAAAACTTCAAGAGAAATTGATAGGAGATCTTCAGTCTTGATGGAGATCCTTCTTCCAAGCTGCTCCCAATGGCTGTCTTCGAGTATTTTCTGCTTTCTACCCTGTGTGTCCTCCCTTAGGTCTTCCTCTGGCTCGTATTTATAGACTTTAGAGCGCCTTTCTTAGCCTACAAGTAACCTTTTCTGAATAAACTCCTCATTCCTGCTATCAGTTTTGTTAAAATAAAGTATTTATAAACTCCTCATTCCTGCTATCAGTTTTGTTAAAATAAGGTATTAGACGAGTACTATTTACCTTGAAGGTGCCAAATTTGGAATGAGTTACCTCGACTGTACCGTATGGGAAAATATTGAGTACCATGAAAATGGTTGTTCTAATAGGTTCAGAAGTGGCAACACGAGGGTCTGCATTATCCATTAGAACTCGGTCTCCAACCTTAATTTGACTCGTTTTGTTTTTAAGCTCGTCATGGCTCTACTTTGGTTCATCGTGTACTTTTAATTTCTCCTTAAACTGTGTTCGCCATTCATCTAGTTCCTCGATCTAGAGCCTTCGTTCTTCATGAACAGTTCTGTTCTCAATATGAGAGTTAGACCATGGCTCTGTCATCTTTTTTCGAGGAATTTCCTGTAAAGAAGATTGAACATTAAGTTCACTTACATTAACAGGACTTGTATCATCTTGATCACTAGATATTCTGACAGAATCACGTGCTTGGAGTTTAATCATGTCATCACCTACACGAAGTATTAATTCCCCTGTACCAACATCAATAATGGTCCTAGCAGTTGCTAAAAAGGGTCGGCCTAAAATTAAAGGAACGTCAATATCCTCATCCATGTCTAAAACAACAAAGTCTACTGGAAATATGAATTTATCAATTTTGACTAGCACATATTCAATTATACCCCTAGGAAATCTAATGGTTTTATCAACCAATTGAATGCTCATCCTAGTTTGTTTGGGTTTCCCAAGACCTAGCTGTTTAAACATTTTATAAGGCATAACATTGATACTTTCCCCTAAATCAGCTAAAGCATTATTAACAGATAAACCACTAATTAAGCAAGGAATCGTAAAACTCCCTGGATCTTTTAATTTGCGGGGTAGTTTATTCTGTAAAATTGCTGAGCAAACTACATTTAGCTCCACATGCGACGCATCGTAACTTCCGTTTGTTTGCCAAAAGCTCTTTTAAAAATTTTACTGAATTGGGCATCTGTGAAAGAGCTTCAATAAACGGTAAGTTAATATGTAATTTTTTTAAAAGTTTAATAAATTTACTGAATTGTTCATCTGTATGGTCTTTCTTCGTCGCATTAGGATATGGCACACAAGGTTTGTACTCTGTACTTACCAGTTTTGGTTTATCATGGCTTACCTCAACCTTACCTTTATCTACCACATTTTCTTGCCTCAGTTTTGGTTCGTCTAACCCTTCACTATCGTGAGCAGTAATGGTATGAAGTTGCTCCTTTGGGTTAGTTTCAGTGTTGCTCGGCAAGCTGCCTTGTGGTCGTTCAGAGATCAGCTTAGCAAGCTGGCCTATTTGGTTTTCGAGCCCTTGAATTGATGCCTGTTGGTTTTTGAGTGCTGTTTCGGTGTTTTGAAAATGGGTTTCTGACACCGAGATGAATTTTGTTAGCATCTCCTCAAGGTTCGGCTTCTTCTCCTGTGGGTAGGGTTGCTGTTGAAAGTCTGGATGGGGTTATTGTCTCTGATTTCCTTGACCAGCCCATGAGAAGTTTAGGTGGTTCCTCCAACCTGGATTGTAAGTGTTACTATAGGGATTATTCTGAGGTCTAGAATTATTACCCATATAGTTCATATGTTCCCTTTCTATGCCAGGGTTGTAGGATGAATATTCTGTATTATTCGTCCCTCCTCCATTTGTACCGCACTGCATCACTAGATGTACCTGCGAAGAACCATACAAACCATCAATCTTTTTATTTAAAAGGTCTACCTGGTTTGATAGCATGGCGACTGCGTCGAGGTTAATAACACTGGCGGCTTTTGTCGGTTTTGTTCTCCTGACTTGCCACTGATAATTATTCAGTGACATCTCCTCTATAAACTCATAAGCAGCTTCAGGGGTTTTGTTATTTAGGGTTCCACCGGCAGCTGCATCAATCAATTGCCTAGTTGAGGGGTTCACACCATTGTAAAAGGTTTGAACCTGTAGCCATAATGGTAACCCATGGTGAGGGCATCTTCTCAGTAGATCATTGTATCTTTCCCATGCATCATAAAATGTTTCTAAATCCATCTGCACAAAAGAAGAGATATCATTCCTCAACTTAGCCGTTTTAGCCGGCGAAAAATATTTAAGTAAAATTTTTTCAGTAATTTGTTCCCATGTAGTGATTGATCCTCGTGGTAACGAGTTCAACCACTGTTTAGATTTGTTCCTCAATGAGAAGGGAAACAACCGAAGGCGAATGACATCGTCAGAAATGCTATTTATTTTGAAAGTATCACAGAATTCTAGAAAATTTGCTAAATGAGTATTTAGGTCTTCATCCTGCAAACCATCAAACTGAACAAACTGTTGAATCATTTGAATAGTATTAGGTTTCAGTTCAAAATTATTTGCAGCAATAGCAGGTCTAACAATACTCGATTCAGCCCCAGTTAAATTAGGCTTAGTATAGTCGTACATAGTACGAGGAGCAGGATTTTCGGCAACCACCGGAGGAAGCGGATTATTATCAGCCATCTCCTCGGCAGTATTAGTATCGTCCTCTTGCTCTTCCTCTATGTATTGTAAACTTCGCCTTATTTCTCTACGATTTCTGCGAGCTGCGCTTTTGATTTCACTATCAAATAGTAGGGTCCGGACGGGTTCCTTCTAGTCATAAACTAAGAATACCTGCTAGAAGCAAATAAAAGAAAAGTTAGTAAATTAAAATAAAAACACAAATAAATTGCAATAAAAATAAAAATGGCTAAAGTAATAAAAATTAAGCGTTCCTAATATCTTAGTCCTCGGCAACAGCGCCAAAAACTTGATTTGTCTCTAACTAACTATGATCACAATAAAGGCAAGCGCACCTATCGTTTAATAGTATAGTTATGGTAGACCGGAAATATCGTATCCACAAGGACCAAGAGTACTAGTAATTACTATCTTCCTACAATCTAGCCTAAGAATTGGAGTGATTTATTTTAAACTAAAAATAATTAAAAGCACGACAGAGAATGAATTGGGAAAAATACTTTTAGACAATTTTATGAAAGAGGCAATACACAAGAAAGAATCCACCTAGACTTCACTTATTACTTCTGATTCATACGATTTATTCACTTGACTTAATCCGTAGAAATCCCTGGCTTATGTTAATATTTCTTTCGAGACTAAAAACAACTGACTCTAGGTTGATTAATTGAAATTTCTTTCTAATTAAAACCACTATTGTCGTATTAACTCGATCTATGGTTTCCCTTATTAGATTTGACTCTAATCCGGCAGATTTATGTCGCCCTATTTCTAGGGTTGCAATCAACTCCGCTTAATTGTGTTGATCTACTCTTAAACATGGACTTTTTCTCCTCTGAATAAGCACATTTGACTTGAATCAATAACCTGAATTATTAAAGCAAGAATAAGAACTCACAATTAAGAATAAGAACAAGTATTTATCTTATAAATCAAATAGTAATAAGATCCATCTTAGGTTTCATCCCCTCAGGTAATTAAGGGATTTAGTTCATACTGATAGAGGGAAACATCTTAAAATAAGGAAAACTACAAAACATAAGAAAACCCAAAAACTTCAAGAGAAATTGATAGGAGATCTTCAGTCTTGATGGAGATCCTTCTTCCAAGCTGCTCCCAATGGCTGTCTTCGAGTATTTTCTGCTTTCTACCCTGTGTGTCCTCCCTTAGGTCTTCCTCTAGCTCGTATTTATAGACTTTAGAGCACCTTTCTTGGCCTACAAGTAACCTTTTCTGAATAAAATTAGACTTGGTTTCGGCAGGGACACGCCCGTGTTCGATTGCTTAGGCCGTGCTCGATTCTGCTCGTCACACATGGCCGTGTGGTCTGCCCGAGTGCGATAGTCCAGGCCGTGTTGATTTTTGAGGTAGGCCCATTTTATCCCTTTTGGCCCGTTTCTCGTTCTTTTCAACTCCCTAAGCTCTCCTGAGTGTAAAACATGACATTAAAGGATTAGGAGCATCGAATTCATCAAATCTAATGAAAATTCATCCAAAAATAAGCCAAGCATGGGGTCAAAATATGTATAAATTATGGTTTATCAAAAATCCAAATCGTCGGAGAATAGTTTCGCATCTCTTGATACACACCTAACCAAAACACAATAGAAATAAACCCCACAAAAATCCATCCACACCACAAAACGAAAGTTTGCACTCACCCTTAAAAACCACACAAATAGATTTTACTTACATCAAAATTTGATACTGCAGTGGTGAAACTTCCAAACGCCCACGATCCAAACCGATAACAATAGATTAACAAGGCAAAGGATAGACAAATAGAAACAGTAGTAGAAAGAAAAGGAAAATTTTCAGAAAAAGGAAAATAAAAGAATGCCGAAAGAACGTTTTACAATAGTCTCACATGATACCCAATTTGAAGAGTGGAGATAAAGTGAAGTAATGGACTTGAAGAATGGGAAGATTTTTTAGGAGAATTAAAAAAATCTTTTAATTAGTTTAAAAACTACCCACAACCCCCACTAAAAACTGATTAGTTTACTATCAGACTTCTCCCACAGTTTAAAACCCAAAAATAATTTTCACTTTACACATGCAAAATTCAAACACGAAACCTCTAGGTAAGCTGAAGCCTTACCACAGAATCAGCATACTCATTCTTGACATCACTTGAGCAAAAATTATATATAACCTACAAGTTCAAAGATAGGGGTTTAGGCAAAAATAACAAAAATTCAAGGAAAAAGATTCAAACCCGAAACCTCTCACACACTACTCACATCTCTTAACCACTGAACTAGATTAATCCACTTGATAAAATTTTCACAATCTTAACTCAAAAATCAGGGTGTGACCACTCTTGGTTTCACGAACCCAATTTCTTCTAACCCGATTTTTAGGTTGTGACAAAAAAACACTTTATATCATCCCCAAACATCATCATATTGTACCAATAAGTTCCAAATCCTTTTAAAATCATTTCAAAACTCACTTAAACACAATTTCAAGTCATGCTCATGTTCAAATCACTTTAAGCATCAAAAATCAATTTTAAAGTATTGAAATAATCTCAATTAACACAAGACAACACTAGCCAATGCATTTACAAACACATGCTAACCTAAACGTTTATGTACATGCCAATACACTATCATAAGTTAATACAATATCAAAGGTTTTACACTCTTTAAGCCTTGTACAGTGATGTAATCCTCCCAAGATATGCATTTAAACAACAAATGCGTTAAGCTCAAAGAGCTTAGTAAATAGACTATGATTTCCTACCTTACCTTCTCCCAGATTAGCGTATTTTACATAAAGTCTAGTTTCAATTAGACCACTTAATAATTCTTCACTAAGACTCGAACACTCAACTATGATTCATTTTAATTTATTAATTTCACTTATTTAGGATGATTACCATTTGTTGACCCCTTTTTAATCATTCAATGGGTATTTCCTTATACAATTCAATTTTTAATTTAATTTTCAATTAAATTTAAGGAGTTCAATTTGTAAATTATTTTATAAATGTTTTTTTTTTTATAAATTTTGATATATTCATTCGTATGTTATTTTATAATTTTTTTTGTTTATTTTTAAATTATGTATTCAAAAGAGTTTACTTATTTACTTGCACATTGATGTGTTTATATTTTTACTCACCAATCAATTTAAGATTCATGGCTAACCTTAAACAATTGTTTTAACTTTAATTTCATGATTATTTATAAAAAAATATTAGTTGATAAATTGATTAATAGTTAGAGTTTGAAACCCTATGATCGGTTTGGCAATTAACCCAACATTTGGGCTGAATTTGAGGGGAGGAATAAAGAAGTAGTGGTGAGGATGGGGTGATTCGCAAGTAAGGGAGAAAAAGTGCTTAACCATTGGGATGTTGCCCATACTTCGTAAGGTTTTACACCAATTAATATATCTTCTAGAGTGATTTTCATTCTAATTTACTAAAAAAAAGAAGGAAATAGGAGTGGAGTGGATAAAACCTAGGACCTCTAGAGAGTGTGCTAACTACTTAATCACTAGACCAATGTCATTTCTTGGTTATTCATTTCCTCTAACCCTATATATTTGGGGTGCGACTTTTTTCAACTTTGTTTTTTTTCATTATCTCATTACAAGTTCACTATCTTATTATTTCATCGTTAATATTACTAATTTTTTATACTCCATTGTTGCTTAAAACCTTTCTAATTACATTTTATTAACAATGAAAAAAATATAAATAGTAATGTTTATTTATGATTAAAAAATAGGGATAAACCATATAAAGTTGAAGTAAGTAGAGAGTAATAATGGAAGAAAAGAAATAATTGTCAATTTTAGATGCCAAAGTTGACAAGAAAATACAAAATGAAGTATGGAAGTAGCAGTGGAAGTATGGTACAAATATATCGAGCAAACCAGTGGGATGGCAACGACGATGACTGAAGGCTGAAGGCTGAAGTGGATAAGATGACTGACGAAGCAACAGGAAGATGGACGACGCAAAAAGCAATGCTGATGGGCAGACGGAAAGACGGGCACTGGTGGAAGTGGTGAGCGACACTTAGGGCTAGGGGTTTTCTTTTTTACGAACTAATACGGAAGGGGAATTAGGGATTGGGAAAGGGAAAGGGAAGGGGAAGAGGAATTAGGGATTAAGGATCGAGAAGGGGAATGACAACATGAGGGACTAGGTTTGCTGGGAATAGGGGTAAAAAATTTAGGTTAATAAAATCGAGTCGGGCTCGAGCTAAAATAATCTTGCCCAAAACTCGACCCGTTTTTAAACGGGCCTCACTCTTAAGCCAAAACTTATTTTTCGAGCCTATATTTTTGTCCAAATCCTCCCACATTTTAAGTGGGCCTTTGCAGCCTGGCCCATGGATAGGTCTAATTGTTACCAAGTGAATTATTTTTTTTATTTCAAAATGTCACACCAACAAATTAATAAAAATAACAATGCTAACAATTGGACTTGAATTTTGAAATCTAAAAAGTAGAGGGACTAAATCTCTAGAAATGAAAGTATATGGACTAAATTACAAATGTATGAAAACTATAGAGATCTAAAACATATTTTAACCTATAATCTATTTTCATAATAATGCGAGTAAATGCAATATTTCAACATCCATACGAAAACGGTCATTTTCAAATACTCAGTTTGTGTTTGCCATTAAATTGCACAATGTGTCAAATTTGACTAAATTTCATACCTCAATCTTGGTTTTTTTTTTTTGTTGTTGTTGTTGCTTTCACATTCCCCCCTTTTTAATGCGATTTTACCAACTACAAAGAAAAGAGGATATGTTGAGAATATTAACAAAATAATATATATGTAATTACATTTCTATGATAAAAGGAAGTTGAATTAATTACTTTGAAATTTTATTATATATATATACACCCATTTTCTTTTAATCAAGTGATACCAATGTGTTAAATGTAATAAAAAAATATATATTATATACACAAACATATAAATATATTTTATATAGATATAAATTTTACAATATTAATTAAGTTCAATAACTTAATTTAATGGTGATATTTTTTAAAATCTAATTATGGAAAATAAAATAAAATGAACAAAACAAACAAATTTAAAATATCATAATCTTGTACTAATATTTATTATTAGGGGTGAGTGCTCGATCGAATCGAATAAAAAATTTCGAGTTGACGAATCATATTTTATCATCCTAACTCGATTTGAAATTTTCTTGAATCGAGTCAAGTGAGATGGAATTCGAATCGAATTGAATCAAATATATTTGTTCGAGTTAAACTAAAAAAATGATTTTGGTGTTTTTTATTTTTATGTTATTTTTTTTTAAAGTTTTTAAACATGACCATACAAAGAAAAATTGAAGTGAACAAATAAAAGATACTCAACTCGATTCGGTTTATTCGAGTTATTCGAATTCGAAAACTCAACTCGATTCGAACCCGAAATTCAACAAAAATTGAGTTGACTCGATTAACTCGATTTGAATAATTTGAATTTCAACTTTTTTTTTCAATTTTTTCGAATCGAATCAAATTTTTCTCACCCCTATTTATTATTACACAATTTAATTTTAAAATGTCAGACCAACGGATATAACAGAAGAAATTTAGTGGTGTTAGCAAGTGGACTTGAAATTTTAAATCCTAAAAGTAGAGGGACTAAATTTTTGGAAAGAAAAGTAAATTGACTAAATTTCAAATGTAGAAAGAGTACAAGGACTGGAACATAATTTAACCAATTATAATTGGCTAATATGATGTCATATAGGTGTAAGATGAGGTTGTGCTAAGAGACAAAATGAAAAGACTTTTGACCTATAAATTTGACATATAAAAGTAGTGATCCCTTGCATAAGAGAGAAATAAAAGCCTAAATTAAGAGTTTGACCTACAATGGTGTCATTTAGTGGGGGTCTTAATCTTATTAATCACTCGTATTTAAAGTGTCATTATTATTTTCATTTTAAAAGTGTGATTATACACAAAGCTATAAAACCAAAAGTAAATTAGATCTTTTCATAAACCTATATAAACTAAAATTTTTATGTATTTTTAAATTAGTTTATTCAATTTTAATTATTATTTAGTTAATAAAATAAAGTTTTATTAATTTAATATATATAATATAAAGTATGATTAATGCACAAAATAAAATAAAATATTGAAATATTTTAATAAATTCTTGATCGACAACCCTAAATAATCATAGTAGTCGGTATTGTACCGATACTAGTCGTACCGTTTCGGTCTTCAACTAATATCAGGTAACCTAGGTTTTGCTCCAGTCTAATTTCAATGTGTTTTGGTCAATATCGGCGTGTACCGACCTATACAGTTTGTAACACTCCCGACCTGGCTTAGGAGTTTCGGCTAAGTCGAAGGCGTTACATTGATCACCAAAGTGATCATGTAAAGCCATTATACAAGTTTGTAACACCCCCGACCCGGCTTAAGAGTTTCGACTAAGTCGAAGGCATTACATTGATCACAAAAGTGATCCTGTAAAGCCATTCTTTTGCTTTAAGTTGGATTGTATGAAAATCGTTCTTCTGTATCTAGGGAAAACATCCATTAATTAAACTGGCTTTACTTAGCAATTCAATTACAATATTAATGATGCGAAGTTTTGAAAAACGCTTAAAGTAGTAAGACTTTTCAAAACTTAAAGTTTTTGTAAAGCAGCGGAAAACAATATTAAGAATAGTTGTTTTTCTAAACCAAATAGCATGCAATCATCAGAGTATTAACTAATTATCATGCTTAAAATTAATAAGTTAAACAACCCCAAACCTAAGATATAAAAGCAATAAATAATTAATAATTACAACCCTAAAAATGATTAAAGAAAACTTTAATGGAACTTTATAATAATAATAATAAACGAGATGTTAGTCTGCGGTTCTTCCGATGCCATTTCGAGTCTTAGTTTTCTGCATTACGTGAGAGGTAAGGAAAAAGAGGGAGTGAGCTTATGACAACTCAGTGTGAGGCTAATTTTTAAACCATTATATATATAATTGTTCAAACAATAAAACATTCAATTTATAGCATATTAGCAAATTAAGCATAATGAAAGGAACATTCAGTAAATCAATGCATGTATAAATTATGTTCATGATGCAATGCAATTATGAATTTTAAATTCTCACCCATCCATCCTATCCACCCTCGAGCATCGCTCAACACACCAAAACAAATGTCAAAAACTGACCATCCTGATTTTCCTAGTGACGATGGTCGTTCACTTGTCATCTGTGACGATAACTTTTTGTAACACCCAAAACCCGACCTAGAAGTTTAAACCAAATCCCAGAGGTCACATTGATCACCGAAGTGATCATAGGAAAATTTTAGTTTAACAAGCTAGAAAACAAAATAGTATTTAAGTTACATAAAACTCTCAGTTATAAAATCTTGATATTTCAAAAAAAAATATAGTCCCAATGTCGCTTACGTGTGTAAAACACAGAATTTCGTAACACAATTTTCAAAACAGTATTTACAATTCAAAACTGTTTAATTATAAACTCGGAAATTATAAAAATACTATTAAAACCTATTTTTAACCATGACTGTCCGAGACCTCCTCATACCGAGTCCAGCTACAGAAAACGGAAGTGTACCTGAAAGAGGAAACACTAAGGGGGTGAGCTATACGAGCTCAGTGTGAGTTAGAAACGTGACAAACATCAGAGTTATAGAATAGAAATCCATATAGTAGTTCAAGAGCAAAACGCACTTACAGAGAAATATAGAACCAAAAGGTAAACACAGTATCAACCTCTCAATTGTACGTAACAATCAAGCACACCATATCATACAACCAGAACACTCAATCAGTAAACCCATCAACGGGTCGATACCAAAAAACTTATCATTACAAACAAATCAAACGTATCAGTACTGAAACACAACAGCCTATAAGTAATTAATCCCACAATCAGACAGAATGCTGGGAAAAAATGCATCAATGTGAACCCACCCATCTAGCCAAACGCCTCTCCGTCCCCCCAATCACACCCCAAAAAAGCTAATTAAGCTCATCCAACCAAACACACCACATAGGACCTCGAAAGGCCCATCTATCCCTACACACCACGTATGTGGACTAGGCCACTTAGATAATAATACGCAACAAAGCTGACGTATATGCAATACAGTGCATTGCGGTAAACCGCTTGTATAGATATGTTGCAGTTAAACTGCCAGATCAGATCAGAATTAGTCTTTCTTCTCTTCACAGCCAAACCTCAAATGTTTTATGCAAATGTATATGTGCAGACAAGCGTACAAAATCAAAATACACAACTTCCAAACAGTCATACGGACACAGAAGCTAACATCCAGTCAATTAATCACAAAATTCTCGTGCAGTCACAGAATGCACACCACATACAAACACCCACACACCAATAAAAAAGAATCATAAATGCGTAAACTCACTAACCCGGATTCAGAATCAATTTCATAATAACATCGAATAACACTCAAACGAGTTACTTACATAAAGCTATAATTATGAAAATCACACAAGTCTAAGCCGAAACAAAAGTTCCGACCACCCTTACTAAGACTTAGCTAAGAGTCGGAACATACAGAAACACAATCAAGCTTGAAATCGAAACAGATAAAAAATCAGCGAGAAAGGGCCACACGACCATGTAGAAATACCTAGGCTGTGTGGGGGGTCAATATGCCCATGTGGAGGGGCACACGCTCGTTGTAACACCCCAAACCCGGCCTGGATGTTATGGCTGAATCTGATGATGTCACATGGTAGTGTGTTAGAAAACTGTAGCTTATGTTGGAAAACCATAACTTTGCTTAAAAGATTTTCCGTTTAGAATTCCTCATTATCTTTTATTAATTCTAAAATCGTGATTCTTATTCAGTCGTTATTTTTCAAAACATTATACGTTGCAGAAGCTTTTTAAACAGTTTGTGTTCTTGGGTATTTTGCTAAAACACATGCATTTCTTTTAAAAACTCGTATTTCACCTACCTCTAGCAAATATAAAACATAAGACAAATATAAAATCCAAATTTTAAGCAAAAATCCATAGAGGCCTTTATTACAGCAAAATACCTCAAATTAAACTTTGAAAACCTAATTAAAGACGAAACAGTGAAAAAGGGTCGTGTGGCCACCGTTAAGTCCTCCGCCGCTCTGATCTGCTTAAGTCTGGGGATTACCTGTACAGACAGAAGGGTGAGTTTACGAAAACTCAGTGTGTAATCTCCATATAAACAAGCGGACAAAATGCAATCATAGTCTAGGCTTAAGCCCATCTCGATATGATTTGATTAGGGTCTTAGCCCATTCCAATCTGTATAAGATCATGCATTTGGGCCCTGCCCATTACTGATATCAATATTGATCTGAGAATGAGATATCTGATATCAAATCCTACCCCCTTGACCTCTACACTCCAACTCCATCTAACCCTACAATTCATGTGGGGATATAATCAACCCACCCATCCCTACACTCCAAAAAGTGCCGAATGCGGCACTAGGCGATAGTTCTGGTGGTGCCGATGAATTTAGGCTCGAGGCCTTTCAGTACACTTCCTCTGAACAATATAAACCCCCACCCCCACCCCACCCCACCCCACCCCAATGCAATGCAATATAGATATATGACATGCTAAAACATAAAATCAGACATAATATCAGGCATAAAATCAAGGCATACAGTATCAAATCAATAGGGCATCATCATGCTTAATCGTATCAGTCATACAGTCATTTCATTCAATTAGGGGTCTAAGTAAGCTTGCCAACCCTACAGTAGGTCCATAGTCGACTCGGGTGACCCGTGCAACCTTAGCAACCAAACAGTGAAAATGGGCCCACAAGCTCATAATGTTTGCCCGTGTGGGCCCACACGCCCGTGTGGCCTACACGGCCCAAAATGGCATTGGCTATGTGGACCACAAGGCCTGGCCCAATAATCCCACTTGCCCGTGTGGTTCACCCGTATGGCCCACACGACCCAATTCGGTCTGGCCCATGTATCGCACACGGCCAGCCTCGTCGATCACACACCCGTGTTCGGTCACACGGCCTACTACACGGACGACCGCACGTCCGTGTGGCGTCGACAATCACATTTTTAGCTTTTTGTCGATTTCCGTTTACAGTGTTACGGTTACACACATGTAGTGTTTTCGATACCTAAGCCCTCCTGAGCACTTCAATACCTACAATTGACCAATCCAACACCATAATCAATCTGTCTTTATGATTAGACAATAAATCCCGAAACCAACGGACTCATCTATAAAGCAATGAACACTTACCGCAGGGTTTCCAATCGACTTGCTAAGAAACAGTTTGAAGGTAGCCTCAATCCACACGATATGCTGCTGCCAGAATCCAATAGTTAGTTTACCGAAAATAACTCAATCAAAACAATGTTAACAATTTACCACTTACCGCACGAGTGGCTAACGTTTGCATAAAAGAGAAGAACGAAACGCACTCAGGAGCAAAGGAGGAGAAAATGACAGCAAGTGGGGAATTTCGGCTGCAAACAACAAAAGAAGAAAAAAAGACGGAAAGGGGAAAACAATCAGCAAAAAGTCGAATAGCAAAAATCGGCACTAAAGAACTAAGAATAGTCGACCAAAAGTTGAGAGAAACAAAAGCCAAAACCGAAATTGGACTTACCGCGTGCGCAAGACTCAATGTCGCGCCGAAGAACTATATGAATAGAGAGAACGAAAGGGAGAGTGGTGCAAGAAGAACCAAAATTCGGCAGCAATGTGGGGAAGAAAGCAAATAAAGATCAAAAAGGAAAAGAAAATAGCAGTATTTCGGCAATGAGAAGGTAGAATAGCCGTTAGAAAGAAAGAGGAACACTTTGGGGATATTTGAAATAGCAAAAATAAATGAAATTATATTTTGATAATCCTCAACCTCCCCTATTTCGCTCTTTAAAACTCTCCTACTATCCCTCCACAAACCGTCCACTTCCCACTACACCTCATTTTTCCTCCACCAATCCCACAACTACCTAAATCCCCCTCATTATCCTCCTAAAAATCGGCCACAACATCCCCACACTCCTTAAATACTTAGAATTTCGGTCAAACTACAACACTCATACGGCACAAGCAATAAAAATAAATCCCCTTGATCGCGCAGAGATTCGAACCTCAGACCTCTAGCCACTTAACACTCCACTTAACCACCAGACCAGCAAGCCCATTCTGACATATTTTACCAACATTTATTTATAAGCCTACTGATTAGAGATAGGGGTTTATTCATTTAAAAACAAAAATTTTCCCAAGATAATGCTTGAACTTGGGACCTCTCAGACACTTCCCAGAACACTTAACCACTGAAGTAGACATACAATTGTGTCACAAACATACGAAAATAAATATATAAGAGATTTTTGAGGCGTTACACCCGTGTGGAAGGAAGCACACGCCCGTGTGACCTAAGGACATGGCTGTGTGATCCGGTCGTGTAACTCTCTATCCGTTTGTGCTAAAATAAGGTACAAGGCAGACACGACCGTGTGAGGGTCTCACACGCCCGTGTGCCCACCAGACACAGCTGTGTTTCCAAAACACACACCCGTGTATGATCTATAAATCCCTAAATTAGCTACACAATCGTGTGGCCAGGTTGTGTGGCACTAAATCAGCTAAACCCTAGTTCCCAAACGCACACGCCCGTGTGCCCAAGGGACACGGCCATGTGAAAATCGACTAATTTCCCAAAACCCTAATTTCTAATTCCACACGACCGTGTGAATAGGCACACGCCCGTGTGGCCATCCATGTGGTCCCAAAACCACCTCGAAACATCCTGCAAACAGTGAATTTACACACCAAATGCCCTCTAAACTCTAACAGTTCAGAAACATGTCATAGAAAACCAAGTTTTACGCAACCTAGACGTGAAACCTTCCACACATTGACCAACCCACTTAGAACATATCAAATTCTACATAATCGAAACAACAAATCACAAATGGAGTTAGAGAGTTTGAACCCACACCTGATTCGCGATCAAAGACGTCCAGATACCGACTCGACGACAAAGAAATTGAATCTCTCCAAAAACCACAAACAAAATTGTTTTCCAAAAGAAGAAAAGAAAAAAGAAAAAAAAAGAAAGGGGAACTAAGGAGAGGGAGAGGAGAACGTGAAAAGAAAGATAACAGTAACAAAAATAACAAAAATAAAACTAAATAGTTATTTTTAAACTTAAAAAAATCTACTATTTAACAAAATACAAATATTTCTCCAAAACGCACACACAAGGATTCGAACTCACGACCAAGAGATAAACTAACACACAACTAACCACCAGACCAGCAGGCCCATTTTGACATTAACACGCGCAACTAAACACAATAGCTCAACCTATTCACTGACCCTAACCACAAAGCTCAAAACTTCTAACCCTAAAATTTAGGGTGTTACACTTTTACTACAATAACTTACCATCTCGATTGTCCAATTTTGATGGCTTTTTAAACTATCATCCTGGTTTACTCGATTTCAATGACATTGTTGCCTACTTCGTGCAGTATAGACTTTCGGTGTGGACTTAAATTGCCACTTTATCCTACGGAACTCCTCCATCCTTCATTCCCGATTTTATGTAATTGTGCACATATATTCAACATGTCATGCTATTTATCAATCAATAATCGATTACTATGCTTATCAAGCACATTTACCTTTCAATACGTTGTATGAATTTTCATACTAAAAATCATTGGCATGTATTTATGCAATTAATTCATATCAATTTCACATATGTAATTACTTTATGCGAACTAAAGCAATTTCACATATACAGTTTCTTCATTTGAATTAACATTGGGATATTAACATGCTTAGTTCGGCTGACACATACATAACAAGTTCATATGTAGGGTTCGCACATATAGGGTGTTCGCACATACAAGGTTCACACATAGGGGTTCGCATATACAAGGTTCTCATATATATGAGGGTTCATATATATGGGGTTTGCATATATGGGTTCACATGGGGGTTACGGCTGGATTCGGAAGATTACATTGGTCACAAAAATGGCCTAGTACAACTATCGGGGTTTATAAAACAGTCTTTTTTAAAACATTTGCTTACATTAATAGAAAAACTTAGTGTGTTTCCAAAAGGCATAGTTTCTTTCAAAAATATTTTAGTTTTAATTATTACTTTACAAAAGTTGATTACCAATTTTACATGTTTTTCAAATCTCATTTAGATAACAATGCAGCGGAAAAGTGATATTTAACATAGTTCTAATTAAAAAGTAGATTTCATGCATCCTAAATTTATTATCCAAGTTTCAAAAATCTAAACAACTATAATGCCACGCATGCCAAAATAACCCAAAATATAAGTCTCATGCCACAATTCAAATAAAATAATACAATTTTTCCAAATAAAAGAAATTGAAAATAATAAGTCTAAAATACTTTTATTTAAAAAAAAAACTATCCGAGTTGAGCCATCCAAATGTTAGGTCCGCATCCTAACCTTGAGGGATTATCTGTAAAGATGGAAATAAAAAATGGGGGTGAGCTTAAACAGCTAAGTGTGAGTCCAATCACAAGAAAATCAGTGTCATACAGTAGACGAGACATACGAAATAACAATTCTTAGAATAATCACAATCATATAGCAATTTAGAGTATCAGTTTTTCAGATCAACATATCAGTATAATATTTCAGAATTCATAGTTTTGCATGTACATGCTTATGAATGACAATGCAATTTCAGTTTATCAGAAAATATCCTACCTAAATTCGTTATACACCAGAATAAGATTTCCCCAGAACTAATCCATCCCTACACACCGTGTTGTGGATAAACCACCATTGATTTACAGATAAACTGCAAGTAAAAATTATGGGTAAACCACCAGTATTTTCAGATAAAAAGTTTCCAGATAAATTACCAGTAAGTTGTTGATGAACCACTAGTGTTTACAAATTATTATACTGCCAGTACTTCCTCCGTTCATATCGTACTACCGCATACAATGCAATATGACATACTTGTAACAGAACAGTGCAAAAACAATAGACATGCTTAACATGTATCTAGTTCAATAGTAGCAGTGGGCCTGCTTAACATGAACTCAATAGGGCAGAGGCAATAATAACAGTAACAATTTATCAGAATTATAGTAAAAGTAGACATGTAACATTAATAACATAATATCAGGGACTCAATTAGTGAATAAAAACTTTAAAAACAATTCAGGAACTATATAAGGACTAAATTGAACAGTTCACAGAATTTGGGGTAAAACTATAAAACAGGGGCCACACGACCGTGTGAGGGTCTTGAAGCCGTGTGGAAGGGTTACACGGTCTTGTAATAGCCTGAGACTGTGTGGAAAACGATGAATTAACCTACAGGAAGGACACAGCCGTGTGGCAACCTATGCGATAGGCTAAGGCAGTGTGGAAGACGAACTACCCTATAATTTACATGTCCACATGGTCAAGTGGTCCACCTATGTGGTCTACACGCCTGTGTGGGAAACCGTGTGGCCTTAATCCTACATACGGTCACTACCAATTCTCTTGGAAAAGACACACACCTTTCACCACGGGTCCTATTGGCGTTCCTCACGATCGATTTTGATTTGATTCATGTAAATCCAGTCTTTTAATGACAAATACACACAATTAACGATTGGTATCAAGATTTGGGAAAGATCTTCAAAGATTGACAAGATTCAAAAAAGAATTGATTAATCGAACGAAAGATTTACGTTAGATTTTTGAACGGAAATACAGAGATCTAACCATTGAGACGAGGTGTACTTACCAACCTTTGGTAAAGATAACGGATTATAACTACTACAAATCGAAGCACGGATAAAATCAAAAAACGGGGAACGATTTGATATAAAAATAACTAACAACCCAAATATTGAAAAATATGGTGCAAGAATGAGAGAAAAGAAGAGAAAAAGAAAAGAAAAGTAGAGAGCAATTTCACTAGAATTTTGAAAGGAGGCAATCCCAATCAAAATAGGAAAAGAATTATTAAATAACTAGGGTTTACAAACCCTAGGTGCGTCACATGCAATTTACCCTAGGATTGTCAAAAATAATAAAAATGAGAGGGGAATGAGAGAACTCAAACCTAGAACCTCTTAGGAAGGGGCACTAACTTGTAATCATCAAGCCTATAATTCATTTCTTGTTTAATTACCTTAACTAACCTTATTTATATCGAAGTGTGGCATTACCCCTCCATTTGTCATCTTTCTTATCATAATAATTTATAAATATTTAGTGCCAAAATTTATAATAAATTAATTTGAAAATAATATATAACTTTCTATATATATATGCAAATGAATTATAATAAGGTTATTAATTTGATTATAATCAAAATGTTATATATATGTATATATGAATGCATCAACAAGGTCTTGGTTAAATCGAGAAAATTGAGGTATTGAGAATTTTGATATCTTAGGTTCAAATCCTATAATACGTAAATATTATTAGTGAATTATATATATATAAACAAAGCCTAAAATACCCATAACCTCTCTCAACACTTAAATAGAAAGTAAAATGAGCTTCAACATGTTTTGAATCCACATATTCTTACATTAACAACAATATCAATATCAATTAAACCAAAATTCAATCCACTATTCCTAAAACTTAATAACTTAGGCATCGGGATTGTTATATAATTCTAAAATATCGCCATTACAACCCACTCATGAATCATATTTCCACTTTGATAAACGTCAGGATTGAACCATTTTTTTATACAAAAGCCAAAATACCATTTGCCGACTTTATCAAGTTATTATTGGCTCTTTCTCTCTCCAAACAAAAAAAAAACATAAAGAGGAATTATGGAGAGAAACAGTTTAAAAATTACAAAATAATTCAACCAATTTTACTATATATTATCATAGAAAAAAGTACATGAAAAAGATCCCTAGCCTTTTTCTCTAGTAATATGTATTAATTTGTATTTAAATTAATGGAAACATAGTTTATTATATTATTAAGTAGCACATTCTTATAGAAGATAATTTTAATATAAAAATTAGGGTTTTGATATATATATATATTATAAGTTAGAAGCAAACATATTGTTTAATCAACCACAAGTGTATGTATAAAAATTAGGTTTACTTGAATCGACGCTTGTTGATTTTTGAGTGCTGTTTCGGTGTTTTGGAAGCGGGTTTCTAACACCGAAATAAATTTTGTCAACATCTCCTCAAGGTTCGGTTTCTTCTCTTGCGGGCAAGGTTGTTGTTGGAAGCCTGGAGGGGGTTGTGGTCTTTGATTTCCTTGACCACCCCAAGAGAAGTTGGTATGGTTCCTCTAGCTTGCATTGTAAGTATTACTATAGGGATTATTCTGAGGTTTAGAATTGTTACTCATATAGTTAACTTGTTCGTCTTCTGTGCTGGGGTTGTAGGGTCGACTTTCTGGATAGTTCCCTCCTCCATTTGCATCGCATTGCATCACCGGATGTACCTGCGTAGAACCATATAGACCATCAATCTTTTTATTCAAAAGTTCTACCTGGTTTGATAACATGGTGACCGCATCTAAGTTGAAAACATCTGCTGCTTTTGTTGGCTTCGTCCTCATGACTTGCCACTGATAATTATTCAATGACATCTCCTCTATAAATTCATAAGCATCCTCAGGTGTTTTATTATTTATAGTACCACCGGCAGCTGCATAGATCATTTGCCTAGTTAAGGGGTTCAAACCATTGTGAAAAGTTTGAACCTGTAGCCATAGAGGTAGCCCATGGTGAGGGCACCTTCTCAATAAATCCTTATACCTCTCCCATGCATAATATAAAGTCTCTAAATCCATTTGTACGAAGGAAGAGATATCATTCCTCAACTTAGCTGTCTCAGCCGGCAGAAAACACTTAAGCAAAAATTTCTCGGTCATTTGCTCCCATGTAGTGATAGAACCTCGTGGTAGGGAGTTCAACCACTGTTTAGCCTTATTCCTCAATGAGAAAGGAAACAACCGAAGGTGAATGGCATCGTCAGAAATGCCATTTATCTTAAAAGTGTCGCAGAATTCGAGGAAATTAGCCAAATGAGTATTTAGGTCTTTGTCTTGCAAACCATCAAACTGAACAAACTGTTGAATCATTTGAATAGTGTTAGGTATCAGTTCAAAACTATTTGCAGCAATAGCAGGTCTAACAATACTCAATTCAGCCCCAGTTAAATTGGGCTTGGCGTAATCGTACATAGTACAAGGAGCAAGATTTGCGGCAACTATAGGAGGTAGCTAATTATTCTGATTTTCAGCCATCTCCTCAGTAATATTAATGATTTCCTCTTGCTCTTCCACTGTACTTTGTCGACTCTGCCTCACCTCTCTACGATTTTTGCGAGTTGTACTTTCGATCTCACTGTCAAATACGAGAGGGCCTGACAGGTTTTTTCTAGTCATAAACTAAAGGAACCTGCTAGAAGTAAACAAAAAGAAAAATTAGAAAAAAAATTAAACTAAAACAAAAATAAAATGCAATAAAATAAAAATGGCTAAATTAATAAAAATCAAGCGTTCCTAATTTCTTAGTCCCCGACAACGGCACCAATAACTTGACGACATCATGAACTAACTAAAATACGACAAAGGCAAGCGCACTTATCGAATGGTAGTATAGCTATGGTGAGTCGGGAATATCGTAACCACGAGGACTACAAGTACTAGTAGTTACTATATTTTTATTATCTAGCCGAATAAATTGAAGGGATTTATTCTAACCTAATCTTAACTAACATAATTACTAAGACGAAACATAGAATAAAGTAGGAAAATATTTGAAGAAAACCGATGAGAGAGACAATACCTAGGAAAGGATCCACCTAGACTTCACTTATTATTCTAAATCTGAATTAAACGATGTATTCACTTGTCTTGATGCGTAGAAATCCCTAACTTATGTTAATATCTCTTTCGAGAATAAAACAACTGACTCTAGGTTGATTAGTTGAAATCTCTTTCTAATTAAAACCCCTATTGTCGCATTAACTCAATCTATGGATTCCCCTATTAGATTTGACTCTAATCCGGTAGATTTATGTCGTCCTATTTCTAGGATTGCGTGCAACTCCACTCAATTATGCCAGATCTACTCTTAAACAGAGACTTTTGCTCCACTGAATAAGCACATCAATCATGAATTAATATCCTGAAAACATTAAAACATGAAATAAGAACACATAATTGATATCAAGAACAAATTTTTATCATGTAATTTAGAAAAATCAAATAATAAGATCTGTCTTAGGTTTCATCCTCCCTAGGTATCTAGGGAATTTAGTTCATACTTTGGAAGGAAAACATTTTAAAAATTAGAAAAACAACAAAACATAAAGAAACCCAAAAACTTCGAGAGAAATTGAATGGAGATTTTCAGTCTTGAAGGATATCCTGCTTCTGAGTTGAATCTGTTGGTGTTCTTCGAGTCTTTTCTTCATTCAGCTCCGCGTCCTCCCTTAGGTCTTCTTCTAGTGTGTATTTATAAACTTTAGAATGCTCAGAAACCCTAAAAATTGGCTTTTTCTGTGTGTTTGGGAAACAGGGAGCGATATCGACACGAGCTGGCACATGGGCGTGTGGCCAGCCCGTGTGGCTCACACGGGCGTGTGCTCAGCTCGTTTGGGAATGACCAGGCCGTGTGGATCCTAAAAGTAGCTCGTTTTGTCCGATTTTGGCCCGTTTTCTGTTCCTTTTGCTTCCCTATGCTCTCCTAAGTATAAAAACATGAAATTAAAGGATTAGGAGCATCAAATTCACTAAATTATATAATAAATCATCCAAAAACGCATCAAGACTGGGATTAAAACATGTTACTTTTATGGCTTATCACATTACCCCTCCCTTTGTCATCTTTCTTATCATAATAATTTATAATAAATTAATTTGAAAATAATATATAACTTTCTATATATATGCATATGAATTATAATAAGGTTATTAATTTGATTATAACCAAAATGTTATATATATATATATGCATCAACAAGGTCTTGGTTCAACCAAGGAAATTGAGGTATTGAGAATTTTGATATCTTAGGTTCAAATCCTATAATATGTAAACATTATGAGTGAATTATATATATATATATATATAAACAAAGCCTAGAATACTCATAACCTCTCTCAACACTTAAATAAAAAGTTAAATGCGCTTCAACATGTTCGAATCCACGTCTTCTTACATTAACAACAATATCAATATCAATTGAACCAATCCACTATTCCTAAACCTTAATAACTTAGGCATTGGGATTGTTATAAAATTCTAAAATATCGCCATTACAACCTACTCATGAATCATATTTCCACTTTGATAAACGTCAGGATTGAAACCTTTTTTTTATACAAAAGCCAAAATACCATTTGCCAACATTATCAAGTTATTATTGGCTCTCTCTCCAAACAAAAAAAAAAACATAAAGAGGAATTATGGAAAAAAACAGTTTAAAAACTACAAAATAATTCAAACTAAGGTCGTTTGGAAGACGAACTACCCTACAATTTACATGTGCACATGGTCGTGTGTTCCACCTATGTGGTCTACACGCCTGTGTGGGAGACCGTGTGGCCTTAATCCTACACACGGTCACCTCCAATTCTCTTGGAAAAGACACGCACCTTTCACCACGGGTCCGATTGGCGTTCCTCACGATCGATTTTAATTTGATTCACGTAAATCCAGTCTTTTAATGACAAATACACACAATTCATGATTGGTATCAAGATTTGGGAAAGATCTTCAAAGATTGACAAGATTCAAAAAAGAATTGATTAATCGAACGAAAGATTTACGTTAGATTTTTTAACAGAAATACAAAAATCTAGCCATTGAGACGAGGTGTACTTACCAACCTTTGGTAACGGATTATAACTACTACAAATCGAAGCACGGATAAAATCAATGAACGGGGAATGATTTGATATAAAAACAACTAACAACCCAAAGATTGAAAAATATGGTGCAAGAATGAGAGAAAAGAAGAGAAAAAGAAAAGAAAAGTAGAAAGCAATTTCACTAGAATTTTAAAAGGAGGCAATTCCAATCAAAATAGGAAAAGAATGATTAAATAATTAGGGTTTACAAACCCTAGGGGCATCACATGCAATTTACCCTAGGATTGTCAAAAATAATAAAAATGAGAGGGGAATGAGAGAACTCAAACCTAGAACCTCTTAGGAAGGGGCACTAAACCTAGAACCTCTTAGGAAGGGGCACTAACTTGTAACCATCAAGCCTATAATTCATTTCTTGTTTAATTACCTCAACTAACCTTATTTATATCGAAGTGTGGCATTACCCCTCCCTTTGTCATCTTTCTTATCATAATAATTTATAAATATTTAGTGCCAAAATTTATAATAAATTAATTTGAAAATAATATATAACTTTCTATATATATATATATGCATATGAATTATAATAAGGTTATTAATTTGATTATAACCAAAATGTTATATATATATGTGTGTATATATATATGTATATATGAATGCATCAACAAGGTCTTAGTTAAATCGAGAAAATTGAGGTATTGAGAATTTTGGTATTTTAGGTTCAAATCCTATAATACGTATGTACAAGCCCATTTTTGCCCGGGGCCCATCAATGCCCCAAACCCAACTAACCCAAACAAAAAGCACAACACCAAATAAACAGAAACAAACAAAAAACCCTAGCCCCTAGGTCTGCCCCACTTACGCTGACCATACCAGCCTTCTGACGCCACCGGCCACCGTCCCATCGCCACCGACCCCTCCACTTGCGCCGAATACCTGCAAACAATAAATAGGAAAAGACATAGCATTTATCAAGTTGTAAACAATGGCTATAAAAACCATCGAAGAACCGATTGTAAAGAGGATTTTTTTTTTCAATAAAAACAGATTCGAGAAATTTCAAACACATATACAGAGATCCAAACACGAAAGTGCAGAGAAAATATTAAAAACTACAAAAAAAAACGAAACAGAGTCCCAAAGAAAAGGTGATCTTTTTTTCTTTGTATTTTTGAAACTTTCCATTTTTCTTTCTGATATACATATACATATATATATACATATATATTGTTATTATTTCTCTAAAAAATATAAAAAATATATATAATTTTTTACCTTTTTAAACCCATCAGACGCGTGTGGCCGCGCATGATTGCATCATCGGCGACGGAGGCAGCGATCCGGTGGCAATAAAATCCCACCGAGGCCCCACTGCAGCAGAGAGAAAAAAAAGAGAGAGTTAGAGTTTTTTTTTAAAAAAGTGATGAAATGAATTTTTTTTAAGAATTTTGGCCCTTAAATAGCCTTCCAAAACGACGCCGTTTTGGGGCTGGCCTTAAACACCCAAAACGACTTCGTTTGGCCTAGGATCCGCGCGCGCGACCCGACCCGACTAGAGGATCCGCGCGTTTTCGTTGATTGGGCTAATTGCCCTTTTGGCCCTTCCGCGTTTTCAGTTTATTTAAATAAGACTTTCTTTTATTTTAATTTCGCCCGAAACTTTCACGCAATTTTCAATTTAATCCATTTAAACGCTGCGTTTAAAGGACTTGGGTAAAATTGCGCCTCGTCCCTCACCATTTCAAGCGTTTCAGATTCGATCCCCATATTATTTATTTCATATAATTTGACCCGAAACTTCCATTTTTAATGCAATTTAGCCCATTTTTCAATTATTTTGCAATTTTTATTATTATTACCATTATTTAATATTTTCATTTTTATTACTATTGATTATTTATTATTATTATTATTTTATTATTACTATACTATGCTACTATTATTTGTATTACTATTCTTGTTTTTATTATTATTATTATTACTATTATTATATTATTTATATATATATTTTATTATTTATTTACTAATTACCATTACCATTACTATTATTATTTTATTCTTTCTTTCCAATAGCATTATTATTTTGTTATCATTATTTCCTATTTTCACCATTTTTATTTTTATTATTATTTTTATTATTATTACTGTTATCTTTATTTTTATTATCTTTTCTTCTATTACTATTATTATTATAAATGTATTGTTGTCATTATTCTTTATTTTACTATTATCATTGTTATTATCATCATTCTATTATTAAATTTGTTAACTTAGTATTATTACGTATATCATTCTTGTTTTTTTACGGAACCTAGCTTCGTAATTTATCTTTTATCAAATCGTATTACATTAACCTTTACCCGATTCATCGAGTTTTCAAATAACCGATATTTTGTAGCAAAGATTCGAGGGAATCGAGCCCTAACTTACTGGATTCCGGTCTTACTCATTTAATCTGAATAACGGAATATCCTTTTCAAAATCGCAATACAAGTTTTAAATGAAATACTAGTTCTCGGGAATTCGAAATGTTGTGCCCTAACTTACTGGACACGATATCTAGATACCCCGAGATAAGTTTTAAAATAAAGGCAATATTCCGAATTTGGAATTTCGAGAAATCGAGCCCTAACTTGCTGGGTTCCGGTTTCTCATTTGGAAAATAACGGAATATCCTCCTTAAATTTAAAACCGAGTTTTAAAATCAAAAGGCAAGCTCAGTTTTGGGATCCCAAAGTGTCGCATCCTAACTTACTGGGTATGATACTTTATCTCTTCGAAATGAGAGGGTCTTATCATTCATCTCGATTCGTTCGAGTAAAAAAAATAAAAGAGGATCGTATTTTTGAATCTTTTCAAATTTTCAACATTAGGACATTAATTAATCAATTTGGTACCAATTTTGGGCGTGACGAGGGTGCTAATCCTTCCTCGCGTGTAATTGACTCCCGAACCCGTTTCCTCAAATTTCGTAGACCAAAAGCACTGTTTTAGTAAACCAAAACATTTTATTAAAACAAAGGTGATCCGATCACACCTAATAAAGATCGGTGGCGACTCCCACTTTTATTTTCGTTTTCAAAACCAAAGTCGATTCCCGTTTCAAAAAAAAATGGTTACGACAACGTAAATATTATGAGTGAATTATATATATATAAACAAAGCCTAAAATACCCATAACCTCTCTCAACACTTAAATAGAAAGTTAAATGAGCTTCAACATGTTTTGAATCCACATATTCTTACATTAACAACAATATCAATATCAATTAAACCAAAATTCAATCCACTATTCCTAAACCTTAATAACTTAGGCATCGGGATTGTTATAAAATTCTAAAATATCGCCATTACAACCCACTCATGAATCATATTTCCACTTTGATAAACGTCAGGATTGAACATTTTTTTATACAAAAGCCAAAATACCATTTGCCAACTTTATCAAGTTATTATTGGCTCTCTCTCTCCAAATAAAAAAAAAACATAAAGAGGAATTATGGAAAGAAACAGTTTAAAAATTACAAAATAATTCAACCAACTTGACTATATATTATCATAGAAAAAAGTACATGAAGAAGATCCCTAGCCTTTTTCCCTAGTAATATTTTTTAATTTGTATTTAAATTAATGGAAACATAGTTTATTATATTATTAAGTAGCACATTCTTATAGAAGATAATTTTAATATAAAAATTAGGGTTTTGATATATATATATATTATAAGTTAGAAGCAAACATATTGTTTAATCAACCACAAGTGTATGTATAAAAATTAGGTTTACTTGAATCGACGCTTGTTGATTTTTGAGTGTTGTTTCGGTGTTTTGGAAGCGGGTTTCTGACATCGAAATAAATTTCGTCAACATCTCCTCAAGGTTCGGTTTCTTCTATTGTGGGTAAGGTTGTTGTTGGAAGCCTGGTGGGGGTTATGGTCTTTGATTTCCTTGACCACCCCAAGAGAAGTTGGGATAGTTCCTCCAACCTGCATTGTAAGTATTACTATAGGGATTATTCTGAGGTCTAGAATTGTTACCCATATAGTTAACTTGTTCGTCTTCTGTACTAGGGTTGTAGGATAGACTTTCTGGATGGTTACCTCCTCCATTTGCATCGCATTGCATCACCGGATGTGCCTGCGTAGAACCATATAGACCATCAATCTTCTTATTCAAAAGTTCTACTTGGTTTGATAACATGGTGACCGCATCTAAGTTGAAAACACCGGCTGCTTTTGTTGGCTTCGTCCTTATGACTTTCCACTGATAATTATTCAGTGACATCTCCTCTATAAATTCATAAGCATCCTCAGGTGTTTTATTATTTATAGTACCACCGGCAGCTGCATCGATCATTTGCCTAGTTGAGGGTTTCAAACCATTGTGAAAAGTTTGAACCTGTAGCCATAGAGGTAGCCCATGGTGAGGGCACCTTCTCAATAAATCCTTATACCTCTCCCATGCATCATATAAAGTCTCTAAATCCAATTGTACGAAGGAAGAGATATCATTCCTCAACTTAGTTGTCTTAGCCGGCGGAAAATACTTAAGCAAAAATTTCTCAGTCATTTGCTCCCATGTAGTGATAGAACCTCATGGTAGGGAGTTCAACCACTGTTTAGCGTTATTCCTCAATGAGAAAGGAAACAACCGAAGGCGAATGGCATCGTCAGAAACGCCATTTATCTTAAAAAGTGTCGCAGAATTCTAGGAAATTAGCCAAATGAGTATTTGGGTCTTCGTCTTGCAAACCATCAAACTGAACAAATGTTGAATCATTTGAATAGTGTTAGGTTTCAGTTCAAAACTATTTGCAGCAATAGCAGGTCTAACAATACTCAATTCAGCCCCAGTTAAATTGGGCTTGGCGTAATCGTACATAGTACAAGGAGCAGGATTTGCGGCAACTACAGGAGGTAGCTGATTATTCTAATTTTCAGCCATCTCCTCAGTAATTTTAATGATTTCCTCTTGCTCTTCCACTGTACTTTGTCGACTCTGCCTTACCTCCCTACGATTTTTACGAGCTGTACTTTCAATCTCACTGTCAAATACGAGAGGGCCTGACGGGTTTCTTCTAGTCATAAACTAAAGGAACCTGCCAGAAGTAAACAAAAAGAAAAATTAGAAAAAAAAATAAACTAAAACAAAAATAAAATGCAATAAAATAAAAAAAGGCTAAATTAATAAAAATCAAGCGTTCCTAATATCTTAGTCCCCGACAACGGCGCCAATAACTTGATGACGTCACGAACTAACTAAAATACGACAAAGGCAAGCGCACTTATCGAATGGTAGTATAGCTATGGTGAGTCGGGAATATTGTATCCACGAGGACTAAAAGTACTAGTAGTTACTATCTTTTTATTTTCTAGCCGAATAAATTGAAGGGATTTATTTTAACCTAATCTTAACTAACCTAATTACTAAGACGAAACCGAGAATAAAGTAGGAAAATATTTGAAGAAAACCGATGAGAGAGACAATACCCAGGAAAGAATCCACCTAGACTTCACTTATTATTCTAAATCTGTATTAAATGATTTATCCACTTGTCTTGATCCGTAGAAATCCCTAACTTATGTTAATATCTCTTTCGAGAATAAAAACAACTGACTCTAGGTTGATTAATTGAAATCTCTTTCTAATTAAAACCCCTATTGTCGCATTAACTCGATCTATGGATTCCCATATTAGATTTGACTCTAATCCGGTAGATTTATGTCGTCCTATTTCTAGGATTGCATGCAACTCCACTCAATTATGTCAGATCTACTCTTAAACATGGACTTTTTCTCCACTGAATAAGCACATCAATCATGAATTAATATCCTGAAAACATTAAAACATGAAATAAGAACACATAATTGAGATCAAGAACAAATTTTTATCATGTAATTCAGAAAAATCAAATAATAATATCTGTCTTAGGTTTCATCCTCCCTAGGTAACTAGGGAATTTAGTTCATACTTTGAAAGGAGAACATCTCAAAAATTAGGAAAACAACAAAACATAAAGAAACCCAAAAACTTCGAGAGAAATTGAATGGAGATCTTCAGTCTTGAAGGAGATCCTGCTTCTGAGTTGAATCCGTTGGCGTTCTTCGAGTCTTTTCTTCGTTCAGCTCCGCGTCCTCCCTTAGGTCTTCTTCTAGTGTGTATTTATAAACTTTAGAATACTCAGAAACCTTAAAAATTGGCTTTTTCTGCGTGTTTGGGAAACAGGGAGCGATATCGGCACGGGCTGGCACATGGGCGTGTGGCTAGCCCGTGTGGCTCACACGGGCGTGTGCTCAGCCCGTGTGGGAATGGCCATGCCGTGTGGATCCTGAAAGTAGCTCGTTTTGTCCGATTTTGGCCCGTTTTCTGTTCCTTTTGCTCCCCTATGCTCTCCTAAGTATAGAAACATGAAATTAAATGATTAGGAGCATCAAATTCACTAAATTATATAATAAATCATCCAAAAATGCATCAAGAATGGGATTAAAACATGTTACTTTTATGGCTTATCACATTACCCCTCCCTTTGTCATCTTTCTTATCATAATAATTTATAATAAATTAATTTGAAAATAATATATAACTTTCTATATATATGCATATGAATTATAATAAGGTTACTAATTTGATTATAACCAAAATGTTATATATATATATATATATATGCATCAACAAGGTCTTGGTTCAACCAAGATAATTGAGGTATTGAGAATTTTGATATCTTAGGTTCAAATCCTATAATATGTAAATATTATGAGTGAATTATATATATATATATATATAAACAAAGCCTAGAATACTCATAACATCTCTCAACACTTAAATAGAAAGTTAAATGCGCTTTAACATGTTTGAATCCGCGTCTTCTTATATTAACAATAATATCAATATCAATTGAACCAATCCACTATTCCTAAACCTTAATAACTTACGCATTGGGATTGTTATAAAATTCTAAAATATCCCCATTACAACCCACTCATGAATCATATTTCCACTTTGATAAACGTCAGGATTGAAACCTTTTTTTTATACAAAAGCCAAAATACCATTTGCCAACATTATTAAGTTATTATTGGCTCTCTCTCCAAACAAAAAAAAAAACATAAAGAGGAATTATGGAAAAAAAACAGTTTAAAAACTATAAAATAATTCAACCAATTTGACTATATATTATCATAGAAAAAAGTACATGAAAAAGATCCCTAGCCTTTTTCCCTAGTAATATGTATTAATTTGTATTTAAATTAATGGAAACATATTTTATTATATTATTAAGTAGCACATTCTTATAGAAGATAATTTTAATATAAAAATTAGGGTTTTGATATATATATATATATATTATAAGTTAGAAGCAAACATATTGTTTAATCAACCACAAGTGTATGTGTAAATCCCACCTTTGTAACATGTCCAAATTCTGATAATCCTCACCAACTCCCTAAAGCTATAATCTCATTGTTTAGTCACAATAATCAAATTTATAAAAATGCAAATAGTTATTCAAGGATCAAAGTATTCTTCGAATATTAAAATCATCACCAAATCTAAATGTTTTCAATGAGAATACAATCAATAGCTAGAATATGAAATTTATCGGATAAAATTCGAATTTTTGTGAAACAAATATTGCATGCTTTGTAACATTGGTAGTTTTGATTTGTTTTAATTTGCCAGAAAAATTACATTAATAATCCTCAGACATTAAATCGAATAAAATTAGACTTTGAAATAAATAAGGAAACAATATGGACGACTAATAGTAAGATTTTTCATTTGAAGTTTAATTGAAGATAATTAGGAATCTTATGTTGGTCTGATGGTCAGGGTGTTCACCGTCTCAGATGTGACCTGAGTTCGAGTCATACTAATTACGTTGTAGTTAATGCTTTGTTCTCCTCTTATAATTCACCAAAGAAAAATTGAAGATAATTAGAGATCATTCTTGTTTATAATGTGACTTGGTGAACATCAACAAGTTAAAGTTGATAATTTTGCTTAAACCTCAAGTTTTGTAAGCCTATAAATAAGAATTGTACTGATGGAATAGTAGAGATTTTTACAGCAGAATTGAGATCATTTTAGAAACATTTTATGTGCCTTTTTATCTTTCACCTTTGTCTGATATTCTTATACCTTCATTAGGTAAGTTTACTAGATGATGCAATAGTGAGATTGCAACAGTTTATAACGAGTAGTGTACCAGTAAATGTATCGTCGTTTCTTTGATGAGTTCACTAGATGATGCAATAGTGAGGTTGCAACGGTTTATAAGGAGTACAGTACCAATAAATGTATCTACATCACTTCTCACACCACACTATTAATTTCAGATTTTTATAGAATATAAGTTACCACAAAGCTACTCTTGATAGTTTACTTTTGAAAAAGTATTAAGGGTATGTTTAATAAAATATTGAAAATTTTCATTGATTTTTTTATAATTATATTAATTTTTAACTTAATATAAAGTTTTTCTTTAAAAAAATTTAAGTGAATAAGTATCTAGAGAATGTTATGTGAATTTTATTTTTAAAACCTTTACATTTGAAATAAATTCACTTTAAAATTATGAAATATTCAAATTATTGTATTTAACTTTTATTTAAAATTATACAAAATATATAAGATATTAGATTAATAGGATTAAAATTATGAAATAAATTTTTTTCAAATTAAGTTTTATTATTATAAAAATATACTTAATTTTTACTAATAAATCACTTAAAAATTATATATTAAAAAAAATCTCATTTTAATGAAAAATAATATATAATAAGATGAAAAGAGAGTTATGCCTTAAATGACCATCTCTCTCTTTTCATTGACTTTGTTAGAAACTCATTCCCATGGGGAAAATTGAAGTTCCAATTTCAACCATTGAAAATATTAAAATATTTAAGGTCTCGATGATGATGAATACAAAGATGATGAGTAAATAAACAAATTGACTAGTGGACATGTGTCTTGTCACCTTATTAGCCATCCCACCTTAATGGGGTTTGACATGAATCTTGACCCTCTTTTATTCAACATTCCTTTATTAAATAAATACTTTGTTTTGGGTGAATTGAATTTTGTTTTAGTCAATAACATTGTCCTCCACCTATCACAATCCTTCTTATATGTATACATATAATCATTTTTCTTTGGGAATAGTTGTAATCCTTGACTTTAAATGTGTTAATTAAGCTTTAGTTTAGTTGAAAATTGATGATGTTCGAACGTGTTTAAGTGTATATTTTTTTTTGGTTTAAGAGTTCAAAGATTATAATTAATAATAGGAATTGTATTTAAAAAAACTTTTATGAATGACTCAAATAATTTGGATTGCGTTTAATTAAAATATAAATAGTTTCTGTTGCTGCTCAAGTCTTGATTTAAAATACGGGTTTAATTTTTTTATTAAGCTAACTCAATTTGTCCCTTTTTTTTCATTTAAAAGATAAAATCTTTTAGTGGTTAAATAAATAATTATTATATATTCTAAATGACTTCAAAAGTTGATATTTGAGTTTAAGGCTTAATCATTTTTAGGAAAAATACAAAAAAATAAAATAATATTATTTTTGTATTTGTATTCAACTCGAATTAAATTAGACTCGAGCTTGAAAATTTCATTTTTAAAAAATGGGTTTTATTTAGTTTCATATTTCAAGTCTAATATTTTTGTTTAATTTTTTTCAAATTTGAACAACACTTCAAACATGTGTAGATATTCAATCCTTGGACAAATATATTTTCAAATAAAATATTTGATTTTTTAAAACATTGAGAGTGTATAAAGCGGTGATTAAATTCTTATTAAACACCTATTTAACACAGATTCAAATATTATCACCTTATTTTTTACCCTCAGTATTATATAAAATATAGATTTAGGGTTGAAAGCAATTTTTATTTTCTTAATTTATCTTTCTCATCCAATTTGTTTGTAAACATCTTTCACATCCAGTTAATTAAAATGAAAAAAAAAAAGTATTCAATTATTGAGATTGTCTTCTCCAAACACAATACTCCAACCTTTGAATACCTTAACCAAAACTCCATCATTGGCCACTTATTATATGCAAAATTGCTTGAAAGAATATCAAGTCCTAGAAGGTACTTTGTGGGGTTAAGGCACATGGGTCAGTTTCTAGGCCAATAGCTTGACACATTTTTGCATCAATAATAAGAGGATATCTCTATTTAATTTTCTCTATTTTTTTTCTTTATATATATATATATATATATGTATGTATGTATGTGGAGAGTTTTAAGATAGTATGACCATGGGGGAGCCTTGGAAAAGTTAGGATTTATTTTAAAGGGTTTCATGATGGAAATATGAAGAGTAATTGGAAGAACCTACTTCCTACATTTTTCTTCCTTTGTCATCATTTATGTTGAGAGCCATCATCAATTCATATTTTATTAAAGAAAAATAATTCAAAAAAATAATAATATTCAGTCCGTAAAATAAATGAGGATATCTATGATTATACAAGAAAGAAAAATGAATTAAGGTTTTCTCAACTTTACTTAATTATACTAATAACTCATTCGATTTTCATGTTTGTTGAGATAAAAAAAATTAGTTTTTGAAAATATTTTCTATTTTGATTTAAAAATTAATTTTCATTTTCTATTTTTTAAAAATTGAAAGACAAGTTTGATAAATAAAAATTGTTGTACCCAAAAAAAATTGAAAACAATATTTTCAATAATGAAAAAAAATGAAAACGCAATTGGTAATTATTTTTCTATAATAGAAATATGAGAAATAAAATAATTTTACATTTATATAAATCTAAATTAAGATCTCAGATTTAATATTTAAAAAAAAAACATTTTTATGCATTTATATGAATTTAAATTACGACCAATTTATTTAAAATTAAAAACCATTGTTTTTATTATTTTTACTTTTATAAATAATTTTTTTAAAATTTTCACATATTTATATTTTCATTTTCCAAAAATCATATTGTAAATTTTCAACCAAACCCTTTTTGGTAGTGGAAGATAAATAATATAGAACATAGGCCTACAAATCCACAATTGTAGGTTCCTTTAGCAATTCTATGGAGTTGTAATCACCACCCTTAGGCCCATTTGTGTATGGTCAATGGCCCACAATGGTTGCAATTTTAGGCCCATTTATGAATACTCATTTATAGGGATAGTGTCAATTTCACAAAAATTACAAATGAATATTTCACAAATTTGAAATAACATAATTGTTTTGGTTAAATTCCTGATAGATCCCTATACTATAGGGATCAGATCAAATTAGTCCCTCTCAGTTTAATCTTTATATTATTAAAAAGAATAAAGTTCGAATTGTAACAAAGTTAACATTTACTGTATAAATAATGTCTTGAAATTTCAATCTCGTTAAATAGTAATTGATATGTTTTTAATAGTAAATGTTAACTCTATTTCAATTTGACATTAGTTGATTCTTTTAAATAGTACAAAGATTAAACTGATCCGTTTTATAGTAAATGGACTAATTTGGTTAGGTCCCTAAAATAGAGAGATCTCTCAAGTATATTCATCTAATTTTTTTTATACAATATTAAGGTGGGAGATAGGGTTAATACGATTCAAACTTTGTGCCAAATGGGTATTTGACAAAAACTTTAGCCACTGTTCCATACAAGTCAAGACACCTATTTTTTTTTTTTATTATTTGAAGAGGCAAGTATAATATGATGTAAAAACAAATATTTTATATTTAAAATAGTGAGAATAACTTAAAAATTTTATGTAAAATTATTATTTTTTAAATACCGTATAAGCGTTATTAATTATTTTTATTTACTTGAAAAATTATTATTTTTTAGAAATATGTATAAAAAAGACTTTGAAACTATATCAAATAATGTTAAAAAATAATAAAACAAATCTCGTTTTGTCAAAATAAATTTAAAAATTTAAAATCTAAATCTATTTTTAGGTATAAATTTAAAAATTCATGCCTAAATAAAAAAAAATCTATATATAAATTTAAGTAAAATTTTAAGCTAATATTTTAGTCCGGACTGGAGTTAATTAACATGTATACTAACGATATCAATCATAGATCCGAATTTACTCAATAATGTCTCTACTTAAAAAGAGAACATAAGGTCGAACATTATTGGAAAACACAAAGCACACAATCGAACCTTAAAAACGATATTATTGAGAGGATAGTTACGAAATCGTAATATTTTTTTTTGTAAAAAAAAACTCAGATCCATTAATTTGGGGCTTTCAGCCCAATGTCCCAAATTCATTAAGAAAACCCAAAATATCAAAAATATCAGGATGCCATTGCCAACACCATCTTCAAAGTAACCGAAAATAACCATAATAATTTCACTTCAATTCATCTAATCTCTTAGACCCTTACACACATTTCCAATGGCAACTCTGTTAAACCCTCCCTCTTTCCTTTTACCCACAAAGCCCTTTCTTCCAACTCACTCCCCCTTCTACTCTGGGACTCAACTCACTGACTGCACCAACTCCTCCTCCTCCTCGTACTATCAAAGCTGCAGTACTTGACAGTGACTATTCACCCAAGAGAAGCAGCAGCAATGAACCCAGGGAAACGATAATGTTACCCGGCTGTGATTATAATCATTGGCTTATTGTTATGGAGTTCCCTAAAGACCCTGCTCCTACTAGAGAGCAAATGATTGACACTTACCTCAACACTCTTGCCACTGTTCTTGGCAGGTGAGATGACTTGAAGCTTTCCGGGTTTTCTTTTCTTTAGTTGAAAACTATGAAAGAATATGGAGTTTTTTTGTATGTTTCTTTTTTCTCTTTGGGATTTTTCTAGGTTTTTTTTTTAATGAAATGGGTTGTTTTCTTTTGTTGCCTTGCTGGGTAATGTCAAGTTTTGATGAGATTTTTTTGTTGGTTTTGCTTGTTTTTTTTTTTATATATAGATTATTATTTTTTATTCCTCACATTCTAATACATTTAAAATTTTTGAAAAAATTTAATTATAACTCATATTGTATACATATTCATATATGATACTTACATAATTGAGTTGCTCTTAATTCGAATAATGAAAATTTTGAACTTGAACTCAAATAGAAATTTATTACTCGCTGCTCGACTCAAGTTTGATTGAATATGTTGAGCTTCGCTTGAAATAATATTCAACTACTCGAATTTAGATTGATTAAGCTCATTTACGCAATTTATATACTTTAAAACTCGAGTCAAGCTTTCTTCTGTGATAAAGTAGTAATTTGATGTCAATGTATTAAAAACATATTTATAATAATAAAAAAACTCAATTAGGCTCTTGAGCTATCCAAATTAAGTGTTAAGATACTCGAACATAGCTCGATCATAAGTTATTGGGAAGAACTCCTTAAGATCTTTGATCTCAATAGGTTCACATTAGTGAAGCTTGCAACTCATATGTCACTTATAGCTTTATAGCAAGCTTTCTTTTAGGTCATTTGCAGTCTTTTCCAAGGACATGTATCTTAAATGAGCCATTCTTAGTTATCAACATGAGACCCATGGTCTGAAATTCGGTCGAAATCAAGTTATCAGTGTCTACTATCCGGAGAATGAGTTTTCAGCTAGGGAGTCAATGGCTAATCTTTTATATATAAATGAAAAGAAGAAGAAGGAAAGGTCTTCTTAGCATTGTGTGTTTACTTCTCCATGTTTAGGTCTCTAGTATTTAGATGGTTTAGAAGGAACTTTCGTGATGTTCTTCTCGCGAGGTTCCGAATCTAATGTTAAGTTGATGCTCATTGCGACGTAATGTGTTAAAACTTAGTTGAGATGAATATGGAGGTCATTATGCGTGTATTTAGTCATTGTTACTAATATGATAATCATTGTTCCGATGAGTTTTGTGTTAGGGGCGAAGCCAGAGGGGGGCTGGCATGGGCCCCGGGCCCCCTAAAATGTAAAATTATTATTTAGGTCCTTAAATTTTTTAAAAAATTTTAAATTAATAAAGGTAAAATTGTATTTTGGCCCCCCCTAAAATTATAAAAATTCGATTTAATCCTTTACAAATTATAAAGATATAAACTATAAAAAATTAAAATTTCATCCGGCTCCCCTAAAAAATTATTCTGGCTTCGCCCCTGAATTTGTGTATCTAGTTATTGTTATTACGGCATGGAAGAAGCGAAGAAGAACATGTACGCGTTTAGCACCAGTACATATACTGGGTTCCAATGCACGGTATCGGAAGAAACTTCGGAAAAGTTCAAAGGTCAGAAGATTTATCATCGATCCTGTTTGTTTAAACTATGTTGTTACTTATCCATGACTTTGGGATGAACTTTGTTCTTCCACACGTAGGATTGCCGGTAGTTCTTTGGGTGCTGCCGGATTCCTACATAGACGTCAAAAATAAAGATTACGGAGGTTGGTTTGCTATGCATACAAATATCTTTGTTTCTCACGAGACAGCTAGATTATGATCTTGCTTCTGATTTCGGCTTCGGTTTCGTGTTTTTGTAGGTGATAAATATATCAACGGAGAAATAATTCCCTGCAAATACCCTACTTACCAACCAAAACGTAGAAAAGAATCAAAGATCCGTGAGCAAACGATACGAGAGACGAAAAGACGGTCCACCTGCTGGACAATACAGACCAAAGCAAGCAGCGAGTCCATCGGAATCATCTTAACAAGGTACAAGAAAATACCGTCTAAAGTTCGATTTTCATCACACAACTTATTGTCTTTTGTTGAGAGTTCACCGACGGTACCGCGGCTAACTGATATCGACATGTTATCAGAACACTTGTTCCCGAGAAAGTCACTATGAATCCTCTTAATTGGAACACTATGGATGTGGTTGAACTTTCAGAAATGAGATAGAGTTTGGTTTATACATGTGCTTACTTTAGTTTTGGTCCTTTGGAACTTTTTCTATATGTATTAGGCCAATATTGAGGCCTACAAACAATTTGGTTTGGTTTGTTTTCCATTTTAATAATATATTATAAAATTTAATATTTAATATTATAATGTAAAAGATTAAAAAAAAAATATGTTATTTTGATCATATTTAAAATTTTAACAAAAGAATAATATATAAAATTATGAAATGCTGAATAAAAATGCGCATGATTTTAGACACGTTTGGTTAATCTATAACATATACATAAAGGTACGAGTTTGAAAAAACTTTTGAATCGATAAAAATATATTTTATTTTCTATCATATTACTAAATTAACATTTAAAAAAATTATAACCAATTTTAAAAAAATGAAAAATATATATAGTAATTTTATTAAAATAAAATGAAAAAAAAATAAAACAGGCAAAATCCCACTCAAAATAGGAGGTCTTTAACTTATAATTATATGCTTCTTCTATGTTCCTTGATCAGGACATCGTCCCTTCCTTTTTAACCTCTATTAATATTGTGTATCAACAATTAAATATAAATATGATGATTGCGAATTGATTATTGGAACTCTAAATTTAATTTTCATTAGGCAAGCAAAGGCCTCATTAGCACTTTATTCAGATATTTGGAATTACATGAAAGAATACATCTTTTAAATTACATGAAGCAAAACCTTAATTATAGGATTGAAACATTTGTATTTATACTTATGACTAACATTATTTATTATTATATTATTATTGATATTATTTTCTTCATTTGAGGGTTGTTTACATGAAGTAAAATTAAATTGGGTTAAAAATGTTTTAATTATGATATTTAATTATTATTTTACATTAGTTACATTAATTAAAAATATAATATTTGAAAATTAATGGAAAATTAAACATGTAGAAACTAATAAAAATCCTTTATGTTTCATCATTGCTAAATTAATTTTTAAAAATAATTATAATTTAATTCAAAAATATTTGTTAAAAGAAGTTTTGCTATTTTTAAAATAGAGTTATTATTTAAATAGAACTCTCTAAGCATAAAATATAGGAAAAATTATAATTAAATTTTAATTTATAAATATTAGTTAAAAAATTGACATAAAAATTATGTTAATTTTATTTATCTAAAATAGAGTTATTACTTCAATATATAGATATCTAAACATCCTAATTATCACTTAATTAATATTAGAGTTATAAACCAATTCAGATTTAAATTTAGTTTTATAAATAACATCCAATAGTCAGATTAGTATTAATAAGTTAAAATTCTATGAAAAAGAATTGAGCATCAAAGCAATGGTTCTTCAAAAAGGTAATATCTAATCATATTCAAACAACAATGACAATGAAGAGTGATCGAACATTATTGGAATTGTTAATGAGGTGATATAATATGATAATATTTTTAATAAAAAAATCTGTAAGTTGTTTATCTTGTGTGAAACAAGTACTCTAACTAAAAACTTAAAAAAAAAAGTTATCATTATCAATGATAGGTGACTAATTAAAAATACATTATTTAAAAACTAATAAAGAATTAAATGCTTGAAATCACATGCAACGTACGTGCCTTAGAAACTAGTCATTTTCTAAATATAGATAGATCCGAACAATATTTGAAATTTATATTTTGGGCAGAGTTGATTTAGAAAATGATGTATAATTTTGACTTAATATAACTTTTAGTCCTTGAACTTAGTAATTATATTTACTTTGATATCTATACTTTTTTGGTCCATTTTGATATTAAAACTTGGATTTTCATCGAATTTTGATGATGTGGTACTTTGGATTTTATTTTTTAAACTTTCAAGTGATGTTGTGCTATTTTAGAGTATTTAGAGTGTCACATCATTAAACTTTTTTATTTGCTAAATTCAGTTATCATAATAGACCTAATTCATTGATCCAATCTAAACCAACTAGGTTTCAGCATGGATATCAATGCTACTATGAAGCTCCGTGAAGAGAGCCTTCATTTATAGGTTATTAATAATTGTGAGTAGTTGTAACTTATACGTAATGAAATAATGCTTGTGTAAATAAAATTCAAGTTGCTTAGAAAAGACATCTCAATACTTCTAAGTTTCATTCTTTTTAATCTAGAATTTTGTTGGAAATATCCATACAGATGGATTAATGAGGATTTATTTCAATTTACTTGATTTGGAAGTTAAAAAAGTGGGATCAAATTAATTGAAATTATTGTTTTTAAAGAAATAAATATTTTGTTGCAAGTGAGATTAAGTTGTGCTGTGGCTCGATTTAGAAGAAAAATATTCAAGCCATTTTTAATTTTTATTATATCATTGTGGTTTCTTCAAATATATTGGGTCAATTAAGGGCTTTCAAATTTGAGTTTGGGTCTAAATATGGCAAGTCCATTTGGCCCCCAAGATTTGGAAAATATGTTTTGCAAAGGTAGAATCAACCACCACCCTTCCCCACTTCCACCTATCTCGCCCAACTTGCCCAACATCATCACCAACCCGAAAAGTCGGCCGATTGATAGGTGTATGATTATTATATGTTTTTTTGTCATTTAACATGTTTGGATCTCATTGGAACTTATTGTATAGGTTGAAGAAGGCTTGAAAGCAATGTTGGAGGAAATGGCAGTAGTGAGCGCTGTAACTTTCAAGGGAGGACGTCAGGAAGTTGCCTATTGACTTCTGATGCTCAGATATATGCCAAGGAGACGAAGTGTTTCAAAATAGTGGAGAAAGTCACCACGGTGAAACATTACCATTGAGCTTGGCATTTTTTCTCGATGACCATAGGGTAAAATATAGATTTAACACCTCATACCCGACCTGGACGTTGTGGCCGAATCTTGAGGAATTATATTAACTTGTTTAAAAGCCCAGAAATTGACTTTGAAATCGTGTGGTAAAACTAGTGTTAACTTTGATAAAATGTTTTCCAGTTTTAGGGAAAATTCTCGTTAAAACCGTTACTTTATTACAAGAAAACATTTAAGTGATCATCTCGTTTTGCAGCGGAATTTAATAAGTTATAAGGTTTTGAAAATTGGAGTTTAATTTGCAACAAATCATTTTGCATATAGAATTATAATACTACTTAATCCGGAAAAGCAAGCCAAAATGAAAAGTAAAGTCCAAAACAATTTAAAGTCTAAAAGCCCGAAAAGTCCAAATTAAACATAAAATTCATTTACACCATTTTAACAAAAGAATCTAATTCTGAGTTCCCACATGCCGTCCGGTCCTAGGTTTGTTGATTACCTGAGAAGATAAAACAAATGATGAGCTTACGAGCCCAGTGTATAACTCAACCCATACAGACAGATCAGACATATATAAAAACACAAATATGTATACAATTGCGGTTCAAATACAAAATCAAATGTAATTTCAGATACATATTTAAATCCTATCCTCATCCGCTACACACCATCCCTGTCCATCCTTACATATCAATTAGGATAATAAATACCTATCCAACCCCACACACTTATAAGTGAGCGTATGTCACTTTTTAGAATAGTGCAATCAAGCTATCAGAAATAATGCAGTAGTCTGCCAGAATTAGATAAGTGTGACAATGCCACTAGAACATATATGTGGTTTACACCACCAGATAAAGCAAATCATTAAACTGCCAACACTTCCTCCGTCATATCATTATCCCACCCCAATGCACATGTAGTACTAAACAAATATCAGATGCACATATCTCATACATGCTATACACATCAGATAATAATATCATGCTTTTAGATATCACATAAACGAAGGTAGATTGTCAGATTTCATATTCTTAACACATAAATATCACATTTTAGAACCTACGAAGTGACTAATTTCGAATCACACTTCAAATACGACCCTAACGAAGTCTTACGGAAAATGGGACCACACGTTTGTGTGGCCTGCACGGCCTAACTGGCCCAGCTCGTGTTGCCCACACGGCCTAACACACGCCCATGTGACGTTGACAATGGGCTTTTCGGTATCGCACCGTTCGCTATTTTTCAGGGTTTTCGTTACACACTTGGTCGTTTTTCGATGCTAACACCACAACTAGGATTCTAGAACCTAAACATGACATTCATAATTAATAATTTAGGGACGATTCACTAAACATAAGCCACAAACTCGGCCACAACCGTTAACAATTAACCTTAACACTTAATTCACTGGAGGAGCGACGAACGCCTCATGATCTTCTCCTAACAGCGCATCAAACAATTAAATTAAATACTAAGAAACACTTGAACGACTACTTCCTCAACATAAAACTTTAATAACCAAAAATACTACATCACCCATAGGAATTCGTAATCCAATAACACAATCATGCACAACCATACAAAAACTGGAACAGCCAAAAAAAAACTTGAACAATGGAAATCCCACCACACTAGCACAGGATTTGAAAATAATAAAAGAAGAAAGTTGAAAAGTTGTGAATAGGGAAACAATTTCAGTAGAAAAGAGGAAGAAAGGATGACAATTGGAACAAGGGGAAAATTTTTGGAAAAGTAGAAGAAATAGATGAATTGTGACGGGAGAGAGAGTGGAAGAGTGGGAGAGATTTTTTGGGATAATTTTCAAAAATACAATCCCACTAATTAACCACCCACCAGATTTCTAGAATTCAAACTTAACCCAAACTCTACCACATGGGCAATACAAACTGGGGAATTAGCAAAAATATTTTCCACTTTGCACACACGGGGACTCGAACACGTAACTTCTGGGTAAGCTGAAGCCTTACCACTAAACTAGCAGGCTCATTCTTTTCATCAGCTGAGCAAAAATTAAATTTAAGCCAGATGTTCAAAGATAGGGGTTGAGACAAAAATAACAAAAATTAAAGGGAGATTATTTGAACCCAGAACCTCTCACACACAAGCACAACACATAACCACTGGACCAGATCAATTCATTTGACAAGTTTTAACAATTCAAAAACTATAATTTTGGGGCGTTACAACTCTCCCTTCCTTAAAGAAATTTCGGCCTCAAAATTTACTTGACTCAAACAAATGTGGGTATTGTTGTCAAATCGAATCCTCTGGCTCCCATGTGGCTTCCCCTATACATGATTCCGCTAGAGAACCTTAAGCAACAGAATAGTTTTCTTTCTCAAGACCTTAACCTCTCGATCAAGAATCTGTATTGGCTCATCCTCAAAAGTTATATTAGGCCTCACCTTGATCTTCTTGATAGGCACAATGTGGGATAGATCAAACCAGTACCGTTTTAACATTGAGACATGGAAAATATTGTGTATACGGTCTAATTCTGGAGGTAACTCTAACTGATAGGCGATCGACCCTACTCATTTCTGAATTCGATAAGGCCCACTGAACCTAGGGCTCAACTTGTCCTTACGACCAAACCTACAGACCTTCTTCCACAGAGATACCTTAAGGAAAACCTTATCTCCCATAACGAACTCTATGTCTTCCCTCTTCATACCTGCATAAGACTTCAATCTATCAGAAGCTGCTTTAAGGCGATCCCAAATCAGTCTGACCTTACTCTCAATCTCAAAAACCATGTCTGGACCCATAATCCTCCTTTCACCCAACTTGGTCCAACACAACGGAGTACGACACTTACGACCATATAGAGCCTCATATGGTGTCATCTGAATAATAGACTAAAAGCTCTTATTATAAGCAAATTTAGCCAGTGACAGAAACTAATCCCAACTACCACGGAAGTCAATAACGCAACTCCGTAACATATCATCCAATACCTAAATCACCCTCTCGGACTGTCTATCAGTTTGTGGATGGAATGTAGTACTGAAGTCCAAACGAGTATCTAAAGTCTCATGCAGTTTCTTCCAAAACTAAGATGTAAATCAGGAGTCTCGACCTGAAATAATCAACACAGGAACCCCATGAAGTCTTACTATCTTAGAGATGTATAACTTTGCTAACTTTTGTAGAGAATAATCGGTTTAAACTTTGGTAAAAGTGTGTTATTTTGGATGGGTTTTTGAGGATTAATTAGTGTGGTTTGATGAACGATTGTAGGATTTGTGTGATCCTGTAGTGTGGTTGATCAAATCTGCCATCTGGTGTGTGAAACTAGCCCGATTTATCGCTTGATACTTGAGAGAAATGCGAAACATGGGCTGTTTTTGAAACTGCCCAGCACTACACAGCCGTGTGGTAAACCGTGTGCGCCACACGACCATGTGGGTAGGCTGTCTAGGGCACAGGACTGTGTGTGATTTTGTAGTCCGTGTGAAATCTTTCAGCCCATGTGGGTAGGCCGTGTGGACCACAGGGCTAGATTTTTGGGTCGTGTGGGCCTTTTGGGAAATTTTAAAGCCCGGTTAGGGGCAGATTAAGGGACTCAAAAATTGGGTTCGTGGGCATTATGTGGGCCCAAAAAAGCGTAAGATTCAGTAAACAAACATGGGTAAGTGTAGTACGTATGTTAAATAAGTTCTGATAAGTATAATAATACGTTATGTTTTGCTATAAGTAGGTACGTGAATTAAGCATGACTATCTTGTAAACCATGTGTGTTATATATAATCTGTTATCTGTTCTGATAAGCTTTCCAATTTGACTTTGTAATATGAACATATGTTATTCTTTTTTTGCATGTGCATTGGGATGGGTTAAGATATGATGGAGGAAGTGTTATATGGCAGTTTTTACTGCAAATATATGGCGGTTAGACCGTAAATTTCTATATGGCAGCTCAGCTACATATTTATGAGTGGGACATCGCCACATGTTGGTGCGATTGGATGGATGGACTCTTGTAGTCCTATTTGGTGTGAGTGGCTTGTCGGAGTTGGTGTGTAGCGGATGGAGGTAGGATCTGTGTCTGAAATATAATAAAAATATAAAGTATCATGAAATTTTAATTTTTTGTAGTTTATATCTTTATAATTTGTAAAGGATTAAATCGAATTTTTATAATTTTAGGAGGGGCCAAAGTGAAATTTTACTTTTACTAATTTAAAATTTTTAAAAAAATTTAAATAGTAATTTTACATTTCAGGGGGGCCGGGGCCATGCCACCCCGGCTTCGCCCCTGTTTACACCTCTTCTTTGGGATCCTTTTATCCTTTTCTTAGGGATTTGGAACTTTTTTTTCCCTATTGCCCTACTACTTCAATTTCATGAAATTTATCTAAAGAGTTATCATGAAAGTTTCCTTATTTTTTTTATTAAGTTAGGTCAATATATAAATTTTTTTTAGAGAGATTTTTTTTCTTTTGCATTGCCTTATTTGTTTTCAATTTCGTAAAATTTATCATTAGAATTGTCGTGAACTTTTTTGAATTTATTAAGCTTATATATATATATTGATAACTTCTTTGAAGTAAACAATTCGTCTTATATAATCAACGAGGTAGAGACGGAGTTAGAAAATTATTTAGGGACCAGAAATGGATCATAAATTTTTGGGAAGTTAAAGTACAAAATTACTATTATATTTGTAATTTTTAAAACTTTTAAGGGGCAGCAAGATAATTTTATCATTTTTGGAGGGGCTAAGGTCACCGCTTGCCTCAAAGCTTTGGTAATGTTGACATTCATCATTCAATTTTAAGTTTCATTCTTTTTTTGGCTTAATGACAAATTTGACCACTAATATTTACATGTTTTGTCAAAATAACCCTAATTGTATTTTTTAGCCTTTTTTAGCTATCAACCTTTGTTTTTTTTTTTAATCTACTTTTTCTAACAGATTTAATAAAAATAATATTAAAAAAGTTAATGGGAATTATGTGAAATTTTATATGTAAAATATTTTTAATAAGATATAATTTATTACTTAAATAACCCAATAAAATAATTACATGTGAAAAATAATAAAATAAATAAATAATACTTTAAATTAAAAAAATAACTCTTAATTTAAAAAAAATAACCGTAATTTTCTATAAAAAAACTGAAATTAAATTATTAAAAGAAAAAAGTGAGAGATCTTTTGGACTGTAGATTCCATAGTAGAAAGAAGACAAGCAAATATCACGCCTTTGGGACATGCATGACCCACACGTGGGCCAATTGGTAACCGGAAACCTGCTTTTGCCCTCTCCCATCCCCCAACACAATCCAACGCTCGTGACCAATCTGACCAACCAGATTGCCAACCTGCCAGTCACCCTTCGTCCACGTGTGTCAAATCACTTTGGCTGGGTCACCTACCCTAGGTCCCCTAGCCGTAAGGCACTCATTACCCACCTCAAACAAAAATAAAAATTTCAAAGAACAATGTAAAATATCTTCCTTCAATTAGTTTTAACCTAAATTATCAATTTATTAAAATTTATTTAATATAATAATATTAATAATATTATAGCAAACTCGTGATATAAATAAAAAAATTAAATTTTTAATTAACTCGTAATATTAATTCAATTAAAAAAATTATTTTATTAATTTAATATAAAAACTCTTCATTTTTCAAAGTGGTAAAAAGGTAAATAAAGAATCTATTTTGTCCCTTTTTGTCAAAAACAATTTTTCTTCATTTTTCCTCTGATAATTTATTCCATATAATATATGTAAAAAAAAAAATATTCCCACTTATTATAAACCTGAATCTGAAGCCTATTACAATAAAATATAATAAAAATAAAAATCTGATCTTTGGAGACTGAAATGACCTTTTTGTCCTTCATTTACTAAACTGGCAAATGGGGACTGTGAGAGAGTTCCACACATATCATGCTACCGTTACCTGTTTTATGTGATTTGACGAAACTACCCTTTCATGAGCTAATTAACCTTAATTCATGATAATAATTATAATTAGGGTTAGGGATTTTTTTAAAATAATAATTTTTGCTTGCCTTGAAGATCTCAACAAGAAAAGATTGAGATTGATAACAATTTGGTAGGGGACCTCTCTTCTTCTTCTTCTTCTTTTAATTATTTGAGTTTTGCTTATGAGAAACGAAAAGTTATAATTCCAAAATAGTAGAGATTTTCTTATATATAATGAATAAAGTTTGTATTAAAATTTTGGGGAAAAATATAATATCATTTTATCATTATAATTAATTTTTTTAATTGTGATATGATAATAACTAATTTTTTTTTCATTTATGAAAAAAAAATATTTTTAAAATTTTTTTAATGATCTCTTTCAAGTTTGCAAATCCCAAATAAGATTCATAATAGTAAGGAAAATCATAATAATATAACTATTAGAGCCTATAAATCTTGGCCTAAATCGTTAATTAAGTCTTTAACTTCATTGGTATGGGCATTGTTGTTAATACAGGAGGACGTGAATTCGAGTGCGCTGAAGCATATTATCATTTTATTTATAAGTTAAAGAGGGATTTTTGAGTAACTCTAAACATTCTATATAAAAATATATATATAATATCAAAAAAAATATCTTGATATAAAACATTTTTTTATTTTACAACCTTGACAAACAAATCAATTTCATTACCGCAAAACACTCAATAATCATGCACATAACAACAAGATAACATAATGCAAAATAGTCTAAGGTTGCATCATACTCAAATGAACGGTCATGTTTATGAAGGCTTGATTTTTTTTTTCATATATTATGTACTTGAATTTTTTTTTTTTTTTTTTTTTTATCAATGGAGAAGGAAAAGAAGTCATTGACGTTTGAATGTGGGACATAATGTTGAGCAACACAAGTCATTGACCTCTACGACAATGCTCAATTGAAATTTTGAGGTAAAAATATTATGAAAATTTTTGTATTAAGATCTTAGATTACATTTTGTTCCTTCTACTTGAAAATGGGTAAATTAATATCTGTACATTAGATTAACGAGCAAATTATTCTTTCTATTAAAAACTCTATCTATTTTTTACTATTAAAAATTGGGCCTTATACATCAGAATGAGGTACATGTAGCACACCATGTGTAACTGTCTAGTTATTATATTAGTCACGTCAATTTTTAATAAAAAAAGGTCAATTTACTTTTTGATTTAATGTATAGGGATTAATAATTTTTCATTACACTTGTAAATTCAAAATATAAAAGTAAACCCAAATTAGGGAAAAAATATAATGTATGTATATATAAAAATAAACCAAAAGTAAGATATTCAATTAATGTTCATTAGGTGATAAATTACAAGAAAATTAATTAAACCTTAATCAAACCACACACCCTTTATTTGTAAATTGGACCCCATTCACCAAACGAGGACAAATTAGTCATTTCCCATTTTCTAAACTTTTTTTTTTCCCTTAAAACACCCAAGTTTCCTCTAAAAACCTTTCCTTTTCATTTTAATTTCATTTTTTTTTCATATCTTTTCTATGCATTTGAAACAAGATTAACATCATGGCACATTTCATTACCACCCAAAAACCCATAAAATTCCTTCATGTTTTCCTCACCTTAGTGTCTTTGATTTCACCCTTACTTTCATCTTCACCACCACCGCCTTCAATCCATGATCTCCTCCTTTCTAGAGGCTTGCCCAAAGGGTTACTCCCAAAGGAAGTGAAATCGTACACACTTTCCGACAATGGAACACTCGAGGTGTTCCTCGATGAGCCTTGCTTGACCAAGTATGAGAATAGGGTTTTTTTCGACAGTGTTGTGAGGGCTAACCTTAGCTATGGTAGTCTCATTGGTGTGGTTGGTTTAAGCCAAGAAGAGTTATTCCTTTGGTTGCCTGTTAAAGACATCATCGTTGATGACCCTAAATCTGGTCTCATTTTGTTTGACATTGGTCTTGCTTACAAACAGCTTTCTTTGTCTCTCTTTGAAGAACCTCCTAACTGTAAACCTCAAGGTACATCAATGGCGTTTCTTTTCTCTTATAAAAATATATAAATTTATCCGTAAAAATACCATAAAAGTCATTATATTAAGAATTAAAATACATTTTATCGAGTTTTTGCAGGAATATTGAAGAATCAAGTGAGGAAGCAGAAAGGGTTTGAGGCTTTGAGATAAAGACACCAAGCTGTCTCAACTATGGTTTTTTTTGAAAATGTAATAATTAAGTAGGTTATATATATAATTATATATAATTAAATATAAGTAATGTTTAGGAGATGTAAAGAAGTGTGATTTGTTGAAATCTAATGTCCTAATCACATTAAAAGATTTAATTTTTTAAAATAATCTAAATTCGTAATTATTTGTCAGAAAATTTTAATTTTACGATTTTATTACATGTCTTATTTATAAAAATATTTTTCAAGGACCAAATAACCAAAATTATTTAAGTTTTAAGAAATTCATAAACCATAGATTTTTCTCAAGTAATTAAGTTATATTTTATTACACTAAAATAAGAAAAAGGTTGTTAAGAGTTAAATACTTATTTCAGTCGATCGAGTCTTAATTTGATTGACATCGACATTATTATTAATATATGAAGAAGTGGGTTCGAATGCGTTGAAATATATTATCATTCTATTTACAAATTAAAGACGGACTATGAGTAATTTTAGGCTGAAATTATTGTTAAAAAAAAACTTATTTCATAATGAAGATTTATATATTTCCCACCAATCATATCCTTATTTTAAGAGAGAAAAGTAAAGGGGGGGGGGGAATATGTTAATGTTTTTGTATTATTAAATGGACCCACTAGCACCTAAATGTAGGGTACATTAAGCATTTTTCCCACTTCAATTTTCATTGTTTTTTTGGCTTTATGCCTAGGGGCGAAGCCAGAACAAATTTTTAGGGGGTCGAATGAAATTTTAATTTTTTATAGTTTATATCTTTATAATTTATAAATGATTAAATTAAATTTTTATAATTTTAGGGGGGCCAAAGTGAAATTTTACCTTTACTAATTTAAATTTTTTAAAAAATTTTAAGAGCCTAAATAGCAATTTTACATTTTAGGGGGCAGGGGCCATGCCACCCCGGCTTCGCCCCTATTTACACCCCTTCTTTGAGATCCTTTTATCCTTTTCTTAGGGATTTGGAACTTTTTTTTCCCTATTGCCCTACTACTTCAATTTCGTGAAATTTATCTAAAGAATTATCATGAAAGTTTCCTTATTTTTTTTATTAAGTTAGGTCAATATATAAATTTTTTTTAGAGAGATTTTTTTTCTTTTGCATTGCCTTATTTGTTTTCAATTTCGTAAAATTTATCATTAGAATTGTCGTGAACTTTTTTGAATTTATTTAAGCTTATATATATATTGATAACTTCTTTGAAGTAAACAATTCGTCTTATATAATCAACGAGGTAGAGACGAAGTTAGAAAATTATTTAGGGACCAGAAATGGATCATAAATTTTTGAGAAGTTAAAGTACAAAATTACTATTATATTTGTAATTTTTAAAACTTTTAAGGGGCAGCAAGATAATTTTATCATTTTTGAAGGGGCTAAGGTCACCGCTTGCCTCAAAGCTTTGGTAATGTTGACATTCATCATTCAATTTTAAGTTTCATTCTTTTTTTGGCTTAATGACAAATTTGACCACTAATATTTGCATGTTTTGTCAAAATGGTCCTAATTGTATTTTTTAGTCTTTTTTAGCCATCAACCTTTATTTTTTTTTAATTTACTTTTTTCTAACAGATTTAATGAAAAAAATATTAAAAAAGTTAATGGGGATTATGTGGAATTTTATATGTGGAATATTTTTAATAAGATATAATTTATTACTTAGATAACCCAATAAGATAATTACATGTGAAAAATAATAAAATAAATAATACATTAAATTAAAAAAAACAACTCTTAATTTAAAGAGAATAAGCGTAATTATCTAAAAAAAATTAACTCAGAAGAAAAACTTCTCAATAAACAAACGTATGAAAGATTGAAACTTTTTGAAAGAAAAAAAATATTGAAACATTGAATTTATTCATTAAACCTGTTAGACAAAGCAGATTGAAAAAAAAAAAAAAGAACAAATGTTGATGGCAAAAAAAGCTCAAACATACAATTAGAACTATTTTGACAAAATATACAAATATTAGTGGCCAAATTTATCATTAAGCCTTTTTTTTTAATGTAGGATAATTACTTTGTTGAGCTTATCAATTAAACTATATTTTGATTGAAAACTATTAGTATAATTAAATATAACTAAAAAAAATGTATGGATTCTACTTTTTACATCAATACATTTATATAAATTCATGAATAAAATTAATTTTCATTGCATTTCTTAATTTTGATCCATTCTCAAAATCTCAAAAATAACTCAAATTCGAATTAGATTATTTTGATCATAAAAAGATTAATAATTTAGATTTATTCAATCTAAACTCGAAAATATTTAAATCTAAAATGTTTCAAATTTAAAATAATTTGAATAAATAATCCGAAATGTTCCAATTTCAATGTCAAACTCGAATGAGAAAACTCAAAATGACTCAAATCAAAAAAATTAACTGATAAATTCTACTTATTCAAACACAAAATAATTTAAACCCGAAATTGATCTAAAAATAATCCAAACCTAAAATATCTTTAAAATCTTAAAATTAGAATTAATATGACCCACCCGACCCAATCGAGGATCTACCCCAACCAATGATGAATTGAAGTTAGGAACTATTAATTATTGTAGGACATTCCCATTATTTAATATGAAACTTTCCATTTATATATTTTTATAAAATTCCAAATATCCATTTTCTTTTATAGAAGGGAATCTGGGGTTGGCCCCTCTCTTAATTGGGTGGTTTGATTTAACCTTTCATATGCATTGAAAAGTCCAGGTTTCAAATTGTTTATTTTAATAGGGATTAAAGAGAGAATACCAAACGGTTAAAGTTGGGTATGGAGTAACTTTAAAACTCGTATTAATATTTTTACAGAATGCGAAAGATTAATTACTGAACTCGCTCCAATAGATATTTTGAGAAATTAAAAAAAGAAAAGAAAAAGAATTCGGTATTTAATGAGATTGAATATCAACCACCCAGGATTTTAACCTTACTCATAAATTTTCTTACTGATAAATTAATTTTAATATTGGAAAATGTTCCCCTTTATTATTATTATTACTATCTCCCATGTGATAGTTTGTTAGGACATTGGATGCTGATATCTTACCTATAAACTTCTTTATTTTTTTTCTCATACACATTGTAGATCTTGGCATATTCATAAAAGTGGGTGAAGAAAATAAATAAATGAAATATTTCTTTTAAAGAAAAATTAAAGAAGTTTTTTTTAAGAGACAATGTAGATGAAAAGCTAAAAATGAAAAAAAGATAAAAGAAAAAAAAATGTATATGAAGTGGGTAATTTTTTTTTTAAGGTATGAAGTGGGTAGTTTTTATAAATGAAATAACGGTAGATTCTTTAGGAAATTAATAAAAATATAAATTTTTATGTTAAATAATATTTATATATTTTATTTTATATGCATGTTAAAATTGAACATAAAATTATTTTTGTAGTTTTTTAATTATTTTTAATATTTTACTGACTTATAATATCAATTTAGTTAAAAACTTAATAATACATAGAGATTATAACCATAAGAAAAGGTCTAGTTAATTGTTGGAGTTAAAAATATGCATTATGAAACAAGGTCTACTAGTTCTTAGGGTGCTGAACAGAATTAGAGGGACTCGAATCCCTCTTAAGCTTACTTTGGCCCTTCTCCCAATCTCTATCTCGCGCTCAGTGCACTTCACCTCCTCCCTCTGAACAAGGCCTCGAACACTCGCTCCCTCTGAAGAGCTATCAGAACCCTCAAATAATATCTCAATCCCTCCTCGAATCGGATACTTTTCTTATAATCATTTGAAACCAAACTACGAGCATACTTGCTCAATCTCAGAAACTCGGCCTCGTATTCGGCCACAGACCTCTCACCCTGAACTAGGCTCATAAACTCGCGATTACGAGCCTCCACATAACTCGCCCCCATATACTTACTCTAGAAGTCGTTCTTGAAGAAATCCCATGTGATGCGTTCGGGTTGGGTGCCTTCCTCAACTGTTAACCACCATTGGTATGCCTCATCTTGGAGCAGAGACATTGCACTCCCCAATTTTTGTGCAGGAGTGTAGTTCATATCATTCATGATGTGTTCGGTGGCCTCTAATGAAACACCCCTAACCCGTATCCATCATCGGACTAAGGTTACGAGGTATTACCGGTCGAATCATAACATTTAAACAACCATTGCTCACACATCAGCATATCATAGTTAATCAATAACACAAAGTCTCTTTAGAAGGTCTACGAGACCTTAAACATGCTTTAGAAGTGGTTCGGGACTGAACCGATCACATTTAAAACTTTTACGAAACTTTATTTTTTTTCTTCAAAACAGGGCACACGCCCATGTGGCTAGGCCGTGTGCCTCACACGGCCATGCCTTAGACCATGCCTTACCCCGTGTGCAACATCGACTTGGTCACACTACCGTCACTGCTGCCGTGTATGCGGCGTGTGCAACACTGACTTGAATCACACGGCCTATCACACGCCCGTGTGTCTAGCCCGTGTGCAAGACTGACTTGTTTCGAATTAGGACATTGAAGGACACGGTCGAGACACACACCCGTGTGCTCAACCATGTGGGCAATTATAGGCCATTTACAAGGCCAAATTGCTACCCATTTTGGGTCATTCCAACAAGCATCACTCTATACTCAATTCATGCCCAATTAATGGTCAAACCCTACCAAAACATGTACAATTCATGCTACAATATCCTCATTGATTTCCATATACAATTCCAACTCAAAACATGTCCATTTCATGAACCAATTACATACCAAAAGCATATGATTCACATCTCATTTCAAACCATTTCAAATATACAATATATTCATCATCTCAACTACCAAATCAAGTATGAAATATACTGTTTCTATTTCACTAAAGCATACCATAATGGCCATTCACACAAGACCATATATACACATCACATACACCATTTTCACACAGCAAAACATATACCAAAACCAATCCAAAGTCTCATCCATTATCAAGCCATATCACATGGCAAGATTTATACATCTCAAAACATTCCACAACCTCACTAGCCTATACATGCCATATACCATAAATACAACTTTCAAAAGGTACCAAAATAGATGTCCGATAGTGTGATTGAGTCGCTGACGATCCCTGGATCCGAGCTAGCTTTAAATACCACTGTAAAACAGATAAAGACTTCACATAGTAAGCTTTAAAGCTTAGTAAGTTCGTAATATAACACAATTAACTCAAAAATTCAAATTCAATATGCAAAAATTAACTAACACTTAGTTGAATTCACATCACTACTCAATTTCATCCATGGCTATTACTCACTTTCATACCATACCTATAGGTTCATATACAAGCACTTATAATGCTATTCAATCCAACTCTTTGCATCGTTCATTCACATAATCTTTCATCTATCTCATACACAATATCATCAACCACATAGGTTCTGTACATACCTGTACCATCACGTATTTATCTATCACATTTACCACGTCAATGCTCGATGCCATAATTCATTTGATCCTCTTTAAACATTCGATGAAATCGCACACTTAGTGCCATCACATTAAACCGAGTTTATCTCGGCATAGCACACGTAGTGCCAAATAATATAGCCGATGCTTTCTTTATCTCGCACACTTAGTGCCATTCATCATTGTAACGATTCTATTTACGCACACTTAGTGCCACATATCTTTGAACTCACATTTCACATTACCAAACTCCACAATCACATTTCCGTTCATCTCATCACATATAAACATTGTTTAAACAATACATATTATGCACGAACTTACGTCGGACTTAGAAACGACGATACTAGTCGATCAATCGAGCACTTTGTTCTTGCCTCGATCTAGGTTCAAATTTCTCCTTTCTTGATCTATATAATATCAAATTCAACTCATTCAATCACATTTTCACTCAATTTAGTCCACAACACATAATTAGGGCATTTTACACATTAGCCCCCTAATTTCCATATTTTTATCAATTTAGTCCTTTTTGCATAAAATCACAAATTCAATAAATTTCTTAGCAACCCATGCTACCCGAATTTATCACATGCTACTAGCAGCCCATAACTTTCATTTATTTCACATTTTAGCCCCTCAATTTCTCATTTTCACAATTTAATCCTTAATAGGCAGTTTTCACTAAAAATCATTATACAAAACATGTATATCAACCATCAAACACTTAGTTTTCATCATCAAACATTACAAAACTCAATTATTCAACAATGGTACTTGACAAAATCATCATCAATTCCAAAAATCAAGGTACGGGCTAGCTAGTACTCAAAGCAACGATCACAAAAATATAAAAATTATCAAAAACTGAGCTCAAAACATACCTCATGCAAACTCAACAAGTGCCGAATGCTCAAAGCTCATAAACCCTATCTATTTCTTCAGTTTTTGGTGATGAATGCATGAAAAAGATGAGTATTTGGATTTGTTTTAATAATAATATCATGATTTATCAATTACCAAAATTAACCTTTCATAATCACATTAAAATCCACTAATATAAACCCATTTTTGTCCATCCAAGCTATTAATGGTCTAATAACAACATAAGGACCTCTCATTTAATAAGACATAGCATTTAAGCACTTTTAACCACTAGCACACAACTTTTGCATTTTACGCGATTAGGTCCTTTTTCACAAATCGGCACACAAACGATAAAAATTTTCACACAGAACTTTCACACATACTTTATCACATGCCATAAACATCAAAAATAATATTAAATTATTTCTCTAACCTCGGATTTGTGGTCCCAAAACCACTGTTCCGACTAGGGTCTAAACCGGGCTGTTACATCTAACCAGTACTCTGCCACTATCGGGGCGACTCCAGTGACGCCTCTGAATACCTCAGCACCGTTCGACAGGATTCATTGAGTAACCGACCCTCGACCTCTAGATCTAGAATGGGTCCTATCGATCCTCTCTAAAACACGAAGTATGGCTTGGGACAGTGCATCATCCCCAACTGTCGGAGTCTGAAAATCCATCTTAATAGTAGGAGTACCAACAATCTCGCTGGTGTACAGATTGGGCATACTACGCATAGAGGAAGACTCAGCTTGAGCTCTTGATAAACCATAATTTGTACATATTTTGACCCCATGCTTGGCTTATTTTTGGATGAATTTTCATTAGATTTGATGAATTCGATGCTCCTAATCCTTTAATTTCATGTTTTACACTCAAGAGAGCTTAGGGAGTCGAAAAGAATGAGAAATGGGCCAAAAAAGAACAAAATGGGCCTACCTTAGAACAGGGCCGTGTGTTACGAGCAGAATCAAACACAGCCTGGATCAACGTACACAAGCAGATCACACGGTCGTGTGTAGCGAGCAGAAACGAGCACAGTCTAAGGAATCGTACATGGGTGTGTCACACGGGCGTGTCCCTGTCGTACCAAAGTTTAATTCTATTCGGAAAAGGCTACTTGTGAGCCAAGAAAGGTGTTCCAAAGCCTATATAATCACCCTAGGGGGTGACCTAAAAGGGGACGTTGAATAGAAAGCAAAAAATACTTGAAGACATCCACCGGGAGTAGCTCGGAAGAAGGATCTCCATCAAGACTGAAGATCTCCTATCAATTTCTCTCTGAAGTTTTTGGGTTTTCTTATGTTTTGTAGTTTTCCTTATTTTAAGATGTTTCCCTCTATCAGTATGAACTAAATCCCTTAGATACCTAAGGGGATGAAACCTAAGACAAATCTTATTACTATTTGATTTATAAGATAAATACTTGTTCTTATTCTTAATTGTGAGTTCTTATTCTTGTTTTGATAATTCAGCTTATTGATTCAAGTCGAATGTGCTTATTTAGAGGAGCAAAAGTCCCTGTTTAAGAGTAGATCAACACAATTAAGTGGAGTTTATTGCAACCCTAGAAATAGGGCGACGAAAATCTGCCTGATTAGAGTCAAATCTAATAGGGGAATCCATAGATCGAGTTAATGCGACAATAGGGTTTTAATTAGAAAGAGATTTCAGCTAATCAACCTAGAGTCAGTTGTTTTTAGTCTTGAAAGAGATATTAACATAAATCAAGGATTTTTACGGATTAAGTCAAGTGAATAAATCGTATGAATCAGAAGTAATAAGTGAAGTCTAGGTGGATTCTTCCTTGGGTATTGCCTCTCTCATAAAGTTTTCTAAAAAGTACTTTCCTAATTCATTCTCTGTCGTGCTTTTAATTAATTTTAGTTTAAAAGAAATCACTTCAATTCTTAGGCTAGATAATAAGAAGATAGTAATTACTAGTACTCTTGGTCCTTGTGGATACGATATTTCCAGTCTTACCATAACTATACTATCAAACGATAGGTGTGCTTGCCTTTATTGTGATCGTAGTTAGTTAGAGACACATCAAGTTTTTGGCGCCGTTGCCGGGAACTAAGATATAAGGAACACTTAATTTTTATTACTTTAGCGATTCTTATCTTTTATTTGCAATTTATTTTTATTTTATTTTAACTTGCTAACTTTTCTTTGCTTCTGATGTGTCTAAAACTAACTACGATCACAATAAAGGCAAGCGCACCTATCGAACAGTAGTATAGTTATGGTAAGACCGAAAATATCGTATCCACAAGGACCAAGAGTACTAGTAGTTACTATCTTTTTATTATCTAGCCTAAGAATTTGAGTGATTATTTTAAACTAAAACTTATTAAAAACACGACAACGAAAGAATTGGGAAAATACTTTTAGACAACTTTATGAGATAGACAATACCTAAGGAAAAATCCACCTAGACTTCACTTATTACTTTTGATTCATATGATTTATTCACTTGACTTAATCCGTAGAAATCCCTGATTTATGTTAATATCTCTCTCGAGACTAAAAACAAAGCGATTCTAGGTTGATTAATTGAAATCTCTTTCTAATTAAAACCCCTATTATCGCATTAACTCGATCTATGGATTCCCTTATTAGATTTGACTCTAATCCGGTAGATTTTCGTCGCCCTATGTCTAAGGTTGCAATCAACTCCGCTTAATTGTGTTGATCTACTCTTAAGCAGGACTTTGCTCCACTGAATAAGCACATTCGAACTTGAATCAATAAACAATTATCAAAACAAGAATAAGAACTCACAATTAAGGATAAGAACAAGTATTTATCTTATAAATCAAATAGTAATAAGATCCGTCATAGGTTTCATCCCCTCAGGTATCTAAGGGATTTATTTCATACGGATAGAAGGAAACATCATAGAATAAGGAAAACTACAAAACATAAGAAAACCTAAAAACTTCTAAAGAACGTGATGGGAGATCTTCAGTCTTGATGGAGATCCTTCCTCCGATTTGCCTCGACACTGTATCTCGAGTATTTTTCTGCGTTCTATTCAGCGTCCTCCCTTAGGTCACCCCTAGGGTGTTTATATAGGCTTTGGAACGTCTTTCTTTTCCCACAAGTACCTTTTTCGGATAGAATTAGTCTTTGATATGGCAGGGATACGCCCGTGTAATACGCCCGTGTTCGATTTCCTTAGCCCGTGTTTTGGGAAAATTGTCGTCCTTGGTTCGCACGGTCTCTGCCATGCCGATGTGCGTATTCGTGGTGTCCGCACAGCCACGGCCACGCCCGTGTGCAAGGCCGTGTGGTAGGGAAACCTGCGCTTTATTAATTTGGTTAGTTTAGGTGCTAAAAATCAAAAATAGGAAACTTAAAGGGGTTAGTGCCCGGGTTGCCTCCCGAGAAGCGCTCGTTTAAAGTCTTAAGCTAGACTTACCTCTAATTCGCATAATCATAGTGGTTTGAGGAGTTGAAACCCCTCATTCTTGCTATCAATTGTATTAAAATACAGTTTTAGACGAGTACGATTTACCTTGAAGGTGCCATATTGAGAATGAGTTACCTCGACTGTACCATATGGGAAAGTATTAAGTACCGTGAAAGGAGTTATTCCATTAGATTCAGAAGTTGCAACACGAGGATCTGTATTATCCATTAGAACTTGGTCCCCAACCTTGAAGTAGTTTGCTTCGTGTTTTATTAGTTTCTCCTTAACATGTGGCTTCTACTCGTCTAGTTCATCGATCTGAAGCCTTCGCTCCTCATGAGTTGTTTCTTTGTTGGCACGAGGTCTAGGATATGGCTCAGTTGTGTAACTTCGTGGTGCTTCTTGAAAAGAATATTGAACCAAATGGTCATTAATAGAATTTATGTTCTCACCTTTATTACTCGATGTCCTAGCCGAATCAAGAGCCTGAAGAGTGATCGTTTCATCACCTACACGAAGTGTGAGTTCACCTGTACAAAAATCAATTCTAGTTTTAGCAGTTGCCAAAAAGGGTCTTCCTAAAATTAAAGGAATATTATTGTCCTCATCCATGTTTAACACAACAAAGTCTACTGGGAAAATGAATTTATCAATTTTTACTAGTACATCTTCAATTATACCCCTAGAAATTCTAATGGTTTTATCAGCTAATTAAATGCTCATCCTATTTTGTTTGGGTTTTCCAAGACCTAGCTGTTTAAAGATTTTATAAGGCATAACATTGATGCTTGCCCCTAAATCTGCTAAAGCATATTTAACATTTAAACTACCAATTAAACAAGGTATAGTAAAACTCCCTGGATCCTTTAATTTATCGGGTAGTTTATTCTGTAAAATGGCTGAGCAAACTGCGTTTAACTCCACATGCGACGCATCATCTAACTTTCGCTTATTTGCTAGAAGCTCCTTCAAAAATTTGACTGAGTTGGGCATCTGCGAAAGAGCTTCAATAAACGGTAAGTTAATATGTAGTTTTTTTAAAAGTTTAAGAAATTTACTGAATTGTTCATCTGTGCGGTCTTTCTTCGTCGCGTTAGGGTATGGTACACGAGGTACATACTCTTTACTTACTGATTTCGGTTTATCATGGCTTACCTCAACCTTACCTTTATCTACCACGTTCTCTTGCCTCTATTTTGGTTCATCTAACCCTTCAATATCGTGAACAGTAATGGCGTGAATTTGCTCCTTTGGGTTTTAGTGTTGCTTGGCAAGTTTCCTTGTGGTCGTTCTGAGATCAGCTTAGCAAGCTGACCTATTTGGTTCTCGAGCCCTTGAATTGACACTTGCTGATTTTTAAGTGCTGTTTCGGTGTTTTGGAAACGGGTTTCTGACACCGCGATGAATTTCATTAGCATCTCCTCAAGGTTCGGCTTTTTCTCTTGTGGGTAGGGTTGCTATTGAAAGCTTGGAGGGGGTTGTTGTCTCTGATTTCCTTGACCACCCTATGAGAAGTTTGGGTGGTTCCTCCAACCTGGATTGTAAGTGTTACTATAAGGGTTATTTTGAGGTCTAGAATTGTTACCCATATAGTTCATCTGTTCGTTTTCTATTCTAGGGTTGTAGGGTGGGTATTCTGTATTGTTCGACCCTCCTCAATTTGTATCGCACTACATCACTGGATGTACCTACGAAGAACCACACAAACCATCAATCTTTTTATTTAACAGTTTTACCTGGTTTGATAGCATGGTTACTGCATCGAGGTTGAAAACACTGGCGGCTTTTGTTGGCTTTGTCCTCATAAATTGCGACTGATAGTTATTCAGTGACAGCTCCTCTATAAACTCATAAGTCGCTTTAAGGGTCATGTTATTTAGGGTTCCACCGGTAGCTGAATCAATCAACTGCCTAGTCGAGGGGTTCACACCGTTGTAAAAGGTTTGAACCTGTAGCCACAAAGGTAACCCATGGTGAGGGCACCTTCTCAGTAAATCCTTATATCTCTCCCATGCATCGTAAAGTGTCTCTAAATCCATCTGCACAAAAGAAGAGATATCATTCCTCAACTTAGCCGTTTTAGCCGGCGGGAAATATTTAAGTAAAATTTTTTCGGTCATTTGATCCCATGTAGTGATTGATCCTCGTGGTAATGAGTTCAACCACTGTTTAGCTTTGTTTCTCAACGAGAAGGGAAACAACCGAAGGCGAATGTCATCATCAGAAGCGCCATTAATTTTGAAAGTGTCGTAGAATTCCAGAAAATTCGCCAAGTGATTGTTTGGATCCTCATCCTGCAAACCATCAAACTGAACAAACTGTTGAATCATCTGTATAGTGTTAGGTTTCAGTTCAAAATTATTTGTAGCAATAGCAGGTCTAACAATACTCGATTCAGTTCCTGTTAAAGTAGGTTTAGCATAATCATACATAGTACGAGGAGCAGGATTTTGATTCACCGGATTTGCGGCAACCACATGAGGTAGCGGATTATTATCAACTATCTCTTCTGTAGTATTAGTTTCGTCTTCTTGCTCTTCTTCTATGTATTATAGACTTCGCCTTATTTCTCTTCGGTTTCTACAAGCTGTACCTTCTATATCACTGTAAAAAAATAATGGTCCTGACGGGTTCCTTCTAGTCATAAACTAAAAGTCCCTGCCAGAAGCAAAGAAAAAAAAATTAGAAAAGTAGAAAAGAAATTAAATTGCAATAAAAATAAAAATAATGGCTAAAGTAATAAAAATTTAGTGTTCCTAATATCTTAGTCCCCGGCAACGGCGCCAAAAACTTGATGTGTCTAAAACTAACTACGATCACAATAAAGGCAAGCGCACGTATCGAAAAGTAGTATAGTTATGGTAAGACCGGAAATATCGTATCCACAAGGACCAAGAGTACTAGTAGTTACTATCTTTTTATTATCTAGCCTAAGAATTGGAGTGATTCTTTTAAACTAAAACTTATTAAAAACACGACAACGAAAGAATTGGGAAAATACTTTTAGACAACTTTATGAGATAGACAATACCTAAGGAAGAATCCACCTAGACTTCTCTTATTACTTTTGATTCATATGATTTATTCACTTGACTTAATCCGTAGAAATCCCTGATTTATGTTAATATCTCTCTCGAGACTAAAAACAACTGATTCTAGGTTGATTAATTGAAATCTCTTTCTAATTAAAACCCATATTATCGCATTAACTCGATCTATGGATTCCCTTATTAGATTTGACTCTAATCCGGCAGATTTTTGTCGCCCTATGTCTAGGGTTGCAATCAACTCCGCTTAATTGTGTTGATCTACTCTTAAACAGGGACTTTTGCTCCATTGAATAAGCACATTCGAACTTGAACCAATAACCTGAATTATCAAAACAAGAATAAGAACTCACAATTAAGAATAAGAACAAGTATTTATCTTATAAATCAAATAGTAATAAGATCCGTCTTAGGGTTCATCCCCTTAGGTATCTAAGGGATTTAGTTCATACTGATAGAAGGAAACATCATAGAATAAGGAAAACTACAAAACATAAGAAAACCCAAAAATTTCTAAAGAACGTGATCGGAGATCTTCAGTCTTGATGGAGATCCTTCCTCCGAGCTGCTTCCAACGACTGTCTTCGAGTATTTTCTGCGTTCTATTCAGCGTCCTCCCTTAGGTCACCCCCTAGGGTGTTTATATAGGCTTTGGAACGTCTTTCTTTTCCCACAATTAACCTTTTCCGGATAGAATTAGTCTTTGATACGGCAGGGACACGCCCGTGCGATACGCCCGTGTTCGATTGCCTTAGGCCATGCTCGCTCCTGCCCACCACACACGGCCTTATGGTCTGCCCGTGGACGATAGTCCAGGTCGTGGTTGATCCTGCTCGTAACACACGGTCGTGTCCAATGGCCTAGGCCGTGTTGAATTCCTAGGTAGGCCCATTTTGTCCCTTTTTGGCTCGTTTCTCGTTCTTTTCGACTCCCTAAGCTCTCCTGAGTGTAAAACATGAAATTAAAGGATTAGGAACATCGAATTCATCAAATATAATGAAAACTCATCAAAAAATAAGCTAAGCATGGGGTTAAAATATGTATAAATTATGGTTTATCAGCTTCTGACAGGTAATTTTAGTTTATGACTAGAAGGAACCAGTTAGGACCATTGCTTTTTGACAGTGAAATTGAAAGTACAGCTCGTACAAACCGTAGAGAAATAAGCGAAGTCTACAATACATAGAAGAAGAGCAAGAGGACGAAACCAATATTACCGAGGAAATGGCTGAGAATAATCCGCTACCTCCTGTGGTCGCTGCAGATCTAGTAAATTAGAATCCTGCTCCTCGAACTATGTATGATTATGCTAAACCTAAATTAACAGGAACTGAATCAAGTATTGTTAGACCTGCTGTTGCTGCAAATAATTTTGAACTGAAACCTAACACTATTCAGATGATTCAGCAGTTTGTTTAGTTTGATGGTTTGCAGGATGAGGATCCAATAATCACTTGGCAAATTTTCTGGAATTCTGCGGCACTTTCAAGATTAATGGCGTTTCTAATGATGCCATTCGCCTTCGGTTGTTTCCCTTCTCCTTGAGGAACAAAGCTAAACAGTGGTTGAACTCGTTACCACGAGGATCAATCACTACATGGAACAAATGACCGAAAAATTTTCACTCAAATATTTTCCGCCGGCTAAAACGACTAAGTTGAGGAATGGTATCTCTTCTTTTGTGCAGATGGATTTAGAAACACTCTACGATGCATGGGAGAGATACAAGGATCTACTGAGAAGATGCCCTCACCACGGATTACCATTATGGCTACAGGTTCAAACCTTCTACAATGGTGTGAACCCCACAACTAGGAAATTGATCGATGCAGCCGTCGGTGGAACCCTAAATAACAAAACCCTTGAAGCGGCTTATGAGTTTATAGAGGAGATGTCACTGAACAACTATCAGTGGCAAGTAATGAGAACAAAGCCAACAAAAGCCGCCAGCGTTTTTAACCTCGACGCAGTCACCATGCTATCAAACCAGGTAGAACTCTTAAACAAGAAAATTGATGGTTTATGTGTTTCTACGCAGGTACATCTAGTGATGCAGTACGACACAAGTGGATGAGGGACGAACGCAACAGAATATCCACCTTACAACCCGAGCACTGAGAATGAACAAATTCACTATATGGGTAATAATTTTAGACCTCAAAATAACCCTTATAGTAACACTTACAATCCAGGTTGGAGAAACCACCCAAACTTCTCATAGGGTGGTCAAGGAAATCAGAGACAACAACCCCCTCCAGGCTTTCAACAACAACCCTACCCACAGGAGAAGATTTCGAACCTTGAGGAGATGCTAACTAAATTCATCTCGATGTCAGAAACCCGTTTTTAAAATACCAAAACAACACTCAAAAATCAGCAGGCATCGATTCAAGGGCTCAAAAATCAAATAGGTCAGCTTGCTAAGCTGATCTCGGAACGACCACAAGGTAGCTTACCGAGTAATATCGAGCCTAACCCAAGGGAACAACTCCATGCCATCACAGTGTATGACGAAGAAGGGTTAGTACAATCTGAATCTGAACCGAGGCAAGAACCTGTGGTAAGTAAAGGTAAGGATAGGGTAAGCCACGATACACAGAAATTAGTAAGTAAAGAGTATATACCTCGTGTGCCATATCCTAACGCGACAAAGAAAGACCATACTAATGAGCAATTTGGTAAATTTCTTAAACTTTAAAAAAATTACATATTAACTTACTGTTTATCGAAGCTCTTTCACAGATGCCCAACTCGGTCAAATTTTTAAAGAAGCTTCTAGCAAACAAATGGAAATTAGACGAAGTGTCACACGTGGAGCTAAACGCAGCCTGCTCAGCCATTCTACAGAATAAACTACCCGATAAATTAAAGGATCCAGGGAGTTTTACTATTCCTTGCTTAATTGGTAGTTTAGATTCTAACAATGCTTTAGCTGATTTAGGGGCAAGTATTAACGTCATGCCTTATAAAATGTTTAAGCAACTAATTCTTGGGAAACCTAAACAAACTAGGATGAGCATTCAACTAGCAGATAAAACTATTAGATTTCCTAGGGGAATTATCGAGGATGTGCTTGTAAAAGTCGATAAATTTATATTCCTAGTTAACTTCGTGGTTCTAGACATGGATGAGGACAGTAACGCACCTTTAATTTTAGGGCGACCCTTTTTAGCAACTGCTAAAACTAGAATTGATGTTGGTACAGGTGAGCTCACACTTCATGTAGGTGATGAAACGATCACTCTTCAGGTCCGTGACTCGGTTAGGACGTCGAGTAAAAAAGGTGAGTACATAAATTCTGTTAATAACCATTCGGTTTAACCCTCTTTTCAGGAAGCACCTCGAAAATACACAACTGAGCCACATCCTAGTCCTCGTGCCAACAATGAAATAACTTACGAGGAGCGAAGGCTTCAGATCGATGAACTAGATGAGTGGAGGACACATGACAAGGAGAAACCAAGAACACACGAAGCGAAATCAAAGCGACTCTATGACAAGCTTAAGGTTGGGACAAACCAATTTAAGATCGGAGATCAGGTATTGTTGGATAAAACAGACCCTCGAATCACCAACTCAGACCTTAATACGAACGGAGCGATCCCTTTCACGGTACTCAATGTCTTTCCATACGGAACAGTCGAGGTAACCAATCCTAAGATCGGCACTTTTAAGGTAAACACTACTCGAATCAAACTGTATAGTGATAATAGAACTGATAGCAGGAGAGAGGAGTGTCAACTCCTCGAACCACTATGAGTATGCGAATGAGAGGTAAGTCTAGCTTAAGACTTTAAACGAGCGCTTCTCGGGAGGTAACCTGAGCACTAACATCACTAACGTCCATATTTTCGATTTTTAGCATCTAACTAAAAACTAACCAGATTAATAAACGCAGGTTACCCTACCACACGGCCTTGCACACGGGCGTGGCCGTGGCCGTGTGGACACCACGAATAGGCATATCGGCGTGGTGGAGACCGTGCGGGCCAAGAACAAAAATTTTCTCTAAAACACGGGCTACGATAAAATGCCTCGGCCGTGCGATGCGGCCGTGGTCAATACTGATTAAAGAACATGGGACTCTGATAAACTTACACGAGCATGCCTTAAGACCATGGGTAATATTGAGTGAATGAAACGGGCGTGCGACACGCCCGTGCCTTCAGGCCGTGGTCGATACTGACTAATTAACATGGGCGTGGAAACCTCTACACGGGCGTAGGAGAAACGAACAAAGCATCACACGGCCGGGCGATTCGGCTGTGTGAGCCAACACGCCCAAGGAACACGGACGTGGGCTATGACCGTGTACCCCAATCTCTATTTAAAACCCATTCTTCTATTCACTTTCTTCCCCAAATCTCCTTCCCCCAAACCTTAGCCACCGCACCCCTTTCCGACCACCACTCTCCTTCTCTACTTTTTTCCCTCCTCCCTTCTTTCCTAGCCCGAAAACCCCCTTTTTTCCCTTTTCTTTTCCCGTTGTCTTTCTTCCTTCTTTTTCCTATCCCCCTTCTCCCTCATTCCTTTTTTACACCGCCACCACACCAACCACCATCCTTGCCACCGTTGGTCACTCTTCTTCCTCTTAATTTTTGAACTCATATCCATCTTTCCATTATTTATTTTCATTTATTTTTATATTCTATTTTGTTCTTATTCTTCATGCCATTTAGATTTAGCTTAGGGTACCATAAGTTCATGCCGGCTGCTTCATCAAACTCGATTTCAAAAGGTTCAAGGTGCTACCGGAGTATCCTTTCCCACCTTCACCTCTGCTTAATTAATCAGGTTTATTTTCATTGACTCCATCCAAAATTCAGGAAGTCTCACTTCTCTCCCTATCTTATGATTTTATTACTATATTGTTATTTTCTATCTTTGTACATTGAGGACAATGTACATCTTAAGTGTGGGGAGGTTATTTAATTGATTATTAGAAAATCCCTGAATTATGTCTTGTTCTTAAGTAATCTTCTCATATTACTATTAGAATGAATTTTCTATTGACTTATGATTTTTATTGATATGTTTTGGATTAAGTCATAAGTAATTGTGCATTGATGGTTTAAACTTTAAGATATTAGAGAATCAAGCATGATAAGTCTATTTTCAGAATTAAAAATCTATTAGGTTGTTTCCCTAAATTTAAATATTACTTTGAAGTTTGAAATTTGCAAGGTTAACATCAAAAACCATAAATTTTGTGAGATTTTGAGCCTTTTAGAGCATATATTTTTCTTGCTTACTTTATTGGTTATAAGTGTGTCAATATCGATTTGTTATTCTAGAACTTGGTTCGATTATGCATGTCGAGACCACACTTTTGATTTGATATACTGAGATGATAAAGGCACCTAGGTTTTAACTCACTTACCCCAAAAAGCCTACCTTCATAATTAACCCCTAGTGAACCCCTTTGATCCTAATAAACCATTTCTTGATTTACCCTTATTATTAACCCAAGACCCATTCTTTTTTATTCATTGAGAATTTTCCCTATTGAATTAACCTCTTTTTGTCGAGATTTGATTTGAGCAGTTGCCTAACTATGTTCTTTATTTCGGTTGTTAAATTCTCTTATTATTATAAATACTTGTACTTAAAAAAGAAGAAGTTGGAAATCTATTCATTATTAGTTCTATTTTATTTGAGCTTAAGCGATTAATTTCACATTCTGAGAAGAAGCTCGTGTTATTAGTGATAAGTTTCAATTGATGTAATTATTCAGTGTTAGTCCATTTTTCTAGTTAGGTGAATTGTCAATTCGATCTCGATTTTAACCTTCTCTTTCAGCCTTTATCCACACCTTTAACCCAAGCCCCATTACAACCCTTTTAAAGACCTTTTAATTTGTGTATCATCTCAATTTACAGTGGTGGAGATTTGATTTTCATGTAGGCCTATGATAATAACTCTTCATGTTTGACTTCTGAGTGCTTAAATTGAACCTTAAACACTTTGAGTAATTTGAGTGAATCTTTAGTTAGGATGTCAATTATTGTCAGTTTTGAATCAAAAGTAATTATTTAGGTAAGGGGAAACACCTATATTTTTGTGCTATAAAGATTTGTGACTTAAATTGTTTGAATCCCTAGGACTCTTTTAGTTAAATTATCAATGTATGAATTATCTGTGAATTATGATGAAACATTATTGATAAAAATTATGAATTAAGGAAGGTAATTTTAATTGTGAGTTGAGGATTTTGCTTGAGGACAAGCAAATGCTTAAGTGTGGGGATATTTGATAAACCATAATTTATACATATTTTGACCCCATGCTTGGCTTATTTTTGGATGAATTTTCATTAGATTTGATGAATTCGATGCTCCTAATCCTTTAATTTCATGTTTTACACTCAGGAGAGCTTAAGGAGTCGAAAAGAACGAGAAACAGGTCAAAAAGGGACAAAATGAGCCTACCTTAAAAATTAACACGGCCTGGCCAGTCAAACACGACCGTGTGTTACGAGCAGAATCGAACACAGCCTGGATCAACGTACACGGGCAGACCACACGGCCGTGTGTGGCAAGTAGAAGCGAGCACGGTCTAAGGAATCATACACGGGCGTGTCCTTGCCGTACCAAAGTTTAATTCTATTCAGAAAAGGCTACTTGTGGGCCAAGAAAGGTGTTCCAAAGCCTATATAAACACCCTAGGGGGTGACCTAAAAGGGGACGCTGAATAGAAAGCAAAAAATACTTGAAGACAGCCACTAGGAGCAGCTCGGAAGAAGGATCTCCATCAAGACTGAAGATCTCCTATCAATTTCTCTCCGAAGTTTTTGGGTTTTCTTATGTTTTGTAGTTTTCCTTATTTTAAGATGTTTCCCTCTATCAGTACGAACTAAATCCCTTAGATACCTAAGGGGATGAAACCTAAGACAGAGCTTATTACTATTTGATTTATAAGATAAATACTTGTTCTTATTCTTAATTGTGAGTTCTTATTCTTGTTTTGATAATTCAGGTTATTGATTCAAGTCGAATGTGCTTATTTAGAGGAGCAAAAGTCCCTGATTCAAGTATTTTGCTCCAAACTAGTGGCTAAGCTACAATACACATAACTCTGAATCTGGCGCTTTGTCGCATTTTGATTAAGCAACTAAGCTGTATATCTGTAAACGTGTCAGACAGACACTCTGTGGTGTGTAGGGTTGGAAGGGCATTGAACGCCTTTAATGGTGTGTTGGGGTGGCCGAATATGGTGTGTAGTGGTTGGGGTAGGGAAACTTGCATACAAAACTGATTTGTTCTGTAACTAAAGCTCAAATCACTGCACATCAGAATCGAACTATTCTGTACTGAAGCTGGAACAACACATTTGCTTAATCAAATTTTGGGATTTGAGAATAGTCTTTCAATTGTATTTCACTTGAATGAACACCTTTTAAGCACTGAGTTCACAACTTATTTATTTACTGATTGGATTTCAGGTGGTTCACAATCTTGAATGGGCCAGTGCTACGGGAGCTCGGTCAAGCTTTTATCTTTCGTTAAAATACTACTTTAAGAATTTTGGTAAACTATGATAATATGACTTTTGGAAGATTATATACTTAACTAATCTTTGTGATGAATATTATGCGACGTGTGGTTTAGTTTTATTGTGTTATATATATGTGGTATTTTAGTATCGAGGATGTAACTCTCTGGACTTGGACTGGACGTCTAGGCCGGGTTTAGGGTGTTACATTTAGTGGTATCTCACAGTTCATATCACAGTCTCTAGCTAAAGTAAACAAGTTTAATCACTACAGTGTTTTCTAGTTAAATAGTATAGCTAAAACAGAAGTACTTACAGGTCCGGCGTCTGAGACTCGGTCTTTCATAAAATCAATTTTCAGAATTAACTAAATAAATATTTTTATTCAAAACACTTTTTATAAAATAAGAGCCCAGAAAATACATTCTGAATTTTGTAACCTGGCTCTGATACCACTAAATGTAGCACCCTAAATCCAGCCTGGATGTTATGGTCGAATCTGAAGAGCTACATTAACCCACTTCTAGAAAATCCAACTTTTAATAATAAAAATTCAAACGTTTCAAAGCCATTTACAAAATAAAAAACAAACCATAAAATCCAGTCTTTAAAAGCAACACTCTGAAAAGAAATATGCACTAGTTTAAATTCATAAAACAATAAAGTAATCAAACGGACATGACCGAGCTCCTGCTACATTGACCCGTCTAAATCTGTGGGTTACCTAAAATTCAATCAAACAGACGAAATGAGTTTACATACTCAGTGTGCAACTTAAGTATTCAATTAGCAGAAAATACCAGACACGTATTCGGGTTCTCAGTATTCAGATAGTTTTCAAGTCGGGTACAAAAACAAAAATAGGATATATCAGATACAAATATAGATTTCCTACCCCATCCTCTACACACCATCTCCGTCCATCCCTACACACCAAATAGGGTATCAAGTACCCATCCAACCCTACACACCAGATAGTGTCTGTATGTCACATTCAGAATGTTGCTGACTAGCTGCTAGATTAGAGTGCGATAAATTGACAAAATCAGATATATATATATATATATATGTGTGTGGCTTAGCCACCAGGACTGATAGGTAATTAAACTGCTCACACTTCCTTCTTTACCACAAATCCGCCCCAATACAGATGCATAATTAATAGATATCAAATATGCGTATACAGTGATACATATTCAACCATTATATATCATACTTCCTTATCAAATGACACATCTAATGAACGTTAAAATAACAGATTTTCCAGTAACAAATCCTCAAATAATGAGTTTTATTGTAATACCCCAAACACGACCTAGAAGTTATAACCGAACATGGAGAAATAACATTGACTCACTTAGAAAACTGATTTCAGTAGCTGTTAAGCAAATACGACTTTCACAAACAATCATTAGAAATATATTTGTTCTCTTTCAAAAACCACTTAAAAAATTACTTAATTTGCAGCGGAAAACCTTTTTCGGAGTTTTAGTTTTGAAAATCGAAATATGTTTTGTCGACTTAATTGATTTTGTAGTCTCGTGTTAGAAAATATCAATTACCGACGAATTAAGCAAAACCCAAAACGAGTTCAGAAACATATTACAAACCCAAAAGATCAAAACAAATAATTATGAAATTCATCGTATTTACATTAAGGAAATAAAAGTAGTTAACATTGATATGCAACCCTTTCACGCAGTTAACCTTTCAGTCGAAAAAGAAGAAATATGCAATTCTCTCAATAGAACAGTAGCAAAATTAACGAAAGGAAATAAAAGGAAAGAAGAACAGAAAAGAAGAAGAAAGTAACGGTAGAATGTTGGATGAATAAAACGTGAAAAGAAATATTTTAGAAAGAAGACTCTGAGTTAGTTTTATAAAATAAAACTAACTCTCAAAGGCAACGTAAATAAAAAAAAACATTTTCTTCTTTTTGCTTTCATAGAGACTTGAACACAAGACCAAGGGTATACAGAAGCTTAACCATTGAACCACTAGACTCATCGTTGACATCAGTTGAACACAAATAACTTATAAACCAAATGTTCAAAAATAGAGGTTTAGGCAAAATAACAAAAATTCAAGAAACAGGATTCAAATCTAGAACCTCGCACACACAAACATAACACTTAGCCACTGAACTTGATTAATTCACTTGTCATAATTTCACAACCTTAACTCAAACTTAGGACACAACTACTCTTGGTTCCACTAACTTAATTTCTTCTAACTCAGGTTTTGAGATTTTACAACTCTCCCCTCCTTAAAAGAATTTCGTCCTTAAAATTCCCACGATCTCGCCAGTCGCTAAATCACCAAAATCTAAAATATTCTCATTCTTACTGATCACCACGCTATCGCTGCGCAACTCTGATTTCAATGCTAATCCAAACAATGTTTCTAACAGATTTTCTACTCACTAACTCGGATTATCACAAGAACTCTTTACAAAAATATCACTAACGATTCCTCTACCCCAGATTCTCACATACAAAATTGACAATGTCATTTACCACAAACGCATAGGTACCAACAATTCTTATCAAAGCAGATTACAATTGAATCAGATCATAAAAATATCTGTATCATTGCCGGACACATCCCGACTTCCACAACGTCTAGTCGTATACCCTCGTCTCTGATTCCGTTACTGAGCCGCAGCTCGTTTCTGACTACAAGAGTATCGTGAGCAACCCCTAAATCAATGCTCCATGGATCCACATATGAGACACACCCTCGCTTTCCTCCAATAATCGCCCGGGTGGCGCCTATCACAGTAATAGCAAATCGAAACTCGATCCATGTTCACATTCAAATCAATAGTACTCGCACTCCTCTTGTTTTTCTTTGGTCGCTCAATCATGACTCTTGACCCATAGATCCAAATTGGGTCTCGTTGACCCTTTGTAAATCCTCAAACACATTTTGGGACACAGCAGCGTCCCCAGCTTCCTACTTACTGCCCTCAGATTTGAGCGTTCTAACAGACTCACTAATTTCCATATTGGGCTCATTGCCCCGAGAAGAGGACTCGGCTCGAGTCACTCGGTTATGTCCACCACATCCTCACACATCATGACAACGAGTACTCACTATACTAATCTAAAGTTTCAGAAAAGAAGAAAAAAGTAACGGTAGAATGTTGGAAGAACAAAACGTGAAAAGAAATATTTTAGAAAGAAGACTTTCAATTAGTTTTAAAAAATAAAACTAACTCTCAAAGGCAACATAAAAAAAAATAAACATTTTCTTCTTATTGCTTTTACAGAGACTTAAACACAAGATCAATGGTATACAGAAGCTTAGCCTAGGCTCATCCTAAACATCAGTTGAACACAAATAACTTATAAACCAAATGTTCAAAAATAGGGGTTTAGGCAAAATAACAATAATTCAAGAAATATGATTCGAACCCAGAACCTCACACATACAAACACGACACTTAGCCACTTAACCCAATTAATTCACTTGTCATAATTTCTCAACCTTAACTCAAACTCAGGACATAGCCACTATTGGTTCCACTAAATCAATTTCTTCTAACTCGATTTTTGAGATGTTACATTTATGCCTAATTCAGATCATACGGACCCTACAGAAGGCTTATGTTCGATTCAAACGATGTTTACGACCTTAGGGAAAAATTCTAGTTTTTGGCCCACACGCCCGTATGGATTCACAAGGCCTGAATGGTTGGCCCATATGGTCCATACAGCCTGGCACATGCTCGTGTGGCTCATCACAGTGCGTCACACGGCCTGACACACGGTCGTGTGATCCAAGTCAGAGAGTTACACGGTCTGGCACACGGTATGACACACGCTCTTATGACTCAAATCAGAGAGTTACACGATCTAGACACACTCCTGTGTCATCCGCTCATGCGACTCACAATCAAAACAGTCCCTCACACAGCCTGGACACACGCCTGTTTCGCACGCCCATGTGACCCAAGTTAGAGAGTTACACGGCCTGAGATAGCCATGGATTTCAGCTTTTGTCGTTCACAGAAAACTCGATTTTCGTTACACACCTAGGATAGATTCGATGTGGAAGCAACAGAAGTGACTTCGGAACCTAAAAACAGTAAAAAAACAGTAAACCAATGACCAAGTAAACAATAATTCCTCAAACGAAATGCTCGAATTAACGCACAAAATTGACTTATGTCGAAAAGCTTCGACACAAACCCCAAACTCAAAAATCAACGCTTACCTTCGCACAATACCGCAAATTCACAGACCTAATGCGTTGGGGGATTGTTATCCTCAAGATCTTCGCCTAAAAGAAGACTAATCGAACACTTAAACAGAGAATTCGAGCAAACTAAGCAGAAAAACCAATTTTGACATAAATGAATGAGAGCGAAGGTTACAGAAATTCAACCAAAAACTTACACAATTAACCTTTCAGTCAAAATACAACAAATTACGTAACTTCCCCGACAAACATCAGTAAAATTTTAATGGAAGAAATAAAAAAAACAAGCAATAGAGAGGAACAATGGGGAGCAAAAAAAAAAGAAGAAGAAGAAAAGAAAAAAAAACGTAAAGAATAAAGAGGAAAAGAAGAAGGAAACCATTTAATAAATTTAAAATAACTAAATTTGTTTTTTGAAGTAGTAAAAACAAATACATTCCCCCTTCGCTTACACAAAGACTCAAACACAAAGCCAAAGAGTATACAGAAGCTTAACCATTGAACCAACAAGCTCATTCTTGATACAAGTTAACGCAGAAATAAACTTAAGTCGAAAGTTCATGGATAAGGGTTAAGTCAAAAAAATAGCAAAACTTCAAAAAGGGAGACTTAAACCCCCGATCTCAAACACATAATCAAGGACCTAACCATTGAAACATGTACTTAACTATTGACAGAATTTACAAACAAACGTTCAAATTTTTGCGCGTTACACACACACACACTCTCTATATCCTTTCCTCTACTCTTTCTCATCTCCGACCAACCTACAACTACTACTATCGACCACTATCTATAGCGGCTCTCTACCTTACCATTAGCAAGGGGAACTATGCTATATCGTTGTCACTTCCTCCTTGTCTGATCCAAGCATCAACAAAATATATTTATTAAAAATTCACCTAAAAACTAATTGATTTTTTTATTATAATGATAAAGTTAATTGTTTATCATGCATGGTGTTTTGGCTTCAATTTTCATTATGATCAATTTTTATTGATTTATTATATAAGAAAAAGGTAAAAACACCCTTATGAAAACATAACTTAATTTTGTACATGAAGGGATATTTTAATAATTTTATAAATGAATTGGTGCTTGATTGACCAATGACATTAACTTAATAAAATATTTAAAATAAGTATAGATAGACGCAACCTCTACTAAAGGTCTTATTTTGACTTACCCAGATTTAGACAATAATAAAAGAATATTATCTTATCCAAGTCGAACTCAGTCTAATCAATAAATAAGTTTAATTCCAATTCATCAACAAAAAATATTATTAATTTTAAAAATGTTCTCTTAAATATAATTATTAGATATATATTAACTAATTTTTTTACTCGTACGATGCACGAGTTGATTGTATGTATTAATTAAATTATATTTAATAATTTTTAAAATTTTTCTTAAAATTTTTAACGTTTCATTAATAATATGGTTGTGAAATTAAAATATAATAACATATATGTTTAATTTTAAAAACATGATAATTGATATTATATTGAACTTAAATAAACAATAATTTAAAATTGTTTTAAAAATATAAATATTGTAATAGTAAATTTTTTGGAATTTTATTTTTATATATTATTTCTAACTTATTTTTAATTGTTAATTAATGAATGTAGATTGTTAAATAAATTTAAATAGAGTAATCACTAAATAGTTTATTGTAACATTATTTATATTTTAAATATCTATTTCAATCTTAATAGTGTATTTAATTTGTAAAAATAGTGATAAACTTAAAACTATTTTAAAATTTACGATGACTTATTATATAAAACTGTAAGTTGAATTATTGAAAATAAGCAAAATAGAAAAAATTATTATAAAAATATACTTTGCAGAACACCATTAAAAATATATTGAAAAGGTGAAAGGATTTATGTTGTAATTTTTCTCTCCACAAATGTTTTTATTTTGCTCCTTACCACATGTCAAATTTTTATCGTATGAACACATTCAAAACCTTTTTTTTTGAACAATCTCATTATAGATTCTGATAATATCTGCTCTTTTTGACACACGGTCTAGAACTACTCATAGCCCCTCTTTAACCTATAAATTGGAGGATAATGCGCTTTAACGCACTCAAATTCACTTATTCCTGTATTAACAACAATACCCCTAAATGTAACACCCCAAACCCGGCCTAGACGTTATGGCCGTATCCTGAGGTGTTACAAAGAATGGGTTTGGAAACGAAGTCAATACGATAAAACCATTTCAGTTTTTCAATTCTTATTTGCTTGTATCTAATGTCAAAATCTTATCTAATTAATTAATTTGCCTTTAATTGTGATTTACAGAGGAAGCTTTCGAAAACCATTCTATTTCAAAAATTCAGTTCGCATTTTCAGAAAACCTTTATTTGCGTAAAATCGTCGTTCCATAAAACATTCTACCAAAGCAATCAAATTATCAAACAACCCAAAAATCAACAGTTAAAAACCAAACAGTCCAGTCCAGAGAGTCCCAGAAATTACAAACTCTCAAATAAAACCAGAAATATAAATAATAAGAACCGTAAATTACTAAGTAAAGCAGTTTTCAGTCAGGTGGTCACTGCTGAGTCTCCGTCGCACCGATCCGCCTAAGTCTGTGGATTACCTGAACAGAACAGACAAACAAATGTGAGTTTTCGTAAACTCAGTGTGTAACCCAACAGAATTAGACATGCAAAACATACAGAAATCTCATATTTATATATAACCAGATACAGGTTCAGACTTGTAACGCCCCAAATTTTATAATTCCATTTCTGTAAATTCTGGACACAATGTGTATCTGCTTCAGTGGTTATGTGTTCTGGGTGTGTATGGCAGGTCCCAAGTTCAAGCCTTAGCTTTGGCAAATTTTAGTATTTTTCTGATATAAGCCATATCTCTGTTCAGTGGGCTTATATTTAATCATTTGTAATATCATATCAGAATGGGCCTGCTGGTCTGGTGGTTAAGATGTGTGTTGATGTGTTGGAGGTCTGGGGTTCGAATTTCTGCACGAGCAAGGGAGTTTATTTTTGCTCGATTTTCAGGCAAGTGTTTCAGTGGTAATTGAATTCTGAGAAGTGGGTTAGTGGGAAGAAATCAAGGGATATGCATCATATCTGTGTTTTTGTCAAAACTGAATTTTTATTTTTCCCAAATTTCCTCTGCTTCTGACGTTATTTCTTTTTCAAAGAAACAAATCCCTATTTTCATTTTGTTGATTTCGTTTTCCCTGCCAAACTAAAACACCTCCTCCGTTTTTGATTCTTTTGTTAATCTCGCTGTTGGGGCGTCGCAAATCCTTGTTTTTTCCTCGTATAGTTGGTAAGTGGGTTTTCGTTGGCTTTCTTCGTATCGCTTTTCTGAAGATTTGAACGTTGCTGTATTTTTATGGTGTAGGAGAAATCAACGAGCGGTGACTTTCGTTTTGTTTTTCGATCGGTGTTAACGGTGTTGTTCGTCGTGGGTAAGTGTGATTTTGGGTCGGATTGTGGTTGAAATGTTAGTAAGTGTAGTCGCTAAATCAGTGTTTATTACTCTGTTTTAGGTTTTAGGAGGCTCGGGAGTGTGTTCGCTGCGAAATAGTACCAGGTGTGTACCCGAAAACGTAGAAAACAAAGTTTCAATGAAAGCTGAAAACCCAACTGTCGACGCCACACGGACGTGTGGTTGCCCGTGTGGTAGGCCGTGTGCCATAACACGGGCGTGTGAACGACGAGGCCAGGCCGTGCGCGCAAAACACGACAGTGTGATGGCCAGGCAGGTCTTGTGCGACACACGGGCTAGACTGATTTGGGCCGTGTGGGTCACACGAGCGTATGGATCCACACGGGTATACCACACGGGTGTGTGGGATTTTGGGCCAACTCAAATTTGGGCCGTATAGGCCACACGGGTGTGTGGGCCCACATGGGCAGGCCACATGTGCGTGTGAGCCCATTATCACTGAATTGATTACTAAGGTTGCACGGGTCGCCCAAGCTGACTGTGAACCTACTGTAGGGTCGGTAAGCATTACTTAGACGCTTAATTGTGTGAACTGACTAATTAATGGATATATATATTGAGCATGATGATAGTATGCATGTATACATTTACTGATTATATGTACTGATATCATGAGATAGCATGTCATGCATTGTATGGGGTTGGGTTGATTTTATTTGGAGGAAGTGTATTGAAAGGCTTTTAAGCCTAATATACTAGCAGCTCAATTGCAAACTACTGTTTTGTACCGTATTCGATACTACCTGGAGTGTAGAGATGGGTGGGTTGATTTAATCCCCACATGGAGTGTTGGGTTGGACGGAGATGGTGTGTAGAGGCTGGTTGGGTAGGACTTTGTTACTGAATACTATAGATCTATTACTGATACTGTGATGGGCTAAGGCCCTTGTGCATACTGATACTGATACTGAGTTGGGCTAAGGCCAAACCATTATTGATACTGAAAGGGGCTTAGGCCCAAGACTGTTTTTGACTGTGCACTGTGTTTACTGTTGTTTGTTTTCTGTGGGATTACATACTGAGTTTATGTAAACTCACCCCTCTCTGTTTAATGTGCACAGGTAATCCCCAAACCTAGACGGATTGGTACGGCGGAGGACTCGATGGTGACCACAGTTTATGGACTTTTTACGATTTATAATTTATGATTTGTGGTTTATTTGAATGTAATTTGGGGACTTTTGCTTAAATTTGGTTTTTATTTATTTTTATGGATTTATAACTGCTAGACGTAGGAAAACTCAGTTTTCAAAAAGGCAAAGTTTTCTCTAAACACACGATTTACCCAAGACAGTTTTAAAAGCTCCCGCAACGAATTATGTTTAAAACAACCGAGTAAACGAGTAAGGATTTGTAATTAAGAAGAGATAAGAAAAGTAAGTAAATGGAAATGGTTTTATCGTAGAAACTTAGTTTTCAACACGCTATCATGTGACTTCGCCAGATTCGGCCATAATGTCTAGGTCGGGTTTGGGGTGTTACAGGACTCATATCCATCTTAGATACAGATAACGGATACAGATATACAGATCAGATAATCAGAATCCTACCCCTATCCTCTACACACCATCTCCGACCATCCCATCACATAATATGGGGTTTAAAACACCCACCCAACCCTACACACCATATCGTGCCATTACGACACATATAAGATAATGTGCAACCAAGCTGCCAGAATATAGGCGATGATCGCCATACAGAGCACTTCCTCCACATATACAAATCCCACCCCAAAACAGATACAAAATTTACAGATTAAACATGCTCAACATGCCTAAATACAGATAACAATTACATACATATCTAGCAGACTAATCAGTTATGCACAACAGTATCATACTCAAAACAGAATATCATACTAGTAGATCTCATAGTTTTAAGGTTTGGTTAGCCCTTACCGACCCTACGATAGGCCCACAGTCGATCGGAACGAACCGTGCGATCCTTGGGAACGCCCAGATTGGCCTTGCCCGTGTGGCCCACATGGCCTGGCCTATAACCTACACGCCTATGTGGGCCCACACGCCCAACTTGGCCTAGCCCGTGTGCCCCACACGGCCACACTCCAGCCACCACACAGCCGTGTCTTGCGTACGGCCATGTCTTCGTCGACCACACGGTCGTGTCTCGTACACGGCCAACCACATGGGTGACCACACGCCCATGTGGCGTCGACAGAACAGTTTTTTGGCTTTTGCCGAAACTCGTTTTTTTGCGTTTCGGGTACACACTTGGTATCGTTTTGATGCTACCACAAACACAAGCCCTCCAGAACCTAAAAGTCGACATACCAATGCTTAGAATCAGTCTTAATTCATGATTAAACAGAACTACGAAACTGACAACAGTTCCATTCAAACGACTATCACTTACCCCAACACCCCGAACGATATCGATTATGATTCCGCTAGATGATAACCCCTTTCTTCCCAATTCCCTGCTGCCAAAACTCGAAATAAACAACGGAAGGAAAAGAATAGCATTGATTTGAACAGTTAAAACAATATTTCGCCAACCCACTCGAAAACACCCTTTACACTTACCAAACTGCATAAAGGCACCGAAGAACTGAAAACTGAAATTGAACGACAGAATTGCGATGGAATTTCAAAAGCAAGTAAACCAAAAAATTTTTTGCCAGAACACAGAAAATGGACGTAAAAAATTTTGGGAGTTTTCCAGAGAGAGAAAATATAAAAAATAAGATAATCAGAAACTACCCAAATCCCCCAAATTTCTCCCCACTATCACACTAACAAACCACTTCATTAGAATCCCAACTCCACCGAAACTCTATCAGTCAAAAGAGAAAAAATATCATCCACGCCTGCGCAGGGATTTGAACATAGGACCCCTATCATACCAACTCCCTTACCACTCGAACCAGCAGGCTCATTCTAATATGAATTAACAGACAACTTTATAAAAGCTCACTCAACAAGAGTAGGGTTAGAATTAGAAAAATAACAAAATTTGGCAACAGAAATACTTAAACCCAAGACCTCACACACACACCCAAAACATTTAGCCACTGAAGCAGACAAATATTTGTGTTAGATATTTACAGAAATAGAGATAAATTAATCAGGGCGTTACAATACCAATCAAATTAAGACTCAATCAGTAACACATCAAAAACTTAAAAACATTTATATGAAATATTTTTATAATATCTTTGAAATAGTAAAACCAAACCTTCCACGAATTTGAACAAGCAAAATGGTCCTGATTTAGGCTTGGGTGATGGATACGTGTAGGAAGCATGCATTTATCATTTAAATTGACCTTTGGGATAACAAGCAACACAACACAAACCCTACCTATAATTTTATCGAAATAAATAAAAAAAATCCTATCTGTCTTGTGTTTAAAACTTGACAATAACACTACAACTAATAGTATTAATTTGCCCACCATCATAATCATATAATAATCTGAATTTGAACTGGTCTTAACATTCATCTATATACGCAACCAAAATCTTGATACATTATCTGATTTTTGTTATTGAATAAAATTCGGTTAGATTTAAAAATATGAATTTTTTTGAAGTTCGAATTAATTGAAATGAATTATTTGGTGTTTTGAAGCAACTTAAATTAATAATTTGGTATTTCGAGTTTGAACCGGATTGAAATTTTACAATTTGAATAACTCAAATAGCTTGAATGATAAATTAGTGCAAATACCTCTTGGAACTCTATCAATTTTGAAAATGTATGAATAGGTCCCTTTCAAACAGAATTACAAAAAAATCAAAATTTTATAAAAATTGTAAAATATAAAAATTAAAATTTATAAAACTCTATAAAAATTTTAAAGTATATATATATTTTAAAAAAAAAACTTTAAAATGATAAATTTGAGGATTAAACAAGTAATTTATCAAGTCAAGTTTATCATACTAAATTATCAAGTCAAGCTAATAATAATCAGTAAGCTCGTAACTCTGGAAATCAATAGTTACTTAACTTAGTCTCACTACTGAAGTATCATGCACCTAATGGTTTATGAATAGGTATAAGCAATGTTTTTGGAACCGGATTGGTGGTCAAATAAGTCAAATCATAAGTTCTCGATTCTATCGGTCCGGACGGTTCAAAACAAATAATTATTAAAAAATTTAAAAGTTATAAAAATTATAAAAAAAATCGGTTCAATAGTCAATTCAATCTGTTTTAATTGATTGGTACCCCAGTTGATTCCTAGTTCAATCGATCTGATCTGTTTCAAACAACAACATGTCACCAAATCCTCAACAACAGTTTCGCCAGTGACGGATCTTGACATTAAATTTTTTAGGGGAGGGGACTAAATAAAATATTTAAAATTTTTGAGGGTTTTAGTGAGAATTTTCAAAACATTTGGGAGACGCAATCATCTCTTTGCAAAACATTTATGCTCCATCGTTTGTGTGCCTAGCTGCTTCCACCATTGCCACAGCCATTTTATCCTTTACTATCCTATTACAATACATTGATTGAACCAGATTTAGTAGGGTGTCAAACATGTTCTTCTCCCAAAAACTTACAGTCAAACAGCCAAAGACTTGGAATTCTCCGATTATCATGTCCATTTCAACACTACTAGAAAGGCCTCTATCATTCCAACACGCCACCCTCATCGCCCCATCAATCAGACACACCACAACCACACCAGCATCAGACCAAAAACACGCCCCAAAATGGCAAAATACAACAACCCCTATCATAATATTCCACAAATCTCAACCCTTTATCACATCTAGGTTGAGCTTTCCACGAGCTCCTCATAAAACATTATTCAATTATACAAAATATTTCAACTTTTGTAATATTTTATGTAATTATATAAATTATTACAATTTTTCATAATAATTTCTATAATTACCTAAAACATTATCTTATTTTACAAATTAATTTAAAATACATATTAAATTATATTTTAAAAATATTTAAGCCCAAACCTATATCTAAATATAAAATATACCCCATACACTCAAATATATTATCCAAATTAGAACCCAAATAAAAAAATTACACCCAAAATTAACTATACAAATTAAAATTTAAATAAAAATATTTTATAAAAAATACAAAATGTCACAATACTAAAAACTAAACAAAGTTTCTAGGATTTTCTAACGGTTTAAATATGTCAGAGGTCTTGTATTTTTTTTTTTTTTTAAATTTAAAAGTTTGTCTCTATAATTTAATTTTAAGACATTAAGTTCCTTTACTTTTTTTATTTAAAAATATTGGTCCCTCGGGTCCAATTTTGTAGTTAGAATTGTTGATGTGACAATTATAAGAAAAAGTAAAAATAGCTTTTTTAGCCTTAATATTTATAATTTTTGACATTTTGATCCTTACCCCTTATAAGTACATAAAAAATATAACAAACCTAAAAATATTTTTTTATATTAAATAAAAGTTTTTAAAAATAAAAATTATAAAATTTTATCAAAAGTTATGAAAAGTAAAAACTCTTCAAAATTATTATTTTTTAAAATATGAAAAATATAAAAGGTTCCAAAATTTTTAAAACTGTGTTATTTACTCTTTGAATGGAAATAAGGTATCTACAAAGTTTTAGCTATTTGTTTAGTTAGTATTAAATTGGATTTGAACACTTTATTGAATTTAATTCAGATAGATTATATATAAAAATTATTTAAACTTAACTATAAAGTAAAGCTTACAAATATTAGTGTAAAATAATTTTCAAATAATGATATAAACTCTAAATTGGTTCAAAATAAATTTTTATATATAAAAATAACCCCATTTTGCACAAAAATAAGCGAGTCTTGAAAATTTTATATATTATATTTTGAAAAAAAAAATATACAATATTTTTATATTTAATTCTAATTAATTTAGAGTTTATATCATTATTTAAAAAATATTTTACACTAATATTTTATAGAATTTACTTTATAACTAAGTTTAAATAAAAATATTTTTCTAGATAATTAATTTGAATTAAATTAAAAAAAATCAAATCCAATTTAAAATGAATTGAACTAATAACACAAAATTTGAAAATATTTTATTACGGTTAGCGTAGATCGAGTTGAGGCTTGATTTTGAAAAAAAAAATTTAGCTTGATTCGACTTAACCCGGCCAAAATGTCATTTCATTGTTTTAAAAAAAATTATTTAAATTTAATTATAAAAATATATCAATAATAATATAAAATATATTTTTTATTTTTATATAATATAATGGCCTGCGTCAATGTTAAATAAGAAGTCCAAGCCCAACTCAAAGTGAGTTGTTTGACCCATAAACACCTCTAGTTTTCATTCGAGGAGTAAAGAACATAGCTTTTTCTTGAATATTTGGAACTTTTTATATTTTCATTATATTTTAATTTTTTTAAATTTTATTATTTAATTTTAAAGAATTTTTATTTCTTCCATAATTTTTATATTTTATAAAAAATCTATTTTTAAAAAAATTAATGGTTTTTATTTAAAAATGCTAAAGAATTTTAATTTTTAAAAAATATATTTTTTATGTACCTTTGAAGAGTAAAGACTAAGTTAACAAAAGCTGTAAATATTGAAGGCTAAAAATGTTATTTCGTCTTTTTTATAACTTGCATGTCAACAACGTTAACCAATGTTGTTTGAATCGGACCGGTCGGCCCAGAAATCGACTGGGATATCGATCTTAAGCATAGTTTTGAACCGATTAGATCAAAAACTGATACGGATCGATTGAAACAGCTAAAAAATTGGTTGAACCGATTGAACCAGCTAACGTACAACTAGTTGAACTGACGATTGAACCTAGTTTTTTTTTTAAAATTTTTAACAATTTTTTTAATCGAATTGGTTAGATAGGTCGAACCGATGAATCAGTAGCTTAACTAATTTGGCCACCGACCCGATTTTAGAAACAAGGATTTTAAGGATAAAATTAGATGAAAAAAACCCAAATTTTTAATTAAAAAAGGACAAAAAAATTAATGTCTCGAAAACAAAGTAAAAAAAACTAAAATTTAAATTAAAAAGATTAACATATTTGAACCTTTTCTAATCTTCTCTCATATGCCTAAACTGTAACGCCCCGAATTTTGGGCCTAGATGAATTGGGGTTTGAGTCTCAGAAAATTTTTATATGAGCAAGAAAATGACAAATGACATGTTGGCTTTAAGGTTTAATAAACTTGGAGTGTCTAGGGGTGTTGGAGAAGTGCTGGGTTCGAACTTTGAGGAGAAGAAATTTTTAATTAATTATTAAAGGAACCAGGGCGGTGAGTAGTTGGGCTTTTAGATAAAAATAGGGAAAGATGGCATCAAAGAGCCTTGTGGTGGAGTGGCTAAGTGACGCCACTTAGAGTATAGGAAGGTGACGTTATGGGCCAGCAAGGAGATCCTAGGTTCGAATCCTAGCTTAGTATTTTTTTTTTTTGAGTTTAATTTTGGCCTTCTAGAAGGTTGGAAGTGGTGTGATGATGGACTCTAAGGAGAGTGATCAGAAGAGAAAATTTAGGAAAAGGATTGGGGAGTTATCGTGGAGAAAAATTAGGAGATGAGATATGTGGAAGAGGTTGAGCCGAATTGGGAATTTGGGGATAGGAAATTCGGCTATAGGCTATAAATAGGTGTCGATTTTGGGGTTCTAGGCTAATGCCAAATTCTTTCTTTTTATTTTGCCGAAAACTACTTTTCTCTCCAAATACTTGAAAGCCGAAATCCCTTATTCTTCCTCTTCTATTTTGCGCCGATTTCTTCCCTTCCTTCTCATCAAACTCTTTTCTTTCCTTGGCTTCTAGTCTATTTCTTTTGTGCCGAATATTCTTGGTCCCTAAAGTCCAGTATTCCTTTTTGCCGATTCCTTGTTGTTTTTCCTCCATCACAAATCGGTTGCTGTTATCTACTCTTAACCAAGTTTTAAAAGCCGGATCTCGTTCAGTGACTATCTAGGCCGCAGGATCAAAGGTTGGATTCGGTAAGTACTTAGTCAACTTCCTTTAGTGTGTTTTGGTAAAAGCCGGAGGGCTATCTAACTCTTTCTTGTCGTTAACCCTGTATTAACAAGGGTAGGGTTCAAAGATCGTAAGCGTGGTAAGGATCGCTAGCAAGTGGTAAGTGTACTCGTCTCAATTGTGGATTAGTAAGTGGCCGAACGTAAGTGTGGCTTATAGAGGTGACTTGTGTGGAATATGAGTCACTTGATTTTTGATAATATATGTCTGGGTCCAGATCTAGGGGATATTCGTGAATAGTAGCTAAGGAAGGGCTACTAGAACTGGTGGCACACGGCAAGGTTATGGTAAGGCTTCGGTTCTTTTGGGTAAATATTGTGGTTAAGTGGGTGACTGATTGGAGATTGGTATTGGTTGTAGGTTCAAGGCTGGGGATAGTGTAGCACGTCGTATTAACTAAGTGTGTACATACACTTCACACACGACAATCGGTAAAAGCTGAAATCTCGAAAAACTGGAAAGCTGAAAAGCCGAAAAGCCGAAAGGTTGGAGCCGGTAACCACACGAGCGTGTGAACATTTGTGTGGGAACACCGATACGATTATCGGGGCCTAATGGGCTAATGGGTGGTTGTATGATTTGATTATGATCGGGCCTAATGGGCTACATAAACATGATTAGGCTTAATGGGCTATATGGACATAATTGGGCTTAGTGGGCCTTATGGGATTTTAGAAATGCATGCTAGGGTTTAATGGACTCTAGGTCTAGTTCTGATAAATTCTTAAATAGCATAAAACTTATTTTTAATAATCAAACATGTCTATGGACAAGTCGCTAGGTTAGAGTGTGGCAATGGACATGTGCATGTCTAGGATTGGATCTAGGGAGAGCTTGGTACTTAAGCGGTCCTAGTGGCCCACCTCCTCTTCTCTGGGATCCTACCTGGTGCATAGTGTCTGTTCACTTTGGCCGAAAGGACTTGTTGATGGGCCCAAGTTCATAACTAAAACCCGAGATAAAAGAGATTACGAAAATACCCCTGTAAGGTAGATTTACTAAAATACCCCTGGGTAGTGAAATGACTAAAATACCCCTAGGTGCTTAATGTGTGAAAATGTGCATGTTGCATTCATGAGATATATGTTGCACTTGGGTGGGTTTGATGATACGGAGGAAGATATGTGAGGATTGCATAGTCGCTTGACGACCGTGGATCCACCGGTGGCTTTAAGCCCATTTTATGTTTAGCAGCCTTGTTGCAACGTTTGAGTAGTGCCCCTGTTGGTGCTACCTTTGGAGTGTAGGGATGGGTGGGTTGATATTTATATCCCCACAGGAGTGTAGGGTTGGAAGGGAAATGGAGTGCAGGGTTGGATTTGGGATGGGAGCATTGCATTCATATGATACTGATGTGATATAAGGTCATTGTGGGCTAAGGCCCAAGACCACCGATTTTGATAGGGCTTAGGCCCAATGTGATAATTGCATGTTGGTTGGATTACCAAGGGTCGTACACACTGAGTTTCAAAACTCACACCCTTTTATTTAATGTTTCAGGTGACTCTCAGTAAACGGCTTGACGTGGAGGAGGACTCGGAGGTGGCCACACTGCAAGCTACTTAGAGTTTTTAATTAGTTTCGAGTGACTTTATTTTAATTACTTTCATTGGGATGTAATAAGGCCTTGTATCTCCAATTTGACTTTACACTTGGGTTTTATTATTGTTTCAACTGCTTAATTATTAAACTTAAATAAATTTCTAAAGTTTAACATGGTTTTCGAAATAACTATAACATATGGACGTTTTCTTAAAACATGGGCTTTCTTCATGACTTAACAAGTTTTTCTTAAGCTAGGGCTGTTTTCAATTATTACGTTTCCGCAACTCCATTATTAAATACCAAGTTTTATAAATTGTTTGTTTTTCTAATAAAACTTTCGCAACTAAAAAGGGGTTTGTACTCAACATTTTACTTTATGAAGGGTTTTCAATGAAAATAAGGTTTTCGCTAAAACACTTCAATGTGACACGCCGAATTTGGGCCTAACTTCTAGGCCGGGTTTGGGGTGTTACATAAACTTCAAGTCAAGTTTGCTTTTCGACCAAAACCTAAATGATAAACCTGCGCTTTGTCTACTCACTTTAAGTATCTCCCTTACATTTCAACGTTGCTTGCTTGCGTTCTCTCAACTCTCTCTCTTTCTCTTTAAGATTTATTTTAAAGAAACAATGGTGTTTTGAGTTTTCTCTTTCTCAACATCCTATTTTAGATGGCATTATGCAAAATTTTAGTGCTTCGCTTAAATTTTGGTTACTTCTATTTTAATCATCTGAGCAGTAAATTTTTAATGGTGATAGATTATACAAGCTAAATCTTGTCTATATCATGTTTACATCTTTTATTTTTGTAACATCCTCGAAAGGGCCTATGCATTTTCAGTTTAATTGTACGAAATGACGAGTCTTAAGCACTATGAATAAATTTTTGGTAATTTTGGAAACCTAGAAATACATGGAAATGGAAATGAACATTTTTGGAAACCTGAACATTTTTGGAAACCTAAACATTTTTGGAAACCTAAACATTTTTGGAAATGTTTCAAAAGTGGAAAGTGAACATTTCTGGAAACCTGGAAATGTAAGAAAATGGTCAGCAAACAGAGCCGATCGAAAATTTTAGGAAACTTAGAAATGATGCCGAAATGTCAAATTTTAAAGTTCAAAATAGGAAATAAGGGCTAGAGGGCCTTAAAAGAAAAAGTTGGAGAAGTTTGACACACAAACAAGGCTTGGAAAGTTGCCTGAAGATGCCACTTAGGGCCTAAGGAAGTGGCGTCACATGCAGGAAAATAGGCCTGAGTTCAAGTCACTTGAGAAGCAAATAAATAAGTTTTATTTTTGCTTCCATAAGGCTGAGGTGGACGGCATGGGTTTCTAGAAAAGGAAGAGTTTTATTTGCATAAATATGTGAATAATAAGTGATAAATAAAGGATTTTCTTTTAAGAAAATTGAGGAGATAATTGATGGATTAAAGACTTTTATCTTTTAAATAAAAGAGATAATATTATCAAAAGAGGAGTGGTGGCCAAGTAAGGGACTCCTAGGGTGATAATTTCGGCTATAAAAGGAGGGCGGGAGGGCTACTCATCAACTTTTGCTTTCTCTTCTCTGTGTAGAAATTTTCCTAGCTCTCTCCCCCTCTCTGCCGAATTTTTCTTTAAGCAAAATCCATTTCCTCTTCTTCTATTTTCTTCTCTCTCTGTTTCTCTGTCAAAGCCGAATCTTTGTTGATTCTAAGTAAAGGAGCAATCAACTACGACATCTAAAGGGGTCTACAATCATCGAATATAAGGATCAAGGATCTAAGACATATATGGCAAGGAATCCTCTTCAGATTTGGAAAGCGTAAGTGTTAGCCGATTTCAAGGAAAAGGGATACTAGTAATTTTTGGGAACTTGATCAATCCAATCGGCAAACAAGGAATTAACAGATCTAAACTTTAGATCGGTAGATCGTTCTTCGGGATTTCAAGGAATCTATTAAGCCAATCGGTGTGTACTCACACTAACTTTCGATATATCCTATGGCAATTATTTTAATATATGAATATGCATAAGAATGTGAATATGGCTAAGTACCATAAATATGGTAAAAGTACCCAGGTACGTTTCCTACTTTTGATAGGATTTTGAATATGTATATTGTTACATGTGAATAATGAGAAATTAAGTATGTTATGCATGATACAAAATATATGGGGCATTCGGGATATATGAGAAAGGGAAGAAGGTGTTGACTTTGGTCTCATTAGCGGAATATGGTGACCACGGTCACAAAAATTTGAATGTGGTAACCGGTTACATTATCTCGAATTTGGTAACTTCGGTTACATTATTTGAATATGGTGTCTAATGACACAAATTATATGGGCGATGTGCACGTCGACTGCAGCTGATCGCCGCCGATGGTGTGTAGCGGATGGAGGGTTGACTTAGTAGTCCCCACGGTGTGATTGGCGGTGCGGGTGGTGTGTAGCGGATGGAAAAATAGGCTTGGGTTTGGGTTGCATCATTCTTTTTATGAATATGTCTTTGATATGAACATGTATGCTGAATTGTTGAATGTTAGTTTGTGTACACATTGAGTCTGTTGACTCACCCGTTGGGAATATTTTTTCGAGGAGATGATCGAGTAATGGGTAGGGTCGGCAGGAGCTAAAGGTGGCCATGCATAGCAAGGAAAGACTTTTATTATTTGGGACTGTTATTTATATTAAGTACTTAAATTTTATTATTTTTTTTGGGTTTTGATTGATGTAATAAGGCCATAAGGCCCAAGTGAATTTCTTCATTTCTTATTCTTTACTACTAGATAATATGTCACGAACTAAATTGGATTTATAAAATTAGATAAATGGGTTTTTAATCTAAGCCCAACCCAAAACGAAATTTTCCTGAAAATACACGAATTTTCTCTAAGAAACAAAGAATTTTGAAATCGGTTTACTCAAGGAACATACCAGATCCGGTTCGGGCTCGTGGGGGTAGGGTGTGGGTGTTTTGATTTGGTATCGAGCCTGTGTTTAAACTCTCGGCCAGGCTCGTGCCCAAAACATTTTGAATTCGAGCCCAAATGATTTTCTTTGAACATAAGCGAGTTTTATGGCATGGCACCTAAGTCTCAGACCCATGATCCCACGGTAAGTACCCTAACATTATGTGTGATTACGTGATTTATGAATCTGTATAAGGGTAGAAACAGGGCATGGAACGTAGAATAGAATGATAGGAACTTGAACCTCAGGACTAGACTACTCAAACACAAAACCACATAAGACTTAATGCACTAAACAAACCTATGGCTAAGTCAAGAGCTAGGGTGTGGTAACCCCTGTGCGCATGTCTAGGATTGGATCCGGAAGAGCTTGGTATTTAAGCGATCCTAGTGACTCACCTCCTCTTCGCGCAGAATCCTACAGTGCGTAGCTTCGGTTCACCCTAACTCGAGAGGGCTCGGCGGTGTGGCAACCTCTCGTGCGCATGTCTAGGAATGGTTTCGATGGGAGCTTGGTATTTAAGCGATCTGCGTGACTCAACTCCTCTCCATTCGAATCCTACTGGTGCGTAGCTTTGGTTCACCACGACCTAAAAGAGGGCTCGGTCATAGGCTAAACCTAATGACTAAAACCCGAAAGGGAACTAGCCATGTTTTAAAAAAAAAAAAAAAAAAAAAAGAAAGAGAACCCATAAAGTTTTTCAACTTTTGGAATATCCCTAACTTACTAAATTTTACCAATTTACCCTGATTTATGGAAAATTACCAAAATACCCCGAGGTCAAAAATTACCAAAGCATACTGGATTCCAAATTTTTTCCCAAAATTACCCCGGAACTTTAAAATTTCCAAAATACTTTTGACAAAATCACCGAGGAACTTTCTGTTTGAAAAATTACGAAAACACCCCTGTAGGTAAAAGACGAAACTACCCCAGGGTAGGAATGATCGTAAATGTCCAAAGTAGTGAAGTGAATGTTGTGGATGAATGTGAATGTGATTCTACGAATTAGAATAGTGAATTTGAACTGGAAACTTTGATTGATCGAAAGAACAACTTCAAAACTTCGTTTCATAAAAAGCGTTCGCGGATTAACAAAGTGGAACAAAAGTACTAATGCATAAAACTCTTTAATCAGATTAAATCGCGACGTTAGAAATGAGTTCTAGGGGATGTGTTAGATTTGTTAAGATCAGAGTGCGCAGCATAAGTGTAGTGCGGTGAGTTAGGATGTACGATTATTCGTTAGTAAGTAATTTCGAGGACGAAATTTTGTTTTAAAGGGGTAGAACTGTAACATCCTCGAAAGGGCCTATGCATTTTCAGTTTAATTGTACGAAATGACGAGTCTTAAGCACTATGAATAAATTTTTGGTAATTTTGGAAACCTAGAAATGCATGGAAATGGAAATGAACATTTTTGGAAACCTGAACATTTTTGGAAACCTGAACATTTTTGGAAACCTAAACATTTTTGGAAATGTTTCAAAAGTGGAAAGTGAACATTTCTGGAAACCTGGAAATGTAAGAAAATGGTCAGCAAACAGAGCCGATCGAAAATTTTAGGAAACTTAGAAATGATGCCGAAATGTCAAATTTTAAAGTTCAAAATAGGAAATAAGGGCTAGAGGGCCTTAAAAGAAAAAGTTGGAGAAGTTTGACACACAAACAGGCTTGGAAAAGTGGTGCAAGATGCCACTTAGGGCCTAAGGAAGTGGCGTCACATGCAGGAAATAGGCACGAGTTCGAGTCACTTGAGAAGCAAATAAATAAGTTTTATTTTTGCTTCCGAGAAGGTTGAGGTGGGACGGCATGGGTTTCTAGAAAAGGAAGAGTTTTATTTGCATAAATATGTGAATAATAAGTGATAAATAAAGGATTTTCTTTTAAGAAAATTGAGGAGATAATTGATGGATTAAAGGCTTTTATCTTTTAAATAAAAGAGATAATATTATCAAAAGAGGAGTGGTGGCCAAGTAAGGGACTCCTAGGTGATAATTTCGGCTATAAAAGGAGGCGGGAGGGCTACTCATCAACTTTTGCTTTCTCTTCCCTCTGGCCGAAATTTTCCTAGCTCTCCCCCTCTCTCGCCGAATTTTTCTTTAAGCAAAATCCATTTCCTCTTCTTCTATTTTCTTTCTCTGTTTCATTGTCAAAGCCGAATCTTTGTTGATTCTAAGTAAAGGAGCAATCAACTACAACATCTAAAGGGGTCTACAATCGTCGAATATAAGGATCAAGGATCTAAGACATATATGGCAAGGAATCCTCTTGATTTGGAAAGCGTAAGTGTTAGCCGATTTCAAGGAAAAGGGATACTAGTAATTTTGGGAACTTGATCAATCCAATCGGCAAACAAGGAATTAACAGATCTAAACTTTAGATCGGTAGATCGTTCTTCGGGATTTCAAGGAATCTATTAAGCCAATCGGGTGTGTACTCACACTAACTTTCGATATATCCTATGACAATTATTTTAATATATGAATATGCATAAGAATGTGAATATGGCTAAGTACCATAAATATGGTAAAAGTACCCAGGTACGTTTCCTACTTTTGATAGGATTTTGAATATGTATATTGTTACATGTGAATAATGAGAAATTAAGTATGTTATGCATGATACAAAATATATGGGGCATTCGGGATATATGAGAAAGGGGAAGAAGGTGTTGACTTCGGTCTCACCAACGGACTATGGTGACCACGGTCACAAAAATTTGAATGTGGTAACTTCGGTTACATTATCTGAATTTGGTAACTTCGGTTACATTATTTGAATATGGTGTCTAATGACACAAATTATATGGGCGATGTGCACGTCGTCATCGCAAATGATCGCTTCGATGGTGTGTAGCGGATGGAGGGTTGACTTAGTAGTCCCACGGTGTGATTGGCAGTGTGCGGGTGGTGTGTAGCGGATGGACAAATAGGCTTGGGTTTGGGTTGCATCATTCTTTTTATGAATATGTCTTTGATATGAACATGTATGCCCGAATTGTTGAATGTTAGTTTGTGTACACATTGAGTCTGTTGACTCACCTGGTTGGGAATATTTTTTCAGGAGATGATCGTGAATGGGCCGGGTCGGCGGGAGCTAAAGGTGGCCATGCATAGCAAGGAAAGACTTTTTTATTATTTGGGATATTATTTATATTAAGTACTTAAATTTTATTATTTTTTTGGGTTTTGATTGATGTAATAAGGCCATAAGGCCCAAGTGAATTTCTTCATTTCTTATTGCTTTACTACTAGATAATATGTCACGAACTAAATTGGATTTATAAAATTAAATAAATGGGTTTTTAATCTAAGCCCAACCCAAAACGAAATTTTCCTGAAAATACACGAATTTTCTCTAAGAAACAAAGAATTTTGAAATCGGTTTACTCAAGGAACATACCGGATCCGGTTGGGCTCGTGGGCGGGTGTGGGGTGTTTGATTTAATATCGAGCCTGTGTTTAAACTCTCGGCTGTGGGCTGTGCCCAAAACATTTTGAATTCGAGCCCAAATGATTTTCTTTGAACATAAGCAGGTTTTATGGCATGGCACCTAAGTCTCGACCCATGATCCACGGGTAAGTACCACAACATTATGTGTGATTCGTGATTTATGAACTGTATAAGGGTAGAAACAGGCATGGAACGTAGAATAGAATGATAGGAACTTGAACCCTAGGACTAGACTACTCAAACACAAAACCACATAAGACTTAATGCACTAAACAAACCTATGGCTAAGTCACCGAGCTAGGGTGTGGTAACCCACAATGCGCATGTCTAGGATTGGATCAGGAAGAGCTTGGTATTTAAGCGATCCTAGTGACTCACCTCCTCTTCGCAGGAATCCTACCCAGTGCGTAGCTTCCGGTTCACCCTAACTCGGAGGGCTCGGCGGTGTGGCAACCTCGTGCGCATGTCTAGGAATGGTTTCGATGGGAGCTTGGTATTTAAGCGATCTGCGTGACTCAACTCCTCTCCATTCGAATCCTACAGTGCGTAGCTTTGGTTCACCCCGACCAAAGAGGGCTCGGTCATAGGCTAAACCTAATGACTAAAACCCGAAAGGAACTAGCCATGTTTTAAAAAAAAAAAAAGGAAAAAAGAAAGAGAACCCATAAAGTTTTTCAACTTTTGGAATATCCCTAACTTACTAAATTTTACCAATTTACTACCGATTTATGGAAAATTACCAAAAATACCCCCGAGGTCAAAAATTACCAAACGCATACTGGATTCCAAATTTTTTCCCAAAATTACCCCGGAACTTTAAAATTTCCAAAATACTTTTGACAAAATCACCGAGGAACTTTCTGTTTGAAAAATTACGAAAAACCCCTGTAGGTAAAAGACGAATCTACCCCAGGGTAGGGAATGATCGAGAAATGTCCAAAGTAGTGAAGTGAATGTTGTGGATGAATGTGAATGTGATTCTCGAATTAGAATAGTGAATTTGAACTGGAAACTTTGATTGATCGAAAGAACAACTTCGAAAACTTCGTTTCATAAAGCGTTCGCGGATTAACAAAGTGGAACAAAAGTACTAATGCATAAAACTCTTTAATCGATTAAATCGCGACGTTAGAAATGAGTTCTAGGGGATGTGTTAGATTTGTTAATATCAGTCTGTGCGACATAAGCGTAGTGCGGTGAGTTAGGATGTACGATTATTCGTTAGTAAGTAATTTCGAGGACGAAATTTTGTTTAAGGGGGGTAGAACTGTAACATCCTCGAAAGGGCCTATGCATTTTCAGTTTAATTGTACGAAATGACGAGTCTTAAGCACTATGAATAAATTTTTGGTAATTTTGGAAACCTAGAAATGCATGGAAATGGAAATGAACATTTTTGGAAACCTGAACATTTTTGGAAACCTAAACATTTTTGGAAATGTTTCAAAAGTGGAAAGTGAACATTTTTGGAAACCTAGAAATGTAAGAAAATGGTCAGCAAACAGAGCCGATCGAAAATTTTAGGAAACTTAGAAATGATGCCGAAATGTCAAATTTTAAAGTTCAAAATAGGAAATAAGGGCTAGAGGGCCTTAAAAGAAAAAGTTGGAGAAGTTTGACACACAAACAGGCTTGGAAAAGTGGCCTAAAGATGCCACTTAGGGCCTAAGGAAGTGGCGTCACATGCAGGGAAATAGGCCTGAGTTCGAGTCACTTGAGAAGCAAATAAATAAGTTTTATTTTTGCTCAGGTAAAAATTTGAGGTGGAGCGGCATGGGTTTCTAGAAAAGGAAGAGTTTTATTTGCATAAATATGTGAATAATAAGTGATAAATAAAGGATTTTCTTTTAAGAAAATTGAGGAGATAATTGATGGATTAAAGGCTTTTATCTTTTAAATAAAAGAGATAATATTATCAAAAGAGGAGTGGTGGCCAAGTAAGGGACTCCTAGGGTGATAATTTCGGCTATAAAGGAGAGGCAGGAGGGCTACTCATCAACTTTTGCTTTCTCTTCCTCTGTGCCGAAATTTTCCTAGCTCTCTCCCCCTCTCTGCCGAATTTTTCTTTAAGCAAAATCCATTTCCTCTTCTTCTATTTTCTTCTCTGTTTCTACTGTCAAAGCCGAATCTTTGTTGATTCTAAGTAAAGGAGCAATCAACTACGACATCTAAAGGGGTCTACACATCGAATATAAGGATCAAGGATCTAAGACATATATGGCAAGGAATCCTCTTCAGATTTGGAAAGCGTAAGTGTTAGCCGATTTCAAGGAAAAGGGATACTAGTAATTTTTGGGAACTTGATCAATCCAATCGGCAAACAAGGAATTAACAGATCTAAACTTTAGATCGGTAGATCGTTCTTCGGGATTTCAAGGAATCTATTAAGCCAATCAGGTGTGTACTCACACTAACTTTCGATATATCCTATGACAATTATTTTAATATATGAATATGCATAAGAATGTGAATATGGCTAAGTACCATAAATATGGTAAAAGTACCCAGGTACGTTTCCTACTTTTGATAGGATTTTGAATATGTATATTGTTACATGTGAATAATGAGAAATTAAGTATGTTATGCATGATACAAAATATATGGGGCATTCGGGATATATGAGAAAGGGGAAGAAGGTGTTGACTTCGGTCTCACCAACGGAATATGGTGACCACGGTCACAAAAAATTGAATGTGGTAACTTCGGTTACATTATCTGAATTTGGTAACTTCGGTTACATTATTTGAATATGGTGTCTAATGACACAAATTATATGGGCGATGTGCACGTCGATCGCAGCTGATCGCTTGATGGTGTGTAGCGGATGGAGGGTTGACTTAGTAGTCCCCACGGTGTGATTGGCAGGTACGGGTGGTGTGTAGCGGATGGACAAATAGGCTTGGGTTTGGGTTGCATCATTCTTTTTATTGAATATGTCTTTGATATGAACATGTATGCTGAATTGTTGAATGTTAGTTTGTGTACACATTGAGTCTGTTGACTCACCCTGTTGGGAATATTTTTTTCAGGAGATGATCAAGAATAATGGCCGGGCCGGCAGGAGCTAAAGGTGGCCATGCATAGCAAGGAAAGACTTTTATTATTTGGGACTGTTATTTATATTAAGTACTTAAATTTTATTATTTTTTTTGGGTTTTGATTGATGTAATAAGGCCATAAGGCCCAAGTGAATTTCTTCATTTCTTATTGCTTTACTACTAGATAATATGTCACGAACTAAATTGGATTTATAAAATTAAATAAATGGGTTTTTAATCTAAGCCCAACCCAAAACGAAATTTTCCTGAAAATACACGAATTTTCTCTAAGAAACAAAGAATTTTGAAATCGGTTTACTCAAGGAACATACAGATCCGGTTCAGGCTCGTGGGCGGGGGTGTGGTGTGTTCGATTTTGGTATCGAGCCTGTGTTTAAACTCTCGGCCTGTGGGCTCAGGCCCAAAACATTTTGAATTCGAGCCCAAATGATTTTCTTTGAACATAAGCAGGTTTTATGGCATGGCACCTAAGTCTCCGACCCGCAGTCCACCAGGTAAGTACCCCTAACATTATGTGTGATTCGTGATTTATGAAGCGTATAAGGAAAAACAGGCATGGAACGTAGAATAGAATGATAGGAACTTGAACCCTAGGACTAGACTACTCAAACACAAAACCAGATAAGACTTAATGCACTAAACAAACCTATGGCTAAGTCACTGAGCTAGGGTGTGGTAACCCCTGTGCGCATGTCTAGGATTGGATCGGAAGAGCTTGGTATTTAAGCGGTCCTAGTGACTCACCTCCTCTTCGCAGAATCCTGCAGTGCGTAGCCGGTTCACCCTAACTCAGAGGGCTCAGCGGTGTGGCAACCTCTATGCGCATGTCTAGGAATGGTTTCGATGGGAGCTTGGTATTTAAGCAGTCCGCGTGACTCACCTCCTCTCCATTCGAATCCTACCTGGTGCGTAGCTTTGGTTCACCCTGACCAAAGAGGGCTCGGTCATAAGCTAAACCTAATGACTAAAACCCGAAAGAGAACTAGCCATGTTTTAAAAAAAAAGAAAAAGAAAGAGAACCCATAAAGTTTTACAACTTTTGGAATATCCCTAACTTACTAAATTTTACCAATTTACCCTGATTTATGGAAATTACCAAAATACCCCCGAGGTCAAAAATTACCGAAACGCCCTGGATTCCAAAATTTTTTTTCCCAAAATTACCCCGGAACTTTAAAATTTCCAAAATACTTTTGACAAAATCACCGAGGAACTTTCTGTTTGAAAAATTACGAAAACACCCCTGTAGGAAAAAGACGAAACTACCCCTGGGGTAGGGAATGATCAGAAATGTCCAAAGTAGTGAAGTGAATGTTGTGGATGAATGTGAATGTGATTCTCTGAATTAGAATAGTGAATTTGAACTGGAAACTTTGATTGATCGAAAGAACAACTTCTGAAAACTTCGTTTCACAAAACTGTTCGCGGATTAACAAAGTGGAACAAAAGTACTAATGCATAAAACTCTTTAATCAGATTAAATCGCGACGTTAGAAATGAGTTCTAGGGGATGTGTTAGATTTGTTAAGATCAGAGTGCGCAGCATAAGCGTAGTGCGGTGAGTTAGGATGTACGATTATTCGTTAGTAAGTAATTTCGAGGACGAAATTTTGTTTAAGGGGGGTAGAACTGTAACATCCTCGAAAGGGCCTATGCATTTTCAGTTTAATTGTACGAAATGACGAGTCTTAAGCACTATGAATAAATTTTTGGTAATTTTGGAAACCTAGAAATGCATGGAAATGGAAATGAACATTTTGGAAACACGAACATTTTGGAAACTCGAACATTTTGGAAACCTAAACATTTTTGGAAATGTTTCAAAAGTGGAAAGTGAACATTTCTGGAAACCTGGAAATGTAAGAAAATGGTCAGCAAACAGAGCCGATCGAAAATTTTAGGAAACTTAGAAATGATGCCGAAATGTCAAATTTTAAAGTTCAAAATAGGAAATAAGGGCTAGAGGGCCTTAAAAGAAAAAGTTGGAGAAGTTTGACACACAAACAAAGCTTGGAAAAGTGGTCAGAAGATGCCACTTAGGGCCTAAGGAAGTGGCGTCACATGCAGGAAATAGGCCTGAGTTCGAGTCACTTGAGAAGCAAATAAATAAGTTTTATTTTTGCTTCTGCAAGGTTGAGGTGGACGGCATGGGTTTCTAGAAAAGGAAGAGTTTTATTTGCATAAATATGTGAATAATAAGTGATAAATAAAGGATTTTCTTTTAAGAAAATTGAGGAGATAATTGATGGATTAAAGGCTTTTATCTTTTAAATAAAAGAGATAATATTATCAAAAGAGGAGTGGTGGCCAAGTAAGGGACTCCTAGGTGATAATTTCGGCTATAAAAGGAGGCAGGAGGGCTACTCATCAACTTTTGCTTTCTCTTCCTCTGTGCGAAATTTTCCTAGCTCTCTCTCCCCTCTCGCGAATTTTTCTTTAAGCAAAATCCATTTCCTCTTCTTCTATTTTCTTCTCTGTTTCTACTGTCAAAGCCGAATCTTTGTTGATTCTAAGTAAAGGAGCAATCAACTACGACATCTAAAGGGGTCTACAACTGTCGAATATAAGGATCAAGGATCTAAGACATATATGGCAAGGAATCCTCTTCAGATTTGGAAAGCGTAAGTGTTAGCCGATTTCAAGGAAAAGGGATACTAGTAATTTTTGGGAACTTGATCAATCCAATCGGCAAACAAGGAATTAACAGATCTAAACTTTAGATCGGTAGATCGTTCTTCGGGATTTCAAGGAATCTATTAAGCCAATCAGGTGTGTACTTACACTAACTTTCGATATATCCTATGGCAATTATTTTAATATATGAATATGCATAAGAATGTGAATATGGCTAAGTACCATAAATATGGTAAAAGTACCCAGGTACGTTTCCTACTTTTGATAGGATTTTGAATATGTATATTGTTACATGTGAATAATGAGAAATTAAGTATGTTATGCATGATACAAAATATATGGGGCATTCGGGATATATGAGAAAGGGGAAGAAGGTGTTGACTTCGGTCTCACCAACGGAATATGGTGACCACGGTCACAAAAATTTGAATGTGGTAACTTCGGTTACATTATCTGAATTTGGTAACTTCGGTTACATTATTTGAATATGGTGTCTAATGACACAAATTATATGGGCGATGTGCACGTCGACTGCATCGCCTTCGATGGTGTGTAGCGGATGGAGGGTTGACTTAGTAGTCCCCACGGTGTGATTGGCAGGTACGGGTGGTGTGTAGCGGATGGACAAATAGGCTTGGGTTTGGGTTGCATCATTCTTTTTATGAATATGTCTTTGATATGAACATGTATGCCTGAATTGTTGAATGTTAGTTTGTGTACACATTGAGTCTGTTGACTCACCCCGTTAGGGAATATTTTTTTCAGGAGATGATCAGTAATGGGCCGGGTCGGCAGGAGCTAAAGGTGGCCATGCATAGCAAGGAAAGACTTTTATTATTTGGGACTGTTATTTATATTAAGTACTTAAATTTTATTATTTTTTTTGGGTTTTGATTGATGTAATAAGGCCATAAGGCCCAAGTGAATTTCTTCATTTCTTATTGCTTTACTACTAGATAATATGTCACGAACTAAATTGGATTTATAAAATTAAATAAATGGGTTTTTAATCTAAGCCCAACCCAAAACGAAATTTTCCTGAAAATACACGAATTTTCTCTAAGAAACAAAGAATTTTGAAACCGGTTTACTCAAGGAACATACCAGATCCGGTTCAGGCTCGTGGGCCGGGTGTGGGGTGTTTCAATTTTGGTCACCTAACTTCTGGATCACTTTTATTTTGGTCACCGAAAGTAATTTTTTTTTAACTCCTGATTTAGGTAAAAAAAAAATTAAGGATTAAAGTGAAAAAGAGGTAGAAACTAAAATAATTCATTAAAAATTTGTCAAATACAATTTTATTTATCCCATTGTCCAAAATTTAAATTTTCGTTTTTTAATCTTTTAATTCTAAATTTAAAACATCAAATCAATTAAATAAATTGTTCACAACTCTTTTATCTCTTTATAATTTCAACCGATTATTACTATAATATTGAATTTAATGAAATTAATTAATTTAATCTCTTTCTAAATTTTAAAATTTTATTTTATGTTTCAAGATTATCTCTAATAAAGTCAACTCAAATAACTCATATTTAATAATTGTCTACGAAATTTATTTATTTTATTATATAATCTCGAACCTTCCATGCTAAGCTAAAAGTAAAGAAAAATCCTTAAATTAATTGTTTGTGTTTTCTTTTGGGTAAAGAAATAATGGAAAAATTCGAGATTTGTTTCGCATGGAAGATAAAATTAATTAATTAAACTCATTGCAAGATTTTTTTTTCTTTGCTTTTTGTTTAGCATGAAAGATTCTGATCATATAATCAAAATAAGTTTGAGTTTCGTAGGCAGTTATTAAATACGAGTCATTTGAGTTGATTCTAATTGAAAACATAAAACAAAATTTTAAAATTTAGAAGAAGATTAAATTAATTAATTTCAATATTACAGTAACAAATCGGTTGAAACTATCAAGGGATAAAAATATTTCAACAATTTATTTAATTGATTTTAATATTTTTAAATTTAAAATTTCAATGTTGAAAAAAAATTAGAACTTTGGGCAAGGGGTAAACAAGTACGATTAGACATTATTTTAATGCGTTATTTTAGTTTCTATTGCTTTTTCGCTTTAATTCTTAATTTTTTTGCCCCGATCAATACTTAAAAAAAATATTTTTTTGGGTGACCAAAATAAAAACGCCCAAGAAGTTGGAAGATCAAAATTAAAGTGTAAACATGACGTGGTGTGTACAATCAATTGCCATAAGAGATTTTACACTTGGGTGACTAAAATAAAGGGTCCTAAAAATTAAGTGATGAAATAGCATGGATTTCTTTTTGGGTGATTATGAAAATACTCTAAAAATTGGATGATTAATTGAATAGTTTATCCTAAATTTTAACTAAAATTATGAAAATGCATGAATTTCTGCTGTTTATAATAACACCATTTTCTAAATCGATTTTTTTCCAATCTCATTCGAGTCAACTTGTGGTTTCCTTAGCGCCTAAGGCTAAAGTCTGAGCTCCCACATTGAAATTTCGTAATGTTCCTGAAGTTTTCTAGTAGTTTTGGGCATTTACCTAGGTCCCTAGAAGATTTAAATGTTTTTTATTGATGGGTTTTTGTAATTCGACGCTCCTCAGCATATGCGTTATGTTTTGGCAGTTAATTGGACACTTGGAAACTTTCCTATTGGATATTACAATGCAAATTTATATGGTTTAAATAGGTTTTATGTGATTTGAGGTACTTACAAAGTGAAAAAGTCATCTATTGTGTTAATTGTCACGAGATTATATGTTTTAGACTTGTTTTTGGTGTATGAAATGTGTTTGCATTGGTTTGGTTGCACGTTGTGCATGTTTAAATGCATTTTGAGATACATGCATTGTTTAATTTCAAAATTTCTGGGCATGTATCTCAAGACATCAATAACATGTCTCGAGATCTCAAGAATAAATTCATGTGATTCATGCATTTCTAGTATATGTCTCGAGACATAAGGTGTCAAGTCTCGGAACATGGTGACACTGTCTCCAGACATAAAACATCAAAGTTAAATTAGTGAAAATTCGGCCCAAGGTCTTGAGACATGGTTCCATTGTCTCGAGACTTCAAACTTTGAAGTAAAAATTCAAGGTATTTAACCATATGTGACCCCTGTTTAATATATATGGGCTCGTTTAAGTTTATTCATGCTCACTTAATACTCATAACATCCTTTAATTTTATTGTAACGCCCCGAATTTTGGGCCTAGGAGAAATGGGCTTCGAGTATCGGAACAATTGGATTTTAGTTGTGCGAGGAAATTTTACTAATTGCATGTTTAATCTAGTGGCTAAGTGATTTGGGAAGAGTTGGAAGTGTTAGAGAAGTCCTGGGTTCAAACCAGAGCTCTAGCAAAAATTTTAGTTTTTCCTTAAAGGGGAGTTGGCGTTAGCTGGAAGGCCTTATAAATTTATTTGGTTAAAATATGATACAAGGAAGTGAGTGGTCTAGTGGCAAGGTGCCATTAAGGTTGCAAGGGAGCATGGGTTCAAGTCTTGGCGCTTGCAATTCATTTTGATTTCCTTTTAAATGAACTTAGGCTTTGGCCCATAGGCTTATATTTAGTTGTGCTTGTTTTGTTACACAAGGAGCTAGTTGGTAAGGTGGCTAGCGGCGTGGATTAAATTACAGGGGAGCCTGAGTTCGAAACCCCTTGCATGCGAAATGTGACTATTTTGCTAATTTGGTTCCTATCAGGTGTGTATTTCGCACTACTCTAGCTGTAAAGCGACAAATGCCGAAATGCCGGTCACACGGCGATGGTAGCCACACGAGCGTGCGAGCGCATGTGTGGGAGCTTCGACGTGATAGTTGAGGCCCTCATGAGTGTTCTCATGGGTTTGGGCTGCCTTGGGCCCGTCGGCCCATATGAATAAATTGTATGATTGTGTAGTAGATATTTGACTGGTCTATGTGAATCCCATTTGCATCATTATCTCTGTTTAAAATACCTTGGTTTGCAAAATTACCGAAATACCCCCGGTTTGGAAAATTACCGAAATACCCTCAGTTTGCAAAATTACTGAAATACCCTCGGTTTGCAAAATTACTGAAATACCCTCGGTTTGCAAAATTACTGAAATACCCTCAGTTTACAAAATTACCGAATTACCCCTGTAGGGTAGAATTATCGAAATACCCCTAAAGGGTAGGATTACCGAAATACCCTTATAGGGTAAAATGACTATTTTGCCCCTGACGGTAAATGACTGATTTTGTGCCATGACTTGACTGTGATCATATGACTGTGTTTTAACTGACTTGACTATGGTCGTGTGACTGATATGCTTGTAATATATGTTAAATGACTGTTACTGAGTATGGTCATTCTGCATACACCTGTGATGATTGAGCATGACATACACGACATATTACTTGGGGTTGGGACAAACTTACGGAGGAAGTGTACGGCCCATTGCCGTTCTGTACAAGGCTTTCAGCCTTTCTGCGAAATTTATGGCTTTTAGCCGTTCTGTTAACCGGTAGCGATGCTGCGATATTTATGGCTTTTAGTCGTTCATAACCGGACGATGATTCGCGATATTTATGGCTTTTAGCCGATTTCGTTAACCGGCGCAATGGCTGCGATATTTATGGCTTTTAGCCGCTCGCGTCTCTGGCCGAGCCGCTCGCTGACTTAGTGCCGCAACCGATGCTAAGCTTGGTGTGTTGGCCGGTGGATCGATTTTATCCCCATGGTGTGTTGGTTGGTACGGGTGGTGAATTAGTTGGATTGGGCTGGATTTGGCCCGCATATCCGCATCTCGACATCGGTTACGAATGGGCTTAGGTCCACTTGGTTCTCGCGTATGGGCTAAGACCTACTTGATATCGTGTTTGTGATGGGCTCAGCCCCAGTGCTTTCTCGCATACCGTATATCCGATTGTTTGTATTATAAGGGATTACACATCGAGTTTTCGCAAACTCACCCTTACATCTAAGCGCATGCAGTAATCCCCGGACTTAGTGGATTTGGAGTGCGAGGGACTCTGAGGTGGCCACAGTACTGCTCTTGTTTTCGTTTACTTGGCTTTTATTTACTATTAGATTTTGTCTGGATTTTTTTTATATTTGTAATAAGGCCTCTCCAATTTTATAGTTTTTAATCTGAGGCTTTTAATTATTATGATTTATACATGTTAGAAGTAGAACGCGGTTTTCCCAAAACGATAACTGTTTTTAAAACACTATGTTTCTGCAACGAATTTTAAGCTTCCGCAACAAACAAGGTTTTAGAATTAATGACGTTTTAAATTGATTAACAAAATGTTGGTTTAATATGAGTTTTATGAAGAGGCCTCAACCTCCAAACGAGTCTTTTTTTCAACAAGGAAAAAAAAAAGGTTTCCAAAAAGCACTCCAATGTGACACCGCCAGGTTTGGCCACAACTTCTAGGTCGGGTTTGGGGTGTTACATTAAGTGGTATCAGAGCCCGGTTTGCAAAACTCAGCTGCGGATTGGGTTTTAAAATTGAATTTCGAAAGAATTGTTTCAAAGGATTTGAAAAGATTTGGGGTATTCAAAATGTTTTCTGAATGTTTTTTCTGAAAGTGTGGTTGATCGATTCTCCGGCGCCGAATCTGTAAGTTTCCTTGATACTGTTATCTATTTAAAACTGAGACACTTGAATTTAGATTTTGTATTCTGTGTATGTTTGGAAATGTTTGGATGTGGCGTTGGATATAGAAATTGTGTGCATGTGAGATAAATATCTGCTTGCTTCTGTGGTTAGATGTTTGGTTGTGTGTAAGAGGTTTCAAGATTAAGTTAAAAGTGTATTAGTGTTATTGGGATGAGAGTGCGCAGCGGTAGCGTAGGGGTGTAGTTGTTACAGAACCACCCTGTTAGTTGGAAATTTCAGGGACGAAATTTCTTTAAGGAGGGGTGAGTTGTAACGCCCCGAATTTTGGGCCTAGGAGAATTGGGCTTCGAGTATCGGAACAATTGGATTTTAGTTGTGCGAGGAAATTTCACTAATTGCATGTTTAGTCTAGTGGCTAAGTGATTTGGGAAGAGTTGGGAGTGTTGGAGAAGTCCTGGGTTCAAACCAGAGCTCTAGCAAAAAAAATAGTTTTTCCTTAAAGGGGAGTTGGCGTTAGCTGGAAGGCTTTATAAATTTATTTGGTTAAAATATGACACAAGGAAGTGAGTGGTCTAGTGGTAAGGCGTCATTAAGGTTGTAAGGGAGCATGGGTTCAAGTCTTGGCGCTTGCAATTCATTTTGATTTCCTTTTAAATGAACTTAGACTTTAGCCCAAAGGCTTATATTTAGTTGTGCTTGTTTTGTTACACAAGGAGCTAGTTGGTAGGGTGGCTAGCGGCGTGGATTAAATTACAGGGGAGCCTGAGTTCGAAACCCCTTGCATGCGAAATGTGACTATTTTGCTAATTTGGAACGGTTTTGGAGGATTGATGGAGGGATCCCACATCGAGAAGCTAGCATGAGAGTAGGCGAGAAGCTGGCTTTAAATAAAGCGATCTATGAGGAGAGTAAGCATACCTTGGTTGGTGTTTGGGCATAGGAGTGTTCGGAACGCGGATTAACTCCAGATTCCTATCAGGTGTGTATTTCACACTACTCTAGCTATAGAGCGGCAAATGCCGAAATGCCAGTCACACGACGATGGTAGCCATACGAGCGTGCGAGCGCATGTGTGGAAGCTTCGACGCGATAGTTGAGGCCCTCATGAGTGTTCTCATGGGTTTGGGCTGCCTTGGGTCCGTGGGCCCATATGAATAAATTGTATGATTGTGTAGTAGATATTGAACTAGTCTATGTAAATCTCATACCTGTGGCTAGATTTGGGCTAAATGGGCCACACGAGCGTGTGGGCCCATTTGGGCCGAGAATGGGCCCTAGGCCCATTCGCATCATTATCTCTGTTTAAAATACATTGGTTTATAAAATTACGGAAATACCCTTGGTTTATAAAATTACGAAAATACCCTTGGTTTACAAAATTACCGAAATACCCTCAGTTTAGAAAATTACCGAAATACCCCCAGTTTGCAAAATTACTAAAATACTCTCGGTTTGCAAAATTACTGAAATACCCTCGATTTGCAAAATTACTGAAATACCCTCGGTTTACAAAATTACTGAAATACCCTCGGTTTACAAAATTACTGAAATACCCACGGTTTGCAAAATTACTGAAATACCCACGGTTTGCAAAATTACTAAAATACCCTAGGTTTGCAAAATTACTGAAATACCCTCGGTTTGCAAAATTACTGAATTACCCCTATAGGGTAGAATTACTCAATTACCCCTGTAGGGTAGAATTACTGAAATGCCCCTGAAGGGTAGGATTACCGAAATACCCTTATAAGGTAAAATGACTATTTTGCCCCTAAAGGCAAATGACTGATTTTGTGCCATGACTGTGATCATATGACTGTGTTTTAACTGACTTGACTGTGGTCATGTGACTGATATGCTTGTAATATATGTTAAATGACTGTTACTGAGTATGGTCATTCTGCATACACTTGTGATGATTGAGCATGACATACAGGGCATATTGCATGGGGTTGGGACAAAGTTACAGATGAAGTGTATACGGCCCATTGCCCGATTCGCATAAGGCTTTTAGCCTTTCTACGATATTTATGGCTTTTAGCCGTTTCATAACCGGCAGGCGATGATCTTTGCGATATTTATGGCTTTTAGCCGTTCTATTAACCGCAAATGATGTTGCGATATTTATGGCTTTTAGCCATTCTCTCTACGCACGAGCCGTTCGTTGACTTAGTGCCACTGGCAGGTGCTAAGCTTGGTGTGTTAATTTGGATGGGTCAATTTTATCCCCATGGTGTGTTGGTTGGTACGGGTGGTGAATTGGTTGGATTGGGCTGGATTTGCATGCATATCCGCATCGATCTTCGGTTCAGAATGGGCTTAGGTCCACTGGTTACGTTATGGGCTAAGACCCACACGACATCGTATGCGTGATGGGCTCGAGGCCCGATCTGTTTCGCATACCGTATATCCGACTATTTGTATTATAAGGGATTACAAGCGAGTTTTCGCAAACTCACCCTTACATCTAGCTATGCATGGTAATCCCGGACTTAGTGGATTTGGAGTGCGAGAGGACTGGAAGTGGCCACAATCGATTCTGTTTTTCGTTTACTTGGCTTTTATTTACTATTAGTTTTTGTCTTGATTTTTTTATATTTGTAATAAGGCCTCTCCAATTTTATAGTTTTCAATCTGAGGCTTTTAATCATTATGATTTATACATGTTAGAAGTAGAACGCGGTTTTCCCAAAACAATAACTGTTTTCAAAACACTATGTTTCCGCAACGAATTTTAAGCTTCCGCAATAAACAAGGTTTTAGAAGTAATGACGTTTTAAATTGATTAACAAAATGCTGGTTTAATATGAGTTCTTTGAAGAGGCTTCAACCTCCAAACGAGTCTTTTTTTCAACAAGGAAAAAAAAAAGGTTTCCAAAAAGCACTCCAATGTGACACCGCCAGATCCGACCATAACTTTTAGGCTGGGTTTCGGGTGTTACATTTATTAGCCACGTTTGAATTATTTTTAGCTTCAATGATTGTTTTTATGTTTGTTTGAGTTACTTCGGCAACAAATGTGGCATCGCACATTTAGTTTACTCTCGAGTTAGATATGGGGTGTTACAAAGCCCAAATTCTTTTCTCATTGCCCAAGTAGCCTCGGGTTTGTCAACAAGCATCTCCTCTTTGAGTTTTTTTACAAATAAGATTATTTCTATTTATGAAATCCCCTTTTGAAAGTGAAGCTTTAACGACCCCGCTCTCAGATTCTTCTAAAACTCTCAATTTTCCTCTCCTATTACCTTTAACAATACCCTTCCCTTTTCTTTTCTTGATAATTTTTTACTAGGTAATGATCCTCAAGTTTCAGAAGACTCCTACATTTCATATTATTTCTTTGTTTTTCCTTAAGCTCTAAAGCAAAAACCTTAGAACTGAATTCTATCCCTAGATTATCTTCACCTGAATCACAAATAACCCGACTTGGCCCAAGAGCCATCACTCCTGATATAACCTTGCAAATGTACAAGAATAAAGCTACAACAATCGAACCCTTAATTGGGCTTAAATTATTGTAATTTTGTAGTGAATTCATCTCTAAGCTAATCCCATAAAAATAGATTTACATTGAATTGCATAAGTTATTTTTGGTGTTTATGATTAAGCTTTTTACTTGTTCTATCTAGTTGATACATCTCTTATTGTAATAATAGTTACAACAAGCTCGCAACGAGATGTGTTTTGTATTTATAAGTATAAATTAAGTTTCAAAATAAAATAAAAAATTGAATTTATTTTGAGGAGATCAAATAATGTTATTTAATCTCTAAATACATGTAAATATATACTAAATAATGTTTTTCAAACTTTTGGGAGCCCCTCACCCTCATTATTGTCTGCCTTATGCACATATATCTTCTATCATATCCTATCATATTTGTTAAACGAATGATAAACAAGAATGAATGAATGATTGTGACCTAAGAAACATGAATGGATAAATGGCAAATCATGGTAAATAATACATATATATCCCTTATTAATGTGAACAATGACTAGATTTTTCAAAATGTTGATATCGTATATATATAAAACATATATATACAAACATGCACGTGTATTTTCTTCCATATATATCTTATCATATTTGTTCATACATAAAGGAATGAATAATGATTGTGACCTAGGAAAGTTTCACTTACTGATGAAACATTAATAGATAATTCTGAATCTTGGTTCCATGGTAACCAAGTAATTATATGTATATTTATGTAATGATACTAAACTCGTGAAAATCTGTTGTAAATCACAATCAATGAACAATTTCATAATTCCTTCCCTACACCATCTGCAATCCTTTGAATCGACACTTTCAGTCTTTGTAGTGTTTCACACGACATTCATCGTCTAGATGAAGATCATCTGCAACATTAATTGCAGAGCTACAATACTGAGTGCCCTCTTTTTTTCCTCTGAGTTAATGGTGGGTGTCGGATTCATATATGTGCTCGACACGAGTACTTCGCTCTTCATATATTCAATATTTATTGTTGGATATGTATCAAATACGAATACTCATAAAAAACGGAGAATGAAAGATGTGGCATTTGCCTTGTTCTGCAAGCTAATGAATAGGAGAAATTAAATAACATTTGAAAATGACTCAACACGTTGATATTAGCTTGAAAACGTTGTCATCATTGTACATCAGGCAAATATATATGGTCATGGTAAGGGAGGCTATTGGCTAGGGTTGGAACTTCAAAACGTCGGCGTTTCTCAACGGCCTCATCGATAGGTGATTTTCAGTGCAACAAATTCAGTTTTGGTGTTGTCAAATTCAATGGATTAATTGTGGTTCTTGATAAGTTGTTTTCTTTTGGGTGTTGACTCAGCAAAAATATAAAGAATTTTCCAGATAAATTAATTAATAAGAAAAAAAATTAGATATCAAGAATTTAATTTTGTTATAGATATGTGGCAATATATAAAAAATATGAATTATTTTCTGAAAAAAAAAAAGAAAGAAAAAATACTTGTGGAGGATATGAATTTGTTACTGCAATTCCATGACATGAATTAAAAAAAAACCAGAAATTAGGAGAACTTGTTACCAATAAAATATAGAAAATTTATAAAGGGAGAAATTAAAATTAATTTTAATTAGGTTTAAATTTTTTTTAAAGTATTTATTAAAAAATTGTTCAATTTTTTTTTTCATTATTAATGATGTGCCGAATTGTAATGCATTGATGGTGCATAAAGTTCATGCACTAATATACTATCTCATAAATAAAATTTTAACTTTTAACTTTCATTAAATTTTAGGTAAACTACGTAGATAGTCACCTAACTATCAAAACTTTTCATTTTAGACATCTAAAATAAAAATTTTGCAATTCAAGCATCCACGTTACATTATTCGATCATTTTGGTCACTCCTGTTAAAATCATAAACAACAAGCTGACGTGGTAGTTAAAAAGTAGTATAACAACAAATTTAGCCCTAAACTTTTACATATTATATCGATTAGTCATAATTTTAAAAAATTAACCCTCAAAATTTACAAATATTCCTAATTTGATCATAATTCTGAATATTCAAAAAAAATATAAAAACATAAATATTTTAAAAAAAATATAATAATAAATTTAAATTTTATATTATATTTATATTAATATTAAATAAATATAATTATATTAATATTAAATAAAATATAAATCCCCCTTCCCCACTCGACCTCCCCTCACCCCCGACCCCGTCCCTATATATTAATCATTTTATGAAATCTAGATGGTATGACAAAGTCATACTTGTAATAGGGTAGCGTAATTCCCCGAAGCGCTAAAAAAAACTGTCATTTTCGTTGTGGTAGTACACTTAGAGATATCGCCTGTGTAGGGACATCAAATTTCCCATAAAATGAACCTTTTGGAAGGACCAACATCAAAGGCCATGGAAGATGAAGAAAAACACAACTAAAATTGTTGTTCTTGAAGAAATCACAAACAAAAGCACTAACAACAACCAAAATAAGAAAGAACAAAAGTAAAGAGAGGCTAGAAATAGAGAGATCACCAATCAAAGAAATAGAGTATGACAAAAGGCATATTAAACATAGCAAGCAATCACCAATCAAATAGTGACACGTAAAAGAACTACTAAATGTAATTTCAAAACAAAAGATTAGAAAGTGGGAACCTAACACAAAGCACATAATATACAAGCCTAAGTAGCACCAAAGGTGAAGCCTTCTACCAAGAAGACATTGCCACAATGACCTTTCCAAAAATATAACTTTAGAATTGGTCACTTTATAACATAACTTACATTTAAGGGAGCAATTTTTACATCCATATATACTCTTCTAAAGGACCTTGGTTGATAAAAACTCTATTTCTCCTCAATCTAACTAAACATTCCACTGGAAAAAGATTGGACCCCTCAGTTAAGGTCACGTTGCCGATGATAAAGCAGACCTCACCTAAGTAAGGGTTACCTAAACGAAAATAACATTAAAATTGGACCACCAAATCTTGATAAAATCTTTAAAAAGTTCAAGCATTCGTCATCCTATCACTTTTTGGCACCAATTTCCTAGAACTAAGCCTGGTTATGGTTGGTCATGTCAAGTCAACTCAAGCAGCACTCTAAGCCTAACTATCGACCATTCTACCCCTGGGTCTATGCCATATGATGTTCTTGTCATTGGACTCACATCAAACTCCACATTCCTTATACAAACCCCATCTATGTACAAGCCAATGACCAATCTAAGAATTGTCTCGAAAACCATTCTAACCAATCATTGCTTCTTCTCCATATTTATGTTAACTAGATTGTTTTTCTGTTATTTTAGTTAGGAGGTTTAGTCAAATTAGTATCAAATGATTATATTGATTTATTGGTTATTTTGTTGAGTGAGAGTCCTAGTCTTTAGAGGTTGTTGGTCTCCTAATAATTTGTAAAACTGTTACAGCATATTATTTTGTTCTTATATATAAACTCTAAAAGAGTACGTTGATAATGATGACAAATTTTTATTCAGTGAAAAAGATCTTAAGTTCTCATTCTTTTCTATTAAAATTCAACATGTAACGCCCCAATTTTTCCTATTTCTGTTTCTGTGTAATTTTGACAACAACTATGTATCTACATAGTGGTTAAGTGTTCTGGGTGTGTGTGAGGTCCCAAGTTCAAGCCTTACCTTTAGCAAATTTTGTTATTTTTAGAATTAAGTGCTATCTTTGTTCTGTGGGCTTATATTTAATTGCCTGTAATCTCATATTAGAATGAGCCTGCTGGTTCGAGTGGTAAGGGTGTTGGTGTGATGGAGGTCCTGTGTTCGAATCCCTGCATGAGCGTGGGTGTTATGTTTGCTCGGCTCTGTGATAGAGTTCCAGTTGTAGTAAAATTCTGAGTAGTGGTGGTTATGATTGTGGATGTAGTGAGATTTGGGTAAAACTTGTTTTCCCAAAAATCTCTCCTGGAAAAAAAAAATCTGACGTCTCTCTCTCTCTCTTTCTCTGCAATCCTTTTCTTTTGTTTCCTCTCATCATTCTTTTCTTCGATTTGGGCAAATTGGGTCCTAATTTCGGTGTTTCGATTCAAGGTATTGTATGTTGGTAAGTGAGCATAGAATGTTCTGCTCGAATAGGGGTTTTTCTTTAAATTCGTTTCTTGTATTTTCGAATCTTTCCGATTGGAACCTTATTCTCTGTTTTGGCAGTAGCAAATCAGGAAGTAAGGGGCTCTCCTCGTGCAGAATCGTAATCAAAATTGTTCGGGATGCTGGGGTAAGTGTTGGTTGGTTGGTGGAAATTGATGTCGGTTTTGTGATTACGATTCTACCATGTATTAAGTTTAATTTTGAACGTTGGTATGCCGATTTTTAGGTTCTGGAGTGTTCGTGTTTGCAGTAGCATCAAAACCGTACCAGGTGTGTACCCGAATCGTAAAAAATGAGGTTTCGACAAAAGCCAAAAAACTATTCTATCGACGTCACACGGGCGTATGGTCACCCGTGTGGTCGACAAAGGCATGGCCGTGCGTAGCACACGGCCATGCGGTGGCGAGTGTGGCCATGTGGGCCACACGGGCAAGGCCAATCTGGGCGTGTGGGCCCACACAGGCATGACACACGGGCGTGTAGACCTACATGGGCATGTGGACCCATTATTCTGAGATATTCCCTAGGGTCGCGCGGGTCGTTCTGTTCGACTGTGGACCTACCGTAGGGTCGGTAAGGGCTAATTAAACCCCTATCTGTATGCTATGAAGTCCTGTTAGACTGATCTGATTAGGATACTAATGTATGCTTGATTATACTGATATATGTGAATCTGTTATTTGTAGAAAGCATGTTGAGCATGTCTAGTCTGATAAATCTGTATTTGATATCTGTATCTGTTTTGGGGTGGGTTTTATATATATGTGGAGGAAGTGTTCGCATGATGGATCATCATCGCATATATTCCGCGGCTTTGGCGCACTATATCTGATACGTGTCGTAACGACACAATGTGGTGTGTAGGGATGGGTGGGTGTTTTTAACCCCATATGATGTGATGGGATGGTCGGAGTTGGTGTGTAGAGGATGGGGGTAGGACTTTGTATATCTGAATCTGTTATCTGATCTGTACATCTATTTTTGTAACTGTATCTGAGATGGGCATAAGCCCGATTCTGTATCTGATTGTTTGAAATGTTTTTGTATGTTTGCTTGTCTAATTTTGCTGGGTTTCACACTGAGTTTACGTAAACTCACATCTGTTTGTTTGTTCTGTCAGGTAATCCACAGACTTAGGCGGATCGATGCGGCGGAGACACAACGGTGTCCACTATATCGTAAAACAATTAAACTTAGTACTTTGGGGTTATTTTAAATGTTGGACTTATTTGAGAGTTGTAATTTTTCGGGATTGTTTGGTTTTTAACTGTTAATTTTTGGATTGTTTGACAATTTGATTGCTTGGGTAAAATTATTTTATTAAGACGACGGTTTTTATGCAAATAATGGTTTTCCTAAAAACACGACTGCGTTTTCGAACCATAACGATTAAAGCTTCCGCTGTAATAAGTTGTTAAAGAAACTGAATAAAATGCAGTTTTAGTATATTTTAAATAATGATGGTTTACCAAGTCAACACGATTTTCAAAACTCATTCCTTGTGACGTCACCAGATTCAGCCATAACGTCTAAGCTGGGTTTGGGGTGTTACATTTAGTGGTATCAGAGTCAGGTTACAAAACTCAGCTGTGAATTTTGGGTTCCAAAATTTTATTTTTTTAAAAGTATTGGTTTTTAAATGATTTGAATAATTGAGGAAGTATGTGGTTCATCGATCTCCGGTGTAAATCCTATAAGTATCTCTGTACTTAGATGGAACTGTTTTGAAACACTGTAGTTAGTACTTTCTGAAACTGTACTGAAATAATTAGAGACTGAAACTTCTGAAAACACTTCTGAACTTCTGATAAATTGTGCATAAAATATCTGCTAATAAATACTGAAACTGAAGTATAAAATTTTTAATGTAGATAAAACTTGAATTAGACAATGAGCGCTCGTGGAATTCGCGGACGTGGCACTCGTGACCGTGGAAGAGGCCGTAGGGGGGCTCGAGCTGAGTCTTCCTCTCTGGGCAGTATGCCAAATTTGGATACGAGTGAGACACCAGTTTCGCCTGTTACTGAGACTGAGTCTCAGAGTCGTTCGGCTAGGGACGACGCATTGTCCCAGGCCATGCTGAGGATTTTGGAGAGGGTCGTTGGACCCCATTCTGGTTCTGGGGACCGTCGATCAGTAACTGAACGACTCCGGTCTAATGGTGCTGAGCTGTTTAGGGGTGTCACTGGAGTCGCCCCTAACGTGGCCAAGTATTGGTTGGAGGCCACAGAGAGGATCATGAATGATTTGGACTGGACCCCCGAGCATAAATTGAAGGGTGCAGTCTCACTGCTTCGCGATGAGCTTTATCAGTGGTGGTTGACGGTTGAAGAGGGTACTCAGCCTGATCGATTGAGTTGGAATTTCTTTAAGATCACCTTTCAGAGTAAGTATGTAGGAGTGAGCTATGTGGATGCTCGTAGGCGTGAGTTCATGAATCTCACGCAAGGCGATAGATCTGTGGTCGAGTATGAAGCCAAATTTCTAAGGCTGAGCAACTACGCTCGAGGCATGGTTGCCACTGAGTATGAGAGGTGCGTCCGATTTGAAGATGGCTTAAGGGATAATTTGAGGGTGCTGATAGCTCCACAGAAAGAGTGAGAGTTTGCTGTCTTGGTTGAGAAGGTGAAGATCGCCGAGGATGTTAAGTACGTGGAGCGCAAAAATAGGGATAAAGAGAGAGGCAAGAATAAGAGGGATTCGGAGCCCTCTAGTTCTGTGTAGAGGCCTAATAAAAAGGCCAGATCTGATGAGCCGGTTAGAGTGGAGGTTCTTGCTGCTCCTACTGGGATTCAGCTGTGCAGTGACTATGGTAGGCGCTATCCGGGTAAGTGTTAGAGGAGGATTGGGGCTTGTTTGAGGTGTGGGTCATTAGATCACCGTATGAGAGACTGCCCACAGCGGGCAGATCAAATGCAAGCTTTGGCTCCGGGTTCTGTGCAGCCTTAGAGGGTAGTTCAGCAGCCACCTAGGGGCCGTGGTGTGGCTAGAAGTGGTAATGGTTTGGGCCGTGGACAGAGAACACCGGGCAGAGGTGCTAATCAGACAAAGGTGAGGCAGCCTTACTTGTTTATGCTGCTCGACGTCGAGAGGACAGAGATGCTTCAGACGTTATCACCGGTACGTTCTTAATTTCTGATGTACCTTATACTGGTCTGATAGACATAGGATCCACACACTCCTACATAGCTGGTACTGTATCTGAAGCTCTAGGGATTTTTATTTAGAGCACTTCTAGTGAGGTTACCTTACTGAGTCCGTTGGGGTAGTCTGTTCGGGTTAGTAAACTCTATAGGGATGTTCCTCTAATGGTGCAAGGGGCAATTTTTTTGGCAAATCTGATGGAGCTTCTATTTTGGGAGTTCGACTTAATTCTGGGCATGGATTGGTTGGTTAAACATCGAGTTAGTTTGGACTGTATGACTAAGAGGCTCGTTCTGAGAACCGAGGATGATTTGGTGGGGGTAGTGATTGGTGAACGTCGAAGTTATTTGTCCAATGTGATCTCCGCTCTTGTGGCTGAGAAGCTGGTCCGAAAAGGGTATGAGGCGTACTTGGCTTACGTCAGTGTTTCTGATTCTGGGGGTTCTACTATTGGGGATATCAGAATTGTAAGAGATTTTCCGGATGTTTTTCCTAAAGAGTTACCGGGTTTACCTCCGAATCGAGAGGTTGAGTTTGGGATTGAGCTTCTTCTAGGTACAGCTCCGGTGTCCATCGTTCCCTACCGTATGGCACCAAAAGAGCTTACAGAGCTTAAGGCTCAACTTCAAGAATTTCTAGAACGTAGTTTCATCCGTCCTAGTGTGTCTCCGTGAGGAGCACCAGTTTTGTTTGTTAAGAAAAAAGATGGTACCATGAGGATGTGTATTGATTATCGGTAACTGAATAAGTTGATCATGAAGAATAAGTATCCACTTCCGAGGATCAACGACCTGTTTGATCAGTTCTGAGGGGCTTCAGTGTTTTCTAAGATTGATCTTCGGTCTGGGTATCATCAGTTGAAGTTTAAGGAAGTTGATGTTCATAAGACTGCATTTAGGACTCGATATGGACATTACGAGATCTTAGTTATGCCTTTTGGTCTGACAAATGCTCCGGCCGCATTCATGGATCTGATGAACAGAGTGTTTCAGCCTTATCTGGATCAATTTATCGTGGTCTTTATCGATGATATTCTAGTTTACTTTAAGACTGATGAGAAGCATGATGAGCATCTTAGGTTAGTGCTTCAGATTGTAACACCCCAAACCCGGCCTAGAAGTTAGGCCCAAATCTGGCGTGTCACATTGAGGTATTTTTTGAAAACCATGTTTTCATTGAAAACCCTTCTTCAAATCAAAACTTTCTACCATTTAAAAGTCCCGAATTACGTTGCTTAACAAAACAAGATTTGCTCAAAGTCATTCCCTTGCAAAAATATTATTATTTTTAAAACCTTGTTTGTTGCGAAAGTCTGACTTAAACAGTTGCAGATACGTGATATTTTGAAAATAGTAGTTATTGTTTTAAAAACCCGTGTTTAATAGACTAGCAGTTTGTAATTAAAAGGCATACCAAATAAAAGTTAAAAGAAAATCCCAATGGCCTTATTACAAAAATTATTAACCCAATAATTATATTAAAATACAAATATAGTCGCTAAGTTCGCTTTTTAAAGCATGTCGACCGTGTGGCCACCTCTCAGAGTCCTCATGACTCCAAATCCACTAAGGTGGGGATTACCCGCATGATTAAAGAAAAGGGTGAGTTACGAGAACTCAAAGTGTGTACTCCCTATTACGGACACGATGGGGCACGAGCCCATACGGTATCAGTCTGGGCCTAAACCCTATTCGGTAACAATCTGGGCCTAAGCCCTATATCATAACAATGCAATGGACATGTAACCCAACCCATACCAACCAAACTCTCCACCCGTACCAACCAAACTCTCCATGTGGGGACCATGTCGACCCACCCAGCCAAACTCTCCAATGGTGCAGTCTAGCTGCTAGTATTTATACGGCTTTAAGCCTTCAATAACGGTCTCACAATTGGCACATAGCCATCGATAACTGTAATAAGATCGGCACATAGCCATCAGCTACGGTAATATAACCGACACACAGGCACGGGTAAATATGATCGACACAAAGTCATCGGTATATATGTTAGGCACATAGCCACAGGTAAATACAATTGGCACAAAGCTATAATCAAGATGGCAAAGAGCCATATTTAGGTTGGCACAGAGCCATAATCAGATTACGCGGCTATGCCACTATAACAACGGTGTATGTGGCTGAGCCACTATAACGGCACTTCCTCCAAATCAGAAAAACCCATCCCAATGCAATATGTCATGTATGCAGTGTATCACAATCATATACAGTTATATAAATATCACATAAACATCATTTAAACTACCACTAAGGGTATAACGGTCATTTTGTCGTTTAGGGGTAAAACGGTAATTTCACCCCTCGAAGGTATTTCGGTAATTTCATAAATTGAGGGTATTTCAGTAATTTCATAAATCGGGGGTATTTCGGTAATTTTACAAATCGGGGGTATTTCGATAATTTTACAAACTGAGGGTATTTCGGTAATTTTATAAATTAGGGGTACTTTGGTAATTTTGCAAACCGAGGGTATTTTGATAATTTTGCAAACTGAGTGTATTTCAGTAATTTTACAAACCGAGGGTATTTCGGTAATTTTACAAACCGAGGGTATTTCGGTAATTCTACCTTATAGGGGTATTTTGATAATTCTACCCTACAGGGGTATTTCACAAATCAGGGGTATTTTGGTAATTTACCCATCAAGGGTAAACCAAAGTATTCTAAACAGAGATAACAATGCGAATGGGCCTAGGGCCCATTCTCGGCCCAAATCGGCCCACACGCTCGTGTGGCCCATTTAGCCCAAATCTAGCCACAGATATGAGATTCACATAGACCAGTCCAATATCTACTACATAATCATACAATTTATTCATATGGGCTGACTCGGCCCAAGACAGCCTGAACCCATGAGAACACTCATGAGGGCATCAACTATCGCGTCGAAGCTCCCACACGTGCGCTCGCACACTCGTGTGGCTACCATCGCCGTGTGACCGGCATTTCGGCATTTGTCGCTCTATAGCTAGAGTAGTGCGGAATACACACCTGATAGGAATCTAAAGTTAATCCACGCTCTGAACACTGTTCTGAGCAGAAGACAACAATGATCGCACCCTTGACCCCCAATGGGTGCGTCGATCAACTTCGGTCACCACCACCGCGACCCAACGGCATACAGATCAACGAATGATCCAACGCCTAACCCAAACGAGCACGCCACAAAGCGAAAGGGTTAAGCCAAGGAAGGTATGCTTACTCTCCTCATAGATCGCTCTATTTAAAGCCAGCTTCTCGCCCAACCTCATGTTAGCTTCCCGATGTGGGATCCCCTTTTCAGCAGAGTTTAAATTCAACACAAACTCTGGCCGTCCAATCTGCAAAATAAACACTCCCTTGCTTGACATGAGATTCGAACCCTTGCCCTCTCCTATGCTCCAGACGCTACATGCCACCACAACACAAGCTCCTTTTGTGACTTAGAACATGCGCAACTAAATATAAGCCTATGGGCCAAAGCCTAAGTTCATTTAAAAGAAAAACAAAATGAATTGCAAGCGCTAAGACTTGAACCTTGGACCCTTTGCTTCCTCTATGGGTTCGAGATTGGACTTCAGTACTGCGTTCCATCCTCACACCGATGGTCAATCGGAGAGGGTGATTCAGATACTGGAGGATATGCTTCGGAGCTATGTGATTAATTTTCGAGGTAGTTGGGAGGATTATCTACCGCTGGCTGAGTTCGCCTATAATAATAGCTTCTAGGCTAGCATTCAGATGGCACCTTATAAGGCCTTGTATGGTCATAAGTGTCGCACTCTGCTATGTTGGATTAAGTTGGGTGAGCGTCCGATTTTGGGTCCTGAGTTGGTTTCTGATACTGAGGATAAGGTTAGACTGATTCGGGATCGTCTGAAGGTGGCATCTAATAGGCATAAGTCTTATGCGGATTTGAAAAGAAGGGATATTGAGTATTCGGTGGGGGACTTCGTGTTTCTTAAGGTTTCTCCATGGAAGAAGATTCTAAGATTCGGTCGTAAGGGCAAGTTGAGCCCTAGGTTAATAGGGCCATATCGAATTCTGAAGCGTGTGAGACCGGTTGCTTATCAGTTGGAGCTACCTCCAGAGTTAGATCGTATCAATGACGTCTTCCATGTTTCGATGTTGATGCGATATCGGTCTGATCCTTCTCATGTTGTTTCTGTTGAGGAGATCGAGGTTAGGCCAGATTTGACTTTCGAAGAGGAGTCGGTTCAGATTCTGGATCGCGACATTAAGGTTCTGAGGAGGAAGTCCATCCCTTTAGTGAAAGTTCTATGGCGGAATCATGGCTCTGAGGAAGCCATGTGGGAACTTGAGGACTCGATACGTCAGTGGTATCCTCATCTGTTCTGATCAGGTAAATTTCGAGGTCGAAATTTCTTTTAGGGGGTAGAGCTGTAACGCTCCAATTTTTCCTATTTCTGTTTCTGTGTAATTTTGACAACAACTGTGTATCTACATCAGTGGTTAAGTGTTTTGGGTGTATGTGAGAGGTCCCAAGTTCAAGCCTTACCTTTAGCAAAATTTATTATTTTTGGAATTAAGCCCTATCTTTGTGCTGTAGGCTTATATTTAATTGCCTGTAATCTCATATCAGAATGAGCCTGCTGGTTCGAGTGGTAAGGGTGTTGGTGTGATGGAGGTCTTGTGTTCGAATCCCTGCGCAAGCGTGGGTGTTATGTTTGCTCGGCTCTGTGATAGAATTCCAGTTGTAGTAGAATCCTGAGTAGTGGTGGTTATGATTGTGGATGTAGTGGGATTTGGGTAAAACTTGTTTTCCCAAAAATCTCTCTTAGAAAAAAAAATCTTACGTCACTCTCTCTTTCTCTGCAATCCTTTTCTCCTCTCATCATTCTTTTCTTCGTTTTGGGCAAATTGGGTCCTAGTTTCGGTGTTTCAATCCAAGGTATTGTACGTTGGTAAGTGAGCATAGAATGTTCTGCTCGAATAGGGGTTTTTCTTTAAATTCATTTCTTGTATTTTCAAATCTTTTCGATTGGAACCTTATTCTCTGTTTTGGCAGTAGCAAATCAGGAAGTAAGGGGCTCTCATCGTACGGAATCGTAAGCAAAATCGTTCGGGGTGTTGGGGTAAGTGTTGGTTGGTTGGTGGAAATTGATGTTGGTTTTGTGATTACGATTCTACCGTGTATTAAGTCTGATTCTGAGTGTTGGTATGCCGATTTTTATGTTTTGGAGTGTTCATGTTTGCAGTAGCATCAAAATCATACCAAGTGTGTACCCGAACTGCAAAAAATAAGGTTTCGACAAAAGTTGAAAAACTGTTCTGTCGACACCACACGGGCATGTGGTCACCTGTGTGGTAGGCCGTGTGCGAAAACACGACCGTGTGGTCGACGAAAACATGGCTGTGCGCAGCACACGGCCTTACGGTGGCGAGTGTGGCCGTGTGGGCCACACGGGAAAGGCCAATCTTGGCATGTGGGCCACACGGGTGTGTGGGCCCACACGAGCATGTGGGCCACACGGGTGTGTGGGTCCACACGAGCATGTGGGCCCATTATTATGAAATATTCCCTAGGGTCGCGCGGGTCGTTCCGTTCGACTGTGGACCTACCATAGGGTCGGTAAGGGCTAATTAAACCCCTAACTGTATGCTATGAAATCCTGTTAGACTGATCTGATTAGGATACTAATGTATGCCTGATTATACTGATATACGTGAATCTGTTATTTGTATAAAGCATGTTGAGTATGTCTAGCCTGATAAATCTGTATCTGATATATGTATCTGTTTTGGGGTGGGTTTTTATATATATATGTGGAGGAAGTGTTCTGTATGGCGGTCATCACCTATATTCTGGTAGTTTGGCTGCACTATATCTGATACGTGTCGTAACGACACAATATGGTGTGTAGGGATGGGTGGGTGTTTTTAACCCCACATGGTGTGATGGGATGGTTGGAGTTAGTGTGTAGAGGATGGGGGTAGGAATTTGCATATCTGAACCTGTTATCTGATCTGTAGATCTATTTCTGTAACTGTATGTAAGATGGGCATAAGCTCAGTTCTATATCTGATTGTCTGAAATGTTTTTGTATATTTGCTTGTCTAATTCTGCTGGGTTACACACTGAGTTTACGTAAACTTACATCTGTTTGTCTGTTCTGTCAGGTAATCTATAGACTTAGGTAGACCAGTGTGGTGGAGACACAGCAGTGACCACTATATTGTAAAACAGTTAAACTTAGTACTTTTGGGTTATTTTAAATGTTGGACTTATTTGAGAGTTGTAATTTTTCGGGACTGTTTGGTTTTTAACTGTTAATTTTTGGATTGTTTGACAATTTGATTACTTGGGTAAAATTGTTTTATTAAAACGATGGTTTTTATGCAAACAACGGTTTTCCTAAAAACATGATTATTTTTTCGAACCATAATGATTAAGGCTTTCGCTGTAATAAGTTGGTAAAGAAACTGAATAAAATGCAGTTTTAGTAAATTTTAAATAATGATGGTTTACCAAGTCAACACGGTTTTCAAAACTCATTCCTTGTGACGTCACCAGATTCAGCCATAACGTCTAGGCTGGATTTGGGGTGTTACACAACATCTGGTATCCGTGCCTGAAGTAGATGGCATATGATAGCAATGGCTTTTTACAATCATCAATTCCTCATTTTGATAGTTTTTATGATCACTAGAATATGCTGATGGAGAATTTCTTAAGGTCCAAAGAATTTTGAGGCATTGTCGAGAGTGGTGTAGTTGAATCGACAATAATAGAAATGCCTACTAAAGCACCAACTAAGGCTTTTCCAGATCAAAACTCAAAGGTTTAAATGCAAAAAAGTATTTATTTCAAGTAATTGATTGTTCAATTTTGGAAACAATTCTCCAAAATGATACTTCCAAAAAGATTTGGGATTAAATGAAAAAGAAGTTTTCATGACCAAATAGGGTTAAGCAAGCATTGCTTCAATCCTTGACAAGAGAATTTGAACTTCTCCAAATGAAATCAAGAGAATCTGTCACATATTTCATTGGAAGAACAATGGGAATTGCAAACAAGATGCGTTTTCATGGTGCAGACATGGAAGATGCTAAATTTGTGTCAAAGATACTAAGATCACTGACTCCAAAATGGAATTATTTTGTTTGTTCCATTGAAGAATCTAAAATGTTATTCGTTTGTCCATTGATTAGCTTCAAAGCTTTTTAATTTGTCATGAGGGAAAAGTCAATCGACCTAACATTATGAATGAGGAAACAGTTCTCAAAGCGTACATCGAATGCTCAATTACAAGAGGAAGAGGTCGTGGAAGAGGAGGACGTGGTTGTGGAAAAGGTGACCATGGAAATAAAGATAGCAGATCTGATAATTCCACTCATGCTTCTAAAAGAGAAGATTCCCAAAGAAAAGGAATAGGGTATTTTGACAAATCTAAGATTGAATGTTACAGATGTGGGAATTATGGCCACTACAAGAATGAATGCTACACAAAGCTACCAAAAGAAAAGGGAGAAAAGTCCAACTTTGCTGAACTGAAGGGGGAAGAGGCACTTTTGATGGCCTTTCACTCAATAAAAGAGTTTGATCAAGAAACCTAGTATGTAGATACAGGCTGTAACAATCACATCAATGGTTGTAAGTCTTCTTTTACTAAATTAGGTGAAAGTTTTCATAGTCATGAATTTTTGGGATAAGTCAACTATTCAAGTGATGGGAAAATGTGATATTAAGATCAGAACTAGGAATGATTTTATTGAAACGATTTCAAATGTTTTTATGTTCCTTATTTGAAAACTAAGCTTTTGAGTGTTGGTTAGTTACAATATAAAGAATGCAGAATAACAATTTTCAATAGAGAATGTGATGTGTATGATTAAAAAAAAAGTCCATTGTTGTTGTTAAAATGAGTGCAAATAGATTTTTTAGTTTGAAGATTAAAATAGTTCATGATTGTATGCTAGCTAAAGAAGATGATTCACCATGGAAGTGACACTATAGATATGGTCATCTGAACTTCAATGGCCTAAGGACTCTTCAGTAAAAGCAAATGGTTACTGGTATTCCTGTAATCATTCCTCCATCAAAGCCTTATGAAGATGTATTGTTGGAAAGTAGCATAGGGATACTTTCCCAAGCAAAAATGCTGAAAGAGCTCAAGTTGTGATTGAATTAGTTCACTTAAACTTATGTGGACCAATCAATCCAACTTCCAATGGTAACAAAAGATATGTTATATAATTTATTGATGATTTTAGTCGAAAAACCTGGGTGTATTTTTTTGCAGGAAAAATCTGAAGCATTTGATGCTTTTATGAGTTTTAAAGCTCTTGCTGAAAATCGATTTGATACGAAAATCAAAACACTTAGAACAAATTGTGGAGGAGAATTTTGCTCTAATGAATTTCTTGCATATTTTGAACTAAATGGCATAAATAGACAATTGACTGCTCCATATTCATCACAACAGAATGGTATATGTGAAAGAAAGAACAAGACCATTCTTAATATAGTCAGAAGCTTGCTGGCAACAAAAGGAGTTCTAAAATAATTCTGGCCTGAAGCAGTGATGTGGTCAACTCATGTTTTAAAAAGATGTCCAACATTGGCAATGAAGCACATGAAACCTCAAAAGGCATGGAGCGACAAGAAACCTGTTGTTGATCATTTTAAGATATTTGGATGCATTGAATATGCACATATATCTGATGAAAGAAGAAAGAAACTTGATGCCAAAAGTCAAAAATTTGTATTTCTTGGAGTTAGTGAAACTTTAAAAGTTTACAAGTTGTTTAATCCCTCAACGAAGCAAGTGATAATCAGTAGAGACGTTGTATGTTATGAAGAAGCTAGATGGGATTGGGTGTTACATCCAAAAAATTGGGTTAGTAGAAATTGGGTTAGTGAACCAAGAGTGGTCACGTCTTGTTTTTGAATAAATGATGTAGGAATCGTGTCAAGTAAATTGATCTGGTTCGGTGGTTAAATGTTCTGGTGGTGTGCTTGGGGTTTTGAGTTTGATTCACTTCCATTGAATTTTAAGTATTTTGTCCCTATATCTAGCTTGCCACATCTAGATTTTTTTTTATTTTTCGTGAGTTATTAGCAAGAATGAGCCTGTTGGTTAAGTCGTGAGGCTCCAGCTTACCCAGAGGTCCCAAGTTCAAATCCTGTTGTGTGCAAAAGTAGAATTATTTTTGTTCCTGTCCTACTTTGCCGCCCATTGTATAGTATGTGGGTCAAATTCAAACTCTGATTAGTCATATAGGGTTAGTAGTTAAATTTGGTTAGTTGGGATTTGTTAAGTTTAAAAAAAATTTGAGGGATTATCTCATAAAATTTCTCAAAAGTGTTGTTCCCCACTTTCACAATTTCCCCCAACACTATTTTCATGGTGGTTTTTTTGTTCTTCCTAAAAAAAATTTCTACCATTTTTTTATGCTATTCCTCTCTTTTTATTTTTTTCCAATTTTCATCCTAACTTTCTTGCCTAGCAACCCATTTTTTTTTCTTTTTTTTCCTCTTCTATCGTTGCTATCTGTTGTATTATTGCCGTTCAGACTTCTCATTGCGGTGTTGTTATTTTTTTTGGATTCGTCACTGTCGTGTGTGGTAAGGGAGTTTTGGTTTCAATTGTGCTTTTCTTTAATTAATTTAACTAATATTCGTTCGTTTGTAGAGGGCGATGTTTTCAAGTTTTACTAAAGGAGTTGTGGTTGTGAATGTTGATTGTTCTTTTGTATGGTTCTTGTAGGCGAGGATTGTTAGGCACATTTTCCTTCGATGATTTGAGTGCGTTGGAAACCTCTGCTTCTAATGGTAAGGACAAAATGCCCAAGTTTGGGGGCTGGTTGGCGATAGTTTTTGTTTGTAAAAGTTGAATGCCTTTTGTTAATGGCCGAGTGTTTTAGGAAACAAGGGCTGATTCTTCGTAAATAATTGTTAAAGTGATTAAGTTGTGGATGTTGTCTGTAGAAATTAGTTATTGTTGTTCTGTTGACATCTCAACAATGATCAAGTGTGTGTTTATAACTTGGAAACTCGTAAAATTATGCAAAATCAAAATTGTAGACGCCACACGAGCGTGTGCCTGGCCGTGTGGGCCAGACGAGCATGTGTCTAGATGTGTAGACCATATGGGCTCGTCAAGTAAGGTTATGTGGACCCATTCTGAGTAGTTTACTTAAGACGGTATTTTGGGTCATTGGTTCGAGGTTAACGATACTATTGAAACTGTTAAACGATGTTTTTAGTTATATAATATATTATGGATTTTGTTTTTAGTCTATACTATTTGAAATGTTGATTATTGACAATGTGTGACTTATTCAAATTCTCATGGCATGTGATATTATGACAAATTTGATTTGTTATTATTGAGTTTAACACGTTTGTTCTGTAAAGCATGGAATCCCATGCCTACTAATTTATACTTAATATAAGAAAGCATGTCCTTCATGCTTATTGTTTTGATTTTGTATTTGCATGTCATGTCACATAGCATGGGGTTGGGATGATATGGTAATGAGGAAGTTCTAACAGTTTAATGATCTGCATTATCTGGTGGTTTAACCACATATCTGTTCTGGCAACTTGACTGCGATTATGGTGGCTTGACCACATATATCTGTTCTGGCAGTTTATCTGTGATTCTAGTTGCATTGTCCATATTTATCTGTTGGTGTGCTTTAGATGGACGAGTTCTGGAAACTCTTTTTGGTGTGTAGTGAAGTTGGGTAGGAGATTTCTGAAAAATTTGCATTAGGTTTTTCTGAAGAAAAAAAATACTGCATTGTCATTATCATGCATATTGAAAATTGGTGGGATTGAATGTTATTAAAATTCTCTGTGATAATCTGATTTGTATATGTCGTTATCTGTATTTATGCTTGTGTTAAGTCACACACTATGCTTTTAGCTCACCTCGTTTGCTTAATATTTCAGGTAATCCACGGACTTAGGGTTTGGCAGTGCTCGAGAGCTCGGATTGGTTCTCTCGCATAAAACTATTTTAATAATTCTTATTTGAAATTTATGGACTTTTGGATTGTTGGATTGATTTTCAGACTTTTATTTTTGGCTTGGAGTTTTGTTGGATTTTAGTTAATTATTTTAAAAATTCTGCATGATTTCTGATAATTAAAATTAAACGTTCGATTTTCAAAGTTAAACAAGTCAAAAGATTTTCCGCTGCAAAACAAGAAGAAATCGAGTTTTTCGAAAAATAAATGAGTTATTAGTATATCTTTTATTTCTACTTGGTAATGAAGAACAAATGTTTTAAAGAAACCCTTATTGTAGAATGGTTTATTTTTGCAACTAATAAGTGGAAATGAGTTTTCAAAAGTCTCTTTCACTGAAAAGCAAGTAGAAGTTTCAGAAAGTAAAAAACTAATTTTCGAGAAGTTATTCTAACATTCAAAGATCCGATCGTAACGTCTAGGCGGGTTTGGGGTGTTATATTGGGCTGATGACAATTCAGTTCCAAGTTTAATACAGGATGATGATGTCTCAACTGATGAGAAGAAGAAGAAGAAGAAGAAGAAGAAGAAGAAGATATAATTTGAAGGATGAAAAATCAAAGAAAAGACTTGCATGGATGATGCATTACGATGATATTAGTACATATGGTAATGCTTATTTTAAATTATATGTTGATAGTGATCCAATCGCTTTTTGTGGGTTTGTGAAAGAGAATAAATGGATAAAGAAATTGAGTCTATTGAAATAAATCAACTTGGGAGCTAACATATCTGCTTGAAGGACAAATAAGCATTGGTATCAAATGGGTTTTCAAGATGAAATTGAATGAGAAAGGTGAAATTGACAAACACAAGGCTCGGTTGGTGGCAAAAGGCTATAAGCAATAGCATGTGATTGATTATAAGGAAGTTTTTGCCCCATTTGTAAGGATGGATATAATTAGATTAGTGATTTCACTTACAACACAACACTCATGGACGATTCTTCAATTAGATGTTAAGTCAGCATTCTTGCATAGACACTTATAAGAGGAAGTATTTGTTGATCAACCACCTGGTTATGAGAAGAAAGGGTTAGAAAAGAAGGTTTATCAACTAAAGAAAGCTCTCGATGGACTAAACCAAGCACCAAGGGCTTGGTATAGTCGCATAGATTCTCATTTTGCAAAGTTGGGATTTGAGAAATGTCCTTTTGAACATAGCCTTTATGTCAAGTTTGATGGTGGTAAAATTCATATTGTTTGTCTTTATGTTGATGACTTGATATTTACTGGTAATAATGTTGAGATGACTAATAAATTTAAGTTGATTATGATGAAAGAGTTTGAAATGATTGATCTAGGATTAATGCGATATTTTATGGGATTAGAAGTCATTCAAACTGACGCTGGTAAATTTATTTATTAGAATAAATATGCTCATGAGATTCTTGCAAGGTTCAAAATGACAGATTGCAAGTCATTTGGTACACCAACTAAACCTAGTTTGAAGCTGCATAAAGATGATGAAGAGAAGTAGACAACATTTATTTTAAGGAAATGGTTGGCAGCCTCATGTATTTGACATCTACCTGGCCTGACATTATGTATGTTGTGAGTTTAATTAGTAGATACAGGGAAAAGTTGACTGAAATGCATCTCAATGCAACTAAAAGAGTTTCGAGATATGTGAAGGGTATAGTTGATCATGGTGTGTTTTACAAAAAGGATATTGATGTTAATTTTGTTGGGTATACTGATAGTAATTATGCAGGGGACATTGATGATCGTAAGAGCACTTCCGGTTATGTGTTCATGTTTAATTCAAGTGCAATATCATGGTTGTCAAAGAAGCAGCAAATAGTTGCACTTTCCACAACTGATGTTGAATTTGTGGCAGTAACTTCAAGTGCAAGTCAAGCATTGTGGCTTAGAAATATGTTCAAAATACTTAAGTAAAAAGGTCCAACAATCATAAACTGTTATAATATGTCAACAATCAAGCTGTCAAGAAATGTAGTGATGCATGGGAGAAGCAAACGTATTAATGTTCATTTTCATTTTTTTTAGGCATCTATGCAAGGAAAAGAAGATAGAGTTGCAGTTCTATAGGAGCAATGAACAAATTGCTGATATTCTGACCAAACCACTTAAACAACTAGCATTTGAAAAACTAAGAAGGATTCTTGGAGTTTGTTCTTCTCAAGGCATTGATAAATGATTTGTTAAAACAAATAAATCCTAAATTGTTTTAAGCAGAAATCAGTTGAAGGGAGAGTGTTAATTTGATTGTTTTTCTGTTATCTTAGTTAGGAGATTTAGTCAAATTAGTATGAAATAATTATCCTGATTTATTGGTTATTTTTTTGAGTAAGAGTCCTAGTCTTTAAAGGTTGCTAGTCTCCTAAAAATTTGCAAAACTGTTGCAAAATCATCAACTAAGGCAGCCCCACATGTCTTAAATCTAATTGGATTTGACAGTTAAATAATATATATATTTTATTTTGACAAAAACTTTAATTTTAAATAATATATTTAATAAATCATCAATATATAAATTTATACATTTATGTAGTTAAAAAATTTGTGATACCGCAGCGGAAATTTTTAAAGGGTTTTTCAATGAGATATGAGCAATGTTTGGGTTGGGGTTAGATCAAAAATTGATTAAGATATTAGTCTAATTTTAAAGGTTAAATTGTTGAGTTGTTAAATCGTATATATCTATTGAACTAATAATTAAATTGGTTTTCTCTATTTTTAATTTTTAACAATCTATTTAATCAAATCAAACCAACATGTTCTAAAAACATTGGATATGAGTGTGATTCATTGTCAACGCTGAAAATTATATTTTTTTTGATATTTTTTATACCTATTTTATAGTTGATGTTCGAAATTTGTAACTGATATTTTTAAGAATGTCATTTCTAAAATTTGAATTTGTATTTTTTTTGTGAGTACAATTATTCTACCGTTGCACCCAACAATTTTTGGTATAAAATTATATTTATATTGTATCAAATATAAATATTTTTAATTATATAATTAATTTAAAATATTTTTTTTTAAAAAAAGAACCCTATAAGCTAACCTGGAATAATGGTTTCCTAGGCCTTTCTCTTTTCTCCTATACATTTTTGTTTTTTTTTTCATATAAATCCAAATCCATCTCTTTTTCAGTTCAAGAACACTATAAAAATAGACCCACACACTTAGAAACTTGGAGAAGAAACATTGAATAGAACAACAATGAAACACCATTGTTTTCTCCTCTAAATCTTCTCCCCACTATCTCTCTTCTTTTGCTTTATTTCTCTCTTTTTCTCATTTCTTTTTGTATAATTGTTACTCCCTGAATTATATATACAAATATATATAATTGAAAACATTTCATTCGTTAATTTATATAGCTAGCCATGAGATCGTTTTTAAAGTTTGTATCACGTTGCGTTAAAAACCCTGAAGTGTCCACGACGGAAGAGGTGGTGGTGACGGCTCCTGGGAGGGAGGAGACAAGGTCTTTTATGGCTCCTAAAATGGTGGCACTGAAGAAGAAGAAGAAGAGGGTAAAGGTAGGGACGCCATTCTCTACGACTCCCGAGTGGAAACCTTCGTTGTATGTAATCTCGGAGGATAACGTTTTGGCGGAGAAGAGAGAGAAAACAACGCCGGAAGCTTCAACAACGCCGGCTGATAGAGCGGTGAAGAGGAAGAGCGGGGCAGGGTCCCGTTCCAAAGTTCACGTTCGAAGCTACAGCGACGACATCGGGTAAATTAACTTTTAGTCAAATCATAGCTCAAAATCCACTATTATGCCAAAATTTTTATTTAATCCTCGTACTCTAAATTAGCATAGACTGGTCCGTCTTCAAATTTATCATTTATTTTTATAATATTATTAATTAGTTTAAATATTTAATAATATTATAATTAAAGTATGGACCTGAATTTTCCTTAAAAACATTTTTTAGCAAAAAAAAAATTCATATCAATATGATAAATTGGAAGAAAAAATTTATGTCAACAATTTAATCAGTTAATTAAAATGGTTAACGGTATTAATTATTTTATTTTATTTATAATATTATAAAAATAGATAGATTAAATTATGTGAAATTAAATTATAAAAAATAAACTTTAAATATAAATATAATAGTGGGACCAAAGTCAGAGTTTGACCTTAAATATTCTTTTGATAAATAATTATTTCTAGTGGCTTACTAATTTCCTCAAACATTATCTTTTTCCTTTTTCTTTTATTATTGTTATGGTTATTTTTAGTTAGTATGTCAGCATCGGGAATATATATATTTTAACAATTTTTTTTTTACATAATGTTTAAAATTATCAATAGTCTTTTTCAAACTCATAAATAAGAAGATAATACGTTTTAGCGTACTCGAATTCATGTCTCTGTATTAACAACAATATCTATTTCAATCGAGTTAAGAAAGAATCAACTATTATATTATATTATTAAACATGTTTTTAATATTTAGTAGATTGTTTTTATGTTTATTAAACGTGATGTAATATTGTTGGGTGACATTTGCAGGCGAAATCGAGAACCAGTGGCCATCCCAACATTTTCTCCGACTCCTTTTATGTTTTGATAACCTTTTATTTCCATGTATCAAATTTGTGTTAAATTAGTAATATATAGATAGTGTACATTTGTAGGAAACAAAATTTAGCAATTGTATTAGTGAGGAAAATTAATATGTGTATATATATATATATATCTACTGTATTCCATATATGTAATGCATTTATGAAATTAAAGTTAAAAGTTTTATGTACTTTTTCGTAGATAATTAAAAATAATTTTATTTTTATCAAAAAGATTAAATATATTACTATTAATTATTTTTATTCTCTTCTTTTGTCTATCTTGTTCGCTACACTTAACATCAAACAAGCCAACCCCCAAATCACAACCCCAGCACCATATCAAGCAAATAAACCTCAGTTTTCTTTGTCCGTTGGCAGTAGATCGATAATGGATTTCAAGGGTTGTGTTTTTTTGCGGTGGAAATTTTGGTTGCTATTTGGGATAGGTGTTAGGGCTTGTTTGAGTTTTAATGGGGTTAGCAGTGGTGGTTTATGGAGGTTTTAGATGGTGGTTCAGGGTGTGGGATAGTGAAGATTCAGTGGGGTGAATTGGGGTTTTGGTTTGGTGTTAGGGGTTAAGGATTTTTTGGAGTGGAAATTTTGGTTGCTAATAATTTCTTTGAGTAAAAATGGTGGAAATGGTCAAATGGTAATGGTGGAGATGGCCGATGGGAGGAGAAAAAGGAGGAAAACGGCCAAGATTGTCAAATGGTCTTTTGGGACTGCCTTAGGACAAGACAACTCGGTTGGAATTTGGAGTTGCAATGAACACCATCTTCACCTTTGCAATGGAATGAAATGCAACACTGTAATGGAAATCTGGTTTACATGTAGTGCAGCAGGCGAGATTGACCAGAAGTAGATGGTCAAATGGTCTTAGATTTGCAGAATCTTTGTTGAAGAAGAAGGATGACTTTTTAACAGAAAGTAATTAAGAAAAACAGTTAATAATAATTTATAAATTTATAAATTCTTTCTATTTTTATAGTTTATATATATTAGATTTTTTTTCTAATTAATATTTATATTTTAATTCTATTTTTAAAATTTTTTTAGAGATTATATATATTTTTAATATATATATATATATATATATATATATTACAATATAACGCCATGTTTAGCCATGTCTTTGGTCCATTGTTTTTTCTAACGCCCATTTAAGATTGAACTAAAACCATAATATTTGGATACTCAGACAAAAAAAAAAATGAAGTATCAAAATAAAATATATATAAATTCAAAAATCAAATCATGAATTAAATTTAAGGACGAGAATGTTATAGCAGAATTACACAATACACTCTATAGCGACAACTGACTTGTAACAGTCTTGCCATCTTGCTAACATATGCACAATCGGGCAGGACATTGTACTATCTGCTACGTGGCACTACAGGATAATTGGTGACCCCCTATATAAGTTTAAATGCACGAGGGACCAAGGATCAACACCTTCTACTCTAAAAAACCTACATATAAACCTTAGCACATGATCTCCTTCTCCTTACACCGGCTCTCCACCTGTCATAGGTGAACTGACACTCCCCTCCACCATCCTCTCCTCATTGTTGGTGACTTGTATCAACGATTGGTATGGTGAGCATGGACCGAATCATGACTCTGTCTTCCATTATTCTCCTTAAAAATAAAAGCAACCAAAACCATAAACCTCTTTCAACCTAAACCCAATCCCAACAACCTCAACAGATTATTCAACCATCCATTAGCCCAAATCAACAACAACAAAAAAACCAACAATCTTACTCACTTCCACCAGGGGCATCCTCTACTACTCCCTGTCATGCCCATGCTTATCCCCTATACTACCAATACCCACTACCGCCATGGTGGTACTCCCACACCCACCAACGCAATGCCACTATTCTACCAAACAACCAAACCTCTCAAAACCCCCAATTGGGCTCCCAACAATTCACTGAGATACAAGAGAAAATGAGGCTATTTGAAGCTTAACTTTCAGAGCAGTAATAGTAGTACTAGGAACAATAGGAAGACCAATGCCTGTTGGATAAAAAAAATACCTGAAATGAGCAGATTATTTAAGAGGAAGAGACAACCAAATCTTTCCTCTAAAAGTAACATAACTTTCTGCAACCAAATGCTCCACTGAACCAACCTCTTGGGGACACTTTCCTCTAGTGAACCCTTAAGACTAGGACTCGCAATACTAGTGTAATTCGTTAGAAGAAAAGATGCAAGAATTGAAAAGAGAATTACAATCATTTTCTAATGCTAAGCCTAAGGAAGATTCGTGGATTATGCTAATGAACCTCTCTTCGTAGCAATTGTAATCTATACCTTTTTTTTTAGTATTCCCTTTTGGAGTATGCCCAAAAACCAATCATAAGATGATTGTAATCGCATGTTTGTTTACCTCGTTTATTAATAAAAGGCATTGCCATTTTTTATTTTAGTTTTTATTTCTGTGTATTAAATAAACAGTTTAATAATAAAGTCCTAAGAATAATATGATTATCCTTAAATGCTCTTAGTCTAGTATTATTGTGGGCTTGGACAATAATAATGCATTGAGACTGATATGTAGTTGATTGATGGCAAAGTGTTGTCATTAACATGAGGATGTCAAACTAAATGCATAAATACATGTTAGAGAACAACGTATTGGACTGACTCGCCATGAGAATGTTTTTTGGATTATTATATAATAGTCACAACATTTCATATAGTGATAATTATATACATGATCCTTAGACTTGAGATCATCATTATTCCAACATCGTGAGTCGTATACTTTGACACAGTCAAACGTTTTCCGTAAAAGGTTGTACTATAAAGATTGACGTTGGGTGTGCCACAATCTATGTAGTGGGATGTGATTGATCAATATAGTGTTTATCCCTCCTACATAATGAGAGAAATATCTTAGGCCTCTTGATCGACTGAGACTAGAAATGCATGGTCATGCTCAATATAGTTGTTATGAGATATCTTAGTCTACTCGGGAATCAAGAAACAATATATTAGACTATACAAGTGTGACTATTCCATGACTTGTGTTTAGTCTAGATATAAAGGACAAAGGGATACGCTACACATTGATATTGTCATAGTAAACGTTATGTCGAACCATGACTTCTTGTAATTTGGGTAGCGATGATGCATTGTTAGATGCCACTCATTACTTGTAACATTCGAAGTGTTCTAATGTTACTACCGACGCTACACAAACCTACAAGGCCGTACCCTTTAGGTGAGACAATTGAAATATTATAAAAGAGATGAGATAATATATTTAATTCGACCCACAAGTTAAATTAATAATAGAAAACGTTTCTATCATTAATTTAATTTGATAAGAGTTATTTATTAATGTACATGCTTGATGTATAGATGTAGAGAATTCATTTAAGTCAGTGTGTCATGTGCTACACATTTAATTGGATGAAAATAGATTAACCGAGTGATTAAATATTGTGTTTAATAAATAGGTTAAGTTATAGATTAACTTTGCCAATAGAATCGCTTGCAATATATCTGTAAATACATTAATTAAATTAAATCCTTAAAGCTCCATATAATTAATAAATAAAACCTAAAATAAACAAAATAGGAATGCAGATCAAAATACTGCAAAACAATTAAATTTTAATGAAATAAGTGAATATGTACAAAATATGTTCTTATGAAATGATCCTTAAATATTGACATTTGTATTTTTTTTTCAATAATCCTTAAATATTTCCTTACGAAATAATTCTTAAATTAAGCTAAATTAAGGACTAATAACATTATATTTGGTAGGTTACAAAATAGTCCTCAAGTCTTGCCTGCTATAGACATCACTTAATTTCCTTTGATAGACTTAAATTCTGCATATGCTTGTGTCATAATATTATTGGTGACACAAGAGAGCTTCTAAACTATCCTGTACGAGCCCATTTGCCCGGGGCCCATTTAAGCAAACCCAAATAAAGCCAACAGCCCAACCAACGAGGCCCAACAGGCCCATGAATTTTTCCAGCTAGCTAGGGTCTCTGAAAACCCTAGCGCCGCAGCCTAGGCCACTTGCCCACCAGCCCTCTGACCACCTGCTCCACCGCCCACTGTCGGAGCCACTTGTGCTGCCACCGCCCAAATGCCTGCGAAACAGAAAAGGAGAAAAGACAGAAAGTAAAACAGTAGCATTTTCGGCTATAAAAGCCGATCCAAACAGTTTGTAGAGAGGAGGGGATTTTTTTTGATTTTTGAATACAAAAAAACAAGCAAAGATTCAAGCAAAAACAAAAAAAGCAGTAAATATTGGAAGGAAAGAAAAATAAATTCAAAAAGTGCTAAGGTCCTTTTTATTTCCTTTTCTTCTTTTATTTTTGTTCTTCGAATCCATTATATCCACATATATATATATTCTCGTCTTTTTACTAAAAACAATATATATATAAAAAAGGGGAAGAAAAAGGGAAATTTTACCTATTCCGGCCATGCGTAGTGTGGCCGGCACGACTTGAACCATGCGCGGCAGACTGTCGGAATCCTCACCGGAGACAAGGACCTGCAGAGAAAAAAAGAGAAAGATTAGAGTTTTTTTTTAAAACAAGCAGGAGAAATGATTTTTTTTGGGAAATTTGGGCCTTAAATAGCCTCCCAAAACGACGTCGCTTTTGAGGTCGGGTTTTAAACGCCCAAAACGACGTCGTTTTGGCCTTGACCGACTCACCATCGACCCGACCCGCCTCGGGATCCGCGTGTTTTTGCTTTTGGGGTTAATTTCCTATTTGGTCCCTCCGCCGCCTTTTGATTCTCGCAATTAGGTTTTCACTTTTTTAAATCCGCCCAATAATTTCATGCTTTGGTTCCACTTTAGTCCATAGTGAAACGCAGTGCAGTGAAGCAAGGCTCGGGAAATTTATCCATCCGGTCCTCTTTATTCCAAGCAAGGCGTTTCGGTCTAGTCCTCTATTAATTATTTTATATAATTTGTCCCTAAACTTCCGTTTTAAATTCAAATTAGCCCTTTTAATTATTTTGCAATTTTTATTATTATTACTACTATTTAATATTCTTATTATCGTTACTATTAATTATTTATTATTATCATAATTATATTATTACTATGCTATACTATTATTATTAGTATTACTTCTTTTATTCTTTTATTCTTTTATTTTATTATTATTGCCATTATTTTTAGTATTTAATTATTAACACTACTATTATTTTATTTACATTATTATTATACTATTATTATTATTACCGTTATTACTATTATTATATTACTATTTATATATATACATACTATTATTATCATTTCATTATTATTTCATTATTTCATTTATATTTATTACTATTTTCACTTTTTGTTTATTATTATTATTATTATTATTAGTTTTATTAGTTTTATCATTATTACTATTTCTTATTTTATCATTTTTTTATTTCTACTACCACTATTTTTATCATCATTATTATTTTATAATTATTTTTACTATCTGTTAATATATGATTATCATCGTAATACTTTTATTTTATCACTACCTATGTTATTACTTTTACTTTATCATTATTATTAATATCTTAGTATCACTCATTACTAGTGTATTATTTCACATCGTTATTTTATTATTATTATTCTTTTCACCTATAACATCGTGTTTTCATATTATCATTTGTCACATTAATTTTTCTCGTTACATCAGTTTTCAAATAACCGATATTTCGTATTAAAGATTCGAGAGGAATCGAGCCCTAAACTATCGGGTTAGGTTCTTCTCATTTAATCTGAATAACGGAATATCCCTTTTAAAATTGCAATACAAGTTTTAAACAAAACACTTAATCTCGGATATTCGAAATGTCGCGCCCTAACTTACTGGACTCGACATCTAGACACTTCGAGATAAGTTTCTTTTCTTTCTTCTAAAATGGAGGCAATATTCCTAATTTGGACCTTCGAGAAAACGAGTCCTAACTTACTGGGTTCTGATTTCTCGTTTGACAAATGACGGGAGATCCTCTCCAAAAATAAAACCAAGTTTTAAAAGGCGAGCTTAGTTTCAAGAGCCTAAAGTGTCGCGACCTAACTTACTGGACATGATACTTTATCTCTTCGAAAATAAGAGAGCCTTAACGTCTCTTCCAATTCCACCAAGTTTTGGAAATAAAAAGTATCTATTTTCAAACCATTTGAAGTTTTCAACATTAGGACATCAATCAATCGGTTTGGTACCAATTTCGGGCGTGACGAGGGTGCTAATCCTTCCTCGCACGTAAATCGACTTTCCGAGCCCATTTTCTCAAAATTCGCGGACTAAAAACATTGTTTTAGTAAATTGAAATATTTATTAAGACAAAGGTGATCCGATCTTACCCAAATAAAGATCGGTGGTGACTCCCTTCCTTTTCATTTTTTTAAAACCACGAGTCGACCGCGTCGTTTACCAGTTTCATCAAAAATGGTTACGATGTACTGGCGACTCCACTGGGGACATATCCGTTGAGAGTCAAGCCATAGATTGATTGATCCTTGTCCTTTTGATTAAAATTGGAAAAGGTTTCGAAAATCATGCTTCTTTTAATGCACTTTCAATATTGGGTCTCGTAAATATTTTGGCATTGCATTGCATGACCGTTGTAGTCGCACCCTTAAGTGGGAGCAAGAAGCTATGCCTTCGTGAGGTTTTCACCTCCGCATGGGCTAGTGGATGCTTTGGGATACATCCGCACCTATGTCTTCGTGAAGTTTTCGCTCGCATGGCCATAGGGAAATGTATCCCCTCGAACCGAACTCGGTCCACATGAGCCTATAATGGGTGAGGATCGAGGAATCGCTGGTTCGGGTACCTCAAACTCTAGAACTAAAACCACATATAGTGGACCCTAGGAGCCCACCTTAGATAGAACTACATCAAACCTTAGTGGTCACCTGTAGGTGTTTGCTCATTTTCACTTGTTTTACTTTTTGCGATCTTGACTCGTTGTATTTTATTTTCGTGCATTCATCTCATTTTCTTTGGAGGTATCGATTCACGGTCAGTTTCTGAGTTAGAAAGCTGGTTATGGAAAACGGATTCCTTGATAAAGTGGAAGACAATGCGATGTTCAGTATAGTTAGAACCTAGGCGGTTAGAAGGGTATGGATCCATTTGAGCAAAAGGAAATGTGGCGGTGCTAAATCTGGTGGTGGTCACGTGCAGACGACAAGGGTGTTGGAAGGAAAGTGATTGGCAGAGGGCAATGGACCTGTGACAATGAATTGGCTGGAAAGGACTTTGCTTACGACGGGGAGAAAAGTTTATTTACTGTTAGTACTCTTCCAAATAACAAGCATGAGTTTATAGTTGTATTTGAGGATGTTACATCTAACTGAAACAATGGTAATGCAAGACTTGATGTCTATGATGACTCAAATGGGCAAGATAGGAAGAGAATTAAACGGCCTTATCGGTCGAATCGACTTTGTTGCATAGACACCCATCCGAGCAACTCAAAATGCTTGGCGCTGACAGAATCTGAAAACTCTCAAGAAGCATTGAGGGTGATAGATGTCATTTTAAGATAGTATCTTTGCGAAACAGGATGCCTCTTTGGTTTGCCAATCTTTCAAGATAATCGTAATGCGACTTCACGAGATATTGGAAGAGGTGCCCTTGGCAATAGGGGCATCCATTCAAATTTCATGGCCACTCAAAGAGGCCTTTCCTAAAATATTGATATTCGCCCTAGCCCGGTTGTGGATCATTTTCCAATCAGAATGCCATGGATCCTGGACTGGACCATGGCTAAGCGAAGCTTTAAGAACCTGAGGACAAAAGTCAGTCCATCCAATCACGAGTACAAGATCACTGGATTGAGCGAGCAGTTGTGCAAAGATCCGTTGTTTTCATTGAAGGAGAAAAGTGTGAAAAAAGTTAATGGTAAAGCTGAGAATCTAGCGACATCTGTCTATAATCATTTTGTCGGCCATCACAACATATCTGATCGCTTCTTCTCTCGCAAGACTTGCCATGCTTTAATGTCAGAGAGCCGAAACAACCTACGTACATTCCTTTGGAGCTCCATTCCTTGATGTATTTGTAATTGACAAAGTGCTAACTAGAGAGCTTCTTTGGTTAAGACAGAAGTCTCAGGAAAGAATGAAAGCCTTATTCTATGCTTCTGCTGGGAGCAACCATGGTGCCGAGCCAATCTTTGTGTTCTTGTGGTGTCTCTTTCAAAGCACTAATTTCACCCAAGTCGAAGGTCATGCTCTGTCGGGGCAATGATGGAAATTTCTTTCCAGAAGAATGGGCGTTTGAATTTGTGGAACCATCTAGGATGGAAGGATAGGTGTTGTGAACTTCCGGGCTCATCGGGGTGATCCAAACAACATTGCAAGGGATTTGATTCGTGTGAAGAAATGAAAGGAATTTGTATTGACCTCGGTTAGATAGATTCAAAAGAGACAAACCAGAATAGACGACTTTCACCTGAGGTTAGAATTGGAAAAGCTATCGAACAGATACAATCTAAAATATCTGGAGCTCTGTAGTTTCTTCTTTGTCTAGAAAAACTCTAATCTTTATGAGCCTTGGAAGCGGAAGAATCCTTGGGGTATGGCGCTAGCTAGAGTGAATGATCGATACTTTTCTGAAGAATTGATGCTAAGCTTGGACAGCCTCTTCACTACCATCGAAGCTATAACTCTGTAATCGAGTTGAAGTTAAGTCTGAACAAGATTAATGAAATGAAGTGTGGGATCGAAAAGTTAGAACCAGCATTACACAATTGTGAACTGCGGGTAGAGCTTCTTGAAACAAGAGAGGAGTAGAAGACCTTCATCATGAATTTAAAGAGTCGGGATTACCTTGTGAGGGAAGCGATAGTGCAGATTCAAGAGGTAGCTGGTCATCTACAGATTCTGGCATTACAGGTGGATATGTTAAGCATAAAATATAGGCTGCAGCTTGACCACAGTCAAGAGCTAGCTCCACTACTTGGGAAACTAAAAACCTTTAGGACTTAGGGCGAAAGCATATAGTAGTCCGTTTTATGTAAAAGAACTTGTTTTCTAATAAAGTTTCCTAAAATGAAGTTGATCAGAATCGATACCTCTTTGCATTCATGCATTTGCATTGCATCACATTACATGCATTTAGTTTTTTTAAAAAAAAAAAAAAGGGGCCTAATTAGCTGAAATTATCAGAAAAAAAAGAAAGTGAAAAGAGAAAATCTGGAAGCGGAACATCACTACGGAACACGCGCTAAAACCAAGAGAATGGATCAGAGGTTCGAACAATTCCAGAAAGAAATGCAGGAAGAAATGCAACAGCAAATGTTGAAACTCCAGCAGGAAATGAAGGACCAAATGCTGGAGGCCCAGAGAAACATGATAGCACAGATGGCCCAAATGCTGAATGGAGTAACGGACAAAGGGAAAGGTCCAATGCCTCCGGTCGAAGAGGATAGCGAAGGCGCTTCCCCGGGTTTTACCCCGCCACACTCAAGAGCCCCGCTCGAGGAATATCTCCAAAGGCCATCAATTACGATCGGCCCAAAGAAGGGCAAGATGACACTAGACCTCCTATGAACTATCACGTAGGCTCGGGATCCCAACCAGGGAGATAACTCGCCAACCTCACAGTGCCCGATTTAGATGCAGTAGAGAAAATGGGGTCGAGAATGGAATCATCAAGGCAACTAGAGGACCGTTGCAAATGGCTGGAGGAAAAATTCAAGGCGTTGGAAAATTTTGATCATCATCATAGGATCGACGCGAAAGATTTAAGTCTAGTTCCGGATTTGGTACTACCCCATAAGTTTAAAATGCCTGAATTTGAAAAATACAGTGGGACTAGCTGCCCGGAGGCTCACATTACCATGTTCTGCAGGCGGATGGCTGGCTACGTGAGTAAAGATCAACTCTTAATCCACTGTTTCCAAGAAAGTTTAGTAGGTGCGGCAGCCAGATGGTACAACCCACTTAGCGGGCTAACATTAGTTCCTGGAGAGACTTGGCTCAAGCATTTCTGAAGCATTACAGCCACGTCACAGACATGGCACCGGATAGAATTACTTTGCAAGCCATGGAGAAAAGACAAAATGAAAGTTTCAGACAGTATGCGCAAAGGTGGAGAGAGGTCGCCATGCAGGTCCAACCACCCTCTTAGAAAAGAAACTACCATGCTCTTCATTAACACCCTAAAAGCTCCTTTCATAACCCATATGATAGGGAATACCACTAAGAGCTTTGTCGACATAGTAATGGCAGGGGAAATGATCGAACATGCCATCGGATCTTGGCAAAATTGAAGCAGGGAAACCACTAGAAGGTATACTCCTAGAAAAAATGATGGCGAGGTGAATAATACAAACATGGGGCACTCAAAGTCAATTCATTGTTGATCACCCAAAAGCGGTGACTCATCGAGTATCAAGGTTCATCAAGAAAAGAACCTCATTACATAAGGAAAAACGTTGAAAAACTCCAATTTACGCCGATCCCGGATGACGTATAGCGAGTTGTATCAAAGTTTATTTGATGCGCATGTTGTGTCCCCCCAATATCCAAAACCGATGCGACCTCCGCACCCAAAATGGTATGACCCAAACACTCAGTGTGAGTATCACGCGGGGATCACAGGCCATTCGATAGAAAATTGCCTTACTTTCAAGAAATTGGTGGAAAATCTCATCAACATGGGTGTGGTGAAGTTCGACGATGGAGCAGTGGTAATTGAAATTGGGGGCAGGAAAATTGTGTCTCCTTGAATGAGTCATCAGAAACCTAGAGATCGGGGGATCAGAATGCCAATGGTATACCCGAAGAGAGAACCGAGGAATAAAAGTTTTTCGGGCTTCTGCCATTATGTACTTGAGAGTGTTTTGAACAACGAGACTGTGGAAGAAACATGTATTTTTAAAGCTAATCTAGAGTAATGTGCAAAACACACTTGTTGCTTTAAGTCTAGAAGCAATAAGATTCCTTTTGTGAAGTAGGCTTATGTCCAGAATTTTTTATTTCAATAAAATGCATCTTTCTAAGTAAATACTTTCATTATTTACATTTCATACTAAATATTTTTCACTCATGACCATATCATACGAATAATCATCCTTAGGATCATTTATTCTTTGGATTTTCTGCTCGCAATGGGTCCTCAAATATCTATGACATGAGCGACGCTGTTACTGACTCCCTTTTTAATGAGATATGTGTCTAGAGGGATCTAAGGGCTTTGAAGATGACAAAGATTGCAACTTACTTCTCAATGGTAGATTCTACCTTATGAAGTGTCAGCGAACGCTATGAACTAACGAATGAGATGAAGATGGAAGCAACAGCCTAGCTAATCAAGAGGTTCGAGCTATTAGTTTACCAAAAAAGAAAATTGCTTCTGTTATGCTTTAAATGCCAAGTTGAGGAAGACTGTGCCTCCTCCATTTTCCTTATATGAAGCATGGATGTTAACAAACCAGTTTTATCAAAAGCTTCTAGCCCACATCGATTCATTCTCGTGGATGTCGGTTACTTCACAAAATCCCGTGGATGTCGGTTACTTCACAAGATGGCGAAAGTCGCTTCATGTGTCAATCTTACAATGTTGACAGTCATCAAATCCCACTCAAAAAAAGGATTTGCTACTGACAAAAAAATGCCAAAAAGGACAGTGTCAAAAATTTGTAGTGTGTTCAAAGATCAGACACCATATCATAGAGCAACAAAGGCAACCAAAAAGAATGGATCCAAAAAAAAAAAAAAAAAGAAAGAAAGAGAAAAAGGGAACAAAAATAAAACAGGGATTGCAGGAAAGATGGCCGAGACTTATAAAGATTGGTACAAGGAAGTTACCTTCTATGATTACCAAACGTTGGCCAGGGTTTTTTGCCGGGGCAACCCCTTATCCATTGGTTTGGGGAATAGAAGTTTTTAACCTAATCAAAGAAGAGGTTAAAAGTCATCCACCTTGGTCAGATGATGCAAGCTTACAATAAAGGGGAATTCCACGAAAGGAGAACCTGATCCTTCTTTTACAAAAAGATTTCAGAGTAAAGAAAATGCCGATCTGGAAGGACCTTATGCAACAAAGAAGGCATGTTCATGGGAAACATGGGTTATTGACTTCAGATTCTTGAAAAAAAGAGGGTTTCAAAAAAAACACAGAAAAGAAAATGAAGAAAAAGAAAAAGGAGAGGCCAAGGTGAAAACCCGCAAAGGGCGCTTTGAGACCAAAGGGGCTTTGAGTTGAAAACCCAAAAGGGCGGCTCAAACTTTGCTTGAAAGTGAGGCATATAATAGTTGCTACACTTGAGATAACGATGAAGAAGTATGTTATGTCTTGGGGCATCAACAAAGTACTCCAGATCCCCTGAACACATATTGAGCTTAAAATGGTCCTCAAGAAGTTTGAACAGAGAAGCTCATGCTGCGATATCTGGGGCACCTAGTTTCTATTTTACCCATTTGCAGTTATTTTCCTTGTAAAATACACTGCCAATAAGTTTCCTTCATTGCATTTGCTTTGATTAAACTTTTTGAGCTATGCTCCCAATAAATTTTCGTTTCGTCCATCATTATGATCTTTTTCAAGCATTTTGCATTGAAATAACGATTATTGGACTAATAATACTTTCATGAAAAAGTTTAGCATATTACTCTGGAAGTTTACGAAAAATACAATGACACAAACAGGACTATTGTTTAGAACTCACTCAGCTTAAGGTTTGAAAATATTAGAGAAAGATTATTATCTCTTTGGGCCTTTTTGGTTGAACAAAAGACAAGACATTTTGTCGGTGATACAATCTCGACGAATAACGAGCAATGTCAGCCCAAGTGTAAAAGGGGAATCATTCTCGAAAAAATGATATTCGGCATCCATGCGAATATCATGCATACGCATTTGGTTAAGTCACCCGAGGAGTGATCAGTTGACCGAACAAGTTACAGATCCTACGCCCTTGAGTTGCAGTAGGATGGGTTGAAGTTGATACAGATCCTATAGCCATAAGTCGCAGTAGGATGGTTTCAAGATAATACAAATCTTACGTCCCTAAAGTACGGTGGAAAGGAGACTGAAGTTACAGTGGGGCAAACTTGTTGAGCAAGATATAATGGTTCCTTCAAGCTCTATCAAAATACCAGCCGAACAAGATAGAGGTATAATATGTCGATGATAAATTTCGATGGATGACGAATAAAGTGACAACTCTAAACATCAAAAAGGGATCATTACATCTTGCATTCGTACATCTTCATTCAAGACGCATTTAGTTAGGAGCATTTGATTCATTCTGATCATTGCGTCTTAATCATTGAAAAAATCATTCTCATAGAATTTGGCATTCATGCAAATATCGTCCATAAGGCATTTAGTTAGGGGCATTAAGGTCCCTTCTGATCATTGCATCCTAATTGTTATACATTTAACAAAGGATCATTCTCATGACATTACGCATTCATGCAAATGTCATCCATGGTCATTTAGTTAGGAGCGTTTGATTCACTCGATCATTGTTCCTAACCATTGTGAAAAGACCATTCTCACAATATTCTGCATTCACGCAAGTGTCGTCCATAACACATGTAGCTTAGGAGGCTTTGAGTCATTCCGATCATAGCATCCTCATCGTTTGCACAAGCATAAGCACATAAAATTAATTCTACAGACAAAGTTCCTCAAAGAGCGGTGCTGCAATATCAAAATTCAGATTTTGTTCCCCAAGAGAGCAGTGAAGATTGAAGTCTTCACGAAGATAGTGAGGAAGCGAGTTGGAAAGTTCAGATTTTATTTCCTCAAAGTTCCGTGGATTTCAAAGTAGAGAAGATAGAGACTACGAATCTCTTCTCCCCGAATTCTCATTTCTCGACGCCCGAAGAGAGTAGGTTGAGATTACAAATCCCGTCTCCTTGAGTTAACAATGAGGATCAATCATTATTTCTTTGAAGTTTCAGTGAGAGAAGATAGAGACTACGAATCTCTTCTCCACGAATTCTCATCTCCTCGACGTTCGGTGGAGTAGGTTGAGATTACAAATCCCGTCTCCTTGAGTTAACAATGAGGATCAATCATTATTTCTTTGAAGTTTCAGTAGAGAAGATAGAGACTACGAATCTCTTCTCCCCGAATTCTCATTTCCTCGACGTTCGATGGAGTAGGTTGAGATTACAAATCCCGTCTCCTTGAGTTAACAATGAGGATCAATCATTATTTCTTTGAAGTTTCAGAGAGAGAAGATAGAGACTACGAATCTCTTCTCCCTGAATTCTCATTTCCTCGACGTTCCAGTAGAGTAGGTTGAGATTACAAATCCCGTCTCCTTGAGTTAACAATGAGGATCAATCATTATTTCTTTGAAGTTTCAGTAGAGAAGATAGAGACTACGAATCTCTTCTCCCTGAATTCTCATCTCCTCGACGTTCCAGTGGAGTAGGTTGAGATTACAAATCCCGTCTCCTTGAGTTAACAATGAGGATCAATCATTATTTCTTTGAAGTTTCAGTAGAGAAGATAGAGACTACGAATCTCTTCTCCCTGAATTCTCATTTCCTCGACGTTCCAGTGGAGTAGGTTGAGATTACAAATCCCGTCTCCTTGAGTTAACAATGAGGATCAATCATTATTTCTTTGAAGTTTCAGTAGAGAAGATAGAGACTACGAATCTCTTCTCCCTGAATCCTTATTTCCTCGAAGTTTCCGTGGAGTAGGTTGAGATTACAAATCCCGTCTCCCTGAGTTAACAATGAGGATCAATTCCTTTTTTGAAGTTTCAGTAGAGAAGATAGAGACTACGAATCTCTTCTCCCTGAATTCTTATCCTGAAGTCACAATAAAGCGGATCGAAGACATCAGTCTAGTGATCTCTGAGTTTGCAGGGATCAGATTGAAAATAGCAGATCTGACCTTTCTGAAGTTGCAGGAAGCAGATCGAAGATATCAGTCCGGTAATCCCTGAGTTTGCAGGGATCAGATTGAAAATAACAGATTTGACATTCCTGAAGTTGCAGGAAGCAGATCGAAGACATCAGTCTGGTGATCCCTGAGTTTGCAGGGATCAGATTGAAAATAGCAGATTTGACCTTTCTGAAGTTGCAGGAAGCAGATCGAAGACATCAGTCTAGTGATCCCTGAGTTTGCAGGGATCAGATTGAAAGATAACTGATTTGACCTTTACGAAGTTGCAGGAAGCGATCGAAGACATCGATCTGGTGATCCCCGAGTTTGCGTGGATCAGATTGAAGATAGCGATTTGACCTTTCTGAAGTTGCAGGAAGCAGATCGAAGATATCAATCTGGTGATCCCTGAGTTTGCAGGGATCAAATTGAAGATAGTAGATTTGACATTCCTGAAGTTGCGGGAAGCGGATCGAAGACATCACCGTGATCCCCGAGTTTGCGAGGATCGATTGAAAATAGCGAGTTGACCTTCACGAAGTTGCAGGAAGCGATCGAAGATATCAACTGGGATCCCCGAGTTTGCGGGGATCAGTTGAAGATAGCGATTTGACATTCACGAAGTTGAGGAAGCGGGTTGAAGACATTAGTCCGGTGGTCTCACGAGTTTGTAGGGATATACGAACGACGTTGCAAGGAGCAACGTTGCAAGGAGCAAATCGAAATGAGCGGATTAAAAGCGAAAAACCCTATACCTCACGAAGTTGCGGTGATAGAGTGGATCAAAACAACAAGATGCGATGGATGAAATGAGGCTACAAAAGAAGCGGGGCTTAGCGAGCCCGGGCAAAATGGGCCTTTTGAAAGTCTTTGCTCTATTCTCGTTACGACAATGAGCAAAGAGGGGTAGTCTATCGAGCCCATTTGCCCTGGGCCCATTTAAGCAAACCCAAATAAAGCCAACGGCCCAACCAACGAGGCCCAGCAGGCCCATGAATTTTTCCGGCTAGCTAGGGTCTCGAAAACCCTAGCGCGCGCCTCAGGCCACTTGCCCACCAGCCTCTCGACCACTGCTCCATCGCCTTGCTGCCGGAGCCACTTGTGCCGCCACCGCCCAAATGCTGCGAAGCGTAAAAGGAGAAAAGACAGAGAAAGTAAAACAAGTAGCATTTTCGGCTATAAAAGCCGATCCAAACAGTTTGTAGAGAGGAGGGGAATTTTTTTGATTTTTGAATACAAAAAAACAAGCAAAGATTCAAGCAAAAACAAAAAAAAAGCAATAAATATTGGAAGGAAAGAAAAATAAATTCAAAAAGTACTAAGGTCCTTTTTATTTCCTTTTCTTCTTTTATTTTTGTTCTTGAATCCATTATATCCATATATATATATTCTCGTCTTTTACTAAAAAGCAGTATATATATATAAAAAGGGGAAGAAAAGGAAATTTTACCTATTCCGCCACAGGTAAGTGTGTGTGTAAGACGACTGAGAGCCTTGCATGGCAGTGACTGTCGGAATCCTCACCGGAGACAAGGACCGAGAGAAAAAAGAGAAAGATTAGAGTTTTTTTTTTTTTAAAACAAGCGGGAGAAATGATTTTTTTGGGAAATTTGGGCCTTAAATAGCCTCCCAAAACGAGCGTCGCTTTGAGGGTGGTTTTAAACGCCCAAAACAGCGTCGTTTTGGCCTTGACCCGACTCATCGACCCGACCCGCCTCGGGATCCGCGTGTTTTTGCTTTTGGGGTTAATTTCCTATTTGGTCCCTCCGCCTTTTTGATTACGCAATTAGGTTTTCACTTTTTTAAATCCGGCCCAATAATTTCATCTTTGGTTCCACTTTAGTCCATAGTGAAACGCAGTAGCAAACAAGGCACTCAGGAAATTTATCCATCCGGTCCTCTTTATTCTCGCGCGTTTCAGTCTAGTCCCTCTATTAATTATTTTATATAATTTGTCCCTAAACTTCCGTTTTAAATTCAAATTAGCCCTTTTAATTATTTTGCAATTTTTATTATTATTACTACTATTTAATATTCTTATTATCGTTACTATTAATTATTTATTATTATCATAATTATATTATTACTATGCTATACTATTATTATTAGTATTACTTCTTTTATTCTTTTATTCTTTTATTTTATTATTATTGCCATTATTTTTAGTATTTAATTATTAACACTACTATTATTTTATTTACATTATTATTATACTATTATTATTACCGTTATTACTATTATTATATTACTATTTATATATATACATACTATTATTATCATTTCATTATTATTTCATTATTTCATTTATATTTATTACTATTTTCACTTTTTGTTTATTATTATTATTATTATTATTAGTTTTATTAGTTTTATCATTATTACTATTTCTTATTTTATCATTTTTTTTATTTCTACTACCACTATTTTTATCATCATTATTATTTTATAATTATTTTTTACTACTGTTAATATATGATTATCATCGTAATACTTTTATTTTATCACTACCTATGTTATTACTTTTACTTTATCATTATTATTAATATCTTAGTATCACTCGTACTAGTGTATTATTTCACATCGTTATTTTATTATTATTATTCTTTTCACCTATAACATCGTGTTTTCATATTATCATTTGTCACATTAATTTTTCTCGTTACATCAGTTTTCAAATAACCGATATTTCGTATTAAAGATTCGAGGGAATCGAGCCCTAACTTACTGGGTTCCGGTTCTTCTCATTTAATCTGAATAACGGAATATCCCTTTTAAAATTGCAATACAAGTTTTAAACAAAACACTTAATCTCGGATATTCGAAATGTCGCGCCCTAACTTACTGGACTCGACATCTAGACACTTCGAGATAAGTTTCTTTTCTTTCTTCTAAAATGGAGGCAATATTCCTAATTTGGACCTTCGAGAAAACGAGCCCTAACTTACTCGGGTTACGATTTCTCGTTTGACAAATGACGGAGATCCTCTCCAAAAATAAAACCAAGTTTTAAAAGGCGAGCTTAGTTTCAAGAGCCTAAAGTGTCGCGACCTAACTTACTGGACATGATACTTTATCTCTTCGAAAATAAGAGAGCCTTAACGTCTCTTCCAATTCCACCAAGTTTTGGAAATAAAAAGTATCTATTTTCAAACCATTTCAAAGTTTTCAACATTAGGACATCAATCAATCAGTTTGGTACCAATTTCGGGCGTGACGAGGGTACTAATCCTTCCTCGCACGTAACCGACTCCCGAGCCCATTTTCTCAAAATTCGCAGACTAAAAACATTGTTTTAGTAAATTGAAATATTTATTAAGACAAAGGTGATCCGATCTTACCCAAATAAAGATCGGTGGCGACTCCCTTCCTTTTCATTTTTTTAAAACCACGAGTCGACCGCGTCGTTTACCAGTTTCATCAAAAAATGGTTACGACATATCCTACAACTAAAAAGTTGTCTATTTTTGCATAAAAACCTTGCTTTATTATATTATATTATATTATATGATATATGATTTCTTGTACGCAAAATAATGAGAAATTAAATATCAAATATTGGCAAATTGAGTCTTAGCTCGATTGGTATTACACTGTTACAAGTGTAGGAGGATGGTGGCTCGAGTGCGTTAAAGTACATTATCCTCTTATTTAAGGATTAAGAAAGAGCTATGAATATTTCTAAGTATTATATAAAACAGAGAAGACATGATAAAAATTTATAACGAGGTTAATGTTAAAAAAATCACATATTAAAAATATGAATGGTTATCAGTATATTTTTAATATGTCGAATAAAAGTAAAAATAATTGAGATTTTAAACCTAAAATCTCGGATATATATGGGGATTTTTTATGAAGTTTATTCCAAGTCGATTTTTTTTTTTCCTTTTGGCAATATGGATCGAATTTCAAATCTATAGTGATTAATGCAATTTTATCTACAAAATATAGGATATCGATCATCTTTAATAATTTAATTATATTTTAAATCGAGTGAATTAAATATTTTTAAAATAAATTAAAAAAAATCATATAATCCTTATATTTAGATATCAATTTTGGAGAATCCAATTTTCAAAACTTAAAACAACAAGCATTTAACGAGGTATGAATTTTAAGCATTATGGGATGCTATAACCTAAATTGTTTTATTTGATATTCAAAGATCCGAAATTATCTTCCAAAAAAGGATTTCATACTTTAAAACGTGTTATAAATTTTCTGAAATCCCCACTTTTACCGCCACTCTACGTGCATGGATCGGAGCTTAAAAATGTGAAATTAAATGTGGAAGTAAAATTACGGTATCTGTAAGCGAACGTGTTTGTTTACAATGAAACACTTAAAAATTATTTCGACAATTGTGCTCGAGAGATTACTATATTGGAGAAAAATATTACTAAATCAATTACCCGAAAATAATTAATAGTCTAACCGAGTTACGAAAATTAAAGTAAAAGTAATTAATTAAAACTAAAAACCATCCTAAGTTAAGTTATTGAGAATTCCTATTCTTAGTTTCGACAATGCAATCTACTTAGTCAAGAATAAAATGAAGCCCTAATTATTAACTAAGCCGATAATTACCCTTAGCGTAAGTACTTACCATCCTTAGCTAGGAATACCCTTTCGGTCTTACCGCTTGGTACTAGTTTACTCAACAGGATATACTTTCGGTCTCACCTGCCTAAATATTCTACTAGGGTCGTCAATCCTAGTATACTAAATTCTTTTAAATAAATACTCAATTTTAGATAATTATTTACTTATTTTGCATGTATAAAGCACAATTATATTTTAATATTTACACAAACATTCAATTAACAAAGTTAACTAAAGAGATGTAAATAAAAGATTAATAAAAGAGAATGATTATTAATTTGATCGAAGTAAAAGCGCGATTCCGAAATAATCTCTGTTTTTGGGAAAAGTAGTGGACATTTTAAACACAATGGCGTCGTATTACGAATACTTTCCATGGTTATAATAATAATAATATTAATAACGCAAATGATTGGTGAAAAAGACTGCTGGTAGATTCGCTTGAATTCAGTCAAGAGTAAATATCACTCATGCTCTCAAGTATTTGGCATAAATAATTTTTATCTTTACATTTTTGTACATAATCAGCGATGAAAAAATCAAATCAAATTATTGAATTGAATCGAAAATATGGAGATAGCATTTAACATTGAATTTGATATTTTAATTGAACAATCAGGTTCAGTAAATCAGTGGCTCAAAAATACAAATTGATTTGAATCATGGTCGAATTTATTGCAAATCGCAGGTGTTTTTATACGAAATTTACTTCTCTTTCTCTTCCACCCATTTGGACTGATAAGAGGTCCATCAGCTAAGGGAAGGACCAGAATGATATGCCTAAAAGTTTAAGGATTGACAAAGGATATTTACTTTGTAACATGTTTCTAAACATTATATACTAATAATTTATATGTAAGCGTGGAATTTTGGTGAGGAAAATCTCAAACATCCGAACGAAATACGAACAACAACTCGAACAGAAAAAATGAAGCAATAGGACAATGTTCCAAGACGTGTATCAAGCCACTATTTTTAAGGTTCTATTTTCCCCCACCTATACTCGGTGCACAAATGAGTTTCAAACAAATGAAGCTTGACGATACAATGAAACCCGGTGACTATTTGCATTTTATATTGACGAAAATAGTCCACTAAGCACTGAACAGAGTAAAATAAGAAAATCAATTTCTATAATGATTTTCTACGACTATTCTTTATAGAACAATCTAAGAGAAATAGAAGATGGAGGAAGAATAGAAAGATCTTTGAGAACTTTTTGCTATATTTTTCAAATGAAATCTCACTCTTATTTATAGAAATTCTCATCTCTCTTAGAGACGCAATTTTCATTAATTTAGGCCCAAAACCTCCTTTTAATTTCAATTACACCCTTAATCTATTTATCTTCAAATTTTGTATTATTTCAAACTGTTTAATTTATTTATTTATTTGTATAATTTCAATCTTTAATCAAATTTTTATTAATGATTCATTTTTTATTTACTTACGTTCCTATCATTTCTTTTATTATTGTTTTTTTAGTATTTCAAATTGGCTCGTTTTCTCCTTCATGGTGTATTCTTTTTATAAATATATATTTTTATATACATATTGTTTATTATTCCATTTTATCTATTATTTATTCACTTACTTGTTTATTATTATTATATAATTGTTTATAATCTCTTATTTACGCAAAATTTTACTATTATCATTGTCGAAACCATTTTTTTTTCGTTTGTTTGGAAAATGGGGTCGACTTTAAAAACGGAAATGGAGTCGCCACCAATCCTTTTTTTGAGGTGTGATCGGATCACCTTGAGATTGATCATTTTAATAAAACATTTTGATCTATTTAAATAATGATTTTGGTCTACGAAATTCAAGAAAAATGAGTTCGGGAGTCGGTTACGCACGAGGAAGGATTAGCACCCTCGTAACGCCCAAAATTGGTACCGAATTGATTGATTAATGTCTTAATGTCGAAAATTTGAAAAGATTTTAAAACACGATCCTCTTTGTTTTTTTAAAAAACTTGAATGAATTAAACTAGATGCTGAGACCCGCTTATTTCGAAGGAATAAAAAATCATACCCAGTGAGTTAGGATACGACATTTCGAATCCTCGAACTAAGCTTGCCTTTATTTAAAACTCATACATTTAAATTTAAGAAGGATATTCGATAATTTGGGTCAAATGAAAAATTGAAACCCAGTAAGTTAGGGCACAATTTCTCAAAATTCCAAATACGGAATATTGCCTTTGCTTTTAGAAATCCTTATCTCGAGATACCAAAATGTCATATTCAGTGAGTTAGAACACAACATTTTTGAATTCCCGAGAATAAGCTTTTATTTAATCCAAATATTTTGGTTTAAAAATAATTGGTTCTTTAGACTCGATGAGAAAAATCGAAACCCAGTAAGTTAGGGTACGATTTCTTTCGGATCTTTGAACGCGGAATGTTTGTTATTTTCAAAACGAAAATTGCAATGCATCGAACAAAATGTGGCATAATCGTGGTAAAATGGGACACAATTTATAGTATACATGCATAATAGAGTAAAAACGAGGGAAACAATATAAATAACAATAATAAAAACAAAAATAAATAAGAACTAAAACAAATAATTTATGTAAAATAATAGGTAAAAAAATGATAAAATAAAAAACAAAAACAAAAGATAATAATAAATCAATAAAATAAATAAATACTATGTACAATAGTTTAAAGATAATAAAATAATAATAATACAATAATAATACTAATAAAGTTAATAATAATAAAGAAAAAAAATATTAGTAGTAATATTAAAAATAATAGTAAAATAATAATAATAATACTAGTAACAATAAGAGCATTAGTAATAATAATAATAATAATAATAATATTATTAAAATAACTAATTTAATAGCAAATATAACAAAAGAAATGAAAAAGAGACTAAATTAAATCTTTAAAACAAAATTTCGGGGCGAATTACAAATAATCCAAAGAAGGAAGGACCAAAATAAGACGCGCTAAAAAGGATAGGGACTGAACGAGACAATACCCCTTTGTCCACATGCGCGTCTTTGTTAGATGGACCGAAATGGAACAAAAGAAAAGTTAAAGGGATAAATTAAAAACAAAAAAAAACCGAATTAAAAAATTAAAAAATGAGGAAGGGCCAAATGCGCAAATGGACCAGAAATGAAAACACGCGGATACTCTCAGGGTACGGGTCGGACTCGGGTCGGGTTCCCCAAAACTTCGTCGTTTTGGGGCTTTTCAGAACTCACCGCAACGACGCCGTTTTATCCTTCTATAAGAGCTAAAATTTTAGGAAAAAAAACTTCATTTTAGCCACCTCCTTAAAAAAAAAAACTCAAAGTTCTCTCAACTCTCTCCTTCCCCCTTTGAATCCGGCCAGGGGTCCAGCCACCAACCACCGTGCCGGTCGCCGGTCGCCGGCGCCGGCGCCAGCGCCGCCGTATACGGCGGTGGGGAGACCAAAAGTCGCCCTTTTTCCAGCGGAGTTAAAAAGGTAAGTTTTCTCCCTCTTTTTGAAACTCTTTTCAAAATAAAAAAAATATGAAAAATAAGGAAATATGTGTATCTAGATAGTTTCGAAAAAAGAATGAAAATAAAGGAGCAAAAGAAAAAATAAAATAGAAAGCCCACTCTTTTTCGATTGATGAATAATGTTTTTTTTTTTTATTTCTCTCCATTTTTGGTATTCAATCGCCTGTAAAAAACTACAATGTTGTTTTTCGGTTCTTATAGCCGAATTAAAAATAAAATGAAATACAACAAAAATCCTTCGTTTTTCTTGTTGTCGTTTGTTTTGTCATTTTCGCAGGTACGGAGGTGACGTGGTGTATGGAGGCGGTGGTGGCGCGCGTGTGGGTGTATGGCGGCTGAAGGCATCGCGCAAGGCTAGGTTTTTGCTTCGATTTTTTTGTGTTAGGGCTAGGCTATTGGGCTTAGGTTTAATATTGGGCTGTTATTAGTTGGTTTTGTAATGAAAAGAAGCTGGATTGTTATTTTATTTTTGTTTGGTTTTTATTTTTGGTTAATTGGGGGCAGTGAAATTGGCCTTCTACAATTTGCCCCTCTTTGCTCATTTTCGTGTAATGAGAATAGAGCAAAGACTTCAAAAGGCCAATTTTGCCGGTCTTGCCGAATCCTCGACTTCTTGGCACTTCTTTTCTTCTTGAGTAGCTTCATTCCCTCCCACTTTGCATCTTCAAGGGCATAGAAACTAGCGCTTCGATCCAATTCAAGGATATTAAACTTGTAGCTTTAATCCCAGCTCATTTGCAACTCGGGGAGATAAGATTCGCCATCTTGACCGCTCCACTGCAACTCGGGGAGATAAGACTTGTGACTTCAACTGCTCCCATCGCAACTTCGGGGAGATGAGGTTTTTTTAATTTGATTCGACCTCGCAACTTCAGAGGTATAGGATATGTCGTTTTAATCGCTCCTTCGCAACCGGGGAGATAGGATTAAGCGTCTTGATCTGCTTCCCGCTGCGGCTTGTGGGAGATAAGACTTGTATGGTATCTTCGATCCACTTCACTGCAAACTCAGGAAGACAAGATCTGCTATCTTCAATCTACTCCACTGCAAACTCAGGGATGCCAGACTGGTATATTCGATCCACTTCACTGCAAACTCAGGAAGACAAGATCTTCTATCTTTAATCTGCTCCACTGCAAACTCAGGGATGTCAGACTGGTATCTTCGATCCACTTCACTGCAAACTCAAGAAGACAAGATCTGCTATCTTCAATCTGCTCCACTGCAAACTCAGGGATGCCAGACTGTTATCTTCGATCCACTTCAATGCAAACTCAGGGAGACAAGATCTGCTATCTTCAATCTGCTCCACTGCAAACTCAGGGATGCCAGACTGGTATCTTTGATCCACTTCACTGCAAACTCAGGAAGACAAGATCTGTGAATTCACCGATGTTACGACACCATCCTTTGGGGGACCTATCCTGTAAAATCGGTTTTATGTGTTTATGCTTATGCAAAATGGTTAGGATGCAATGATCAGAACGAGTCTAATGCTCCTAACTAAATGTATTATGGACGACATTTGCATGAATGCAGAATGTCATGAGAATGATCCCTTTTTTAAATGTTTAAGGTGTCATCGCTCATTGTTTATTAAGGCTTTATCACTGACATATTATGCTGCCATCTTGTTCGTCTGGTATTCTCGACAGAAAACCCGAGAAAACAATTATATCTTGCTTAACAAATCTGCCCCACTGTAACTTCAGGGTTCATCTCATTTTGACTTAGGGGTATAGGATCTGAATCTTTTCCAATCCATCCCACTGCGACTCCAAAATGTAGGATTTGTTTCTTCTTCAATCCATCCCATTGCTATTCAAGGGTACAGGACTTGTATCATCTTCCATTCATACCACCGCAACTCAGGGGTAGAGGACTGTAACTTGTTCAATCAACTGATCACTCCCCAGGTGACCTAACCAAGTATGGATGCAGAATATCATTTTTTCTCTAGAATAATTCCCCTTTTACACTTGGGTTAACATTGCTCTCTTTCGTCAAGATTGCATTACTGACGTAATATCTTGTCATTTTGTTCAATCACCATTTTTGCCAAAAATCCGGAGGGATAGTCTCAGTTTAGACTCTTCCTTAAACTTGGTGAGTTTTAAATAATAGTCTTGTTTCAAATTCTTGTATTATTTAGAAGCTTCCAGAGTAATATGCAAAAATCCTTTTATGAAAGTATTATTAGTCCACTAATCGTTATTTCAATGCAAAATGCTTGAAAAAGATCATAACAATGGACAAGAAGGAAATTAAATAGGAGCATAGCTCGAAACAAATAAGTTGAGCAAAGATAGCAAATGCAATCAAAGGAAATTTATTGGTAGTGTATTTTGAAATGAATAAAATAAATAAAGATAGCAAATTCAGAATGAGTAAGATGGAAACTAGGTGCCCCAGATATTGCAGCCTGAGCTTCCCTGTTCAAACTTCTTGAGGACCATTTTGAGCTTAATATATGTTTAGGGGATCTGGAGTACTTTGTCGATGCCCCAAGACGTAGCATACTACTTCATTGTTAATTCAGGCATAGCAAGACTGCTGTATGCCCCACTTTTGATCAAAATTTGAGCCGCCCTTTTCGGGTTTTCAACTCAAATCCCATTTGGTCTCAAAGCACCATTTGCGGGTTTTCGCCTTGGCCTCTCCTTTTTCGATTTGATCTTTTTGATTTTTTTATTTATTTTTTATTTTTTTAAGGTCTCAAGGCGCCTTTTGCGGGTTTTCACCTTGCCTCTCCTTTTTAGGTGAAATACTTCTTGATTGAATTCACCGGATTGGGCGTGTCCCTGCCATCCATTTTGGTCAATGTTTCCAGAATAGACTTTTTCACTACATAAAGTCTTTCCTTAGTTTGACATCAATTTTCCTCTGAAGTCCTTTTGTATATGAAGAATCTTCTTCAATATCAGGTTCTCCTTTGGGAATTCTCTAGGATGAACCTCTATATCGTAAACCCGTATCATCTGACTGAAACGGATAGCTATTAATTTTTCTCCACAAATTCGATTGATCACATCGGGATTGGATCCATTCTGCCTCATCTAACTTCAGTTCTGATAAAACTCGGAAAAAAGGAATTTCGACTTCAATGGGCAAAACTAATGAGAAATGTGTTGCCCCGGTGACAGTCCTGGCCAACGTTTGATAAGCATAGAAGGTAAATAGTAACTTCTATATGCCAATCTTTACAAGTCTCGGTCTTTTTTACGATCTTTTGTTTTTCTTTTTTTTTGGCTGCCTCTGTTGCTGATATAATGTCTGATCTTTGAATAGACTATAAACTTCTGATATTGCGGTTATGCATTGTTAAACACGATCCTTTCTGGCATTCTTTGTTGGCACCTGAATTTTTGAGTTTTTTTTTTTTTTGCATTGAGAGTGAGATTTGATGACTGTCGACATTGTAAAATTGGCATAAGAAGCGACTTTCACTCTTTTAGTGAAGTAATCGACGTCCATGAAGATGAATTGATATTGGCTTGAAGCTTTTGATGAGATCAGCCCCACAACATCCATGCCCCACATATAGAAAATCTGTGAAGGAATAGAGGAGGCACATAAATCTTGTCTTCCTCAATTTGGCATTTACGGCATAACTGATGCAATCTCTCTTTCATGGTAGACCAGCAGTACCTGAACCTCATGATTGGCCTGGCTATTGCAGAACCATTAGCATGTATTCTTTAGACACCCTTATGGACCTCTTCTAAGATTTTCCCAGGCGTATCTTAATACGATCGGTGAAAACATCTTTGAATGATGTCTTGCCTTATTTTTGTGGTGAGCTAGGCTTCGATCTTCACCCCTTTCCTAGGCTTGTAATGTCCACTGACCCTTTGCAAGGTAAAGTCTATCTTTATCTTGTTCTACCATCCTTAACAAATCAAAAGATAGGCTACAATCTCTGTTATCTTTAAAGTCCTTAGATCCCTTAGACCCATATCTCATTCAAAAAGGGAGTCAGTAACAGCGTCGCTCATGTCTTGATATCTGGGTACCTATTGAAGGCAAATTCTAAAGAATAAATGATTCTAAGGATGATTGTTTATGGTATGGTCATGAATAAAGAATGAAAGAATATTCTAAAAACAAAAGAATGTATAATATGAAATGGAAAGAATGAAAAAATATTTGCTTAAAAAAGATGTATTTTATTGAAATAAAAATTCTGGACACAAGCCTATTTCACAAAAGAAATCTTATTACTTCTAGGCTTAAAGCAACAAGTGCGTTTTGTACGTTACTCTGAGTAAGCTCTAAATACTACTAGAATTTCTTCCGCAGTCCAATTGCCCAAAACACTCCCAAGTTCATATTTCTACATTTGGCGCGTCATCTAACTTCACAATACCCATGTTGATGAACCTTTCGACCAACTTCTTAAATGCAATGCAGTTATCGATTGAGTGACCCGTTATTTTCGCGTGATACTCGAATTGAGCATTCGAATCATACCATTTGGGGTACGGGGGTTGCATTGGTTTCAGGTAATGATGAGCTACAGCATGCATATCAAATAAGCTCTAGTTAACTCCCTATACGTCGTTGGAATAGGTGTGAACTGGGGTTTTTCTGAATTCGATTTTGGATTGGGTTTTTACTTTGGGGGGACCTGATAGCTGGTATTTGTCGTCTTTGGCTGGCTTACTATAAATGGCTTCGATTGGCTCTTGTTATACCTACTTGTATTATTCACTTCATTTTCCTTCTTCTTCGGGGCCTTTGAAATCCACTCTCCCCTTTTCTTTTTTTCTGTTGAGCCAAGAACAACAGGATTAACTTGATCATCCTCTGGGTCAAAACCTGAGCCCATCGGGAAGTTCAACAGGGCCGAAGTATCAGTCTGACATTGCGGTCCGATAATGACGGGTACCCCATGCGAATGCGTGCCTGCTTGAGTCGAGACACTTATTGGGGAAAATCTTGGGGAATAAATCATGTCTTCATTGTCATCCATACTGTTGACCACTGAGTCACCCCTTTTTTCAAGTCCTCCAGCTAGTAAATGGGTTAACTGGCCCATCATATTCCTTTGGAATTCTAGCATTTGTTGAATTTTGGCCAATTGCTCTTGCATCAGTATTTGCCTTTGCTCTAGTCTCTCCAACCTTTGTTCCATGTCTTCTAGGTTAACTGAAATAATTTTTAATTAGGGTCTTTCTACAAATTTTAATACATATGATGTGATGTAATGCAAATGCATGAAATGCAATGAAAATGCATGGAATGAATGCAAATAGAAAGAGAGGTGTTGATTCTGAATTCAATTCCATTAGAAGAACTTTTCTAGAAAATAAATTTCTTTACATAAAACGGGTTACATATACGACATTGTCTTCATAGTCCAAGTGAAGACACTAATCCTTTTCTTCCTATTCGAACGTTATGGTCGTGTCCCGTGAACTTTCTCAATAGATGCCTCTTCTAGCTCCTTGTTGCTTGATCCAGGCTGTGACTCTTCACTCACTTATCCTCCGTGATGCTCATAAGCTTCCTTAAGAAAATTGAGACGTATTGACTCTCGAGTAATCCTTGCTGGCTTAAATCCCCAGGCAACGGGGCAAAGTCATATACTATCAATCTTTTCTTGTTGTGTTTACTTGGACTATATTTGGACGAATGTATTATAACCCATTTTATCAAGCAATCCATTTTCTTATGACAAACTCTTCTATTTAGTAATCGAATATAAATCAACACCTTCTTTCTATGATGATGCAATGCAATGCAATCATAAACAAGGCACGTTAGCACAGGATAAATAAACAACAGAATAAAGTACCTAATCGTGTGACCACTAGGGTTTGGCGTGGCTCTACCTAGGGTTAGCTCTTAGGGTCTTCTACATGTGGTTTGGTTCTAAAGTTGAGGTACCCGAACCAGTAGATTCCTCGATCCTCACCCATTATAGGCTCATACGGACCGAGTTCAGTTCAGGGGAATACATTTCCCTATGGCTGCACGGAGATGAAAATCTCACGAAGACATAGGTATGGATGTATCCCGAAAGCGATCCACTATCCTACACGGAGGTGAAAACCTCACGAAGGAGTAGCTTCTCACTCCCACTTAAAAGGGATAAAAACCAAAAGGTCTTTATGCAATATGATGCAAGACTCGAATCACAAGAATCATATGACACAAACAAATGCAGTAAAAGGATCGTAATTTTTCAAGACAATTTTCCAAATTTTCAATCAAAAGGACAAAAATTAATCAATTTATGGCCTGACTCTCAACTTGATCCCAGTGAGTCGCCAAGTTTATCGAAACCATTTTTTTCGTTTGTTTGGAAAATGGGGTCGACTTTAAAAACGGAAATGGAGTCGCCACCAATCCTTTTTTTGAGGTGTGATTGGATCACCTTGAGATTGATAATTTTAATAAAACATTTTGATCTATTTAAATAATGATTTTGGTCTATGAAATTCAAGAAAAATGAGTTCGAGAAGTCGGTTCGCATACGAGGAAGGATTAGCACCCTCATAACGCTTAAAAATTGGTGCGAATTGATTGATTAATGTCTTAATGTCGAAAATTTGAAAAGATTTTAAAAACACGATCCTCTTTGTTTTTTAAAAACTTGAATGAATTAAACTAGATCTTTGAGACCGCTTATTTGAAGGAATAAAATATCATACCAGTGAGTTAGGATACGACATTTGAATCCTCGAACTAAGCTTGTCTTTATTTAAAACTCATACATTTAAATTTACGAAGGATATTCGGTAATTTGGGTCAAATGAAAAATCAAAACCCAGTAAGTTAGGGCACAATTTCTCAAAATTCCAAATACGAAATATTGCCTTTGCTTTTAGAAATCCTTATCTCGAGATACCAAAATGTCATATTCAGTGAGTTAGAACACAACATTTTTGAATTCCCGAGAATAAGCTTTTATTTAATCCAAATGTTTTGGTTTAAAAATAATTGGTTCTTTAGACTCGATGAAAGAAATCGTACCCTAACTTACTGGGTTTCGATTTTTCTCATCGAGTCTAAAGAACCAATTATTTTTAAACCAAAACATTTGGATTAAATAAAAGCTTATTCTCGGGAATTCAAAAATGTTGTGTTCTAACTCACTGAATATGACATTTTGGTATCTCGAGATAAGGATTTCTAAAAGCAAATGCAATATTCCGTATTTGGAATTTTGAGAAATTGTGCCCTAACTTACTGGGTTTCGATTTTTCATTTGACCCAAATTACCGAATATCCTTCTTAAATTTAAATGTATGAGTTTTAAATAAAGACAAGCTTAGTTCGAGGATTCGAAATGTCGTATCCTAACTCACTGGGTATGATATTTTATTCCTTCGAAATAAGCGGGTCTCAGCATCTAGTTTAATTCATTCAAGTTTTTTTTTTAAAAAAGAGGATCGTGTTTTAAAATCTTTTCAAATTTTCGACATTAAGACATTAATCAATCAATTCGGTACCAATTTTGGGCGTCACGAGGGTGCTAATCCTTCCTCGCATAACCGACTCGAACTCATTTTTCTTGAATTAAATGAGACCAAAATCATTATTTAAATAGATCAAAATGTTTTATTAAAATGATCAATCTCAAGGTGTTCCGATCACACCTCAAAAAAAGGATTGGTGGCGACTCCATTTCCGTTTTTAAAGTCGACCCCATTTTCCAAACAAACCAAAAAAAAAAATGGTTTCGACAATCATCATTATATTATTTTAATTCTTCTTTGTTACTTTTTTTTTTGATACTTTCATATCTATTATTTTTATCATGCATATTCCACTTTCTTTTATTATTATTTATTATTGTTTAATTAACATTAGATTTAATTGATTATTGCCATTGCTTATTTGTTGTCTCATTATTATAGATATACCGTCATTTCGCTTATTCGCGTTATCATTCTATTATTGTTCCAACCGTGTCGCGAGCCGGGTTTAAATATTCATTCTTTACACTATAATCCAAATAAAATAAATATGTATAGTTTTAAACATTACATGTGTATTTATTCAAAAACTTTTGGAAATAAAGGCAATATTCCGTGTTTAGAGCTTCGAGAAATTGTACCCTAACTCACGGGATTTCGCTCTCGTTGAACTTAAATAACCGAATATTCTTTTAAAATCAAAATACATACGATTTAAAAAAAAAGGCAAGCTCATTCTCAAAGGTTCAAGGTGTTGTGTCCTAACTTACGAGACATGATATTTTGCTACTTTGGGACGAGAAAGTCCTAAACACACGTTTTGATTTATCCAAACGATTTTAACTAAATATAACATTAATAAAGAGGGATCGTATTTTAATTTTTTTTCGAGTTTTTAACTTTCGACATTAAGACATTAATTAATCAATTAGGTACCAATTTTGGGTGTTACGAGGGTGCTAATCCTTCCTCGTACGTAACCGACTCCCGAACCCGTTTTTCTGAATTTCGTAGACCAAAATTGTTGCTTTAATAAATTAATCCGTTACGAGGTGACCCGATCACACCTCATAAAAATGATCGGTGGCGACTCCCTTTTTCGTTTTTTAAAATAAAAAGTCGACCTTTCAAAAAATGGTTTCGACACCAGCATTTGTTTTAGAACAGTTTTGATGATGGGTGGTAAGGATTTTGTTTTAAGATTCATAGTTGTGGAAGGAGTTTTCACATTTATGGGAGTTTGTTTTCTATTTTATGTGTCACAACTTTGATTATTTGTACTCCTTGGTTTAGGTGAAGTTTCGATAACAAATGGTTCCGAAGAATTGAGAGCTCTTGAAACTGTTCGTTTGTTTGGGGTAAGAGATCAAATGCTTTAAAGTGTTTGGAATTAGAATATTATGGTTAATTAGTTTGCTTTGAATACTAATTTAGGGTCTAGAATTGTATCGTTGTGTCGCCATTTAGAAGCAAGCAGGTGTGTAACGAAAAACTCGAAAAATAGTGATCGTCACGATGCTGAAAAACTCATTGTCGACTTCACATGGCCGTGTGCCAGGCCATGAGCGTCACACGGTCTGGGTTAGTTGGGCCGTGTGGGCCACACAGGCGTGTGAATCTATTTTCTAGAAATTTCACCTAAGATCGTATTTATCTGTGATGCGTATTTAACCACGCCGTAGTGTCCATATTGTACAAATAGTACTTGAAAACATGATATCTGATAGTACGATACTTTAAGTAATGTGGAAAAGGTATGTGAAATATATGTGCATGATCTGTATACTGATAATTCTAATGGTATGTTTCTGTTTTGCTATGTTTGTATATGATGTCTAATTATGTTAATTTGTGTATCTCTGAATCTGCTATATGACCATGCATGTGTCATTATGGCGAAACTGGTTTGCTTTTGTTGATTTGTGACACATTTGTTTTGAAAGTGCATAACTACATGCTTTCTGATTTCTGTTATTGTGCAACTGCATGTCTTACATGCTTTTTATTTAGATTCTATATTTACATGTCACGTCACATTGCATGAGATTTGATTATTATGTTTAAAAGAAGAGTGAGTCAAATTTCTTTATTTTGAATAAACAACTCTATTTATTTTTAAATGCTAATAAGTAATATATACGATTACGAAAGTAACATGACAAACATTTTATATAAAAAAGTTAAAATTTTATATTAAAAAAGTGGACATTTTAAATACAATGGCGTTGTATTACGCTTACTTTCCGGGTTATTTCAATTATAATAATCCAAATTATTGGTGAAAAGACTGTTGGTGGATTCACTTGACCTCAGTCAAAGATTATGCAATATGAAAGAAAAAAGAGTAATTATCACTTATGCCCTCAAGTCTTTGGCATTAATCTTTTTTATCATTTCATTTTTGTACATAATCAGCGATGAAAAATCAAATCAAATTGATGAATTGAATCGAAAATGTGGAGATAGGATTTAATATTTCATTTGATATTTTTATTGAACAATCCAACTGATTGAATCAATGGTTCAAAATACAAATTGATTTGAATTATGGTCGAAGTTATTGTAGATAACAGGTGTTTTTATACGAAATTTACTTCGTTTTCTCTTCCACCCATTTGGACTGATAAGAGGTAGGTCGATGGGCTAAGGGAAGGACCAAAGTGATATATGCCTAAAAGTTTAAGGACTGACAGAGGATATTTACTTTGTAACATATTTCTAAACATTATATACTAATAATTTACTTTGTAACATATTTCTTCATGATAAATAGCTTATATCTTAGCATTTGGATTATATTATTTTTCTCACTTTGATAAATAATTTTTATTATCCCATTTTAATAATATGAACTATAAACTGAAAGAAAATTTTAATTTTTATAGTTATATTTTTATAATTTTTAAAAGATTAAATCAAATTTTTATAATTTTAAAGAGATTAAAATACAATTTTATTTTTATTAATTTAAAATTTTAAAAAAAATTAAAGAGTTTAAATAATAATTTTCTATTTTAGAGGGTCGGATTCGCCTGATGAGAATCCAACCAAACCCAAAGATAAGATCTTCCCATTTCCATTTCAATATGAAAGCGAAATGACTTTCTTTTTAGTATAAGATTTTTCCATTAGATTCGAGACTCATTCACCCAATTTAAAATTATATTCATATTTATTTATTTTTACTTGTATTGTCTTAGTTTATCTAATTAAAAAAAAATCACACTACAGTACCCCCAAAGAAAAACATAGCTTCTCAATCAATTTGCAATTTTCTCACTGCATGTATTTTATTCTATTAATTTTATTTTCACGGCTAAATTTGCAAATTTAGGTTGTACGAAGTTGATTGTGACAACATCTTAAATAAATGTTGCGACATTGAAGACAATCTACTGACTCTTTGACCGAAATTGATATCCTCGACACTTAATCAACCATGTGAATGTTATGACAAAACAACAGTAAAGAAAAAAGTATATTTATAAAAAAATTATGTTAAAATTAGATATAACTTTGGTTGAAATTAAGATGTTAATATCCTAGATTTAAATCCCATTAATAATATTTAATATCTTTTTTGAGTTTAAATTATTTTTAAGGTATAAAACTGATAATTAAGTAGGGTCATAATAATATAATATAATTTTTTGAATAAAATTATTTTTTTAATTATTTTTTAGTTGAACTAATGTTTAACTACGTGTCGTGATTTTTGCTACACTAATCGTTCTTATGAAGTTTATTTGAAGTCGATTTTTTTTTCTTTTGGCAATAAGGATAGGGTTTCAAATCTTTAGTGATTAATGCAATTTTAACTTCAAAATATAGGATGGTCTTTATTGATCATCTTTAGTAATTAAATTATATTTTAGAGCGAGGGAATTAAATATTTTTAAAATAAGTAAAAATAATAATATCATCTTTATAATTTTAGAAATTTCAATTTTCAAAACGTAAAACAACACGAGATATGAAATTTAAGTATTATGGGATGTTGGGAAATGATTGTATGAAACAGTGACGCCATGTCATCTGTATCCCTTTCCGATAGTTTTATGCCACATCAGTATTTTTATCCTGAATTTCAGGATTTTCATCCTGAAAAAAATCAAATCCAAATTAAAATCCTGATTTTCATCCTGAAAAAAATCAAATCCAAATTAAAATCCTGAAATTCAGAATGAAAATACTGATATGGCATAAAACTATTAGAAAGGGATACAGATGACATGGCGTCACTGTTTCATACAATCCTTTTTCTGGGATGTTATAACCTTCTCATATGTGATCAACTCTTATACCTAAATTGTTTTATTTAATTTTCAAATATCCCGAATTATCAGGATTTCATATAATATAATTTCATGAGTGATTCATCATACCTAATTTATAAAAATTAGTGTAAAATATTGTAAAAAAAAAAAAGTGGTGAAATAAGTAATCACTTAAAAAAAAAGAAACGTTTTAAAATTAATCCCGTTATAAAATTTATTTTTTTGAATAATAATTCTATTTATTTTTAAGTGCTATTAAGTAAAGCATAAACAAATGCAACGATTAAAAAAGTAACATGACAAACAATTTTTTAATATAAAATTTTAATAGTAAAACAAATGGACATTTTAAATACAATGCCGTCGAATTACGCCTACTTTCCACTGTTACTTCGTAGTCAAGAGAACAAAATATGAAAGAAAAAGAGTTGAATTCAGTCAAGAGTATGCAATATGAAAGAAAAAGAGTAAATATGACTCATGCCCTCAAGTATTCGGCATAAATAATTTTTATCTTTACATTTTTGTACATAATCAGCGAAGGAAAATCAAATCAAATTGATGATAGAAAATGTGGAGATAGCATTTAACATTTAATTTGATATTTTTATTGAACAATCCAACTGGGCTCGAAATACAAATTGATTTGAATTATGTTCAAAGTTATTATAGATAGCAGGTGTTTTTATACGAAATTTACTTCTTCTTCTCTTCCACCCATTTGGACTGATAAGAGGTCGACGGGCTAAGGGAAGGACTAAAATGATATATGCTTAAAAGTTTAAGGACTGTCAGAGGATATTTACTTTGTAACATATTTCTAAACATTATATACTAATAATTTGCATGTTAGTACGAAACTTCGGTGAAGAAAATCTAGAACACTTAAACGAAATACGAACATGTAACAACTCGAACAGAAAAAGAAGTAATAAGACAAGGCTCCATAACATGTATCAAGCTACTATCTTTTAAGGTTTTATTTGCCCCACCTATACCAATATTTATGTATAAATACATGCGACAATTGCCACCTTTAGAATCACACAAAATTAAATTTAAAAAAAATAACAAATTAAGCATTTGAATCTTGCTTTTTCATCAACCAAAATGGCCAAACAAGTTTCTCAACTTCTTTCTTCATCACCTCTTACTTCCAATAAAGATGAAATGCGTCCCAAAGCCGACTTTCAGCCTAGCATTTGGGGAGATCTCTTCCTCACTTGTCCTAAAAAGGTATACAAATATATGAGCATATTGACATATAATGTTAGCATATTATTTGTTTAATTATTTAGTGTTTCAATATGAATAAAATTTGCATTATTTTGAGCAGGATATCAATGCTGAAACTGAACAACGCCACCAACAATTGAAAGAAGAAGTGAGGAAGATGATTGTGGCACCAATGAATAATTCAATCCAAAAGTTAAACTTCATTGATTCAGTACAAAGACTGGGTGTGAGTTACCATTTCACAAAAGAGATCGAGGATGAACTAGAGAACATCTACCATGACAATAACGATGCCGAGAACGACATCTACACTACATCTCTTCGATTCCGATTACTCCGAGAGCAGGGATTCAATGTTTCATGTGGTAATTATTGGAAGAAGAGCATAGTGTTTTTATGTTTCTTGAGTATAAAATAGAATGGAATGTTTGATAACGATATTTCCTTTTGGGTAATTTGATCTCAGAGGTATTCAACAAGTTTAAAGACGAGCAAGGGAATTTCAAGGCATCCGTGACAAGCGATGTTCGAGGATTGTTGGAGCTTTACGAAGCTTCATTTTTGAGGGTTCATGGGGAAGATATATTGGATGAAGCGATTTCTTTCACTACTGACCATTTATGCCTTGCAGTAGCAGCTTTAGACTATCCTTTGTCTGAACATGTTTCTCATGCTTTGAAACAATCAATCCGAAGAGGCTTGCCAAGGATTGAGGCAAGGCACTATCTTTCAGTATACCAAGATATTGAGTCCCATAATAAGGCTCTGTTGGAGTTTGCTAAGCTCAATTTCAACATGTTACAACTTTTGCATAGGAAAGAGCTAAGTGAGATTTGTAGGTATGTTTTTTAATCGTTTTCACCATTTTTTATTTTTATTTTTTAGGAGGCATAGGGTTGAATTTATAGGAGGTGTCATCTTTTTTCAGCTATTTCATTTTACTTATATACTTTAAAATTTGAAGTTGCCAATCGAATCAAGAATCTAACAATTTACTTGTCAACAACATGAATGTGAAACTAATTAAAACTTTGAAGATTCATTATGCTAACGAGGTTTTTTATGATATGATTTTTTAGGTGGTGGAAGGACTTAGACTTCCAAAGAAAGTTGCCATATGCAAGAGATAGAGTGGTTGAAGGCTATTTTTGGATCATGGGAGTGTACTTTGAGCCCCAATATTCACTTGGTAGAAAGATATTGACAAAAGTGATAGCTATGACATCTATTATAGATGATACATATGACTCATATGCAACATATGATGAGCTCGTTCCCTATACAAATGCAATTGAAAGGTTAGATTTCTATAATTGGAGGTTAACATTCAATTATATTACAAGGAATGATTGAATATAACCTTAAGTTGGATTCAGGTGGGATACCAAATGCATAGACCAACTTCCAGAATACATGAAACTAAGCTACAAGGCATTATTAGATGTTTTTGAAGAAATGGAACAACTGATGGCTAAGGATGGGAGACAATATCGTGTAGAATATGCGAAAAATGCGGTATGTACATCAACAGACATTTATTTTGTACAAAAGAGATAAGATCTTAACTAAATTCTAGATTTGAATAAGCATTTAACTTGAATAACAATATATTTAAATATTATTATTGAAATTGATTTGATATTAGTGATAATTGTTGGGATTTTGTTGACTCAGATGATACAACTTGCTCAATCTTACCTTCTAGAGGCCAAATGGACTCTTCAAAACTACAAACCATCATTCGAGGAGTTTAAGGCTAATGCATTGCCAAGTTGTGGTTATGCCATGCTTGCTATTACAGCTTTCGTTGGCATGGGAGATATCGTAACACCAGAGACCTTTACATGGGCTGCTAATGGCCCTAAGATCATTCAAGCTTCCACAATTATTTGTAGGTTTATGGATGATGTTGCTGAACACAAGGTATAATAATATATTTTTATAATCAGAAGAAATTAAATTCTTAACTTAATAATTAAATGTCTTTGTAACGAAACCAAACGATGGTTTTTATCATGATCTGAAACAAATAAAATTTGATCTGTATGTATCAAATGTTTAGTCTTAAATAGAAGAATAAGAAAAAATAAACTAGTTTCATTTTAGGGTTACTAGTGAGGAAGTATTGTTAATAAAGTTATTTTATCATCACTAAAGAAATATAGTTTAATATACTGACAAATTTTAGGCTATATAGTGAAGAATAATTTTGATTTTTTTTTACGGTTGTAGTTCAAGCATAGGAGAGAAGATGATTGCTCGGCAATAGAGTGTTACATGGAAGAATATGGCGTAATAGCACAAGAAGCATACGATGTGTTCAACAAGCATGTCGAGAGTGCCTGGAAGGATGTGAACGAAGGGTTTTTGAAACCAACCGAAATGCCAACAGAAGTTTTGAATCGTATCCTAAATCTTGCAAGGGTGATGAATGTGCTTTACAAGGAAGGAGATGGCTATACATATGTTGGGAAAGCAACTAAGGGTGGTATCAGTTCATTGCTCATTGAACCGATCACACTTTGAAATTAAAACATATGTTGGGAAAGCAACTAAGGGTGGTATCAGTTCATTGCTCATTGAACCGATCACACTTTGAAATTAAAATAATTTTCCTCTTCAAGCTTGTTCTTAAGGAGAAATTATTAAGTTATGATTAATACAATTTTATAATATTCACATGTATTGTAAAATAAATTCCAAATTGTCTGTCTTTGTACTCTTTGCCTTTATGTTAATCCAATAAAGATATTTGCCACCTTTTCTTTGTGAAAGTTCTCTTTTTTTTTTCTTTAATTTTAATTGTTTATGTATTTAGTTATAATTTTTTTTTGTATAAACTAATATGTAGTATTAGAATAGTAAGTGTTATGGACTATTAAATATCATCTTTTAAAAATGATTGTATAAATAAATTGAATTAAAATTACGATTTTTATTTTTATTTTTATAAATGATTAAGATCAAAATAACAAAAAAAAATCTATTGAAAATCACTGCTTAAAATTCACTACAAGATTGAAATATAAAATGCACTTAGTTAATTACTATTTAAAACCCATCAAATGTATAGCTATTTCCAAAGGATTAGTAATCAAATTCAAGAGAATTGTTCCTTGAATGATACAATTATAGAAGAATGAGAAATCAAATACCAATTGTAACAGTCCGTTTTTAGTCAAATCAGAATAGTGGTTTTCGGACCATAAATCTGAGGTTGAAATAATTATTTTATTATTATTTTAAAGTCTACAGCATGGTAATATAGTAGTGTGAAATTTTCGTTGAGAAATTTTATCGTTTGAGTGTTTAATTCGATAAAAAGGACTAAATCGCGTAAAGTGTAAAATTTGTGTTCTATTAGCTAAAGGTGTTTAATAGCTATGGATTATTAAAGTGGAGGTCCTTAAGTTGTAATTAAACCATTAAAAGCATGAGTGGACAATTATGGACATTAATTAAGTGAATTTGGTGTTTAAATGTAAGGTTGAATAAGTAATTAATAATATGTCTTAATTAAATTATGTAAAATGGTTGTATCATCTTCAATCTCAAGGTATTTTGGCCGAATATTAGAAGAAGAGAAAGCCATTTTTGAGTTCTTCCATTCGGCTATTACTCCTTTGTGCATGTAAGTGATTTTTTGTCCCGTTTTTCATGATTTTTATGTTTTTGAGATTAGTGCAACTTAATCTAGCTAGCCCAGGGACTATTTTGCAAAACTGTTAAAGGTTTAGGGTTTTTCCATTGATGAATCTATGAGTATTTTGATGTTTAATGGTAGATAATGCATGGTTGTTGTTAGATAAATAACATTTGTTAAGTGCTTTAGTAAAATATCCAAATAGGAATTAAATTGAGAAGTTGAAATTGTGTGCTTAAATGTGTGAATACATGAAAAATGTGGGCTGCTAGGGGCATAATAATAATTCGGCTAGCATGGGTTTATTTTGAATTTCATTAATTTGTGATTTTATGAAATAAGGACTAAATTGTAAAAAATGTGAAAGTTTAGGGGAAAATGTGTAAAATAGCCCTAATGTATAAATTGGACTAAATTTAATAAATGGAAGATTAAATGAGTTGAATTTGATATTATATAGATCAAGAAAAGTGAAATTTGGAATTGGATCGGGGAAAAGATAAAGTATTCGATTAATCGACGATTTCATCGTTTTTGAATCCGAGGTAAGTTCATATGTGATAAATTTCATTATAAGTGTATTTTTAAATGCTTTGATATTGTATAAGTTGTGTATACGAGACTTCGGATAAGTTCGACATTGACTCGATGGAAATTCAGCATTCGAAATCCCGGTTGAAGCTTATGAATAGTTTAGGGTACTAGTGACATGTCATTAGGGGATACATTGAGTTGGCTTCGAGCCATGATATTAGTACCTCGGGTGCGAGTTATACCGATTTGGCTTCTGGCCATGGATATCGGCTGATTTGGCTTCGGGCCATGGTAAAGGTACTTATTGTGCGAGACCCTTGAGTATTCGACTTCTATTCCGAATGGTTCAACGGGTAAACGATAGATGTGGATGAGTATGAGATTGATGTTAGATGATACATGTACGTACATGAATTATATAAGTTTCAAATCGAGGAACCTTGTGAAGGAAGTGTATACTCTCATAATTGAGTATTTGAAAGGTTTGTTAGTTAATGAAAGCTATATGTTGGTGTATTCAAATTATTGAATTATATTTGTGAGATTGCATTGAGTTTATTTCATACGAGCTTACTAAGCTTTATAGCTTACTTTGTTTATTTTTCCCGTGTTTTATAGTGTTATCAAAGCTAGCTCAGATTGGGGGGTCATCGAAGATCGCTTCACACTATCCACCTATCACTCGGTACCTATGAACTTGGTATTTTAAGTATATGGCATGTATAGGGACTTTGAGTCATTTCGATTATGTTTTGGTAATGATTTTGGCCAATTGATTTGGCTTGTAAATGTTCATGTTTTGGTTTGTATATATAGCCTTGAGTAATGGCTTATTTGGGGTTATTTTGGTATGGTTGAATCATGAATTGATATATGTGATTATGCTTTGTGATATGAATGGTATGATAGTTGGGTGATGCTTGATGGTTATAGGTGTTATGGGTGTTCAAATGGTTGAATTGTGAATATTGGTATGCTTGTGAAATTAGGTCAAATAATGTATATTTGAGTTTGGTCATTTTTTTATGTTTGAAGTAATTGGTATTTGGTATGTTTTGAATGAGTAAAACATGAGTTATAAGCATTTTGGTTGTTAGTATTGGAAATGGTATGACTTAGCCTTGATTTAGGTTAAAATAGATGTTCATTTATTCTATGAATTTGTACCATTTGGGTTGTGTATGTACATACAAAATTTGGGTGGCAAATTGGCTTAGAAAATAGCCTATTTTTGTCCACAAGAGCAGAGTCACGGGCGTGTGTCTCAGCCGTGTGTGACACACGGTTATGTTACACAGTCGTGTGTCCCCTGGTGTGGTTTTCGAAATCAAGTCAGTATGCTCCACAAGGCCTCACACACGGGCATGTGACTTGGCCGTGTGGCATAAGTCAGTATACCCTACAGGTTTGGCACAGCCTAGCACACGACTGGCACACGGGCGTGTATGGTCATTTTTAGGGCACACGGGCGTGTGTGTTGGCCGTGTGACCCAAGTTAGAGAGTTACACGGGGTCGGACATAAGCTGGGACACGGCCCTGTACTCCCATTTCAAATGTCCACACGGCTTGTGACACGGGCGTGTCTGGTGGCCGTGTGAGACATACGGCCTGGCCACACGGGTGTGTGTCCCCTATTTTGAGAAAAATTTTCTAAGTGTTCCAAATGTTTCCAAAGTTATCGGTTTAGTCCCGAACCACTCCTAATATATGTTTAGGGCCTCGTAGGCTCGTATTAGGGACAAATTGATTGAGATTGAATGATGATTGTATGAATTGATTAAATGCATGTGAAAAGTATGTATAAATGTGTTGTAAGTTTGATAATGCTCCGTAACTCTATTCCGGCGTTGAATACGGGTGAGGCGTGTTACACCAATTGTTCCTTGAATGATATTATTATAGAAGAATGAGAAATCAAATACCAAGTTGAAAAACTCATTTCATTTAATTTCCTTTTATAAATTTGTTATGAGATACCCAATCACCAACCCGAAACCCGAACACAACCTAGACTACTAGCCTACGACCCAAGTTTGGACCCCAACAGGTGGAGTCGTTAAGGGGCTCGCGAGGAGAGCTCATGAGATCACCTCGCGAGCTCAACTCACACATCGTTAGGTGTTCACGAGCACATGGAACGAAGCCAAACAAATGAACCGGTGAGCACTTGGACCAGCGAATACGTGTTAAGTCTAGGGTAGCATACGTGTCGACATGCATGGAGCCTACCTAGAACATCAATTCCATGAACAGTAATCATATCATATAAATAATCCAATCTTCCTGATGGACCTAGAAACTAACTATTATTTTGACAAAGGCAAGTGCACCTATCGAACTGTAGTATAGCTGTGGTGAGTCCGGAATATCGTATCCTCAAGGACCAAGAGTACTAGTATTAACTATCTTTTCATTATCTAGCCTAATAATTAAGGGGATTTATTTTTAATCTAAAATTTACTAACTAATTTAACTAACTATGAACGCAACAGAGAGCAAATTGGGAAAAATACTTTTGGACAACTTATATGAGATAGGCAATACCTAAGGAAAAATCCACCTAGACTTCACTTATTACTTTTGATTCATGCGATTTATTCACTTGGCTTAATCCGTAGAAATCTCTAAATTATATTAGTACCTCTCTCGAGGCTACTAACAACTGAATCTAGGTTGATTAATTGAAATCTCTTTCTAATTAAAACCTCTATTGTCGCATTAACTCGATCTATAGATTCCCTTATTAGGTTTGACCCTAATCCGGTAGATTTTCGTCGCCCTATCTCTAGGGTTGCGATCAACTCCGCTTAATTGTGTTGATCTACTCTTAAACAGGGACTTTTGCTCCACTGAATAAGTACATTCGAACTTGAATCAATAACCTGAATTATCAAAACAAGAATAAGAACTCACAATTAAGAATAAGCACAAGTATTTATCTCATAAATCAAATAATAATAAGATCTGTCTTAGGTTTCATCCCCTTAGGTATTTAAGGGATTTAGTTCATACTAAAAGAGGGAAACATCATAAAAGAGGAAAAAACAACAAAACATAAAGAAACCCAAAAACTTCTAAAGAACTTGATGGGAGATCTTCAGTCTTGATGGAGATCCTTCTCCTAAGTTGTTCCCGACGGCTGTATTGGAGTATTTTCTCCTTTTACTCGGTGTCTATTCGATGTCCTGTCGAGCTCCCCTTAGGTTGCCCCCTAGGGTGTTTATATAGGCTTTGAGATGCCTTACTTGGCCCACAAGTATCCTATTCCGAATAAAATTCATACTAGTTTCGGCAGGGACACGCCCATGTGACACTCCCGTGGTGGACTCCCTTGGCCGTGGTCGATCTTGTTCGCCACACACGACCGTGTGATCTGGCCGTGTGTATTGATCCAGGCCGTGTCTCGATTGTTGCTCGAAACACACGGCCGTGGGTGATAGCCCAGGCCGTGTGAGTCTCTAAGGTAGGCCCATTTTGTCCCATTTTGGCCCGTTTCTCGTTCTTTTTTATTTCCTAAGCTCTCCTGAGTATAAAACATGAAATTAAGAGATTAGGAGCATCGAATTAATCAAATCTAATGAATATTCATCTAAAATTGAGCCAAGCATGGGGTTAAAATATGTGTAAATTATGGTTTATCACTTCCCCACTAAGAGGGGACATAGAAAAAACACTCAACAAAATTGATTAACATAGTGAAAAAAAATTCAATTTCTCATTCAATACAATATCCCCGGTGTTAATGCGAGGCAATCTCACATGTTGCATGGTAGAAGAGTTTCATTTTAGGATTTAAAATTGTCAAAATTTACACATTAACATTAAGAATTTATGTTGAGAATAACTTTTATTAAGCTTAGAGTAAACATAAGGTTTATTTATTAAATTATAATGGACAATTGTTGAAGAAATGGATTACATAGTGATACATAGAAGATAATACTCTATCTTAGATGGCTTATCTTCATGATTCATTTGTTTTGTTACTTTCTTAAGAATAAAGATTTATGAATTTGGAGTGTTATTGTAAGTCTTGCTCAAGAGGAGGCCTTTTGGAGACAACAAGCGAAGGTTTTGTGGATGCGTCACGGTGATGCAAATACAAAAGTTTTTTTCATGCTTAGGCGAGTAAAAGGAAACAAGTAAATCATATCTCTATGCTCTATGATGATGAGGGACATCAATGCATTGATGAGGATGGTATGCATTATATTGTTCCTAATTATTTTATGTATCTGTTTTTAGCTTCGGCTAGCTCACTGTTTGAAGCATTTACTAGGTTCAAATATTGTTTTATGGATTTTGATAATAGTACTTTAATTTCTACATTTACTCCTCAAGAGTTAAGCGAGCATTATTTGAAATGCATCATGATAAAGCTCCTGGCCTAGATGGCATGAACATTGCTTTCTATTAGAAATGTTGGCACATTATTAGTGATGAGATTTTTACGGAGTGCTAGGAATGGATAAATCTTGGCACTTTCCCTTCATCGATTAGTGACACCATTACAGTTCTGATTTTGAAAAAATCAAAAGCCTATGTCCGTGAAGGACCTTAGGCAATCGTGTTGTGTAATATAGTTTACATGTTAGTGGAAAAAGACTTAACAAATAGGCTAAACTTTAATCATGACCCCTTTATAAAAATACAAATAGGTATTTTGGATCATTTTATAATCCTCTTTCAACTACTATTGACTAAGTCAAATTTACCACATATGTTCAATTATTTCAATTCATATAAATGAACAATTTTTCGAGAATTTCAATATGCTTCTCACATTCTAAATCCTTCAAGAATTTTAATATAAACTTTACTATATAGTGATTCATAAAAGGTTGTAACAACAATCATTAGATGCAAGTTAAATCTTTTATGAACTTCCAGTTTAATAATATATCTAAAGATTTTTCCATCCACCACAAAAGAATATTCTATCTTTTCATAATCAATGTCAGGACTTAGCGAAAAAATTCATATTTTTATTCTGCTTTTGCAAAAGTACTTCATTTGCACCCTCACTGGCTTTATACCTTTAGATATTTGGACTACTGGTCCAAAAACTCCACGAATTTAATTGTACTTGAGTTACGTCTTTCTATTTTGAACAATCTATTTAATATCTATATTTCTCAATAGATTTATTCAGGATCCTCTTTTTATTTCATTATTTCAACAATAACATTGCATACAAAACTATTATCGACCACTTTTATTATTGGTTTGACATTTTCTCAAATTGACATAACTTATCGAGATCTCTTATTCTCACTATTTTAATATTTAGTTTCATGTATCTAAATCTCTTCTAGAGTTTTAGTTATTAGTTATGTCTTGGGTCTCTTTTATGAGAATTTTCATATTTGAAACTTGTAATGAGTTATCCTTGTTGAACTTCTGGTTCAAATTACTCTCCCCCTAACTCATTACAAGTTATTATTTCTCTCCCCCAAATGTCGGGAAAACTATCAAATCAAAAGAGTAATCACAAATCATGACATAATTGAATCTCTAATACATTTAAAACATTAAGAATACAAGGAGTCTTGTAATTAATATATATTCTCAACTTTCTTTGAGTATTCACTCATCTCTGTTGTGGTGGAGCAATTGAAACATATACGCACATACAAAAATTCAAAGATGAGAAATATTTAGCTCTTGACTGAAAACCAATTGTAATGGGGAGTATTTATAACTTATTGGCTTGATGCGTACAACACTTAAATCAACATAATCTCATGTTGAAATAGGAAGCTTAGTTCTCATGAGTAATGGTTTAGATATTAATTAGATGCATTCAATCAATAATTTCTCTAAACCATTATGCGCATAAATAACAAGCTTTTATGAAAATTTTTCAAACTCATTCAATAAAAGACTAAGATATAAACTCATCATCTTTAGCAATATGTGTAACACCCCACACCCATCCTAGACGTTACGATCGAATTATGTAGATTAAATCGAATAAGCAAAAGAAACAAACGTTTAGCTTTGATGAAAACCAACTTCAACGAACAAAATTTTTAATTGTATGACTCTTTTGAAAAACACAGTGACTTTCTGAAATCACAGCTTAATTGTGTTACTAAAATCAAAACCAATTACTTGAAAACATTTGCGTGTTAAAGCATTTTGGGAGAATTTCGATTAGCCTTGCAGTGGAAAACCTTGTACTTTTTGTATATAAAACCATGTTCATTTTTTAATTATCATAAGTTAAGCACTTTTAAACGATTAAAGCTTTTGCGTAGTAAATATCAAAATAGTCCTAACGAACTAAACAAAAATTAAAATATCCAAAACAGAATAAAAACTCAAAACAGTCCAAAAATGTACATAATAAACAAATAAAAGTCCATAGTGCATAAAAAAAATCATGAAACCTGAGCTCTAGAGTCGCCGTCCAATCCTAGGTCAGAGGATTACCTGAAACAAAGCATACAAATCGTCAGCTTTAAGCCCAGTGTGTGATTTGGCTCATAATTTAGTACAAGCAAACACATATTTCATATCGTCTCCTGGCATATATCATATTATTTCCTATCATATCAAATTTTAATACAAAGTACATCTTATCATATTTTTACAAATCATATCATATCTGTCGAAACTATTTTAAAATTTGATTTTAGAAAAACGAGAATCGACTTTCAAAAACGAAAATGGAGTCGCCATCAATCTTTTTTACTTAGGTGTGATTGGACCACCTTGAAAATCGTTTATTTTAAAATACTTATTTTGGCCCACCAAAAACAAGAAAAATGAGTTCGGGAGTCGGTTACGTATGAGGAAGGGTTAGCACCCTCATAACGCCCAAAATTGGTACCCAATCGATAACATCATGTCCTAATATTGAAATTTTGAAAAATTTAGAAAATAGTCCTTTTTAGTTGAAAAGAAAAACCCAGACTTACCTATCTTCAAAGAAATAAAACACCATACCCAGTAAGTTAGGATATAACATCTTATGACCTTGAAACTAAGTACGTCTTTATTTTAGAAAATTCCTACCTCGAGAAGCAAAACGTCGAACCCAATAAGTTAAGGCACAATGATCCGAATTCCCAAGAATAGGTTTTTTTTTTTTAATTTGAAATTGGTAAATCTCATCATTTTTTTAAGGAAAAAGGGATAGGTAATACCTAAAGTTTCACGAGAAAAATCGAACCCAATAAGTTAGGGCAAAATTCTTCTCGAAATCCTTCAAATATCACATATCACCGTATTTTGAAAACTATTTGAAATAAATATTTTAATTTGAAAGGTATTTTTATAAAACAATGGTTTGAGTATACAAATAACAATTTTACAAAAGTACAAATTATACTAACAATAAATAATTAAAGGATAATATAACATGAATATACAATAGAATATGCTAAACAATAATAAACAATCTAAAGAATATAAATAAACATATAATATAACAATAATTGACATCTTCACGAAATAAAAAAATTAAATGAAAAAAGAATAACATATTTAAACATCGAGGAAAAAAAAGAATATGATGATTTTTAAAATGATTTAATGTATATACATAATAACAAAAAAAATAAAAGAGTATTTATGATAAATAAATATAAGTTAATAATTTAATACATATATATAAAAATAATAATTAGTAAACGATATATAATACTTCTATATAAAACATATATATAATTCAATAGTAATAAAAATTACATATGTAATAAAATAGGTTATAAAACATAAATAAATTTTATAAAACAAAAATTCCAAAAATAATATATGATATAATGTACTATTATATAATATACAAATTAAAAACATAATATAGTACTTAATATATAAATCATAAAAATAATATTAAGCTAAATAAAATAATAAATAATAATAATATATATAAGGATATTACATATAAAAATATATATAAATTTTAATAAATTATAATAAAGACAACAATATAAACTATTTAATAAAATAATTTAAAATAATGTAAAATAATAAAATAAAGTAAAAGGACAAAAATAAAATTAAAACAAAGAAAACAGGGGTTGAATAGCAATTAAAACAAATAAAATGATTAAATTAAAACATGCGTTAAATCACAGGGGTTAAAATAGCAATTAAAATAAATTTAAAATAATTAAAATAAATGAATAAATAATGATTAAGCAATTAAATGGATAAATAAAAAAAACACATAAGTCAACCTAACTCCCGCAATATGAGGATTCGACGAAATTCCTCAACCAAAAACTAACTCGAACAGAGGCAACTCAAAAAGAAACGAAGATGAGCGAAGAACAAAATAAGAACAAGCCACAGAAAATAAGAACGCAAAAGAGAGAGAAATTTGAGTGAATGTTCTCAAGAATTTTTATTACTCAAAACTCAAGTCCCATTCCAGTGTCATTCAAGTGTTGTTTCAAATAAAGGGAGAGGCCTCTATTTATAGTTGAGCCTCCCCAAATCCAACGGTACAGATCAATTACATCAACGGCTAAGATTAAAAGGTATCTACAAATTAAATCTCTAAGATTACAAAATCATATCTTTTAATATTACATACCGTATCTTCTAAGATTGCATATCATATCTAAGATTGCATACCATAACTTTTAGGATTGCATATCATATCTAAGATTGCATACCATATCTTCTAGGATTACATATCATATCTAAGATTTGCATATCATATCTAAGATTGCATATCCTTGAAGATTGTACTTCCATATACGTCAAGCTTGTAGATAGACCTTCAATCTTTTTAAGTAATGGGCCATTCCGATCGGGCCAAATGATATATTTTGGACTGGACTTGGACTTTATTTTATTATTTTGGGTTTATTATTTTTTGTATGGGCCCGGGCTAAATTGGCTTTTATTACATTTGCCCCTCTTTGCTCATTGTCGTGTAACGAGAATAGAGCAAAGACTATAAAAAGCCCAATTTTGCCCGGTCTTTGCTAAGCCTTGACTTCTTGGTCCTCATCTTCTTCAAATGGTTTCCAACTCCATTGCAACTTCAACGGTATTTGGAACTTCATCTTGATTTCAATAAGTCTGATAACTTCAATCTGCTCCACTGCAAACTTCAGGAAGGCAATATCCGCTATCTTCGATCTACTCCACTGCAAACTCGGGGAGACAGGATCTGATGTCTTCAGCCTGCTCCTTTGCTATCTTCAGGAAAACTTCATTCTTCAGCTTGATCCACTAGGGAACAAAATCTGAAATTTTCAATTTGCTTCCTTACTATCTTCAGGAAGACTTCATTCTTCAGTTTGATCCACTAGGGAACAAAATCTGAAATTTCATTCTTTAGTTTGCTCCACTACTATATCTAGGGAACAAAATCTGAAATTTCATTCTTCAGTTTGCTCCACTACCATTTCTAGGGAACAAAATCTGAAATTCCAATTTGCTTCCTTACTATCTTCAGGAAGACTTCATTCTTCAGTTTGCTCCACTACCATTTCTAGGGAAAAAAATCTGAAATTTCATTCTTCAGTTTGCTCCACTAAGGAACAAAATCTGAAATTTCATGGTTTTCTTCCTTACTATCTTCAGGAATACTTCATTCTTCAGTCTGCTCTACTAAGGAACAAAATCTGAAATTTTCAATTTGCTTCCTTACTATCTTCAGGAAGACTTCATTCTTCAGTCTGCTCTACTAAGGAACAAAATCTGAAATTTTCAATTTGCTTCCTTACTATCTTCAGGAAGACTTCATTCTTCAGTTTTCTCCACTACCATTTCTAGGGAACAAAATCTAAAATTTCATTCTTCAGTTTGCTCCACTAAGGAACAAAATCTGAAATTTCATGGTTTGCTTCCTTACTATCTTCAGGAAGACTTCATTCTTCAGTCTGCTCTACTAAGGAACAAAATTTGAAATTTTCAATTTGCTTCCTTACTATCTTCAGGAAGACTTCATTCTTCAGTCTGCTCTACTAAGGAACAAAATATGAAATTTTCAATTTGCTTCCTTACTATCTTCAGGAAGACTTCATTCTTCAGTTTGCTCCACTACCATTTCTAGGGAACAAAATCTGAAATTTCATTCTTCAGTTTGCTCCACTAAGGAACAAAATCTGAAATTTCATGGTTTGCTTCCTTACTATCTTCAGGAAGACTTCATTCTTCAGTCTGCTCTACTAAGGAACAAAATCTGAAATTTTCAATTTGCTTCCTTACTATCTTCAGGAAGACTTCATTCTTCAGTTTGCTCCACTACCATTTCTAGGGAACAAAATCTGAAATTTCATTCTTCAGTTTGCTCCACTAAGGAACAAAATCTGAAATTTCATGGTTTGCTTCCTTACTATCTTCAGGAAGACTTCATTCTTCAGTCTGCTCTGCTAAGGAACAAAATCTGAAATTTTCAATTTGCTTACTTACTATCTTCAGGAAGACTTCATTCTCCAGTCTGCTCCATTAGGGAACAAAATCTGAAATTTTTTATTTTGCTACACCGTCCTTTGAGGGACCTGTCCTGTATATTTGAATGTATTATGGATGACTTTTGCATGAATGCAGAATGTCATGAGAATGATGATTAGGACGCATGATCGGAATGAATCTAATGCTCCTAACTAAATGATATTAGGAATGACATTTGCATGAATACAGGATGTCATGAAAATGATTTTTTTTTTTGTAAAACGATTAGGACGCAATGATTGGCATAATTCAAATACTCCTAATTGGAAATGAGAGAATGATCCCTATGGGTTGTCATTGCTCATAGTTCATCAAGGTTCTATCACTGGTACACTACCATGCTTTCTCGTTCAGCTGGTATCTTGGACAAAAACCCAAAGAAACAATCATTCTGCTCAGCAAGCTTGCCCCGCTGTAATTCCAGAGTCTCTTTCCTTAAACCTTAGGACATAAAAATTTATACCTCCCACTGCAACTTCTGGGGAATAACATTTGGTTCCTTGCATCTTTCTGTTACCACTCAGAGGTACAGAACTTGTATCACTTTCAATCAATTTGATTTGTTACACTATTCCCTGAGTGTAATAATCAGTTGTATGAATGCAAGGTATCCCGACAATAATCCCCTTTACACTTAGGTTGACCTTGTTCGTCATTTGCCGATGTGGTATCACCAACGAAATTGTCTTATCCAATAAAAAATGAAGAGATAATCATTCTTCAATGTTTCCAATTTCTTAGGCTTGGTGAGTTCGAACAATAGTCATGCTTCAGATTCCTCATATTATTTAGAAGCTTCTAGAGTAATATGCGAAACTCCTTTTATGAAAGTGTTATTAGTCCATAAATTGTTACTTCAATATAAAATGCTTGAAAAAGGTCACAAAAATGGACGAGAAAGAAATTAGTCAGGAGCATAGCTCTGAGAAATAATTTAATCAAAAATAACCCAGGCAATAAAAGAAAATTGATTTGGGCGTATCTCAAAAAAGAATAAAGCAATCAAAGATAACGAATTTCAAAAATGGGTAAGAATGAAGCTAGATGCTCCAGATATCACAGCCTGAGCTTCTTTGTTCCAACTTCTTGAGGACCATTTTAAGCTCAATATGTGTTTAGGGGATCCGGAGTACTTTGTCGATGCCCCAAATCGCAGCATACTTCCTTATTGTTAATTCAGATATAGTAAGACTACCACATGCCCTATCTTTGTTCAAAATTTGAGCCGCCCTTTTTGGGTTTTCAACTCAAATCTCCTTTGGTCTCAAAGCGCCCTTTGCGGGTTTTCGCCTTGGCCTCTCATTCTTTCTTTTTTTTTGAATTTGGACTCAAGGCGCCCTTTACGGGTTTTCACCTTTCCCCTTTCAGGTAAAATACTTCTTGATTGAACCTGAATTCACCAGATTGGGCAAGTCTTCGCCATCTATCTCGGTCAATATCAATGCTCCTTCAAAATATGCCTTCATAATGTCTTTCCCAGTTTAGCATATGCTTTCCTCTGAAATCGTTTTGTAGAAGAAAGATATGTTTCAACATCAGGTTCCCCTTGTGGAATTCTCTAGGATGAACCTTTTTGTCGTAAGCTCGCATCATCTAACCATGATGGATAACTTTTAACCTTTCCTTCAATTAGGTTCAATTGGCAAAACTGTTTCTTTTCTAATGTGTTGCCCCAAAAAAGGTTTTAGCCGACGTTCGATAAGATAGAGAGTAAATGGTAGCTTCTTATGCCAATCTTTACAAGTCTTGGTCACCTTTCATCTTTTTTCTTTTTTCTTTTTTTTTTGTTTTTTTGCAGCTTTTCTTTTTGCACTATGATATCTCTTGTCGATCTTTGGACAAACTGTAAACTTTGACTTTGTACAGTTATGCATTATTAAACATGATCATTTATGGCATCTGATCTTTTTTTTTTTTTGCAAATTTGATAACTTTTGACTGTGTAACATTGGCATATGAAGCTACTTCCACTCTCTTAGTGAAGTAAACGATAGCTATGCTGATGAGTCGATATTGGCTAAAAGCTTTTGACGAGATTGACCCCATTACATCCATGCCTCACATATGGAAAATTTGTGAAGAAAATAGAAGAGTCACATAAATCTTGTCTTCTTCAATTTTAGTATTTGCGGTATGACTGATGCAATCTCCTTCCATGGTAGACCAACAGTGCCCCATCCTCTTGTTTAGCCCGCGTCTTATTAATCCAGGCATATCCTGATATGATCGCGAAAACATGTTTAAATTCTTGAAGATAACTCAATAATGTCTCGCCTTATTTCTGTGATGAGATAGGCTTCGATCTTCATCCCTTTTCTAGGCTCATAATATCCGTTGACCCTTTGTTGAATAAGGTCTGTTTTTTCATCTTATTGGACCATTCTTAACAAATCAGAAGGTATGTTACAACCTCTGTCATCTTCAAAGTCCTGAGATCCCCTAAACCCATATCTCATTCAAAAAGGGAGTCAGTAACAACGTCGCTCATGTCGTTGACATCTGGGGACCTAGTATAGGCTCGAAAGAATATTTCAAAAGAATAAATGATTCAAAGAACAGTTATTTGTATGATCATGAATAAAGAATGAAAGAATATTGTAAAACAAAAGAATGTACATTATGAAATGGAAAGAATAAAAGAATATTTGCTCAAAAAAATGCATTTTATTAAAATAAAAATTTAGGACACAAGCCTATTTCACAAAAGAGTTCTTATTGCCTTTAGGATTAAGGCAACAAGCATGTTTCGAATATTACTCTAGATCAGCTCTAAGAATATAGGGATCTCCTCCACAGTCCCATTATTCAAAACACTCCCAAGTACACAAGGATTTGGAAACATTGTCCTCTGATTCCCTCTTCATTTTTGATTTCTCCAAGGGATCGCAACTTTTTTGTCTCCTTCTTCAATTATCACTTTTACTGCCTCGTCAAAGTGATCAGGTTTTGATGAATCGTCGACTTTCACAATTCCCATTTTGATGAGCATCTCAACTACCTTTTTGAAGGCAGTGTAGTTTTCTATGGAATGCCCCGATATTCCCGCATGGTAATCACATTTAGCGTTTGAGTCATACCATTTAGGATATGGGGGTTGTAACGGTTTTAGATAAAATGGAGACACAATATGCGCATCAAATAAACTTTGATATAGCTCATTATACGTCATCGGGATTGACGTAAATTGGAGCTTTTCAGAGTTTTGCCTTGGAGAGACCTGATCGTTGGTAGTTACCGTCCTTGGCTGGTTCATTATAATTGGCTCCGAATGGCTCTTGTTCTACCTACCGGTATTATTTACTCTCTTTTCCTTCTTCCTCAGGGCCTTTGAGGTCAATTCTCTTTTTTCCCTTGTTTCTACCAGAACAACCGGTTTAGCTTGATCATCATTCGAGTCAAAACCTGAACCCATTGGTAGGTTCAATATGGCCGAAGTATTAGTCTGACATTGGGGTCCAATAATGACGGGTACATCATGTGAATGCATGTCTGGTTGAGTCGGGACACCAATCGGGGAATAGACAATGTTTTCCTCATCATCCACGTTGTTGACTACTGGGCCTCTCATTTTTCCAAGTCCTTCGGCTAGTAACTGGGTTAGCTAACCTATAATATTCCTTTGAGATTCCCGTATTTCTTGTTGAATTTTAGTCAATTGCCCCTGCATCTGTATTTGCATTTGCTCTATTCTTTCCAATCTTTGTTCCATGTTTTCCGAGTTAATCAAACATTTTACCTAATTAGGTCCTTTTGTAAAAGTCTAATGCAAATGATGCAATGTAATGCAAATGCATGAATGCAAAGAAAGAGAGGCGTTGACTCTGAATTCAGTTACATTATAAAAACTTTACTAGAAAATAAATTTCTTTACACAAAACGGATCGCATACATGACCTTGTCTTCATAGTCCAAGTGAGAACATCAATCCCCTTCTTCGCAAAAGTCAAATCTTGCAAACTTCTAATAGATGCCTCCTCTAGCTCCTTTTGCTTGATTTGAACCGTGACTCCTGTTCACTTGTTAGCCTCTTCAAGAAAGCCGAGATGTGGTAATTCTCGAATAGTCTTCGTCAACTTGAATCCTTGGGTGATAAGGTCTTGTATTCCTTCACGGACTATCAATCTTCTCTCGTTGTATTCACTTAGACTATATTCGGACGACCGTATTATAATCCACTTTATCAAAAAATCCATTTTCTTATGACCAACTTTTCTATTTAGCAATCGAATTTGAGATCAACACCTCTTTTCTATGATGTGAATACAATGCAATCAAAACAAAAAGAGAACACGTTAGCACATGAGAAATAAATAACATAGAACCTATCAGGGTGACCACTAGGGGTTTGACATAGTTCTACCTAAGGTAAACTCTTAGGGTTCACTATATGTGGTTTAGTTCTAAAGTTAAGGTACCCGAACCAGTCGATTCCTCGATCCTTACCCATTATAGGCTCATGTGGACCGAGTTTAGTTCAGGGGAATACATTTCCCTATGGCTGCACGGAGATGAAAATCTCACGAAGACATAGGTACGGATGTATCTCGAAAGCGATTCACTATCCTGCATGGAGGTGAAAACCTCACGAAGGAGTAGCTTCTTGCTCCCACTTAAAGGTGCGACCACAACGGTCATGCGAATGCAATGCAAATATATTTTATAGAAAAAAACACATGCAATAAAAAGGATGATTTTTCAAATCAGAATTTCAAATTTGCAACAATAGGACATGAATTTATCGACTTTACGGCTTGACTCTCTTATTTTTCCCCAGTGGAGTCGCCAAGTTGTCGAAACCATTTTAAAATTTGATTTTAAAAAAACGGGAATCGACTTTCAAAAACGAAAATGGAGTCGCCACCAATCTTTTTTACTTAGGTGTGATTGGATCACCTTGAAAATAGTTTATTTTAAAATACTTATTTTGGCCCACCAAAAACAAGAAAAATGAGTTCGGGAGTCGGTTACGTATGAGGAAGGGTTAGCACCCTCATAACGCCCAAAATTGGTACCCAATCGATAACATCATGTCCTAATATTGAAATTTTGAAAAATTTAGAAAATAGTCCTTTTTAGTTGAAAAGAAAAACCCAGACTTACCTATCTTCAAAGAAATAAAACACCATACCCAGTAAGTTAGGATATAACATCTTATGACCTTGAAGCTAAGTACGCCTTTATTTTAGAAAATTCCTACCTCGAAAAGCAAAACGTCGAACCCAATAAGTTAAGGCACAACGATCCGAATTCCCAAGAATAGGTTTTTTTTTTTAATTTGAAATTGGTAAATCTCATCATTTTTTTAAGGAAAAAGGGATAGGTAATACCTAAAGTTTCACGAGAAAAATCGAACCCAATAAGTTAGGGCAAAATTCTTCTCGATATCCTTTAAATATCACATATCACCGTATTTTGAAAACTATTTGCAATAAATATTTTAATTTGAAAGGTATTTTTATAAAACAATGGTTTGAGTATACAAATAACAATTTTACAAAAGTACAAATTATACTAACAATAAATAATTAAAGGATAATATAACATGAATATACAATAGAATATGCTAAACAATAATAAACAATCTAAAGAATATAAATAAACATATAATATAGCAATAATTGACATCTTCACGAAATAAAAAAATTAAATGAAAAAAGAATAACATATTTAAACATCGAGAAAAAAAAGAATATGATGATTTTTAAAATGATTTGATGTATATACATAATAACAAAAATAATAAAAGAGTATTTATGATAAATAAATATAAGTTAATAATTTAATACCTATATATAAAAATAATAATTAGTAAACGATATATAATACTTCTATATAAAACATATATATAATTCAATAGTCATAAAAATTACATATGTAATAAAATAGGTTATAAAACATAAATAAATTTTATAAAACAAAAATTCCAAAAATAATATATGATATAATGTACTATTATATAATATACAAATTAAAAAACATAATATAGTACTTAATATATAAATCATAAAAATAATATTAAGCTAAATAAAATAATAAATAATAATAATATATATAAGGATATTACATATAAAAATATATATAAATTTTAATAAATTATAATAAAGACAACAATATAAACTATTTAATAAAATAGTTTAAAATAATGTAAAATAATAAAATAAAGTAAAAGGACAAAAATAAAATTAAAACAAAGAAAACAGGGGTTGAATAGCAATTAAAACAAATAAAATGATTAAATTAAAACATGCGTTAAATCACAGGGGTTAAAATAGCAATTAAAATAAATTTAAAATAATTAAAATAAATGAATAAATAATGATTAAGCAATTAAATGGATAAATAAAAAAAACACATAAGTCAACCTAACTCCTGCAATATGAGGATTCGACGAAATTCCTCAACCAAAAACTAACTCGAACAGAAGCAACTCAAAAAGAAACGAAGATGAGCGAAGAACAAAATAAGAACAAGCCACAGAAAATAAGAACGCAAAAGAGAGAGAAATTTGAGTGAATGTTCTCAAGAATTTTTATTACTCAAAACTCAAGTCCCATTCCAGTGTCATTCAAGTGTGTTTACAATGAAGGGAGAGGCCTCTATTTATAGTTGAGCCTCCCCAAATCCAACGGTACAAATCAATTACATCAACGGTTAAGATTAAAAGGTATCTACAAATTAAATCTCTAAGATTACAAAATCATATCTTTTAATATTACATACCATATCTTCTAAGATTGCATATCATATCTAAGATTGCATACCATAACTTTTAGGATTGCATATCATATCTAAGATTGCATACCATATCTTCTAGGATTACATATCATATCTAAGATTTGCATATCATATCTAAGATTGCATATCCTTGAAGATTGTACTTCCATATACGTCAAGCTTGTAGATAGACCTTCAATCTTTTTAAGTAATGGGCCATTCCGATCGGGCCAAATGATATATTTTGGACTGGACTTGACTTGGACTTTATTTTATTATTTTGGGTTTATTATTTTTTGTATGGGCCCGGGCTAAATTGGCCTGTTACAATATCGAATCATAACATGGCAAATCGAAACATATTCATATCATGCCCTACCCCCATCTGCTACACATCATCTCTGTCCAGCCAATCACACCATATAGGACTACAAAAGTCCATCCATGCAACCACACCAATATGTGGCGGTGTGTCACTCATATAATTGCAGCCGAGCTGCCATACATAAATTTGCGACCTAGCCTCCATAATTGCAATATAAACTGCCATATAGCACTTCCTCCATCATATCATAACCCACCCCGAAACACAAACAAATCATAATCATATATCATACATACATTTAACATAAATCAAATGGCATGCAAACTTACATATTTTCATACAATTCATAACATAACACATGATTTAATGGTAACATATCCTACTTAGCATACCTTCTAAGCTTATCCATTTACTCTTACGTATTGAAACTTATGTTTTTTCGGCCCCATACAATGCCTATAGATCCAAATTTTGAGTCCCTCAAACAGCCCCTAATCGGGCCCTGAAATTTGGCAAAATAGCTTACATGGCCCAAAAACCTAGCCCATGTGGTCCACATGGCCTACCCACACAGTCTGCAAAGTTTCACACAGTCATGTGCTCCATACGGGCTACAAAAATGCACACGATCTACTGAACGCTCCTCAACCTAATTAGTCATCCTTCGCAACCAGGATAAAGACGAGTCCAATAGTCGGTTGTCTTCACGAGTATACAAAAGGGCAGTAGGGAAGAAGGACAAAGGGAAAAGGATTGTTGAACTTGAGTCGGACTCTGATGAAGACTAGTTACATTTCATTGCAATTTTTCATTTTTTTGCACAATGTAACTAATAACTATTGAATTATTTTTTAACATGGATTTGGTTTGGATTGCTTTAGTTTTTATTTTGTTATTATTTGCATATTCTATTTTGTGTGTTTTTGTGTAGGTCACCTACTCGAAGATTACACTATAAAATTGAGCTTCAACAAGGTGGACAACCCTACTTGCTATTAGTGGTGAGCGTTTGATCGAATCGAATGAAAAAAATTCGAGTTAATCGAGTTGACGAATCCTATCTTATCATCTTAACTCGATTTGAATTTTTCTCGAATTGAGTCGAGTGAGATGGAACTTGAATCGAATTGAATATATTTGTTCGAGTTAAATTTAAAAAATGACTTTGGGTCCTTGTAACCACTTTCACTCATCGTAATCAAATTTACCCACCTTAATTAATTTTTTTTATTAATTTTCATCCCCCCATAATTTATTTATTAATCTTTTATATACGGGTTAGCTTATTTGCTTGTTTAGTTGCTTCAATTATTTTCTGATTCTTGTCACTATGTATTTTGAAATTAAAAAATATATTAAATATAAAACATGTGATTTTTGTAATAAAAGTTATCTTAAAGATAAAATGTGAAATTGATACCAACATAAACTTTTAATACGAATATTTTATTGCATCATCAATAATTCAATTTCAACAGAAATTTATAAAGATTCAATATGATTAAACAATTCAATAATATAAATAGTAAAAAATGTGAAATTTAATTTAATAATATAAATAGTAGATATAAATAAAATTATTACTATTTAGATTTAGGGATTTTTTTGGATGATTTTGATTTTTGATTTGGGGGTAAAATGTGAGAAGTAAAATTTTAGGGGTTGAGGGAGTAAAATTTTGGGGAAAAAATAAATGGTGGAGTAAAACTTTTTGGGAGAAAATATTCAAAAAAAAAAATTGAGGGGAAAATGAGTTTGGGGTAGATGGGGGTGGGATGGGAAGGAGTAAAAGTTTTGGGGATTTGGGGTAAAAATGTAAAATATTATAGTTTGACATTTTGTTAATGTGAATTATTCGAGTTATTAAAAATCAAAATTTAAACTCGATTTGAATTCAAAATTCAAAAAAAAAAAATTCAAGTTGACTCGAATAACTCGATTCGTTTAACTCAAAATTCAAAGTTTTTTTCAATTTTTTCGAGTCGAATTGAGTTTTGCTCACCTTACTTACTATCACGAGCCTTCATGATACTCAAGGAAATCCGTTAACCTTTCTACTATTGTTTGAGGAACACATTGGGGATAACCTGTAATTTAAAAGTGAGGGGTGACATTCATAGAAAAAAAATTGCATGCTTGATTTACGACATACATGCATAAACATTTAGTTTGCTTGATTAACCTGCTTGGATTTTGATTAATGATGCATTTTGGAAGGTTGATGAATGTTTGAAGAGAGTTTGAATGTTTAATTGATTTTAAGGGTATCGATACTATTTTGGAAAAGCTTTGATATTTGTTTGAATTTGATAGGATATTCTGATTGATTTGATGAATTAGAATATTTTAAAGATGAATTTTAAAGTAACAACAGTTCAATATCCTAGTTTTGAGGTCCATTTACGTTTTAGTGGACTAGTTGTAAGGTCTAGTTTGTTTTGAAGGACCTAGTTTTAATCTATTTACGTTTTGGTGCCCTAGTTATGAGATTCAATTTTGTTTTTAGTGCCCTAATTTTGAGGACCATTTTGAGAGAGATAATTGTGAGGTACATTTTCATTTCTTTGTCAATGGAGTTGCAATTTTGTTTTAAAAGCGTAGTTTTTTTAAAAAAGTCGTGTGTTGACCTGATAATCAGGGTATTCACCACTTTAGGTGTGATCTGGGTTCGAATTATGCTAATCGCGTTGCTGTTAACGTTTTTCCCTCCTCTTGTAATTTACCAAAAAAGAAATTTTAATTATTTGATGATTAGTTTTGGAATAATAATAATAAAATAAAGTTTTGGATAAAATTAAAACTTACTTTAGAAAAAAAATAAGAAAATCAGATTTTAATAAAATTTGTTTAAAGAATTGGGGTTAAAGGTTGTTTTGAAAAGCCTAAATAAATTTGTAGAGTTTGAAGGAAAAATAGTTTTAAAGGCCCAAATTAAATGTGTAAATAAGTTTATTAAACCCAAAAATAAGGTTATTATTATTATTCTGCTAGTCCACATTTGAAGTTCAAAGCCCCGTTGCGCCCAACAAGGCCCAAGTCCAGCGCTGGGATCAATTTACAGCTAGCGTTTGAACCCTAGCCCCCGAAATCAAGGTTGAGTGCAGAAACTTCACCCTGTGTGGAGCCAAGGTTTCCTGCCCTTGTTTCTCTGGTTCCCTTCTCTTTCCTTCCCCTTTCTTTTTCTTTTTAGATCTGAAAAATTAACCCATTTTTTTTTCTCGAAAGAAAAAAAGAAAAAGGATAAAATATCAACCAACTCTTTTATTAAAATAGTTTTTCAACAAAGGCTTTTTGCTTTTTTAAAGGAGGAAAACATAAAGGATTTTTTTTTAAAAAAATCTGGTTTGAGTTATTGGCCACCGTTCATGGTTGCTCCGCCGATGGAATAATTAATCAAAATATTTCACATGTAAAAATATTTGAAATATCATACCCACAATGTATATATGAAAAAACAATAATAATTGAAATAATTTACTTTTAAAAATAATAATTATATTTGAAATAATTATTTTATTTTATATTATTAGAAATTAACATACTCACAATATACGTGGAGAAAATAAATATTTGACATATAAATAAAAAATTAGCTGATGTTTATATTATATATAAAGGAGTTATTAATTTCAAATATTTTTAACATTTGTATAATATATTTTTATTTTTAATTACATATTTATTATTTGATTTTATTAATAAAAAAGATATTAATTAAAAAGATGAATTAGAAATAAAAAAATGAAACAATATATTTATTAATTAAAAATAAAAAAATTTGAAACAACCTGAAATAAAAAATAAAAATGTGTTTAGAAAAGGAGGAATTGATCTTAAGACTGAAGGATAAAATCATTATTATTTAACCAATTAATCAAGGGAGATGATATGTTAAAAACATTAATTAAAATTAATAAAAAACTTAAAATAGCATGAAATAAAAAATACGAATGTGAGTGGGAGAGAAATTGAACTCGAGATTCAAGAACAAAACCACTAACATTTAACCATCTAACAAAATTTTGATTTTATTCAAATTTTGCAATTTCGAGGCAACTTAAATGCTTGTATTTTGTTATTTGAAATTTTAAATTCCTTTCAATTTTATTTAATTTTGTATTAATTTATTATTATTGTCATTATTTTTTTTGATGAAATTCGACTGGATTATTATTAAAACAATAAAATTCAAAAACAAAAGAAATCCACCTGCTGGGTTGGGTCCATTCCAGCAAAGTGGGCTTAACCAAAAGCAATAAAATAAAACATATCAATAATAGATGGCCCAGCAGAAAAAATTTTAAAGAAAGGAAAATGGAAAGTCAAAACAATTAAGAGGCCTATACCTAATTATCCAGTTGTCAGAATAGTTGATCTTCTTTTAGAGATTGACGTTTCCCATCACCAAGATACAGCTGTACCATAGCAGATTTTCTGCAGATTTTCACTTATCTGCTACGTTTTCAAAGCCTTGATTATTTCTCTTTCATTTCAAAAGTCTTCTTTCTTCATCATTTCTTTCATTTCATCCCTTGCAGGCTCATTCTTATCCTTCACCGCAGATCTTAACTCCCTCTTTTATTCCAAAGGTCACCTATTTCCTTCTTCACTAAAAAAAATTCAAGCCTCGCAGACGCTCCTTCTCTTTCGGCTGAAATCCATCTGACCAAGCTGCTCCATTTCTCTACGGATGTGTTCTGGAATCTCTCCCTCCAGGTAGTACTCTTCTCCTTTCTTAAGTGTGTCTTTTGCAATTAAATCAGCATATATGTTTTCTGCCCTTGGAATATGTTTGAATCGGACCTCTTGAAATTGGGTATTTGTTTCTTGAATATCTCTGATCAGTGCTCCTATGTTTGAACTATCACGATCTGCACTTTGACATTTTTTTATAACCGTTTCCGAATCACCCATTATATCCAGAACCGTAAGTCTCATTTGCTTTCCTAACCTTATGGCTTGTAACCCTTGTCGAAACCATTTTAAAATCTGGTTTTGAAAACGGGGATCGACTTTAAAAAACGAAAATGGGAGTCGCCACCAATCCCTTTTTACTTAGGTGTGATTGGATCACCTTGTAAAACGTTTCAATTTAAAACATTTGGTTTTGGTCTACGAAAAACGAGAAAATGAGTTCGGGAGTCGGTTACGTATGAGGAAGGATTAGCACCCTCATAACGCCCAAAATTGGTACCTAATCGATAAAATCATGTCCGAATGTTGAAAATAAAGAAAATTAGAAAATATGATCCTTTTATTAGAAAGAAAATCAGGACTTACTTATCACAAAGAAATAAAGTACTTTACCCAGTAAGTTAGGGTATAGCACCTCATGACTTTGGAATTAAACTCGTCTTTATTTTAGAAAATTCCTACCCCAAGACGCAAAACGTCGAACCCAGTAAGTTAGGACACAATGTTTTGAATTCCCAAGAATAGGTTTTTTTTATTTAAAACTTGAGATTTCTTTATTCCGAAGGAATATAAACATCACATCCAGTACGTTAGGACACGGCATTTTTTTAAAACCCTCGTAATTAAAGTCATCTCATGATTTACAAAACTTGTTAAAAGGTATTTAGGTATTTAGCCAAACGGAAAATCGCAACCCAGTACGTTAGGGCACTATTTCCCGAATTTCTAAATACCAAAACATTGCCTTATTTTAAAAGCTTTTAAAAATATAATGGTTTTGCAAAAATAAACTTTTATTTTAAACAATAATCATGCAACAACATTGCATTTATCGAACATAAATATTAAAAGCAATTATAATACATTAACATTTAATATAGACAACTAAAATAACTACATTAGGGTAATCATAAAATAATAAAGAAAAGGGCATTATTTAAACAAATAAAATAAATAAAACAACATACATAAAATGATCAAAAGTACTAAATAAATATGAACTTTTCATGCAAGATGAAATAACTAATAAAAGAAGACATAAAATGAATAATTAAACAATGTATAAAAAAAATTTTAAAATATATATAGCATAATAATTAATATAAAAATAATATGTAATAAAAAATTATATTAAATGAAAATATATATATATATATATATGTAGTACATTAATTATAGAATTATATACATAATATAAACAATATAAATAAGATAGATTAGATAATATAAATAAATTCTATATAAAATAAAGCTTTAGAAATAATATATAATATAATACTATATAATATATATTAAAAAATAATTAATAAATAATATATTAAAAATAAAAATAATATTAAACCACATAAAATGAATAATAATTAAACATATAAAAATATATATAAAACTTATATTATGAATAAATTAATATACAAGTAATAAAAAAATATTTAATATGATAAAAAAATTAATATAATAATAAAATAATTTAAATAAAAAATAAAAAAATAAATAAAGAAAGAAATCAGGATCAAATAACAATAAAAATAAATGAAAAGGGGTTAAAATAACAATTAAAGCAAATATAGAAGGACTAAATTTAAATGCACGTTAAATTACAGGGATTAATACGGCAATTAAGCCTTTTTTCAAAACGACGTCATTCACTTTTCAAATTTTTAAAGCAAACCGGGGATTAAATTGAATCAAAATGCAAAGTTTAGGGTTAATTAAAAATAATAAAAATTAAGGAGGGACCGAAATGGTAATTAGACCTTTCAATGAAAACGCGCGGATCCTTCCTCGGGTTTCCGGGTCAACGCGCGGATCTGGCTTTTTAAACGATGCCGTTTAGTGCTTATTAGCTTAAGCAAAAACGACGCCGTTTCCCTTTTATTATATAAATCAAAGTTCGGCCTAAAAAACCATTTTAAACATTTAAAAAAAAACAAATGAGAGGTCTTTAAACTCTCTCCAGTCTCCGACTTAGGGCCAGAATCCGGCCATGGCTCCGTCACACGCGCTGTCATACGCACCGCCTCAAACGGTGGTCGGAGGGTCAGATCTCTCCGTTCTGAAGGTATTTTTCTCGCCTTTCTACTTTTTGCGTGCTATATTTTGTGTATAAAATATGCATAAATCGAAAGAAAAAAACGAATCGAGGAAAAAATAATAGAGAATCACCTCTGTTTTTAAAAAAAATCCTTGTGTTTTTATTTCTGTATTTTTTCTATGTCTATCGTCCTCCTCTCTGTTTACAAATCTTGGGTTTTATAACCCGAAAGAAAAACAAAAATAAAGGAAATATATTTGTTGTGATTTGCTTCCTTTCTCGTGTAGGTGAAGAGCGGCGGAGAATCGGAGCGAGGACTTCGCACGTTGATGTGGCGCGATCTGGTGGGATCTCGCTGGGCGCCGGGTTTGCGGTGTGTGCAGTGGGGTGTTGCAGCGCGAAGGCTGGACTTCTGCTCGCGAACGGCGCCTAGGGTTTTCTCTGACTTGGTTTGGTGTTGGGCCCTTTTGGGCCATATCTGTTATTGGGTCTGGGTGGGTAGGTTAGGTCTGTTTAAGTTTAGGTAATTGGGTAGTCTGCTATTTGAGTTTTTGGGCTAGTGGTTTTGTTTATTTTTGGTTTTTATTCTGTTTTAATAGGCCCGAGCAAAATTGGGTTTTTACAGCTGCCCCTCTTTGCTCATTGTCGTGTAACGAGAATAGAGCAAAGACTATAAAAGGACCAATTTTGACCGGTTTTGGCCAAGTCTGGACCTCTTGATCCTTGTCTTCTTCAAATGATTCCAACTCCACCGTAGCTTCAACAGCATTGGAACTTCATCTTGATTTCAGTAAGTTTGATAGCTTCAACTTCATGAAGGCAGTATCCACTATCTTTAGATCTACTCCACTGTAAACTCAGGGAGACAAGATCTGATGTTTTCGATCTGCTCCTGCAACTTCAGGATTGCCAGATCTGCTATCTTCGGTCTCCTCCACTGCAAACTCAGGGATGCCAGACTGGTGGTTTAAATCTGTTCCACTACTGCTTAGGGAGACAAGATTTGAATTTTGATCTTGGTCCACTACTGCTTAGGGAGACAAGATCTACAATCTTTGACCTATTCCACTGCTGGTCAGGGAGATAGGGCTGGTGGCTTAAATCTGTTCCACTACTACTTAGGGAGACAAGATTTGTCGTTCGATCTTGGTTCCCTACTGCTTAGGGTGACAAGATCTACAATTTTTGACCTATTCCACTGCTGGTCAGGGAGATAGGGCTGGTGGCTTAAATCTGTTCCTCTACTGCTTAGGGAGACAAGATTTGCCGTTCGATCTTGGTTCCCTACTGCTTAGGGTGACAAGATCTACAATCTTTGACCTATTCCACTTCTGGTCAGGGAGATAGGGCTGGTGGCTTAAATCTGTTCCACTACTGCTTAGGGAGACAAGATTTTCCGTTCGATCTTGGTTCCCTACTGCTTAGGGTGATAAGATCTACAATCATTGACCTATTCCACTGCTGGTCAGGGAGATAGGACTGATGGCTTAAGTCTGTTCCACTACTACTTAGGGAGACAAGACTTGCCGTTCAATCTTGGTTCCCTCATCGCTTAGGGTGACAAGATCTACAATCTTTGACCTATTCCATCTTTGGTCGGGGAGATAGGGTGGTAGCTTAAATCTGTTCCACTCACCGCTTAGGAGACAAGACTTTCCATTCGATCTTGGTTCCCTACTGCTTAGGGTGATAAGATCTACAATTTTTGACCTATTCCACTGCTGGTCAGGGAGATAGGACTGATGGCTTAAGTCTGTTCCACTCATCGCTTAGGGAGACAAGACTTGTCGCTCGATCTTGGTTCCCATCGCTTAGGGTGACAAGATCTACAATCTTTGACCTATTCCACTGCTGGTCAGGGAGATAGGGCTGGTGGCTTAAATCTGTTCTACTACTGCTTAGGGAGACAAGACTTGCCGTTCGATCTTGGTTCCCTACTGCTTAGGGTGACAAGATCTACAACCTTTGACCTATTCCACTGCTGGTCAGGGAGATAGGACTGGTGTCTCCGATCTGCTCCTGCAACCTCAGGATTATCAGATCTGCTATTTTAATCTGCTCCCTGCAAACTCAGGGATACCAGACTAATGTCTTCTACCTTGCTACATAACCTGTAGAATGGGTATATGTTTATGTCCAATATTTAGGATGCTTTGATCGAAATGCATCAGATGCTCCTATTTAGACATGTTATGAAAATGTTATGAAGATGATTCCTGTTTCAAGGATTAGGATGCAATGCCCGAAATGAATCAAATGCTCCTAATGAAATTTACAAAAATGTTATGAGTATGATTCCTATCCTAGGTGCTATTACTCATTTGTTTTTCATTCATGTTCTGCTCAAATAATTTGCCCCATAGTAATTCTAAGTCCTCTTTACTTGAACCTTGGGACATGAATTGGTATCTCCCACTGCAACTTCAGGGGAATAACTTTTAATTTCTTCCATCTTTCTGTTACCATTCAGAGGTACAGAACTTGTACTACTTTCAATCTGTTACACCATTCCCTGGGTGTAATGACCAGATGTATAAATGCAGGGTATCCCGACAATGATCCCCTTTTACACTCGGATTGACCTTGTTCGTCATTTGCCGATATGGTGTCACCAACAAAATTGTCTTATCCCATAAGAATCTGAAGAGATTATTTTTCAATGTTTCGAGCCCTTAGGCTTGGTGAGTTCTGAACAATAGTCTTGTTTCAGATTCCTCATATTATTTAGAAGCTTCTAGAGTAATATACGAAACTCCTTTTATGAAAGTGTTTTTAGTCCACTAATCGTTATTTCAATATAAATGCTTGAAAAAGAACACAAAAAAGGACGAGAAAGAAATTAGTCCGGAGCATAGCTCAGAAAAATAATTTAATCAAAGATAACCCAGGCAATAAAAGAAAATTGATTTGGGTGTATCTCAAAAAAGAATAAAGCAATCAAAGATAAGGAATTCAAAAATGGGTAAGATAGAAGTTAGGTGCCCCAGATATCGCAGCTGAGCTTCTTTGTTCCAACTTCTTGAGGACTATTTTAAAATCAATATGTGGTTAGGGGATCAGGAGTACTTTGTCAGTGCCCCAAGACGTACCATACTTCCTCCTTGCTAATTCAGATGTAGCAAGACTATTGTATGCCCCACTTTTGGTCAAAATTTGAGCCGCCCTTTTCGGGTTTTCAACTCAAATCCCCTTTGGTCTCAAAGCGCCCTTTGCGGGTTTTCGCCTTGGCCTCTCCTTTTTTTTTGGATGAATTTGAGCTCAAGGCGCCTTTTGTGGGTTTTCACCTTGACCCTTCCCTTTTCAAGTAAAATCCTTCTTGACTAAACCTGAATTTGCCGGATTGGGCAAGTCTTCGCCATTCATCTTGGTCAATATCAATGCTTTTCTAGAACAGGCCTTACATAAGTCCTTCCCAGTTTGGCATATGCTTTCCTCTAAAATCATTTTGCAGAGGAAAAATCTTTTTCATCATCAGGTTCCCCTTGTGGAATTCTCTTGGATGAACCTTTTTGTCGTAAGCTCACATCATCCGAACGTGATGGATAACTTTTAACCTCTTCTTCGATTAGGTTCGATTGGCAAAAACACTTCAGTTCCATAATGGGTAAGATGTTGTTCCAGCGAAAGTTTTGGCCGACGTTCAATAAGACAGAGGGTAAATGATAGCTTCTTATGCCAATCCTTACAAGTCTTAGCCACCTTTCATTTTTTTTGGCAACTTTTGTTACATTGCGATATGCTGCCTGATTTTTAGACAAACTGTAAACTTTGACTTTGTACAGTTATACATTCTGTGCTGGCATCTGATCTTTTCCTTTATTCTTTTTTTTTTAGAATTTGATGACTGTCAACTTTTCAATATTGGCATATGAAGCAAAATTCACCCTCTTAGTGAAGTAGACGATGACCATGATAGTGAATCGGTGTCAACTAGAAGCATTTGACAAGATTGACCCCATAATATCCATGCCCCGCATATGGAAAATTCGTGAAGAACTGGAGTAAGCCCATGAATCTTGTTTCCTTAGATACGGCATAGCTGATACCATCCCTTTTTCTGTAAATTGGCAGTGCTCAATCCTCATATTTAGGGCGCGTCTTATTAGCCTAAGCATGTCCTGATATGATCGTGCAAAAACATTTTTGAATTCTTGAAGATAATTCAATAATGTCTCGCATTATTTCTGTGATGAGCTAGGCTATAATATTCACTTCTTTCCTAAACTCGCAATATCCAATGACCCTTTGTAGAGTAAGGTCTGTTTTTCATCTTGTTAAACCATTTTTAGAAGATATGTCACAATCTCTGTCATCTTCAAAGTCCTGAGATCCCATAGACCCATATCTCGTTTAAAAAGGGAGTCAGTAACAACATCGCTCACGTCATTGATATCTGGGTACCTAAGTACGAAGGCGAACGAATCCAAAGAATAAATGATTCTAAGGATGAGTATTCGTATGATATAGTCATGAATAAAGAATGAAAGAATATGATAAAATAATATACAATAGGAAATGGAAAGAATAAAAGAATATGTATTCAAAAAAAAGATGCATTTCATTGAAAAAAGAATTTAGGACACAAGCCTATTTCACAAAAGGGGTCTTATTGCCTCTAGGCTTAAGGCAACAAGCATGTTTTGCACATTACTCTAGATTAGCCCTAAAAGTACAGGGATTTCTTCCACAGTCTCATTATTCAAAACACTTCCAAGTACACAAGGGCTTGTAAACTTCGTTCTCTAATTCCCTCTTCGCTTTTGATTTCTTCAAGGGATCACAACTTTCTTGTCTCCATGATTGGGTAATGGGTTCTCCACACTGGGTGTATCATCAATCTTGACAACTCCCATCTTAAGAAGTCTCTCAACTACCTTTTTGAAGGCAGTGCAATTTTCTATTGAATGCCCCGTTACTCCTGCGTGGTATTCACATTGAGCGTTGGAATCATACCATTTAGGATATGGGGTTGTAACTGGTGAAGATAATATGGAGACACCACATGCACGTCAAATAAACTTTGATATAGCTCCTTATACATCATCGGGATTGGTGTAAATTGAAGCTTTTCAGAGTTTTGCTTTAGAGAAACCTGATCGTTGGTAGCTACCGTCCTTGGCTGGTTCATTGTAATTTACTCCGAATGGCTCTTGTTATACCAACCGGTTCTCTTTTCCTTCTTCTTCAGGGCATTTGAGGACCATTCTCCTCTTCCTCTTGTTTCTACCAGAACAACCGGTTTGGCTTGATCATTATTCAGGTCAAAACCTGAACCCATTGGAGAATTCAATAGGGCCGAAGTATGACATCGGGGTCCAACAATGACGGGTCCCCCATGCAGATGCGTGTCTGGTTGAATCGGGATACCTATTGGAGAATAAACGATGTCTTCCTCATCGTCCTCATTATTGTCCACTGAGCCACTTCTTTTTCCAAGTCCTCTGGCTAGTAACTGAGTTAGCTGGCCTATCATATTCCTTTGGAATTCCCGCATTTCTTGTTGGATCTCGGTCAACTGCCCTTGCATTTTATTTGCATTTGTTCTATTCTTTCCAACCTTTGCTCCATGTTTTCCAGGTTAACTGAAATATTTTTACCTAATTAGGGTCCTTTTATAAAAGCCTAATGGAAATGATGCCATGTAATGCGAATGCATGAATGTAAAGAGAGAGAGGCGTTGATTCTGAATTCAGTTACATTAGAAAAACTTTTCTAGAAAGCAAATTTCTTTACATAAAACGGATCGCATATACGACCTTATCCTCATAGTCCAAGTGAAAACATGAATCCCTTCTTCGCAAAAGTCAAGTCTTGCAAACTTCTAATAGATGCCTCCTCTAGCTCCTTTTTGCTTGATCTGGGACGCGACTCACTGCTCCATAATACTCGTTAGCTTCTTCAAGAAAGTCGAGACGTGGTGATTCTCGATTTGTCTTTGTCAGCTTGAATCCTTGGGTAATAAAGGCTTGTATTCCTTCGCCGGCTATCAATCTTCTCTTGTTGTGTTCACTTAGACTATAGTCGGACGAGACCGTATTATAATCCACTTTATCAAAAAACCCGTTTTCTTATGACAAACTTTTCTATTTAGCAATCGAATTTGAAATCAACACCTCTTTTCTATGATATGAATGCAATGCAATCAAAACAAAAGAAAACCCGTTAGTATAGGAAAAATAACATAGAACCTATCAGGATGACCACTAGGGTTTGACATAGTTCTACCTAGGGTGGGTTCCTATGTTCTCTACGTGTGGTTTAGTTCTAAAGTTGAGGTACCCGAACCAGCAGATTCCTCGATCCTTACCCATTATAGGCTCATATGGACCAAGTTCGGTTCAGGGGAATACATTTCCCTATGGCTGCACGGAGGTGAAAACCTCATGAAGGAGTAGCTTCTCGCTCCCACTTAAGGGTGTGACCACAACGGTCATGCGGTGCAATGCAAAGAAATACATTTAAAACCACATGCAATAAAAGGATCATTTTTTTAAAAAAAAAACCAAAATTTTAAATTCAGACAAAAGGACATGAAATTATCAATTCTACGGCTTGACTCTCTTATTGGTCCCCAGTGGAGTCGCCAAGCTGTCGAAACCATTTTAAAATCGGGTTTTGAAAACGGGGATTGACTTTAAAAAACGAAAATGGGAGTCGTCACCAATCCCTTTTTACTTAGGTGTGATTGGATCACCTTGTAAAACGTTTCAATTTAAAACATTTGGTTTTGGTCTACGAAAAACGAGAAAACGGGTTCGGGAGTCGGTTACGTATGAGGAAGGATTAGCACCCTCATAACGCCCAAAATTGGTACCTAATCGATAAAATCATGTCTGAATGTTGAAAATAAAGAAAATTAGAAAATATGATCCTTTTATTAGAAAGAAAATCAGGACTTACTTATCACAAAGAAATAAAGTACTTTACACAGTAAGTTAGGGTATAGCACCTCATGACTTTGAAATTAAGCTCGTCTTTATTTTAGAAAATTCCTACCTCAAGACGCAAAACGTTGAACCCAGTAAGTTAGGGCACAATGTTTTGAATTCCCAAGAATAGGTTTTTTTTTATTTAAAACTTGAGATTTCTTTATTCCGAAGGAATATAAACATCACATCCAGTACGTTAGTACACGACATTTTTTTAAAATCCTCGCAATTAAAGTCATCTCATGATTTACAAAACTTGTTAAAAGGTATTTAGTTATTTAGCCAAACGGAAAATCGCAACCCAGTACGTTAGGGCACTATTTCCCGAATTTCTAAATACCAAAACATTGCCTTATTTTAAAAGCTTTTAAAAATATAATGGTTTTGCAAAAATGAACTTTTATTTTAAACAATAATCATGCAACAACATTGCATTTATCGAACATAAATATTAAAAGCAATTATAATACATTAATATTTAATATAGACAACTAAAATAACTACATTAGAGTAATCATAAAATAATAAAGAAAAGGGCATTATTTAAACAAATAAAATAAATAAAACAACATACATAAAATGATCAAAAATACTAAATAAATATGAACTTTTCATGCAAGATGAAATAATTAATAAAAGAAGACATAAAATGAATAATTAAACAATGTATAAAAAAAAATTTTAAAATATATATAGCATAATAATTAATATAAAAATAATATGTAATAAAAAATTATATTAAATGAAAAATATATATATATGTAGTACATTAATTATAGAATTATATACATAATATAAACAATATAAATACGATAGATTAGATAATATAAATAAATTCTATATAAAATAAAGCTTTAGAAATAATATATAATATAATACTATATAATATATATTAAAAAAATAATTAATAAATAATATATTAATAATAAAAAATAATATTAAACCACATAAAATGAATAATAATTAAACATATAAAAATATATATAAAACTTATATTATGAATAAATTAATATACAAGTAATAAAAAAATATTTAATATGATAAAAAAATTAATATAATAAAAAAATAATTTAAATAAAAAATAAAAAAAATAAAGAAAGAAATCATGATCAAATAACAATAAAAATAAATAAAAAGGGGTTAAAATAGCAATTAAAGCAAATATAGAAGGACTAAATTTAAATGCGCGTTAAATTATAGGGATTAATACGACAATTAAGCCTTTTTTCAAAACGACGTCATTCAGCTTTTCAGCCTTTAAAGCAGCCGAAGATTAAATTGAATCAAAATGCAAAGTTTAGGGTTAATTTAAAATAAATGAAAAGTTGATTTGAACTAAATTAAAAATAATAAAAATTGCAGAGGGACCGAAATGGTAATTAGACCTTTCAATGAGAATGCGCGGATCCTTCCTCGGGTTTTCGGGTCAACGCGCGGATCTGGCTTTTTAAACGACGCCGTTTAGTGCTTATTAGCTTAAGCAAAAACAACGCCGTTTCCCTTTTATTATATAAATCAAAGTTCGGCCTAAAAAACCATTTTAAACACTTCAAAAAAAAACAAATGAGAGGTCTTTAAACTCTCTCCAGTCTCCGACTTAGGGCCAGAATCCGGCCATGGCTCCGTCACACGCGCCGTCATACGCGCCGCCTCAGACGGTGGTCGGAGGGTCAGATCTCTCCGTTCTGAAGGTATTTTTCTCGCCTTTCTACTTTTTGCGTGCTATATTTCGTGTATAAAATATGCATAAATCGACAGAAAAAAACGAATCGAGGAAAAAAAAAAAGAAGAAAATCACCTCTGTTTTTTAAAAAAATCCTTGTGTTTTTATTTCTGTATTTTTTCTATGTGTATCGTCCTCCTCTCTCTTTACAAATCTTGGGTTTTATAACCCGAAAGAAAAACAAAAATAAAGGAAATATATTTTTTGTGATTTGCTTCCTTTCTCGTGTAGGTGAAGAGCGGCGGAGAATCTAGAGCGAGGGACTTTCGCACGTTCATGACGGCACGACTGGTGGGATCCTGCTGGGGCGCGAAGGCTTGCGGTGCCAGGCTGGGGTGTTGCAGCGCGAAGGCTAGACTTCTGCTCACGAAAGGCGCCTAGGGTTTTCCAGAAAACCCTAGGTCTCTGACTTGGTTTGGTGTTAGGCCCTTTTGGGCCATACTTGTTATTGGGTCTGGATGGGTAGGTTAGGTCTGTTTAAGTTTAGGTAATTGGGTAGTCTGCTATTTGAGTTTTTGGGCTAGTGGTTTTGTTTATTTTTGGTTTTTATTCTGTTTTAATAGGCCCGGGCAAAATTGGGCTTTTACAACCCTGCATGTGCTTCTGTCGCAAACGGAGCCGCAACGTTGGAATGGAGAATCGACTTTGAAGCTAATATTTTACCCCCCACATCTTGGACAACCAAACCCGACACAGATCTGAAAGTTTGATGATCGAAAGTCGCGTCAAAATAAATCACCACGTTTTCTCTCTGTTCTGGGTGAGGGGATCTTGTTAATGCATCCGAGCTAAGTGTTCTTTCTTCTATACTGTCGAGCTCTGATTTGTAACTAATTATTTGTCTTGCAATGTCCCAACTATTGATTTTTTCCCCTCGTATATTAACTTGTTTCTGCTTGACCATATCATCCAGAGACCACAGCAAAAAGATCGGCATTGTTCATTCGTTCCACGGTAGAAAACCCAGGTAAGCCACTCCCAACATACTGAAGAAGTATTCTCAAGTCCCCATTCAAAATTAATCAGCTTCCATACATCTTTTGTTGTAGGGCAGTACCAAAAGACATGATTGCTATCCTCCACTTCTTGTTGACACCTATGACACCGATCCACCGTAATTACTCTCTTCATCATGAGATTCGAAAACGTGGGGATGTAATTCCATGTAATTCTCCAAACTGTAATTTTTATTTTCGAGGGCATGTTTAAGCTCCATAATTTCTTGTAAAATTTTTTGGTATCGGGTTGTATAATATTACTAGGAATCAGTGTAGCTTCTTGTAATAGTTTATAGGTGCTCCTCACTGAAAAATTCCCTGATGGCTCCCCTCTCCAAACTTGAAAATCTTCAAAGGCCACTGTCGCCAACGGGATCTGTAAAATTTTCCTAACAGTATTCGCATCAAAGGTATTGACAATCAAATTATTCTTCCAAGTTCTGTTGCTTTCATCAATTAAATCTGACATAATTAGATATTTTCATTTCTGCTATGATTCTGTAATCTGTCTTCTTCATTACCCGACACCCAGAGATCATTCTACACCGAAATGTTGTCTCCCTTGCCTATTCTCCAACAGAAGCCTTTCTCCAGTAACCCTCTTACTGACCAAATACTTCTCCAGGTGAGTGAAGGTAAATTTCCCAATGTAGCATTTAGAAAATTTACACTCGGATAATATTTAGCTTTTAAAACTCGGGCTAACAAAGAATCTGGATAATTAATGAGACGCCAACCCTACTTAGCTAGTAATGCAACATTAAATTGGGCTAAACTTCGAAAACCTAAACCACCAAATTCTTTTGGCACGCAAATATCCTTCCAAGCACACCAATGAATCCCTTTTCTCCTTTTATTGTTTTGCCACCAAAATTTAGCAATTATTCCCTCTAATTCTGTGCATAGAAACTTAGGAAGCAAGAAACATGCCATTGAGTATGTTGGAATAGACTGCAAAACTGCCTTTATAAATACCTCCTTACCTCCTTGGGATAGATAACTTATGCTCCAGTTGTCGATTCGTTGTCGCAACTTGTCTTTCAGGGTCTGAAATACAGCCTTCTTTTTCCTACCCACCATATTAGGCAAGCCTAAATATCGTTCAGGACCATTGGAACTACGAACTCCAAGCACTCTAGTTATTATTCTTCTGGTTTCCTCTGTATTGGTGCTGAAAAAAATTATGGATTTTGAGAAATTAACTCTTTGACCTGAACAAATTTCATATTCATGAAGTATCCGTTTCAAACCAGTTGCGCTCCTCTCTGTTGCTGTCCCAAACAATAAGCAATCATCTGCAAAAAGTAGATGAGAAATTTGAGGCCCACTTCTGCTTGCTTTAACTCCTCTCATTGATTCTTCTTGTAACCCCATCTTCATAAGGCTGGAAAGTCCTTCTCCACAGAATAGGAATAAGAATGGACTCAACGGATCACCCTGTCTTAATCCTCTTGAAGGGAAAAAAGTTTCTCCACTGCTTCCATTTGAGACCATCGAGTAAGATACTGTAGTCACACATTTCATGAGTTGAACCACCTAGCCCGGATCAAAACCCAGATTTTTCATTACTTCCTCCATAAAATTCCATTCCACCCTGTCGTATGCTTTGCTCATATCCAGTTTAACCGCCATCAGTCCCTTTTTCCCCAACCTCTTGTGTCTCATTGTATGTAGAAGTTCATAAGCCAGCTATACATTATCTGAAATTAACCTCCCTGGAACAAAAGCGCTTTGAGCCAGATCAATACATTTATCCATTACCAACCAAAGACGATTTGCCATTACTTTAGCCAATAGCTTATAAATTACGTTACACAAACTAATTGGCCTAAATTGAGTAATATCTGACGGATTTGCCATCTTTGGAATCAGCACAATGTTTGTTTTTTTAATTACGTAGATATTCATACCTCCATTCAGATGACTAAGACAATAGCTTGTGACATCATCCCCAATTATTGCCCAACACTTCTGGTAAAATATCGCCGGAAGACCATCCTCTCCTGGTGCTTTTGTCGGGCCTAATTCTGCTAGTGCTTCTTGTATCTCTCCCTTCGTACCTCATCAGAAATACGTTGCGAAATTCCTGACAAAATGTGCTCATAATTTCCCTTTCTCCAAGCTGAAAACAAGTTGAGAAAAAAAGATCTAGCAATCTGCTCCATTTTATCTATTTCATCTGTTTCTCGCCCATCATCATATTGCAATTTTTGAATCTGATTCCTCTGTCTTTTCTGTGTTGCCTGTTTATGAAAGAAAGATTTATTTTTATCCCCGGACTTTAACCAATTCACACGCGCCCTCTGTTCCCAGTACCACTCATCTTTTTCAATCTCAAAATTGAGTTGTATTCTGGTATCTATGAGATCAGCCAAATTATCATCATTTCTCTTAGCTTCCATCAACTTATCCAATTTGTATGATAACGTCCTAACCTTCTCCTTTCTATTGTACTGAATCTGACCAGCCCACCTCTCCAAACCCTTTTTCACACTTTCTAGTTTACTCAACAAATCTCCTGTGGAATTTACCCAAATATTCTTCACTTCATTAAGAAACGATTCCTCCAAAATCCACCATGCTTCAAATTTGAAACGTTTAGATCTTCTTTCCTCTCTTTTTTCTGTATTCACAAGTACCGGGAAATGATCTGAGAATGTATGAGGTAGGTGCTAAATTTGAAAATCAGGAAATAATGAAAGCCATTCCTCATTCGCCACTCCCCTGTCTAGTCGTTCTTGGATATTTGTTTCTGACAGATTGCCCCTCTCCCATGTAAACCAATTCCCTGTAAATCCTATGTCCACCAGGTTGCAGTCCTCCAAAACCTTGCGAAACGCTTCCATTCTTCCTTCTTCGCGAGGTAAGCCTCCCTTTTTTTCGAAACCATATAAGATTTCATTAAAATCCCCACAAACCATCCATGGAAGCTCTTTAAAATTCCCTAAATGACGTAAAAGATTCCAAGCATCAATTCTATCTTGTGGATAAGGGGACCCATAGTACCCGGTAAATCTCCACTTACTACCTCCTTCATCTTCTTCTATGGTCACATCAATATGTCTCTATGAAAAGCTCCTTAGCTGTATTTTACTACCTCCCTTCCACGCCAAACATAGTCCACCTCTAGACCCATTTGAATCAACATCTATTCCGTGCATGAAACCATAGCTTCTTCGAATTCTTTCCATCCTGCTCTTACAAATCTTCGTCTCCATAAAGAAGACAATTTGAGGATTATATAACTTCAGCACATGCCGAAGTCTTCGAATTGTCTGGGGGCTCTCCAAACCTCGAACATTCCAACTTAATATTTTCATTGCGACCGGTCGGCTTGCCTATTGCCAGCCGCCGATATTAGTTGACTGACTTCCCCTTGCCTTTTATTTCTTCCCTCCAAACTATGCACCTCGTCAATCTCCAAAAAGTCCTCTATCTCCCCTCTGTTTTGCTTTTTCCCTCTTCTCCTATCAGCACTCCGTCTTCAAGATCATGTTCCATTAAAGTATGAAACTCATCTTCGTTTACTTTTTTCTTTCCTCTCCATGAGTTTGTTTGTCGGCCCTCCAAGTTAATCCCCAATATGGGATCAATATTGCTTCTGCTACTGATTGTTGGCATTAAGACTCTCCCATTATTCCCCGAAAGTTCTGTTCCGTCCTTATTATCACCCCACTCCCTATCTCCCTCTTCACGTAACCACACACTGTTCATCATTAGAGCTCTATGTGATTGAGCCCGCAGAGATAAATCCCATTCCATTTCAGCAATTTCCACTCCTAAAAGCATCTTTGCTTCACAAAAAAGAGTCACTATGTCCCAGTCGTCCACAGTAAAAACAAAATAGTGTCAGTCTTTCATATTTGAATTTGACGTAGGAACATTTTCCATAGCACATAATTTGTTTCTTCCTTTTTAAAGACTTTCGAATATCAATTAGCACTCTTATTCTCATAAAATTTCTATTTTCCTTTCCCAAATTTAGGCCGTCATACTCCATGAAGGTGCCAATAAAGTTGCCCATTTGGGTTGCAAATCTTTCCGAGAAAAAACCAACAGGAACATCATGTAATTGTACCCAAAAAGGAGAAAAGATTAAAGGGACTTTTAAGGGATCCTCCCCCCACTGCAACTTATGAAGGACTAATAAATGATTACTAAAAGTCCACGGTGAACCCTTGATCACTCTCTCTAAATCCATAATGTGAAAAATTGAAATAAATACCTTTTTTCCCCCAGATCTCGGATCTGAACCCATCGAACCGGATGCCATAAGTTTGCCATTGTACTCTTCATAGCCGGGAAGTGGATCATACTTCTTTGTCGAAAAACACCCCACTGCACGATAAATTCCTCCTACCTACCTCTGTAGTGGGTTCATTTGGTATCTGAAGAATCTCATCTTCCTCTTCGTCTATTGTTAACCCAGCAAATTCTGTTTCCATTCCGAGACGTCAACTAATTGGCTTAATCAGATTGCCAAGACCAAGAATAAAATTAAACACCACCCTGCCGTCACACAGAACAACTAAACAAAAGAAAACCCTAACAACTGCCAGAGAGAGCAGACAGAGACGTGCTAGTAAAGCAGACTAAATTTATATATAAACATAATTAAAAAACACAAATTATTTATTGTCATTATTGTTATTACTATTGTTTACTTTAAATTATAAATTTATTTAAAAGTTATTTCAATTTCTTTTCTTATACAATTTTCTCACACATTTTGTTGATGTATTAATTTTACTTCAATTATATACTTCTCATGTTTTTTAAATTAATTATTTAGTGATTTCAATTGTATTGCTTATTTATTATTATCATTTTTATTTGAATTTTTTGGTATGTTGTATGATTTGTTGGTAATATTTGTATCTCGGGTTTGAAATCTTCCATTTTAGATTATTTTGATTTTAGATTTCCAAATATATTTTAAATGTTATTTAGATTTTTGTAAATTGTAAATTTCTCTTTAATTTATATTTTAGGTTTTAATATTGATTTTTTTCCTTTTTCTAGTTAAACTCTATTTTTATTTATTTTAGGGTTCTTTATTTATTTGTTTTTAGATTTTAGATATTATTATTTTTTGGGATAATTTTTGAGTTATTTTGAATTTTCTAAACAAGAAACTAATTCCAAACCTTGTAGGTATGTCTTCGAACAAGCGTTGTAAGAGTGCTATAACCTTCCCTATATGTAACCATACTCCCACACCCGGATTTTGGTAATGAGACCGAACCTTAGGATTTTTCCTTAGGATTAGTCCTAAAACCTAAGACGATAACTGGCTAACCGACCATTAGGCGATAATTCGCCCGAAACAGATATATATGTGGCTGAGCCACCAGATACGGTAGATAGACTATACTGGCCACACTTCCTCCATAACCATATTTCCAATCCCAAATGCACATGCAGAACTAACAGGTGTCAGAAATGTATATGACATACATGCTTTTATAACATATTCAAACCATGCTTATCATAATACGGATCATACTTATCATAATACAAATCATACTGAGCAATAACATATTAATTATGCGTACATAAATCGTATTTAACACAAATAGAATATCAAAAATCATGATTTATAACCCAATTTGTATCATATGGACCTTAATATTTGACTTGTACGACGAATACGGCCCTAGGGAAAAATTTTGGAATTTGGGCACACAAGTCCGTGTGGCCCACACGGCCTACTTGGCTAGCCCGTGCAGCCCACATGGCCTGTCACACGGCCGTTTGTCTCGCACAGCCTACCACACAGCCTGGCACACGACCGTGTGGTGTCGACAGTCCCAAATTTTGACTTTTGTCGTTACTATTTTCTCAGGTTTTTGTTACACACTTGGATATTTTCTGACGTCGATTCCAAAAACGAGTAATCAAACACCTAAATCGACAGTTAAAACAACCAATTTTAGTAATGATTCATGAAACTTAATCAAGAATTTGATCACAAACATACTCATTCGACCCCCAAAAACACATTCGTAGATTTACCGCTAAACGAATAACAACTATATGATACTTAAGTCGCTGGAGGAACACCAAACGCCTCTCGATCTTCTCCTAAAATGCATCAGATTAATTAGATAACATAAAGTATAGATTTTAACACCACAATATCAAAATTTCAAAATTCCCAAATGCCCAACGAACAATTTCAACAAAAGAACAGAGTAGAAAACGATGAAACCTTACCTCTAAGGATTGAAGCCAACCAACAGAAGCAATAGGATCAAGAAGTAACCGAAAAGAAACAAAAAAAAAAAAGCAAGAAAGGGAAAATTGAAAAGGGAAAAAACTAAAGCAAAACTAACCCAACTTCCTGACATTTGACCCAACCTCAACCATCTCATGGCCGGCCTACTAAATGAAGTAGCAAAAATATTGCCATTTGCTCACGTAGGGTTTCGAACACAAGATCAAAAGGTAAGCTAACACCTTACCACTAAACCAACAAGCACATTCTGTCACAAGTTAAGCGAAAATAATATTTAAGCCACAAGAACCAAGATAGGGATAGGAACAAAAATAGCAAAATTTTCCCAAAGCGAGATTTAAACCCATGACCTCAAACACGCATTCAAGACCCTCAACCACTAAAGCAAATACTTAATTATGATAGACTTTAACAAATCAAAAGTTTAAATTTTGGGGCATTACACAAAGCTAGTCCTCAAGTTGCGTGATCTTTTAAGCTTGTCAAATGATCTTTATAGAAGGTTAAACACAACATGTTCTTGGGTTGAAAATTGGGCTTATTGATATGTGAGATCATGTTTGCAAAATTAATGTGAGGCTTATTGATGAAAACTTTTGATGAAGTGAGCGAACTAAAAACTATTGAAGAAACTTCAAGAGAATGACTCACTGTTGAACGAAAAGAGTACCGAACTTAACGCAACTCTGAAAGAGTTAGGAGCACTGACGAATGTTGATAATGATGTGCTGAGAGCCACTAGAAGAGGTTGGAATGACGATGAGTTTATTCATAGTAATGTTCCAAGATCCATTAGAGGTAGTAAAGAGGTTTGGAGATATGTAAAGTCATGGTTCAACTCAGACAAGGCTATCATGGAGAAGTCTGCTTCCTCTTAGAGAAATAAGTAACTTGTATTAAGGAGAAATTTGGCATAGGTCCTATTGTGCTAGTGATCAACCCCATATGGTTGATTTTGAAGCTAAAGAGAGCCTTGTCAAGCCACAGGTTAATGGTAGCATATGGAGTTCGTATAAAGTTGTGAAAGGTATTAATAGGACATGATAGAGAGGTCTTTTAATTGGGCTATGACTGAACTTGTTTTTGTTCAATGGGACTCATCACTACTCATCACTAGGACTTGATCTAAAATGACCCATGTAAGGAGCACATGGTAACCTTGATTCAGGAAAGCCCTTTCATGAGTGAGCCCCTTTAAGTCAAAATGGTTGTTCCAATAAGGTGTTAAGGTATAACATAGGCCCCTCCATCGCAGTCGAGCAAGAGGTTATAAAGTGGCCTTCCCCAAGATAATGTTTTTGGTTGAGGTTTAATGTGTTGTCATTGCAATACCCAGAGAGGTGATGATGATGGTGTAGGCATTTTGTTGGAGGAGCTTCTTGGTGAGCCTGAAAAGTGAGCTTTGTAGCACTAATTTTAAAGGGCAGGCTGGTAACGGTAGGGCTTAAAGAGGCAAAAGTGTGCATAGCTAAGCGAGCTTATGGTGACGAGGCTTGGAAAGGCTATCTCAAAGGCAAAATTTTAATGTATGTAATCTTGGATGATAATGTTATGGCAAAGAAGAGAGAGAAAACATCATTGAAAGTGGCAACAATGACAAATAGGGTAAAATTAAATTTTATTTTGCTATATAATTAACTACTTTTGGAGGTTAATATTTCCACAAATACTTTTTTAAAAAATTAATTTTATGGTTATTTTTTATTTTTATGTCAACTTGAATTGAAATTGATTATTTTTTTTTAATATAATAATTTATTTAACCCTTCAACTTTACAAAAAAAAAAATAAATAATTTTAGCCCATCATTAATTGTTATACTAACTCATTACCCTACTAATTCCCAGATTCTAATAATTCAAATAAATGAAGTAATTTATTAGTTAGAATTTAATAACTATTCTTCATATAAACATTTATATTTTGACTCTCATATAAAAAATTCATCTGAATGAATCCAAAACTCTCAAAATGAATTATTATACTAACCCATTACCCCACTAATTCCCAAATTCTAATAATTCAAATAAATCAAAATTCTCACACCAAATTATAGATAACATTCTCAAAATAATATTATATCACGAATCGAAAAATTTTGAAGTGTTACAATATATCAAAATTTACCTTTTGTTAAGATAAGTTGTCATACATGTTCAATAGATATTTTATGCTTTGAACTTAATCAATTAATTGGAGTTTAAATGGTAATTGGTGAATAGATTTTTATATTTCGATCTCAATTATTATATCTATAACTCTTCCTATTTCCATATTACATATTCTTTAATACCAAAGATTAAATAAATAAAAATAGAAAATAGAAAATATAACAGAGCAGAACATTCACATTGAAAAGGTGGCCAAAAAAAAAAAAATTTATTGGATTAATATAAGTCAGTGAGTACAAAGACGAATTTGGACTTTCTTTTATATTATATTATATTATAAACATTATTAATTAGAACTTGGTAACAATTCCTTTGGAGGAAAAAAAATATAATTTTAAAGTGCGATTGGTTCAATGAGCAAGGAAGTTATTCCACCCTTAGCCGCTATTCCAACATATGTATAGCCATCTCCTTCCCTGTAAAGTACATCCATCACTCTTGCAAGGTTTAGGCTACGATTCAAAACTTCTGTTGGCATTTCTGTTGGTTTCATAAACTCTTGATTCACATCCTTCCAGGCACTCTCAACATGCTTGTTGAACACATCATATGCCTCTTGTGCTGTTACACCATATTCTTCCATGTAACACTCAATTGCTGAGCAATCATCTTCTCTCCTATGCTTGAACTGCAGCCGTAATAAAATAAAAATTATTCTATCACTATATTCACTAAAATCTATCAGTTTATTAAACTACATCTGTTTAGTGATGATAAATTACCTTTTGACAATATTTCCTCCCTAGTAACCCTAAAATGAAACTTTTTTTTTCTTATTCTTCAATTTAAGACTAAACATTTATATATAAATATTAAACTTTAATTGTTTTAGATCACGATATTAAACCATCCTTCGATTTCGTTACATAGACATTTAATTATTGAGTTAAGAGTTTAGTTTCTTGTGATTATATAAATATATTATTATACCTTGTGTTCAGCAACATCATCCATAAACCTACAAATAATTGTGGAAGCTTGAATGATCTTAGGGTCATTGGCAGCCCATTTAAAGGTCTCTGGTGTTACGATATCTCCCATCCCGACAAAAGATGTAATAGCAAGCATGGCATAACCACAAGTTGGCAAAGCATTAGCCTTAAACTCCTCAAATGATGGTTTGTAGTTTTGAAGAGTCCATCTGGCCTCCACAAGGTAAGATTGAGCAAGTCGTATCATCTGAGGCAACAAAATCCCAACAATTATCACTAATATCAAGTCAAATTCGATAATAATATTTAAATGATTATAATGTTATTTAAGTTAATTGTTTATTCAAATATAAAATTTAGCTAAGGTCTTATCTCTTTTGTATAAAATAAATGTTTCTCGAAATATCTACCGCATTTTTCGCATATTCGACACGATATTGTCTTCCGTGCTTAGCCATCAGTTGTTCCATTTCTTCATAAACATCTAATAGTGCTTTGTAGCTCGGTTTCATGTATTCTGGAAGTTGGTCTATGCATTTGATATCCCACCTGAATCCAACTTCAACGTTATATTCAATCATTCCTCGTATTATATAACTGAATGTTAATCTCTAACTAAAGAAATCTAACCTCTCAATTGCATTTGTATAGGGAATGAGCTCATCATATGTTGCATATGAGTCATATGTATCATCTACAATAGATGCCATTGCTATCACTTTTGTCAGCATCTTTCTACCAAGTGAATATTGGGGCTCAAAGTATACTCCTGAGATCCAAAAATAACCTTCAACCACTCTATCTCTTGCATATGGCAACTTTCTTTGAAAGTCTAAATCCTTCCACCACCTAAAAAATGATATCATAAAAAACCCCATTAGCACAATGAATCTTCAAAATTTTTATTAGTTTCACAATCATGTTGTTGAAGAGTAAATTGTTAGAATATTCTTAATTCAATTGGAAATTTCAACTTTATATATATAAGTAAAATGAAATAGGTGAAAAAGATGAGTCCAAAGTTCATGTCGTCACTTTTAACTAATGTAATTTAATACGTTTAAGATTCCAATATTAGTATTTGCAGCTCGTCTCTTATACTGAGGATGAAGCCTCCTATAAATTGAAAAAAAAAAAGGTGAAAATGAAGAAATGGATGAAAAATATCAAAAACACATACCTACAAATCTCACTTAGCTCTTTCCTATGCAAAAGTTGTAACATGTTGAAATCAATCTTTGCAAACTCCAGCAAAGCCTTATTATGGGATTCAATATCTTGGTATACTGAAAGATAGTGCCTCGCCTCAACCCTTGGCAAGCCTCTTCGGATTGATTGTTTCAAAGCATGAGAAACCTGTTCGGATAAAGGATAATCCAAAGATGCTACTACAAGCCTTAAATGGTTGGTGGTGAAAGAAATTGCTTCATCCAATATATCTTCCCCATGAACCCTTAAATAGGAAGCTTCATAAAGTTCCAACAATCCTGGAACATCGCTTGTCATAGATGACTTAAAGTTTCCTTGCTCATCTTTAAACTTGTTGAATACATCTGCGATCAAATCACCCGAAATAAAGTATCGTTATCAAACATTCCATGCTATTATATAGTCATAAAACTTAAAAGCACTATGTTGTTCCAATAATTACCACACGAAACATTGAATCCATGCTCTCGGAGTAATCGGAATCGAAGAGATGTAGTGTAGATGTCGTTCTCGGCATCGTTATTGTCATGGTAGATGTTCTCTAGTTCATCCTCGATCTCTTTTGTGAAATGGTAACTCACACCCAGTCTTTGTACTGAATCAATGAAGTTTAACTTTTGGATTGAATTATTCATTGGTGCCACAATCATCTTCCTCACTTCTTCTTTCAATTGTTGGTGGCGTTGTTCAGTTTCAGCATTGATATCCTGCTCAAAATAATGCAAATTTTATTCATATTGAAACACTAAATAATTAAACAAATAATATGCTAACATTATATGTCAATATGCTCATATATTTGTATACCTTTTTAGGACAAGTGAGGAAGAGATCTCCCCAAATGCTAGGCTGAAAATCAGCTTTGGGACGCATTTCATCCTTATTGGAAGTAAGGGGTGATGAAGAAGGCATTTGAGAAACTTGTGAAGCCATTTGGATTGATCAAAAGCAAATATTCAAAAGCTTAATTTGCTGCTTTTTTTTGGTTTGCTCTTCAAATTTGGCACAGAATTTCTGTGAGGATAAGAATGCAATCGTTGCATGTATTTATAGGTAAAAAAAATGATGGTGATTTTAAGTCAAAAAAAGACCACATAAATGCAGAAACCAATTATAGAACAAAATGCATGTAGGACCCATTGAATGAGATTTGCAAATAGATTAAAAGAAATATTGGTTTGTCTTTTTGTTTGATTCTTTTCATTCAAAGTTGATGTCTTTAAAAAATTATTAGATAATTGTTTAAATGTGTTACAAAGCAAATATCCTTAATTTATCTTTTAAACTTTTAGACAAATATCATTTTGGTCCTTCCCAGGGCCCCATTTGTAACAAATCGATGTGAATTTTAAGTTATTTATTCTATCTGTTGGATTGGTCAAACGGAATTATTTAATCAAAATATAAATTAAATCTTAAATATAATTTTGATATTAAATATGTTTAAAAAGTAGTAATTTATTAGTTAAATTTGTTTTGTTCCTTGCAGTCGGTCTAGCATGGCTGCACAGACTTTAAGTATTGAATAAAGGTCCCTGTACTTGTTTATATAGATATGCGTGAATGTGGGAAGGCAAGATGATGTGTTGAAGCCCCTATATGTATACATAGCATGCTCTTGATTTTTGTTCATGACATAATTCAATAGACAGATTTTTGCTTATATATGTTCTTCATGTACTTGATTTTATGTTATCATATTTAATAAATATAAAAGTTATTTAGTTTAAACTTCTAATCTGATCACTTACAGAAAAATAATTTTAATAAAAAAAACTCAATATCAAAAATTGGTTTTTCTAATTAAATTTTCATGCAGATTTTTTTACCATTCAGCATCGATTCTCAATTTAATCATTTAATACAATTCGATTTTTCTTCACCAACTGAAATGTAAATATCAAAATAATTGATGCCAAATGTTTGAAGGCATGAGTGATATTTACTCTTTTCTTTTCCTTTGACATGCTCTTGATTGAATTTTAAGTCCTCAGTCCACCAGCAGTCTTTATGGCCAATATTTTTATTTTCGAAATTAATTTTTTGGCGATCGACTTTTATTTTAAAAAACGAAAATGGAAGTCGCCACCAATCCTTTTTATATGAGGTGTGATCGGATTACCTCGAAACTTGATCTTTTTAATAAAAGGTTTAATTTATTAAGACACTGTTTTTCGGTCTACAAAAATCTAGAAAACGGGTTCGGGAGTCGGTTATGTACGAGGAAGGATTAGCACCCTCGTGACGCCTAAAATTGGTACCTAGTTGATTACTTGATGTCTTAGTGTCGAAAATTAAAAATTTAAAGAATTCAAAATACGATCCCTCTTTGTATTAATGTATATTTTGCTTAAGTATTGCTTGAATAAATTGAAATAAACGTTAAAGACCCTCTCGTCTCGAGATAACAAAATGTCATATCCCGTAAATTAGGACACGACACCTTGAACCTTTGAGAATAAGCTTGCCTTTATTTTTTTATTTAAATCTCATGTATTTTAATTTTAAAAGGATATTCGGTCATCTAGGTTCAATGAGAAAATCGAAACCCCGTAAGTTAGGGTACGATTTCTCAAATCCCCAAATACAGAACATTGCCTTAACTTTAAAATTTTCTTTTATGCATCGCTCAAAAGTTAACGTAACACTTTAATTTATTCGGGTATTGTGTAAAACGGACAAGTATGTTTGAATGTAACACTTAGCACAGGTATTAGCACAATATAAAATAAAGGATAACAAGTGAATAAATCAATAGAACGAAAATATTATGCTAGTAATGATGATAATGGACTATGATGATAGAATGAATAAAAAAAATGACAATTTAATGATAATAATAACAATAATTATAATAGTAACTATCATAATATTAACATAAATAATAATAATAATAATAATAATAATAATAATAATAATAAGAACAATATATGTAGTAAAAACATAAATAATCTAATTTTTAAAAGTATAAAAAAGGGGTAATAAATAAATAGATGAATAAATTATAAAATAATAATAATAGATAATGAAATGGTAATAATAATGAAGGTATAAATAAAATAAATAATTAATAAAAGAAAATAAAAAGTTAAGAAAAATGAAAAATAATAAATAAATGAATACAAGGGTTAAATTAAAAATAAATAAATAAATAAATGAACAATATATAAATAGACAAATAAATGAACAAGCAAATGAATAAAATAAAAGGAATAATAATGAATAAGTAAGTAAGTAAATAAATGAATAAATAAAATAATTAAAATAAAAGGGGTTAATTATAACTTAAATGAAATCAAAAGGACAAACTGAAATAAACAAATAACAAAAGGGGTTAAAATGTAAATAACAAAATAATTAAAACAGGGTCGAGGACTAAAATGGAATTCGCAAAAAGGGAATGGGGATTAAACATGAAATTATACCGAATCCCTTAAACACAGCGTTCCATAGGGACTAAAAAGAAATAAAAATAAAATTACAGGGTATAAATTAAAAAAAGGGCTGGATTTAAAAAAAAATTAAAATCGGAAGGGCCAGGATCGCAAATAACCCATAGGACGCGAAAACACGCGGATCTTGGCTATATTTTCGCCTGGGTCATGGGTTCATAAAACGACATCATTATTTTGAGTTTTCGTTCAGTTAAAATGGTCCAAGGACCAAATTGAAACAAAACTAAAAATAAGTGGCTAAATCAAAAATAAAGAAATAAGATAGGACTAAATCAAAATGAGTTGCAAAAGCGAAAGGACCGAAAGCGCAAATAACCCATTCGTCCAAAACGTGCGGATCCTCTAAGCGGGTCGGGTCGGCGCGCGGATCTAGGGGTGAAACGACATCCTTTTTTGGCTATTGTGGCCAGCCCAAAACGATGTCGTTTAATGAGCCTATAAAAGTCAAATTTTTAACAAATTTTCATTCTCTTCCAACCTTTTCAAAAAAAAAAATCAAAAAAATTCTCTCAAACTCTCTTCCCCTCTCCAAGGTTCGGCCGTCGACCACCGTGGTGGCCACCGGTCGTCGACGACGGCACTACCGCACACGGTGGCCGGAGAACCCAAAATTTCATTTTTGACCCCTTTTTTGAAGGATAAGTCCTCCCTTTCAAAAAAATATAAAAAACAACAACAACCGCAAGAACTTGGGTTCTTTTAACCGTTGCACCGTTCGTTTCAACGGGCCCCAAATCGAACCCTAACGGGTTCTGGGTTTTCGATGCCGGGGAGAGCCGTCGACGATGGCGTGGTAGGTAAGTTTCGATCTTTTCTTTTCTATTTCTGTTTTTTTTATTTCTCAAAATAAATTCGTAGGAAAACAACTGAAATAAAAAAAAAATCACCTTTTTTTGCCTTGAGTTCTCTTTTTTGATTAATCTTATCTGTGTAAAAAATATTACATTATGGATCTGGCTTTTATAGCCATTTATACATATTTTTCTATCTCTGTCTCTATCTTGCTACTGTTTCTGTATTTTTTTCGTCATTTTTGTAGGTCCGGCGCTCGGTCAATGGAGGGGAGCAGGTGTTCTCTTTGCTTCTTTGGTGAAAGGGCGACAGACCTTGGGACAAGCATGCTAACGTGGCTGTGGGCAGCAGCGCGCGTAGGGCTAGGGTTTCCTGTTCTGCTGAAAATGTTTAAGTATTTTGGGCCACTGGGCCTCTTTTCATTTGGGTTTGATGTATTTGGACTGTTTAATTATTTTTATTTTGTTTTGGTTTTTTTTTTTTTTTGGTTTCTGTTTATGTCTGGCCTAGGCAAATTTGGGCCTTTACAATTGCCCATCTTTGCTCATTGTCGTGTAACAGGAATGAATCAAAGACTTTAAAAGGGCCAAGTTTGTCTGGTCTTTGATGATGATTCACTTAACCAACTAAAATCACGACAAAGGCAAGCGCACAAATCGAATAATAGTATAGCTATGGTGAGTCGGGAATATCGTATCTACGAGGACTAAAAGTACTAGTATTACTATCTTTCTATTATCTAGCAGGTAAATTGAAGAAGATTGTTTTAAATCTAAAATTATCTAAACTAATTATTAAGAACTCGACAGAGAATAAAGTAAGAAAATAATCGAATAAACCAATATGAGAGACAATACCCAGGAAAGAATCCACCTAGACTTCACTTATTATTCTGAATCTGAATTAAACGATTTATTCACTTGCCTTGATCCATAGAAATCCCTAAATTATATTAATATCTCTTTCGAAAGTAAAAATTACTGACTCTAGGTTGATTAATTGAAATCTCTTTCTAATTAAAACCCCTATTGTCGCATTAACTCGATCTATGGATTCACCTACTAGATTTGACTTTAATACGGTAGATTTATGTCATCCTATTTCTAGGACTGCAAGCAACTCCACTTAATTATGCCAGATCTACTCTTAAACAAGGACTTTTGCTCCACTGAATAACCACATCAATCATGAATTAATATCATGAAAACATTAAAACATGAAATAAGAACACATAATTGAGATCAAGAACAAATATTTATCATGTAATTCAGAAAAATCAAATAATAAGATCTGTCTTAGGTTTCATCCTCCCTAGGTATCGAGGGAATTTAGTTCATACTTTTGGAGGAAAACATCTCAAAATTAGGAAAACAACAAAACATAAAGAAACCCAAAAACTTCGAGATAAATTGAATGGAGATCTTCAGTCTTGAAGGAGATCCTACTTCTGAGTTGAATCCGTTGGCATTCTTCGAGTCTTTTCCTCGTTTAGCTCTTCGTGCTCCCTTAGGTCCTCTTCTAGTGTGTATTTATAGACTTTAGAAGGCTCAGAAACCCTAAAAATTGGTTTTTTCCGCGTGTTTGGGAAATAAGGAGCGATATGGACACGGGCTGGCACATGGGCTTGTGTCTAGCCCGTGTGGCTCACGTGGGCGTGTGGCCAGCCCGTGTGGGAATGTCCAGGTCATGTGGATCCTGGAAACAACTCGTTTTGTCCATTTTGGCCCGTTTTCTACTCTTTTTGTTCCCCTATGCTCACCTAAGTATAGAAACATGAAATTAAAGGTTTAGGAGCATCAAATTCACTATTTCACATAATAAATCAGCCAAAAACGCATCAAGAATGGGATTAAAACATGTTACTTTTATGGCTTATCAGTCTTGCAAAATCTCGACCTCTTTGGTGCTTCTCTTTTTTAAGTAGCTCCATCCTAACCCACTACAACTTCAGGGGTATAGGAATTGTCTCTTCAATTTGCTCCACTGCAACTTCAAGGAAGTAAGATTAGTACCTTCAATCTGCTCTATTATAACTCCAAGGAGATAAGATTTGTAACTTGTAGCATTAATCCATTCCACTGCAACTTCAGGGAAATAAGATTTGCATCTTCAATCTACTCCACTGCAACTTCAGGGAGATAAGATCTGCTATCTTCAATCTGCTCCACTGCAACTTCAGGGAGATACGACTTGTAACTTTAACCTACTCCACTGCAACTTCAGAGAGATAAGTTTTATAGCTTTAATCTGCTCTACTGCAACTTCAGAGAGATAAGATTTGCTATCTTCAATCTGCTCCATTGCAACCTCAGGGAGATAAGACTCGTAACTTCAACTTGCTCCACTGTAACTTCAGGGAGATAAGGTTTATAACTTTAATCTACTCTACTGCAACTTCAGAGAGATAATATTTGCTATCTTCAATCTGCTCCACTGCAACTTCAGGGAGATAAGACTTGTAATTTCAACCTGCTCCACTACAATTTCAGGGAGATAAGATTAGTGACTTCAACCTGCTTCACTGCAACTCCAGGGAGATAAGGTTTATAGCTTTAATTTGCTCTACTGCAACTTCAGAGAGACAAGATTTTCTATTTTTAATCTGCTCTACTGTAACTTTAGGGAGATAAGATTAGTGGCTTCAATCTACTCCACTGCAACTTTAGGGAGATAAGATGTGTGGCTTTAATTTACTCCACTGCAACTTCAGGGAGATAAAATTTGCCATAATAATCTCAACCCATCCCACTGCAACTTTAGGGGTATAGGATTTATGGTTTCTCTGATCTTGTTACACCATTCTCTGGGGAACATGACCTGTAGAATCCATTTTAAGAGCCTATTTATGCCTAGTGATTAGGATGTCATGATCAGGATGAATCAAATGCTCCTAACTAGATACGTATGAATGATTTTTGCATGAATGCAGAATGTCATTTTTCAAGAATGATCCCCTTTTAATGCTTAGGTTGTCATTATTCACTGTTCATCAAGGTTCTATCACTGATGTGTTACCATGCCTTCTTGTTCAGCTGGTATCTTTAACAGAAAATCCGAAGAAATAGTCACAATTTAGACTATTCTTTCTCAAATGTTTCCAACCCCTAAGTTTGGTTAGTTCTGAATAGTGGTCCTGTTTTTAGATCCTTGTAATATTTAGAAAACCTTTCAGAGCAATATGCAGAACTCCTTTTACTTGCATATTATTAGTCCATTAATCGCTATTTCAATGTAAAAATGCTTTAAAAAGATTGTAACAATGGACAATATCAAAATTTATTGGGAACAAGGCTCGAAATGAATGGATTAATCAAAGATAGCAAACATTGTTGAAATACAAAATGAATAAGATGAAAATAGGTGCCCCAGATATCATAGCATGAGCTTCTTCGCACTAACTTCTCAATGACCCTTTTGACTTGATATGTGTTTTGAAGATCCAGAGTACTTCGTTGATGCCTCAAGATATAACGCTCTTCCTTTTTAGAAGACTAAACCATCACATGTTCAATCTTCAATCTAAATTTGAGCTGCCCTTTTTCGGGTTTTCAAATCAAAACCCCTTTGGTCTCAAGGCGCCCTTTGCGGGTTTTCGTCTTGGCCTCTCTTCTTTTTTTATTTTATTTTAGGTGAAGTACTTCTTGACTGAATCTGAATTCACAGGATTGGGCAAGCTTTTGTCATCCATCTCAGTCAAAATCAACGCTCCTCTAGAAAAGGCCTTCTTTTCCATATAAGGTCCTTCCCAGTTTGGCATCCACTTTCCTCTGAAATTCTTTTGTATGGGCAGGATCTTTTTCAATACTAGATTCCTCTCATGGAATTATCTGGGATGAACCTTTTTTGTTGTAAGCTCGCATCATTCGCTTTTGGTACATCTGACCATGACGGATGGCTTTCAACCTTTTTTCTTCAATCAAGTTCAGCTGATCATATCGGGATTGTAACACTCCAAACCCGGCCCAGAAGTTTGGCCCGAATCTGGCGTGTCACATTGAAGTGTTTTTCAAAAACCATGTTTTTATTGAAAACCCTTCTTAATTAAAAGCTTGAGTAAAATCTCAGTTACGTTAGTTTTTTTATTAGTTTTTTTAAAACGTGGTACATAGAAAAATTATTAAGTTTATTCCAAAAAAAATTTCCAGTTGCGGAAGCTAAGTTTAAAAGTAACCGATTTACGAAAACGTGATGTTTAAAGATTAAGTTGTGGAAGCGTAGTGTTTGAAAACAGTTATTATTTTGGAAAACCGCGATCTACTTTTAACAAATAGAAAACGCATTAAACTGAAAATCCCAAATTAAAAACCAGAAATTAAAAGAGGTCTTATTACAACCCAATAGGAAAGCAGTTTAAGTAAGGTAAAATAGAATACTAAAATGTAAAGTTGTTCGTAGTGTGGCTACCTCTGAGCCCTCTAGTACATCGAACCGCTTACCGAGGATTAATTGAAAAGTTAAAAAAAGAAGGCGAGTTTACGAAAACTCAATGTGTACAACCCTCATCGATCATAAAACATGCATCACATCAATCCGGGCCTAAGCCCATTACAGTAATAGTGGCGTTTGGGCCTTATCCCATAATAGCCTCAGTTGGGCTTTAGCCCAATACAGTAACGGTGGCATTTGGGTCTTAGCCCATAATAGCCTCAGTTGGGCCTTAGCCCATATCAAATGTCACAGATCACAACTATCTGGGCTTAAGCCCATCTCAATAAAAGAACGAGTGTGTGCAATGCATTAATGCCCATACCAACCCTGCACTCCATCTCCTGTCCAACCCTACACTCTTGTGGGGATTTAATTGACCCATCCATCCCTACACTCCTTATGTAGCACCGGTTGCGGCACTAACCAAAATTGCAGCAGAGCTGCCAATCTCATAATCGACCTAAAGCCATCGGTGGATCCACAGTCGTCAAGCGACCATGCGACCCTAACAAATCACACACTTCCTCCAAATCAATAATCCCATCCCCCATGCAGCATAATATCAGATGAATGCAGACATACTATAAATAGCATACAATAACAATCATATTACCTGTAGGGGCATTTTTGTCATTTTTTCCTTCAGGGGAATAACAGTCATTTTACCCTCTAGGGGTATTTTGGTCAATTTACAACCTTCCCAAAGGTCTACAGTCGCCTTTAGCGACACATATAACATGTATGATCAAATAGAGTATTTGGGCCCACACTCTCGTGTGGCCCATTCAGCCCAAAACTGCCTTTGGCCATGTGATCATCATGGCAGGCTCATTAATTCCTATCCATCCACAAATTTTACTAGCGTAGGGCCCACGGGCCCATTGGGCCCACTCGGCCCATCCGGTCCATTTGGCCCCAAAAATGGCCTAAGCCTATGAGGACACTCATGGTGGCCTCAACCCATCTTACACCCATATTTGTGGGCTCGGTCCACCACACGTGTGATCGCACGCTCTTGTGGCATCATTCGCCGATATTTTGGCTTTTCGACATTTGCCGATCTACTTGGAGTGGTGTGTGTGTGTACACATGCTTTTCGACTCTTTTGCTGACTATCGTCACAGGGTATTGCTACACACCTGTTTACCAAAATCGAGTGAATAACCCACGAGCACCGAACCTACAATAAACGATGATATTCTATTAGTCACTTAATGACAAAGTCAAACACCCTCTTCTAATACTTAAACCGAACAATGTCGATACCTGCCTTGATTGAACGAGCGTGGTTTAGCCCGCTTAAACCGTTGACGGAGTTTGATAACAAACCCCTTGAAGGGTATCTTGATCGAGTGATGAGAGAAAAGCTTTGTCTATCTCAGAATACTCGCAACTCCTTCATTCTACGAGAAAACCTAGGAATCAAACAAATCAACATACCATACAAAGAGAAGGGAGGATTTGGCCATAAAAGGAAGGAAGGAATCGGCTTAGAAGAGCACAGAAGAGAGGAGACGTAATACTCTTTAAAGAATAAAAAGAACAAACTACTCACCGATTTTCCAGAAACAGTTGCTCCACCCGAACAAAGTTTGAGAGAGGTGAAGAATTCGGCCTGGTTATCAAAAAGAAGAGATGATAGACGAAATGGTTTGAGGGCGAACAGAGAGAAGAAGATGCAGTATTCCGTCTTAATAGCAAGATGGAGAGAAAGGAAATCCATTAATAAAAAGAATCGAAGGAGGGAAGAAAGTGCATAAAGGCTAAAAGAAGAATCAAGATGCAAGGAAAGGAAAATGCTAAGACCGACAGACTTGAGAGAAAAAGATATTTGACTAAAGAAGCAAGATGAAAAGGGGAAAAATAGACTCGAAATAAGCAATCAAAAGAGGAAACGAGAGAACCCCAGAGTCCCTTAGCAAAACTGGCTCCAAAAAGTGCTAAAAACCCGAGATGGAGAGAAAGAATCGGCACTCACTCCCTCACCACACTAAAATTCTGAATTTCTGAGTGCCCAAAGTCCCTATACGGCACAACTCTTCCCACCCAAAGTCCATGATTTTTTCCCCCTTATCTATCCACAATCTACTCCTTAAATCACTCATTTGACCAATTCAAACTCCCCAACACAGAGTTCAAATCCAACACAAACTCTTGCCCACACATGAGTAAAATAAATAATCCATTTTGCATGCAGTGAGACTTGAACCTCTGTTCTCCTTGCCACACCAGTGACACCACAACCACTCCACCACAGGCTCTCTTTGTGTCTCTTTTTAATCACAATTACTTAAAAGGCTTACAACAAAGAGTCATGGTTCCCCTAATGCTAAAAATAAAAATTTTCCATATGACATGGCTTGAACCCAGGACTTCATAGAAGCCCTATAACCTTCCAAAATCACACACCCAACAGATCCAACATGCAATTGTACCGTTCTCTTGTTCTCAAAAATTTTAAACACTCCAATGCCCAAAGCCCAATTCTTCTAGGCCCAAAATTCTGGGGCGTTACAGGGATTGGATCCATTCTGCTTCATCCAACTTCAATTTTGCCAAAACTCAAAGAGAAGGAATCTCGACTTCAATGGGTAAAACTGCCTCCATTCCATAAACCAAAGAGAAAGGCATTGCTCCGGTTGAGGTCCTGACAGATGTTCGATAAGCATAGAGGGCAATCGGTAACTTCTCATGCCAATCTTTGTAAGCCTTAGTCATTTTCCCCACGATCTTCTTGATGTTCTTATTGGCTGCTTCCTCCGCACCATTCATTTTTGGGCGATATGGTGATGAGTTGTGGTGTTTGATCTTGAACTGATTGCAGACTTCTAATATCGTGCTGTTGTTCAAATTTAGTGCATTGCCAGATATGATCCTTTCTGGCATTCCATATCGACATGATCTCTTTCTTTAAGAACTTGCTGACTTCTGACTTCGTGACATTGGCATATGAAGCGGCTTCTACCCACTTTGTAAAGTAATCGATGACCACGAAGATGAATCAATGCCCGTTAGAAGCTTTAGGTGAGATTGGCCCAATGACATCCATGCCCCACATAGAGAAAGGCCACGAAGAAGTCATAACATGAAGAGGTGAGGGAGGTACATGAATTTTATCTCCATAAATTTGACACTTATGGTATTTCTTGACATAACTGGTGCAATCTCCTTCCATGGTGGACCAATAATATCAGAATCTCATGATTTGTCTAGCCATTGTGAAACCATTAGCATGTGTTTCGCAGACACCCTCGTGGACTTCTTCCAAGATTTTCTTAGCCTCGACAGTGTTTACACATCTTAGTAGCACCTGATCCTTTCTCCTTTCATATAGGATCTCCCTATCTAAGACATAGTCACTGGCCACTCTTCTCAACGTCCTTTTATCGTTCTCAGTTGCTTGGTCAGGGTATTCACGATTCTTCACATATTACAATATATCATGGTGCCAAGGGTGATCATCCTTTTCTTTTTCTTTTTTGATATTGTAACAATGAGCCGGAGTCTCATAAATACTCATCTGGATAGGTTTTACATCCTCTTGTTTGTTTATTTTGACCATTGAAGCCAAGGTAGCCAAAGCGTCGACCATCTGATTTTCGTCTCGTGGAAGGTAGCAGAAGGTGATGTCATCAAATTCTTTAATTAATTCAAGAACTAGCCTTTGGTAATCAATCAACTTGGGATCTCTTGTCTCTCATTCTCCCTTGAGTTGATAGATCACTATATGTATACATGGCATGCTTTTGATTTTTGTTCATGACATAATTCAATAGACAGATTTTTGCTTATATATGTTCTTCATGTGCTTGATTTTATGTTATCATATTTAATATATATAAAAGGTTATTAAGTTTAAACTTCTAATTTGATCACTTATAGGAAAATAATTTTAATAAAAAAACTCAATATCAAAAATTGGTTTTTTTAATCAAATTTAATGTATATCTTTTTACCATTCAACATCGATTCTCAATTTAATTAGTCAGTACATTTTAGTTTATCTTCGCCAACTGAAATGTAAATATCAAAATAATTGATGCCAAATGTTTGAAGGCATGAGTGATATTTACTTTTTTCTTTTCCTTTGGCATGCTCTATATTGAATTTAAGTCCTTAGTCCACCAGCAGTCTTTATGGCCAATATTTTCATTACTGATACTAATTTCTTAGGAAATATCAGTAGAAAGCAAGAATAATACGACTCTATAGTATTTGAAATACTAACTTTTTTGGTATAATATTTTGAAATTTTACTTAATAGAAAAATGTTTATCATGTTTCTTTTAATCCTTAGTAATCAAATGTATTTGTTTACTTGTTAACATTTTAAAATAAATAAATTTGTTACTTACTTGACCCACTCTCTTTAGGATTTTAGAATTATTTTTAAAGGGATCGATTTAGAAACTATGAAAAACAGTTATTATTTTAAGTTAAATGAAAATTACAAAAAGAAAGGATAACATAGACTAAAATTCCAAAGATGTGTGTTGGCCTAATGGTTAGGATGTTTACCGTCTCAAGTGTGATTTGGGTTTGAGTCACACTAGTTGTCTTAGTATTAAGACTTTACCCTCCTCTTGTAATTTAAAAAAGAAAATTGAAATCTCAAAATCTTTTACTACTATTTTTACATAAAAATGTCAAACGGTGAATAGTGACATTTCTTTCTTCAACAATGAATGGTGACATTGGTTAAGATAATATACAAGAGGTTATATTCGATAAATTAAAAGTAAAATACTTTAATCCCACAAGTTCAAATACTACCACTATCATATGTTCTTTTATTATACTATTATGATATGATCTTAAAATCTTAAGTATAAAATATCATATGTTGAGAATCGCCCCAATTAAGCAACAAACAAGTAAAAATAATGGAAGAAATTGAGAAATTGAATACCCAAATTTAACGTAGAGAAACTCCTCCAAAGAGGATAAAAAATCACGGGCAAAAATAATTTAACTATAATGACAAAAGAACGAAGAGTATAAAAAATGGAGATAAAAAACTAAGCCCTGAAACCCGAAAACAAAGAACCCTCAAAATGTAAACACAAAATTCTCCAAAAGTGTTATGAGTTCTAATTTTTAATGGGTGTATTTTCTAAGGTTGTAAAAGAGTCTATTTATAGGCTAAATTCGTAGGTCAAATAATAATAAAATAATCTAAACTAATCACAGTTTGATTGAAACAAATAAACAAAGTTTAATTGAGAGATTATCTATCAAATTTGACTAAAATATGAGGCATACTCAACAAATATCCACCTTGACTCGTATTTCCACAATGCCATCTTTGCCAAAGCCTGCCACGGGCCTATCTTGAACTATGCAGGGTGTCGGAACCTTTTTTGTTGAAATCAACTTTATATTTAAAAAAACGAAAAAAGGGAGTCGCCACCAATCCTTTTTATGTGGTGTGATTGGATCACCTCGTAATTTGATTATTTTTTAATAAGAGGTTTAATTTATTAAAAAAATATTTTTCGGTCTACAACAATCCAGAAAACGGGTTCGGGAGTCGGTTAAGCACGAGAAAGGATTAGCACCCTTGTGATGCCCAAAATTGGTACCTAGTTGATTACTTGATGTCTTTAGTATCAAAAATTGAAAATTTGAAAAGAATTTAAACTACGATCCCGTTTTGTATTAAGATATTTTAATAGAAAAGGCTTTATTCTAAATTAATCGAGAAGAATGATCATGCCCCGTGAGTTAGGACACGACGCCTTTAGTTTTTGAAAACCAGAATAATCGCCGTTTTAATCGTTGCTTAAATCTCATTTTTTATATTTCGACAAAAGTAAGTGCACCTATCGAACAGTAGTATAGCTTTGATGAGTCCGGAATATCGTATCCACAAGGACTAAAATTACTAGTAATAACTATATTTTTATTATTTAGCCTAATAGTTAAGGGGATTTATTTTAATCTAGAATTTAACTAACTAAATTAACTATGAAAGCGACAGAGAGTGAAGAGAGTAATCAAATGAGCCAATGAATAAAGACAATACCCAAGAAAGAATCCACCTAGACTTCACTTATTATTTTGACTTTGAATTAAATGATTTATTCACTTGCCTTGATCCGTAGAAATCCCTAAATTATGTTAATATCTCTTTCGAGACTAAGAACAACTGACTCTAGGTTAATTATGTAACATCCTAAAATTGGGGTCTGGCATTTTGCACTGTTGCATGCATTTAGCTCGCTTAGCTTGTTATTTAGGTGTGGTTGGGGGTCTTGGGGAGGCTCGGGTTCGAGCCCAAGCCCTAGGAAAATTTTGGTTTTTGGGCACTTTAGGGGAGAGGACTGTTGGAGGCAAGGCTTAAGAGGAATTGTTGGTGTATTGCTAACACAAGGGAGCTGGTGGTGGAGTGGTGTTGGCGTCACTTGTGAAGCAAGGGAAGTGGGGCTCGAATCCCACATGCAGCATATTGGAGTTTTATTTTGTGCTCAGGGAGAAGAAGAGGTGGAGTTGGAGTGGGACTCTACTTGGTGAAGGTTTGAAGTGGTCAAACCGTTTGAATGGGAGGTGGAGAGTGAATTGTGGAGTGATTTGGGGATAAAATCATGGGATTCAAAGTGTGGGAAGAGGTGGCCGAAAGTGGGGGTCTAGCAAAGGAAATTTTCGGCTGAGTAAATGAGTTGGAGGTACATTTTTGACTTTGTGGAAAGGAGAGTGCCGAAATTCTTTAGAACTTCTTTTGCTTTGTATTTGTGCATTACGGGTCTTTGCGGATCATTTGTACTAGTGCCGAATTTCAGAGTTCCCTTTTTCCTCTCATTCACTTGGTTTCATATGTGGTTGCTTTTTCTTGTTACCTAGTAAACATTGGCTGAACCTCTCCTTTCCACCCCTTTTCACACATCATTTTCTACTTTCCTCTCACCTCATCTCTCTTGTGTGTTCACCATAGCCGAAACCTCATTTCTTTTTCTTTGTTTCTCTACTTTTTCTCCATTAACCGAACCTTTACTCTCCCCAATTTGAATCGGTTCTTCTCTTCTTTTACTAATAGCCGAAATTGAGTAGCCTGAAGCGTGAGGGACTATTGTCTGCCAAACCTACCTTGGCTATTCGGCACTGTTGTGAGCACAAGGTAATATCTTTTCTCTTATTTCTTTTCCATCGGTTGTTTCTTTTCTCTTTTCTCTAAATTTGAAACTTCCATTCTTCTTGCAAGGCCGAACCTCTTTTTCTCATACAACCCATCTCTGACCTGAGGCCGAATCTGTTGGAGTGCTAGCATACATCATATCGCTATGCTAGTCTTGGTTTTCGGAGGTTGGTTGGTAAATGGGATTAAGGCCGAATATTGGTGGTGAGATTATACCATTTGGTTGATTCTTATTTAAGATGAAAGGCTCCAATGTTTTTAAGTTGGATGTGAGTTCTAATGGTTAACACTTCTTCTTGGTTTCAACGTTGCAAGGGACTCGACGGGTGTAAACCAAACGAGCGTTTATACAATCCTCCATTGCAGTGAAAGTCTCAAATTTTTGGGTAAGTGGTGTATAGTGTTTATCAATCCCAATGCTTGGAAGATATTGTATTAAGACTAACCGTTAGTCAACGTTAATCTCAGGTGTTTTAGAAAAAAGTGTTGAGTACCGCTAATCGCAAACAGGTGTGTAATCTCACACCCTTCTAAATGACTGCATGTGACGACTTGCGAATCGACCAAAAGTCGAAAAACTAAAAAACCGGCATCTGTGCCACCCGAGCGTGCGAGCGCTTGTAGTGATAAATCGAGATACGAGTAGTGACGGTAAGTCGTCGAGAGTGTCACGAGCGTTCTCGCAACATTGGGGCTGTAACGGGCCTAACTGAGTCGATACAGGCTTTTTGGCCCACATGGGCGAAGTTGGTGGAAAACCGTCAAAAGGTAAGTGCGGTTGCAAAATATGGAAATCTGAGACTGAAACCATGCGAAATGGGCCACACGAGCGTGTGGGCCCGTTTGGGCCTGAAATGGATTTAAGGCCCATTAGTCCCGTACAGACCCAATAAGGGTCCCGTGTCGTTCGAGGTGATAGTAAGCTATGGAAAAGCCGTAAATTGATAAATTACTGAAATACCCTCGGTGGGTAAATTACTAAGATACCCTCGTTGGGTAAAATTACTGTTATACCCTTAGGGGCAGATTTGGTATGATTGTGTATAACTTGATTAATTGCCATGATGATACATTTTGCATACACTAAATTATTATGCCATGACATGTTGCATTGAGATGGGTTATAATGTTGGAGGAAGTGTTGTATTAGTGGTTATGCCACAATATACTGATTTCAGTGGCTCAGCCACATATACTGATACTGGTAGCTTTGCTGCGTTTATACCGGTAGCTCAACTGCATTTTGGAGTGTAGGGTTGGGTGGGTTGACTTGGTCTCCACATGGAGTGTAGGGCTGGTACGAGTGGAGTGTAGCGGATGGTCTATTAGGTTGGGGGCTGCATTTTCTGTTTACCTTACGGCCCAAATTGATACTGTATGGGGCTTAGGCCAAGACTGAGACTATGACTGTGACTAGAATCGGGATTACACACTGAGTTCTTGTAACTCACCCTGTTGTTTCAACCTTACAGTTGATCCCCAACATTAGTGGATTTTGAGCTGTGGAGGACTCTGTGGTGGCCATACACCGGGAATTATTCTCGCGAACTTAGTAAATTTACGTTTTGCTTTATTTTAGTTTAATTATTGATTTGGGTTAATATTTCTGTAATAAGGCCATTGGTTATTTTTCTTTTAAGTTTTCCTTGATAACTGCTAAATTTATAAATACGTAGTTTTCTTAAAACGACACCTAATGTTTTCAAAAATATCATATTTTCGCAATTCACTGAATTTGATTTCTGTTATAAACAAGTTTTGGGAATAATATCAACAATAACGACAATAATATTTTTTTTACAAGAAAACCACAACAACAAATCCGATTGTTTTTCACAAACGACAAAGCTCGAAGTTTTAAAAAGAAATACGAACAAATTTTAATGAATACGCAGTTTTTAAATAACCCTTCTATGTGACATGCTAGATCTGGTCATAACGTCTAAGCCGGGTTTGGGGTGTTACATTTTATGTTATCAGAGCCAGGTTGCAAAACTCGACTGTGAAATGGGTTCGAAAATGTTTTCAAAATTTGTTTGAAATATGGTTTAGAAAATATATGTCTTTATTGGAAGTATGGCACCCGATTCTCCGGCACCAAATCTGTAAGTTCTCTTACCCTGTATCTGATGTTATGATGAAATGACTTTAGTATGAAACTACTAGAGTTAGTGATATTATACTGAGATTGCTAGCTATAAGAGCTAAGACTGTAGAGACTGCGACGTTAGGAAATTTGATTTACGAAAACCACTCTTATACTTGCTTTACATAAAACATTTGTTAGTAAACATTGGAATTATATACTGATTCATAAAATTCTTAATCAGATTAATTCGATTCAGCAGTATGAGTACAAGAGGACGTGGACGTGGTAGACGTGGCCGTGGTAGGGGCCAATGTGCTGAGGCTGGGCTCGCGGCATCGGGGCACACGCCTGGAATGGAAGCACCTGCATCACCAGTGACTGAAGTAGGGTCTCACGACCGAACTGAGGGGACGATGCCTTGTCCCAAGCAATGCTACGGGTCTTGGAATGGGTTGCTGGAGCAAGTACTGGATCGGTAGCCCGAAAATCTATTCCTGAGCGACTTCGGTCAAACGGGGTCGAGGTATTTAGGGGCATTTCTGGTGTAGCTCCGAATGTAGCGGAGTACTAGTTAGAGGCATTGGAACGAATTATGGATGACTTGGACTGCACTGTAGAGGAGAAATTGAGAGGAGCAGTGCCTCTCTTGCGAGATGAGGCATACCAGTGGTGGCTCACAGTGACGGAAGGTACTCAAGCGGATCGTATCACCTGGGACCTCTTTAAGACATTGGTCTAGGGAAAATATGTCGGGGCGAGTTATGTGGACGCCCAGAGGAAAGAATTTCTGAACTTGGTTCAAGGAAATAAATCCGTGGCAGAATATGAGGCAGAGTTTCTGCCCTTAAGTCGTTACGCTCGGGGTATAGTCGCGACCGACTATGAGCGCTGTGTGCGGTTCGAGGATGGTTTGAAAGATGAGCTGCGGGTACTGATAGCTCCGTAATAGGAAAGTGATTTTGCTGTATTGGTGGAGAAAGCCAAGATTGCTGAGGAGGTGAAACGTACTGAGCGTCAGAATCATGACAAGGATAGGGGCAAGAATAAGAGGGATTTAGGCCTTCCGGCTCTTCTGATAGATTTCAAAAGAGGCCTAGATTTAACGAGCGCCCGGCTGGAGTTTCGTTTACATCGCGCGATCGCACCTTGTGCAGTGTGCGAGTTATTTCATCAGGGTGAATGTTGGAAGAAAGTTGAGGCTTGCTTCAGGTGTGGGTCAAGAGACCACAGAATCAATGACTGTACGCTGAAACTGGGTCTGACGCCAGCTACGAGAAAGGGTTATGTTCAGCCAGAGAGAGGTGGTCAGCAGCCATCGAGAGGTCGTGGCCCAGTCCGAGGGGGAAATGGGTTTGGACGAGGTCGTGGAGCACCGGGTAGAGGTACTGGTAATATAAATTCAAGGTAGCCAGGGTTGGTTTATGTAGCTCGACATCGAGAGGATGGCGATGCACCGGGCGTCATAACCGGTACTTTTCTCATATTTGATATGCCCTTTACCGCTTTAATTAATATTGGGTCTACCCATTCATATGTTGCTCGTACTGTGTCTGGGACTTCGGGTATTAAATTTGAGATTGCTGCTAGAGAAATGTCTGTGATTAGCCCTCTAGGACAATCTGTGGTAATGAACAAGTTGTTTAGGAATGTGCCTCTAGAAGTTCAAGGAGTGGTATTTCCGGCGGATTTGATGGAACTGCCGTTCGGTGAGTTTGATCTTATTCTAGGCATGGACTGGCTAGTTAAGCACCGTGTGAACTTGGATTGCGCTGCTAAGCGTATGGTATTAAAGACTCCAGAGGATGAGGAGGTGATTGTAATAGGAGAAAGAAGGGATTATCTGTCTCATGTGATTTCGGCATTAATGGTTGAAAAGTTGGTGCGTAAGGGGTATGAGGCGTTTCTAGCTTTCATCAGCACATCGGATGTTAAGGAATTTTCTGTTGGGGACGTCAGAACCGTGAAGGAGTTCTTGGACGTATTTCCCGAAGAGCTTCTGGGGTTGCCCTCGAATCGTGAGGTTGAATTTGGCATTGAGTTGTTACCGGGAACGGCTCCGGTGTCCATCACCCCTTATAGGATGGCACCGAAGGAGCTGGTAGAACTAAAAGCTCAGATCCAAGAGCTGTTGGACCGTGGATTTATCTGACCAAGTGTATCTCTGTGGGGAGCGTCGGTATTGTTCGTGAAGAAAAAGGATGGGTCGATGCGTATGTGCATTGACTATTATCAGTTGAACAAGTTAACTATTAAGAACAAATATCCGCTACCAAGGATTGACGATTTGTTTGATCAGCTACGGGAAGCTTTGGTTTTCTCGAAGATAGATTTGAGATCGGGGTACCATCAGCTAAGGGTCAAGGAGGCAGATATTCACAAGACTGCTTTCCTAACTCGTTATGGGCATTACGAGTTTTTGGTTATGCCGTTCGGATTAACGAATGCACCAGTCGCTTTTATGGATATAATGAATCGGGTCTTCCAACCCTATCTAGATCGGTTCATGATGGTATTCATAGACGACATTTTGGTGTACTCAAGAACGGAGGAGGAGCATGATTCACATCTTTGGGTTGTGCTGCAGATATTGAGAGAAAAGCAACTTTATGCCAAATTCAGTAAGTGTGAGTTTTAGCTAGGGAGGTGACATTTTTGGGGCATGTTGTGTCTGCCGAGGGGATTAGGGTTGATCCTCGAAAAGTGGAAGCGGTATTGGATTGGAAGCCACCAAAGTCAGTATCAGAAATTCAAAGTTTTCTGTGTTTGGCTGGGTACTACAGAAGGTTTGTTGAGGGGTTTTCGTTGATTGCTGCACCCCTAACTAAGTTATTGCGTAAGGGAGTACTGTTTGTTTGGGCTGATAAGCAGCAGGAAAATTTTAAAAAGTTGAAGAAGGTTCTGACTGAAGCACCAGTTTTGATTCAACCTGAGGCTAGGAAGGAATTTGTTGTCTAATGTGATGCGTCGCACACAGGTTTAGGATGCGTGCCGATGCAAGAGGGGAAGGTAGTGGCGTATGCATCTCGTCAGCTAAGGCCGCATGAGGTGAGCTATCCCACTCATGATTTGGAGCTAGTCGCGGTAGTGTTTGCACTAAAAATATGGAGACATTACCTGTATGGGAAAAAGTCGATTATCTACACCGACCATAAGAGTCTGAAGTATCTTTTTACCCAAAAGAAGCTGAATTTAAGGCAACAGAGATGGATAGAGTTGCTGAAAGACTATGAATGCTCGATTGAGTATCACCCGGGTAAAGCCAATATGGTGGCAGATGCACTAAGCCGTAAGGTGGTATCTGATTTGAGAGTAATGTTTGCTCACCTCAGCCTTTATGAATATGGTAGTTTGCTAGCAGAATTGCAGGTGAAACCAACATGGGTTAGTCAGATTAAGGAGAAGCAGTCGTTGGATGAGTCGTTGGGTTCTCATTTTCAGCAGGTGAAAGGTGGTGAGACAGTGGATTTGGGGTTGAACAACGAAGGGGTATTGTGTTTCCGTGGAAGAGTTTGTATGCCGAAGGACTCTGAGTTGAGATAGATGATTCTGCGGAAGGTGCATAGTAGCCCATATGCTATGCATCCCGGTGGAAACAAGATGTACCGAGAGACACCGTGTGAGCGAAGATGGTGGCGTGGTTGAAACGTGAAGTTACCGACTTTGTGAGCAAGTGTTTGACATGTCAGCAAGTGAAAGCGGAACATCAACTGCCTTCGAGATTACTGCAACCGGTGAAGATTCCACTTTGGAAATGGGAGAGAATAACGATAGATTTTGTTAGTGGGCTACCCCCGACGCCTACTAAGAAAGATTCAGTGTGGGTAATCGTTGACCGGTTGACTAAGTCCGCGCACTTTATACCGGCTCGTATTGACTACTCGCTACAGAAGTTGGCCAAGTTGTATGTGGCAGAAGTTGTGAGGCCTCATGGGGTACCAGTGTCTATCATATCGGACAGGGACCCTAGATTTACATCTCGGTTCTAGAAAGCGTTACATGAAGCTTTAGGTACAAGATTGGACTTTAGCACAGCGTTTCATCCACAGACTGATGGTCAGTCGGAGAGGGTAATCCAGATTCTGGAAGACATGTTAAGAGGCTGTGTGATTGATTTCAGGGGTAGTTGGGAAGATTACTTACCGTTAGCGGAATTCGGGTATAATAACAGCTATCAATCCAGCATACAGATGGCACCTTACGAGGCGTTATATGGTCGTAGGTGTCGTACCCCTACCTGTTGGATAGAATTGGGTGAGCGACGGTTGTTGGGTCCGGAACTGATTTCAGAAACTGAAGAAAAGGTTAAGTTGATTCGGGGTCGGTTAAAAGAAGCTTCTGATAGACAGAAGTCGTTTGCGGATTTGAAGCGTAAGGAGATATAATTTTCAGTGGGGGATTATGTCTTCTTGAAGGTCTCACCTTGGAAGAAGATTTTGAGATTCGGACGGAAGGGTAAGTTGAGCCCCAGATTCATTAGGCCTTATCGGATAGTGAAGCGTGTGGGACCAGTCGCCTCTCAGCTTGAGCTGCCCCCTGAGTTAAACTGGATACATAACGTATTTCACATTTCTATGTTAAGGCACTATCGGTCAGATCCTTCTCATATAGTATCGGTGGAAGAAATTGAGGTTAGACCTAATCTGTCATTTGAAGAAGAACCAGTGCAGACTTTGGATCGGGATGTTAAAGTGTTGAGGAGGAAGTCCGTTCCGCTGGTCAAAGTGTTGTGGCATAATCACGATTCAGAAGAAGCCACGTGGGAGTCGGAGAAGGTAATACGACAGCAATACCCGTACCTCTTTTAGTTAGGTAAATTTCGAGGTCGAAATTTTTTTAAGGGGGTAGAGTTGTAACATCCTAAAATTGGGGTCTGGTATTTTGCACTGCTGCATGCATTTAGCTCGCTTAGCTTGTTATTTAGGTGTGGTTGGGGGTCCTGGGGAGGCTCGGGTTCGAGCCCAAGCCCTGGGAAAATTTTGGTTTTGGGGCACTTTAGGGGATAGGACTGTTGGAGGCAAGGCTTAAGAGGAATTGTTGGTGTATTGCTAACACAAGGGAGCTGGTGGTGGAGTGGTATTGGCGTCACTTGTGAAGCAAGGGAAGTGGGGTTCGAATCCCACATGCAGCATATTGGAGTTTTATTTTGTGCTCAAGGAGAAGAAGAGGTGGAGCTGGAGTGGGACTCTACTTGGTGAAGGTTTGAAGTGGTCAAACCGTTTGAATGGGAGGTGGAGAGTGAATTGTGGAGTGATGTGGGGAAAGAATTGTGGGATTCAAAGTGTAGGAAGAGGTGGCCGAAAGTGGGGGTCTAGCAAAGGGAATTTTCGGCTGAGTAAATGAGTTGGAGGTACATTTTCGGCTTTTTGTAAAGGAGAGTGCCGAAATTCTTTAGAACTTCTTTTGCTTTGCATTTGTGCATTACGGGTCTTTGCGGATCATTTGTGCTAATGCCGAATTTCTGAGTTCCCTTTTTCCTCTCGTTCACTTAGTTTCATACGTGGTTGCTTTTGCTTGTTACCTAGTAAACCTTGGCTGAATCTCTCCTTTCCACCCCTTTTCACACATCATTTTCTACTTTCCTCTCACCTCATCTCTCTTGTGTGTTCACCATAGCCGAAACCTCATTTCTTCTTCTTTGTTTATCTATTTTTTCTCTATTAACCGAACCTCTACTCTCCCCCAATTTGAATCGATTCTTCTCTTCTTTTACTAATAGCCGAAATTGAGTAGCCTGAAGCGTGAGGGACTGTTGTCTGCTGAATCTACCTTGGCTATTCGGCACTATTTTGAGCACAAGGTAATATCTTTTCTCTTATTTTTTTTCCATTGATTCTTTTTTTTTCTCTTTTCTCTAAAGCCGAAACTTCCATTCTTCTTGCAAGGCCGAACCTCTTTTACTCATACGACCCATCTCTGACCTGAGGCTGAATCTGTTGGAGTGCTAGCATACCTCATATCGCTTTGCTAGTCTTGGTTTTCGGAGATTGGTTGGTAAGTGGGATTAAGGCCGAATATTGGTGGTAAGATTATACCCTTTGCTTGATTCTTATTTAAGCCGAAAGGCTCCCATGTTTTTAAGTTGGATGTGAGTTCTAATGGTTAACACTTCTTCTTGGTTTCAATGTTGCAAGGGACTCGACGGGTCTAAACCAAAGGAGTGTTTATACAATCCTCCATTGCAGTGAAAGTCTCAGATTTTTGGGTAAGTGGTGTAGAGTGTTTATCAATCCCAATGCTTGGAAGATATTGTATTAAGACTAACCGTTAGTCAACGTTAATCTCAGGTGTTTTGGAAAAAAGTGTTGAGTACAGCTAATCGCAAACAGGTTTGTAATCTCACACCCTTCTGAATGATAGCATGTGATGACTTGCGAATCGGCCAAAAGCCAAAAAGCTGGAAAACTGGCATCTGTGCCACTCGAGCGTGCGAGCGCTCGTAGTGGTAAATTGAGATACGAGTAGTGACGATAAGTTGTCGAGAGTGTCACGAGCGCTCTCGCGACATTGGGGCTGTAACGGGCCTAACCAAGCTGATACGAGCTTAACGGGCCCAATGGGCTTTCCGGACCACATGGGCGAAGTTGGTGGAAAACCGTCAAAGGGTAAGTGCGGTTGCGAAATCTAGAAATCTGAGACTGAAACCATGCTGTAACAGCCCGTTTACGACCCTAATCGGAACGGTGGTTTCGGGACCACGAATCCGAATTAAAAGGAGTGATTTTTATAATTTTATTAATTTTTCGTGTTAGAAAAATATGCTTGAACATGTGCTAGTATTTCGTGAATTTAATTTATAGCTAATGTGAATAATTTAAGAGAGAGGATTAAATTTCAAAAGGGTGATAAAGATTTTTTTTATTGGGTGGCTAAATTGACTTGTCTTCTTCATTGTAAGGATTAATTTTGCAATTATACAAATTGCATTTAGAGTGGACGGCATCATGCTCCACTATGCATTATTAAATTGAATTTTTATTAGTTAGTGAAAGGTATAATATCATAAAAAAATAAAAACATCATTTGCATGTAATAGTGATTGATGGGTGTTTATTATATTTTAATAATTATGTATTATAATTAAATTGATAAAATAATAATATGGGAAAAAGATGAGAAGTGTTCATCTTCTCTTCCCCAAAGGACCGAAACATAGCCAAAGAAAAAGAAAGGAAAGCTTAGTTTCATTCGGCCACATTTGAGCTTGCTTAAGGTAAAAATTTAGCTTTATTTTTTATAATTCTTGTATTTTTGAGATAGTTGTGGTGAGCTTTATTTAGCCCATGTTGTAATTTGTGATTTGGTTATGTTTTTCATGAGATGCCATTGAAGGAAACTTGATGTTCTTGTTGATTAAGGATGAAATATTGATGATAGATGATAGTGAATTAAAATATGATGTTAAAATAAATAGTTGAAAGGACTAAATAGAAAGAAAAATGGAAGAAATGAGTTGATATAGGGACTATGGATATTCGGCCATTAATAGGTGTGGTGAAATTCTTAATATTGTGTGTTTTGAGCTATAAGGACTAAATTGTAGACATTGTAAAATGTTGGGGGTAAATTGGTAAATTTGTACAATTATGTATTTTTGGATTAAATTGAATGAAAATGTATTTGAATGAGTGCAATTTGGAATTATTAGATCAAGAACAAAAGGAAAAGGGATTGGATCGGGGAAAAGCGAAACTGAACGAGTAGCCGGGAAACTTTAATCCGACAATAATCCGAGGTAAGTTTTTAAGCAATTGGGTTAAATTGAAATTAGACTATATGGAAGTAAAATTTTTAAGTAAAGATAAGTATATTAATTTGTGAATTGCCGAATGTGACATGATAAAAATATATGTGTTAGCCGAATATAAGCTTAGTATATTTTACATATAAGCTTTGAACAAATTGAGTTAAATGATAAAGCATGGTTGAGCTAGGGTTAATTGTGGATTTGTAATGTATGATTATGGTACTAAATGGATGAGTGTTGTATGTCTCTTTTAAAAATGTGATAGTTTATGTCTATTAGAATGAAGTGATAATTTGGATTAAAGATGGCACTATGTGTGCGAGAAACGGGTAACGGCACTATGTGTGCGATACATTACCGGAAGATGGAACTATGTGTGCGAGAAACGGGTAATGGCACTATGTGTGTGATACATTACCGGAAGATGGCACTATGTGTGCGAGTAATGGGTAATGGCACTATGTGTGTGATACATTACCGGAAGATGGCACTATGTGTGCGAGAAACGGGTAATGGCACTATGTGTGCGATACATTACCTGAAGATGCACTATGTGTGCGTGAGGCGAGTAACGGCACTAAGTGTGCGAAACATTACACTCTAAGCACTGTGTGTGCGTATGTTCAAATTTTTCAAAGACATGAATGGAAATGCTCTTAAGAGGCATGTAAGTATGTTAAGCGTAAGAATTTAATAACTTGATGCTAAAAAGGGTAAGTAGTTTTTATATCATAATTTCACAGATATGTGGTTTATCCATTAATTTATTGAGCTAAATTGAAAAGACTATAGAATATTTGTATATTCGGATTTGGAGATCTAACGATTGTGATATTGCTATAGAGTATCATGCAATATGAAATGTTTAGGGACTGGTAAGTAATTAAGATGAATAAAGTAAATTTGTATAGTGATTTATTCTATCTATGTTTCCTTTTGCTTATAACTTACTAAGCTAAATTAGCTTACCGTACGTGTGTTGGTTTGAATATTTTATAGATTTTTGAAGTTGAAGCTCGAGCTCGGGAATCCTTGTCAAAGTCAAGCACACTATCAACCGTTTTGGTACCTTTTTGGAAACAAATTTAAAGTCTATGGCATGTATAGGCTAAACTATTATTTGAGTATATATATATTTTGAATTGGATGTATTTATGGCCATGCGAAAATGGCTTCACCTCTATCTTTGAATTGAGTAAACATGTTTGAGTCGATATGTATATAAATATGTATGTCTTTTGAAAATTTCGGGTTGAATATTGTTTAATTTAGATAGATGTGTTTCATAAGATAATGAATAGTATATTAATAGATGAAATGGTTGATTTTGGTTCACTTTGAGTAGTGAAAATGTTATGGTAAACCGACCGTATGTATAATTTAAATGGAAGTGCATTTGAATGTATGATGTGTATGTAATTTAAAAATTAGGAGATGGATACAATATATTCATGAATCGCATATGTTATTTGATGGTTGATTTTGAGTTACAATGTGCTTGAATATATTTGTTTTGTGAACTTATGTATTATAATGTATGACATGCTTTTATAAAGATGAGGTATTAAAGGTTCCTTGTATAAACGAATTGGTAGTTGATTTAATTGTTTAGAGTTCGTGTTCTTACTATGGTATTGAGCAATCAAAATAATTGTATTAGTTAGATGGTAGCATATGCGGCTTCTAGATATAGATTATATAAGGTTATGGAAGTAATGCATGAACATGGTGCCGGTATATAAATTAGTATGTATGACTTTTCGTGAATGTTTGATAATGATTCAAATTAAATTAGTTATATAAATAGCATGTGTGGATATGGCTAGGAAACATAAATGCCGCATATAATTTTTGTTTTAGTAAGTACTTGTATATCATTGAAAAATAAATTGTTAAATATTTATGTGTACGTGTATCTCTTTTAATTCAGGGAAAAATTTTGAGATAAAAATTCTGTAAATACCGTGTGAAAACATGATGATATTTACTATGTTTTAAGTAATTATATGATAGTTTATATATTGTGTTTGGGTTGAGTAATGTCCCGTAACCTTACTCCGGCGACGGAGATAGGTTAGGGGTGTTACATATGCGAAATGGGCCACACGAGCGTGTGGGCCTGAAATAGATTTTAGGCCCATTAGTCCCGTACAGACCCAATAAGGGTCCCGTGTCGTTCGAGGCGACAGTCAGCTATGGAAAAGTCGTAAATTGATAAATTACTGAAATACCCTCGATGGGTAAATTACTGAGATACCCTCGTTGGGTAAAATTACTGTTATACCCTTAGGGGCAGATTTGGTATGATTGTGTATAACTTGATTAATTGCCTTGATGATACATTTTGCATACACTGAATTATTATGACATGACATGTTGCATTGGGATGGGTTATAATGTTGGAGGAAGTGCTGTACTGGTTGCTATGCCACAATATACTGATTTTAGTGGCTCAGCCACATATACTGATACTGGCAGCTTTGCTGCGTTTATACTGGTAGCTCGATTGCATTTTGGAGTGTAGGGTTGGGTGGGTTGACTTGGTCCCCACATGGAGTGTAGGGCTGGTACGGGTGGAGTGTAGCGGATGGACTATTAGGTTGGGGGCTGCATTTTCTGTTTGCTTTACCATGATTGTGGGGCCGTGGGCCCAAATTGATACTGTTTGGGGCTTAGGCCTGCATCGAGACTATGATCGTGGATGGAATCGGGATTACACATCGAGTTCTTGTAACTCACCTCGTTGTTTCAACCTTGCAGGTGATCCCGGCGTTAGTGGATTTGGAGTCGTGGAGGAATCTGTGGTGGCCATACACCGGGAATTATTCTCGTGAACTTAGTAAATTTACGTTTTGCTTTATTTTAGTTTAATTATTGATTTGGGTTAATATTTCTATAATAAGGCCATTGGTTTATTTTCTTTTAAGTTTTCCTTGATAACTGCTAAATTTATAAATACGTAGTTTTCTTAAAACGACACCTAATGTTTTAAAAAATATCACATTTTCGCAATTCACTGAATTTGATTTCTGTTATAAACAAGTTTTGGGAATAATATCAACAATAACGACAATAATATTTTTTTTACAAGAAAACCACAACAACAAATCCGATTTTTTTCACAAACGACAAAGCTCGAAGTTTTAAAAAGGAATACGAACAACTTTTAATGAACACACAGTTTTTAAACAACCCTTCTATGTGACATGCTAGATCCTGTCATAACGTCTAGGCTGGGTTTGGGGTGTTACAAATTAATTGAAATCTCTTTCTAATTAAAACCCCTATCGTCGCATTAACTCGATCTATGGATTCCCTTATTATATTTGACTCTAATCCGGGAGATTTATGTCATCCTATTTCTAGGGTTGCAATCAACTCTACTTAATTATGCTAGATCTTCTCTTAAATAGGGACTTTTGCTCCATTGAATAAGCACATCCAATCCTGAATTAATATTCTAAAAATATTAAAGCAAGAATTAAGAAAACATAATTAAGAACAAGAACAAGTATTTATCATGTAATTCAGATAATTAAATAACAAGATTCATAATGGGTTTCATCCTCCTTAGGTATTTAGGGAGTTTAGTTCATAACGTAAGAGAAAAACATCTCAGAATCAAGAAAACAACAAGACATAAAGAACCCAAAAACTTCTAAGAAACTTGATAGAGATCTTCAATCTTGAAGTGAATCTGGTTCCGAGATGAATCCGACGGCTTCCTTAGAGTAATTTCTTCGTTCTACTCTATGTGCTCCCTTATGTCTTCCTCTGGTATATATTTATAGACTTTAGAATACCCAAAAACCCTAAAAATTGGTTTTTTTTTGCGTGAAAATGAAGCAGGGTGCGACAGAGACACGAGCGTGTGATCAGCCCGTGTGGAAATTTGGGTGACTCGGGATCGAAACGGGCTGGCACACGGGCGTGTGTCCAGCCCGTATGGTTCACACAGGCGGCATATGCTCCACCCGTGTGGTTCTGACTTGGCCGTGTAGATCCTTAAGATGGCTCGTTTTATCCGGTTTTAGCCCATTTTCTGCTCCTTTCGCTTCCCTATGCTCTCCTAAGTATAGAAATACAAATTTAAAGGATTAGGAGCATCGAATTCACCAAATTGTATAAATAAATATCCAAAAACACGCTAAGCGTGGGATTAAAATTTGTTATTTTTTATGGTTTATCAGTGGAGAACCATTTTTTGTTTGGAAACATGTGGAAAGAGCATCCCGGATCTAGGATCCACTCAGACGTAAGCTCGGAGCTTTTGCTTGTTGACACTAACAAGAAATCATCACTGCTTTCATCGGCTAAATTAGCACCATCTACATCTTCCTCATTACTCTCAGCAGCCTTTTATTTCGTAGTTTATAACAATCTGCTTTGACGTGACCTAACTTCTTACAATAACAACACATTTTGTCTTACTTCTTTGATGTTACCAAAACGGAAGCTTGTTTATCTACCTTGCTATTCGAACCAAAATAATTGTCAAGTTTGTCTTTAATCAGCAAATGACCCTTCATACCCTCAAACGAGAGTTTGTTTTTGCCATAAATCAGAGTTTCCCTAAAAGACTTGTATGAAGGGGGTAAAGAGCACAATAATAGCATAGCCTGATCTTCATCATCAATCTTAACCTCAAAATTCTTTAAGTCATTCAAAAGAGTAATAAATTGACTAATGTGATCTCTAAAAAGCTCACATTCGTTCATGTGAAACGTAAAAAAGGTGTTTCAACACTAAACGGTTATCCATACACTTAGTCGCGTAAAGAGTTTTTAACCTTTCCACAAGGCGGATGAGATTTTCTCCATCAATACCTCCTGCAATACCTTATTCGCGAGGCATGCCTGGATTGTAGACAGGGCCTTTTCATCAAGCTCTTCCCTTTCTGTTTGCTCTAGATTCTCAGGCTTTTTCCCAGTAACAACCTTTTTCAAGTCGGCCTAAACTAGAATTGTCATCATCTGAACTTTCAACAAATTGAAATTTGTGACACCATCGAACTTCTCAATGTCAAACCTTATGGCTATCATCTCTGAATGGGCTGATCTACGAAAATTGAACTAACTCTGATACCACTCGTTGGGAATCGACCCGATCAAGCAATGAACAAGTAAAAATAGCGGAAGAAATTGAAAAATTGAACACACAAATTTAACGTGGAAAGACACCTCCAAAGAGGATAAAAAGCCACGGGTAAAGATGATTTTACTATAATGATAGAAGAACGAAGAGTACAAAAGATGGAGATAAAAAACTAAACCTCGAAACCTAAAAACAAATAACCCTCAAAACGTAAACACAAAATTCTCCAAAAGTGTTATGAGTTCTAATATTTAATGGGTGTATTTTCTAAGGTTGTAAAAGAGTCTATTTATAGGCTAAATTCGTAGGTCAAATAATAATAAAATAATCTAAACTAATCAGAGTTTAACTAAGATATTATCTCTCAAATTTGACTAAAATATGAGGCATACTCAACATTATATATAAATATATAATAAATAAATCATCTTTTAAAATTAATAAAAATAATATATATATTCTTGTTAAGTTGATAAAATTTTGTTAAATAGGATATGTATGATTATATTGTATTATCGATCGTAATGAAAGAAGATGTTGGAATGTCAAAGGTGAAGGGGAAAGAAAAAGTGAATATCAAATAACTATAGCGGTTTGTGCTTCTGAAATTCAATTCCAATTTGCTTTCGTAGATTAATTAGTCATTATAATCAATATGACTTAATGGTATCTTTCCCCTATCAACTTTGAATAATGGATTTAATTGGTGATATTTGAATTATGTGATAAATGTTTGAAATTGCTTTGGATGTGATTATGAATAGACATTGATATTATAATGATATATGTTAGAGTAGTGGATATGATGTTAATGCCATATTAAATGACGTTTGACGTAGTTCGGGTATAGTTGGCATGCCATAGGGTCATCGATATAGTGATTTACTAGTCATTGTTTTCAGGAAATCCAAAATGGTTGAATAAATAGTGGGACAAATGCTGAAAATCATCGTTGTCGAGCAACCCAGGATGACAGAATAAAATAGTCCTAGTTTCCAAAGGGTTGTGGACTTACTTGATATATACAGATTCAAGTATCCATTCTAATATCTATCGTTGAATAATAGGGGACAAAATGAATAAGCATTGAAATTTATATTGAAATGTTAAAATGAATATGAAAGTTGGAAAACAATATGATAAGTTAAAGTAGTATTCATTTAAGTAATTGATACTTGTTATATATACTTTAGTTTATTCTTAACACAATATATATTTGAATTTGAATTACATTAGCACCATTGAGTATTTGATACTCAACGTATGGTTATGTTTGTTTCTGTATGCAAGTATCGAACGTGAGTAGATGTAGATTGTAGTGGTCAAGCATCCAACTCGACAACTCAACTCAGAACATGTCTTATTACCTCTTTTATGTGTGTGTGTGTGTGTTTGAGTTGAAATGGCATGTACCTAGGTTGTTTTGGGCATGTTTCTTAAGTTTTCATTTTGGTATATTTTGTATTTGGCCTATAAGGTTTTATAAGATGAATTTTAATATTTAATTAGTAGATAATTATGCTAGTTCATATAAGTTTGATTATGTGAATTAGTTGGTTAAATGATGTTACAATGATGGTTATGATTTGATGATGTTTGGTTTTGTTTATAAGTGTTTAATTGATGGTCTTAATTTGATGTAAAATTTTGGTATATTTAATGTACCATTTGTTATGGTTTGGACAAATGAAAATGTGCATTTAGAGCTATTTTACCATTGAGTCTCAAGATAGCAGGAACATGCAACAATGGAAGTAATCTCCAAAAATGTGCAATTTATTGAAGTCTCACTCCTCAGTTGATGTTGGAAGCATTGGTGTCGCAACCTTTGCTCTAGTTTAGGCTCCTCTTCTCATTTTCGCATCAACCAAGTAACTGAACCAAGCTTAACTCAAAGATTAAGTTCCTAATGTCATAAGCTTGCCATTTTATTCCAAAAGCATAAAAATGGAATAAAAACTAAGATTAAGCATAAATCCAATAATTGTGGAAAAGTAATAAAAGACGATATAAAATACTCGAGAATAAAGAGCTTAATTTGACACATAAATACGACAGATCAAACTCCCTCACACTTAAGTCGTTGCTTGTCCTCAAGCAAACACACAAAACATGCATAAGACGGCCCTTGGAATATGTTGAACAATAAGAAGCATGACAATTGAATATTGAATTTATACAAGACCTATCTCACATACAATTTAAGATTGATATTTAGCTAACTTAAGTACTCCTAAAGCAAATCTACCTAGTTCACTAAGTTAAAAAACTAACAAACCTTGAGGCAATTCAAATGAATAAATACCCAATTATGTTATCCATCAATATAACTTATATAGATACATAGTAGACACAACATGCGAATCCAAAGCTTTCAATAAGCTAACTATAAACAAGTCAAGAAGATCATGTAAAGGAAATGCTTAGGTCACATAGATCTTCTAGGCTTGTAACATTCTAAGGCTTAGGAAGGTTTGGTTTCAAAGAAAAAAATAGCTCAAAATGGTTTCAAGCACTAGAGATAGTAAGCACATGACATTGTCCTCTTTTCTTCCTCGATTTTACCATTATGCTCACCGCCTTATTTCTCCTTCTCACACCTCTCTTTTTTCTCCAAAGATGTAGAAGATATGGATCAATATTGTTGTATAAAAAAGCTAGCAAGTATTTGTGCATTAAGAAATGAAATATTTCTTTTGAACTTGAAAATAATTTTCGTTTGAGCACTTTTCTTGATACTAAAATTTCATATTAGTGAAAAACTATAATTTAAAAATACTTATAATAAAGAAATACATTCAATTTAAATTTTAATTGTAAACACAAATAGGAAAAAAAAACTCTAATTTTGTCTTAATAAATTCTTTTTACTTTCAATCTATATGGGAAAATAACTTTCCTACCAATTATCAAGGGAATCACTTTCCATTACCGGTGAAAAGTATCTCCAAAGAGAATGTTACATTCCAAGGAAATTAAATTTGAATCACATTCTAACCAGTTAAATGTCATAAAAAAGGATAACTTTTCATCATACCAAACGTCATTTTAGTCAAAACAATACATTAATTACAAAATCTTGTTATTAAATAATAATTAAATTATCCTTGAAGAGTTCATATATATGCACATTTATTATTCATATGAAATTCAAAAGTAAAATATTCCATATTTTCCTAAAATATTCTATTTATCAATAACATCGATAATATCATTGTAATTTTTTTAGTTTTAATTATCTTTTCAAGTCAAAAGAATACAACCTTAAAATGAAAATATCAATGGAGAGGGTGTCGTTTTTGAATTGTTTTTTTCTTTCTTTCTTTTTTTGGTACGTCATTTAATGTCCAAAATAGTCTATCAAGTGGTCACATTAGCGTGTATATATATATATTTGGAAATTTGGGTTTTCGTACGTCATTTAATGTCCAAAATAGTCTATCTAGTGGTCACATTAGCGTATATATATATATATATATATATATTTGGAAATTGGGGACACCAGCTATAAATTATCAAGGGGAGAGATTATACGATTTATCCTTTCATATCTTATTTTAAAATTAATATTGTAACAATTTAACTATTGAATTTACATAATTATACATGTTATGTATGTAAAATTTTGAACTAATTTGATATCTCCATTACATTGATCTAAAATACTATAGATATATATTAATATTTATTGAATAGTTGAATTTTTTTTTACCTAAAACAAATAGTTAAAATATATAAATAAAATAATAATTTTAACGATTAAATAGTTAAAATATTAATCATATAAAGATATATAAAAAATGGTAAAATTACTTTAATTTTATACCTATATAAATGGATCACTATCGAAAATTTAATTTTAATTACTAAAATTATCGATAGTGATAATATTATTAACACATTTGTTGATGGATATATTTACTTTAGATTAAAATTTTAAATTGGTATTATGAATCAATCGAATATTAATTTAATTTAAAATTTAATGAAAAGTTAATTAAGAAATCATTATTTATAGTATTGTAACTCTTTTTTATTCGGGATAAACTCGATTTTAAATTCACTATCGCAGGTAATCAGATTTCAAGTTTAATTTTGAAAAATCCAAGTTGAATATTGCTCCAAGTTTCGGAGGTTGATTTTAAATTTTGACCTTAACTTTGATTTTGACTATACATTTTGATTTATTTTATTTTGGTTTTTGGTTTTTATGTTATTTGTCAATGTTATTAACATTTAAGGGTGGCATATGACCTCCTGCTTCATTTTGCAAAGGAAGAGAAAGAAAAGGTAATAAGAAAAAAGAGAGAGGTGAAGAGAACAGTGAAGCATTCAAAGGAGAAGGAAGAACCAAGAAGGGAGCATATATAGAGAGAGGATCTACTTTGTATTGTAACCCTCTCTCGTTTGCATACGATGAAATCTTACTTCGAATAAACACGAATTGAAGGTAAATAATTTCATGGTTCTAGGTGTATGGTTGCATGCTCTTGGAATCTCACTATTCTTTGGTCCTTCAGAGTGTGAGATTGCAAATTTTGTTTATTTCATGTGAGAGATTGCAAAATTTGTTTGTGTTACGAGGATGTGTGTGTGTGTGTGTGTGTGTTTGAGTCTTCTATGCAACATGCACTTGGGATATATCTTTGGGTTTCAAAAGTGGACACACCACATGTGGGTTATATGTTATCGTGGACAACCTCAATAGTAAAGTACCCAACAAAGTGTTTTGGGTATATCTCCCACCCACAGATGTGACTAAAGTCATAATCGCAAATTTAGTTTTTAATATTTATCTTTTTTGTCAATTTAATCCTTATTTTTTAATTAAATTTTGTCATTAATTTTTTTAAAAAAAAAGTTGAATTTAACCATTAACCTTTCAATAACAGTTGAATTTAACCATTAAATATTTTAAACATGACATTCCGCAAGACAATCCACGTGTACTTCATGCAAATTTCTTTTGAGTTTTTATGAACCTTTTTTGAATTTTGAATTTTTAATATTTTTAAATTAATTGTTGTGTGAAGTACACATAGATTGCCATGCCAACATCGTTAAAAACTTAATGTTTTAATCAACATTTCTAGTAAAGAAAAGCTATTTAACTCTTTTTAAAAGGTTAATTACAAAATTTAATTGGAAAAAAAAAAAGTAAGGGCCAAATTGACAAAAAAATATAAACATTGAGAGCTTAATTCATTATTATACCTTTAAAATAACTTATATTCTTACTATTTATCTCAAGGGATACCAACTATTTTGGATCTAGTAAAAATTCATTTTATATAAATAAAAATTATTTTTGTTATGAGCAATTGTTTTTAAATATTAAAATTAAATTTATTTTAATCGAATTTACAAATACTCATGATTATTTGGTACCCCTTTAATAATGGGTATCTTTCTGACCCATAATCGTGCTCTTAAACTCAGATTTATTTTCTCCCATCAAAATTTGTTTTAATGATTTTTAATTGATTTTAAATTTTTATTATAATAACAATTTTCTATGCAGTCAATCACTCTTCAAAAAAAATTGGTGGCGACTTCGTATGGTTTTGAAAATTCGTCAACGATATTATAATATTATGAGGGTGATTTTATCTTTTTTCACATATTTTTATATAGAATCGATAAATTTATATATATTATGATATTTAAACATAAAACATTATGATTTTAAAAATTTCACTTTACAATTTTAATCGAATTTTTATTTAATTCTTACACAAACTTTAATGAATATATTTTTTTCTACCTTCAGTCCCCTAGTAATGATTAAATACTCAAATGGTACATATAATTATAATTTAGAAAAAACGAATAGAGAAACAAAGAGAAAGCTACATGCATCTAACATTATTTTATTTCAAATCATAGTCATTATTTTGAGATACACATTGGCAACATTTATTGAATATTCCTTGGGAAAAGAAAACAAGACTATAAGATAAACGAAATTAAATATCATAACCAAATCTTGAAAATGAATACTAATAAACTTAAACATATGGTGTTGGATCACATTAAAATATACACCATTAATTACTTTTTAGCTTAATAAAAATAATGTAATGAACGTAAAACAATTTTTTTAAATGTTAATTAACAATCTTCAATCAAATACTTGGAAGAGGTTTAAAGTTTGGGTGTTTTGGATTAAAGTTATTTTGGGTTAATTTAATTTTTTTTCCTCCTTATGATCAAATCAAGATAATCATATTTGAGTTTGGATTAATAAGATAAAAGTTTGGTTTATCTTTTATCGTATATTGAAAAAAAATAGCTACGTTGATTAAATTTTAGTTCGATTGAGATGGATATTGTTGTCAATGCAGAAGGACGTGGGTTCGAGTCTGCTGAAGCGCATTATCATCTTATTTATGAGCTAGTGAGGGGTTATGGGTAGTTTTAGGTATTGTGTTAAAAAGAACAGATATGATCAGAACTTATAATGAGACTATTTAAAAAAAAATTAATTACTCAAAATTAGTTTTTGATTTTTTAAATTTATTCTAATATATATTATATTGAAATAATATGAAAAAAAAGTCAATTAACATAATGACATAATTCAAGGAAGAAAAGAAAGGCACATTAATCATATTTTCAGCCATCTAAAAAAAAGCAATAAAATATTGACTCTAGACTTAGGGTGGGTTTGGATGGACGGTGCGTTTACCTGCGGTTAGTGTAAAAACAGCGGTGGCGGTGAGATTAGATACTGTAGCGATACTGTAGCGTGAGACAAAAAGTAAGCTAAACGCACCGCACCGCACTCCACTCAATCGCCCATCCAAACCCACCCTTAAAGTGTTGAACAGTCATTTGAATCATCGAAAAAGACAAATTAGTCAACTCTAGTGACGAATTCTCACTGTATAGTTACGAAATTCATTGAGAAAAAACAACGAAAACTGATAAACATAAACCATAAAATAAGCAAGAAATATAAAAAAAAAATTCTAATAAAATCTAACCATACAAACAAGACAGCTTCACTCTTTGAATAACGTATTTTTCACTATTTAATTTAACATATTTTTTAATTTGAATTGTGATCTCCGTAGCTGTATGATTTAGTCAATACTAAAAATTTATATTTAAATCCATCATTTAAAATATTTTAATATATTAATTACGAGAGTTAGGTGAGATGATAATGTTTTTTCTTATCCTCACTGTCGTAACCAATTTTTTGAAAACGGGGATCGACTAGGTTTTGAAAATGAAAACGGGAGTCGCCACCAATCATTTTTGATGAGGTGTGATTGGGTCACCTTTGTTTTAATAAAACGTTTTGGTTTACTAAAACGGTGTTTTTGGTCTACGAAATTCGAGAAAACAAGTTCGGGAGTCGGTTACGTGCGAGGAAGGATTAGCACCCTCATCACACCCAAAATTGGTACCTAATCGATTAATTAATGTCTAAATATCGAAAATTGAAAGTTCGGAATGATTTTTTTAAAAATATGATCCCCTTTTTATCGATGTTTATTTAAAAAAAAATGCTTGAATTGAATTGAAACGATTGCTAAAGATTTCCTCGTCTCGAGATATCGGAGCATCGCATCCCGTAAGTTAGGACGCAATACCTAGAACACTCGAGCGCAAGTTTGTCTTTAATTTTAATTAAAGTTTTATATATTTTGAAATTTAAAAGGATATTTGGTAATTTAAGTTTAACGAGAAAATCGAAACCCCGTAAGTTAGGGCACGGTTCCTCAAATTTCCTAAAACGCAAAATATTGCCTTATTTTGAAAAGCTTTCTTTTTTAATAATAGCGAGTGTGATATCCAACAATGTGCATTTATTTAATCAAACTATAATAAAATGAACCCTTATGGATAAACACTTTGGGGCTTAATTCACAATGCGATGACATGAAATAAAATGTGGTAATGAGTATGGAATAATAATACATGAACGAAATATTGCACAAGTGAATGACAACAATATGATAATACAAATAAACGAATCATAGTACACGCAATGGCAATAATCTCACATTATACAAGCACTAATATTAATATTTGCAAACTAATGAATTAAAAACCAATTTTAAAAGAGTCACCAAACGAATTTACACAAATAAAATGTAACGAGTTTTAAAACACATAAAAAATGAATAATTTGAAAGAAATAAAATTTGAAATCATCAATATACAAACAATAAATTTTATGTATAAAAAATTTAAATCAAGTGATATGTATGAAAATTTGAAATAAAACAAGAAAAATAAGGATAAAAAATAATATATTAAATAGTAATATATAAAGGAAGTTTAAAATAATATTATATATGAAGAAAATTTAAATAGGTAATATACAAAATAATATATATAATCTAAATAAATAACATACATGAAATTTAAAAGTTTAATATAAAAAATGATAGTACAAAAGTGTTTGAAGTAAACAAAAAAGATAATTTAAATTAGGATTTTTACAAGAAACAAATTATATTCATAAATAGATAAAAAATATATATGATGGGAAATTTAAAAATAGTAATTAGGATATTGTAAAATCAATAATATACACAATATATAATCCAAAAATATGTATTAAAGCGTTTTTGAAATAAATAACTAAAAAACTAAAGTTGAAAAGATAGGGACTCAATTGAAATGAAAACAACATCAAAAGGACAATTTGTGAACAGATAAAACTATTAAAACAGGGTTAAGGACTACAATACAGTACGCACAAATGAACGGGGGTTAAAATAGAAAATGTCCCAATTCCCAAAACGCGGCGTTTAAACTTTGGATTAATTTGAAATAGCGCAAAAATTATAAGGAAAGAATTAAAGAACGGAAGAAATGCAAATAGGTCCCAATCGAATGTCAGTGCAAAATGGAGGGACCAAGCGCGCAAATTGCCCTTTAGAGCATAAACACGCGGATCCTGGCTTTAAGATTGGGTCGGGTTTGGGTTCCCCCAAAACGACGCCGTTTTGGCGCCTGGGGGAACCCACTGAAACGCTGCCGTTTCGGTGGTGTATTTAAACCCAAAATTTCACCCTTTTTCATTTTAGACCCCCCTTTCTCAAAAAAAAAAAAACAAAAAACAAAAAAAAGGCAGCCCCCTCTCCCTATTTCTGTCCCGACCGATTGGGCTTCCTCCGGCCGCCCGTCGTACCACCACCGCATCTGGTGGTCGACGATGCGTGGAGATGGGCCTTAGTGCTCCGCTTGAAGAACCCCGAAGGCCCCGACTTCCAGCGTCTCTGAGGTGTAAGGAAAAGGCCTTCGATGCCCCTCCTCAGGCCGAGCTCCGACGACGGAGAGAAAGCGCTCCGATGCCGCGACCGTGGGGACTCTGGTAAGGCTCCTCCCTTTTCTTTTTTGATTTTTGTTTATGAAAGTTTTAAAAATAAAAAAATAAATAAACAGTAGCAATAAATAATAATCGAAAATAAAAATGGAAAGACCGAGATCAACCTTAGAATTTCTATTCTCTTTTTTTGATTTCTGATTATTCGTGAATGAAGGGAAAAAGAAAAAACAAAATGGTCGTTTGTGGCCTTTTTTAAACTAGTTACAAAACTCTTTATTTTCTATTTTTTTGTTTTTTTCTACTTGTTTCTTCTTCCATTTGCGTGTAGTCTCTGCCCTTGTATTTTACTTTGTTACAGGTGTCAGAAGCATGGGTGGTTGTTGGTTGGTGCGCGTGGTGGCTGCTGGTGTAGGGAGATGAAAGGTCAGCGGCAGAGCAAGTGGCGGCAGACAGGTCAAAAGGCTAGCTAGGGTTTCAGCTTTTCTGAAACCCTAGTTTGACCATTGGGTAATTGGGCTTCGGGTTTGGGCTTGTTGGGTTAGTTTAATTTGGGCCAAAATTGGCTATTACACTCACCTTAAATATGAAGCGACTTTGAAACTCAGGGTCAACATCTATCCCTTAATGAACTTACAAAAATTACTTAATACTTAGTAATTAAGTATTAAATTTTTATCAATACCGAATCAACTAATTTGTCACAGTATATAAATTTAAGAGTTAATTGTACCAGACATCCCAAATCTATGACAGTTATTATAAATTGGTCCCTGAACTTCAAAACGTTCGAAGTATATGTGTAAACTATCGTTGTTATATCAATCATGTCCTTCCACCATTGAAACCATTAATTTAACCATTAAATTTCACGTAAAATTTTATGTGACATAATTTAAAATGAAAATTATAAATAGAAATAAAATGTTGCTGCATAACTTTTAAAATTAAAAACTAAAAATAAAATAAAATTTTAAAAAAATAGAGAGTGAACAATAGATTTCGTAAAAGCTTCAAAAACCTCAAAATCAAGATTTTTACAACATCTATTTTTACAATATTCAATTTTCTTTAAAATTTCATTTTATATATCACATAAGATCTGACATCTTATTTAATAATTAAATTAATAATTTTAGTAACGAAAGGATCTTATTGATATAACATCGATAGTTTAAGGATGTAATTAAAAAATTTTAAAGTTCGAGGATCAATTTAAAATGATGATAATAGATTGAGGATGTTTAATGCAATTAATTCTAAATTTAAATACTCAATATTTTTTCTCTTAAAACAGATATGATAAAAAAGAAAAAAAAGAGGAAATAGCAACTATAAAGAAAGTCTCAAGAATCAAATATGATTCAATCCTTACCTACTTAGGGTGGGTTTGGATGGGCGATTGAGTGCGGTGCGGTGCGTTTAGCTTACTTTTTGTCTCACGCTACAGTACATCATTACAAAAGTACCATGATTGAACTCTTCCTTATTATACTGGTAGCTCGACTGCATTTTGGAGTGTAGGGTTGGGTGGGTTGACTTGGTCCCCACATGGAGTGTAGGGCTGGTACGGGTGGAGTGTAGCGGATGGACTATTAGGTTGGGGGGCTGCATTTTCTGTTTAACTTACCATGATTGTGGGGCCGTGGGCCCAAATTGATATTGTATGGGGCTTAGGCCCAAACTGAGACTATGACTGTGACTGGAATCGGGATTACACACTGAGTTCTTGTAACTCACCCCGTTGTTTCAACCTTACAGGTGATCCCCAGCGTTAGTGGATTTGGAGCTGTGGAGGACTCTGTGGTGGCCATACACCGGGAATTATTCTCGTGAACTTAGTAAATTTACGTTTTGCTTTATTTTAGTTTAATTATTGATTTGGGTTAATATTTCTGTAATAAGGCCATTGGTTTATTTTCTTTTAAGTTTTCCTTGATAACTGCTAAATTTATAAATACGTAGTTTTCTTAAAACGACACCTAATGTTTTCAAAAATATCACATTTTCGCAATTTACTGAATTTGATTTCTGTTATAAACAAGTTTTGGGAATAATATCAACAATAACGACAATAATATTTTTTTTACAACAAAACTGTAACACCCCTAACCCGTATCCGACGCCAGACTAGGGTTAAGAGCGTTACCGGACAGATCAGAAACTTTAACAGACAATTCATCAAGTAACTCATCAATTACATTCATATTGTCCCTTAAGTAAGTCATCGAGACTTAAAGCATGCTCATAAATAGGGTCGGGACTAAACCGGAACACATACGAAATTTCACAGAAAATTAAAACTTTTCTAAGTTTCAGGGGTTACACGCCCGTGTAGGCAAGCCGTGTGCCTCCCACGGCTGCTGGACACCCCCGTGTGTCCTACCCGCGGTCGAAACTGACCTCACATCCACGACCACCAAGCACGCCCGTGTGCCTTGGCCGTGGTCGAATCTGTCTTTACACCCACGGCCATCCAACACCCCGTGTGCTAAGGCGTGTACTCATAGGCCATCATCGACTTTCTCACACGACTACTAGACACGCCTGTGTGTCATGGCCGTGTGCTATTAGGCTAGCTATCGACTTAGCCCCACGGTCACTAGGCACGCCTGCAGTTACAAACTGTGTGACATTATAGGCCATTTGCAAGGCCAAAATGCCACCCACCTAGGTCATATCTACAAGCAATGTTTACCAACTCATTTCATACTCAAATGACACACAAAAACATACCAAATTAATCATTCAATCTATACATTCAATACCAATTCCAAACATACTAAAATACAAGGTTAAAACTCATCTCATCACAAACATATTTCATTCATTCACTTAATCAAAACTTGACCATATTATGCCTCAACTAACCATACCAAAACATACTTCATATATCACATTCTTTCAAGCAAATTCCCAACATCATAACTAGCCAAATCACATGGCTAAATTCATATAACAAACCTATACCAAATGCTAGCCTATACATGCCATATCTAGCTTTATACATTTCCAAAATGTACCAAAATAGGTTTAGTATGTGACGACGATCCTTGACGGCCCCGAGCCTTCAGTAGCTTTGACGACCTAGGCTTCCTTTGGTTCACCGTTTAGCATCAGTGAGATGCAATTGGGTTATCAATCTCACCGTCATCGCTGTTTGGTTCGAAGATTTCAAAGGCGATGAAAATTGGTTTCAATCTCTCACTGCCTGTGGCTTAAACGTGGATCGAGATGAGAGCAAAGAATTAGAGGCAATTGGGGAAGTGGGTATTTTTATCAGACAAAAATACCCATTTTCAAACATCTCCTAAAACGCATCATCCCGACGTTCCTTTTGTTCATTTGCCTCTCTTGTCGTGAGCGAAGAGCGCCGCAAGAAAAACTCTCGGGCGATGCTTGAGTGGAGATTCCAGTTTCACTCCATCATCTAGTCACCGGTAATTTCTATAACCCCGTAGTCTCTTACCCTCTTTCATTCGATTTTCATTTCTCTTTTGGCGCTTTCCTCTCTACCCAAAACCACACGAAAGCAGACACTCTCTAAAAATTTTCCCTGTGTTACGCTGGCCTTGTTTCAAAGAAGGAAAATAGTGCTTCCTCCTACTTGGCAAGTTTTTCAGTTTATTTGTTACTAGTTCATTTGTTTAATATTTTTTTATAGTGCCTTAGCAATTTAGCCATTTCAATGCCATAAATTTCATCTATTTGGTGAATTTTTGGATTTTGCGCTATGTTCGGCTTTTTATATGGTTTTTTGTTGGGTTGGTTTTGTTTGTTGCTCGTTTCAAAATTTGCTTTTTTTTTGTTGTCCGATCTATTTTTCCTTCCGGGTTTGATCTTGATTGAATTTTGGGAACTAGGACAATGTAGTTAGTTTTTATTTTTTCCGTTGGTTTTTTGTTGTGTTATTTTCTATCATTCTAAAAATTATTAAAAGTTTAGGAGGTTGGATATATATTTTTAATGCCAAATTCAACAAAACAGAATGCTTTAATCAAAGAAACATTTTTGTCATTGTTCTTTCTCTTTTTATTTTTCACCATTGTTTTCAAAAGAGACCCTTGTGTCTTGTTGTGCATGCTCATTTCAAAGAAGAACAATCTTTTGGATCTAATATGGGTCGAAAAACATTAAAACAAAGTTGCCATGATATCATCTTATAATTCGATTAGATGATCGATGCCTTGTATTGTATCCTGAAATTTCACTTTTGTTTTCCAAACTTCTCTCATTGGTGTTCTTAAGAGCAATATGAATTGTAATACAATGATACTCTCTAATTATATCATGTGAAAGTTTTTATCCATTCAACGTGTATTGTTATTATTTTTTCTGAAATATCCGCATGTTTACACTTGTCGATTTTAAATTGATTTTGGAGATTTACATCGATGTCGATTTGTGATTATATCCGCCTATTTATTGAATTTGTTGTAGATTTCAATCTGTATGGAAAAATTCCTATAAAGGGGCAAGTGGAGACCTTGTGTAAACAAGTCTTATGAAGGTATGAATTCATATTCCCTTTATTCTATTGTAAGTAGTTCATGAAAGTTTTCTCGTTGCTTTGTTCACATCAATTAGGTTCTTTTAGTTTTCTCGACAAGTAATATAAATAATGCCTCTATTTTTCAATCTCATTGTTTCTATTATTTTGGTGAAGGTAATTCTCTTCTTTTTTTCTCTTGTATATTTCTTGTTGATAGTAACTTTCGTAAGCATCAATATTTGACTAACAAAAATGGGAGGAGTAATCATTCCTAAGAAAATGGTTTTTGCACATAAGACAATATTGTTACATGCCACAAAGGTATCGAGAATCGAGACTTGATTCATTTAGAGTTATATCTCGATGGAAGCTAAAATACTTGGCCCCGCCTTTTCCCGCCTGTCCCAATTACAGATTATAATATTCCAAGCTATCCATGATTCTATATTAGATGTAGACATCATTCGCTTGAAAAGGTCGTCACCACTATGCATATTTATTGGCTAGGGTTTAAAAATTTGGTAATTCAATGGTCTTGTAGTGCTCAAGTGTTGCCGTTAAGTTCCTTTGTTAATAACTATCTAAATAGTATTGTCTTTTATTGTTGCATCTGTGATTTGACAAAGTTTTGTGATAATATTTTGATTACGCTAAGGAGAAAATTATAGCATTAGAAGATGACTTTCGTTCTGTTAAAGGTGTGTGAATGCTATGTTTCATACCAAAAACTTATATCATGTTTGGTTGATGTGATTTCTTTTGCCTAAATCATCGAGTCCGAGTAATGGAGTGTGAGATTGCTATTTCAAGGAAAAGAAAGAGACAAGGGAGAGGAAATATGGAAGTCAGTTATGTGAAGAGTAACTCCTTAAAATTTTTTCAAGAATCCTAGTATGTATGAGGACCTCAGGAGCTTCATTAACCTGCTAGTGTAAATGTCTTACATTTAAGAGTTTTATATTCCATTTCTGGTGCTTTGCACATTTGAAGTGCGTGTGTTCTTAATGCACATGCACTCATGAATGCTTCATGTTTATATTCACGAGTATGGTTATGGTTGTTGACTATCTTCATTAATTTAAAATTTGGGTGTTTCTTTTAACTACTATAGGTTTACCTGAATCAAATGGTTACATATATGTTGAGGCAAATGGAGGCTTAAATCAACAGAGGACGTCGGTTGGTTCAATTCCTCTTTAGTCTGTATTAAATATTTGTGCTTTACCTCTCTTTATAAAGCTTGTCTGTTTTATGGTTTTATTAATTTAATTTTTATGTATGTGGTTTTGGACATTTTGTAGATCTCAATGCAATGCGATTCTTGTGTGTAAGGTGCTATCTTAATGCAACCCTTCTAATCCTTAATGTGGTTTTATTAATTGGTAGTGGAATAGTGCATTTTGAGAAAGCCCATATATATTCTTTAATTGTTTTTCTTTTGAGATTATTTTGCTTCTGTGATTTTTGGAATCCCTCTACCAACTTGAGACACGTAGCAACACGATAGGCCATCTGAGAAGCTAGCAACACAATAGGGCTATGGCCTATCTTAAGATCGAAAGTATGCTCGACACTCTTTACATGATGTTCACTTATATTGGTAGCCTCCTGTAGTTCTATTGTTTTCTTTTAATGGCGAAATGTTTGTGATTGGCTTCTTCGCATGAGTAATATATTTGATGAGGAAATAACATGAATGTTATTTTTATTCTCTCTTTAGATTTCAAGAGGTCGAGGATGATTGTACAGAGGCCTTAAATCTTGATGATCGCTACATAAAAGCATACTCCCATCGAGCAACAGTTAGAAAAGAACTTGGGAAACTTAAAGAATCCATTGAAGGTATGTTGAGTGCAAGTTCTCTCTTGGATTAACTCCTAAGTGATTCATTTCTATCGCTCTCTATTTAAATTTGATAGATCTTATATGGTGGACGTAGTTGATTGCAGATGCCGAGTTTGGCCTCGAGGTTAGAGCCTAATAATCAAGACATGAAGAAACAAAGATGCAAAGATTAAAGCATTGTATGAGAAAGTAAGCGCTTTTTGTTGTTTCATCTTCTTCTATATACCTTCCGAATTTTAACTTTGAAATAGCTCATTGACCTAAAATTATCTAGAAAAAGTTGTGGTTGATCATAGAACTGGTTTAGAATCATGGATGTTAACCGAGGCCATGATCGAGTGAAGGCATGCACCTTTTCTCTTTTCTTTTAGTTTTCTTAACAAATTGATGGGGATGGTTATCGGAAGATTTTTCTGTTTTGTTATTGTTTCTTTGTTTCTCTAAGCAATCAATTGGTTTTTCTCATTGTAATTTTCATCAATCCCGTGAGATTCTCAGAAGGCATTAGGGGTTATGAAAAAGTCTATGCTAGGAGCTCAGAAGTAGGAAGTCTCATGACAATAGATAATGGACTTGGGATGCATACTATGTCGAGATAGTGCACAAAGAAAAGGAATCGCTGCAGATTCAAGGGTCTCAAACTAATGTACCAACTTTTAGAACTTCTTTTTTCTCTTTTAACAGCTTGGTATTTAAAAAAAAACAAGGATGTTTATATGTTGAGGATGAAATGGTTTTGGAGTTTCACCGATATTCATAAATAGAGTTCTTGTAACAATTTCTCGTTTTCAGTAAACCTCGGTGACTATTTAAGCACATGTTGCATGGTTTTTTTATCTTGTTTAAGGCGTAGCGTTTCTTGGTAGTGATAGCTATAATCATGGTCGATAAAGATATATTACATGTTGATGAAGTAATTAGAATCATTGAAAGACATAGGTTGAAAGACAGAGGTGAATCAAGTTCTTCTAACAATGAAAGTGACCTTGAAATTACAATGTTAAGGGAAACCATTGCAAATAGTTTAATGAATCAATATTTGTAAAAACAATTTTGTATCATAACTTAATTTCTATCAATAATGAAACTTGTTATGTCTTATGTTACTATATTTTTTTTATTAAAAATCATTCGGTTAGATACTTCAAAATTTGATCCAAGTATAATGTTACTATTTACGAAAATAATATTTATCATTGTTATAAAAATATATTTAACTATAAAAATTAAAAATAATTTTTATTTTATCTAATAAATAATTTAAATTGATTATATAATTTATTAAAATATTTATAATAAAATATTGGAAGATATATTTTAATATTTTATTAAATGATTTCATAAATTCACATACTTTAATAATTTTACATAAGTAAAATAATTTAAAAACAACTATTATATATCAATTCTAATATGATGTCCTTAATGGTCATTTTTATTCTCACCTCACCGCTACAAAATGTTTGAATCCAAAACACACTCCATCATTGCTTTGTTTTTAATCTCACTGCTCTGATGTCCAATCTCACCTTCACAAGAACTAATCTCACCGCCACCGCTATTTTTAACCTCACCGGAGGTAAACACACCGCCCATCCAAACTAGCCCTAAGTTTATTGACAGAAACTTTGAATTCTTTATTTATTTAATTTTGATTAAGTTTGATATATAAAATACTCATTATTAAACGCGGCTTAAAACTCATCAAATTTGTAGCCAATCTTAAAGGATTAGTAGTCAGTTTCAAAACAATTATTTCTTGAATGGAATATCGGTATTGATGAAATTGGTTGAATGACTTTCTATCAAGTTCAATTAGGGAGATATCTTGTCTCGGATATTAGAGCGTATGACCTTTAAAAAATAGAGGCATAGATGTGATTGATTGAACTGACAGTACATCGGACAAGAACTAAGTAGAATAAATTCTAGATCCATTTATGGATTTATTCACTTATGACATTTATAGTGTGATATACATTAATATTGAATGGATGAGGGATTATATTTGTGTGACTCATATGTACTTTGATGTAAATGAAAGCAGGTGTTCAAATAAATAAATAATCAAAAGTTGGTAGTTGGGTATATGACTTTTGCATGATGTAGCATCATTCCACAATAGTGGAATTCATAGCCTAATTAAGACTAAATGATATCCTCTCATTGGCATTACATGATAGATAGAAAGTAACGTGACCACGGGTCATTTGTCTTAGAGATAAATTATTTAATTATAAATTATTTAATTACTATTTGTTAGTAACTGAATTTTCATGAATGAAGATGTTATGGTTACCATAACATAAAACAGAATCATATTGGGAGCACGGGTTTATCCCAAGGAGATTAAGGATATCCTATGAGGATAACATACTTATGATAAGGTATTTGGATGAACACTTAATTAGTAGCTTTTGTAATGATATATAATAAGGAAGAGTTCAATCATGGTACTTTAGTGGAATGATGGTTAAGTGAATTGTATATCCGTTTCAGGTACGTTGATTTATACACTAAGTGTGTATATAAGGTAAATACCTATGTGATCTTACTATGCTTCTTAAGTTGATGAATGTGGCAAATATGGCAAAGGATATGGATCAAAGTATATATGTGAGAAATTTGCTATGTATATGAATTGTGCCAATGTGGTTATATGCTTATATGCTTTACATATTAAGATGATTTGTATATGACTTACTAAGCTTTTGGAAAGCTTACTCTGTGTGTGTATTTTCTCTGTTTTATAGGGGCTAGTTTGGATGGGCGGTGTGTTTACCTCCGGTGAGGTTAAAAATAGCGGTGGCGGTGAGATTAGTTATTGAAGCGGTGAGATTGGACATCAGAAAGTGGTGAGATTAAAAAGCAATGGTGGAGTGTGTGTTTGGATTCAAACGCAAATTGAAGTGGTGAGGTGAGAATAAAAATGACCATTAAGGACATCATATTAGAATTGATATATAATAGTTGTTTTTAAATTATTTTACTTATGTAAAATTATTAAAGTATGTGAATTTATGAAATCATTTAATAAAATATTAAAATATATCTTCCAATATTTTATTATAAATATTTTAATAAATTATATAATCAATTTAAATTATTTATTAGATAAAATAAAAATTATTTTTAATTTTTATAGTTAAATATATTTTTATAACAATGATAAATATTATTTTCGTAAATAGTAACATTATACTTGGATCAAATTTTGAAGTATCTAACCGAATGATTTTTAATAAAAAAATATAGTAACATAAGACATAACAAGTTTCATTATTGATAGAAATTAAGTTATGATACAAAATTGTTTTTACAAATATTGATTCATTAAACTATTTGCAATGGTTTCCTTAACATTGTAATTTCAAGGTCACTTTCATTGTTAGAAGAACTTGATTCACCTCTGTCTTTCAACCTATGTCTTTCAATGATTCTAATTACTTCATCAGCATGTAATATATAATCTGCCACCATGATTATAGCTATCACTACCAAGAAACGCTACGCCTTAAACAAGATAAAAAAACCATGCAACATGTGCTTAAATAGTCACCGAGGTTTACCGAAAACGAGAAATTGTTACAAGAACTCTATTTATGAATATCGTTGAAACTCCAAAACCATTTCATCCTCAACATATAAACATCCTTGTTTTTTTTTAAATACCAACTGTTAAAAAAAGAGAAAAAGAAGTTCTAAAAGTTGGTAAATTAGTTTGAGACCCTTGAACTGCAATGATTCCTTTTCTTTGTGCACTATCTCGACATAGTATACATCCCAATTCCATTATCTATTGTCGCAGACTTCCCTACTTCTCGAGCTCCTAGCATAGACTTTTTCATAACCCCTAATGCCTTCTCGCAGAATCTCCCGGGATTGATGAAAATTACAATGAGAAAAACCAATTGATTGCTTAGAGAAACAAAGAAACAATAACAAAACAGAAAATCTTCCGATAACCATCCCCATCAATTTGTTAAGAAAACTAAAAGAAAAGGAGAAGGTCTGCATGCCTTCACTTCGATCATGGCCTGGTTAACATCCATGATTCTAAACGATTCTATGATCAACCACAACTTTTTCTAGATAATTTTAGGTCACTGAGCTATTTCAAAGTTAAAATTCGTAAGGTATATAGAAGAAGATGAAACAACAAAACTCGCTTACTTTCTCATACAATGCTTTAATCTTTGCATGTTTGTTTCTTCATGTCTTGATTATTAGGCTCTAACCTCAAAGCCAAACTCAAGATCTGCAATCAACTACGCCCACCATATAAGATCTATCAAATTTAAATAGAAGAAGTGAGAAATGAATTAGCTTAGGAGTTAATCCAAGAGAGAACTTGCACTCAACATACCTTCAATGGATTCTTTAAGTTTCCCAAGTTCTTTTCTAATCATGTTGCTCGATGGGAGTATGCTTTTATGTAGCGATCATCAAGATTTAAGGCCTCTGCACAATCATCCTCACCTCTTGAAATCTAAAGAGAGAATAAAAATAACATTCATGTTATTTCCTCATCAAATATATTACTCATGCAAAGCAAGCCAATCACAAACATTTCGCCATTAAAAGAAAAAAAACAATAGAACTACAGGAGGCTACCAATATAAGTGAACATCATGTAAAGAGTGTCGTGCATACTTTCTCGATCTTAAGATAGGCCATAGCCCTATTGTGTTGCTAGCTTCTCAGATGGCCTATCGTGTTGCTACGTGTCTCAAGTTGGTAGAGGGATTCCAAAATCATGAAGCAAAATAATCTCAAAAGAAAAACAATTAAAGAATATATATGGGCTTTCTCAAAATGCACTATTCCACTACCAATTAATAAAACCACATTAAGGATTAGAAGGGTTGCATTAAGATAGCTCACACAAAGAATCGCATTGCAGATCTACAAAATGTCCAAAACCACATACATAAAAATTAAATTAATAAAACCATAAAATGCACAAGCTTTATAAAGAGAGGTAAAGCACAAATATTTAATACGAGACTAAAGAGGAATTGAACCAACCAACGCCCTCTGTTGATTTAAGCCTCCATTTGCCTCAACATATATGTAACCATTTGATTCAGTAAACCTATAGTAGTTAAAAGAAACACCCAAATTTTAAATTAATGAAGATAGTCAACAACCATAACCATACTCGTGAATATAAACATGAAGCATTCATGAGTGCATGTGCATTAAGAACACAAGCACTTCAAATGTGCAAAGCACCAGAAATGGAATATAAAACTCTTAAATGTAAGACATTTACACTAGCAGTTAATGAAGCTCCCGAGGTCCTCATACATACTAGATTCTTGAAAAAATTTTAAGGAGTTACTCTTCACATAACTGACTTCCATATTTCCTCTCCCTTGTCTCTTTCTTTTCCTTGAAATAGCAATCTCACACTCCATTACTCAGACTCGACAGTTTAGGCAAAAGAAATCACATCAACCAAACATGATATAAGTTTTTGGTATGAAACATAGCATTCACACACCTTTAAATGTAACGAAAGTCATCTTTTAATGCTATAATTTTATCCTTAGCGTAATCAAAATATTATCACAAAACTTTGTCAAATCACAGATGCAACAATAAAAGACAATACTATTTAGATAGTTATTAACAAAGGAACTTAACTGGCAACACTGAGCACTACAAGACCATTGAATTACCAGCCTTAAAACCTAGCCAATAAATATGCATAGTGGTTCGACCTTTTCAAGCGAATGATGTCTACATCTAATATAGAATCATGGATAGCTTGGAATATTATAATCTGTAATTGGGACAGTAAGGTGAAGTCTGGACGAAGTATTTTAGCTTCCATCAGGATATAACTCTAAATGAATCAAGTCTCAGATTCGATACCTTTGTGGCATGTAACAATATTGTCTTATGTGCAAAAACCATTTTCTTAGGAATGATTACTCCTCCCATTTTTGTTAGTCAAATATTGATGCTTATGAAAGTTACTATCAACAAGAAATATACAAAAGAAAAAAAAAGAAGAGAGAATTACCTTCACCAAAATAATAGAAACAATGAGATTCAGTAAATAGAGGCATTATTTATATTACTTGTCGAGAAAACTAAAAGAACCTAATTGATGTGAACAAAGCAATGTAAAACTTTCATGAACTACTTACAATAGAATAAAGGGAATATGAATTCATACCTTCATAAGACTTGTTTACACAAGGTCTCCACTGCCCCCTTTATAGGAATTTTTCCATACAGCTTGAAATCTACAACAAATTCAATAAATAGGCAGATATAATCACAAATCAAAGATCGATGTAAATCTCCAAAATCAATTTAAAATGCAAAGCAAGTCTAAACATGCAGATATTTCAGAAAATAATAACAATACACGTTGAATGGATAAAAACTTTCACATGATATAATTAGAGAGTATCATTGTATTACAATTCATATTGCTCTTAAGAACACCAATGAGAGAAGTCGAAAACAAAAAGTGAAATTTCAGATACAATACAAGGCATCCGATCATCTAATCGAATTATAAGATGATATCATGGCAATCTGTTTTAATGTTTTTCAGACCCATATTAGATCCAAAAGATTGTTATCTGCTGAAATGAGCATGCACAACAAGACACAAGGGTCTCATCGCTCGAGAAAACAATGGTGAAAAATAAAAAAGAGAAAGAACAATGACAAAAATTGTTTCTTTGATTAAAGCATTCTGCTTTTGTTGAATTTGGCATTAAAAATATATATCCAACCTCCTAAACTTTTAATAATTTTTAGAATGATAGAAAATAACACAACAAAAACCAACGGAAAAATAAAAACTAACTACATTGTCCTAGTTCCCAAAATTCAATCAAGATCAAACCTGGAAGAAAAAATAGATCGATAACAAAAACGCAAATTTTGAAACGAGCAACAAACAAAACCAACCTGCAATGCAGTAAAAACCATATAAAAAGCCGAATCAAGAAGGTTAAAATCCAAAAATTCACCAAATAGATGAAATTTATGGCATTGAAATGGCTAAATTGCTAAGGCACTATAAAAAAATATTAAACAAATGAACTAGTAACAAATAAACCGAGAAACTTGCAAGTAGGAGGAAGCACTATTTTCCTTGTCAAACAAGGCCAGCAGAACTGGGAAAATTTTAGAGAGTGTCTGTTTGTGGTTTTGGGTAGAGAGGGAAGCGCCAAAAGAGAAATGAAAATCGAATGAAAGAGGGGTAAGAGACTACTGTGGTTATAGAAATTACCGGTGACTAGATGATGGAGTGAAACTCGAAATCTCCACTCAAGCATCGCCCGAAGTTTTCTTTGCGGCGCTCTTCGCTTCGCGACAAGAGAGGCGGTGAACAAAAAGGAACGTCGGGATGACTGCGTTTTAGGAGATGTTTGAAAATGGGTATTTTTGTCTGATAAAAATACCCACTTCCCCAATTGCCTCTAACTGCTGCTCTCATCTCCAGTCACGTTTAAGCACAAAGAGTGAGATTGAAACCAATTTTCACTTTGCCTTTGAAATCTTTGAACCAAACAAGAAGAGACGGTGAGATTGATAACCCAATTGCATCTCACTGATGCTAAACGGTGAACCAAAGGAAGCCTTAAAGTGGTAAGGGTTAGTGGATATTTTTTTATCTTAATTCCAATATTTATAATTCATCCTACTTTTATGTCACATATTCTTTTATATAAAAAAGTATATAAAAATAATTAAAATATAAAATATAAAAAAGAAGAGTTTTCATAATGGAAAGCTTGAAAAGAACTTTATTGAATTAATATAAGGTAATGAGTACAAAGACAATCGATTTGGACTTTCTCTTGTAATATATATGAATATTATACAACATTATTAATTAGAACTTAATAACTATTTCTTAAGAAAGATGCTTGAAGAGGAAAACTTAATATAAATTTCAAAGTGCAATTGGTTCGATGAGCAATGA